>CM056055.1:54534526-56004526 GCA_029574335.1 Rana kukunoris | reverse complement strand
TGTTTGGCCAAAAATCTGACCGTTTGTACAATTGTTGTCAGACTTTCTGCCGATAAATGTTGGATGGCACGCTTTCAAATTTTCCGATCGTGTGTACACAAGTCCGTTGGACAAGACTACAATGTACGAACACGCATGCTCGAAAGCAATGCTCACCATAGCAAAACATTAGCAGAAGTTGCCCAAAGGGTGGCGCTAAAGTGCTGAAAAAACATGTCGTTTTGTGTTTGTTGGCTGACAATTCTTTGCCGTTGTATGCAAGACAAGTTCATGACCAACGCCCTTCAGACACAATTCCTACGCTTTGTCCGTGGAAAATCCGGTCGTGTGTCACCAGGCTTTATAAATTTTCCGCGAACAACGGTCTGTTTTCAGATTTTCCTATCGTGTGTACAGAAGTCCGTCAGACAAAAATCCAAATTACAAACATGCATACTCGGAGGTAATGCTCACTCAACACATTAGCAAACGGTGCCCAAAGGGTGGCGCACAAGAGCTGAAATTTCACGTAGTACATCACTACGTTCGTGTTTGTTGGCCGACATTTGTGTGAAGTTTGTATGCAAAAAAAGTTCATGGCCAATTCTCTGAATTTCTGAAAGCAAACATTTGAGAGCTGGTTCTCAACGGGCAAAGTTCATCTGTATGCAATCCTGACTCGCAAAAAAAACACAGATGCTCGGAATCAATTTGACACATGCTCGGAATCATTGAACTTAATTTTTCTCAGCTCGTTGTAGTGTCGTACGTCACCACATTTTTGACGGTCTGAATTTTGTGTGACCGTGTGTATGCAACACAAGTTTGCGCCAAAATTCAGTTGGAAAAAATCCACGGTTTTCTCCACGGCATTTGTACGTGGAAAATTTGATCGCGTGGCTTTAGACTGAATAATGCATGGCCAGTTTTAGAACTACAGGACACCTCCCACCCCCCTCATCTGTACAACATAGAAGGAGACGATTTGTAGTTTACAGAAGATAGCTGGGAGGGCTGCCCACATTTTAATATTTTGCAATGTACCATATTACCCTTTTCACCAGTTCTCTCTGCTATGTATTATATAAGATGTGGGATGGGGAAAATGTGGCCATGAATATTCATAGCTTCTTCACTGTGATCATCTGTCCGATAGAGATCTGGAGCCAGGGATGGACTGAGCCGATGGCTCAGTGGGCCGGTCGGAGGTCCGCGGCGATCTACCCGTCAATCGCTGACAGCTGGCATTTGACGGGTAGATCGAGATTTAGCCACTTAGCCAGCATGCAGGCAGGAAGCGTGTGTAATAATTTCTCTCTCATCATATGTCTCACTGCGGCTGCTCCCCGCCCCCCGGGCGGTCCCTCCTCTCTTCTCGGCCGTCCCAGATGATGTCACAAGCAAACGGGGATGGGCGAGAAGAGAGGAGGGGCCACCCGGGGACGGGGAGCAGCCGCAGTGAGACATATGATGAGAGAGAACTTATTACACACGCTTCCTGCCTGCGCTACTCTGCAAGCTGGCTGGTAAACAATTTGCCCTGATGTGCGCCCCGTGCCCATGTGCCCTGATGTACTATGTGCCCTGTGCCTTGTGTCCTGATGTACTATGTGCCCCTGTGCCCTGATGTGCTATGTGCCGCTATGTTCTCTGATGTGCTATGTGCCCTGATGTGCTATGTGCCTTGTGCGCTATGTGCCCTGTGGTGCTATGTTCCCTGATGTGCTATGTGCCCCCTGTCCTGATATGCAATGTGCCCCATGCCCTGATGTGCTATGTGCCCTCATGTGCTATGTGCCCTGTGCCCTGATGTATTATGTGCCCTGATGTGTTATGTGCCCAGTGTCCTGATGTGCCCCATGTACTGATGTGCACAATGCCCTGATGTGCTGTGCCCTGTACCCAAATGTGATGTGCCCTGTACGTGTTGTGCCCTGATCTGCCCCGTGCCCTGATGTGCTGTGCCATGTACCCTGATGTACTGTGCCCTGATGTGCTGTGCCCTGTACCCAGATGTGATGTGCCCAGTACGTGTTGTGCCCTGTTCTGCCCCATGCCCTGATGTGCTGTGCCATGTACCCTGATGTACTGTGCCCTGATGTGCTCAGCTCTGTACCGTGCCCTGATGTCTTGTGCCTAGGGTGACCACATTTTTTAACTACCATTCAGGGACAGTGATTGGTTAAAGAGGTGGGATTTATGATTTTTCCAATCACAAGTAGGGGGCGGGGATTGTGCTCCTCTAGGCATTCCTGTCCAGGACAAGTGCTGTCAGCAGGGCCGTCTTAATAAGAGGCCACACCTGGGCACTGCCCGCTGCACTTTCTGCAAAGCAGCTGGTCCTTGAGCCCACGCTGCCCTAAAATTGGGGGCCCCATGATGGCACTGAGAGTGAAAGATACACAGGGGAGGCAATACCTACTTGATGTCTGTTTACCTGCACTGTCATTGTAGGGGCCCCAGAGCATTACTTTGCCAGGGGCCCATGATGCTATTAAGACGGCCCTGGCTGTCAGTGAGTAAAGCAGTGACGTGGCAGCCTTTTTTGGGGGCATCAGATTGGCCTGGGGGGTGGCAGTGTCAGTTTCATTCCGGGACACTGTATTGTCCTGGAATGAAGGTGCCTGGGACAGACTTGCAAAATGCGGGACTGTCCCAGGCAATCCGGAACACGTGGTCACCCTAGTTGTGGCCTGGGCCGGTCTGGATAAAGTCTAGGGCCACATTTTTGTCCCAGTCCAGCCCTGTCTGGAGCACAGATCTGGTGGTCAGATGAGATTGGGAAGTCGGTTCTCAGCTGTACTTATGCCGCGTACACACGATCATTTCAAGTGATGAAACAAAACGACGTTTTTCAAACTTCATTTTCCAAAACGACGTTGCATACACACCATCGTTTTTCCAAAATGCTCTAGCAAAGCGCGGTGACGTACACCACGTTCGACGGCACTCTGTTCCATTGAAGCTCCGTCTCATAACTTGCCTCTGAGCATGCGCGGGTTTAAAAACGTCGTTTTCAACATCGTTTTGCCCACACACCATCACCATCACAAGCATGTTCGAATTTTTTTTTTGGTAGTTTTTTTGAAGACATAAAACGACGTTTTGCCCACACACGGTGATTTTAAATGACGTTTTTGAAAACGTCGTTTTTTTTCATCACAAAAAATGATCGTGTGTACGCGGCATAAGACTCATTGAACTTTGATGTTTGCATTGAAGCCTATTGACATCATCATTCTTTGTGGAATAAACTGATGTGCAGACATACCATTGCACATCGGCATCTAGAGTGTTTAAATGATTCCCATAGTGTTCTAATTTAAAAAAAAATGAAACAACATGATCCTGACCGCGGTTTTTCTGTAGTACTAAAAAACTCCACAAGAGGTCCTACAAAACAAGCAAATAATTCACTGATGAGGTTTTCTTCCAGAATGATTTATATCTCATTATTGTTACATATGTACAAATATGGGGACAATGTCCAACAAAAATCAACACAACCCTGGGCATTTTACCACTGCACCTTAAACCCCTTTACACCCTTGACTTCCACATCTTTATTTACATTTTTGGAGATTTTGATAGCTTTTCATATAATCCATTTTGTGCATTTGTAGTCCATCCTAACATATTAGAATTTTAGCGTTTACATAAATATGGCAACCACAGCTACTACAAAATATAATCAACCAAGCCATCTGCTTACAAAGATACCGTGCATTTTTTTTTCTTTTTTTTTAAATAAAACATAGCTATAATAAAGACCAAAAATTAAAATGAAATGCTTTGATGTTTATATTGCAGTATTCATGGGTAAAAAACACATATGTTTGCATAAATCATTATAGTTGCACTATGAATAAGTTGAGTTTGCACAGATAAGAACTGATGCAGGGGCCTGAGAAAGCTTTTACCGCTGTGTTCAATATAGTATGATGCTGCTGGGTAATATTGTTTACTGTTAACAGTGGGGATCGAAAGTTTGGGCACCCTAGGTAAAAATTTGTATTAACCACTTGCTTACTGGGCACATACACCCCCCTCCTGCCCAGGTGAAATTTCAGCTTCCGGCACTGCATCGCTTTAACTGACAATTGCGCGGTCGTGCGACGTGGCTCCCAAACAAAATTGACGTCCTTTTTTCCCCACAAGTAGAGCTTTCTTTTGGTGGTATTTGATCGCCTGTGTGTTTTTTATTTTTTGCGCTATAAACAAAAAAAGGGACAATTTTGAAAAAAAATACAATATTTTTTACTTGTTGCTATAATAAATATCCCAATTTACAAAAAAAAAAAAAAAACACATTTTTTTTCTCAGTTTAGGGCGATACGTATTCTTCTACATATTGTTGGTAAAAAAAAAAATTTTAAAATCGCAATAAGCGACTGGTTTGCGCAAAAGTTATAGCGCTTACAAAATAGGGGACAGAATTATTATTTTTTTTTTTACTAGAAATGGCGGCGATCTGCGATTTTTATTGGTACTGCGACGTTATGGCGGACACATCGGACACTTTTGACACATTTTTGGCGCCATTCACATTTATACTGTGACCAGTACTATAAATATGCACTAATTACTGTATACATGTGACTGGCATTGAAGGGGTTAACACTAGGGGGTGAGGAAGGGGTTAAATGTGTATCCTAGGTGTGTTCTAACTGTGGGGGGGGGGGGGGGTGACCGATCTGTGTCCCTATGTACAAGGAACACAGATCGGTCTCCTCCTCTCCAGAGACAGGACCCGAGGGCTTTCACACTGGAGTGGTGTGCTGGCAAGGCATCGGAAAAAGTCCTGCCAGCAGCTTCTTTGGAGTGCATTAGGCGCAGTGAACTCACTGCTCCTAATGCGCTCCTGCCCTTTGAAATTAATGGGCAGCGCCACCGTACTGCTGGCAAATCGCCGCTGTAGCATTGGTTTACAGGTGGTTTAACCCTTTTTCGGCCGCTAGCGGGGGGTCATACCGCCGACGTTAGGGGCGGAATAGTGTGAAAGGGCTCTTAGCCTTCACACCAAATTACCACTTTGCATGATCAATAGATATGACATTGATTTATTTCTCCGTTAGGCTGTTCCATGTAAGGACTACTCCTGAGGATTTTCTATTTATTTTCTCACAATGAAGGAATAATTTCTTCTCTTTATCATTTAATTTCTTTTGCATTAGGATAACATTTTTCACTGTTTTTAGATTTCATTGTAACCGTTTTATGTATGCTTTTTTTGTCTGTTTTTAGAAAAAGTTATATATTGCACTGTGTAGGGATTATACACAAACACAGGGATGTTTTCCATTTACCTTGATTTAAGATAACATCTGATTGGTAGTGATGAAATTCCTTGTGCATATATATATATATATATATATATATATATATATGCTATGTGTGTCACTTTAGAATGTGCTGTAAACAAGGACTGCGTACCGAAACGCGTCTGCATATTCTTTTTATCATGGTCATAGGACAACAATAAAAATGGAAGGCTGAATTTCCAGTGGTGTCGGCTCTTCTATGTACATTTAATACACATATTACATATGAGACATATGCTTCTCACGGAAAATGAACTTCATTAAAAAACGACATTAACCACTTCCTTACTGGGCACTTATACCCCTTCCTGACCAGGTGAAATTTCAGCTTCTGGCACTGCGTCGCTTTAAATGACAATTGCGCGGTTGTGCGACGTGGCTCCCAAACAAAATTGGCATCCTTTTTTCCCCACAAATAGAGCTTTCTTTTGGTGGTATTTGATCATCTCTGCGGTTTTTATTTTTTGCGCTATAAACAAAAAAATGCGACAATTTTGAAAAAATTTCAATATTTTTTACTTGTTACTATAATAAATAGCCCATTTAAAAAAAAAAATCGCAATAAGCGACTGGTTTGCGCAAAAGTTATAGCGCATACAAAATAGGGGACAGAATTATTATTAATTTTTATAATTATTTTTTTTACTAGTAATGGCGGCGATCTGTGATTTTTATTGGGACTGCGACGTTATGGTGGATACATCGGACAGTTTTGATACATTTTTGGCGCCATTCACATTTATACTGCGATCAGTGCTATAAAAATGCACCGATTACTATATAAATGTGACTGGCAGGGAAGGGGTTAACACTAGGGGGTGAGGAAGGGGTTAAATATGTATCCTGGGTGTGTTCTAACTGTGTGGGGGGAGGGGGGTGACTGGGGGAGGTGACCGATGCTGTGTCCCTATGTACAAGAGACACAGATCGGTCTCATCTCTCCCTGACAGGACATGGATCTCTGTGTTTACACACAGAGATCCATGTCTTGTCCCTGTAACCGCCGATTGCGAGTGCCTGGCGGACATCGCGGCCGCCAGGCACGCGCATCGGTATCTCAGGAATGCAGCGGGCACGCGCGCGCCGCCGGCGGCCACGCGCGCCCTCTAGTGGCCATTGAGAGCACAGGACACCTATTTGCTTCCTGTCAGGCCGCGTACACACGAGGGGATATGTCCGCTGAAAACGGTCCGATGGACCGTTTCAACAGACATCTCCGCTCGTGTGTATGGGCTAGCGGACAGATTTCTCCACCCGACAGATTTCAAAGCAAGCTTTGAAATCTATCCGGTGGGGATCTGTCCGCCCGACATGTCTGCTGGTTAGTACACTTACCAGCAGACATGTCGTCCCCCACCGCCGCCGCGCCGCTGCCGAATGGATTCGGCGCATGCGCGGAAGTGTTTTACTTCCTGGTGCGGTGACGTGGCGGTGACGCGGCGGCGTCAACGTCACCGCCGCGTCATCGCCACGTCACCGCGCCGTCCGGCGGCGGGGAATTTGATCCGATGGTGTGTACACGCCATCGGATCAAACTCCCGATCGGACATATCCGATGGAAATGGTCCGCGGACCGTTTTCATCGGATATGTCCGATCGTGTGTATGGGGCCTCAGAGATTCAGGACCGCCCGACGGCCGGATATATTCGTACGACCGTCGGGAAGTGGTTAAATATGCAGCAAAAGGATTTTTAAAGCCACAGTAAAATTCATGAGTCGGAATACAGTACATTCCTCTCAACTTCAGAATTTCAGAAAAAAAGCCTGTAGAATATTTTCTGTTCATCTGCTACACCAAAAGGAGGGGGTGGCTACATTTCATTGGATATTTGGGAACTGAGTTTACACACATAATTATAGCATACATATTCTGCAGTCCTTGTACCCACAATATTGCTTTAAAAATTCTGCTTCTTTTTATGGGTATTGCAACACTACATTGTAAAAAAATCTTGCATTTTTAAAAGTGTTGTCCTGCTGGTTCTATTTTTTTTTTAAAGTTCTTTTTATTAAGGTATTTCACAACATACAAGAGAAAGAAACAACTCAACAACAACGACATACAGTACTCAAGTGCGTACAACATACAGCAACACATCTGATTTAATAAACATTAGATATGTGCATTCCCGTTCGTACGAATGTTAATTTCGTACGAAAATGTTCATTTTCGTACCCGCGGGATAATGTGTACATACGAAAACAGTAAAGCACCAAAATACGAAAACGACGGGATAACGGATGAGCCGCATAACGAACGACCGCAAATACGAATGAACGATCCGACGGGAAAAAACGACAAAACGAAAATGGCAAAATAACGAAAATTAAATCTGTATCAAGAGGTTTGCATTGTGTATTTTGTTTATATCCGTTTTGTGTTCGTTTTCAGTTGTATGTTCATTGTTCAATGACATCTATAACAAAAGAATTTCATTATGTATATTGAATGAATTCCTTTTTCTTTTTTCTGTGTATTCAAAATACTGAAGGCAAATTTTTTGTTATAGGTGTCATATCAACATACGAAAATAACAAAAGAAACATGTTCAAATGCAAATATTTTGTTTATGTTTTTTTGAATGGCCAGAGAGTTAGGTTTGCAAAGAAAATTGTATCATGTATATGATACAATTTTCTTTGCAATTTTCTTTAGATTTACCTTCAACTATGTAGTGCAAGGGCCTGCCTGATTGCATACAATTGAAAGTGTTGTTTAGTTTGACCTCATATATGGTTTTTGGTAAATCTAAAAGAAAATTGTACAAGAAAATTGAACATGTATGGCCAGCCTCAGTGACTGAAAGCAGCTTCTCTTTTGTGCTGAGTAGTGAGTACACTTGTACAGTAAAGCCTAATAAACTTTTCTGTGGATTTTCATCTGAAGGGAGATCAGTTGGCCAGACTTTTGAACCCAAAAATGGTTTTCTGATGCAGTTTAAAAACGAACAAATTTTCTGAGAACGATCGGAAAACGATCGTTTTTATGTTTGTTGTTAAAATAGTCTGACCAAGTGTATGGGGCTTAACAATAGTATTGTATTGCCCCATACACTTGGTCAGACTATTTTAACAACAAACATAAAAACGATCGTTTTCCGATCGTTCTCAGAAAATTTGTTCGTTTTTAAACTGCATCAGAAAACCATTTTTGGGTTCAAAAGTCTGGCCAACTGATCTCCCTTCAGATGAAAATCCACAGAAAAGTTTATTAGGCTTTACTGTACAAGTGTACTCACTACTCAGCACAAAAGAGAAGCTGCTTTCAGTCACTGAGGCTGGCCATACATGTTCAATTTTCTTGTACAATTTTCTTTTAGATTTACCATAAACCATATATGAGGTCAAACTAAACAACACTTTCAATTGTATGCAATCAGGCAGGCCCTTGCACTACATAGTTGAAGGTAAATCTAAAGAAAATTGCACAGAAAATTGTATCATGTGGCCAGCCTAACTCTCTGGCCATTCAAAAAAAACATAAACAAAAGATTTGCATTTGAACCTGTTTCTTTTGTTATTTTCGTTATGACACCTATAACAGAAAAAGGAATTCATTCAATATACATAATGAAATTCTTTTGTTATAGATGTCATTGAACAATGAACATACAACTGACACTAAGGCCGCGTACACACGAGGGGATATGTCCGCTGAAAACGGTCCGATGGACCGTTTCAGCAGACATCTCCGCTCGTGTGTATGGGCTAGCGGACAGATTTCTCCACCCGACAGATTTCAAAGCATGCTTTGAAATCCATCCGGTGGGAATCTGTCCGCCCGACATGTCTGCTGGTTAGTACACTTACCAGCAGACATGTCGTCCCCCACCGCCGCCGCGCCGCCGCCGAATGGATTCGGCGCATGCGCGGAAGTGTTTTACTTCCTGGTGCGGTGACGCGGCGGCGTCAACGTCACCGCGCCGTCCGGCGGCGGGGAATTTGATCCGATGGTGTGTACACGCCATCGGATCAAACTCCCGATCGGACATATCCGATGGAAATGGTCCGCGGACCGTTTTCATCGGATATGTCCGATCGTGTGTACGAGGCCTTACAAAAGAAAAGCATTCAAGATACACAGAATGCAAATTGACGAAAATCCACGATAATTATTGTCTAACAAGAAACGAACATGAATTAAACAGAATAACGAATCATCCCGCATGTACGAAAATAAAACGGTAACGGAAATACGAAACGATCGGAATACGAAAAAATCACGTCGTACGACAAACGAACGGGAACGAACGGGAAAACGGGCGTCTAACGAAAAACGAACGGAAACGAACAGACGGGACCATACGAAACGGAACAAAAAAAAACGAATTATTTTTCTGTGCACATGTCTAATAAACATCTGTAGCAATGTGCATTGACCAGGATGCGGCAGGGTGGGGGTGTACCAACTCTCCTCACTGTATCGGCCGCAAGGTGCCTCTAGGGCAGCTCTATAGGACCGCTCACCAGGACCATGGCAGTGGTTGCCAACTCAAGCCATATGTATTTAGCCAGCAGTACTAGACTCTGCCAGCCATGCACGCCAAACCTTGTCATATTTCAGTGGACAGCCACGGTTGATGTATGTGTCCCTGTACAGGGGAAGGCTGGCATTCACCAGACGCCTCCACTGCATCAGAGAAGGGGGTGTAGGTTTTTTCCAATGCATGGCAATATTCTTGCGTGCATAGAAAAGCAACAGACTGACCAACGTGCGCCCCGTGGAGGTTGGGACGATGTTCTCAATTATTCCCAGGAGGCACACCTCCATCGCTACCGGCAACTGGGTCGCTGCGACTGCATTGATCACTTCCAGCACCATTACCCAGTACCGCTGAACCTCGGGGCATTGCCAGAAAATGTGGGAGAAGTCACCTGGTGATGCCCTGCATCTCCAACACTCCGGAGAATGCACCGGGTTCATCTTGTGGAGCCTGTATGGAGTGAAGTAAGCTCTGTGAACTATCTTGTATTGCACCATCCTGTCTCGAATGGAGACAAGTGAGCAGAAAGGGAGATCCCAGACCTCGTCCCAGTCGTCCGTATCTAGCGTGGGGATATCCCCCTGCCATCTGGACCGCAGCCCATCCAGAGGGGGGAGAGACACAAAGATCAGGTACGAGTACAAGTGCGATGTGGGTTTTGCGTCACAATTAAACTTTAGTGTTCTCTCCAACTCCGACTGGGCCACAATGCAGGACGACAAGGGGAACAGAGCCGCAAAGGCATGTGACAGCTGGTGGTATCTAAAAGCGTAGTGCTGGGGTAAGTTGAACATGGAGGAGAGGTCCGAGAATGGTATCAGAGCGTTTTGGGAGACTATGTGCGAAACAAGCTTAATGCCATACCTAGACCAGGCAATGGGGTCTGAGAGCTTATAAAAGTGTGATAGGGTAGGGTTGATCCAGATAGGGGCATTCGGGGATATTTCGGTGGGTTTACATTTTTCAATGGCCAGACCAGTCCGCCACGCCCGCAGGGTGGTGCGCATGGAGGGGGTCAGGGGATACGGGGCACGAGGGCCCCGATAGAGCAGGAGCCGGAGGGCCTCCAGTGAACCGACCACCGAGGCCTCCAGTGCAGTGGAGGTGTTCATCCCTTCTGGCCGCAGCCACCATGCCGCAGTCACCAACTGCGTGGCAAGGTAGTATTTGTAGCAGTCAGGGAAAGCCATACCACCCTGCGTCCGCGGTCTCATCAAGGTTGTCAGCTTGTATCTGGGTGGGGAGGGACCCCAAATAAAGGAGGAAAAAATTTGATTCAGCTTTTTGAAAAAGGACTTGGGCACCCACTGCGGGGAGTGGCGGAAAAGGTAAATAAGTTTAGGGACAATCTTCATCTTAATTAGGTTCACCCTTCCCCAAACAGACAGGGGGAGGTTGCTCCAGGCTTTAAGCCTGGATTGGGCCTCTAGCAGCACCGGGGACAAGTTTTGCGAAATGTATTCGGTCGCCGAGGCAGAGATGGTTACCCCCAGATACTTAAAGGTGGTGACCCAGCTAAGGGGACTGTCGGGAGGGGTGGTGGACCTAGCCGCCTGAACTATAGGGAAGAGAAGGGACTTGGACCAATTCACCCTCAGTCCAGTGACCGAGGCAAACGTGTCCAAGACGGTCAGTGCACCCCGCAGCGAGGGGCCCGCATCATTAAGGAAGAGAAGCATGTCGTCCGCATACAGGGCCACCCTCTCCTCCAGCAGACCCACTCGGAGACCCTTGATATGTGGTGATGTGCGGAGAGCCTCCGCCACCGGCTCAATGGCAAGGGCAAACAAAGCCGGAGAGAGAGGGCAACCCTGCCGCGTTCCCCTGGAAAGTCTGAAGGGGGCAGACAGCCCCCCCCCAGCCGTATTGAGGAAGTGGGGGCCCTGTATATCACCTGGAGCCACTTGATAAATAGCAGTGGGAAGCCCATCCTGCGCAGAGTCTCCCACAGAAAGGGCCACTCCACAGTGTCGAAGGCCTTTTCGACATCCAATGAGGCCACTGCTCGCGTTCCCACATTAAGATGCTGAGTATGGATATTGGTAAAGAGTCTCCTAAGATTGACATCTGTGGACCTCCGGGGCATGAAACCCGTTTGGTCTGGGTCTATCACTGAGGGTAACATGGGGTATAACCGAAGGGCAAGGAGCTTAGTTAGTATTTTAAAGTCTGAGTTAAGGAGTGCTATGGGACGGTATGAGGCACAGGAAGAGGGGTCCTTGGGGGCTTGTATATAAGCGTTAGGTAGGCATGGTACATGGAGGCAGGTAGGCTGCCATCCGTCAAACACGCAGTGTAGAGCCGTGCCAACAAGGGGGCTAGGAGTCCGGAGTGGGCTCTATAGAAGTCTAGTGGGAGTCCGTCCGGGCCAGGCGCCTTGCCCGACGGGAAGGATTAGATGGCCCCCTGTACCTCCAAGGCCGTGAATGGTTGCACCAAGGCTTCTCTCTCTTGGTCGGAGAGCCAGCCAAGTGCCAATGGATCTAGCAGATCATTCAGCGTCTCCGGCCGGAAGTCCGCGGGGAGGCTAGAGGAATACAGCGACTTATAGAATTCACTAAAAGTCTGAAGGATGTCCGGGGGGGAGGACACGGTCCCGCCCCCCAGAGTCCGCAAAGTCGAAATCATTGTAAGGGGCTGGTCATGCTGGGCCATCATGGCCAACAGGCGGCCATTGCGATCGCCCTGTTCAAAGGCTCTCTGCTTGCCCTTGTATATGTCTAGGCGGGTAACCTCAGCTAAGTGCAGATGCAAATCCCTCTGAGCTGCCATCATCCGATCAAACTGATCCGAGGTGGGGTCTTTATTATAAGCATCAGTATGTTCTATGACCGAACGTTCCAATTCCAGTGTCTTGGCTGAAAGTTGCTTTTTGACATTGGCAATGGAAGAAATGTACTGCCCTCTGGTGTATGCTTTAAAGGTATCCCAGACATTATCCAGGGGAGTGGAACCCTCATTATTCTCCCAAAATTCAGCTAGCAAGGGGGGTAAGACCTCTGCAACCTCAGGATGAGTAACCCACTGCGCGCCCAGCCTCCAAAGCGCAGCACAGCGCGTTGCCGGCGAGCGGAGCACCACCCTTAAAGGGCTGTGGTCGGACAGACCGCTAGGGAGATAGTCCGCCTCCAACACATCCGCTAACAGTGCGGGGTTGGAGAAGGCCAAATCTATCCTGGATGCAGTTTTGTACGAGGTCGAAAAACAAGAATAGGCCCGCACACCAGGGTGCTTCCACCTCCAAACTTCCTCCAGACCCACTGCCTGAGCCCAGGTCAGCAGGTCTATACATCTATGCCTGGGCGGCGCAGGCCTATCCAGGTCAGGTGACAAGATGGCATTAAAATCACCCATTACCAACACTTTTCCTGGGCAGAAGGGTGCAACCTTCTCAAGCACGTCATATAACAGAGCAGGTGAAAAAGGGGGGGGATGTACAGGTTGACAACAATATACTTCTGTGCCCAAAGCGTGAAAATTAATATCACATATTTACCCAGGGGGTCTGTGCGGACCTCTTCTATCACACATGGAAAGTTTTTGTGGATTAGGATTGATACACCCCTAGCATATGTAGAATATGTGGCATGTATAGCACGCTGTATCCACGGCTTCTTAAGAGTCAGGACCTTGCTGCCCATGAGGTGAGTCTCCTGGAGGAGAACAAGCTGGGGCGAGTGGGACTTCAGATATTGAAAGAGAAGGGCACGTTTGAACTCATGCCCCGTACACACGATCACTTTTTGTGATAAAAAAAAATGTCATTTTTCTTCATGAAAAAAAATGACATTTTTCAAACTTCATTTTTAAAAATGACGTTGCGTACACACCATCATTTTTGGAAAATGATGAACAAAGTGATGGCACTCTAAAGGGGAAGTTCTATTTGCCTTGAGGCTGCTTTTAGCTGGTTACTTGTTAGTAAAAGACGATTCCTGCTTTTTTGTCTGTTACAGCGTGATGAATGTGCTTACTCCATTATGAATAGTAGTTTTACCTCCCGTCTCCTAACTTGCTTCTGGGCATGTGCGGGTTTAAAACGTCATTTTTTACGTAGTTTTGCCCACACACGATCATTTTTTATGACACAAAAAATGACATTTTGAAAAATGACATAAAAAATTCGAGCATGTTGGAATTTTTTTTTGGTCATTTTTCAGAAGACATAAAATGACATTTTGGCCACACACCATCATTTTAAATGACATTTTTAAAAATGTCATTTTTTTTCATCACAAAAAGTGATGGTGTGTACGCGGCATCAGAGTTAAGGCCTCTGACATTCCAGGAAAGAATGGCAAAGGAGTCAAATGAGCGGTCAGCCATCAGGCAAGGGAGGTAAGGGAATGGAAGGATATTTATGTAGATACACCCGGGAGCACCCCAGGAGCAGCAAGAAACCGAGCACATTGCATTGCATATTGATAGCACCTGAGCATATAGCAGCTAGAGAACAGAAAAAAACAGTGAACAAAAAAAACATAGCAAACTTACAAAGAAACAAACTTCCCAGGCACCGGGTGCCTATCCTACTATGTCCCATCCCTCCAACAACGGTCAGGGGGGTGGGAATAGTTCTTTTCCCAAACAGAAAACAGAACATAGTGTAAATGAGCCCCGGAACTAGGGGCCCTACACGGCAGGCGCCAGGTCACCTGCTACTACAGCCGGACGACAGCTGTTATCAAATGACCACTTGGTCAGGGTCCGGAGTCCAAGTAGAAAAAAAAAGGTGGGGGTACAACAAAGAAGGGGGGAGGACGAGGGGGGGGGCAGGTGTAGCAGTCCTGGTGTGCTGCTACGTCAGTAGACCAAAGTCGTGTGTATCTCATATCAGGCATTGAGCATCAAAACTCCTCTTGGTACAGTTGGGCTGGATTCCCCAATAAAACAAATCAGAGAGTCAAATCAAAAGAAGGTTTGAGTAGTTCCGGGTCTCCAAGCTCAGGATGACCCCGTGAGGACATGGCAGCCACCTCGCATCAGTTAGTGGTAGGGCCCGGGGGGGTAAAGGCACACCGCGGCCATATTGAAAAAGGGCCAGCTTGGGATGGCAAGAATACAGTACCATTTACCGGAAAAATGAAGGGGGGGGGGAGATAAAAATAAAAACAAAAGGTTAAAAACAAAAATTCTTGACAAAACAGGAACATCTCACCATAGCAGCGGGGTCCCTTCTAGATCACCAGGGGGACGGGAGGTAGTAGAGGCACAGGGGTGAACGGAATGCGGCCCCTCAGCGACCATCCAGCCACGACATCGCTGCCTCAGGGTCCATGAAGAAGCGCGTGCGATCTCCATCGATCACCCTGAGCTTGCTGGGGTAGAGTAGGCTAAACTTGAGGCCTTGGTCCCTCAGGCGTCTCCGTACCTCTGTAAAGGATCTGCGGCGATGTTGAACCTCCGGGGAGTAGTCTGGGAACAGCATGATCCTGGTACCATTGTAGAGGAGGTCCCGTTTTTCCCTGGCAGCAGCCAGAGTCCGGTCCCTGTCCCTGTAATTTAGCAGGCGCAACAGGAAGGGTCGAGGTGGAGCCCCCGGGATCGGTGGTTTGAGGGGGACTCTGTGGGCCCTTTCCACCACGAATGTAGGCGGCATCGCAGGCAGATCCAGGAGGGAGATCAGGAAGGCCTCTGTAAATTCTGCAGGCCTGAGGCCCTCTGCCTTTTCAGGGAGGCCCAGGAACCTTATGTTGTTTCTCCTGAGCCTATTTTCGGTGTCTATTGATTTCTCTTGCAGGGCTTTAACCTGCAGCTGTAAGGCATGGAGGTCCCTGGAATCAGCCCTGGTGGAATCTTCCAGCTGAGAGATGCGGCCCTCCGCCTCGGTAAACCGGGCCCTAAATTTGTCCATGTCATGCCGGATCAAGCTGACATCGGCAACGAGGTGATCTATCTTGACCATCACCGAGTCCCGACCCTCCTTGATGGCCGCCAGGAGCTCCGCATGCGAGGAGGCAAGGGATGCAGGTGGATTAGGGGAAGCCATGGAGCCGGCTGACATATTCCCTGCTGGGAGTCTCGTGGGCAAGATGGCCGCGGAGGACCCGTCCCTGGACACCGAGGACGAACGGAGCTTACCCGGAGACAGCGGAGGTGGCCTCGGGGTGCTGGATGTCTTCTTCCGCCCCAGGGTGTCTGAAGGTCGGACGCTGAAAGGAGGAATCCGCGCTGAAATCAGGTAAGGATAAGAGAAGGAGCGGAGCTCTGCCTGCACACGTCTGCTCTCATTCACATCCCGGCCACGCCCCCCCTGCTGGTTCTATTTTAGTTAATTATATGGAATCAAAAGACAGAGGGCCAGATCCACAAAGAATTACGGCGGCGTATCTCCAGATACGCCGCCATAATTTAAAATTCCCGCCGGCGTATCTTTGTTTTGTATCCACAAAACAAGATACGCCGGAATTACGCTAAGATACGACTGGCGTAACGTTATTACACCGTCGTATCTTAGTTGCATACTTACGCTGGACGCTGGGGGCGCTTCCATCGTTTTTCCGCGTTGAATATGCAAATGAGCGAGTTCCGGCAATTCACGAACGTACAAGCGGCCGGCGCATTCCTTTTACGTCGTTTGCGTAAGCGTATGTCCGGCGTAAAGTTACTCCTGCTATATAGAGACGTACACCATGTTCAGTATGGACGTCGGGCCAGCGTCGAATTTTCCATCATTCACGTTGTTTGTATAAACCGTTCGCGAATAGGGATTTGCGTAAGTTACGTTCACGTCGTTTTCATTGACTATTTGCGACGTGATTTCACGCATGCACACTGGGATACGTCCATGGCCGGCGCATGCGCAGTTCAAAAAATACGTAGTTTGCGTCGGGTCATTCATAATCAAAATAAAACACGCCCACCTCTTGTTCATTTGAATTACACCTGCGAACACCGGCCCATTTACGCTACGCCGCCGTAAGTTACAGCGGAATTGCCTTGAGGATAAGGATACGCCGCTGTAACTTAGTACTGAATGTATCATTCCTTCTAGATTGCATCAAACAATACAAGAAAATTGTTTAATCTATATAGTCAAACCGCTTTATTGGAAAACCTATAGTCGCTCCAGGCAAATGCATACAGTTTGATAGAATGCATAATAATCTACACAGAGTTTCTTGAATAAACCTTTTAGAAATGTAGCACTGGGCTGGACTTTTTAACTGCTTGCCTAATGCAGATATACGACGGCAGAATGGCATGGGCAGGCAAAGCAATGTGTATATATATTTTGCTTTGAATCCTGCCCCCTAGCACGTGCGTGCACCTCAGTGTCCGGCGGTGTCCCGTGATCGGGTTACGGAACGGCAGAACGGATCAAGGCATCTCCCTGTTCTGCCTGGTGACATGTCACTGATCGTCTGCTTCCTCTCATCGGAAGCAGCGTTCAGTGACGTGTCACAGTAAGCTACGCACTGCCAGTCACATTTACATAGTAATCAGTACATTTTTATAGAACTGATCGCTGTATAAATGTGAATGGTCCCAAAATGGTGTCAAAAGTGTCCGATGTGCCTGTCATAATGTCGCAGTCACGAAAAAAAATGCCATAACAAGTAAAAAAATGGCAGTTAAAACTACGCAGTGCCGAATCGCAAGAAGTGGCCTGGTCATTTGGCAGCCAAATGGTCCGGGGCTGAAGTGGATAAATCCTGCCCTGCAGTGTTGAGAATAAAGAGCGGTATGCCATTTTTTCCCCTATTCCTGCTTGAGTGGCAGCTGCAGGGAGGAAGATGAAGGATTGAGAACTGATTGGTTGTTAATGCAGTTAGTTAGCAGCCAGCCAGGAGGATTTTGTTTGGCTGTTCTTGACCTGTCCACCACCCCAGGTTACAGGGACTGGAACACCCAAATTTGCGAAGGCGTTCAGTGGGATGTTCGCCTGCCGAGTACGCACTGCATAGTTGGTTGTTAGGGAGCGAGTCGGGAAATCTGTCCACTGCATCCTTACCAACGGATGAGTTATCAGCTGTCAATGGGCTTCCCCTCTGACAGCTGAATGGAAAAAAAAAAACATGGCCGACAATGTCCTTTGGGTCTGGTATGGATTTTAAAGGGAACCTTAAAATCCATGGCAAAATGAAAAAACAAAAACATTGTGGGGTCCCCTCCAAAATCCATACCAGACCCTTATCAGAACATGCAGCATGGGAAGTCAGAGAAGGGGGAGACGAGTGAGCGCACCCCTCCTAAACAATACCATTCTACATGCACTATACATGGGAGGGGGTGCTGTAAGGCGGGGGAGGATCCTCTTCCCGACAACACTGGACGGTGGATGTGGGGATCTGTGGGCAGGTGGCTTATCAGAATCTGTTAGCTCCTTTAACAAGATTCCACCCCCCCCCCATGTGAATGAGTAGGGGTACATTGTACCCCTACTCATTCACCAAAAAAGTGTCAAAAATAAATAGACAGGAGGCAGTTTTTGACAATTCCTTTATTAAAAAAAAAAAAAACCCCCACCCCAAAGCACCCCCCATGCTCAGGGCATGTGGCCTGGTACGGTTCAGAAAGGGGGGACGCTCACTCATCCCCCTCCTTTCCTGACCTGCCAAACTGCATGCTCAGATAAGGGTTTGGTATGGATTTTAGGGGGGATCCCACGTCGTTTTTTTTTTGTTTGTTTTTTACATTTTGGTATGGGGTTCCCCTTAGTATCCAAAATTCAAAGGCCCTGGTATGGATTAGGGGGCACATATTTTTTTTTAACATTATTGTATTTCCGGTATTTTTTTCTAAATGTCAGTTTTGCTGCAGCAGGTTCTATACACGGTACAGATGCGCCACTTTACAGGCAGACAGGGGACTATATTTAAAAAGAATTTTTCATTTTTATAGTTTGGTAGTGGAAAATGTCTTGAGGATGGAGTGTGATGTTTGCGGCGTGGGGATATGTCCGTCAACAAGGTGCCCTCTGTGCATTAGAGGGGACGATCGTTGAGGAGGGGATATGCTCACTCCGCAAGGACATTAGTGGTTATAGGCAGATGTGTGTGCTCTTGTCTCTGCTGTGTCTGATCAGTATGGTCGGGATTCGTAGCGCATGCCTGCAGATAGTCTCCATTCCACCTACAATAATGGTATAATCTGAATATGCGTTATTCTACAGAATGGCGCAATATAAGGATTCCTATCAGTGGTAATATGAGAGCTTGTGAGCGTTTTCAAAGTGAGGGAGGGCGTCCATATTTTAAAAGAAATACGGCTTCATTTGTTAAGAGCATACATGCGTTCCCTGCCCAGACACGCCCATAAGACTTTAGCCTGCTTTGTATTGTGTTGTATTCATTGTATTGTATTAGACATCCTGTTAGAACAGTGGTTCTCAACCTGGGGGACGAATGGCCATTTGCCAGGGGTCACAGAATCCTGGGCTGTTCCTGAAGCCCGCACCACTCTCCCAGCCTTTTTGCGACCGAGCCAGAAACACAGAAACACTACCTGTGATTATAGTTGCCATTAAAAGTTTCAGCGGACAGATTCGATCGTGTGTATGGCCTAGCAGACAGGTTTCCAGCGGACAAAAGGTTTAAAACATGCTTTAAAACTTGTCCGCTGGAAACATGTCCGTCGGAAGCATTTTATTTCCTGGTTTGGTGACGTGGCGGTGTCAACGTCACCGCCACGTCACCGCGTTCTCTGTCCAAGGGGATTTTCGTTCGATGGTGTGTACACACCGCTGGACCAAAATCCTGCAGGAGACATGTCCGATGAAAACGGTCCGTGGTTAAATATATTAAGTGGTTAAATATAGTGCCTGGGGGGTCCCCCTACTCTGCCTGTAATGTGGCACATATGTGTAGCACTACCCCCGGAGGAGCTGCTGGATTGTTTTGGGTAGCATGTTACCTCTATTTTTTTGCCGTCTAGGGTATCAGATGAGAGTTGAGAAAAAGTGCAATGTCCACACTTTAAACTTCTTTTTCTCTGCTTTATTTGGCGAACTTGGTAAAATAATAAAATAGGTAGTTGAAGAGGTGGAAGGGTAACAGGTAAAAGGCTCAGGTGTATAACTTTGTTCGGAAACACTCCTGCTTCCAGCACTGTAGCCAGAGCGGTTATTGTGCACCGCCTCTCTCACTAACCTAGCAGCCAGGGTGTCACACGGAAACTTGGTAAAGTCTCTGCCACAGACCTTCCCAAAGATTGAGGTATATTCGGTCCAAAATCCTCTCTCTCCCAAATAACTTCTTGTGAACTTAGAACCGACAGGCGACCATCATTCAGCCTTTCAGTAATAGTGCGTCCTTCGATGAAGTTCAAGGCCTCTCCTGAGATACCAGCCTCTTGCTCAGTGCTCTCCAAGACAGGTTCTTCATCGAGTGGCTTCCTCCCTCAGGACAGACAGCACAGGACCACTCTGCAAGTGTAGACCCAGTCTGACTACTGGGCTTACTTAGTAGATCACAACACCGGACCAACGTGGTCCCAGAGCCAGGAACACTTTAATACGTACCCCCGGCCAGGAGTGCCACACACGGGGTGGTGGGATGACTAACCCAGGATCGACGACGACCCCGAACTAACTACGTCTGTCCCTTAAGTACTCCTCCCCAGCATGCACAGCAGGACGATCAACTCCTTCTGGCTGCCCAAGGGGAACAGCAAAAACACCTTGACCTGACTGCTGCCACCCTTGGCCTGGAATGATGACAGCACCCCAGACAACAATAGTGGTCACTCACAGTACAGCCATGGCTCGAACAGAGGCCCAAACTTAGTGAAAATCATACAGTCTGATGTCGCGTACACACAACCGTTTTTAATGTCCTAGAAAAAACAACGTTTTTCTCTACGTGATTCTTGTCAAGTCTGCTTTGCACACACATGTTTGTGGAAAAAAAAATGCTTGAGCAAAGCGCGGTGACGTACAACACGTACGACGGCACTATAAAGGGGAAGTTCCATTCAGATGGTGCCACCCTTTGGGCTGCTTTTGCTGATTTCATGTTAGTAAAAGTTTGGTGAGAGACTATTTGCGCTTTTCAGTCTTCGTGCTTTTCAGTCTGTTACAGCGTGACGAATGTGCTATCTCCATTACAAACGCTAGTTTTACCAGAACGAGTGCTCCCGTCTCATAACTTGCTTCTGAGCATGCGCGTTTTTCCTGACGTTAAAGCCTACATACAGCCTTTTTTCACGACGCGAAATACAACAACGTGAAAAACTATGAGAAAAATTAGAGCACGTTTCTAAATTTTTAATGCCCATTTTTCACTTTGAGAAAAATGCTCTGGAGCCTACACACGATCGTTTTAATGACCATTTTAAAAAATTGCATTTTTCACGTCATGAAAAACGGTTGTGTGTATGCAGCATTAGGCTTTCCTCTTGTAAGGGTGGTTAAGGAGAGTTGCCAATAGACATGAGCAGAGCGAAAAAAAATGTTGTTTAGTTTCGATTCGTTATTTACATAAATTTGTTTAGTTAAATTCGAAATTTTTTAAATCTCAAAAAATAATAAAATAGTATAGAAAATAAAGGAATAGAATAGAAAAAATATACATTTTTTTCTATTCTATTCCTTTTTTCTATTCTTTTTTTTTTACAAAATCTTTTTATTAGTTTTCATTTCATTGCATTACAAAAATATTCTTCTTACACACAATTAATATATCCCTTCAATACATACATTTCATTCCCCTACCCCCCTAATAACAGAGAAAAAAAAAAAAAGAGAAAGGTCTCATCATGTTCCTCTTTATCAACCTATAATTGAAAGTATGTGAGCGGCCCCCCTATCCCGAGGTCCTCTCCTGTTCCCTACTGCCTTAATCCTGATATGTTATTTTTTTCCTTTTCTTCCCCTCCTCCCCCTTCTCTTCCTTCTCTCCTTTATCCTCCCCCTTTAGCTTGATGTTAACTGATTCTTTTCCTTCCCCTCCTGACTGGGTTTCAAAATACAGTTTTCTGAACAGGAGTGCGGAGGTGGATGTGAACCTCAGAGCGAGTCTAAAAAAAAAAAAAGTCCCTTATTGGGAAAAGTATAATACAGTTGCTCATTATAGGGTTAATTTGGAGGGGCCCGGTTGCCCTCCCCAACCCCCCACTTGCTAAAGTGTTTGTGTCAAAAAAAAAAAAAGGGGGGAGAATTGTTTTAGAGGGACGGAAACTTCTACCCCCTCTATCCCATGATGACCTATTCTCAAAAGGTGCTTGTGAAAAATAATTTTCCTTTATTGGGGAAAGTGTAGTACCATTACCCATTATGGAGTTGATTAAGAGGGGCCAGATTTCTGACCCCAGCCTCCCACTCGCTAAAGTGTTTGTGCCAAACCCAGAAAAAAAAAAAAAAAACGGAAGAGGGAAAATTATTTTAAGGGACAGAGGCTTCGTCCCCCTCTATCCCGTAGTGGCCTAATCTCAGAAAGTGCTTGTGAAAAATAATTCCCCATTATTGGGAAAAGTGTGTTGCAATTGCCCATTGTAGGATAGTGTTAGTGGGGCCAGGCTACTGGCCCCAGACCCCCCACTCCTTAAGTGCTTGTGCCCAAAAAAAAAAAAAAAAAAGGAGGGAAAATGTATTTAAAGGGACAGAGGCTTAGTCCCCCTCCATCCCGTAGTGGCCTAATCTCAAAAAAGTGCTTGTGAAAAATAATTCCCCATTATTGGGAAAAGTGTGTTGCAATTGCCCATTATAGGATAGTGTTAGTGGGGCCAAGCTACTAGCCCCCCATTCCTTAAAGTGCTTGTGCCAAAAAAATAAATAAATAAATAAATAAATAAAAATGGAAAAACACCTCCTCACTGACCTAGGATATTACTGTAGGTTTCCGTTCTCCTAAACTCCCTCCATCTTCTCCAAATTACTTCGCATTTTGGTCTACATTCATTTTGGATTGACAATAGTTCCTCCATTTCACCCATCCTACCCACTTCCCTCAGCCAATCCCCAACCGATGGAGCGCTGACTTGCATCCATTTTTTTGGTATTGCTGCCTTTGCCCCATTCAGTAGGTAAGGGATCAGGGACATTCTGTATTTTTTTCTTGAAATTGTTGTGTTATGAAACATACACACCCATGGGTCATATTTCACCTCTATCCCGTTTATCCTCTTTATTAGCCCTAGGACTTCCTTCCAGAATTTCTGTATCTGTGGGCATAGCCACCAGATGTGGGCATGAGTCCCCTCAAGCCCACATCCTCGCCAACACAAAGCTGACATCTCGTTGTTCATTTTGTGAAGTTTTAGCGGAACAAAATTCCATCTGGTCAGGAGCTTATAGTTCAGCTCTTGTATTCTATTATCTATGGAGGTTGAGTGGACGTAGTCCAAGATCTGTCTCTTATTAACTTCTGGTATATTTTGTTTTAGTTCCACCTCCCAGGCCTTTACAAATTTTAGCTTCTCCATACCCCCCGATATAGACAGTATATCATATATATTTGATATCCCTTGTCTACTCTTACCTTTCTGTTCTATGAGTCTTTCCCAAGGGTTCGGCTCATTCAAATCCCGAATGGGCTTAGGGAGAGTTTGGACAAAGTGTTGAATCTGTCTATACCTCCAGCCGTCCCCTTCTGCAACTCCACTCCTTTCTTGTATTTCACTCAGGGGGCTCAAGGAATTGCCCTTCATTATATCTTTCAGTTTAAGTGCGCCCGCCCTTGCCCATCTCAGAAAGCGGCCCCCCTCCTTACCGGGTAGGAAATATTCTGTGCCCGTGAGGGGCAGTAATGGACTATTATATATCCACCCTTTTGTTTTACATATTCTGTCCCATACTCTGAATGTTTCTGTGGTTATTGATGGGGTGCCTCCAAGGAGACATCTATGTTGCTTCGGAACCCATATTCTTGTGCCCAATTCCTTACCGCTCAGGTTTTCCTCAATACCTACCCATTTTTTCCTTAGTCCCTCCTCCTGAAACCAATCAGTTATCCTTTTTAATACAGCAGCTTCATAGTATCTTTTAAAATCTGGTAGTTGTATTCCTCCCTCGATTCTAGTCCTAGCCAGAGTCTCTGCCGAGATTCGGGATTTCTTATTTTTCCATATATATCCCCTGATTATTTTCCCCAGTATTCTAAAATAGGTTTCTGGGATTTTAATTGGGAGTACTTGGAATACGTACAGAATTTTAGGCAGAATCATCATTTTCACAGTATTTATTCTCCCAAACCAGGATATAGAATCATTCCGGTATCCTCTAAGTTCACCTTTAATTTTATTTAATAAGGAGATGTAATTTTCAACATACAATTCCCTATCCGATTTGGTCATATATATCCCCAGATACTTTATTGCCTTTTTTTTCCAGGGTAAATGGATAGAGGACTCCAAGATCTCTGCGTTCTCTTGCACTCATAGCTATAGTCAGAGACTCCGTTTTCTCTCTGTTAATTTTTAGATTTGAAATTTCTTCATATTTACCATATTCTTCAATGATTTTAGGAATTGTCTGGATTGGATTTGATACGTACAACATCATGTCATCGGCAAACGCAGAGATCTTATGTTACTCCCCGTCTACCAATATCCCCTCTATCTCCTCATTTGACCTAATTGTAGCCAGTAGGGGCTCCAAAGACATTACAAATAATAAAGGGGATAACGGACATCCCTGGCGAGTCCCGTTAAAGAGGGGGAAGCTTTCCGACAAGGAGCCATTAACTCGAAGCTGAGCAGAAGGTTTAGTATATAATGCTTCTATTAACCTTAGCATTCTGGGGCCCAATCCTATATATCTCAACGTTGCTGTCATGAATTTCCAATCTAATCTATCAAATGCTTTTTCAGCATCGAGAGACATAAACAAAACCGGTTTTCCATACTTCTTTGCCTTTTGGATCAGAAACAGCCCTCTCAGCACGTTATCTCTTGTTTCCCTCCCAGGGACAAAACCCGCTTGATCTTTATTTATCAATCCTGCCATTAGCGGTTTTATTCTGTCAGCCAATATCTTCGCGTATATTTTTATGTCAACATTAATCAAAGATATTGGCCTGTAACTAGTACATATCGTAGGGTCTTTCCCCTCCTTTCCTATAAGGGTTATGTGCGCGCCCAGAGCTTGTTGCCGTATTGCTAAGCCTCTTCCTATGGAATTCATATAGTCCTGAAAATAAGGAACTAGAGTATCTCCAAATCTTTTATAGTAGAGAGAGGTGTATCCGTCGGGGCCAGGGTTCTTGCCTATTTTAATGTTTTTTATTGTTTGAATTATCTCCTCTCTGGATATCTCTCTCTCTAAGTTAGCAGCCTCTTCCATTGACATCCGCAGAGTCTTTGATCTCTCTAGGTACTGTTTCATTTTCCTCTCTCTATCCTTCTTCTCTGTCATATCTTGATTCTTATCAATTTTATATACATTTTGGTAATATTCTTTAAGAATTTCTGCTATGTCTGTGGTCGAGTGCTTCATGTCCCCTTTCTTGTCCCTCATTTTCAGTATATAATTTTGTGCATTTTTTGGCCTAATTATACTAGCTAGGAGTTTTCCGGTTTTGTTACCCATAGCGTAGAACCTCTTGTTCGTATTATCGAACACCCACTTACTGTAGTTTTCTCTGCCAATAGTTCCCGTAGAGATTCTCTCTTCCTAGTCAGTGAGGTCAGGGTTTCCTCCTCCATACTGTCTTTATGTTTCTGTTCCAGTACCTGTATCTCTTCCAACAGAATTTTTTTCCTGGCCTGCCTAATTTTGTTCCTCTTGGCCTTTTACGATATTAATTTTCCTCTCATGTATACTTTATGGGTTTCCCATAGGACCATTCTGTCGATATTGTCCTTATCATTTTCTCTAAAGAATAGAACCATGTCCTTCTCCAGCTCCTCAGCTGTCTTAGTATCTCTTAGAAGAGATTCCTCCATTCTCCAAACTCTCTGGCCCGGGAGACTCCCCCCCAAGTCAAGTGACATCTCCACCGGGGCATGATTTGAAATTGTTATTGATTTGATTTCAATCTTTCTCAGGCCCTCCAACAACTGGTGGTCTAGGAGGACATGGTCTAATCTGGAATAGGACCCATGCACCGAGGAAAAAAAAGAAAAATCTCTGTCTCTCGGGTGAAATATTCTCCATGCCTCCACCAAATGCATTTGGTGTAATTTATGTTTTACTGCCCGTAAGTGCTTTCCCTCTGACCTTAATGACACAGGTTGGGTATCTAATGCTGGGTCAAATACGAAATTGAGGTCCCCCGCCAGTATCAGCCTACCCTCTCTAAAACCCTCTACTCTGTTCAAAATCTTCCTGAAGTACCTAACTGGGTAGGAATTAGGGCAATAGACATTCACTAAAGTATATTTCTCATTAAGTAGAGAACCTCTAATAAAGACATATCTTCCATCTGGGTCTGTTTCTATGGCTTCCAAACTGAACCTTGTATTTTTATCAAAACCTATGGCAGTACCTTTAGATCTATTGTTGGGAGAGTAACTATGGAACCACACAGGGTAGTCCTTTGAGGACAGTCTGGATCTCATTGTCTCCCTAAAATGGGTTTCCTGAAAAAATACTATATTCGCTGATAAGTTCTTCATCTCCTGTAGGACCTGGTAGCGCTTATTGGGGCTATTCAGGCCCCTTACATTATAAGTTATTATATTTAATCCAGTCCTCCTATTACCTAGTCCACTTTCTGTTCCCATTACCCTTTTCTGGGGTGTCCATACAACATTTTATGAATCCCATTAGGCTGACAGACTGTACCCTCAGGACTAACACCACTCTGTCTACTTTCATAATCTTCTATACAAAACACATTGAGACTTCGCCCACCCCCCTCCCTCCCCAACCCAAACATATTGTACATCAATATTAGAACTCTCTCGGTCCACGCTCTTCCTGGCGACTTGCCGAGTTGGCCCTCCCATGGAGAGACCAGTGTGTCCTCCCCGTTCCCCGACCTGGTCAGAGGACAGACTGGTACCTTACTCCATTTCACCCCCCCCCCCCAGGTAGTCCATTCTTCATTGGTCCAATCGCAAAAAAAAAAAAAAGACATCAAAGGGAGAAAAGGAGTCCCCTTTTCTTCTCCCAGTTCCTTAATTTATGCCCTGCTCCAGTCCTGTTCCTTCCATCTTTTCCATCTTGGGGGTCTTTTTTCCCAATTTTCAACTTTTACTGTTTGCAGGTTCAGTCTGTTGCAGAACTCCCTTACATCTTCCGGAAACCTAACACATGCGGACAATCCCTGATGCCTTACAGATAGACAGGCTGGAAATCCACACCTATAGGGGATCTCCTTTGTTTGCAGGAGGTTAGTCAGGGGTTTCAGGGCCCTTTTACGGGCTAGTGTCTCCGGGAACAGGTCTGAAAATATCAAAATTTTATGTCCCTTATATTCCATAGGGGCAGAGCTTCTAGAACTCTGGGCCACCTGCTCCTTTAAGCCACAGTCCTGGAACCTTACTACTATGTCCCTAGGGATATCCCTTTGGACATTATAAGACCTCTGAATCCTATGGGCCCTTTCAAACTGCATGGGCAAGGATAAGTCCCGCTTTAAAGCATTGTTGAATAATTCCCGGAGCACGTCACCCAGATCTTCATTTTTAACTTCCTCTGGGAGGCCTTTTATCCTTAGGTTCTTCCTCCTACTGCGGTTTTCTTGGTCCTCAAGTCTGTAGAGGGGACTTCCTTATCTCTATCCAATCCATGTCTGCGCTATCTCTTAGTTCAGAAATGGCATTTTTATGTTCTTCAAGTTGTTCTTCTATCCCTTCAACTCTATGTAGGACACTTTGTATATCCTTCCTTGTGGCCCCCATCTCTCCTTTGATGGTGCGTTCTAACTGATATATCATATCGATCATATCAGCCATATCTTGCTTATTAGGGGGCAGTTGTAGTTCTTCTTGATTAATATCCTTTTGTTGTTGTCTCTCAGGGGTATTCAAACTTTTTCCTTTATTTTTTACTTCTGAGGTTTTGACACTATTTTCCTCCTCCCTAGGAGTAGATTTTCCTGGAGACCCTCCAGCAATCATTTCACCCACTTTCTTTGCCGTGTCCAATATTTTCTCTGTAAGAGGTTTCTCCTTAATTGGAGTCACTGGAGCAGAAGCAGAAGCCAAATCTACTCCTGTCTTGCTGGGACTCCCTATGTGTGCCTCACCTTCAGATACAAGATAGGCTCTTATTGTTTTTTCGCTTAGTCCCTTCCCCTGATTTACTTTTAGAGCTTTCTTCACCTTCTTCCCAGATTGTCCGTTAGAAAAAAAAAAAAGAAAAGAAAGAGAGAAAAAAAAAAAAAGAATTTGGCAAAGCAGTCTATGCCTATATAAAAAAAAAAATGTAATAATAAAGGAAGAAAGGACCTCTTCCCGGATCGAGCTCCTCTTTAGCTTAACCTCAAGTGGGATTTCCACTAATTCTGTCCGGTAATTAATAGTGGCTTATGGCTATTGATTGAGGACTAGATAAGACCCACCGACAGGGTCTAGCTTTAATTTATATTATAATATATCAGTCCAATGGTCTTATGTATCTCAGCACAGCACAGGAATTCCCCGTCACCATGAGAGGCAGACTGTCCTATGTTTTGAGTGTTATAACAATGATATAGCAGTGCAGCAGTTTTTTTTTGTGAGTGTGTTATATTTGCACAGAGGGCTAGGATGCAGGTAAACTTCACAGTTCCATCGAATCTTCACTAATTCCATACCATCACTTTAAATTACAGGTCATCATCATCTTCACATATAGGTCCTTCTTCAGCTAATGACTGATTGAATTTCACTTAATACAAAAGTTTAATACCCCTTCAATCCTACCTGCTGCAGCTGCTGTGAATTCTTCCTTGCTCTAGGTCCACTGTTGCCTCATTCATTCGTTAGATCCTCGGATCCTCGGTCCAGCAAGCGGGGGGGGGGGGCGGTGTCACTGCCAGCTTGTATTCCCCCTATGATCAAGCAACTCCTCGGATCACCCTCAGTCCGCCCTCGATCCTTAGCTCTTATCTCCTGCTCCTTCCCGGAGTGCCCGTGCCTTCGTTCGCCCTGGTTCCCAGTATCAGAGCGTCTGCTTCTCTCAGTGTCCCAGCATCTGCGCTCTCTATTCGCCGCCTCCAACCCGGAAGAAGCGGTCTTTCATTACGGCCGTACGCCTCCGGGCGCTGGGACCCGCCTCCTTAGGCTCCTTAGGGTTTTTTTTTTTGTCCCGCTAAACCGCTACACCGTCCTCCATCCGACCCGATCCGGTCCCGCACAGCCTACTCAATCTCCGGACCTCATACCCTGGGGGGTTTCCACGAGGCTGGAGCTCGGAGCAGCAGCAACCCTACGCCGCCATGTCTGCTAACCTTTTCTATTCTTTTTGATTCTCTTTGGAAATTGCAAAACAATTTGAATTCGAAAACTATTTGGATTCGAAAAGTATTCAAATTAGAATTTTATACAACGTTTTTTTCTGTTATCTCAGGTTCTTTTTAATTTGGTACTATTTTAATTTGGAAAGTCAGGTACATCCGAGTTTCCACACAATGGAAATCCATCCAAATGTTATTTATTTAGGTGCCAACCAATAGTGATCTTTTCCCTTGATGACACGTTTTCTCTGGTCCTTTCACAGGCTTTGAAGAATGAGGGAGCCCATGCACCGCAGGTTTGTGGAAGCATGAGAAGCAGACTCCTCGTGGTCACTGAGGTCACTACAATATCTAAAACTGTCTCCTCTCAGCCACGTACTACTCCCAAGGGTTCTGGGGATGGAAAACCATCTGTTAAGGGTTAAGTATGTCTTATTCTGATTCAATGCCTCCAAAACTGGAAAATCCTCCTCCTCCTCCATCTCCTCTTGTGTGTTCTACGTGGCAAGAATGGTGTCTGTATAAAGTGGGCCTTGAAAGGGATGGAAGTCCTCCTCTTCCATAGTTTTAGAGGTACTTTTAACCCCCCATAGCAGCCAACTAAAGGGTTCAGAAATAGGTGTTATGCCGATTTGGCTGCAAAAGTGAAATACACTTTTTTTCTTGGCAATTTTGTGGCTGGTTCATATCACTGCTGCAAAATCACTGGTGTGGCAATTGGCAGACCTAAGTTAAAAAGTTAGGGAACTCAAACCCACAAAAGGAAACAATGACATTTTACTTGTGTTTTGGGGTACCATTATAAATACATATCACTAAAATTCACCACCCAGTGGAGTGCACTGCATAACCGCGTGTTGTGTTAATGTGTTATAAAAGATAAGTCTTCCTACACATACCCACAATGTAATCCTGTAAAGCCAGCCTTAGAGGGACACACAGCAAAGGATTTTCTGGGCTCACATGGGTAATAGTAGGCATTGTGTGATGTCTGCTCATGTTCAAAATGTCTTTAAACTTTTGTGAATATCCTCAGACAGAGTTTGTCTCTTTATACAAATGAGAAGCTGAGTTTAGTAATAATTTCCAGAAGGTGAGTGTTGAAGGAGACTAGCTTTTCCATTTTAGATTACATCTACAATTTAAATGTTGTTTATGACCCACCGATAAAAGTGGAATTAAATATTGGAGCTTTGACATGGCTAGTCCTCCTGTTCTAACATATTCATACTCTAGAAGACAATTACTTATCAGATTAATGAGATGACTAGACTGTTTTGTCTCACACCCTCCTCCAGTCTATTCTGAATATTGATTAACAAAATAATAAATTGGATGGTTACACAGTTTCCTTTTCAATTAAAAGAGAAGTATGGGATTTTTTTAATATATTATTATACTTACCTAGCTGGATGCAGCATTGGTCCGATGCTGCATCTGTCCCCCGGCGGCTCTAACACTGAGAACCAAGCGATCAAATACTGCAGATCGCTCACTTCTCACAGCTCTGTGAGCAGAGAGCTGGGAACTGTCAGTCACCGGCTCTCTGCTCTGCCCACCCACGCCCACTGGAGGGCTGGGCTGTGGAGGTGGCTCAAGCTCTCAGTGGCTAAGGGTCCAGTCATGTGGGTGAATCCCTACCATATGATCACATTCTTTCCAGAGCCTAGACTGTCTTTGTGACATCAGCCAACAGCAGGCTTCAGCTCACTGTCTGCTAAAAACAGGTCACAGGAGTGCAAAACAAACTACACTCCTGTGATCCACAGGAGAAGTGAAGCCAAAGAATCTTTAATACAGCAAAATCTCTGCTATTCGACCAGACTTCAGAGCCTTAGGGAATGGTTTAGGGAAGTAGACTGGGCAGGAAAACAAAAACGTATACAATATAGAATTGAAAAAATCACTGATTTAACCACTTGCTTACTGGGCACATATTCCGGCACTGCGTCGCTTTAACTGACAATTGCGCGGTCATGCGACGTGGCTCCCAAACCAAATTGACGTCCTTTTTTCCCCACAAGTAGAGCTTTCTTTTGGTGGTATTTGATCGCCTGTGCGGTTTTAATTTTTTGCGCTATAAACAATTAAAAAAAAAAAATACAATATTTTTTACTTGTTGCTATAATAAATATCCCAATTTAAAAAAAAACATTTTTTTTATCAGTTTAGGGCGATACGTATTCTTCTACATATTTTTGTTAAAAAAAACAAAAAAAAAAACGCAATAAGCGACTGGTTTTTGCGCAAAAGTTATAGCGCCTACAAAATAGGGGACAGAATTATTATTTTTTATTATTATTTTTTTACTAGAAATGGCGGCGATTTGCGATTTTTATTGGGACTGCGACATTATGGCGCACACATCGGACACTTTTGACACATTTTTGGCGCCATTCACATTTATACTGCGATCCGTGCTATAAATACGCACTTATTACTGTATAAATTTGACTGGCATTGAAGGGGTTAACACTAGGGGGTGAGGAAGGGGTTAAATGTATTCCCTACATAGTGTTCTAACTGTGGGGGGAGGGGGGGTGACTGGGGGGGTGACCGATCTGTGTCCCTATGTACAAGGGACACAGATCGGTCTCCTTTCCAGAGAGAGGACGCTGTCTCTGTGTAAAACGGCAATGAGAGATGATCTCATATGTTTACATATGTGATCATCTCTCATTCGCCGCTCAGAACGCTTTGCAAATGGCCACTCTGATTGGCCGTTCGCGGCGATCTGTGATTGGCTGTGTCCAAGGGACACGGCCAACACAGAATTTCCCTGCGGCATGCTCTGGGGCGCACGCGGGGAACGTGCTAATGACAGGCCGTCAATTGACGGCATGTTGGCAATTCAGATCCGTGCTAAAGCCGTCATTCCGCTATAGCGCGGATCTCAACAGGTTAAAAGAATATGAAACCCATGGATCAATTACAAAGTAATTCCAGTGTATGAAGGCATCGCTTATTAGGAGCTCCTGGTGATGAATGCAAGTGTTTGTAAGGACAATTTATTTTATTTTTTTTAAAGTGTATTTTGTGCGTGAACTCGAGAGACAGGAGCCAGACTGCAGGAGTTGGGAGTAGGCAGACCCTCCCCCCGGAGGCAATCCCCATCCTTCTTCATGCCCCCGGTGGCAATGGCAGGTGTGAGGTGGGGCCTCCCACTCACCCCGCCCTACCTGCTCCACTTGGGAGCCCAACTGGGGCCCAACGGGACACCAACGCGGCAGAGGGACTCCCCCTATGAGGGAGTGAGGGGGTCTAGCCCACCCAGCCAACCCCGTAGGTCCTTCGCCTCTCTTTATTTTAGGAGACCGCATGGCCAAAGTTTGTGCGTGTTAAACCAATTTCGTGTGCGTGCAAGTGTGGTGGTTTTTGTGGGGGGGGGGGGGTGGGGTGGGAGTACTAAGCACAGGCATACCTTGCATAGCACACCCACCGGGAGCTGGGCTGAGACCACCAAACTCAATTCACATGTAGCCAAGACCGGGATCCGAACCCTTGGCTGCAGAGGTGAATGGCTTGTCAGCGCAGTGCCAATCACATTGAGCCACCACAGCTTCTAATTTATTTATTTTTTAACTCAGCTCCTGTGCTGGACATATTTATCTGGCTGACCTCCGGCAGGTGGTATGGCATGGTCTCATTATCAGTTCTTATGTGAGTATTCTCAGTTATGGTCGTCTATCTTTTTATCATGATTCCTTCCCCCCCAACCCCCTCCCCCCCAGTTGGTAGTTACATCTGACTATAATGGCAATTTTCATCCCTTGTTTTAGTATATTGATGCACTTGCTCCTGATGAGTGGATAGAAGTCAATGAAACGTTGTTGAGATTATTTTGAGGCATCCACTTCATATTTATTATTCTAGATGGTTTTATTGCTTTATCAACCATGACTGGCAGCTCCCATGCGAATGCGACTCTGGCCAGTCACAGAGCCAGAGCCTGTGACCCCGGAAGGAAGGTGGACACTTCCAGCCAGCGAGGGAATCGGGGACATCGCAGGCTTCTGTTCCAGGTAAGTGACACATAATGGGCTACTATGCGATGCAAAGTAGCCCATTATGCTTTACCTTTGCAGGGAAACAAAGAGAAAGTAAACCTATTAGGGCTTACTTCTTGTCATGGATGTACCTCCTTCCTAGCTTCTCATCACTGACATGTGCTGGCGGCCATCTTGCTTCTGAAGTTCTTGTAACTTCCTATTCCCTGCGGCTCCTCCTTCCCACTGGGAGGAGCTGGATGCTCAGCATATATATATACCACGCTTGCTGCAGCACTCCCTTGCTTGGGCCTTCTGTGTTAAGACCTGTCTCTCATCCTACCTTCATCGTGCTGCTGTTCTGGTTACCGACCCGGCTTCTACGGACGTTCCTTCTGGCTCCTGATCCCTGGCTTTGTTTCACCATCTTCCTGGTTACAGACTCCGACTGGACTGACTCCCATCTCTGGCTATTGATCCTGGCTCCAGTGGAAGACTCTCCTGCCTGTTTACATCTGTCTGGACTTTAACCTTGTTGTTTGGTTTTTAATAAAGAACCTTTTCTTTCATTCATCCGTTTGTGTACGTCTGATTAATGACATTAGGCCCAAGCCATGAATTCTGACGGTACTGAGCCACTCTCACTGTCCACGCTGGTTGCCAGACTTGATCAGCAGGATCACCTGCTGCATCAGTACGCTCAGGCGTTGCAAATCCTGCTTGCACGCACGGCTCATTTCGCTCATTTCGCTCCTATTCCGATTGCTGATGATTGCTGTCACTCCAGGGTCCGCTCATACTGCCGCTACGGTTGATGCACCTTAGTCTACCCCGGCACCTGTTGATGCGCCTGTGGTGTTTCGGTGTATGATCGGCTCTGCCCCCCTCCCGCAGCGCTTCGGGGGAGAGCCAACCCAGTGCCGAGGTTTTCTTATCCAAGTGGGCATTTACTTCGAGTTGCTGCCACATGCCTTTTCCTCTGAGAGATCGAAGGTGGGCTTCCTGATCTCGCTGCTCTCGGATAAGGCCTTGGCCTGGACAAGCCCCTTATGGGAGAACAACAATCCGGTGGTTGCCGAGTTTTCCGGTTTTGTTGCTTCTCTTCGGAAGGTTTTCGATGTGCCCGCTCGCTCTGCCTCTGCTGCGAATCTCCTCATGTCCATCAGACAGGGTTCACGATCGGTAGCCAAATACGCCATTGAGTTTCGTACCCTGGCAGCAGAGGTGGGCTGGAATAATGAGGCTTTGGTCGCTGCTTTCTCTCATGGTCTCTCGGGCGCCCTGAAGGATGAGATTGCGGCTAAAGACCTACCTGTGGAGCTCGAGGGCCTCATTTCCTTCTTGATATTGATCGACTCCAGACTCAGGGAGAGACCCTCCTTTAAGGAGAGCCTGCGGAGGTCTCCTAACAGCTTGGCGCCTACGTTTTCTGTCCCACCCGTGCCTCCCTCTCCTCCCACGCCTCCTGAGGCTGACCTGCCTGGAGGTGAGCCCATGCAACTGGGGGTTGCTCGCCTGTCTGAGGGAGAAAGGGCATTTCGGAGACGCGAGGGCCGATGCATGTACTGTGGTCTCAGTGGGCACCTGCGGTGGTCATGCCCGGACTGTCCGGGAAACGCTCGCACCTGAGATCCTGTCGGGGGCAGATCTTGGGTGGAATCTCTTCATCCCTGGTTTCCCGTGCTGATAAACCACTGATCACTGTTGTCCTCTCCTGGGTCAGGGGCTCGGTGACGACTCAGGCGTTGGTGGACTCTGGTGCTGGTGGTTTTTTCATCGACAGTGAATTTGTTGCCGCAAATTCCATTCCTCTGCAGCCCCGAGTTTCCCCGCTGGTTCTTGAGGCGATAGACGGCAGACCCCTCCAGCTGCCGCAGGTTTACGCATGAGACCCTTCCTGTGGAGGTGGCCATTGGGGTCGTTCACAAGGAGTCGGTCTGCTTCCAAGTCATTTCGTCTCCTCACTACTCGGTGGTCTTGGGGTACCCCTGGCTCCAGAAGCACAATCCGATTTTCAATTGGAGATCGGCCAAGATCCTCTCGTGGTCCCCACAGTGTGGGGCTAGTTGCATCCATGGGCCTGTCAAGGTGTTGTGTGCCTCCTCGCACCCTATGTACCTGGATGTGTTTGATAAGGTGCGTGCTGTTGCCTTGCCTCCACACCGCCCCTACGATTGTGCCATTGATTTACAACCTGGTGCCATCCCTCCTCGTGGCAAGGTATATCCTTTGTCGGTTCCGGAGAATAAGGCAATGGAGGAGTACGTAAGGGAGGCGCTTTCCCGGGGGCACATTCGCAAATCCTCTTCCCCGGCAGGGGCTGGATTTTTCTTTGTCAAAAAGAAGGGCGGTAAACTGAGGCCATGCATTGACTATAGGGGCCTAAATCGCATCACGATTAAAAATACATACCCGATTCCGTTGATTTCCGAGTTGTTCGACCGCCTCAAGGGAGCAACGGTCTTTACCAAACTCGATCTGAGGACTGCGTACAATCTTGTAAGGATCAAGGCGGGTGATGAATGGAAGACCGCGTTCAACACCAGGACCGGTCAATATGAATCCCTGGTTATGCCCTTTGGATTGTGCAATGCGCCCGCAGTCTTCCAGGAATTTATCAATGATGTTTTCCGTGACCTGTTGCTGCAGTGTGTGGTGGTCTATTTGGACGATATCTTGGTATACTCCGAATCCATGGAGACCCACATTCTGGATGTCAAGCGAGTGTTGCAACGGTTACAAGAGAACAAGCTCTTCGGTAAGCTTGAGAAATGCGAATTTCACCGATCCCAGGTAACCTTCTTAGGTTACATCATTTCCGCAGAGGGGTTCTCCATGGACCCTGAGAAGGTTTCGGCAGTCTTTCAGTGGCCTCAGCCCAGTGGTCTTCGTTCCCTGCAGCGCATTCTGGGCTTTGCCAATTATTATCGGAAGTTCATCAGGGACTTTTCCAGGTTGGCCAAGCCTCTCACAGATCTGACCAAGAAGGGCAGTAATTCCCATGTCTGGCCGGCCAAGGCTATCCAGGCTTTCAAGGCTCTAAAGTCTGCCTTTGCTTTGGCTCCTATATTGTCTCATCCCAACCCTGGGCTGCCCTTTGTCCTTGAGGTGGACGCGTCTGAGACGGGAGTAGGCGCCCTTCTGTCTCAGCGTCGGACACCAGAGGGTCCTCTGCTTCCCTGTGGGTTTTACTTCAGGAAACTGTCTCCTGCAGAGTGAAACTACCAGATTGGCGACAGAGAGTTGTTAGCCATCGTGCAGGCTCTCAAGGAGTGGAGGCACCTGCTCGAGGGTTCGGTGGTCCCAGTTCTCATTCTGGCGGACCACAAGAACCTGACTTACATTTCGGAGGCCAAGAGATTGACACCCCGTCAGGCCAGATGGGCTCTGTTTCTGTTACGTTTTAATTATGTGGTCTCCTATTTACCCGGTTCCAAGAATGTCAGGGCTGATGCCTTATCACGCCAGTACTCCGAGCTGTCTAGGGAGGAATCGCCACCGACTTCGGTCATACCTCCAAATCAGATCTTGGCCGCCATTCCCACCAGCTTGATCTCTCACCTTGGGGAGCAGATTTTGGCGGCCCAACCTGGTGCTCCCCTGGGAGGCCTGATGGCAGATGCTTCGTGCCTGAGGAGTTGCGTACCCGGCTGTTGGGAACCTATCATAACTCCAAGACAGCAGGGCATCCTGGAAAGAATCAGCTATTCTGGGCGGTCTCACGTTTGTTCTGGTGGCCTTCTCTACGCTCTGATATTACCGGCCTGCTCTGTCTGTGCCGAGAGGAAGTCCCCTCGGCACCTTCTGTTGGGACTTCTACAACCCATTGCCACTGGGGAGCGCCCATGGCCACACCTGGGGCTGGACTTCATTGTGGACCTTCCTGCGTCCCGAGGCCATACGGTCATTCTCATGGTTGTGGATCGGTTCTCCAAAATGTGCCACTGTGTTCCACTCAAGAAATTACCCTCTGCACAAGAGTTGGAGTTGGGACTTTAAATGAGACAGTTGACAGGTATGGGTTGATTGAAAGAAGAGGGTCAGTTTATTACATGTATTTATTACTGAAGCCTCACAATGTGAGTGGTAGCATGAGCCAGTGCACATGACATACCTACATAATAATGTACATAACAGTCAACATGATAAACATGACAAAAGATGGAAATAACAAATAAACATTATGTGGACTAAACATTACATAGCAACAGGATATAAAAGTATATAAAATTAAGCATGCTTCATAAAATAGAGTAAAGTCAAGTCCTAATAGCAAGTAGCTACATCCTTAGTGCCCGACGCGTTTCTGTGAAAACCACTTCATCAGGGGTGGATGTTGTAGGACATCTGGAATATTATATTATGATAACATAAGAATTGAGTAATACAACCAGCGGACACAACGTGTCTAATCTGTGTACTTATACTATACCAAGTTGCGGTGTGAGTGGGGGATGGGTCCTAAGAGCTGTATCTCCCGGGAGCTGAGGCAGCGAGAGTTCGAAACATATGTCAGGGCGCACCGGTATCGCTCCCAAAACGCAAAAATCCACAAATCCCCATGTCCACTGTGTGGGCTATTGGTAGATCAAGGCAACAGGTAAGAATCTAAATTGGATGAGTAGGCTATGGTCCAGAGGAGCGTTCCTGAGTTCCCTCCACAGATGTTCATGCTCCTGCCCTTCTCCGAGCCTTCCACGCGCGCTTCCCTCTGAAACCGTTTTTTGCGCCGCAGAGGAGGGGCCCTTGAGGAGGAGGGGCCCTTGAGGGGGAACTACTGTCATGGACTTACCTCCTTCCTAGCTTCTCATCACTGACATGTGCTGGCGGCCATCTTGCTTCTGAGGTTCTTGTAACTTCCCATTCCCTGCGGCTCCTCCTTCCCACTGGGAGGAGCTGAATGCTCAGCATATATATATACCACGCTTGCTGCAGCACTCCCTTGCTTGGGCCTTCTGTGTTAAGACCTGTCTCTCATCCTACCTTCATCGTGCTGCTGTTCTGGTTACCGACCCGGCTTCTACGGACGTTCCTTCTGGCTCCTGATCCCTGGCTTCGTTTCACCACCTTCCTGGTTACAGACTCCGGCTGGACTGACTCCCATCTCTGGCTATTGATCCTGGCTCCGGTGGAAGACTCTCCTGCCTGTTTACATCTGTCTGGACTTTAACCTTGTTGTTTGGTTTTTAATAAAGAACCTTTTCTTTCATTCATCCGTTTGTGTACATCTGATTCATGACACTTCTTCTTTAAGTACTGCTGAAGTGTAATGCTGCGTACACACGACCATTTTTAATGGTCTAGAAAAAACACATTTTTTTCAACCTGATTCTTGTCAAGCCTGCCTTGCCGATACATGATCGTAAAAAAAAACACTCTTGCAAAGGGTGGTGACGTACAAAACGTACAACGGTACTCTAAAGGAGAAGTTCCATTTGGATGGCGCCATCCTTGAGGCTGCTTTTGCTGATTTTGTGTTATTAAAAATCTGGTGAGAGACGATTTGCACTTTTCAATCTTCGTGCTTTTCAGTCTGGTAAAGCGTGACTGAATGACGAATGTGCTATCTCCAAAACGAACGCTAGTTTTACCGGAACGAGCGCTCCCGTCTCATAACTTGTTTGTGAGCATGCACGTTTTTCTCACGTCATTAAAGCCTACACACGACCGTTTTTTACGGCGTGACAAACAATGTGAAAAACTACGCGAAAAAATAGAACATGTTCTAAACTTTTAATGCCCATTTTTCAAGTCATTAATAATGCTCTGGGGCCCACACACGATGGGCCAGATTCAGGTAGAGTTAGGCTGGCGGATCAATGGATCCGCCAGCCTAACTGTCACTTTAAGCCGGCGTTTTTGTTTTCTGTAACCAGAAAACAAGAAACGCCGGGTTGGAGTTCCGATGCGAGCAGCGTAAATGAATTTCGCCATCGCATCGTTACTTCAACTTAAAAATGGCGCCGGGGGCGTTCCCGCCGATTTACGCTCAAAAAATATGTTAATGAGTGGGAATCGGCAATTCACGATCTTTTTCTGGCGCGACGCAGTGACTTTACGACGTTTCCGGAAGCGATACGCGGCGTATAGATAAAGCAGCCCCCTAGTGGAGTATCCTATGTTAAGTATAGGCGTCGTCATCGCGTCGGAAAAAAAACAAATCGCGTCGCTTGCGTAAAACATTCATGAATGGGGATGTGACGTCATTGACGTTCACTGACAGAATTTGGAGCATGCGCACTGGGATGCATTGACACTCGACGCATGCGCAGTACGTTCGCCGCGGGATCGCGCTTAGTTTGAATACTACACGCCCCGTACCCGCCCAATTTGAATTCCGCCGGCTCATTTGCGATGCGCTGCCGCAACTTTAGGAGCAAGTGCTTCATGAATAACAGCACTTGCTCCTAAAATTTCGGCAGAGTAACGTAAATGAGAAGCGTTACTCCAGAGCAAAGATGCTCTGATCTACCTGAATCTGGCCCGATCGTTTTTAATGACATTAAAAAAAATGTTGTTTTTCAAGTCATGAAAAACGGTCCTGTGTACGCGGCATAAGAGGTAAAAGCAGTACAAGGAGGCAGTCAGTTCATGCTCTGACAAGAAGCATGCTAATAGTACTAAAAAGCAGAATGTCAAGTAACAGAGGTTGGTCCTTGACAACCTGGGCTCAGAGGAAGTGGGTTGAATGATGCCAGCCATAAGAGTGAGGACATCTTGTGGCATAAAAATAGTATTGCTGGTAAAATCTCTTGACTGCAGCTGAATATTACAGTAAAAGTTTTTTGTTTTGTCATTTTATCTTTTAATGGGCTAATAATTTTTATCTTACAATTTTTTGGCTAGAATTCTGCTTTTAATGTTATTTATAATCACCTTCCTACCTCAACTAAATACAGTTCACTGTACTTACTCATTAAAAATGTATTCCACACGACTAGTCATGAATGGAAGATGTGAACATCCCCAAATAACTTTTCTCAAGCATTGTTCTATTTAAAACCTTTTGGCCTCCGCAGCATGGACCACAGACTCAGCAGTATAAAACTAATAACAGGCGTAAGACTGTAACATGTTAGCATGTTATGTATTCATTTAGCTGTAAATAAAGAAAGGTGCAATAACTATTCCGGATAAACCATTGATGGATGGTGGATAAGATAAAAAACTAAACAAGCAAACTAAACAAACCCTAAAAAACATGCATCAAACTTGCACCATAAATGTAGCAAGCAAAAAATACAAATGGAACACAATTGACCAGTTTGAAGGATTAAAAAGGATGCATAAAAGCATTTTTCTTCTGCTTTCCTTTAACTCTTTCCTGCCTACGTTTTTTTTTCTGACATTTGTTGCTTACACGTTAAAATCTGTATTTTTTGCTAGAATATTACTTAGAACCCCCCCAAACAGAAATTTTTCCAGAAAATCAAGTATTTCTCACAGAAAAGTATTGCAGTAACACGTGTTTTGCTATACACATCTTTATTCCCTTTGGGATAGATTCAGGTAGGAGATAAGTCGGCTTATCTCCAGATAAGCCGTCTTATCTCTACGTTTTACGGGCCAGGTTCAGGTAGATGCGCGCATATTTTATCCGGCGTAGCGCAGCGCATATACGTTACGCTGGCGCGAACTAGTGAGTAAAGTCCAGTATTCACCAAGCGCATGTTCGTTACTTTGGGGCGGAGTAACGAAAAAGCGCTGGCGCAACCCGACGCAAGTGGAAGTGGGTGTGATCATATGTAAATGATGGGCGGAGCCCAGCGCAGTGACTTACGTTCATCACATCATCCACAGAGCATGCGCAGTGAGGGAGGGCTCCACTCGCTCCCCTGTGCGCATGCTCACAACTTCCGTCGGCACCACTTCATGGGAAACGCCAGCGCAATGTGTTCCGTTGCACGTATAAAAGCGGCCGCAGATGCGCCTTTTCCGGCGCGCAAAAGTATATCCGGTTGACCCCACCCCAGGGAAGTAACTTTTGCTGTGTGATGGCTGCTCCTGTTCCCCGCAAAGAGAGGAAAAACCTCAATTTTAATGCCCAGGAGCTGTCCGTAGTGATCTCCGCTATGGAGACCTACAACGACTTCCTCCACGGCAGGAAAAGTCGGAAGACCAGCCGGGATAGGAAGCAGGGCATCCTGGAGAGCATTGCTGGCAGGGTCAATGTTTTGGGCTACTCCACCCGGACTGCTGCCGATATCGGCAAGAAAATATAAACGATTTGAGGCGCAAAGTCCGTGGCAAGGTGGCCACCATCAGGAGGCATGAGAGGGACACAGGTGGTGGACCCCCATGTGCGGTCAGCCTGACCACGGAGGAGGAGGTGGTCGCCCGCTGCCTGGAGAGGGAGCAGTTGGAGGGGGTACCGGGATATGATTCCGTGGAGGAAGGCTCCAGGACAGGTAAGTGTTTTTTATCCCCTATTTGGTGTGTTGCATGTGGGGGGGGGAGGGTACATGTGCCAAGTGTGTGGGACCACCAACATGTGTCTGCTTTGTGTCATCCACAGATGACGGAGCTGGGCCATCATCTGCCGGCGGCAAGTCCACCCCAACCCCCCAACGGCATCCTAAACCCGACCCCCTGGGTGGTGAACACAATGAGATGGAGGAGAGTGCCCACACCTCACCTGCTGAGGTGGTTGAGGAGGAGCCTGGCTTTACTGATCAGGACTTTGTTTTGTTTTTGGAGGAGTTCTCCCCTTCTGCAAGGCCCTCTGTAATCCCCTCCCCCATCCAAGGAAGCTCTCAAGGGCGACTCCATCCCCCCGGGGACAACCATCTCCTGGCCCCAGGAAGGCGACCCGAAAGACCAGGGGGGTGTCTGACGTGGTCCATGACCAAATGGCCCGGGACCAGGCCAGGCAGACCCAGCAGATGGAGGAGATTGCTGGGGATCTTGACCGGCTAGTTGACAGCCTGGGCTCCGTGTCCCAGCTGACCAACGCAGTGCAGGATGTCAGCTGCAACTGCGCTGCAGTGGTGACCAGTCTGGGGGAGGTGCAGGCTGATGTTCGGCACCTCACTGCAGCCGTCCAGGCCAACACTCCTGCCATCCGGGACCAGGGGAGGCAGAGGCAGCGTGACCAGCGGCATAATGTGACCCGCCAGCTGAGGATGCAGGCCCAGACCAACCACTATCTCAGCCGGATTGCCTTGGCCTTGGAGGGCATGCAGCCAACACCTGCCAGGAGTGGCCCAACCGGGGATCAGCCACCTCCAGATGCCCCCCCACCCCACCCACTCCCTCCAGGCAGCTGAGTAGCCAGAGAGGGCCCACAAGAAAGAGCCCCCGTCAGCCCAGATGAGGGATTTTTTTTTATGTTTTTGGCTCAGGTTATGAGTATTTATTATTTTTTAAATTTTGCTCAGGTTATGAGATTTTTATTTTATTTGAACTTTGCTCAGGTTATGAGCTTTTTATTTTATTTGAACTTTGCTCAGGTTATAAGCTTTTTATTTTATTTGAACTTTGCTCAGGTTATGAGATTTTTGTTTTAAGTTTAACTGCACACGGTCAGGAGTGCAGGGGTCAGTGTGAATGGTGTGTGAATGTGAGGGGGTGGCACTCCTGCCAGTAAGGGGTGTCACCCTCGGCAGTTGGGGAGAAGTTATCCCCACGGCTGTGTGAATGACGTGTGAATGGTGTATGAATGGACAGCGACATCATTGGGGCCTTGACGCCGGAGTTGCTGCTCCCAAGTCCTGCATGTTGGACTTGGGCTAATCCAATGCGATGTGGATGTGGTGTGTGTGATCTAGGGACCTCAGTGGTGTGCATGCGTGCATTGTTCGTGTGATCAATGTTTTGGTTTAGTGTCCAAAGATGCCTACGGCGAGGACCCTCCTGACTGCTCTTCCATCAGCTGAATGGGTCTCCTCTGGCAGGGGGGGGCTGTCTGGTTGGGGGGTCAGGTCATCACGTATGTCAATCTGCAGGCCCTTTCTCATGGCAAAGTTGTGCAGAATGCAACATGCACCGATGATCTGACACACAAAGGTAGGGGAATACAATAGGACCCCCCCAGACTTATCCAGGCAGCGGAAACAGGACTTCAGGAGCCCAAATATTTGCTCCACCACTGCACGAGTTTTGATATGTGCCGCATTGTATCTTCTCTCTCCTCTGGTTTGGGGGTTCCGGAAAGGAGTCATTAGATGGGGTCCCAGTGCATATGCAGAGTCACCTGGAAGGGAAAAAACAGGAGGATGTTAGTCATGCATGTGCCCCTTGTGATGTCAGCATCATGGGGGGGGGGGACAGTCATGCCTGCCACCCATGTCACTCACCAACCAGCCAGCTGTCCCCATACATGTTCTGTTCGAATTCCATGGGGATGGGGCTCTGATTGTATATGAAGCTGTCATGGCTGGATCCGGGGTGTTTGGCACGGACGTGCCATACGAGGCATTGGGCATCGGCTATCACCTGTACGTTGATGGAATGCCAATGCTTCCGATTGCGGTATATGTGCTCTGTCTCATGGGGGGGCTGGAGTGCCACATGTGTGCAATCAATGGCCCCCACGGTGCGTGGGAATCTGGCAATGCTGTAGAAATCTGTCATTGCCTTCAGCCGCAGCTCCTCAGTGGTTGGTCTGATGAAGTGGTGGGACATGCGTCTGACGATTGCTGGGATAACCTGGTGCACACATCTGCTCATGGAGGACTGTGACATCCCAGCCACCACTCCACTTGTACGCTGGAATGATCCACTTGCAAGGAAATTAAGTGTTGCCAGTACCTTCACCAGTGGCTGCACTGCTTGTGAGCGGTGTGTTGGGCTGGTGATGTCATCCTGTAGGGTTGTGGTTAGTTCAAGTATTGCATCAGGGCTGAATCTGAAGAGGCGATAATCCTCCTCATCCCCCATGCCAAAGAGGCTCATGCGCGTGCGGTATATCCTCTCACGTGCCCGCCTCCTCCGTTCCAGGGGACCCATTAGTAGTGCTGGGACCACGGCTGCCCCTGGCATGTTGGCACACAGAGGTGTTGTCCTTGCAAGTGTGGTTGTTCAGCTTGCTAGTTTCGTCGGTAACGCTGCTGCTGTAGCTGCTCTCCTGCTGACCTGTGGCCGTCAGGAGTAAAGATAAAGCAGCTATTTGTAGGAATAACTTTGCGACAGACGGACGACATACGCGCGACGCATGTAGCCAGCGTCTGGTGCTAATCCGTTCGCGAATAGGGAAATCTCCCTCATTTGCATATTTGCATGGAAAATCAATAGGCGCGACGGATGCGACAAGCGAAAATATGCGCTTACGATACTCTGGCGAGGGAAAGTTAAGCCGATCGGAGAAAGCCCGTTTTCTGTCGCATCTAGTTTGGTGGGTACGGCCGCATAGATACTACGGCGCATCTTGACAGTTACGCGGCGCATATCGATATACTCCAGCGCAAGTCTTGCTGAATCTGGCCCTACGGGTCCAATCTATGCCACTGATTCATAAAATCAGTTAAGCATAGATTTTCCTTAGATCAGACATGCGTAAGTCTCTTACGCTGTCTAATCTTATTTTCATATTTTAGGCTGGCCGCTAGGTGGCGTTCCCATCTAAAATATGTAAATGAGCCTATACGCCGATTCCCGAACGTACGCCCGGCCAGCGATATACTTTTACGCTGTTTGCGTTAGCGTAGTACCGTTGTAATGTTATGCCTGCTATATGAGGCGCAGGCAATGTTAAGTATGGACGGCGTGCCACCGCTTTTTTCCCGCCATTTACGTAAAACGTTGGCGAATAGGGCTTTGCGTAAGTGCCGTTCACATCGAAATGACGTTGAGATTTGGAGCATGCGCACTGGGAACCATTCACGGCAGTTTGTTCGGCGCGGGGACGTGCTTCATTTAAATGATACACGCCCCCTACCCGCCGAATTTGAATTCGGCCGGGTCTTTTACACTACGCCACCTCAAATTTACAGGCAAGTGCTTTGAGAATAAAGCACTTGCCTGAAAAAGTTGCGGCGGCCTAGTTTAAAAGCCAGACGCTAGGCATGCCTAAAGATAGGCAATTCTACCTGAATCTGCCCCTTTGTGTGTATTGGAACAAAAGCAAATTGGACATAATATCACGCAAAACTCCAAAAATGAGCTGCTCAAAATTCTTGATGGACCGATGGACCGTTTTCATCGGACAAACCGATCGCGTGTGGGCCCCATTGTTTTTTTTCCCATCGGTGAAAAAAAATAGAACCTGATTTAAAATTATCTGAGAAAAAACGATCGTCTGTGGGGAAATCCATCGGTCAAAAATCCATGTATGCTCAGAATCAAGTCGACCCATGCTCGGAAGCATTGAACTTAATTTTTCTCTGTTTTACGTCACCGCGTTGGACACAATCTGATTTTTAACTGATGGTGTGTAGGCAAGACTGATGAAAGACAGCTTCATCGGATATCTGATGAAAAAATCCATCGGTCTGTTTTCATCGGATGAACCGATCATGTGTACGTGGCATTAGAGTTAGTCCCAGGCCCGGTACACATGACCGGTTTCCTCGGCAGAATTCAGCAAGAAACTCGATGGGAGAGGTATTCTGCCGAGGAAACCGGTCGTGTGTACACTTTTTGCCGAGAAAACTGTTGAACTCGTCGAGCCAAAAAGAGAGCATGTTCTCTATTTCCTCGACGGGCAATGGGAAAATTTGGCTCGACTAGTTTTTTGACAGCCGAACAAGGAACTCGACGGGGAAAACAATGTGTTTCGCCCGTCGAGATTCTCGGTCGTGTGTACGAGGCCTAATATGCAGAAAATTAAATCCAGAGCTCTACCTGCACATTTGAGACATTAAATATGATATATTAATATTTACTGGTAACTGTTTCTATCTACATTACTAACAGAACGTATTTATTTATTCCTGAACATAATAAAGAAAACATACAAAATTCTTTTTACCAAAGAAACAATTCCATACAAACTATTTTATTTGTAATTATTTGCTTGAGAACAGCTTAGCAACTCAAAAGGCAAAGAAGGAGTCAAGGCAGATTTTGTGGACATAATTAGAAAATATGTGTTTAGCTACAGTATGGTGAGTCACCAGCATAAATATAAACTGGGGTACAGCAGCCATGTGATATCCAGATCTCAGTCTGTTTTCTCTGCATTCACTATTCAGTACCGTTTGTCTCCATTTTAAACCAAATACAGCTGCAGATTATTGTCCTATACTCTGCATTATACATTGGGTTAACATTATTTACTGCAAGGTTTTAGAAAAAAAAAAAAAGTGCAACCTAAAGGAATAAAATACAGGTTGTATCTTGTTTTTTATCACATGGAAAGCCCAGTATTCTGAAATCTTCAACTCACGTTTCTCGCACCACAATCAAATGTGCTGCCTTTGCAATCTGCATGCAGGTGCCAGTGTAATGTTAATGGCACTCAAAAAGCAGATTAGGTTTGCAAACAGCAATGTGCATGGTACCTCAGTACCATGTGATTTCTTGCAGCTAATTTTTTAAAAGTAGTGCATGAACTACTTTTTAATGTTCCAATGGAATTTTCAGCTCATTCAAATGAATGGACTGCAAAATTGCACCTCACTGGAATTCACAGAGAATACACATTGCGTTTCTGTGCGATCTAGGTGGAATCGGCCCTTCTCTGAGTATATGTAGCTTATTTCCAGGGAGCAGTCTCCTTCCTTATTAAGGATATCAATCTTCAAGAGGCCTCTTCTTAACCACTTTAACATTATTATTATTATTCTTATTATTATTATTATACAGGATTTACTGTATATAGTGCCAACAGTTTGCACAGCCCTTTATAACATGGGGGAAGACAGTACAGTTACAATACAATTCAATACAGGAAGGATCAGAGGGCCCTGCTTATTAGATCTTACAATCTAGACGGGTAGGTCAAGTAGAACAAAGGGTAGTAGCTGCGGGGGATGATCAGATGGACAAAATGAAAATACAGTTGTTAGGTGTAGGTAGGATAGGCTTCTTTGAAGAGGAGGGTTTTCGGGGATCGTCTAAAAGCTAATAGAGTAGGAGATAGATGGACAGATTGGGGTAAGGAGTTCCAAAGGCTTGGAGAGGCTCTGGAAAAGTCCTGATGATGAGCATCGGAGGAGGTGATTAGAGAGCTAGAGAGCTCTTGAGAAAAACAAAGAGAAAGATTAGGTTGGTATTTTGTGATTAGGTCAGTGATGTAGCTGGGGGCAGAGTTGTGGATGGATTTGTAAGTTGTTGTTAGTATTTTGAATTTAATTTGTTGGGTGAGCGGAAGCCAGTGGAGGGATTGACAGAGAGGAGTAGCAGACACAGAGCAGTTGGTAAGGTGGATGAGTCTGGCAACAGCATTCATGATGGATTATAGAAAGGAAAGAGTATGTAGAGGTAAGCCAATGAGGAGGGAATTGCAATAATCGAGATGACCAGGGAGTGAATTAAGAGCTTTGTTGTGTCATTGGTTAGAAAGGGGCGTATTTTAGAGATGTTGTGGAGGTTGAGGTGGCAATATTTGGACAGTGATTATACGTGGGGCTTAAAGGAGAGTTCAGAGTCCAGGACTATTCCTAGGACCTTGGCATGTGGGGATGGGCTGATAGTTGTGCTATTGACTTTGACAGACAGATCAGGGGAAGAGGCACTTGGGGGAGAAAAAATAATAAGTTCAGTTTTGAATAGATTAAAGCGGAGTTCCACCCCAAAATTAAACTTCTGCTTTTCGGAACCCTCCCCCACTCCGGTGCCACAATTGGCACCTTTCAGGGGGATGGGAGAGCAGATATGGGAGGTATTTTGCTCCCATTTCCGGTGTCCTGCTGAGAATTGTCCCCCGGCAGATTTTGCCCACTCTGTCCTGGTCAGGCGCAGCGAACCTACGATAATTGCTGAACCTCAACACACCTGGACACGGCACATGCGCATTGAGCACAATATTGTGCCACACGCTGACACACGCTGCCGATGCTCGCTCCACTCTGCAATAGTCAAGGGGGCGGGTGTATTACAATTATATCGTGTAAGGCAGAGTTCCCCAACCCCCGGCGGTGGACCGGTACTGGTCCGTGGATCAAACAGTTCCGGGCCAACCGAGGAACTTTAAATAATTTTACTGTGGGTCCTCCCGCTTCCTGATTGGCCGAAAGGCAAACCCCACGCCATTGGCCGAGGAGGAGGCACCACGGGAGGACTGAGGACTCAAGGTCATATGTCCCACTCATTCTTAGGGAGGAGGCAGTGGTTCTCTAGATATTGTGGAACAGAGTGGTTCCTGAGTTTGAGCGTTATGCTCAGCTTGATAGAGCCCTGATTGTGTTAGTGGTGTATGCTGGGGAGAAAGATCTGGGACTACGGTCCATGAGGGAGCTTATACAGGATGTTAAATTTGACTTTCTGCAGCTTCAATTAGATTACCCGGACTTGCTGATAGTATGGTCTGATATGGTGGCTGTAAGCAATGGAGGTGGGCGGTATGCCATCACAAGAACCTTGGAGATATTTACGTGGGGACACAGTTCATTTGAATGCTGTTGGTATTGACATGTGGTGTCTTGGTTTGTAGGAGTGTATCCAGAGGGGCTGAGGGTGTGGAGGTCTACCAAACCTAAGGTTGTCAGGTTTGAGTGGTGGTGGCGGGGTGCAAGGTCCTTTTAGGTCATATGGGAACATAGAAAGGTATGGGGTAGGGACCTGTCTGAGGTACGGCTCCCAGTTGGTATATGGGTCCCTGCTAGTTGTCTCCGAGCCAGTGGTTTCGCGACTGAAGGCCTTATGCTGCGTACACACGATCATTTTTCAGCATGAAAAAAAAAACTTTGTTTTTCAGCATGTCCAAAAAACAACGTTTCCCAAATTCATCATTAAAAACGATGTTGCCCACACACCATGGTATTTAAAACATGCCGACAAATGATCGTGTGTACGTGGCATTAAAAGTGACTACAAAGTAAGGTTATGGTTTTTATGCCTCTCGGGACCTTGTGCTCCAGTTTCTTGAATAAACTGTAAGTTATGTTTTGAAAGGTTATTATGTTAATTATTGAATATTTATATTTGGTTAATAACATGGCTGCTATGGGCAATTTACTCCAATTCGGTGTGGTGTGGTCATTAGGTGGAAGGGTGGGGTTATTGGTATAGCACTGTTAATACTTGTATTTCTGAAAGTATTCTTAATATACACCTGCCTAAAACTTTTTTTTCAGAACTGTAAATGTGAACTAACCTTTTCCAGATGGCTGTCGATACTTTGCACATCACAACTGTTTTCTTGTGCTTTTTTTACAGTAAAAAAGCCCTTCACAGATTAGCAATAGGCATATTCATATTATTTATATAGGTGCTCTGTATTTTTAAAGCATACGTTGGTTTATCTTTCATAATTCATACACTGTTCAATGGAACTTGAGTAACCATCATTGCAGTTTAGCAATTGCATTGAAAAAATCCCACACTGAGAACACACCCAATAAACATATTACACATAAAATGTTAGTGACCAATCTGAAATGTAATAAACACCAAGATAAAATAGGGCCATTAACTTGTCTACTTGTGCACTTCCTAGCAGTTAGGGACACAGCATGACCTGAGAAATTGTTGGATTGTTGATGACAATGTCAGAAAGCTGTCTCAGGCAACTTTGAAACTAAAGCGCCCATTGTAGACTGTGCACACAGCAATGAATCTATAATATGCTATGTGCTGTGTTTACAAGGTTACAGTTTGTGCACTTTTTCAGAATAGATACTGTATTTTCTGACATATAAGACAACATTTTACCCTAAAAATGTCCAAAATGCGGGGGTCGTCTTATACGCCGGGTGCTGAATGTCAGCCCTCTGGATGCTCTGTGAATGTGCAGTAATACTGCATACATACAGTATACACCGATGAGCCAATCCAGGGGTGGACTGACAACTCATGGGGCCCCCGGGCAATAGAAGATTATGGGGCCCCTGGGCTTACTGATGGCCACCACGCCAGGAGGCAGTGCAGAGGCGGGGCAGTTAAAATCTCAGGATTTTCATATTAAAAGCATGTCAGTTTTGGACATATCAGGGACAGATGTAAAAAAACACTGATTTTGACATACTGCCCCTGGTTTTACTGAGCCTGGCAACCCTGGTGGGGCCCCCTAGTGGCATTGGGGCCTCGGGCTATGCCCGAGTGACTGAATGGTCAGTCCGCCCCTGAGCCAATCCCAGCGAGCGATGTATTCTATTAATGAATACAGAGCCTGCTCAGATTGGAGGAACAACCTCTGCCAATCCGAGCAGGCTAAATACAGTAGCCTGCTTGGATTGGCTTTGAGAGTCAGAAGCGCGGGCTGATGATGTCACAGCCTCTGCCAATCTGAGCATTAATTAATAGAATGCATCGCTTGCCGTGGTTGACTCAGCGCGGTATACTGTATGTATACTGTAGCGGTACCCCCAAAGGAGCTGCTGATTAGTTAAATGGGATGGCACATTTACCTCATGGCTTTTTTCCGAATTCCTATGGGGTGGATGATGCATACAGCAGCAGTAAAGGAATGTCCGCAAAGAAGTGTCTTTTTATGTACTCTTTATTACCCAGCCGGGCAAAAACAATGAACCGGTGATACAAAAGGGATAGAGGTTAAAAGTAGAACAGCAGATTCAGGCGCAGTAGAACTACGCCTGGATCTTCTTCTTAACGTTGCACGGGTACCGACTGACAGGTGATTAATACTCCAGTGTCCGGCTACCTTGATCCCCGGTGGTTTGTCAAAATCAAAAAAAAATCCTCTTGTATTGCCAGCCTCTCATTGGCGCTCCTCAGACGGACTCCCCACTGAACAGCAGTACAGCTTGGGATCCTCAAAAAGTGGGAACCCAGTCAATCACCAGGTCCCCGCCACTGCTCAAATGTTCCGGGCCAACAAGGTCCCGGAACAAGGAACACCGCGTAGCACGCGCGCCCCGGCCAGGCAGGCCATAACGCCAGGGCGCGGTGATGTGGCCACCCTAAAGGTGGGTGCTACACTGGACCAAGAAACAAGACCCAGACTCCCCGTTGTCTGTCCCATAAATACCCTCTCCTGGCATGTCCAGCATGGCCCAACCAGCCTGATTGGCCGCCGAGAAAGAGCACCCAAAACTTAGCTCCACTGCTGCCACCTACCGCTCCGGGGTGGGAAGAGCACCCCAGCACAACAGAATGAGCCCACAGCACAGCCAAGCTGGAACAGAGACCCTACTTAAACATTGAAATCAGAGTCATTTACACTGATTACCCTTTAAATTTTCGATAGCACCAGTACTTAGAAATAACCCGGCGCTACACACATATTACAAAAATATTCAACATTAGTCTGTACGACTATTTACAGTAATGCATTATAACATTTCACAATACTGACTATCTATTCTGCCCCATTCTCCAACAGTTTTGATAGAAGGTCAACAATCTGCAAAACAAAAATTGAAAAAACATACACAAATACACATCAATATGCATTTAAAGTCTCAAAGGGTGGAACTGAAGCTGCACCTTCTCCTTTTGTCTTGGAAACCTCCTTTCCCCTCAAAGAGACACATTCAAGTAAGTGCCGAAATGTATATATATATAAAAAAAAAAAATTCTCTGGCAGAAGTTACAGAACACTGCCCCTAGCGGTCGGTGTGCTGGTACTACCAGCATTAGGCAGTCCACGCTCAGTCAGAGCGACAAGAGAACAGAAAAACTTCTCTTCTGTTTTTTTTTTCCCTTGCTGATGATGAAGCTGTTGGGACCCTATCCTTACTAACTATTATCCCCCCAAAGTTCTGCACATACGTTTCAAATGTGGATCCGGCAAGGATAAAACACAAACTGGAAAAGGTGATCACCCCCTCAATACTTCCTCAAAGCAGCAGACAAAACACACAGCAGTTGTAGAACCTTGGGTCAGGCAAAGCGATGATGTCCACTCTCTTGCCTGTAGTGGTAACGGAGAAGACTTTATCCACTTTTCTGGGGTATTTGAGAACTACTTTGTCACTGAAAATGTACCGGGGCTCCAGTCCTTCAGGCAGTTTTCGAACTGTTGGCCCACACAGATGAATGCATACTCTGTATTGCGGTCAGTCTTTGGTACTCCCAAGTATTCCCAAATGGCATCCTTGTACCATTCCTCTCTCATCTTCTCAATTAGGGGCATGAGAGCTGGAGGCACGTAGGGATACTCCCAACCATAGTCCATGGCTGCTTTTTTCATTAGGATGCGTTGCAGGCGGGCCAGTTTTGGCAAGGTACGAGGATGTCCAAGTCCCAACAAGACAATAGCGTCAGGTGTATTTTTCAATACAGGCAGGGCAGCAAGTATGGGGTTAGACTCGGTAACACTGTTGCTTGGCACTTCAACTCCCCATGTCATCTGCGGGACATCCGCCCGTGGCTTGTAGTGTTGAGCGGAATACGCCATATTCGATTTCGCGATATTTCACAAATATATAGAAGAATATTCGTGAAATATTCGTTAATATCGAATATTCGTGATATTTTATCAAAAAAAAAATTTGGCGAAATTTCGCTAATGCGAATGCGAAATTTCGCTAATGCGAATGCGAAATTGATTGCGAAATTCTCGTCTGCGCATGCGCATTCGCATGAACAACACGCGAAAACGGAGATCATTTCCTATAGGAAGCACAATGCTAAGCTCTAAGATCGCAATACACAGGAAAAACGCACAGAAACACTCCACTCTCTCTAGCCACCCTGTGAATCTGCACTGAAATACTGCTGGGAGTGATCTTATATAATGGTCGTGCAGGCAGGTTCCTATTGGTTGCTATGGAGGTTGCTAACCTCTGACAACTGTGGTAGGAGAACTCTGATTGGCTCTGATGCAAAAGAAGGGCAGAGAAAGTATTCGCGAATATTCGTAATACGAATATTCGCATTGCGAATATTCGGCAACATAAAAGGATCGCCTCAGCTACTCGGCCCAGGGTCTCTAATCATACCAGCAATGCTTTTAGACGCCGATGGAGATCACTAGGATGTGATCTGTTTTAAAAATAAATTTGAAAAAATACGGATATTCGCCGCGATATTCAAGTTATTCGCGAATACTCGAATATGCAATATTCGTAACGAATATTCGCAATGCGAATATTCGTGAGCAACACTAGTGGCTTGGCATCCCCAGAGCCTTTTTATGTTTGCGTGGTTTGGGACCCCGGAAGTTTTTACCCCACTGTGACTCAGGGAACTCCGGCTCGAACCACTTATCATCCCCAGCATCGGATGATGAGTCCAGGTCAGAAGTGTCATACTCTTTGGCAGGCAAACACACTCTCTCTCTTACTGACCTGATCCTGTTTGCGAACGGGCAGGCCTCTTCCACAGCTGTGGGAGACCTGGACGGGGCCCATCTTTCCAATGGTGTGCCAAAGGGAGACCACATCGGTAACCGCTGTCTCCGTTGCGGTATCCCCCTTTACAACAGGCACACACTTCTTGTCTTCAGCATCGCTTACCTCCGGTGACATGATCGGGGTAGCATTTTGGTCTACCTTGGCGAGGCCTGTTGTGAGTGGAACCTGTCCTGTTAAACTGCTTTATGGTCTTGGCCACCATGCTGCAGCTCAGTTTCAGGGTCTTGGCAATCTTTTTTTAGCCTAGGTCATATTTATGTAGAGCAACAATTCTTTTTTTCAGATCCTCAGAGAGTTCTTTGCCATGAGATGCCATGTTGAACTTACAGTGACCAGTATGAGAGAGTGAGAGCGATAACACCAAACACAACTGTTCCCCATTCACACCTTGTAACACTAAGGAGTCACATGACACCGGGGAGGGAAAGTGACTAATTGGGCTCAATGTATCCACTTTTATTGCCAGCGGTTTGGAAATGAATGACTGTGTGTTAAGTTATTTTAAGGGGACAGATTTACACTGTTATACAAGCTATACACTTACTAATTTACATTGTAACAAAATAGTAATTTCTTCAGTGTTGTCATATGAAAAGATATAATAAAATATTTACAAAAATGTGAGGGGTGTACTCACTTTTGTGAGATACTGTAGGTTGTACCCAAATAATAAGTCAGCTCAGTGCTGTAGAAATCCAAACCCTTCCCTTTCACACCAGGTCTTTAGCCATGCATTAAGTTCTGTAAGCTCCCCCTGTCTTTCCTGTGTTGCAACTTGCATATGGCACAGGCAATATTCCAGATATTACAAAATGATTCTTTAGGAGCATCCATCTTTCATGTATTCTGTCAGTGGTCCCAACATGGACCAAGTCAGCAGGTTCATGTCCAGCACCTCCCAGTTTCCTCTCAACCCTAGCACCAGGGAGACAGCAAATCATTCAATTGAGGGGATCCTGGCGACAAATGAGTATATCAGTCTTTCTGATTACAGAATCCTTACCACCAACTTTTTAGGCCTTCTGGCATTACCTTCTCTGCCCCTACTGGATTGGCTGCTCTCCCATCTGTTAGAGGTAGCAATGGCATTTAGGGCTTCCACCTCTGAGTTTGCCACCCCCACATCTTCACCCAACCTGGTAAATTTGTTTGGGTGCACAAACCCAGGCTTTGACATTCGATTCCTGTGAACCCCTACCATTCTCTCAAACTATGGTAACCCATCTTTTTACTCGATAAATCTGACTTACCCCTCCACCCTCCACATCAACCCCATTAACCACCTGCTCAGTGAGCAGAAGCCTCCTTTCAAGGTTGTCAGTTATACTCAGTGTCAGATTCCTCCAGATCTCTAATGCAAGCTTCTAGAAAGGCAACCCGCTCACATCTGTCAAAGCGGCATTCACCCCAGACCTGTTGCTCCATTGTTTTATACATGTGCCACACTGTGCACTGCACCAAGCATTCAACCTTGCTATCATTCACTATCCCCGTTAAAAGATTAATGTTACTGACTGGAAACTTAAAGGAACACTAAAGGTTTGTTTTTTATTAGATCAATTGATTGCTCTAAGCTAGAGCATTTAAATATCACTTACCTTGTTTTTCCTTTTGAACTCCAAAATACAGTAATTCAGGTTTGAAAATGCCATTTCCTGTCTCTCCTCTTCTTGCTTTCCACCAGCATCTGAGCCGTTTTACATGGTGGAAAGCAGAATGTGCTCACCCCCTCCCTATGACTACAGGCCTGCGTGAAGATGCTCTCTTATCCGTCACAGGCATGGAAGCTAAGCCTAATGAGAACTGTAGTTCCCATTAGGCCGTGATGTAGCAAGAATGAATGCGCACCGCAAACCAGGAAGTCAATGAGAATATCTATTCAGGAGTGACGGAGGTGAATAAAACAGCTCGATTTCAACAGGTATCAAACTAGTTATAATGCAAAACATTACTTTTTACTTTATCAGCTACTGTCAGACTTTAATTTAAGAGGAAAATATTTTTGTCTTTACAACCCCTTTAAGATGTTTCTTACAGGTTATAAGACACCTGTTTAATCTCCTATTTTAACTTGCCATTTAGTGAAACTTTCACTTTGTCAAAGTTACTTACAGCCAGCAAAATGTTAGCAAGTTCAATGTGAGCTCTACAGAAAGTTATTTACATTGGTAGTGGTCAGGGAGGGCCTCTAACACACAGTCATAAATGCCAGTTTTGATAATGGAGAGCCTCTCACCTGGCTGCAGTTCACTTTCTCAGCTACCTCTGCCTCATCAGGTGGGGGACTCTGAGCTTCTGAGTTAGGGAAGCAGATAAACGTATCTTCCCTTGGAAAAAGAGGTAAAAGGGTCTGCACTGGCATCTGGGAATGATGAATAAATTGTCAGTCTCCTACAGCACCTCTAACCCTAAGCCTTTTTCCATAATTAAGAAAATTATAAGTTATACCTATAATGTAATTAACTACTAATTCTGGGAGGGAGAAGCTACTGCTTTTATCAACTCAAGCATAGCACCCTGTGACTGCTGCCTGTACCAAACCTCTGTTATCTCTAGATAGTAACACATATTCTTGTTGAATACTGTTTGTAAGATAAGACCTATCTAGATGCCAAATGACTTCTCCAAACTAAATTCCAACTGTGTTTTTGTTTGAGCAGCTAGAGTTAAAGTGGTTGTAAACCCTTTACAACCACTTTAACCTACAGGTAAGCCAAGAATAAGGCTTACCTCTAGGTGCTTGAAATCTCTCCTAAACCTCCATGGTTTAGGAGATATTTACAAAAATCATGAGCGCCGATGTCTACGGCGCAGGCGATCGTGCTGTTCTTAATGGAGGCCGTGCCATGACTGGCGGATCCTGCGTGCATGCACGGGAGTGACATCATCGCGGCTCTGGCCAATCACAGTGCCGGAGCTGTGATACCCGGAAGTAACATTTGGGAGAGATGTTGGCTGCCCCAATGGTGAAAGAGGATGGCTGTGGGGGGCTTCAATCTGAAGTGAGTATTACATAATAAGCTAGTATGCTATGCATACTAGCTCATTATGCCTTTGTCTTGCAGGTGGTGCTTCTTTTTTTTTTCTTTTACAGGTGGGTTTACTTCCTCTTTAAAGTAGTATTAAGCCCAAAAGCTTTCTTTCTTTTCTTTTCACCTGGTGATCTTGCTGGTTAGCCTGTTTTTTTGTTGCTGTGCGACAGCATAGAGCAGCCCATTTGTTTGAATGGGCTGCCCGACGCATGGCAAACACACCAAAATAGCTCAAATACCTTTTTTTGGCACTGAGCCAATGCTTTTTTGTGATGAGCATTTTTCTCCTTCATAAATTACACTTTGTGCAGGGACAGTTCTAAGCATGGGAAACAAGTGCTACGTTACAGGCATACTATACCCCCCCCCCCCCCCTAGGTACGAAATTTAAAGGAATATTTCACTTTTATTGTTTCACTTAAAGGAATTATTAAAATCACTGCTGCCAAAAAAACTGCATCTTTTAAAACTTTTTTTTTGCATTGATACATGTCCCCTGGGGCAGGATCCAGGTCCCCAAACACTTTTTATTACAATAACTTGCATATTAGCCTTTAAAATTAGCACTTTAGATTTAAAACGTTCGAGTCCCATAGACTTTAACAGGGTTCTAAAGTTCACACGAACTTGCTGCGAACACCCCAAATAGTTCGCTGTTCGGCGAACAGAAAATGTTCAAAAGGCAGAGGTTCCAACCCTTCCTCACATTCTCTTCATGTGTCCCCACTGGAGAGATCTTATGTTTCAGTGACCAACATCACTAGGACAGAACATGCAAAAAATATATATACACTATATTGTCAAAAGTATGGGTACACCTGCCTTTACACGCACATGAACTTTAACCACTTAACCCCCGGACCATATTGCTGGTCAAAGACCAGAACACTTTTTGCTACTCGGCACTGCGTCGCTTTAACTGACAATTGCGCGGTCGTGCGACGTGACTCTCAAACAAAATTGGTGTCCTTTTTTTCCAACAAATAGAGATTACTTTTGGTGGTATTTGATCACCTCTGCGGTTTTTAGTTTTTGCGCTATAAACAAAAATAGAGTGACAAAAATTTATATTTTTTACTTTTTGCTATAATAAATGTCCCCCAAAAATATATGAAAAAACATTTTTTTTCCTCAGTTTAGGCTGATACGTATTCTTCTACATATTTTTCATTAAAAAAATCGCAATAAGCGTTTATTGATTGGTTTGTGCAAAAGTTATAGCGTTTACAAAATAGGGGGTAATTTTATGGCATTTTTATTAATATTTTTTTTTACTAGTAATGACTACGTTCAGCGATTATTTTTCAGTACTGCGAAATTATGGCGGACACTTTTGACACATTTTTGGGACCATTGGCATTTTTATAGCGATCAGTGATATAAAAATGCATTGGATTACTATAAAAATTCCACTGTCAGTGAAGGGGTTAACACTAGGGGGCGAGGAAGGGGTTAAGTATGTTCTCTGAGTGTTTTCTAACTGTATGGGGGGTTGGACTCACTAGGGGAAATGACTGATCGCTGTTCATACATTGTATGAACAGACAGTCAGGCATTTCTCCCCTGACAGGACCAGGAGCTGTGTGTTTACACACACAGCTCCCGGTCCCCGCTCTGTAACGAGCAATCATGGGTGGCCGGCGACGATCGTGGCGGCCGGGCAAGCGCACGGGAGTCGGGGGCGAGCGGGGGGCTGCTGGGCGAGGTGATGTTTAGATTTCAAACGTCCGAGTCCCATAGACTTTAACAGGGTTCTAAAGTTCCCAAAAAAAATGCTGCGAACACCCCAAATAGTTCGCTGTTCGGCGAACAGGCAATGTTCGAGTCGAACATGAGTTCTACTCGAACTCGAAGCTCATCCCTATAGTTGAGTTTAGAGGTTTTTTTTGGAACGCCAAAAAATGGGTTAAGAAGCTGTGTTTAAAGGCATTACAAGCGCCAAATGCTTCTAAACACGGCTAAACATGGTAACTGCCGTGTTTCGTTTACTGGCGTTTTTAATTTTTGGCAATTTTTAAAAACACTTCTAAACGCAAACGCAGAATGTAAAGTGATCACAATGTATGTCACTGTGTAGCACTCTGACGGTATCTCGTCTCACTGATCTCCTGGTAATGCTTCCAGTGTTAGCCCAGAGGTAGGTGAAAGGAATCTGAAATAGTATAATACCGTTTAAAACTTTTACTTTATTAACTCTAAAAATAGGTACTCACATTTGAGCCAGATCAATAAAGCATATAATGTCCCAAATCCGGAGTATTGTGACATTCTGCCTGTCCGCTCTACCGGTTTCATCTGCCTGACTTCATCTGGAGCATGCAGAACATCTACTACGCTTTCTATACATAGCAAATCGCGTCCTATGTTGTTTACGGTGGCCATTTTGTGTAAGGTTTTGAAGACCGAAGACCGCATGCGTTCTTTCTTTTGTGTGTGATTTTGAGAACCAAAGTCTGTGAAGTCTCATTTATGTCCTCGACGGCCATCTTTGGTGTGGTTTTGAAGACAGGAATCTTATACAAACCCTCTCGCCATAATGGATAAGGATTTGAGAGACTGTAGCCTTACTCAGACTGTAGGACAATTAGATTATATTTCAGCCATGGGGCCATAGGTCGCGATGTACAATTTTACAAATATTAATGTAAAAACCGAGATAAGCAATAAACACATATATATTTTTATTTTTATTTCCCTACACGCCGTAGTAATATCTATGGGTGTCCTACGCATGTACATTTTGGAAAATGTAAACCCCATAATTTGTCACTTCACATCATAATGTATACTGTGATTGTCTTTATGTGCATAATGGAGGGGGAAATTAGATGATTGAGTATGATAGGTTATTAAAAACGTGGGAGCTGCTTGTTAAGCCTGGTTAAAAATAGATATAAATAAAATGAAAATTAAATGAAAATGTATTTGTACGAAACAGACCTAGTGGAATAATTAAAAAGTGTGAAGGAGGAAATATTTTATTAAAATGGTTAAAATTGATGGAAACTAATGTATGGTGAGAACAAATTCTATAGATAAAATGTTAAAAGAACAGAAAACTAAAATTTGGGGACCAGAATGCTGAAGATTACATATTTTTTTTAATTAGTCTGGAAACAGTTCAGATCAAAGTCTATATTCATGCCTGAGGGCTGGAGAGTATCCCGCTGAAAGATCCATTGTGTTTCATTTTGGGATATCTTAATTTTCTTATTTTCTCCTCTCCAATGTCGCTTAATTTTATCAATTTCATAAAACCCCATACACGTGGGGTTTCTATTGTGGTAATCCCTAAAATGTCTTGAGAAACTATGTTTATTGAATCAATTTTTTATGTTAGATATGTGTTCACGGATTCTAACACGTAGCTTCCTCGATTACATTTTTAATCTTTAGCATTCTGGTCCCCAAATTTTAGTTTTCTGTTCTTTTAACATTTTATCTATAGAATTTGTTCTCACCATACATTAGTTTCCATCAATTTTAACCATTTTAATAAAATATTTCCTCCTTCACACTTTTTAATTATTCCACTAGGTCTGCTTCGTATACATTAATTGTAATTTAATTTTCATTTTATTTATATCTGTAACGGTCACCACCGCTTACAACCTTCCATCCACCCACGACAAGCTTATCTGACACACTCCGACAATATTGCATACACGATCCATATCCTTTCCCAGAATAAGACGAGACAGAGCTCCGTTCTTGCTTCCAAAGATATGACAATTTATTAGTTTCTTTAGCTTGCTTATATCCAGTACAGCATAATACAGTTAATCACAGGACAATGCAATCTCCACCCCCCTTCACACCATGGGGGGCTTCAATCACACTCTAAAAGGCATTCAGGTAAGCTAACCATGTAGACCGGTCGGCACCGTATTTTCAATAGTGTTCAATTAACCTTGAATAGTAACACAGACATCTTTATCACACAATGATTTTCCCTTTTGAATAATACACAATCACAGATAATCTTCACACACAGAAAGGAAACCTCAATCACATTACCTAGACCGACTTATCACACAATGGCAGAGTCTTGTGAGAGTGGGTGTCTTTACAGTGGATAGCCAACACCTTAAGATATTTCAATAGCCTATTGTACAAAGGTATGACTCACTCTGGTCTTGTAGACCTGAATTAACACCTTTCAAAAGCATGTGTGCCCAGATTGCATAGCTAACAGCTTTTGATATTTGAAGACATCCTGCAAACATGAATTATTATTAATGTCCCTTAATAATGTCTTCTGTAATATATGAATTATGATTCTTTGTCACCCTATGGCCCTAGTGGACATAAGGTGACCCTAGACATAGGAATATCTCAGTCTGTCACGGTGCATTCCGTTACATCTCTCCCCTTTCGGTGGGAGACGGACACAGGTGGTAACCCCAAATGGGTTGATTCCGAAGTCTGTCAGTAGTTCCCGTCCTCCAATACTGATATCCATACTGTACCCCAAATAAATGGCTCCAAACTGAGCATTACTCACCCCGCCAACCTCTGCCTATCTCAGAGAACACGCCTGCCGCTGGGGAGAAGGCAGGGTAGCTGGGCTCAGTCCATCATGCTGTTGGGGGTCTGGGCCAACTGCCCCCCCTTCCTGGGGTATACCAGTGGAGACTGAAGTCCCATCCACTGGTGCTTGGTGAAAGCCCCCTGATGCTTGCAAAGCAAAGCAGACATCCTCCTGTCCCAGTCCTGTACCATTTTCTGGGGTTGTGCCTGTGGAGACTGAAGTCCCATCCACTACCCCAGGAACCCCCTCTTCTGTTAGTGAGGAGCAGAGGCCTATGACACTCTGCTCTGTTGCCAGCTCTTCCGCTGGGTTGCTGTGAGTGAAGACCACAGTCCCATCCACTACCACAGTGTCCCCCTCTTCAGTTAGTGGAGAGCAGAGGTCCGTGACCCTCTGTTCTGTTGCCAGCTCTTCCGCTGTGTTGCTGTGAGTGGACACCACAGTACCATCCACTACCACAGGGTCCACCTCTTCCGTTAGTGGAGAGCAGAGGTCCGTGACCCTCTGTTCTGTTGCCAGCTCTTCCGCTGTGTTGCTGTGAGTGGAGACCACAGTCCCATCCACTACCACAGGGTCCCCCTCTTCCGTTAGTGGAGAGCAGAAGTCCGTGACCCTCTGTTCTGTTGCCAGCTCTTCCGCTGTGTTGCTGTGAGTGGAGACCACAGTCCCATCCACTACCACAGGGTCCCCCTCTTCCGTTAGTGGAGAGCAGAGGTCCGTGACCCTCTGTTCTGTTGCCAGCTCTTCCGCTGTGTTGCTGTGAGTGGAGACCACGGTCCCATCCACTACCACAGGGTCACCCTCTTCTGCTAGTTGGGAGCAGAGGCTTGGGGTACCCTGCTCTGATGCCAGTGATTCAGCTGGGGGTAAAAGCTTTACCACCTCAGCTTGTTGCTGGAGAGGGGGGCCAACCGCCCTGGCTCCCTGGAACTCCACACCATCCGCTTCAGCTTTAGGGATGAAAATCTCCATATTTTCCACTGCCGATTCATCAGCCAGGAGTTCACAGTTGTCATCTGAACTTTCCTCATAGTCCCAGGCAATGGGAGCCCCACCCTGCTGCTGAGCCGAATCTAGCAGCTGTCTGTAGGCGACCTCCAGCTCCCATTCCCGAATGGCCAGAAATTCCAAATCTTCCTGTGACCAGTGGCCTCCCGAGATATTCAATTTTTTCTCTCTGTGCTCCATTATGTCCTCCAAGTGCCACTCCCGATCATCCCCGAAGTCGGGATCACTGGACATCCTCCAATACAACAATCCCAGGCCATCATAGTCATAGCCTTCTGTGGGGCTGTCATCCGCTGACCACAGGCACTCTTGGGCTACATACCACCGGAGGGCTCTGTAGCTCTCATCCAGCTGCATCTCTGTCCGGATCAGACTGCTTAACTCTGCTATCCACTCCTGCTTCGGTTGTTCCCCCAACAACAGCAGTCGTACATCATACTGCGGCCAGTACCTTGCATAGATGGAGGGCAGGACCTTTCCTTGGTGATGCTGCTCCTGAGCTAACGCTTCCTTCCAGAGTTGGCACTGAATCACATCCGACCATCCCAACAGGACCTCCTCTGATACTGGTCCTCTATGCTGTATCCGCATCTCTTGTAACCTCCTTTGGAATTCCTCTTCCATGGAGACTGGTATCCGCACCTCTCCTCTCTCTTCAGCTGCTGCAGCACTTCTTCGCTGTCGCAAGGTGGCATCCACAGCCACTATAACCCGGTCTATGATCTCCGGCGGAGGATTAGGACCATATTGTGCCAGTCCATGTTTAACAGCCCGATCGAAAAATTCTTCCTCGGGTGTCCTGTCTGTTACGCTGGGCCTCTTAGCTCTATTCATTTCGACAAGTTCTGCGATAATGTCCTTTTTCTTACGGTTGCTGGCTGGTCTGCCCCGGCTCTCCAGTAAGTCCATGAGGGAAGAGAGCTTCATCCGTTCATACAGCGTCTCCATTGTCCTGTGTCCTTGTCTGTGATTGTGTATTATTCAAAAGGGAAAATCATTGTGTGATAAAGATGTCTGTGTTACTATTCAAGGTTAATTGAACACTATTGAAAATACGGTGCCGACCGGTCTACATGGTTAGCTTACCTGAATGCCTTTCAGAGTGTGATTAAAGCCCCCCATGGTGTGAAGAGGGGTGGAGATTGCATTGTCCTGTGATTAACTGGATGGAAGGTTGTAAGCGGTGGTGACCGTTACATTGGTGGCACAGCAGTGGGACCAATGTAACGGTCACCACCGCTTACAACCTTCCATCCACCCACGACAAGCTTATCTGACACACTCCGACAATATTGCATACACGATCCATATCCTTTCCCAGAATAAGATGAGACAGAGCTCCGTTCTTGCTTCCAAAGATATGACAACTTATTAGTTTCCTTAGCTTGCTTATATCCAGTACAGCATAATACAGTTAATTACAGGACAATGCAATCTCCACCCCCCTTCACACCATGGGGGGCTTCAATCACACTCTGAAAGGCATTCAGGTAAGCTAACCATGTAGACCGGTCGGCACTGTATTTTCAATAGTGTTCAATTAATCTTGAATAGTAACACAGACATCTTTATCACACAATCATTTTCCCTTTTGAATAATACACAAGCACAGATAATCTTCACACACAGGAAGGAAACCTCAATCACATTACCTAGACCGACTTATCACACAATGGCAGAGTCTTGTGAGAGTGGGTGTCTTTACAGTGGATAGCCAACACCTTAAGATATTTCAATAGCCTATTGTACAAAGGTATGACTCACTCTGGTCTTGTAGACCTGAATTAACACCTTTCAAAAGCATGTGTGCCCAGATTGCATAGCTAACAGCTTTTGATATTTGAAGACATCTTGCAAACATGAATTATTATTAATGTCCCTTAATAATGTCTTCTGTAATATATGAATTATGATTCTTTGTCACCCTATGGCCCTAGTGGACATAAGGTGACCCTAGACATAGGAATATCTCAGTCTGTCACGGTGCATTCCGTTACAATATCTATTTTTAACCAGGCTTAACAAGCAGCTCCCACGTTTATAATAACCTATCATACCCAATCATCTAATTTCCCCCTCCATTATGCACATAAAGACAATCACAGTATACAGTACATGTGAAGTGACAAATTATAGGGTTTACATTGTCCAAAATGTACATGCGTAGGACACCCATAGATATTACTACGGCGTGTAGGAAAATAAAAATAAAAATATATACAGTATGTGTTAATTGCTTATCTCTGTTTTTACATTAATATCTGTAAAATGGTACATCACAACCTATGGCCTCACGGCTGAAATAGAATCTATTTGTCCTACAGTCTGAGTAAAGCTATAGTCCCTCAAATCCTTATCCATTATGGCGAGAGGGTTTGTATAAGACTCCTGCCTTCAAAAGCACACCAAAGATGGCCACCGAGGACATAGATGAGGCTCTACGGACTTCGGTCCTCAAAATCACACACAAAATGGCCACCATAAGAAAGAAAGCATGCGGTCTTTGGTCTTCAAAACCTTACACAAAATGGCCGCCGTAAACAACATAGGACGCGATTTGCTATTTATAGGAAGTGTAGTAGACATTCTGCACGCTCCAGATGACGTCAGGCAGACGAAACCGGTAGAGCGGAGTTTTAAACGGTATTATACTATTTGGGATTTCTTTCTCCTACCTATGAGCTAACACTGGAAGCATTACCAGGAGATCAGTGAGACAAGATACCGCCAGAGTGCTACACAGTGGCATACACTGTGATCGCTTTTCACCCCAAGTGGGGTGAACATCTGGTGAGTGTGGGCTTTATCAGAGCACGCTCTGCTGTGATCACCATTCTGGAATGCAATAAAGATCATATCACCAGGTGCTGAGCACGTAGCACCTGAGATTACAAGATCATATCGATCTACATATATCGACATCCATATTGTCTAATCTCCAATTTTGCAAGTTTTTTCATTGCACCTTATTGGACCTTTGTTGCAGGCAGCATTCTTAATTTTTTCATGTTTTTCCATTGCACTTTAATGAACACTTGCAGGACTTTGCATGCAGTGTTCTCATTATTTATTTATACTTATTAATTCTGGTACCATTGCTAATAATCATTGTCCAGGACTGTATATAATTATTACACTTTCGCACAGGCACTATACAGTGGTATATACAGTGGTATATGGTAGCTGGCATTTATGAGTATTTATTTATTTATGTTCACGTTTGCACTTTAATTTAAAGATAGGCAAGATTCATGATTTTTAATCAGCGCCAATCCTACACTTTTATCTCTAGCTTCCACCCGAACAACTCCTCCCCAGCTTGGCTGACCCTGCCCCCTGTCAATCCAAGTTGAGGATTGGTCAGGACCTTCAAAATATTCCAGACAGCTCCACCTCATCTCTCCTCCTATCATTCCAAAAGGTTCAGGCACATTCTGAAAATTAATGCTGCCTGTGAGTCATCCAGCTTTCCCTGGATCTCTGCCAACCCAGAAAATAAAACAAAAATGTGCCTACACTGACAACAAATCTTTTTTTTAAACAAATATTTTATTGGGTTTTACAGGTGATACAGATAATACTGTGTACAGTTAATATTGTACGTCAAATAACAACATAGAACCATGGAATATAAAATCCGTAGCATGTTCACTAGGAATAACATTGTGGTATAATAACGGAATCAACAGAATCAACAGAGGTTTGGCTGGATAGCATTAGCAGAAGTATATATCTCAGGTAGATCTTTCCACCGAAGCGGCACCCCAAAGGGGAACTCAGTGCCACTAGGGCGGGAGGACCTCGTCTGTGGTGTCCAACCATCATTGGGTTATACAAGGAATTTGAGGTTACATGTTTCAAACAGAGGAGAGAAGAGAAAAAAAAAAAAAAAAAGAGAAAAAGGTGGGCAATCGCACGCATTGCTCGGTCAAGAATAAGGGTCGAACGGGTCGAATGGTCTATAGTTCTATAGGTCTCTTAAGCTCAGCTAAATGTGGCTTTAAGCCATTCGGACCATGGTTGCCAACCAGTATGGTGTTTCATGGTTTGTTGTCTAGTGGAGGTAGTCAATTTCTCGTAGCTGTAATGTAGGGCCACCAGGTCCTTAGTCTGAGTCAGGTTTGGGATGTCAGTGGATCTCCAGAGTCTTGTAATGGAAAGCCTGGCTGCAAGTAATATATGAGTGGTAATATGCCTAACAGGGAAGGGTATATCATCAATGGTCAGGTTTAGGAGTGCCAGTGCAGGTGTTGGAGGAATCGGGGATCTAGTGATTTGTGAAATCAATGTAAAGACGTCGCTCCAGTACGTTTGGATGGCGGGGCAAGTCCAGAAGATATGTAACATTTCTCCCCGTGCAGTACCACACCTCCAACACATGTCGGAGACATGATTGCCAAAGGATGCCATCCGGGATGGAGTCATATACCATCTAAGAGAAATTTTTTGTGTGAGTTCCCAGAGGGTCGAGCACTTGGTGGACTTGTATACTGCTTCGAGCGCTCTTTGCCATTGGGTAACATCAAAAGTGAGACCCAGATCAGTTTCCCACTTCTGGTGTTGGCGTGACTTGGTGAAGGTTCGTTTGTGGTGTAAGGTGTTATAAAAGTAGGATATACCCTTGATCCCAGACGTGGGGTCAGTAAGGTATCTCCATGTCTTCGGATGAATACCGTATAGGAGGGTTCCAAGAGATTCCAAGCAGTGACGTATGCGAAGGAAGGTGAAGCTGTCGTTAGGAGGGAGTTGGAACTCAGATTGGAGGGCAGAAAAGGGTTTAGGACGGGCGTTGTGAAGCAGGTGCTGGAGTGAATGAATCCCTTTGCGTTTCCATGTAGTAAGTGGTAAATCCGGGGATAGGTAGTGGAGGACTTCCAGAGGTATGTGGTACTGTGGGGTGCTTGGAGTGTAATCCACTATTTTGAGCATTTTCTTCCATGCGAGGACTGAAGCCCTCATGGGTGGGGAGATAGTTAATGGGATGGGGGTCCCGAGGGGAGTACTTAAGAGCCAATTTTTTAGATTGGGGCGAGAGAGCGTGAGAGTGAGGGCTTCCAGTTGGCCCCAGGGGGCGCTCGGTTGGGATTGAAACCAGGTGGGGAGTTGTGCTAGCACTGCTGCTAGGTGGTAGTCACCAAAATCTATGGATCCAGCGCCACCCACTAGTTTATGTTTAATCAGTTGTGTGTGTGCACATCTAGGACGTTTGTCTTTCCATAAGTATCTATTTAGGAGCGTTTGGAGGGCTCTAAAAAAGGATACCGGCAAGGGTATTGGGAGCGTTCTAAAGAAGTATAGTATTCGAGGTAGGCATAACATTTTGAATGCCGCCAGTCTACCTGACCATGACAGTTCGTGTTTGGCCAATTGGGAGGTGTGCGTTTGTATGTCTTTAAGTAGAGGGAGGAAGTTGTGCGAGTAAAGGTTTTTAAGGGATCTCGGAAGTTGGATGCCTAGGTAGGATATGCTAGTGTCTGCCCATTTGAACGGGTACTGTAGTTGGAGTAGATTCTTCATTGTAGCGTCTATGTTGATGTCAAGTATGATGGACTTGGTTGCGTTTACCTTATAGTATGAGACTGCACTAAACCAGTCAAGCAATTTCTGTACTGTTGCCAGGGAAGAGGCCGGATCTGTGAGAACCAATATGACGTCATCGGCGAAGAGGCTGATTTTATGTGATGTTGGGCCTATTCGCATTCCCGAGATGTTTGGGTGAGATCGGATATGTTCCGCTAGTGGTTCCATAACCATGTTAAAGATTAAAGGGGATAACGGACAGCCCTGCCGCGTGCCGTTGGTGATGCTGAAGGGGCGAGAGAGCATACCCTCAGCGAATACTTGGGCGGAGGGATCGGAGTACAGTGCCATAATGGCGGAGAGTATGTGTCCTTGGAAACCAAATTTATTGAGTACTGCTCTAAGGTATGACCAATGGACTCTGTCGAACGCCTTCTCTGCATCCAGGGAGAGAAGCAGAGAAGGCGTTCCGCTGGTCTCGGCGTGGTGAATGAGGTCAACCATTCTTCTGGTGGCATCGGAGGACTGCCGACCCCTCGTAAACCCAGTCTGGTCTTTATGGATTAGAGTGGGCATGACATCTATCAGACGTGTGGCTATCGTTTTGGCGTAGATTTTGAGATCAAGGTTAAGAAGGGATATCGGGCGAAAGTTTTGGGGGAGATCCGGCTCCTTACCCGGCTTAGGAATCGTTACAACCAATGCATTCAAATATTCGGTCGGAAAAGAGGAAGAGGAGGCAGCTCTATTAAATACCTCTGTGAGGTGTGGGGCTAGGATGTCAGAGAATCGCTTATAGTACTCTCCAGTTAGGCCGTCGGGTCCAGGCGTTTTACTGTTGGGCAGGGAGTCAATGGCAGACTTAACGTCTTGGACTGTAAATGGGGCATTAAGGATGTCAAGTTGGGAGGATGTTAATTTAGGTAGGTTGAGGTCACCGAGGAATCGATCAATGTCAATTTGTGCAGGTTGTGGGGTAAGGGGGTCCTGTTTCAAATTATATAAGTCCCCATAGTAGGCGCTAAACGCGTCAGCGATGTCCTGGGGGTTGGATAGTGGTTGGTGCGTATGAGGGTGGAGTAGTCGTGCAATTTTAGATTTAACTCGTCTTCCCTTAAGGCGTTGAGCCAATTGTTTCCCCGCCTTATTGGAAGTGGAGTAGGTAGTGGCTTTCAGCCTTCTATAGAGGAATTCATAGGAGTGTAATAGCAGGGTTTTAAGTTCTTGTCTGAGGGACAACAATTGGTCTGTCAGGGGTTTCCGAGAGTCTACCTTATGTTTGGATTCCAGGTCGGCAATTTGGGACGTCAATTCGTCTAGTCGCTGCGTCCTCTTTTTCTTATGGTAGGAGCTGAGTTTAATCATTACACCTCTCACAAACGCTTTGTGCGCACTCCACACCACGGCAGGGTCAGGGACGGAGCCCCCATTTATAGTAAAGTACTCATTGATGCTATTAGATATTTTGGTGGCATATTCATTTTGTTGAATAATATAATTATTTGCCCGCCACAGATATGTGTTGCGTTGTGGGCTGGAGTCTTCGATTGTAATGGATATGGGGGCATGGTCTGACCATGTCGTGGTGTGGATTTCTGAATTACAGATTTTTTGCAGAGACCACTTGTCCGTCAGAAATAAATCTATTCTGGAGTATGTGGTATGTCTGGAGGAGAAAAACGTGAAGTCCCGTTCGGAGCCGTGATGGCATCGCCACACATCATACAGGTCATGGGCGGGAAGAAAGTGTTTCAAAGGCGATTCACGCCGCTTTGCAGCAGAAGCGGTGTCTAGATTAGAGTCGGGAGCCAGGTTGAAGTCTCCGCAAAGTACTAGCTTGCCCGTCTGGATTGGGCTGACCTTGCGCATGATCATCCTTAGAAATTTCATCTGGTGGGAGTTCGGGGCGTACAAATTAACGATGGTATATGGGGTTCGGTTGATGTTGGCGGTAAGAATTATAAAACGGCCCTCAGGGTCAGAGGTGAGGTTAAGAAGCTGGAAGTCTACCGTATCTTTTATGGCAACCATAACTCCTCTGGTTTTGGTAGAATGAGAGGCATGGAAGATGTGGGGGAATTTGTTGTGCTTGCAGAGGGAGGTATCCGTGGACAGCAGATGGGTTTCCTGCACACATAGGACGTCACTGTGAAGATCTATGGCGGACCGCCACAGTGAGTGCCATTTTGCTGGATGGTTTAAACCATTGGTATTCAGGGACAAAATAGTGAATGGCATTGTGGGTGGGTGTTGGTAGCGAAGTGAAGAGAAACACTTACAGTTAGGCGTTGTAGACTGCAGGAGCCGATGGTTGAGGACAAAAAAGTAGTAAACTGGCGGCAGGCCAGAGACCTGGTGTAGTACGTTTCAGCAGTCTGCGAATAGAGCAACACGTTAAACAGCAAAAACAAAGATTCAAGGATGAGGGGAGAGAAGAAAAAAAAAAAAACACAAAGCGAAAACAAAACCGTAAAAGATAGTCGTGTTGAGCACGCTAGTGGCGTAGCGTAACTACCCTGTGAGCCCACAGGGTGTCTAGGGTGTAGAGGGGGTGGTAGTCACCACTTAGGCCTCTAATTGGGGGTAAAAAGAGTCAAACGGAGCAGTGAGGTATCAGACAAGGAGAGTAGCCATTGCAGAGAGTAGGGGAACTTGAAGATCGATGTGATAAAGGGCCTCAAGTTAGGAGGACATCGTTCAGGTACGGGAGCGATCCGAGGTTCTGCGGGACGCTGGTGGTCGTCGTTCAAGCGGAGCAGGTTTAGGTGGGTCTGGTAGAATTCCCCAGGCGTGCAGGAGATGTAGGCCCTTGTCTAGGTCGTTCACAGCATGTGATTGGCCATTCCTGGTGACAAGAAGGGTAGCTGGATATCGCCACTTGTAGGGAATTTTGTGGTTTTGCAGGCCTTTAGATATAGGGCTCAGCTGGCGTCTTTGTTGAAGAGTGAATTTGGAGAGGTCAGGGAAAAATTGAATCCCCGTGTACGGAGCTGGGAGAGGTGATTTCAGTTTTGCGCCCATTATGAGAGTTTCCTTGGTGTGGTAATAGTGAATTCTCATCAATACATCTCTGGGCACTGATGCGGCCAGGTGGGGCGGTTTTGCGATCCTGTGGATCTTATCAATGAGTAATTCTTGAGGGGATGCGTCAGGGATAATGATGTGCATCAGATCTCTAGCATAGTTGTTCAGATCTGCCGGCAGCACTGATTCAGGGACCCCACGCAGTTTAACGTTATGTCTGCGGGACCTGTCCTCAAGGTCTGCTAGTTTGGCGCGCATCCATGCTTGGTCCTCTTTAATGTCCTCAAAACAATCAATGACCTCATTCACAGTGGAAGTACAGTCAGTGAGGCCCACTTCAACATTAGACACTCTGTCACCTAAAGAGTGTATGTCTGAGGTGATTTTAGCAAACAGGGAGGAGAGGTCAGTCATGAGGGAAGTCTGCAGGGAGAGCAGCATGTCCTTTAGGGTTGTATCCATGACAGGCTGGCCTGATGTGGGGAAGGACGCCATGGAGGAATGCAGGGCCTGGTTAGAGAGGAGGGGGTTAAAAGCCTGGGCCTCAATTGGTATGTGAGGCGGCTGCTGCTGCGGCGCGTCCAGCCGCATTTTAGCCTTTGCTGGGCTGCTGGGAAGGGTGTCAGCACTCGGGGGACCTGTGGGCAGACCGAGGGTACCTGTATCTGGCGATGTGTCCGGGTATTCGTCTGGAAGATCCGTGTAGGATTCCGGCGGTGCCGACGGGGCGGCGCCATCTTGTCCTCCATAGCTCTTCGCCGCCGGCTTGTATGTGGTCTGTCATTCTTTTCCGGGATACGCTCATTTTAATCACCGGAGCGTCTGCTACGTGGATGTCCGTTTTAGGAGCGAGGATGGCGGCCCAAAGCGCTGGATTGTGTCCCCTGTCTGCAGCAGTGAGAGATCAGGCGTCCATCACTGTCTCCGGTCGGCCACGCCCCCCCACTGACAACAAATCTTTCACACCTAGCACACAAGAGGGTGCTACCTCAACAAAACCTCAACAAAATCTCAGAGGAATGTTTCTAACACCTTGTTTAATCTATGCCACAAAGAATGTAGGCAGGTCTGAAGGCAAAAGGGGGTTAAACCCAGTTCTATCAAGGTGTACCTAACTTAATAATGTGGCAGGTGAGAATATACAGTGTATATATATATATATATACAGGGCCAGATTCAGGTAGATGGGAGTATCTTTCCTCTGGAGTAACGCTTCTCATTTACGTTACTCTGAAGACCCTTTCAGCGCAAGTACTGTTATTCACATAGCAGTTGCGCGTAAACTTGCGCCAGAGTAACGATAATGCGCTGGCGTAACCCGACGCAAGTGGAAGTGGGTGTGATCATATGTAAATGATGGGCGGAGCCCAGCGCAGAGGCTTATGTTCAGCGCATCATCCACGGAGCATGCGCAGTGAGTGCGGCTCCACTCGCCCCCTTGTGCGCATGCTCACAACTTCCGTCGGCACCACTTCCCGGGAAACGTCAGCGCAATGCGTTCCGCTGGGCGCTTAAAAGCGCAGGCGGAAACGCCATTCCGGCGCAAAAGTATATCCGTTTCCCCCCACCCCAGGGAAGATACTTTTGCTCTGTAATGGCTGCTCCCGCTACCCCCAGAGAGAGGAGGAACCTTAATTTTAATTCCCAGGAGGTCTCGGTTATCATCTCAGCAATGGAGTCTGTGAATGATTTGCTTCATGGGAAAAAAAGCCGCAAGACCAGCCGGGAAAGGAAGCAGGGCATCCTGGAGTCCATTGCTGCCAGGGTGAATGTCTTGGGGTATTCCATCCGGACTGCTGGGGACATTCAGAAAAAGATCAACGACTTGCGGCCATCAGGAGGCATGAGAGGGGCACAGGTGGTGGTCTCCCATGTCCTGTCACCCTGACCGCGGAGGAGAAGGTGGTCGCACGCTGCCTGGAGAGGGAGCAGGTGGAGGGGGTCCCAGGCTATGACTCCATGGAGGAAGGCTCCAGGACAGGTAAGTGTTTTTTATCCCCTATTTGATTTGTTGCATTTGGGGGGGGAGGGTACATGTGCCAAGTGTGTGGGACCACCAACATGTGTCTGCTTTGTGTCATCCACAGATGACGGAGCTGGGCCATCATCGGTCAGCGTCCATTCCACCCCACCCCCCCCCACGCCATCGTGTGCCCGAGCCCCTGGGTGGTGAAGAGGTGGTGGAGGAGAGTGGCCACACCACACCTGCCGAGGTGGTTGTGGAGGAGCCTGCTGTGGCAGAGCAGGACTTTACTTTAGTTTTGGAGGTCTCCTCCCCTTCTCCTGGGCCATCTGTTATCCCCTCCCCCATCCTTGGAAGCCCCTCAAGGGCGACCCCTTCCCCCCGGGGACAACCATCTTCTGGCCCCAGGAAGGCGACCCAGAAGACCAGGGGGGTGTCTGATGTTGTCCAGGACCAGTTGGCGAGGGATCACGCCAGACAGACTGAACAAATGGGGGCCATAGTTGGGCATTTGGAGAAAGTGTCTGACAGCCTGGGCTTTGTTGCCCAGATAAGCAACGCAGTGCAGGATGTCAGCTGCAACTGCGCTGCAGTGGTCACCAGTTTGGGGGAGGTGCATGGTGATATTACGCAACTCACTGCAGCCGTCCAGGCCAACACTGCTGCCATCCAGGGTAACAGTGCTGCCATCCGGGACCAGGGGAGGCTGAGTCGGCGGGCCCAGCATTACCAGGTCACCCGTCAGCTCCGGATGCAGGCCCAGACAAACTCATACCTCGGCCGGATAGCCATGGCCTTGGAGGGCATGCAAGCCACAACTGCCAGGAGTGGCCCACCTGGGGATCAGCCACCTCCAGATGCCCCCCCACCCCCACCCACTCCATCCAGGCAGCTGAGGAGGCAGAGAGGGGCCCCCAGAAGAAGCCCCCGGCATCCCCGATGAGGCTTTTTTTTTTTTTGGTTTCTATGATTTTTTTTAAATACTCAGGTTATGAGTTTTTGTTTATTTTGTATTATTTATTTTATACTCAGGTCATGAGTTTTTGTTTATTTATTTTCTCAGGTTATGAGATTTTGTATTTCTTTTTTTACTGCACACGGTCAGGAGTGCAGGGGACAGTGTGAATGGTGTGTGAATGTGAGGGGGTGGCACTCCTGACAGTAAGGGGTGTCACCCTCGGCCGTGGTGGTGAAGTTAACCCCACGGCTGTATGAATGACGTGTGAAAGGTGTATGAATGGACAGTGACATCATTGGGGGCCTTGACGCTGGCGTTACTGCTCCCAACTCCTACATGCTGGACTTGGGCTAATCCAATGCGATGTGCATGTGGTGTGTGTGATCTAGTGACATCAGTGGTGTACACGCGTGCACTGTCTGTGTAATTAATGTTTTGGTTTATTGTCCAAAGATGCCTACAGCGAGGACCCTCCTGACTGCTCTTCCATCAGCAGACTGGGTGTCCTCTGGCAGGTGGGGACTGTGTGGGTCGGGGGTCAGGTCATCACGTATGTCAATCTGCAGGCCTTTTCTCATAGCAAAGTTGTGCAGTATGCTACATGCACCGATGATCTGACACACAAAGGTAGGGGAATACAATAGGGTCCCCCCGGACTTATCCAGGCATCGGAAACGGGACTTCAGGAGCCCAAATGTTTGCTCCACCACTGCACGTGTTTTGATGTGTGCTTCATTGTATTTTCTCTCTCCTCTGGTTTGGGGGTTCCGGAAAGGAGTCATTAGATGGGGTCCCAATGCATATGCAGAGTCACCTGTAAGGTAAAAGACAGGAGAATGTTAGTCATGCATGTGCCACTTCTGTTGTGCATCACGGGAGGGGATAGTCATGCCTGACTCCCTTGTCACTCACCAACCAGCCAGCTGTCCCCATACATGTTCTGGTTAAATTTTGCTGGAATGGGGCTCTGATTGTATATGAAGCTGTCATGGCTGGACCCGGGGTGTTTGGCACGGACGTGCCATATGAGGCGTTGGGCATCGGCTATCACCTGTACGTTGATGGAATGCCAATGCTTCCGATTGCGGTATATGTGCTCTGTGGCACTGGGGGGCTGGAGTGCCACATGTGTGCAATCAATGGCCCCCACAGTGCGTGGGAATCTGGCAATGTTGTAGAAATCTGTCATTGCCTTCTGCCGCAGCTCCTCAGTGGTGGGTCTGATGAACTGATTGGACATTCGTCTGAGGATTGCAGGGACAACCTGGTGCACACATCTGCTCACGGAGGACTGTGACATCCCAGCCACCACTCCACTTGTACGCTGGAATGATCCAGTTGCAAGGAAATGAAGTGTTGCCAGTACCTTCACCAGTGGCTGCACTGCTTGTGAGCGGTGTGTTGGGCTGGTGATGTCATCCTGCAGGGTTGTGGTTAGTTCAAGTATTGCATCAGGGCTGAATCTGAAGAGGCGATACACCTCCTCATCCCCCATGCCAAAGAGGCTCATACGAGTGCGGTATATCCTCTCACGTGCCCGCCTCCTTTGTTCCGGGGGACCCATCAGTAGTTCGAGGACCACAATTGCTCCTGGCATGTTGGCACACAGAGGTGTTGTCCTTGCAAGTGTGGTTGTTCAGCTAGCTCCTATCGTCCGTAACGCTGCTGTAGCTGCTCTCCTGCTGACCTGTGACCGTCTGGAGTAAAGATAAAGCAGCCTTTTGTAGAAATAACTTTGCGCCGGACGGACGAGATACGCGCGGCGCATGTAGCCAGCGTATGGTGCTTATCCGTTCGCGAATCGGGAAATCTCCCTCATTTGCATATTTGCATGGGAAATCAATAGGCGCGACTGATGCGCCCAGCGAAATTATGCGCTGACGATACTCTGGCGTCGGAACTTTCCGCCGGTCGCAAATGGCGCGTCTTCGGGCGCATCTAGTTTGGTGGGTACGGGCACATAGAAACGACGGCGCATCTTCACAGTTACGCGGCGCATATCGAAATACTCCAGCGCAAGTGTTGCTGAATCTGGCCCACAGTATATATATATATATATATATATATATATATATATAGATATATATATATATGTATATATAGATATATAAAAAAAATCAAAATACCTTTCTTTTTATAAGTGATCACATAATCTCTGCTGCATAAGGGGCTTGGAGAGGTGGGCTTCAAGAAAAAGCAGAACACGATCTTCCCAGTGAGTGCAGGGGGACAAATCAGCACATGTCTGGCCATTGGAGGAGAGATAAGCTGTGCCCCCAGCACATCCAGAAAGGTGACTGTAACGGAATTAACCGTGAAAGACTGAGATATTCCTATGTCTAGGGTCACCTTATGTCCACTAGGGCCATAGGGTGACAAAGAATCATAATTCATATATTACAGATGGGACATTATTAATACTTCATTTCAGGACTGAGATATCACAAGGAGTTCATGATTACATGACCAGGTCAACCAGACAGTGAGTCATACCTTTGTATAATAGGCTATTGAAATATCTTAAGGTGTTGGCTATTCACTGTAAAGACATTCCGTTGAAAAGGTGTTGATTGCACCCACTCTCACAAGACTCTGCCATTGTGTGATAGTGTTTGGTTTTTATGTAATTGTCTACAGGAATGTCATGCTCTCTAAGTTAACTCTATTGAATATGTGGTGCCGACAAGTCTACATGGTTAGCTTACCTGAATACCTTTTAGGCCTCGGACCGACCGATTTGAACAAATCTGTCTGCTGGGATTTTGGTTTGCTTGCGTGTACACACGAGCAAACCAAAATCCCCGCCAGCAGACAGCGCGCTGACGTGTCGGTGACGTTGACGCCGCCATGTCACCGCACCAGGAAGTAAAACACTTCCGCGCATGCGTCGAAATCATTCAGCGCGTGTGCGAGAAGACATGTCTGCTGGTTAGCATACATGTCGGGTGGACGGGTTCCCAGCCGACAGATTTCAAAGCATGCTTTGAAATCTGTCGGGTGGCCAAATCCGTCTGTTTGCCCGTACACACGATCGAATCTGTCTGCTGAAACGGTCTAGCAGACCGTTTCCAGCAGACAGATTTGATCATGTGTACGAGGCCTTAGAGTGTGATTGAAGCCCCCCATGGTGTGAAGGGGGGTGGAGACTACATTGTCCTGTGACTAACTGCATTATGCTTGAGACTGTATAAGAAGCTGAGAAAATACCAATAAATTGTCTTATCTTTGAAGCAAGTGCAGAGCTTGAGTCTCGTCTTGTTTATGGGAATTGATATGGATCGTGAATGCAATATTGTCGGAGTGTGTCAGATAAGCTTGTCGTGGATGGATGGAAGGTCGTAAGCGGTGGTGACCGTTACATTGGTGGCAGCAGTGGGATGATTCCATCATCAGAAGGACGTCTACAAGGACACATGACAATGGAGACGCTGTATGAACGGATGAAGCTCTCTTCCCTCATGGACTTACTGGAGAGCCGGGGCAGACCGGCCAGCAACCGTAAGAAAAGGGACATTATCGCAGAACTAGTCGAAATGAATAGAGCTAAGAGGCCCAGCGTAACAGACAGGACACCTGAGGAAGAACTTTTTGATCGGGCTGTTAAACATGGACTGGCACAATATGGTCCTAATCCTCCACCGGAGATCATAGACCGGGTTATAGCGGCTGTAGATGCCACCTTGCGACAGCAAAGAAGTGCTGCAGCAGCTGAAGTCACAGCAGCACCAACTAAAGAGAGAGGAGAGGTGCAGATACCAGTCTCCATGGAAGAGGAATTCCAAAGGAGGTTAAAAGAGATGCGGATACAGCACAGAGGACCAGTATCAGAGGAGGTCCTGTTGGGATGGTCGGATATGATTCTGTGCCAGCTCTGGAAGGAAGCACTAGCTCTGGAGCAGCAACACCAAGGAAAGGTCCTGCCCTCCATCTATGGAAGGCACTGGCCGCAGTATGACGTACGAATGCTGTTGTTGGGGAAACAACCGAAGCAGGAGTGGATAGCAGAGTTAAGCAGGCTGATCCGGGCAGAGATGCAGCTAGACGAGAGCTACAGAGCCCTCCGGTGGTATGTAGCCCAAGAGTGCCCGTGGTCAGTGGATGACAGCCCCACAGAAGGCTATGGCTATGATGGCCTGGGATTGTTGTATTGGAGGATGTCCAGTGATCCCGACTTCGGGGATGATCGGGAGTGGCGCTTGGAGGACATAATAGAGCACAGAGAGGAGAAATTGAATATCTCGGGAGGCCACTGGTCACAGGAAGATTTAGAATTTCTGGCCATTCAAGAATGGGAGCTGGAGGTCGCCTACAGACAGGGTGGGCTCCCATTGCCTGGGACTATGAGGAAAGGTCAGATAACTGTGAAATCATGGCTCATGAATCGGCAGTGGAAAATATGGAGATTTTCATCCATAAAGCCGAAGCGGATGGTGTGGAGTTCCAGAGAGCCGGGGCGGTTGGCCCCTCCCTCCAGCAACAAGCTGAGGTGGTAAAGCTTTTACCCCCAGCTGAATCACTGGCAACAGAGCAGGGTGCCCCAGGCCTCTGCTCCCAACTAACAAAAGAGGGGGATCATGTGGTAGTGGATGGGACTGTGGTCTCCACTCACAGCAACCCAGCGGAAGAGCTGGCAACAGAACAGAGTGTCATAGGCCTCTGCTCCTCACTAACAGAAGAGGGGGACCCTGTGGTAGTGGATGGGACTGTGGTCTCCACTCACAGCAACCCAGCGGAAGAGCTGGCAACAGAGCAGAGTGTCATAGGCCTCTGCTCCTCACTAACAGAAGTGGGGGTTCCTGGGGTAGTGGATGGGACTTCAGTCTCCACTGGCACAACTCCAGAAAATGGTACAGGACTGGGACAGGAGGATGTCGGCTTTGCTTTACAAGCACCGGGGGGTTTTCACCAAGCACCAGTGGATGGGACTTCAGTCTCTACTGGTATACCCCAGGAAGGGGGGGCAGTTGGCCCAGACCCCCAGCAGCATGATGGACTGAGCCCAGCCACCCTGCCTTCTCCCCAGCGGCAGGCGTGTTCTGTGAGAGAGGCAGAGGTTGGCGGGGTGAGTAATGCTCAGTTTGGAGCCATTTATTTGGGGTACAGTATGGATACCAGCATTGGAGGACTGGAACTACTGACAGACTTCGGAGTCAACCCGTTTAGGGTTCCCACCTATGTCCGTCTCCCATCCAAAGGGGAGAGATGTAACGGAATTAACCGTGACAGACTGAGATATTCCTATGTCTAGGGTCACCTTATGTTCACTAGGGCCATAGGGTGACAAAGAATCATAATTCATATATTACAGATGGGACATTATTAATACTTCATTTCAGGACTGAGATATCACAAGGAGTTCATGATGACATGACCAGGTCAACCAGACAGTGCGTCATACCTTTGTATAATAGGCTATTGAAATATCTTAAGGTGTTGGCTATTCACTGTAAAGACATTCCGTTGAAAAGGTGTTGATTGCACCCACTCTCAAAAGACTCTGCCATTGTGTGATAGTGTTTGGTTTTTATGTTATTGTCTACAGGAATGTCATGCTCTCTGAGTTAACTCTATTTAAGATGTGGTGCCGACAAGTCTACATGGTTAGCTTACCTGAATGCCTTTTAGAGTGTGATTGAACCCCCCCATGGTGTGAAGGGGGGTGGAGACTACATTGTCCTGTGACTAACTGCATTATGCTTGAGACTGTATAAGAAGCTGAGAAAATACCAATAAATTGTCTTATCTTTGAAGCAAGTGCAGAGCTTGAGTCTCGTCTTGTTTATGGGAATTGATATGGATCGTGCATGCAATATTGTCGGAGTGTGTCAGATAAGCTTGTCGTGGATGGATGGAAGGTCGTAAGCGGTGGTGACCATTACAGTGACCATGCTGGGATGTGTGTGCTCTCATACATGTCATTTTGAAGTAGCATAGCAGATAGACTGGCAGGATCACCAGGTAATTCACACAAAGGAAGCAATACAAAAAGAACAGGATACTTTTTAGCACAAGTGCATGGTACAGCAGGTACATATTAGGAATATAAAATGTTGAGGCAAGATTTTCTTTAACATAACTATTAAAAATAAAAATAAAATTTAAAAAACAATTCGCTAGTTGTGTGACCAAATACGGTGGATAATGAATATTCCAAAAAACAAACAAACATCAAAGTATACAGAGAGTATAGGTTTGGTACATAACATACAAAACAGCGTGCAGAATGAGGTAGCGTGGAGTATAAGATGTTCAGCACAACATAAACAGTGAAGCAGTGTAGAATATTTAATATATATCAGAGCCTATAGAGCTGAGCAGTTTAAATTGAGCAATCCATTCAAGCGTGTTACTGCTGAAAACTACTTAGTGTATTGCTTAGTCTACATATCTTACCCAACAGTTCAAGTAAAGTTCTTTGCTTTCCTATCCACCCTCCTAACCTGTGTGATACTCATCTTCTAACATGTTACAGGCCTCTGAGGTCTGGGGATCCAAGATTTTTTTTCATTGCCTTTTTTTATTCATGGTTTGTACACATGACATAGCACATCTATATAAACAGTATTATCTAATCTTTCACAACTAGTCTTTCTTTCTCTTATATGCTCTATCTGAATCCTTATAAGCCATTCTAGGCTAAAGGGCAAATAAGACCATCAAAGATTTTGAATGCTGAGGCGCAATGGGCCAAATCAACTGTAACATAATGGGATAAACCCCCACCCTTGCCCCCTCACCCCATTTAAGAAACATGCTTACAACCATTAGGTTGGAAAGGGCAAGGCCACATCTTTATTAAAATTCCAAAATAACATGTGAACACCTTAAACCGGTGCCAGTCACAGTTGTACTGTGAGCACACTTTAACATTAGCCAATTGATTTCCAAAAGAGGCCTGTCCTTACGTGCTGGACAAACAGCCTACTTCTAATTTTCCATCAAGGGCATTGCCCATTACAGCAACTTTAATGTTGGCAAGGTCAAGCTGTGACATACCATCAAGAAAAAAGGGGTGGGAGGGTGGGCAGCTCTTCCTGCCATGTTTCTTCAAAAGGCCCAGAATTACCTGGGGCAATACTTTCCTGAGCTCAGCCTATCCCCCATAGTTCGACCAATCCTTGGTGACCATTCACCCACATTGCCCAGCACATGGCCATGCCCCAATCAGTGAAGGCTTCCTTTCCCTATAAGGGCTCAAGAGACCTTCATTTCAATATATAATGTGTTGCTCCTGTCCTGCGGAGATCCCAACCTGCAAAAACGTATTTCAGGGAGGTGGCAAGCCCATTTCAGGGAGGTCGCGCTGCGTGGCATTTTGAGCCCCCAACTATGCAGGCGCCCGGATACAAACCACTCTGCACACCGAGCAGGGGGCGGCTTGGGCTGCTGCGGCTGACAGCCGGGAGATTGTACCACACTCGCGGGGGTCCGTGAGCCCGCCGTCAAATACGGGAGACTCGCCCGTAACTCGCCCGTGAGTTACGGGAGACTTGAGATCTTTGTGTATGAGTGTTCTGTAATGCCTTTGTTGAGCTGCTCAGTAGAAAAAAGTCAGAACTTCTAGGGTCTATCACAGAAACAGAAGCTTAACTATGACACATTTGAGAGTGTTTACTAGGTATATTCTGACTCCAAAAAGGTGCAGAATTGTACAGAGCCACCTATATAATCAATGATTCTTCCAATATTTTTAATAAAAAAAAATATTTCTAACAAGCATTTAGAACACCATCAGTGCATCTCATTGTGCTATGTTGACCACTTTTTCAGGATTAGTGTAATGGCAACTGGTTAAAAAAATTACAAAAAGTACTGTAAAGGGTTAGCTCGGTAGCGGGGGGGTGTGACCCCCTGGATGGGTTCACTACACACTGAACTATACAGAGAGGCAGCCGAAGACGGTTGAAAACAAAGAGTTTGGTTTATTCTTCCATATTGCTGGAAACAAATGCAAGCATCCAAACAGCATGAACAAAACAAAACATAAAAAACCCTGGCCACTTGGGGCGTCTACCTTCACCACATAGGAACCTATCTATGGAGTCTGGCACAGCCTACTGCTGGGCAGACACTGCTGGTCATACAGCAGAGAAACAATAGTCTTTTTGATTTTTATCACACAGAAAAAACAACAACTACCTCACCTCTTCAGAAGTCTTTTTGACTGCTCCCCTAACTCAAAAAGCCTCAGGATGCAGCAATCAGTAGTCATCCTCTGGATAACTTATAGAGGCTTTAATTGCCTCATTCTGAACAGCTGAAGTTTTCCAAGCCCTAAACCTTTCTGGCTATTTCTGCAGCCGACACCTAATAGTAATTGGTGAATTGTCTAAACAAGGCAGAAATGTATCTCCCGTCTGTGACATCACCCACAGATTTACCTGACTTCCTGTCACAGTACATACCAGGGGCGGACTGACAACTCATGGGGCCCCTGGGCAATAGAAGATTATGGGGCCCCCAGGCTTACAGATGGCCACCATGCCAGGAGGCAGTACAGAGGCCGGGCAGCTAAAATCTCAGGATTTTCACATCAAAAGCATGTCGGTTTTGGACATATCAGGGACAGATGTAAAAAAACACAGATTTTTACATACTGTCCCTGGTTTTACTGAGACTGGCAACCCTGATGGGGCCCCCTAGTGGCATGGGGCCCTCGGGCAGTTTCCCGTGGCTCCCAAACAAAATTGATGTACTTTTTTTACCACAAATAGAGCTTTCTTTTGGTGGTATTTGATCACCTCTGCGTTTTTTATTTATTGTGCTATGAACAAAAAAAGAGCGACAATTTTGAAAAAAGCAATGGGCCAGATTCAGAAAGAATTAGATTCCCGCAGAGTATCAGAGATACTCTACGCCGCCGTACTTTACCTGGCTCTAGGAGGAATTCAGAGAGATTTTGGCCCGTAAGGTACGGCGGCGTAGTATATTTCTCCCGGCGGAATCAAACTACGCGATTAGGGGGCGTGAGGGATTTAAATTAAAGGGGTTGTAAAGACAAAAATATTTTCCTCTTAAATTAAAGTCTGACAGTAGCTGATAAAGTAAAAAGTAATGTTTTGCATTATAACTAGTTTGATACCTGTTGAAATCGAGCTGTTTTATTCACCTCCAGCACTCCTGAATCGTTATTCTCACTGACTTCCTGGTTTGCTGTGCACATTCATTCTTGCTACATCACAGCCTAATTGGAACTACAGTTCCTATTAGGCTTAGCCTCCATGCCTGTGAGGGTTAAGAGAGCATCTTCACGCAGGGCTGTAGTCATAGGGAGGGGGTGAGCACATTCTACTTTCCAGCATGCAGGTGCTGGTGGAAAGCAAGAAGAGGAGAGACAGGAAATGGCATTTTCAAACCTGGATTACTGTATTTTGGAAGTCAAAAGGAAAAACGAGGTAAGTGATATTTAAATGCTCTAGCTTACAGCAATCAATTGATCTAATAAAAAACGAACCTTTAGTGTTCCTTTAAGCGCGTCCCCGCGGCGATCGAACTGCGCATGCTCCGTTTGGAAATTTCCCGCCGTGCATTGCGCAAAATCTCGTCGTTACGTCATTTTTTTTTTGAGTAGCGTCGTTTACGGACATTCCTATTCCCGGACGACTTACGCAAAAAAAAAAAAAAAAAATTTAAAGTCGACGCGGGAACGACGGCAACATGGGCCTCCAACATGGGCCGCGTAACGTTAGACCAGCTAATAGCTGGTTTAACTTTACGTAGCGAAAAAATGACGTACGCGATTGCGAACGACGCTCGTAACTTCGTGGATCTCCGGAAAAAGCTCATTTGCATACCCCGACGCTGAAAACGACGCAAACTCCACCCAGCGGCCGCAAAAAGATTGCAGCGTAGATCCGAAGGCGTACGAAGACGTAAGCCTGTCAGATCAAAGCCCAACGCCGCCGTATCATGGTTTGAGGATTCAAACTAGTGATACGGCGCGCAAAATTTTAAATTACTCCTGTCTAACACCAGTTAGACAGGCGTAATGGCTCTCTGAATCTGGCCCAATATTTCTAACTTTTTGCTATAATAAATATCCCCAAAATATATATATATATATTTCTCAGTTTAGGTCGATATGTATTCTTCTACATATTGATTGGTTTGCGCAAAAAGTTATAGCATCTACAATATAGGGGATCTTTTTATGGCATTTTTATTATAATTTTTTTTTTTTATTAATAATAGCGGTGATCTGCAATTTTTATCGTGACTGAAAAATTATAGCGCCACATCGGACACTTTTGACGCTATTTTGGGACCATTGTCATTTATACAGCGAACAGTGCTATAAAAATGCACTGATTACTGTAAAAATAACACTGGCAGGGAAGGGATTAACCACTAGGGGGCGAGGAAGGGGTTAAGTGTGTCCTAGGGAGTGATTCTAACTGTGTGGGGGCTGGGCTACCAAAGACACGACACTGATCACTGCTCCCAATGACAGGGAGCAGTAGATCAGTGTCCTGTCACAAGGCAGAACAGGAAAATGGCTTGTTTACACAGGCATACCCCTGTTTTGCAGCTCTGTGACACAATCGCGGGACACCGGAGGACATTGAGTCCGCGGGTCCCGCATTCACGGTCACGGAGCTCCTGTACGTTGCTTTGTGCAGCTATGCCATTCTGCCGACGTATATCTACTGGCGGCGGTCGGCAAGTGGTTAATTATCAAACATGTCAGTTGCTAATGTTGTACCATCATTAAATGTAACCATATTACTACACTTAGAGGTGCCTCTCTTCTCTTTTATACTCTGTAGCTCCTGCTGGATTTTGCTTTTAATCCCCTTGGGAAGGCTTCCATTTGTGGATGGACATTTTATGGTTACACAACAAATCACATTGCTTTAATCTTTTTATATGGACTATAGACTGAAGGATTTAAGTAATAAATGGTTGTGAGTTTCCATTATTTCTTATGGGAAAATTTGCTTTGATATACAGGTGCTTTGGATTACAAGCATGTTTCTGGAACTAATTATGCTCGCAATCCAAGGTTTTACTGTACATTTTTCAGGATCACTGCTATCATAGGTTGGAGATGAATCCTGTAGGTTTGGGATTCATGGAAATTTATGTGCAGATTTGCTCAGAGAGATTTTTTAAAGCATAATGCACTGCATGGCCTTTGAACCGTGACTAGCAGATGGTCATAGATGGAGCAAAATTTGCCTAAACAGAGAGGTAGTGGAGTTAGATTACGTATAATGGTGCCTATAATTTGCTTAGTTAAGCAGGGGCCAGACAAATTTCGATCCATATATAGTCACTGCTGCTCAACAGAAGTCAATCTATTGTTGATTGGATCTGTTGGAAAAAAGCCACTTGATCAGCAGCTGGAGCCAATGGTTGTAGCACTGATCTGTGTTTTCTGACAGCAGAAGACAGAATACAAGAGTGAAGCGGGCAGAATTTGCACATCCACCTCGACTGTACTAATGGGAACATCAGTTTAATTTTTTTTAAAGTTCAGCCCTCAAAAAAGACTGGACCATGTATGCCAGCTTTAGAAGGGCCATCAAAGGGGCTTTTAGATAAGCAAGCCCACAATACAAACATAATTATAGGAACTGAGCAACACCCATTGGCTGAAAAAATCGAAGTATAAAAAATGTACAGTATATGTAATACTTACTTGGCAAATCAAATTTTTAAAGGGGTTGTAAAGATTAATTTTTTATTTTCTAAATGTGTTCCTTTAAGCTAGTGCAATGTTGGTTCACTTACCTTTTCTTTCGAAAAAAAAATGTTCTTTGTCTAAATTTCTAACTTCCTGTCAGTGGCGGCTGCCGGCTGGTGCTCAAAATTTTTGGGGGGACGCAAACGAAAAAAAAAAAAAACTATTGCAGCCTCACTGTACCTATCAATTATCACCACTGTGCCATGCCATCAAAACACAACCACTGTGCCATCAAAACGCAACCACTGTGCCATCAAAACGCAGCCACTGTGCCATGCCATCAAAACGAAGCAACGGTGCCATCAAAACGCAGCCACTGTGTCATGCCATCAAAACACAGCTACTGTGCCATGCCATCAAACGCAGATACTGTGCCATCAATTGTCACCACTATGCCATCAAACACAGCCACTGTGCCCCCAATTGTCACCACTGTGCCCCCAATTGTCGCCACTGTGCCCCCAATTGTAACCACTGTGCCCCCAATTGTAACCACTGTCCCCCAATTGTCGCCACTGTGCCCCCAATTGTAACCACTGTGCCCCCAATTGTAACCACTGTGCCCCCAATTGTCGCCACTGTGCCCCCAATTGTCGCCACTGTGCCCCCAATTGTAGCCACTGTGCCCCCAATTGTTGCCACTGTGCCCCCAATTGTTGCCACTGTGCCCCAATTGTCACCACTGTGCCCCCACTTGTAGCCACTTTGCCCCCACTTGTAGCCACTGTGCCCTGTACCCCCCACAGGTACTTACCTTTATGGCTTCTATGTCCCTCGATGTCCCTCGTCCCGCCCTCGATGGCGCTTCAGCCAATCGGGTTACCTGATTGGCTGAGACGCCTGTCAGTCTTATTCTCGGACGCACGGCCTGTACGTCCCAAGGATAAGCTTCCGGAAGCCGACTACAGCCTGATAGGCACTTCCCCACAGCCAGTCAGCTGCCGCTATTCAGCTGACCGGCGCTCAATGTCCGGTCAGCTGAATAGTGGGCAGCAGCGGCGAAAATATACAGATTCATACAGTGTATGAATCTGTATATTTTACTGGCTGTGAGCGAGCCAGAGGGGGCGGCGCTCCTGCGTCCTTATGGACGCACCGCCACTGCTTCCTGTTCTTCCTCAGTAAGCTGTTCTGACTGACTGACCCCCAGCCAGAATGGCTTGGATGATGGGGGCAAGTTTACAGGAAGTGGGAAATTCAGACAAAGAAAAAAAACATTTAGAAGGGAAATCAAAGGAAAAGGTAAGTGAACCAACAATGCACTAGCTTAAAGGAACCTATTTAAGAACCAAAAAACAAACCTTTACAACCCATTTAAGACCCCTTTTACACTGAGTAGTTTTTCAAGCGTTTTAGTGCTAAAAATATTTCTAAATACCGCCTGAAAAGCCCTGCAGTCTCAGTGTGGCGATGCGCTGGCGGGACCACTCCAAAAGTCCTGCTAGCAGCATCTTTGGAGCGGTGAGACGAGTGGTGTGTTTACCGCTCCTTCCCATTGAAAACAATGGGACACTTAAATGGGACAATGGGACACGGCGGACACGGCGGCTATACTAAGGTGACCAGATTTTTCAAATGAAATCAGGGGACATATTTTTGTTTTACTAGTAATGGCGGCAATCAGCGACTCTCTGCCCGCCACCACCCCCTCACAGCCTGTTAAGTCTCACTCCGGCTACTACTAGGTGGGGAGCAGAAGAAGTAAACAGGCCGTCGGCTGGCCGAGGCATGAGCCAAGGCAGAAGAACATGCGAGCGGAGCTGAATGGGCATACACCCGAAACTGAAGAAATATTCCCTGCACTCCAACCAGCACATGATTATCAGAAAGGGGCACAGATTATGGAAAAAGGTACACCCCAAGCTACTAGGCGCAGCAGAGCGGGCGTGTGTAATTCCGATTTTTTTTATTTTATTCTGCACTGACTGTCTTTTAAATTGCCCCAGCCCCTGTTCAAATCCAATCTGGGGACAAAACTGGGGACAGATTTGGTCTAGGGACAGTGTCCTCAATCCGGGGACTGTCCCCTGAAACCGGGGATGTCTGGTCACCCTAGGCTATACCTCTACCGAGGCGCATTGCCGGAGGTATTAACCCTTTTCCGGCTGCTAGCGGGGGTTAATGCCACAATTCTGCTGCAATTCCGACGGTATAACACTATACCGCCACCGCACTGCCCGCCCCAGTGTTTCACTTGCCCTTCTGGTGCTGCTGCGTAACATTTGTACTGTTTGCGTGACATTTTAAAGAAGTAAAAAGTACTAAGAAAATGGTCAAGAGATGATTTACATTTGTTTTAAGAGACCTGCTGGAACAAAAAAAAATTGCAACTGGAAGATAAAGCTCTTTAACCCATTCTGAGCCCACCATGTTATCACAGCACTATGAGCCCCCACCGAATAATATGGTTACCTCTGTTTGTGGTTAACTCCTTCCTGCCTCTGCATTGCCCAACCTTTTTTTTAAATCTTTTACAGAAATGACTGACGTGCAAGGAGATCCTGCCTCAGGTTTAATAAATAAAACAGCAAATCGGTTTCAGAGAACTTGTGGTTTTTAGAAAGAGGAACTTGCAGTGTTGGGTGGGGGATGGATATAAAATGAGACACAAAAAAAAGAAAGGGTTAAAAGAGTCAGAAAGATAAAAAGCTTTCTCAATAAAACCACAGAGAATGGATAAACAGGAAGCAGCGGGCGAATTGTGTAGCGCATTGTTGCTGTTGTCTCTCGTATGAATTCTTTATATATTTTTGTAGGTGATAGCAGGCAGTGTTAGGAAGTGCGACTTCTGCTAACAAAATACTGACCACAGTCGGCCTGTCCCCTTCCTGTTGTTAGGAACAGACTTCTTCCAGTAGGTTTGTGTGCTCATATTGTGACAGACCTTAGAGAAGACCATTTCCTGCGGCGTATGGGATTGGGCAGATAATTGGCGCAGGTAGGTTGGAAGTCAAGGCAAAGATAGGAGACGGACCATATTGTATGGCGAGATGAAGACCGTCTGATGGATGAGTTAAGGTCAATGAATTGAAAACTGATACAAGGAGGACTGAGCATGCTGGACACATATATTAATAATGAAAAGCCATGTCAGAGAAATAGCTGGTCAGCACATAAAAAGTAATAACAGCCTGAAGACATCAATGGATGGAGAACTTGTAAGTGATCAATAACTTAAATATTACTAAAACAATATAAGTGAAGTGACCAGGACAGAGAGCACTTGCAATGGAGAGCAGAGATACAGCAAGATATTTGGTGTTGCCACAGGACCCTTCTGCCAGTGTGGAGAGAGAGGTACAACTCATCATGGAGAACGGCGAGACAGGTGCGTTCATTTCACATGTCACTCTCTATGGCTCCTCGCACATTCAAATATTCTCATTCAGGAGCTGGCAAAAAAGATCCAGTGTAACAAAATGATTTTTTTTATGTGTGTTTAACTTTTAGGCTGCATTCACACCCAAGCGTATCGTCTTTGAGCGTTTTTCCTGCGTTTTTTCATGCTTTTGTATGCAGCGTTTTCCCTTATCATCTGTTGCATCATTTGTTGATAGGTATTTCAGCTTTTTTAGCTTTACCATTAGCTTTTCTTTTTTTATTATTATTATTATTATTATTCCTTTATTCCAAGGTTTTTCCGTTAGGGTAAGGGGTTCGAGTTCAGTTTCGGTTAGGGTTAAAAGGGTTGTAAAGGTAAATGTTTTTTCACCTTAGTTTGTTAGGTAAATGTTTTTTCACCTTAATGCATCCTACATTGTATGCATTATTGTATGCATTAAGGTGAAAAAACATCTGATGATGCCGGGGTGTGGCCACGCATGGCCGTGTGAGGGAGTGTGCTGGTGAGCTCCCGTCTTACCTCCACATGCAGGACTGATTACGCTTACCGCCCGCTCTGAGAATTGTACCTGCAGCGAGGACCCGGTGGTTTATGGAGGGGGGAGCGCGATAGGCAGAGCAGCGGAGCGGCGAGGTGTCCGGAGGGGCTCTTGGACCTGCTTCTCACTACAGCGGGATCGGGGACCGGGTACGAGCTTGAGCCTGAAACCTGAGCCTGAGTTGAACTCACGTGGTGACTGCATCCACCTATCGGCGCATTGCTGTGTTGGAGCTGTGTTGGAGACAGGCACTGAAACGCCGACACCGTGGACATACACAGCAGACAGAGAGATCCTCTACGCACCACCTACTGATAGAAGGAAGCCCTGAGAGATCCCGGGTGGACCACGTAAGAACTGTCCTGCCACCGCTCAAAGCTGCAAGTACCTTGCCTTTTCTTTCCACTGCCTAATGCTGCCTAGTAAGAACTGTTTTGCTATTATTTAAAGCAGTAAGCACTCTCTCCCATCATACTGCTGCATATGGCTCTGGTATTGTTTAATATGAGAGGTCAGTGAAAAGACCAGTAAATGCAGCGAATACAACAAGTACAATAGCATCTGTAATTTAATAGAGACTGTAGTGTGCTGAGTTATTTTAGAAGATAAGTGCGAGAGAGTCTATGAACTTTTCAATTCTAGGGGGCTGAAACTGACTGATAATCTGAAGTAAGCCCTAGTAACCCAGACTTTCTCGGTTAAATAGGTACAGGTTGCATGAGGGATGTGAGGTATGCAACCTATGCGATTAAGAGAGAGTCGCACCTCACGTAAAGCAGCCGCAACTACCGCAGCGGCACAGATATCTCAGATACCTGTAACCAGACCCACCGAACAAACGGGAATAACGAGATACTTTCCGGCTTTGCAGGTAGTGGGTCGGCTCCCGGAAGGTAAAGGGGGGCTGCTGGGACCGGACCCGGAGATAGAATATAGTCTGGGGAAATTATCACAACCCTGTATGGCAGTTCGAGCAGACGTGGAGGTTCTACAAACCACCCCACAGAGCCCGCGTATGTCTAACATCTTGGCAGGATCTACTGCCCCCCCACCCCTACGGGAAGATTTTAAAAGCGAGATGGAGACCCTGAAAGTTCTAATACAAGCACTCCCCACAAGGTCGGATATAGCCGACTTAATTTCTAAAGTAGAAGAAGCACATTCCAGGGATCTAGAGATGGTGAGATCTGAAATTCAGGGCCTGGAAGTCCGAATGGGAGAGGGGGAAACCGGGTTAAAGACACTGGAGCAACGGGTGGAGAGGATTGAGAAAGCCCACCATAACCAGCTAGATATTGCGATATCTCTGCAACTACAGGTTGAAGACCTCCAAGACCGGGGACGCCGCAATAATATACGCATACGCGGCCTTCCAGAACCGGAGGGGCAAGAAGACCTACAAGTTACAATTAAAAATATCCTCCAAAATGTTATGATGGACACTAGTATGCTAAATTATGAAATGGATAGAATACACAGGGCTCTGGGCCCCAAACCAAGAGACGGTGGTCGTCCCCGGGACGTGATCTGTCGGCTACATTACTATTCACACAGGGAGGCAATCCTACGGAAAGCGTGGCAAACGGGTGTGATAGAGTTTGAAGGGACACAGCTCAAGATACTGCCAGATTTGTCAGGGGCTACCCTGCATCGCAGGGCATTGCTCCGTCCTATACTGGAACGAGTGAGGGCCTGGGGTGGGACTTATAGTTGGAGGTTCCCCATATCTGTTCTTATAAAAAAAGGCCCACTCTCGTTCTGGCTACGCTCTAAAATGGATCTCCCCGACCTTTTCTTATTTTTGGAGACAGAACCTTTCCCAGTCCAGGACTGGCTCCAGTTAAACCCTAGACTTTTGGAATCTAAGAAAATGTGACACCTTTTTTTTTTTTTTTTTTTTTTGGGAAAATTATTATTTTCTTTTTTCTCTCTTCCCGTAAGGGTCATTGAATGTTTATTGAAGGGTTATTACCAATGGGTAGTTTTGAGGATACTGAGAGGGATCAATTCTCAATTTTCTTTTGTCCCCTTTTTTTTTTTTTTTTTCCCCTCTTCGCTCATCCTACATTACAAGATTAGATAGGAGGTTCTGCTCGGCCTGGTTTGGCCTGGTTTGGCTACTCGTATAGTTCCCCCCACAGGGGGTAAGGGTACGGATGGGCAAAGTGTATCTAGGAGGGTAATATTAGACATTGAGATATCACCCGGAGCTGCGCTGACTGGAAGGGGAGGGAAGATAGAGGGGGGCTAGGGAGGGGGGCTAGCTAAGGGAGCGTGAGGGGTTCACAGAAGGGTGTATATACACAGCAGTTAGGGTTTTGAGGGTAGGGATGGGTAGGGATGGGGGGGGAGGGACACGGACGGGTTGATGGCTTGATTGGCTGTGGGTGGGGGGGCTCGGCCCACTATCCTAACCCACAGGCTCTTACGGACACATAGAGGAGGGAGGGGTTAGTTAAAAACAGGGGCACAATATTCAATGCACTTCAGGGACACACAAAAGGGGGATGCTCATCGGAGGGCACATACCTTTTTTCTTTTTTTTTGCTACAATAACCCAGTGCTGGGTTTCTTTCCACAATTTTCACAATTTTCACAATTTTTTTTTTTTTTTTAGGGGTTTAGGGTACGTACATAAGGGTTAGTAGGAAGGGAACCAATTCCCCGTGGGCTGGGATGGGAGGGGGGGAAGAGAGAGGGACTTGGTGGGTTTGCTGTTTTTTCTGAGTTTTTTGCTATTTTTCCTTTTTTTGGGGGGGGGATGGGAGTCGGTGCGAGCACTGTGTCCGGGTACTATTATACATGGGTACCATAATATGATTAAATGCATGGAACAAATGATACGGAATATGATAACCATAATTATACCATAATATGTCTAAATGAATGGAATAAATGATACGGAGAGGTTTTATAATTTGGTAGGGGAAGGGGGATGTATATGTATGTATATAAGTATATCCAAACCCAAGGTTTCCCCTTTTTTTTTTTTTTTTTTTTTTTTTTTTTTTTTTTGTCACACCATTTTAAGCCGATAAAGAGACGCCAGGGAAAGGCCTGTATGAAATGTAGGAAAGGTGGACTGTGGGGTTTCCGATTTCTAATTTACCTCAGAGCGGACTCATGGCATATATATGGAGAGAAAAGATGCATGTGGAGGGGACGGGGGACCCCTCACCGGGAGATGCGTGGGTTCCTAAACCCCCATTAGGCTATCACTCAGAGGGGTGGGTTTGTGAGTGAACAAAGCGTGTGCTTTGCGACACCCTAGGAAGGGAGGAGGACAAAGATTTCCTTTCCTCTCTCCCTTAGGGGGTCGGTTTAGATTAGGGGTTAGTGGGTGGGTGGGTTTAAGCCAGGGGTTTTTTTTTTTTTTTTTTTTTTTTTTTTTGTTCTTGTTTGCTTTGTTTTTTACCTCCTCTCTCCTCTACCTCCCCTCCCTTCCCTCTTGCCTCCCCATTTCCGGAGACTCGAGGGGCAATTGGAAATGGAGAGTCTATCAGTGATCTCAATTAATGTTAAGGGACTAAACATCCCGGAAAAGAGACGTATCTTATTGGAGGACCTGAAAAAAAGAGGAAGAAATGTAGCTCTGATACAGGAAACACATTTTAGAAAGGGGGGGCTCCCCTTTCTCCAAAGCAAGTACTTCCCGATCGTATATCATGCGACAAATCCGGTAGCGAAAAAGGGGGGAGTTTCAATAATGATATCAGCTAGTATACCGTGGTCTCTAAAAGAGTCCCTGGTAGACACAGAGGGGCAGTATTTAGCGGTAAAGGGGACGATAGGGGGAGTGACATTCACATTTGTTACTTTCTATGCCCCTAATGTACACCAAGATCGGTTCCTGAGAGAACTTTTGGACAGATTGACAGGTTTCCAGGAAGGCCAGCTGATAATGGGAGGTGACCTAAATGTTCCCCTGGACCCTACGATGGACACCTCATCCGGTACTTCATCAGTTACGGGGGGTGTCCGGAGGCGGATTCGGCAGATGTTACAACAAGGGACCCTAATAGATACATGGAGATTGATGCATCCAGGAGAGCGAGACTACTCCTTCTACTCAGTACCGCATAAGATATACTCACGTATCGATTATTTCTTTATACCCCACAGCCAGCTTCACGCAGTTATAGAAGTTGGAATTGGGGAAATAACTTGGACCGACCACGCCCCAATCCTCTTAGAATATAAAATAGGGGATCCTAGATCCTCTGGACCAAGTACCTGGAGACTGAACGAGAGTCTGCTACAGGATGAGGACGTTCTGGAAGAAATTCGGAAGGAGCTAACATGGTATTTTCAGATGAATGATACCCCAGAATGTAACCTGGGGGTGATATGGGAGGCCCATAAAGCGGTGATTAGGGGTGTCCTGATGAAACATGGGGCAAGAATCAAAAGGAATAGGGAACAGAGAATAACAACTCTCATGTCGGAAATTAGAAATTTAGAAAGTCGGCATAAACAGAACCCTAACCCCAAGGTAGAGAGAGAACTCATGACGTTACGTAGACAAATTAATGAACTACTCTTTCATAGAGCAAAAAGAGCGATACAGAATGGCAGAAGGCAAAATTACGAATTCGGAAATAAATGTGGGAAACACCTGGCAAATTCACTGAGAGAGCAACAAGCAAAAACTTATATCCCAATGATTAAGGGGTCGAGAGGTGAGGAACATGTATTACCTAAAGAGATTGCACGGACATTTAGCGATTATTATAGTACCCTGTACAATATACAAACAAGCCAACAACAGTATGAGACACTGGGAAAGTACATAGAAACCTCAGGTATTTCAACATTAACATCAGAGATGAGCCAAGATATGGAAAGACCCATTACCTTAGAAGAATTACAGGAGGCAGTGAAAAAGGGGAAAAGAGGGAAAGCACCAGGAGTAGATGGGTTTACCATATTTTATTATAGACTCTTTCTCCCAGAATTAGGCCCCTTCATGATTAGAATGTTTAATGAATTAGGTGACTCATGCTCTTTTCATTCTGAAACCCTAAAAGCAGTAATAGCGGTAATACCTAAGGAAGGCAAAGACCCCTCTCAATGTGGAAGTTACAGACCTATATCATTACTGAATGAGGATCTGAAGCTCTTTGCCAAAATCCTGGCAATACGCATACAGCAACACATACCTGGACTCATCCACAGAGACCAGGTGGGATTTGTGCAAATGCGTGAAGCCAGGGACAATACGATCAAGATTCTGAACCTGGTCCATCGGGCCGCCTCTGGCGGAACCCCATGTGTTTTCCTCAGTACAGACGCCGAGAAAGCTTTTGATCGGATAAATTGGCAATTTATGTTCAAGGTCCTGGAACACATGGGGTTCGGCAATAAGATGGTACAATGGATCAGAAGTAACTATACTTATCCAACAGCACAAGTTAGAGTGAACGGAATCTTGTCACCCTCCTTTAAACTGTCAAATGGGACAAGGCAGGGATGTCCCCTATCCCCTCTCTTGTTTGCTCTCTCAGTGGAACCATTACTAAGCAGGATTCGACTGAATCCAGATATTAAAGGATTGTCTGTTGGAGGCTCCGAATATAAGATCTCAGCCTACGCGGACGATATGATGTATTCTTTAGTGAACCCGATAGAATCCCTCCCCAATTTGGTACAAGAACTGAAGGTATATGGAGACTTATCAAATTTTAAAATAAACTACGATAAGTCTGAAGCAATGGGGGTGGGGATTTCGAGGGGAGAGATGTGCCTCCTGAAAGCAAAGCACAGATTCAAATGGTCTGATAAATCTCTTTCTTATCTGGGTACCTTCATCCCGGCGGACCTGACACAGGTTTTTAGACTTAACTTTATGCCAATGTTGACGAAAACGCGGGTCCTCCTGGATGGTTGGAGGAAGGGGTTCCATTCGTGGTTTGGACGAATTAACATCATTAAAATGAATATATTACCAAAATTTCTGTACCTCTTCCAAACGCTCCCAATCGCTATACCAAAATCTTTTTTTAGACAGACGCAAACTCTCTTTAATAATTTTATTTGGGGCAACAAAAGTCCAAGAATTAAGAACTATACATTATGTTTATCAAAACGAGAGGGCGGCGTATCGGCACCAGATATCCTCAGATACTACCAGGCAGCTATGTTAATCCGACTGGTAGACTGGGGAAGACATGGCGGGGAGAAAATTTGGTCGGGCTTGGAGCAGGCCCAATGTAGTAGTATACTCTATCTGGCTGCGTGGTGCTATAGAGACCTGCCGATACTTACTAAGAAACACCCATTGATAGGCCCAACATTGAAAGTGGCCTACGGGCTATTTAGGAAAGGGGTATTATCCACTTTGGACTCACCACTCTATCCAATTTTGGGGAACCCACAATTTACACCAGGTCTGAAGAAGGGGTCCTTTGATAGACTAATAGACCAGGGTTTAATACAAGCATCCCATTTTTTGAGGGAGGGTCTATGGCATAGTATGCGGGAAATGGTGGAAGGTGGGCTCCCTTATAGATTGGATACCTGGAGAGCATTACAATTGCGGCATTTCTTGGACAATCTAAAACCCCCTAGAAGTTACGAACGTAAACTTACAAGATTCGAGGGGTACTGTAGTGGTAAGGGAGTGCTTCGGCACACCCTTTCAAGAATCAGTGAACTACTGAACACACCGACGGAGGACTCTCAGCTTCCTTTTTTTAACAGGTGGGAGATGGAACTGGGAAGACCCTTTACAGAAGAACAAAAGAGTAAAATACTCCGGAATATATTCGAATCGTCAATCAGTGCGAAAACACAAGAGATGAATTACAAGATTCTATCTCAATGGTATCGTACCCCGGTAGTATTAAAAAGGTGCTACCCAGACACTTCGGATAGATGCTGGAGGTGTGGCAAGGAAGAGGGAACCTTGCTACATATATTCTGGCTATGCCCAGGAATTCTGAACTTTTGGACGGAGGTTCAGGGTATAGTGCAGAAATTTAGTAAAGACAAACTACCAGACGAATGGCCCTTTTTCCTACTACAGGATTCGGAGTTAACGGTAAAGAGATACAGGAGTTCTTTGGTTAATCACCTTTTAAACGCTGCTCGTGCCTGCATCCCAGGGATGTGGAAACATAAACAACCACCAACGGTAAAGATGTGGCTCAATAGAGTCGAAGATTTGAACAGAATGGAGGACCTTGTATGGACCTCCAGACAGAAACGTAAAGTATATACTGAAACGTGGGCTGAGTGGAACGAGTTTAGATACTCAGAACAAGGGAGGGCTCTGCTAGATGCACAATAAGGAGGGATCGGACTCAGGGATGGGATGGGGAGGGGGGGATGAGTGAGAGAGATGGGTCAGTATGGGTTTTTTTTTTTTTTTTTTTTTTTTTCTGTGTCTTTCTTTTTTGTCAACCGGGCGGGGGGGTGGGGGGGGGGAAGGGAGGGAGTTGGCGTAGCAAGCTAGGGCATTGAGGACATTTGAGGGGCCGGTTTCCCCCCCCCTCCCTATGAGGGGCATAGTGACCCCCCGGGGGGAGGAGGGGACTTGCCGGCGTGAGGGGGTGAAGGGCAATGTACCCACGGAGTCGTGATCCACCAGAGGTCCAGATGGGGACCAGCGTGAGGGGAGGGGCTGGGATGTGCCTCCTGTCCTCTATTTCCGTTTCTCTTTTGTTGTTGTTGTTTAAGATATGATCAGGACTCGTGTGGGTGCTCCTTATTATATATTCTTTTTTTTTTTTATCGGGTTTCTCCTTCACTTCATTGTTAAAATATATATATGTGTATATAATGTTCCTCCAATGCTCCTCGGTTAGAGGAATGGGTTTCCATCTGTATGTCACTTGGTACGATCAAAATAATAAAGAAAAATTTAAAGAAAAAACATCTGATGGTACCGCCCCCCCCCCCACCGAGCCCCCGTTTTACTTACCTGAAATTGCCGGGCGCGTCAACGTCATCCTGTTTGGTTCCCAGCCTGGCCGTTAATTGGCTAGGCTGGGCGGATTGATAGCAGCGCAGCCATTGGCTGGCGCTGCTTTCAATCACAGCGGATGGCGCGGCGTGCCGGGGGGGCGGGCCGAGTTTTACAGTCGGTGGCTAAGGCTGCCGCTGTATTACAGGAGTGCGCTCGCAAAAGCTTTCCACCGTGCTCGCTCGCTCGCATTAAGGTGGAATGCTTTTGCGGGCAGGACCTGAGACAGCCGCCGAGGGACCCCAGAAGACAGGGTTAGAGGACACTCTGTGCAAAATGAGCTGCACAGTGGAGGTTAGTATAACATGTTTGTTATTTAAAAAAAATAAAACTTTTGACTTTAGTGTTCCTTTAACTTCTTAAGGACCGCCACCTGCACATCTACGTTGCCAGAATGGCACGGCTGGGCACATCCACATATATTTACGTTGGTTCTAGTACCCAGCCGTGGGTCACGGGCGCGCTCCCATGACCCGGTCCGAAGCTCCGTGACCGGAACCGGGGGACTCGGGGGACTCGCGGACCCGATCACCGCTGGAGGGCGCCGATCGGTCCCCGGTGCTGAAGAACGGGGAGAGCCGTGTGTAAACACGTGCTTCACTGTGGCGGCAGCATCAATCGCGCCATCCCCTTTATAGGGGGGACGCGATCGATGACGTCACACCTACAGCCACACACCCCTACAGTTGTAAACACACACAGGGAACACATAACCCCTACAGCGCCCCCTTGTGGTTAACTCCCAAACTGCAACTGTCATTTTCACAGTAAACAATGCAATTTAAATGCATTTTTTGCTGTGAAAATGACAATTGTCCCAAAAATGTGTCAAAATTGTCCAAAGTGTCCACCATAATGTCGCAGTCACGAAAAAAATCGCTGATCGCCGCCATTAGTAGTAAAAAAATGATTATTAATAAAAATGCAATAAAACTATCCCTTATTTTGTAAACGCTATAAATTTTGCGAAAACCAACCGATAAACACTTATTGCGTTTTTTTTATACCAAAAATAGGTAGAAGAATATGTATCGGCCTAAACTGAGGAAAAAAAAATGTTATATATATTTTGGGGGGATATTTATTATAGCAAAAAGTAAAAAATATTGCATTTTTTTCAAAATTGTCGCACTATTTTTGTTTATACCGCAAAAAATAAAAACCGAAGAGGTGATCATATACCACCAAAAGACAGCTCTATTTGTGGGGAAAAAAGGACACCAATTTTGTTTGGGAGCCACGTCGCACGACCGCGCAATTGTCAGTTAAAATGACGCAGTGCCGAATCGCAAAAAGGGGCAAGGTCCTTTAGCAGCATTTTGGTCCGGGTCTTAAGTGGTTAAGGTCATTTATTATAATTTTTTTATTATATGAATAATAGTAAATGGATAAATAAAAATAAAATAAATAAGAATCAAAATAAAAAAATACAGAAATTCAATAAATTAATACTAAGTAACAATAAATAAATAATGAACCCTTAACTTTAACCCTTACCCCTTAAAAAATAGCTAAACACCCTAACCCTAATACAAAATAAATTATTATTATTGTTATTATTATTATTATTATTATTATTATTATTATTAATAATGTCTTTTTTTGTTTGAGTCTTTTTTTTTATTTTTTATTATTGTTATTAATAATAATAATAATAATACAAATAATATATTTAATATTTCTTAGATCCCATTCACACCTAAGCGTTTTGTAGCTTGAAGCCTGAAGCTACAAAACACTGGAGGAGAAAAATCATATTATTCTCTGTGGAGATGGTTCACATCTCCACTCCAAAACGTATGAAGCCAGAAGCTCCAAAACACCTGAAGCTCAAACAAGTTCTGGGACTTTTTTTTTAGGCAGATTTTAGTGTTTTTTTACATTGGTGACCTGAAAACGCTATGCTCAGATGTGAATGGGGCCTTAAGGTTAAATATTATTTATTAATGTATTATTACACATTATTAATTCATTTTACTTATTTTTAATGATTTTTATTTATTTGTGCATGTATTTTACATTTATTTATTCATATATTATTACTATGTTATTTAAAAAAAAAATAGAAGAAAATCATGCAAAATGTGCATCAAAACACGCGAATATGCACAAAAATACGCTAATGAATTAATTTCTATGAGAATAGAAACATGCCAAAAACACCCAAATCTGCTTGATTTGAGCGACAACTTTTTTGAGCTTCAGGGGTTTGGCTTCAGGCGACATGGAGTGGAGATGTTAACCATTTTTTTTTTTCTCCTCCAGCATTTTTGAGCTTCAAGCTACAAAACGCTTAGGTGTGAATTCTAGCCACTAGAATGAACTTACACATATATGTATCTGCACGTTTATATGCTCAATGTATGCTACTAAGCTCTCTGAATGCTGCTTTGGCGCATTTTGTGTCATTTCTAAAGGAAAAAAAGTCATTTAAAACTACTTGCGGCTATTAATGAATTGTCGGTCCCGGCAATACAGATTAAAGTCATTGAAAAAAAACGGCAGGGGTCCCCCCCACAGTCCATTGCCAGGCCCTTTGGGTCTGGTATGGATATTAATGGGAACCCTGTCACAAAGAAAAAAAAATGGCGTGGTGCCCCCCCCCTTCAGGTCTGGTATGGATTTTAAGGAGAACCCCGCCGAACTTAAATAATGGCGTGGGTTCCCCCAAAAATCCATTCAATTTACTGGCCACCTCACAATAGAGTCAGTTGTGTATTCCTGACATGTGCGGGTTCCACAATATGTTTATTGGTAGTTAGGAGCCTATAAAGCACAGGTAGTGACTAGTGATGAGCGGAATACGCCATATTCGATTTCGCGATATTTAGCGAATATTTTGAAGAATATTCGCGAATATTTCGAAGAATATTCACGAATATTTCGAAGAATATTCGCGAATATTCGTTAATATCGAATATTCGTGATATTTTATATAAAAAAAAAAAAATTGCGAAATTTCGCTTTTTTTTTTTTGGATAAAATATCACGAATATTCAATATTTACGAATATTCGCTATATTTTATAAAAAAAATAAAAATTGCGAAAATTTCGCTAATGCAAAATTGATTGCGAAATTGCGAAATTGATTGCGAAAAAAATACGAATATTCGAAATAGCGAATATTCGCCGTGATATTCGAGTTATTCGCGAATACTCGAATATGCAATATTCGTAGCGAATATTTGCAATGCGAATATTCGTGAGCAACACTAGTAGTGACTACCAATACTGTTTTGCTCTACATTTTCAACAAAACAATGGCGTCTACTGCATAAAGTACTAACTCAGTAACAAATATAGCAAAACAACAAATATGTCTCCTTTAGATAAACCTTTTCAATTTATTTATTGCACCTTGTATAAAAGACAATGAAGAGCAGAGAAAACTGTGCGTCAGCAGTGGATTTTGCATCAACATGTTTAGAGCGTACAGACATCTACTGCAAAGCCTGGCTCAGCCAATCAGAATTGCACTTTGTAATGGAGAACCCAGGATCACCAGCCAGTCAACAGTCATTATTTCTCTTTTAAAACCAGCAAAGGAAATACAAACAGTCCATCTGTCAGAATCCATATCTGAACCTAAAGCCTCTGTGGTGCTTGGCTGTGTTTCTTCTCACTGAGCCACCTGAGAAGCTGGACAGCTCCCCGCCTGCTTCTTTGGACATCTTTAATTTGTGTCTTGTTTCTGCTGAAACTTGAACACTTTGCTCCTCCCATGAACTTCTAGATTTAAGCCATGTCTCTACACTTCCTGTTTGCCAGATTATTGTGCTCCTCTTAAGCCAATATCTTGCTCTTTTCACTCCTACTGCCATCAGTATCTTCACAGCAATCCGTTACCGACCTTTGGCTTGCTCCCACACTAGGGTTTGGGGGTTTTCATCTGCTTCAGGGTACTGTAAAGGCTGCAGGAGCTTAGCAAAACCATGGCTCAGTCTCTTGATAGTCCAGATTTTCTCACAGCTGTGAACCACCATAGACTACCTCACAAACAACAAACAATTGCTGACTCATTCCTACCCCTTTTCAAGCTTCACCTACATGCTGATTAACCCTTTAAGGACCAACGTCCTTGTAGTCAGGGTTTAGAGGATTTTTCCAACCCAAAGTCTCTCAGAGCTTCCGAACTCAAGGTCCCAAAGACAGTGGCGTATCTAGGGTATGGCAGCCATGGCAAGTGCCATGGGCGTCATATGAAGGGGGCGCTGTTGAGTGGCTGGGCAGCAAGGCACTTACCAGGGTCTAAGGGTCTCTTCTTCCCTCCTCCCGCGCATAGGCAGGATTTCCTTTTCAGCACCTTTGCTAATGGACAATGGCAGCGCTATCCCAGCTCTGTTTAGCCACAGCCCTCCCTGTTCTACCAGGCACTCCCATTCCATCTGGTCGGATTGGTAGCGCACAAAGAAGGAGGAACATTCGTTTCTCGCTCTCCTCTGTGAAACCTGAAGCCTTTCATCACTTCCAGTATTGGTTTTGCATTTACCTGGCCTTGGAGGGCAGAGGAGGGATCAGGGGTCTAATAAACCCCAGCTGTTTTTTTTTGTTAAGGTTATCTGATAGATGTGTTTCAAATGTTTCAACAGAGGCGCATTTTTAGTGCTTGCCATAGGTGCTATTTTCACTAGATACGCCTCTGCCCAAAGAGGACTTGCAAATCCAGAGAGAACAGTAAATTAGTCCTCTCCTCTCCAACCGGACTAGCCTGGAACCCCTTACCCTGCATGCACAAACCAAATAAAAGGGAAACCCACCTACGCTCCAGGACACATCCCTGGTATACTATACAGCTTGGAGAACCTTGTGTAAAAATTGCAGATGCCTAGGGCTAGGTTTACAACATAATGTGGGTTTACAGGCATGGACATTGTTAGGATCCCTAGACATGCTGGGCATCTGCAGGGAGGGTAGAATGTAGCTGGAGACAACATTTATTATTATTATTTATTACTTACTATTGCTTTTTTCCACCAAAAAATCGAAACACCAAATTAACATTCTGGGCCCGATTTACGAAGGCATTTGAACGTATGTTGGTGCATTGATTTGCACAGATGAGCAAATCATATTATTACAGTATTTATATAGGCTCCAGCAGACATACAGTACGATGAGTCTACTAACAAATGTGGTTTGCAATGGATTGTATGTTTCTGAACGTAAACCATCCACTGTCACCTGTGAAATTTTGACATGGCTAAAATAAAAATGTGCGTTTTTTGGTTCTGACCACTGTAAGGAATTTTAGAAACACAGAAAAAAAAAAAAAAAACTGAAAAAAAAAAAAAAAAACACTAAAAAGTTCCTTGCATAAACAATAATATATAGAGTATTTATATGATTTTTTGGTTGAAAATTGATAGTTGTTTATCCCAACTTGTTGGAAAAAACCTGCATTACTGTAACTAATATTAACGACAAAGTACAAAAGCTATAGCTGCGCTGGCAATTTCACAGTGTTCATGCACAGATATGCCATAGCCGCCTTAGCCGGTGAGTTTACACAATTTTATTTCCTGCTGCCTTTGAAGACGTTCCCAATGATAAATACTGCTTTCCGCATTTCATTGCTTTGCAAGCAGATGGCACAAAATACGCATTATTTTGATGTTCAACATGCACTGCGAACTAGGAAAGAGCTATACACATTGAATATCAGTATTGAATTTATTAGACAGGTTCTGGAATCACATGCATTACGCTAGCATTCCAAAGCGATTTATTCCTGCTCTAGTAAATCAGGCCCTTCATCTATTCTTGCTTGCAGATATGTATTCTGCTTATATTTTGCTTTTCTTGCCCCCCTCCCGCATCAATATGCTAATGACATTTTTCCATAAAACTTGGTGACACAATACTGTGATTCTGAGCTTCTCTATGCAATGCAGGCAGATCACTGTTGGTGTAACGGGTCAGCAGGATGCTGTACATAGCTTCCTGAAAACATAACATTACCAGTGTTGCCAACCTACCTGATTGTAATTTACTGACACAACATCCAGATTTTACTGGCACAGCCAAGTTTTTACTGCCATTTCCAAAGGTTACAAAATTACAGTTTTAAGTACAAATTTCAGTATTTAGGCTACAAATAAGTATTGTATATCTAATTTGACATATGATTTAACCACTTAACCCCCGGACCATATTGCTGGTCAAAGACCAGGCCACTTTTTGCGATTCGGCACTGCGTCGCTTTAACTGACAATTGTGCGGTCATGCGACATGACTCCCAAACAAAATTGGCGTCCTTTTTTTCCCACAAATAGAGCTTTCTTTTGGTGGTATTTGATCACCTCTGCGTTTTTTAGTTTTTGCGCTATAAACAAAAATATAGCGTCAATTTTGAAAAAAAATAATATTTTTTACTTTTTGCTATAATAAATATCCCCCAAAAATATATACAAAAACAATTTTTTCCTCATTTTAGGCCGATACGTATTCTTCTACATATTTTTCGTAAACAAATTTGCAATAAGTGTTTATTGATTGGTTTGCGCAAAAGTTATAGCGTTTACAAAATAGGGTATAGTTTTATAGCATTTTTATTAATATTTTTTTTACTAGTAATGGCGGCGATCAGCGATTTTTATCGGTACTGCGACATCATGGTGGACACTTCGGACACTTTTGACACATTTTTGGGACCATTGGCATTTTTATAGGGATCAGTGCTATAAAAATGCCACTGGCAGGGAAGGGGTTAACACTAGGGGCGAGGAAGGGGTTAAGTATGTGTTCTAACTGAAGTGTTCTAACTGAAGGGGTGGTGGGACTGACTGGGGGAAATGACTGATCGCTGTTCATACATTGCATTTCTCCCCTGACAGGACCGAGAGCTGTGTGTTTACACACACAGCTCCCAGTTTCCCGCTCTGTAACGAGCGATCGCGGGTGCCTGACGGCGAGCGCCAGGATCAGGGACGAGCGGGGGGCGCGCGTGCCGGGGGAGATGACGTATAGCTACGTGATCTCGGCTGGTCGGCAAGCAGTTAAGGTAGATATTAAAGGGGTTGTAAAGGTACACGTTTTTTTACCTTAATGCATCCTATGCATTAAGGTAAAAAAAACATCTCACAGCACCGGCCCCCCCCGAGCCCCCGTTGTACTTACCTGACCGTTCGAATCTCCCGGGCGCGTCCACGTCGTCCTCTTCGGTTCCCAGTCTGGCCGTTGATTGGCTAGGCTGGGCGGATTGATAGCAGCGCAGCCATTGGCTAGCGCTGCTGTCAATCAGAGCGGATGACGCGGCGCGCCGGTGGCGGAGCCGAGTGATACAGTCGGCGGCTATGGCCGCCGCTGTATCATGGGAGCGCGCTCGCAAAAGCTTTCCTCCATGCGAGCGCCCTCGCATGAAGAGGGAAAGCTTTTGCGAGGAGGAGCCCAGACAGCCGCCGAGGGACCCCAGAAGACAGCTTTCCGGGCCACTCTGTGCAAAACGAACTGCACAGTGGAGGTAAGTATAACATGTTTGTTATTTTATTTTTTTAAAAGCCCTGACTTTAGTGTCCCTTTTAGGCAAAAAACATATTTCTTATTCTTTTTTCAATATAGTAAGTAGGTAGCTCAGGGACAGGACTCAGGAGGGCAAGAAATTAGAATGGGCAGCACACAAACATGAAATTGACTCTCACAGTGACACTGACAACTGTGTGCAGCAGCAAAGATCCCCAACACAACACGTCCCCTCCAGAGAGTGACAGTCTCTTTCCACACTATCCACTCCAAACAGCATTGATAGCTCTGCTTGCCTTGCTTCCATCCCTCAGATCCGCACACAAGGCTTCGGCCACTCCACTAGGCTCCCTTGCAACATGAGATCACACGACACTCTCAGGCACTACCTCCACCAGTCCCGCCACACTGAAGGCTCTTGGACGGTCTCGAGTGTCGCAGCCATATTTTTTACTGGCAACCTTTTCCTCTTACTGGCATTTACTGCTAGAAGAAAGGTGCCCATTTGTTACTGGCTGCCAGTAAAAATACTGATGTTGGCAACACTGAACATTACCCTGCCTCAGTACTCCTCTGTAGAAGCCTCAACCCCCTGATGCAAGCAGTGGGTCTGCTCTTGGGAGGAGTTATGCAAATATCAAAATGGCTTGATGGGTGGATGTTAGTCTGAAGAAGTGGACATTCCTATGCAGACTGCCGTAGGTCATGCCTACATGTAATGCTGAGCCGCCATAATTTTAAAAACTGTAATCCAGTGAATGAAAGGGGCAGTCCAGGGACAGTAAGCCTGAGGAGGAAAGAGCAGATGTTCTTCAGCCAGGATATGAGGCAGACTCTTTCTGTGTTAATACAGCTTCTAACGCACTGTGAAATCAAAGTATGCAACTTCGGTACAGGAAAAGAGCCTGTGCAAAACTCTGCAAGACCGAAGCTAAGACTTCAATTCAACTTTAAAGAATATCCACTAAATGTTGGTGGATAACTAAGCAACTAGCAATTGCTTAGACCAGCCATTCTCAACCAGGGTTCCGTGGAACCCTAGGGTTCCTCCAGAGATGGCTAGGGGTTCCTTGAGCTGTGGCTGATTTACCTTATGTTTGATGGTGCCTACATAGTTCTGAGCCAATTCCACTTGGAGGAGCCAGTGGTATTACACCAATGATCTTCATAGTTCTCTGTAAGGGGAGCATTCCTACCACTACTGTAAAAAAGGGCATTCTTCTCACTGACCACCAAAGTAAGGGGCATTGTTCCCACTGACCTCCAATAAATGGGTTTTATCAGGGGTTCCCAGAGACCTGAAAATTATTTTTAGGGTTCCCCAGCGGTAAAAAGGTTGAGAAAGGCTGAGAAAGGTTGAGTTTAGACTATAAATATTTTGTATTTATGGTACAGCAAATAAAAATACACGCTCATCAGTAGTGAAGTACTCCTCCACATTGGTGGTTAATAACAAAGCAGTCTTTACATTGGTAGTCAGTGGAAAGGTGTCACTTAACTGGTCAATAAAGTACCTGTTTAGGAGGAGAAGGACATCCCTGTCCTTCTCAGACATTAAAAAATCACACTGCATTAGGAACTGCACTGATCGTGAGTTCTGGCAGGGATGGGCTGTCATGAGCAAACAACCACTGTTTGGGGTTCCAAGGGAGTTACAGGCAGCAGAACCCTTGGCTCTGCCAAGCCATTCCTGGCTTAAACTTGACTTATGCCCCGTACACATGACCAGGTTTTTAGTCGGAAAAACTGCGAGGAGCGCTTTTGGCAGTGTGAATGCTCCCTCGCAGTTTTTCCGATGGCAAAACTGCCGAACCCGCCGGACCAAAAAATTAGAAAAACCAGCTCACCTTTTTCCCGCCTGGATTGCCAACTGACTTTTTCCCGTCAGAAAATTTGGCCGCGTGTAGCAGAAACAGGACATTTTTGGCAGCTTTCCTGTGGGGAAAAACTCTGATAGAGCATAAACACGGTCGGGATTCCAGAGGAAAAGCTCTTATCTGAGTTTTCTTAACAGGAAAACCGATCGTCTGTACGGGGGAAAGTAGAGAGCAGGTTCTTGGTTTTCCCCTCTGGATTTCCGACGGACCTTTTCCTGTCGGGGAATCCGGTCGTGTGTACTAGGCAAAAGGCTGGACAAACTTTTACTGAAAAAAACCCAAAAGAGCCAGTTAGAAAATTGTTGGCCAAACAGTTATGGGTTCCTACCTGTTTCAGTCACTGTCTGGGTATTCAAGGAGCCAGCAAAGAAAATTCCTCCATCCATACTGTTTAAGGTCCGACGGACTGTTTCAGCAGACATCTCCGATCATGTGTACAGGCTAGCGGACATGTTTTCCCAGCGGACAAGTTTCAAAGCATGCTTTGAAATTTGTCTGCCGGAGACATGTCCTTCTGAAATGTCCGCTGGTTAGTACACTAACCAGCGGACAGAAATCTCTGTGCATGCGTCGAATGGATTCGACGCATGTGTGGAAGTGTTTTACTTCCTGGAATGGTGATGTGGCGGCGTCAACGTCACCGCCACGTCACCGCGTTCCCTGGCCGAGGGGATTTTCATCCGATGGTGTGTACACCCTGTACACCCTGATGGGTTGGAATTTGCTTTTAACCCTGACACGGTTGGAATTTCCAACAAGAAATGTTTGACGTGAGCTTTTGGTCGGACCGTGTGTATGCTTCATCCAACATTTTCTGTCGGGAATTCCGACAGCAAAAATTTGAGAGCTGGTTCTCAAATTTTCCAACGGCAAAAGTTCTTGTCGGAAATTCCGATCGCCTCTATGCAACAATCACCAAACGCAAGGTCAATTGGTCTAAGTCTTTATTATTCCCGATTGATCAGGCAGCTAGGACTACAGCCCCCCTAGATACTGCTTTGCAGTGGGTAGATACCTTCAAGTATTTAGGAGTGTTGGTTTCTTCACAGGCCTCGGACATCCTTCCCCTAAATTTACTCCCAGTTTTACTAGAGGTGAGGGTTAAACTAAAGGCATGGGAGAGTTTACCATTGTTCCTGCTGAGATGCATTAACTTAATAAAAATGACATTTATCCCCAAGCTCACCTACCTATTCCAGCATTATCCACAGTGTCTGCCTAAAACTTTCTTTGCAAAGTTGAACCAGATTTTTTAATCTTTCCTTTGGGGTCCCAAGCCGTCCAGATACAACCTGAGCGCCTTGATATTTTCAAATATAGTATGCCTTTCAGGGTAAATCTATACATGCATTCATACATCAACCTCTGCCTAGATTACATTGTCACAGTGTCACTTTATCTATCTCCTCTATTGCCCAACTCCTTCAATGTCCTCTATTGCCCAACTTCTTCCATTCCATCCGCCCGCTTAACCACCTCACACTATCTAGTATATCCAATTATTTTTAAATTTTTTCATCAAAACTAACCAATATACGCTTTTCATGTTTTTTTTTTTTTTAACAAAAATATGTAGAATACAAATCGGCCTAAACTGAGAAAGTAATTTTTTATATATATATATATTTTTTGGGGATATTTATTAAAAATATTAGCTTTTTTTTTCAAAATTGTCGCTCTTTTTTGTTTATAGCGCAAAAAATAAAAACTGCAGAGGTGATCAAACACCACCAAAGGAAAGCTCTATTTGTGGCAAAAAAAAGGACGTCAATTTTGTTTGGGTGCAATGTCGCACGACCACGTAATTGTCAGTTAAAGCGACGCAGTGCCGGATTCCAAAAATGGCCTGGTCATTCGGCAGCCAAATCCTCCAGGGCTGAAGTGGTTAAATGTTTTTTTAGACTTATGTAGGGACACATTTTTCTTTTGAAAGACATTATTTTCTTTTTTTCTCAGGGTGTTTGGTTTTATCAGTCTTTTACACCTAAAATAAATATTCTGCATAAGATTATTGTTGTGAAGTTTTAAGCATTGCATTATTCACCAAGGAGTATTTTTCGAGTTTGGCATTAGATTGGTACACCTATTTTTATTATTGTCTATTAAATCTTGTGTTTCGTTCCGGCTTTTTCTAAATTTGTGACTTACTTTGCATTAATTATTTTGTTCACTCACGTTGAGAGGTGGAGGGAAAAGTGTAGGAATTTTTACTTATTTATAATTGATATTGTAGAGAAGAGCACAATTTTTTCTGAGCTGGTTATTTTATTTTGTGCCCAAATGCTGTTACACAAGCTGTTCTGTTGTCTGTACGCACAAAAATCCTACGCATGCTCGGAAATCAATGAACTTTTTCTCAGCTCGTCGTAGTGTTGTATGTGACCGCGTTCTTGATGTTTGGAATTTCTGACAACATTTTTGTGACTGTGTGTATGCAACACAAGTTTGAGACAATATTCCGTCAGAAAAAAAAAGCCACGGTTTTGTTGTCAGAATTTCCAATCGTGTGTACGCAGCATCACTGTGTCCCTGAGTATAACAGTAACATTAGGTAAAATGGAGGATTAAGGACTTAGCAAACAATTAGACAGGAGAGCCTGGTAAAGGTGGCAGCGGAAAGGGGGGATCACTTTTGGTTTTAAGGGAATTGCTGGCAAAAAAAAAATGACTGCTGAGAAGAACAATACCAGGATCAAGGTTGTAGTTTCAACCATGGTCCTGGTATAGCCACTTCAACCTGAGGCTGTATATATACAGGCTTTACGCAGGAAATGGTTAACTTCCAGGTCAATTACTCCAGAAGTACTGGAGCCACAAACAATATATATATATCCAAATCCCCAGGGGGGCCATATTAAATCAACAGGGGGGCCGCATTTGGCCCGCGGGCCGGACTTTGGACATACCTGCCTTAAATGGAGGGATCTTGCAGTGCAAAAGATAGGCTGCACACAGACTTTAAGATAACCAAATTACGGTAATGCTTTATAGTGTTGCTCACGAATATTCGCATTGCGAATATTCGTTACGAATATTGCATATTCGAGTACGAATACGAATATTATTCGAATACGCGAATAAATCGAATATCGCGGTGAATATTCGCTATTGCGCTATTTTTTCAAATTTATTTTTAAAACAGATCACATCCTAGTGATCTCCATCAACGTCTAAAAGCATTGCTGGTATGATTAGAGACCCTGGGCCGAGTAGCTGAGGCGATCCTTTTATGTTGCCGAATATTCACAATGCGAATGTTCGTATTACGAATATTCACGAATACTTTCTCTGCCCTTCTGTGTTTTGTGTATAAAAAAAAAAAAAAAAATGTTAGCTTTAGTTTAGTCATATAAGTTTGTGTAAGTAGAGTTAGTGTTTAGTGCATATTAGTTTAGTAATCCAGGAAATGATCTCCGTTTTCACGTGTTGACGAGAATTTCGCAATCAATTTCGCATTCGCATTAGTGAAATTTCGCATTCGCATTAGCGAAATTTCGCATTCGCATTAGCGAAATTTCGCAATTTTTTTTTTGATAAAATATCACGAATATTCGATATTAATGAATATTTTGCGAATATTCTTCTATATATTCGTGAAATATCGCGAAATCAAATATGGCGTATTCCGCTCATCACTAATGCTTTACTTAAAGAAGAACAAAGAACATGAGCAAAACAGTGACACTCTATTTGCAGATCCCTGCAGTATCAGCAACAATATGAAGGCTTTATAGAAAGTTAGGCTACAATGTTAAATAGACCTGTGTGAGCTCACAGCAAGGGGGACTCCTTCAACAAAACATATACATTGAAACGCCCTCCTGCCAAACCGCACCCAGCTCTTGGCCTCTCTACAATACAATATCAAATAGTAGTACTGATTAAACGAGCAATGCAACGAATATAGTGAATATACAACTCTAAATAGATAACCATTGGGTATTATAGCTATAGCAAATTAGGATGGTCTGGCATCCCAGGCCAAACCTAACTACAGTTTCCTGCTAACAGTCCGTGTACTTGTTCAATGGCATGTGGTGGCGCGCAAAGCAAAACTTATAGTCCAAAAGGGTAATAGTAAACTGTTAAAAGTTTACTGGATAGTCAAACCATAAAGATGGATGTTCCGCAAGACAAACTGTACTTTCAGGCAAGTGCCAGTCTCACCCAACCGGTTCACGCCTTGTCCCTCTACGGCACACTGTCCGGTCGGTCAGCAGTCTCCGGTCCTCAAACAGGTCGCAGGGTTACTGGGATCTCGTCCGATGGCTCCGGCAGAAGCTCTGTCCCTCCGTCTCAAAGCCGCTCCGCCCGAGCGTATGTAGGCCTGAACTGCAGCCTACTCCCCGTGGAGACACCCCTGACAGTGTCCTCCTGGTCAATGGCAGTCCCGAGAGAGAGCGCCAGACACATCCTCTCCCTTAAGTTACCTCCCTCCGCAGGTGGTGTGGAAGGCAAAGCATCCTGGGGTTGCACAGCTGCTCTCTGAGTAATGTAGGTCATTACAGGACTGGGCAAATGGAGTCTTTTCTCCTTCTGAACTCAATCCCCCAACATTCACTGCGGTGCCAGAATGAAATGTAAACAACAGGTGGCTCTAACTCAACTCGGCCACAGAAGGGAGCTGAGATCCTTCACGATCAGCAATGGTAGTCTTTTGTATCTCATCAGAAAGGGCAATACCCCGCTACACAAGCAATTTCAGAAAGTAGGTAAAAAATTACATTTATTTTTCCTCAGTACTTCTTTAAACCATGACCTCTAAGCTGTAGGTATTATTCATAGCTCCCAACATTTTGAGATAGGAATGAGGGACACCTACTAGCAAACATATGTAGTCATAGGACACGCCCCCTGCCACACCCCCTTAAAGGAAAATTAACCAAAAAAAGGTTAATAAAATGCACAAGGGCTTTTTTTTACCACTACTATTCCTTTATATTAGATCAGTGGTTCTCAACCTGGGGGTCGGGACCCCCTCGGCGGTCAAATGATGATTTGCTAGGGGTCACTGAATCCTGGGCTGGGCTGGCCCACTCAGCCACTTTGCAGCCGCCCATTCCGTTCACGGCATGGCTGGGGGGCAGAGACTAGAGGTCAGCTGACTGGTGAGGAATGTGAAGTTGAAGGGGCTGGAGGACACCTTATCTCCTGATTTCGGAATAGGTGTCACTACTACGAGATACCAGAAAGTCAGAGACACAGTGAGTAACACTACCTGTAATTATAGTTGCCATTAAAAGTCCCCAATACAGTCCTTAGATCAGCAGATGACCTTGATCAAGAGCACCTAAGTTGGCTGATCCCAACTCCCTGGAGAGTTACATGGAAGGGAGAGAAAGAGGGGGAGGAACAAAGAAAGGGAGAGAAAGAATAAGAGCAAGAACAAGAAAGACGGCTAGAGAGAGGGATGGGGAAAAACTAAATTTAGGATAGAGAGAGATTAAAGGGAAGGAAAGGAGACCAAAGTGGTACATCCTAAAATGTACCATAAGGGAGTTCAATACTGTACAAGTGGAAGGGACTCGAGGAGTGCTAAATGTCCATGGGTTAGGGTTGCAAATTACTTGTCTTGCCTTGGGTGCTGACAACCCACAGTACGAAAACAATTTTACTGTTGGGGGTCCCCACAACTTGGGAAAATTTATCAAGGGGTCACGGCACTGGAAAGGTTGAGAACTACTGTATTAGATTAAAAAATGTACAAATGCAGCAATTTAGAAATTGGATGAAAGGTTTAGCACTGGGAAACGCTTTTCAAAAGATAAAAAGTAAATTTTATATACAATCATATAGATCAGACAAAAATGAGGGACAAATGAGGGAGAAAGAGGGACAGTCCCTCGAAATCAGGGACAGTTGGGAGATATGATTATTTTCTAAGGTGTCTTCTATTTTTTAGGCGTATTTTGTAGCCACTTGTCTGAAGTTGCTTCTCTGTTTTGCACTGTGATTTTTTCCTTTGATCCTCTCCAGTTCTATGATTTATTATGCTCACTCGCATTGTGAATCCCTCTACTTCCTGCTTGGTGATTTCCTTTGCTCAGAGGTCTTTAAGCCTACAAGCTTCCTTTTCTGTGCCTCTCAATACTCTAGATCAGGGGTCTCCAAACTTTCTAAACAAAGGGCCAGATTACTGTTCTGCAGACTTAACAGTGGCCGTACTGTGGCCATCGGGAGTAGAAAAGGTCCCGATTATCAGTGGGAATAAGCAACGCCCCATCATTGGTGTAATTAAGCCTCATTGCTGGTATCTTTGGGAGAAATTGTGTCCCATCGTTGGTCTCATTGAGAGGAACTGTGCACCATCATTGGTGTCAGTGGGTCGAATTATGTCCCATTGTTGGTATAAGTGTTTGAAAATAGTGCCCCAAGGGGCCGCATCTGGCCCCCTGGGCCACAGTTTGGAGACCACTGCTCTAGATACCTACCAATATACCTTGATATGTCAAACTATTAAAGTAAGATAGTTATCACTTATATAAAATGACAAATGTATTTATGTCTGGAAGCAGATGCATACATCTCATCTTTGTCCTTTTGCCACCCATGTAACGCATATGTTCAGCAGCAAGCAAGGAGGGTGGGCTTTAACGCTCTATGGACAGCCAAGGTGCTGTGAACACACTCATGCTCTGAGAGCACAGTGACTGAGCTGGCGGGCTACCAATCATCTGACCACTGTGACAGCTAATCACAGTGCAGACATGACTGGTGTAGTCAATCCAGCCCTGCAGGTAAGAAGACCGATATAAAGGGATGGTGCAGCTGGGCAAGAAGGGGTTAATTAAATTTATAAGAAAAATGAGTCAGGCCTCGTACACACGACCGATAATCTCATCGTAAAAGAAACATTGTTTTCCTCGACGAGTTTCTTGACAGGCTTGTCGATAATCTTGTCAAGCTTTCTTTGCGTACACACTGTCAAGACAAAATCTCGTCATTCTCAAACGCGGTGACGTACAACACGTATGACGGCACTATAAAGAGAACGTTCGATTCCACTGGCGCCACCCTTGGGGCTGCTTTTGCTAATCTCATTTTACCGCGTTAGTAAAACTTTGGTAAGAGATGATTCGCGCTTTTCAGTCTGTTACAGCGTGACGAATGTGCTATCTCTATTACAAACGCTACTTTTACCGAAGGTGCGCTCCCGTCTCATACTTTATTCTGAGCATGCGCGGGTTTCTAAGCATACACACAAACGTGTTTTGCGTCGTAAACCAGCCCGACGAGGAACACGACAAGAAAAAAGTTCTCTTTTTTTCTCGTCAAGATCCACGACAGTTTTCTCGACTAAAAACATACACACGACCGTTTTTCTCAGCAAAAATGCTCTGCCAGCATTTTTCTTGATGGATTTTGCCGAGAAAAACGGTCATGTGTATGAGGCTTCAGACATAAAAAGCTCTTAACCACTTCCCGACGGCCGTACGACTATGTACGGCCGCAGGGTGGCTCTGGATCTCTGGGACGCCGTCTTTTGACGTCCGCCCTTTTCCTCGTTCCCCGCGCGCGCTCCCTAAAGCACAGCGGGGAACTGCTGTGCTGGCCGTGTCCCTTGGACACAGCCAATCACAGATCGCGGTAAATAGCCAATCACAGCGGCTATTTACAGCGCGATCTGTGCGGCCAATGAGAGATGATCTCAAATGTAAACATATGAGATCATCTCTCATTGCCGGCTCACACAGAGACAGCGTCCTGTCTCTCGAGAGGAGACTGATTTTTTTATCAAAAATATGTAGAAGAATGCGTATCGGCCTAGACTGAGAACATTTTTTTTTTTTTTTTTAATTGGGCTATTTATTATAGCAACAAGTAAAAAATATTGTATTTTTTTTCAAAATTGTCGCTGTTTTTTGTTTATAGTGCAAAAAATAAAAACCGCAGAGGTGATCAAATACCACCAAAAGAAAGCTCTACTTGTGGGGAAAAAAGGACGTTAATTTTGTTTGGGAGCCACGGCGCACGACTGCGCAATTGTCAGTTAAAGCGACGCAGTGCCGGAAGCTGAAATTTCACCTGGTCAGGAAGGGAGTATATGTGCCCAGTAAGCAAGTGGTTAAAGAGGAAGTAAAGCACTGCCTTTTTGTTTCTGACCTGCAAAGGCATAATGTGCTAGTATGCATCGTATACTAGCACATTATGTGAAACTTACCTGCAAATAAAGCCTTCCAGTGATGCACTGTCACTGCTGAAGGCTGTATCTATCTTTACCCATCTTCCTTCTAGGTCCAGGGATTCCAGCTATGTGACTGACCAGAGCCGAGTGACGTCACTCCCACGCATGCACACGGCAGCCGCCCGTCGTGGCACAGGGCTCTGAATAAACAACACGGATAGCCATTTCTTCAGAGCGCATGTGCCAATGACGTAATCAGTTGCCATATACAGTAAATATCCTCTAAAGTGTGCACTTTTAGGAGATATTTATGCTTATTGTAGGCTTACCTATAGGTACAAATTATTATCATTGAAGTTTACAACCACTTTAATGCAGTTTCATATTCATGAAAAAATAATTTCATGTATTTTTAAATGCAACTAACTTAGGGACATTCATTTAACAACTCTCCTGCTTGGCAGCACACAGCCTGGAGGTGAAAGGGGCCATCCCTAGGAGTCAATCCATATCTGTAGCACTACAAAGGAGCTGGCAGAGAGGATGCTCGAAGGAGGAGAGAGACGTGGGATAACATCATTACTGTGTTGCTTCTCTTCATTGTTCAACAGGAAGATAGGTGTGCTGTCAGGATTTCAGTTTTCAGGACAGTTAGCAAGAATGAACTATTGTAGTAGAAGGTAGTGAATGGAACTTTAGTTCTGTTATCTACATGTCCCAAGCTTTTTGATTTACCATACTGAATTCATTGTTAACTATGGGAAAAATAAAAATGACATACTGTATATGCTGTAGTCTGGAGATAACAGTCCACCTTGAAACATCATTTCATTACCTGTTCCATTATTTTTCCTATTCCTTTAGCACTGTGACAATGCTGTTTATTCTGCAGTGAAATCACTATAGTGTCAGCCTGTGGACAGGGAGGTCTTATATGGACTTTAAATTATCCGGACTTTAGGTAAAACACACACAAATGAATGGCCAACTCTAACAAACACTTTTAGAAGGTTATAGCAGCAGTCTATTTCTGTTGGAAAAAAATATTTCAACATACAGTATATCAAAGTTGACTGTACACTATATACTCCCTTGCAGTGTTTATTGGTTTGTCTTAACCCCTGTAATGCCACGTACACACGATGGACCGTTTTCTTTGGACGAACCGATCGCGTGTGGGCCCCATCGTTTTTTTTTTTCCCATCGGTAAAAAAACGTAGAACCTGTTTTAAAATTATCTGATGGTTAAAAAACTGATAGAAAAAAAAAACGATTGTCTGTGGGCAAGTCAATCGGTTAAAAATCCACGCATGCTCAGATTTAAGTCGACGCATGCTCGGAAGCATTGAACTTCATTTTTCTCAGCACATCGTAGTGTTTTAGGTCACTGCGTTCTGACACAAACAGATTTTTAACCGATGGTGTGTAGGCAAGACTGATGAAAGTCAGCTTCATCGGATATCTAAAGAAAAAATCCAACGGTCCGTTTTCATCGGATGAACAAATTGTGTGTACGTGGCATAACTCTCTCTTTTGAAAAAAAAAATATATATATATATATAATAAAGAATGAAGGAGAGAGGGATATATAAAGTATAGATTAAAGGGGTGTTCCAGCCAAAAAATGTGTTTATTAAAAGTCAGCAGCTACAAAAAGTGTAGCTGCTAGCTTTTAATAAACACTCACTTACCTGCTCCTGCGTTCCAGCGACGCGCCGACCGGGGCTCTGCTCCTCTCCCCCCCTCCCCGGCTGGCGTCTCCATCCCGACTGTGGGCACCCAGCCGTGACAGCCTTCGGCTTCACGGCCGGGCACCCACTGCGCATGCGCGAGCCGCACTGCGCATGCGCGCGCGGCTCGCCGCTGATTGGAGAGGCGATCGCATGGGACCTGTCAGTGTCCCATGTGATCGCCTACAGGGAGGGGCTGGTGTAGGCGATTAAGGCTTAATCGCCTAACCAGCCCCTTGGCGGAAGCAGGAAGTGGGACAGGAAGTCCCACTCCTACTGAAGCCCTCACTCCCCCCCCAAAAAAATTACATGCCAAATGTGGCATGTAAGGGGGTGAGGAGTGGAACAAGAGGAAGTTCCAAATTTGGGTGGAACTCCTCTTTAAGTGTCCGATTATGTTACATAGATGGATAGAATAAGAACGAATAGGTATAGATGTGTCATATCTGTATATCTGTAACACTTGGACGTTGAACTCTTTGGAATGTGTATTTTGTTTTGTAAATTTCTCTTTTTTGTTTACAATATTATTTTATTGTTTTATGTTCTTCTCACAGGGATATCCCCTATATCCAACAGATATACATATATACTGTCTGTCTACTTATATTAGTTGAATACAATATAAATTCTTACGTATCTTCATTAAAAAATCAAAATCTCTTCGAAACACTATAGAATAAACTAAAAAAGGAAGAAAGAAGGAAAAAGAATAGTAAGAAAACGAAAAAACACTAAAAGTAATAAATAATATTCCCTCCACCATAGCTATACAACGTTAAGGTTCCCTTTAACCCAGATAGGGAATTCATCTGATTTTCGAAATTCAGACTATGAGGACCATGTATGGGAGGACTGCTCATCCCTTCCCATTTCCCGTGCCAGCAGGCCTTCCAAATCTCTAATAAAGTCTAGTTCCATTGCCCATTCCCCCAGGGAAGGTACTGTCCTTGTCTTCCAATATCTAGGAATAACTACTCTAGCTGCTGCAGTAAAATACCTAAACACATCCTCCTTTACTTTCTTTAGAGGTCCTGGAATCATGTTTGAGAGAGCCAATTTAGGTGAAGTGCGGATTGATGTATCTCCTAGTTTTTCATAAAGGTCAAAGATTTGTTTCCAGAACCTTCTCACCGGGGAACATTCCCTCCAGATATGTAGCATGTTACCCTTTGACTCATAACAGTGCCAGCAAATATCAGATATATCCTGGTTAATTTGATGCATGGTAGAAGGACACCTATACCATCTACTCACCAGTTTATATGCTTTTTCTTGCATTCTTGTATCTGTTGGCGCCTTAAGGGTCAAAGTGAAACTTTTTTCCCAATCTGATATAGCTATAGTCTCTTGAAGTTCTTTTTCCCACTTCCGTGTGAACGGAGGGAGATCTGAACGGAGTGATAGCAAGAGAATAGAGTATACTACCGAGATCGAATGTGATATTGGCTCTTTTTGCAGAAGCAAAGATTCAAATGCAGTTGGTTCAGCATAAATATCTTGTTTTGATGGAATTGATCGTATGTAACATTAAGCTTGATGTCTCTGTAACCACTGCGCCGGGTTATGAGAGATTTTTGTTGATGGAAAATCTACCAATGATAATGAGTCGGTCTGTAGGACTTGAGCAATTCTTCTATGTTCCTCTTTGTGCCAAGGCCCAAATGTGGTTGAATGTAAGGCTGGTAAAAAGTCTAGCGTTCCAAAGAAGGGGGTCATAGGGCTCGTTTGTTTTGATATTTTATAAATGGGTATCAAGCGATCCAATGTTTGTCTGGTAAGATCTACTGGTATTGATGAAGTCCATGGAAGGGCACATAAATCTATAGGACTCATGTGTCCTCCCAATTGAACCCATAACTTGGATGTGGAGTGGTGAAACTAGTCTATGATACGTGTTAATATAGATACTTTATGATGAATATAAACATCTGGTACCCCTACTCCACCTTTGTTTTTTGGAAGAGATAATGTACTATACTTAATTCTTGACTGGGCTGAGTTCCATAAACTTAGAAAAAATCCAGTGAATTTTACAAAAGTATGTAGCTGGAAGATGGATTGGGATTGTTTGGAACAAATATAGTAAACGAGGGAGTAAATCCATCTTGAGAGTATTAATTCTACCAAACCATGGGAGTCTCTTAAATGCATACAATGCCAATGCCGTTTGAATTTTATTGAGTATCGGTGGGAAATTTAAAGAGTATAGTTGTGCTGTTGACGCTGGGATATTAATCCCTAAGTATTAATCGAATCTGAACAGGACCTAAACGGGAAATTCTTTGATATTCGCTTCATTTTTGTTTGCGGTATGGATATATTAAGAAGTTCTGATTTATTACAATTAACCTTAAAGTTGCTAACTTCGCCGAATCTCTGAAATTCTAAAAGTATAGATGGAAAGGAAGTATGTGGTTTTGTTACAAATAATAGTAGGTCATCTGCAAAAAGAGCCAATAAATATATATATATATATATATATATATATATATATATATATATATATATATATATATATATATATATATATATATATAAATGAAAAAAATATTTTTACAGTTACTAACCCGATATAGTTACCAGAATACAATAGATTTCACCATAGTGGTCCTTTAACCACTTAAGTCCTGGACCATTAGGTTGGCCAAAGACCAGGCCACTTTTTGCGATTCGGCACTGCGTTGCTTTAACTGACAATCGTACGACAGGGCTCCCAAACAAAAATTACATCCTTTTATTCCCACAAATAGAGCTTTCTTTTGGTGGTATTTGATCACCTCTGCGGTTTTTATTTTTTGCGCTATAAACAAAAATAGAGCGACAATTTTGAAAAAAACACAATGGGCCAGATTCAGGTAGAATTAGATTGCCGCAGAGTATCAGAGATACTCTACGCCGCCGTATTTTACCTGGCTCTACGAGGAATTCAGAGAGATTTTGGCCTGTAAGGTACGGAGGCATAGTGTATTTCTCCCGGCGGAATCAAACTACGCGATTAGGGAGGCATTTAAATTAGGCGCGTTCCCACGGCGATTGAACTGCGCATGCTCCGTTCAGAAATTTCTCGCCGTGCATTGCGCGAAATCACGTCGTTACGTCATTCGTTGTTTGAGTAGCGTAGTTTACGTACATTTCTATTCCCGAACGACTTACGCAAAAAATAAAAAATAAATTGAAAGTCGACGCGGGAACGACGGCCATACTTAACATGGGCTGCGTAACGTTACACCAGCTAATAGCTGGTTTAACTTTACGCAGCAAAAAAATGACGTAAGCGATTACGAACGATGCCGTGGATCGCCGGAAAAAACAAATTTGCATACCCCGACGCTGAAAACGACGCAAACTCCACCCAGCAGCCGCAAAAAGATTGCAGCGTAGATCCAAAGGCTTACGAAGACGTAAGCCTGTCAGATCGAAGTCCAACGCCGCCGTATCATGGTTTGAGGATTCAAACTAGTGATACGGCGCGCGTAATTTGAAAGTACTCCAGTCTAACACCAGTTAGACAGGAGTTACGGCTCTGTGAATCTGGCCCAATATCTTTAACTTTTTGCTATAAGAAATATACCCATTTGTTTCCCCAAAAACTAAGGAATTTTTTCCTCAGTTTAGGCAGATACGTATTCTTCTACATATTTTTAGTAAAAAAAAATTGCAATAAGCATTTATAGATTGGTTTGTGCAAAAGTTATATTGTCTACAAAATAGAGGATAGTTTTTTGGCATATTAATTAATATTTTTTTTTTTTACTAGTAATGGCAGTGATCAGCGAATTTTATCACGACTGCGACATTATGGCGTACACATCGGACACTTTTGACACCATTTTGGGACCATTGTCATTTTTACAGCGATCAGTTCAGATCAGATTACTATAAAAATGACACTGGTAGTGAAGGGGTTAACCTGTAGGGGGTGCTGAAGAGGTTAAGTGTGACCTAGGGAGTGCTTCTAACTGTTAGGGGGCGTGGCTTGCCGTGACATGTCACTGATCGCTGTTCCCGATTACAGGGAACAGACAATCGGTGACATGTCACTATGAAGAACAAGGAGATGTTGTGTTTACACTGACATCTACCCGTTCTTCAGCTCTCTGACCTGACCGCAGGACACCGGCGGACATCAAGTCCGTGGGTCCCGTGGTCACGGAGCTTGTGACAGGGTCATGCGCAACCACACGGCCGGCAAATTATAGGGGACGTATATATACGCCCATTTACCCAGCCGTACCATTCTGTCGACGTAACTAAGTGTGCACCGGTCCTTAAGCAGTTAACGACTTCTGGAACTGTAGACTTTGGGTTTTCCTTTACTACAACTTCATATTGAAGTAGTAGGAGCATTATTGATACCCCCTAGGTAGATAACAAAGAACTTAAGGACTGTTATTGGAGAATAGAAGAAATTGATATAGATATATTTTTCACACTGGAGACCTGCATGGGGCTCATTCGCCTATCTTATACATGTTTTCAACTTAGATCTAAACATAATAAAATCAGGTGAAAAAATAAGTACACCACATGGAAATTGTTGATTATTTCAACATATTTGAACATATTCAACATATTCAAACATTTGCTCTTGATTCCAGTTCCTACAGATAAAGGTGATATACTATATCGTATATGACATATACAGTACAATGGCATATTTATTTTCATGATGCCAATGATCAAAAATGATGTGAATTTGTCATAAAGAAAGTAAGCCATTGATTGGAGAACCTCCTTAGGGAGTATGCAAATGGATCCTTTCTTATTTGAACCTCAGACATCTAGGGTCTTGTGTTTTGTTTGCTATTGACATGCATGGTGTCATCGTGCCAAGATCAACAGAGATCTCTAAGACCCTCAGAAAGAAAGTTGTGGATGTCTATGGGATTGGCAAGGGAATTAAAGAGGTTCTTCACTCTAGAAAAAAATAAAGGTACATTTTAATAAAAGGACACTTACCTGTCCAGGGATCCAGCGCGGTCCTCACACAGGCTAGTTGTTCACTAGCTTTTGGCTTCCCGGGACCACCAGCATCTTAACTGTGCGCAGCTGTTTTACAGCTTTACAGACAGCTGTCCACTGCGCTTGCTCAAGCCGCAGAAGTCTGAGGGGAGGGGGGGAGAGAGGAGAAACTCCTATCAAAACTAGGTACTTGCCCACCCCCCCCCCCCCCCCAATGAAATTGCATGCCAAATGAGGCAGAGAGAAGGGGGGAGAATGTAAAGCAGGAGGGTGATTGGTTTAAAATCAATCATTCCACTATAAGCATCAATTTAACCACCATGAGAATTGTGTTGAGAAAAAGTATTTTCTGTCCAAAAAGAACATTAGATTATAGTTTGGCATTGAACATATAGGCAGAGACCCGACCTTCTGGAACAAGGTACTGAATATCAATTAAAGATAGAATTGTTTGATCAACGCAACAGTAGACATGTCTGCCACAAACCAAAGACAACACAACTGTGAAGTATGGTGATGGAAATATTTTGGGTTACTACGTTGCTTTAGGGCCTGGGTAGGTTGAAGTCATCGAATCAACTCCTGTAAACATTCTGCATCACATCAAAGTATGAGTTCATCTGTCCAAAAGTTGAAGTTGAACCAAAAATTAATCTTTCAATGTGATAATGAACAAAATCACATTAGCAAATCCACCAAGGAATGTCTCAAAAGAAAGAAACAGAGGGTTATGGGATGACCTAGTCGAAGCCCTGTTTTGATTTCCATTGAAATTTTGAAGGGGGATTTTGAAATAATCATTAAATACAAGGAAACCCACAAAAATCTTGCAACTGAAGGAATTTTGCATGGAGAAGTAGTCAAGTGGTCCGTGTCAGAGACTGCCTACAAAATGTAATTTCTATAAATGTAAAGGGCGCAATATCAGGTTGATGCCAAGGCAGTATTTTTTTTACCCCGCATTACACCTGATGATAGTTTTCTTGAATAGAAAATTCAAAAGGCACTTTTTTTTCTTGTGTTCCTTTTCAAATATATAATTTTTAACTGTAAGCACTGTTTCAATAAAGATGTAATGTCTGCCTTTTCAAGTAGGTTGAAAAAGTCAACAATTTCCATGGGGGGTACTTCATTATTCACATTACTGTAACCCATACCCTAAAAACACTGAGAAGAATATCAATAAAAATAACTGCTTGTTAAAATTGAAACATCACTATTTATCTTTCCTCTGCATTCCTTCATCACTGACAATTTGTAGTCTTTAACCTAAGCAAACGCTTATTTCATCTGAAACCTGCAGTGACCCATGTAACGGAACTATGTATTCTGCCTGTACATCTATAATAATCATGCGGTGGTATATTATGAGGTGTGAACATCCTCTGTCTGTAAAGATGTAGATTAGAACTGAATCAGCCTGTCTCTGGAAACCTCTCTTTAGTATGCTAATTCACCTCTCTATTCCCAAAGGTTAATTGATCTATTGTGTGTGTGAAAGACCTGTGTTTATCCTTAAGAGATTGTATATTGTATTCCAAATTAGCAGTATCCGGCCAGTTGTATTGAAATAGCATGTCACTTATGTTCAGAAGAACTGTCAGGCTTTGCGGAGCCGAAATGTTTAGCTACTGAGGGGATTATCTGTGATTGAATTGTATTTGTGAAAAGAATGTGGCTTCTTTGGCCTGGTGACAGTGTGTCTAACTTGAGGCCCCCCTGTGGAGGGAGGGGGCGGAGAGTTACATTGTTCCTTGATTATTCACAAGTTTGTAACTAAGATATAAACCAAGAAATGTACCATTAAAGTTAGTCTACTGGACCCTTCAAACGTAGCCTGTCTCGTTTATGGAAGGGAATGCAATGGGATTTATCCTGTGCCTCTTACAACTGGACCTGACTCTCCCTCTGGATCTCGTGGATGGGCTTATACTGGACTTACTTATATAGCAACTTGCCAGGGAAAAGGACGTCGTCAGCGGCTGATACCCTCTCCCTACTTGGGTAGCCGTTACATTGGTTGGCAGCGGTGGGATGGTCCTTTTATCCAAGGAGCAAGTTCTGAATGGAGTCTCAGTATGCCAGGCTGAAAAGAACCACACTAAAAGATTTATTGGAGAGTCGTGGTAGGAGTGCCAGTAACAGGCCACGGAGGGAGCTGATAGGTGACCTGCTGGAGCTGGACCAAATGGATGTATCCATGGAAGGAGCGGAGCCCCTAGCACCTGTCAGTGAGGAAGATGTAATTACGGATATTGTACAGCGGAGATTATCCTTGTATCCAGAAACATCCACGGAACTAATAAACCAGCTGTTGCGGGAAGCAAGAGAAGAGATTCAAACCAAGAGGGGACAAGAACTGGAACTGGTAAGAGCTAGACAGCCCATTACACACGCAGCTCCTACTTCCCCACCCGCTGCTACAGGAAAGAAAATACCGTTCACTGCATTTAAAGCTTTTGTAGAAAGTGAGGAGGAAATAGATGGATATTTGGCGGATTTTGAGAGGCAGTGCTCACTACACCAGGTACCACCAGACCAATGGGTCACTATTTTGTCTGGAAAATTGTCGGGCAAAGCCAATGAAGCTTTTCGGGCTCTTTCTCCAGAGGATATTTTACAATATCAGCAAGTGAAAAAGGCGCTGTTAACCCGATATGCCGTAACTCCAGAAACCTACCGCCGCCGCTTCCGGGAATCCAAGAAGAAGGCTGTGGACTCCCACATGGAATGGGCCAACCAGTTACAAAGGGTGGCATCCCATTGGGTCCAAGGGTGCAAGGCCAACACCGGGAAGAAAGTATTGCAGCTATTCCTAATGGAACATTTCTTCCAAGACCTGGCCGCAGACATACAGGACTGGGTACGAGATCGCCGTCCCGCTAACTTAAACGAGGCGGCGCGGCTAGCAGATGAGTACACGGAAACAAGGAAAGTAAGCCAGGGTACTACACGCCTGGCTCATAAGGTAGAACCGTGTACTCCAACCGACACCCCACGCCCAGAGTTTCGCGCTCCAGTCCCACCAGGACCACCACGTCCTCAGGGGCCTAACAACTACCCCCAGGATTCGTCTAGGGTGACGTGCCATCACTGCAGCAACACGGGACATATTGCTCGTTTTTGTCCTTTGAGAGCTACAAATAACAACTGGAGATGCCCAACACCCAACACAGAGGTCACTCCATCACAGCCCCCTGCGGCCCACTGCCTAGAGACTGAGGTGGGCCCTGAGGAATGTCTGGGAATTTTGTATGAGGCAGACCCAATACAAGAGGCCTCTCCAGATAACCGTCAGCATCACCGTCAGGAGGTACGGGTGAATGGACAAGTAGCACAAGGCCTAAGAGATACCGAGGCTACTATCGCTCTGATTCAAAAGCAACCAGGGCACAAAAAGTCAGACTGTTCATTAAATGTACCCAGGCAGTCACAGTCATGGAGACAGCCAGAAAGGGGGAACCCCCACACATCCATGCCTGCGGCCCACGGCGTTGGGGAGGTAGAACATTGGGGTGTTCTGCATGAGGCAGATCCGATACAAGCAGCTAATCAGGACAACAGGCAGCAACACAGGCAGACTGTCTGGGTCAATGGAAAAGCAGCCAACGGGTTACGCGATACGGGGGCCACGATGACACTGCTACAGAAGAAACTCATCCCAGAGAGCCAGCACACCGGAGACACCGTAGCCGTAAGAGTAGCAGGAGGCACCGTCTTCCGGCTACCCGTTGCCCGGGTTCATCTGGATTGGGGGGTTGGTTCGGGACATGTGAAAGTGGGGGTGATGAAGGATTTGCCAGCAGATGTCCTACTGGGGAATGATTTGGCCCCCCTTGTTTCTGCGTACGCCCCGATGTGCCCCGCTGAAGCCTACACAGTGACTAACTGTGCCCCAACCTGCGTTGCTGGAACCAACTTGCTTGCTGCTGAGACCCGGGTAAGACTACCTTCCCCGACATGTACTGTAGATCCGGCCCAATATCACAGTCTAAAATGGGAATGTGACAAGTTGGCCAGTGAGAAATCGGAGATGCAACGACACTACGTCATGTATTATGAGATGTCCCGTGGCTTGAACATTGAAATGCACAAACAGGCTGAAATTGTCAGAAGGTTAAATGGGATTTGCGCTCAGGTGGTGCCTTATCTCTCCCAAGAGCATCAGCAACAGGTCCTGGGAGCCATTGAGAGAGCAAAGCAAGTGACTGTTCCAGAACTGAATTCCATTATTCACCTTCACCATCAGCTACCGACCTGGCAGATTTAATGGCAATGCCGATGAACTGTCCAGGCAAACGGAACTTTTACCCTAACAGCAGACCGGACATCCCCAAGTTGACCCGAAAAGGATCAATCCGGGTCTGCCGGAGTGTTCCACAAAAGGGGAGCAGTGTAACGGAACTATGTATTCTGCCTGTACATCTATAATAATCATGCGGTGGTATATTATGAGGTGTGAACATCCTCTGTCTGTAAAGATGTAGATTAGAACTGAATCAGCCTGTCTCTGGAAACCTCTCTTTAGTATGCTAATTCACCTCTCTATTCCCAAAGGTTAATTGATCTATTGTGTGTGTGAAAGACCTGTGTTTATCCTTAAGAGATTGTATATTGTATTCCAAATTAGCAGTATCCGGCCAGTTGTATTGAAATAGCATGTCACTTATGTTCAGAAGAACTGTCAGGCTTTGCGGAGCCGAAATGTTTAGCTACTGAGGGGATTATCTGTGATTGAATTGTATTTGTGAAAAGAATGTGGCTTCTTTGGCCTGGTGACAGTGTGTCTAACTTGAGGCCCCCCTGTGGAGGGAGGGGGCGGAGAGTTACATTGTTCCTTGATTATTCACAAGTTTGTAACTAAGATATAAACCAAGAAATGTACCATTAAAGTTAGTCTACTGGACCCTTCAAACGTAGCCTGTCTCGTTTATGGAAGGGAATGCAATGGGATTTATCCTGTGCCTCTTACAACTGGACCTGACTCTTCCTCTGGATCTCGTGGATGGGCTTATACTGGACTTACTTATATAGCAACTTGCCAGGGAAAAGGACGTCGTCAGCGGCTGATACCCTCTCCCTACTTGGGTAGCCGTTACAACCCACATAAACTTACATGAGCTGTGCATTTTATAATATAGTTCTGTAATATAAACTACTTTCTAATGTAATAAATACTGCTTGCTTTGAAAAGTGAGTTTTTAATGTCTGCATTCCGTTGAGGGTGCAGAGCAGAGAGCTGGTGCCAGACAGATCAACAGGGTTTGAACGCTCGGTTCTCAGTGTTAGAGCTGGCGGGGGACAGATGCATCTACCAAGGTAAGTATGATTTAAAAAAAAAACAACCCCATACTTCTTTTTTAAAGCGGATGTCCGCCGATTTTATTTCTTTTTTTAAAGTCCGCAGCTACAAATACTGTACTGCAGCTTCTGTCTTTCAAAATAAGGACACTTACCTGTCCAGCGTGCCCGCGACGTCGGCAACAGAAGCCGATCTACCGCTCGGCTCTTGGATGCTGCCGCCACCATCTTCGGTAAGGGAATCAGGAAGTGAAGCCTTGCGGCTTCACTTCCTGGTTTCCCTACTGCTCATGCGCGAGTTGCGCTGCGCAATCTAAATGGTCCCTGCTGTCTTCTGGAACCTGTGTTTCCCAGAAGAGAGCAGGGGGGGAGGGGGGGGGGGCGCCGGACGTGGTGTAGATACCCGCAGATAATGTGGCTATCAATGACCAGAAGTGGGTACAAATATCTGAGGGGGGGGGGGGGAATCCGGCCAGCAGAGGTTCCACTTTTGTGTGGACCTCCGCTTTAAGGCTCCTTATACTTAAGGTTTCCACCTTTTCTTCAAGCTAAACCTGAACATTAGTGGCTTGGGACACCTTTGGGTGTCCCAAGAAGAGTGGTAATGCGGTGCGCACAGCAAAATATGGGTGTAGCCAAATTGCTCTTGCTGACATCATCCTGCCCCCCAGTGATACCGAATCTGCCACCAGACAGCCACCCACAACTCTCTGATTGCAACAGATTTGTGTGTGACTATCTTGGTTACTTGGGGATCCACAGACTGGTCTGAAAAATGTGTCAGGGTTTCAGTCCCCCTGAACCCCAGACGCATGATTCAAAACCTGGACTGTCCGAGTGAATCCCAGACAGGTGGTAACCCTACCTATACTAAGTTGGCCAACGCTGCCTTACACTTATTTACTCCTTTATACTATTCACACTTAACATTGGGGGTCTATGTATAAAAATGTTGCTGCACGAATGCGATAAACAAAAATGTATGTAATTGTTTAATATAGTGGCCATAATGTGGTATATTTCCTGACCGAGTGACTAAAAGTGGAACTTCACTCTCCCTATCAACATTGATTATTTATAATCCTCATGTTGCTAGCTTTAGTAAATAGAGAGGAAAGTATATTATATTTACTTGTTTTTTTATTTTTTTATTTCCTCAGTTACTTCCTGGTTTTCTTCCAAGGCAAATGATGTCATACATCCCAGGAGTCTTGAGGAGGGGAGGGGAGTAGAGGAGGAGGGGTTCTCTCAGCTAAGCACACACTCTTCTGTATACATATTCCAGCTAAGGGCAGGAAGTAAATACTTCATGGATCATGTGGCGTTACTCAAGATGGTTTCAAAGAGATTTCTTACAAAAATAAAGTGTAGAGACATGGATATATGTGGAAGTTTTCATTAAATAATAAAAATGAATTAAATAGAATTGCGTGGTCGTGCGACGTGGCTCCCAAACAAAATTGACGTCCTTTTTCCCCCACAAATAGAGCTTTCTTTTGGTGGTATTTGATCATCTCTGCGGTTTACACAAAGAGATCCACGTCCCTAGCTCTGTAACTGCCGATCGCGGGTACATGGCGGACATCGGTACCTGAGTGACACGGCAGGCACGCGCGCCCCCCAGCGGACGGGAGGCCCGAGGACCCATATGACGTCCTCCCGGCATTGTAGAGCCACCTTGTGGCCGTCAATATACAATTGCTGGGATGGAAAGTGGTTAAAGAAATACAGGCATACCCCGCTTTACGGACACTCACTTTACGTACACTCCCGAGTACGGACATACCCGCGAGTGTATGTAAAGTGTCTCACAAGTACAAATATTCCCGCGCCGTGCACCCGCATTAGACGGAACTAAAGTTCTGAGCACTTAGCCTGCCCAGTTCCAGCCTGTCAGCCACAGAATGCCATCCAGCCTCTCCATAGCACTGTCCTTGGTGTGCAGCGCGATATCCGGGGGATGGATTGGAGCGGCCCCCCCTTGCATCAGATGAGCTTATTTACATGTAAGTGTTCCCCCAACGCCCCCACTACAGCCCCTGACGCCCCCACTAAAGCCTCTGGCACCCCCACTACAGCCTAGAAGTGAAAAAAGGTATTGCTTCACTTTAAGTACATTTTCGTTTAACATACATGCTCTGGTCCCGTTGTGTACTTAAAAGTGGGGTATGCCTGTACTGCATTATGGCCACTAATTGGTGCTTACATTCATAGGTAATAATCATATCACTGTACAGCGATTTTCTTTGTACAGTGGAACCTTGATTTACGAGTAACATGGGTAACCAGCATTTTGAATAACAAGCAACTTAAAAAAAAAAAAAATCTGAGTCGGATTGCGAGTATTGTCTCGCAAAACTAGCAGAATTCAAGCTAATGGGGCATGCAGTACCGCATTTGGCCAGAGGTGCGGGGCTGCCGGAGCCGAGCAGAGACGATCGGAGCCGCTTGGAAAAATAAAAAAAAACTCAGAAATACTTTCCGATGTTTTTCTAGTTTAGCCGAGCTGCCCCGGAACATTTCTGAGTATTTCTGAGGCTCTAGGGTGTCGCCCACCTCTGGCCACATGCGGTATTGCATGCGCTATAGAAGTCAATGAAGAAAAAATTATTTTTGTTTCCATTGACTTCTATGGGGAAACTTGCTTTGATATGCGAGTGCTTTTGATTGCAAGCATTCCCCTGGAACAGATTATGCTCGTAATCCAAGATTCCACTGTATGTGATATGTGCATGTTTGTCACACTTGTATTTTTATTTAATAAAAGGCACAGGATAATGGCCTCAGTTTATAGTATTATAAACATTTTACAGCTTTTTTTAACATTCATATACCCCCCTCCCTTAGGGTTATTTACTGTATGTTAAGTAATATAATGTTAATCTGTGTTCATTATAACCATCCAATCATGTGCCCTGGGAATTTGAAGAAAAATTATCTTTTTCTTCAGCTCATTGAATGTTTATTTTAATAAATCAAGTCTTTCCTGGGAGATAAAAGATTAATGCATCTCTTAGCTCAGTTACAACTCTCCTCACTTTTAGTTTTTCAATAAATAACGTACAATGTGTTACTTGTAGCAATTAGTAGAAAGCAATGATACTGATAAAACAAATAGGTCTGGTGTTGTTATCTTGAACTTGGAGACTGGTAAATCAATTTCCAGACAAATGAATGGGGTGAAATATATGAATCTAAAGTTCACGGAGAAACAACAGTTTAATAGAAAAGCAGGACAACCAATGAGAAGCTGCTAAAATCACACCAATTATTATAACCAAAAACGCTTTTCCTGCTTTTTTGGAATGGCGAGGCTGCTAATATGCAACCAAAGAGCTGACATGGCCGTCGTGTCTGAATTTCCCCGTCACTACATCATGCTAAGTGACAGCACAGCTCACATACAGTACAGGAGAATAGGGGAAGGGCTTTTCTGACTCAGACAAATAGGATGTGATGGGCAGGAAAAATGATGATCAGGTCAGGTCCATTTTTCTGTGTAATTCTTCCACACGTGCTTAACCACTTCAATACCGGGCATTTTCACCCCCTTCCTGCCCAGACCAATTTTTAGTTTTCAGCGCTGTGGCACTTTGAATGACAATTGCGCGGTCCTGCGACGTTGCTCCCAAACAAAATTTACACCCTTTTTTTCTCACAAATAGAGCTTTCTTTTGGTGGTATTTGATCACCTCTGTGGTTTTTATTTTTAGCGCTATAAACAAAAGAAAGCGTAAATTTAAAAAAAAACACAATATTTTTGACTTTTTGATTTAATAAATATCATAATTTTTATTTATTTTTTACTTTTTTTCCCCTCAGTTTAGACTGATACAAATTCTACTACATATTTTTGGTAAAAAAATCGCAATAAGCATATTTGATCGGTTTGCGCAAAAGTTCTAGCGTCTACAAAGTAGGAAATAGAATTATGGCATTTTTTTATTTAATTTTTTTACTAATAATGGCGGCGATCTGCGATTTTTTTATTGTGACCGTGAGATTGCGGCGCACACATCGGACACTTTTGACACATTTTTGGGGCCATTCACATTTACACAGCGATTTGTGCTATAAAACTGCACTGATTACTGTGTAAATGTGACTGGCAGGGAAGGAGTTAACACTAGGGGGCGCTGAAGGGGTTAAATATGTTACCTAAAGTGTGTTCTAACTGTTAGGGGGAGGGGGACTCACAAGGGGAGGAGATCGATGTGTGTTCCTCTGTACTGGGAACACACATCAGTCTCCTCACCGCTGACAGGCATGGATCTGTGTGTTTACACACACAGATCCATGCGTCTGCCGTGATTGCGGGCAATCGCGGGTGCACGGCGGTCATCGCGACCGCCGGGCACGCGCACCGGGTCCCGAGGAATGCGGCGGGGCGCGCACGCGCTGTCGTCGGTGCGCGTGTGCCCCCTAGTGGCCGGAAAAGGCTAGGACGTCATATGACGTCCAGTCTGAAGGACGAAAGGTCCCCACCGACATCATTTTACAATGGCTCAGTGGGGAAGTGGTTAACAATTTAGTCCAATTTTATTATTTTTTTCAGACAAATGGGTATTAATGTTTTTGTGAGTATTTGTGCAGTTTTTCTTTTTTAGCCAGCAAAAGGATCAGTCCACTCAAAACAGATATTTTTTTAGTCTAATGCCTTTTTATATTTCTATTTGTGAGGCCGCGTACACACGACTAAACAAATCCGATGAAAACGGTCCGACAGACCGTTTTCATCGGATATGTCTGCTGGGCTATTTTGGTTTGATCAGTGTACACGTACTAACCAGCAGACATGTCGGACGGACGGGTTTCCAGCAGACAAGTTTTAAAGCATGCTTTAAAACTTGTCTGCTGGAAAAACCTGTCTGCTCGCCCGTACACACATTGGGCCAGATTCAGGTAGAGTTAGGCTGGAGTATCCATTGATCCGCCAGCCTAACTGTCACTTTAAGCCGGCGTTTTTGTTTTCTGTAACCTGAAAACAATAAACGCCGGGTTGGAGTTCCGATGCGATCGGCGCAATTGAATTTCGCCATCGCATCGTTACTTCAACTTAAAAATGGCGCCGGGGGCGTTCCCGCTGATTAACGCTGAAAAAATATGTTAATCAGCGGGAGTCGGAAATTCACGAACTTTTTTGGGCGCGACGCAGTGACTTTACGACGTTTCCGGAAGCGATACGCGACGTAAAGATAAAGCAGCCCCCTAGTGGAGTATCCTATGTTAAGTATAGGCGTCGTCATCGCGTCGAAAAAAATAATAATCACGTCGCTTGCGTAAAACGTTCATGAATGGGGATGTGACGTCATTGACGTTCACTGACAGAATTTGGAGCATGCGCACTGGGATGCTTTGACACTCGACGCATGCGCAGTACGTTCGCCGCGGGATCGCGCATAGTTTAAATAATACACGCCCCGTACCCGCCCAATTTGAATTCCGCCGGCTCATTTGCGATGCGCTGCCGCAACTTTAGGAGCAAGTGCTTCATGAATAACAGCACTTGCTCCTAAAATTTCGGCAGAGTAACGTAAATGAGAAGCGTTACTCCAGAGCAAAGATGCTCCCATCTACCTGAATCTGGCCCAATTAGATTTGTCTGCTGAATCGGTCCATCAGACCGGTTTCAGCAGATAAATTCGATCGTGTGTACACGGCCTTACTGATCAGTGGGATCTCTCTGCCATATTTTACCCCTCTTTTCATCTACCATGTATGATTTCACACTCATAGCTCCTGCCATTTAGGTGTTGAATAAAGCCTCATATACAAGATCGGACTTTCCGACGGGAATTGTGAATGGCAGTCTTTAAAAATTTTGGCGGACTACGGTCTGTTGTCTTTTTTTCCGATCATGTGTACACAAGTCCATCGGACAAAAGTACAAAGACAAATAAAGTGAAGTGGATGTACAGGGTGGTGGCGCTGCTTAGATGTAGTAATGATAGGTGTTTATGTTTTCTACAACCTTTTAGGTGATAGGTATGTAGTAGGTGTCGGGTGCCTGTGTGCGGTAGGCTTATGTGAAAAGCCTCCACTTGTGTTAAGTCCCCTTTTTATGAGTATGGTGGTAAGCAACAAAAACAATAATAATAATAAGGTGGGCCCTCCATTGGGCTTAAAGTGAAAAAATAGTGGTATACCAGAGCAGTGTAGATCTAGGATCAAGCAGGTCTTCTAAGTGTACCAGGTAAGCTTCCATATGCGTCAGCATGAATTTCCGGTAGTCCCCAATATTATAACCACAAACAGAAACCCAAATATGATTATATGTAGATACTCTATTATCCAAAAATTAAAATAAATTAATGAAAAATGTGAGTCATCCTATATGTGCTCTGTGCTATAACAAGTCCAATTTGTACATGGGTTGTGGTACCCTCAAGACCATCTGTGGTCCACAACCACATTTAGAATTAAATTCATAAAATCTTTTGCAGCCAGCGATGTTCTTCTGAGCCGTACACTCTTGTATTGCAGTTGCTGAGCTCATAATATGCTATGTGCAGTTCAAAGAAAATGAATGCAGCATTCACATCTAAGAATTGGTAAGCTGCAATATAATGAATGTTTGCTTTCAGGGATATACATCTCTAAATGGCGGTGTTTCATATATGCCTCACTTCTGCTTTAAGATGTAAATTGTGCTCGGTTGATCTCTTTCATACATGGCTTTCAGTGACAGTAAAAACCACATATATTTATACAGGATTCTGGTACTCCTGCTGTAATGCAGCTTAAAGTACAACACATTTGCTTGTAGTCATGCCCAGAAAAGCAGCTTTTACGGCTATAGAGGCTACTGAAAGACCACAAGGCAGAGACCCACACTTACTGCTAAACCAGGATCCTGGCCTACCGTATGTGTTTATACCAACTAATTGTGAAATGTGATATTTGTAAACTGGAGAAAAAAGGGGTAAAAAATGTATTTTAGTTGCATTTTTACTATTTTGCATGAGGTGATGTACAGTATATGTTCTGAATAAGCAGGGGCCGTCCTCTCTCTCCAGCTGCCCCCTCTATGAATAATGGGTAGATTCATGCATTGCATGAATCTATTCATGGCCGCTGCCACCGCCACCCCCTATTTAGGCATCCAGGTCCCTTTTTGGACACCGGGCTCCTGAATTACAGTGGCGGGGGTGTATTTTTATAGCTTCTGATTAGAGCCAAAGGCTCTGAAAGGTTTCAAAAAAGGTGAACTCTGAGTCCACCCAGGTGTGTTAGAAAAGCGAATGAATATTCGCTTTTCTAACACTGAACCACCTTTCCGCCAATCAGGAAATGTGGGTCTGTTACCCGTCACCTGATTGGCTGAAAGGACAGGCGCTGCTATTGGACACCTATCAGAAGGAGGACGCAGCTCGCCACTGTCGGACCTGCTGCAAGGTCCCACAGCTTGTCACCATCACCAGCTACCTGACCCACCACCGAGATAGGGTAAGTGCTGGTCAGACGGCGAGCAGGTGGGGGGTCACAGTGGTAGCATTTGATGGGGCACATTGGCAGCATTTGATGGGGCACAGTGGCTGCAATTGATGGGCACAGCGGCAGCATTTGATGGAAACAGTGGTGGCATTTGATGGGCACAGTGGCAGCACCTTTAAGCGGGATAGCGGATGCACGTATGCACCCGCTGCACTGCAGGGGTGCCGATGCCAAATGTGTCCGATGTGTCCATCATAATGTCGCAGTCCCAATAAATATTGCTGCCATAAAAAAATTATAATAAAAATGCCATAAATGTATCCCCTATTTTGTAGACAATATACTTTTGCAGAAAAACCAATCAATAAACGCTTATTGCGATTTTTATTACCAAAAATATGTATAAGAATAAATATCGGCCTAAATAGAGGAAAAAATTTGCTTTACGCCCGCCCACTGTAAATATATGTCCTTTTTTTAAAGATGGATATCTCGGTAACGGCAGAAGCTGCTGCCACAACCGAGATATCCATCTCTTCAGTGAGCGGTTCGGTCAACGATAACGGCAGTCTCCGCAGCGGATTTGCCGCGAGATCGCCGTTATCGGTGGCGGGAGAGGGGCCTCTTGCTGGCTGTGTGGGGATGCGAGTGAGGGCAAAATGGCCCCCACCCGTCCCCATAGCTCTGCTGGGCAGAAGTGACGTCAAAACGTCAGTCCTGCCCATGCGTCTTAAAGAGACATTTTTTTGTTGTCTTTTTAATTTTTTTTGCATTAAAGTCTAAATATGAGATCTGAGGTCTTTTTGACCTGTCATGCTTTTTTCTATTACAAGTGATGTTTACATTCCTTGTAATAGGAATAAAAGTGATATTTTTTTTTTCAGTGTAAAAAATTATAAAATAAATACAAATAAATAAGAAAACCAACAATTTTTTTTTTAAAGCGCCCCGTCTCGACGAGCTCGCGTGCAGAAGCGAACGCATATGCGAGTAGCGCCCGCATATGAAAACGGTGTTCAAACCACACAAGTGAGGTATCGCCGCAATCGCCAGAGCAAGAACAATAATTCTAGCCCTAGACCTCCTCTGTAACTCAAAAAATGCAACCTATAGAATTTTTTAAACGTCGCCTATTGAGATTTTTAAGGGTAAAAGTTTGACGCCATGCTACGAGCGGGCGCAATTTTTAAGCGTGACATGTTGGGTATCATTTTACTTGGCGTAACATTATCTTTCACAATAGATTAAAAAAAATTTTTTTTCAAAAAAAAGTGCGCTTGTAAGACCGCTGCGCAAATACAGTGTGACAAAAAGTATTGTAATGACTGCCATTTTATTCTCTATAAATATATATAATGTTTGTTGGTTTTAAGTAATTTTCTAGCAAAAAAAAATGTTTTAGTCTCGTAAACACCAAATCTGAAAAACAGGCTCTTGGCTTAAGTGGTTAAAATAAAAAATTGGAGTTATTTATCATAGCAAAAAGTACAAAATATTGTGTTTTTTTTTCAAAATAATAATTTTTTTTTGTTTATAGCGCAAAAAAACAAAAACCCAGAGCTGATCAAATAGCACCAAAAGAACGCTCTATTTGTGGGAAAAAAATTTTTTGTTTACAGTACAGTGTTGCACGACCCTGCAATTGTCAGTTAAAGCGATGCAGTGCCAAATCGCAAAAAATGAGCAGCCAAATCGTCTGGGGCTGAAGATGTTAAAAATGTTAGCTTTCATTAAAATAATACCTAATGACCCTGCCATTAAGATCCTCGTTCAGATCCTTATTATACGGTGACAATGCTATTTCCGTGTCTTCCAATAATACTCCTGTATTGTCAACCTATCACAAGTAATCATACTGGAAACTATTTGCGACGTGCATTGTACAGGCATAGTCCACTGTTGTTACCATTAGGCAGCTGGTCCAGAGAGGAATGATGTGCAGCCGATGTTGGAGAGAATACTTGTAGGTGGGAAGTAAATGAAAGGAGATGAGCTTCACGGAGCCGAAAAACAAGAAAAAAAATAACAAAAAACGTAATTATACAGGAAAACAAAACCATGGTAATTGCTTATGATTCACAGTGCTTAAGCAATCAAAATCATTGTCATGATTTACATCTAAATTAACTGGTAAGCACTGACATGTAATATGGTAAATAAAGCAAACACCAATATGCTGCATCTGACTATGACTATGTAGCGGATGGTTGCTACTAGTTACTATCATCCACCATATCACCCTGCTGCCAGACCTCCATATATCAGAGACAATGAACAGTCATTTGCGTTGTTTTGTTTTTGTTGATTGGGGATATAACTTGGTTGGGGAAGGGGATATGGGATGCCCATAGATATGATAACTTTGCCATCATGGTTCTTTAATAGATCAAATGAATTCAACCATGAAGAACTGACGGACCCTAATATTCACAGTCCCTTCCCCTGCATAACTCATGCAGACTGTTACTCCCAGGACTCCTCTCATTCTCACTTTACACAAGGAATCACTCTTAATAATACCAGATGCTGGCTGTACTAACTGGCTTGTTAATAGGCCGGGGGACTGCAGTACCTCCTACTGGCAGTTCAGCTCCCCTGGCATGCCTCCTCCAGATATCCACTGTGTCACACTTACCGACCTTCTTCTGCCCTGGGAAATAACTTGACCGGATATGCATTCCAATCACTTCTCCAGTAGGGTGACCAGACATCCCCAGTTTCAGGGGACAGTCCCCTGATTGAGGACACTGTCCCCGAACCATGTCCATGGTTTTGTCCCCAGATTGGATTTAATAGGGGGCAGGGGCAATTTCAAAGAAAGTCAGTGCAGAATAAAAATAAAAAAATGAATTACACCCCCCGCTCCACCATGCCTACTAGCATAGGGGGGTTATATTTTACCCATTATCTGTGACCCTTTCTGATGATCATGTGCTGGTCGGAGCGGAGGGAATATTTCTTCAGTTTTGGGCGCATGTTCTTCTGCCTTGGCTTAAATTGTGGCCAGCCACCTGCTTATCTCCTTGCCTTCCCTGACGGAGCGATCTTCTTCCGCTCCCCATTCAGTAGTAGCCAGGGCCCGAAAAGTGAAGCCCCGTACACACGGCCGAGGTTCTCAGCAGAAACCAGCGAGAACCTCGCTGGGAGCCGCATTCTGCTGAGAACCTTGGCCGTGTGTACGCTCTCGGCGAGCCCCGCCCGTCGGGAAACCCGTCGAGCAAATAGAGAGCAGGTTCTCTATTTGCTCGACGGCCCGTCGGGATGAATGGCTGGTTGCCTTTCCCGACGGGCGGGTCGCCGAATCTGACGGCCGGCAGAGAACCTCGACGGGCAGAACGATGTGTTCCGCCCGTCGAGGTTCTCTGCCGTGTGTACGGGGCCTCAGACTTGAGAGGCTGTGAGGCGGGCGGCGACGGGCAGAGAGTCCCTGATTGTTGCCAAGGCACACACCCCTCCAGATGGGGATGGCCTCCTGCTGTGATCTAGCACTCCATTCTTTCTATCTCCCAGCTGACAACTCCCCTCCAGCGGGCTGGACCCAAGCTTATGAAGGAGGCCTGCTCCCCTGCACAATTCCAGTTAGGGATTGGTCAGGACTCCTCACATGAGCTCCCAGCCTCTCCAGCTCCCAGCCCTGCCCCTCTTCCAGAACATTCTCCTCTGGAAGCAGGGGAGGCTCCCAAGAACTGAAGCACAGGTGTTCACACCCACTGCTACACTAACCACTCCCTGCCCCCAGATCAAAACAAGCAGGCCTAGCTTAAAGCATAGGCCTGCCTAAATTTACCTGCCTGGCAGCTACCACACAAAAAATCCTCACCTCTAAGGGGTCATTTCCACTGGCGTTTTTACAGCCACTTTTCTGAGCATTTTTTGCAGCTTAAAAACGCCTGTCCATGTTAGTCTATGGCCTCATGCCCACCATGATGTGTTTGAGCTGTAGATGGCTGAGACGTTTTTAAGCTGCAAAAAAAACGCGGGACCAGTGCATTCTGAAGCTCCAGCTATAGAGCTGTGAAAACGCCAGACATTAAAAAACGCTCAAAAACGCGCACAAACGCGCAAAAACGCTGCCACATTTTTTTTAAAAAAATAGACATGGACAGGCGTTTTTAAGCTGTAAAAAACACTCACAAAAGTGGCTGTAAAAACGCCAGTGGAAATGAAGCCTAAAACCTACCTATAGTAGAGGGTGCTACAAATTTAACCAGGAATTGGACAGCATGGCCGTCTGTGTATTAATATATTTAATTCTAATTAGGCCGCGTACACACGATCAAATCTATCTGCTGAAAACGGTTTGACAGACCGTCTCAGCAGACAGATACGATCGTGTGTACGAGCGAGCCGATGGATTTGGTCAGCAGACAGATTTTGAAGCATGCTTAAAAATCTGTCTGCTGGGAACCCGTCGGACCGATATGTCTGCTGGTTAGTACGCTAACCAGCAGACATATCTGCCCGCACATGCGTCGAATGGATTTGACGCATGCACGGAAGTGTTTACTTCCTGGTGCGGTGACGTGGCGGCGTCAACGTCATCGCCACGTCACCGCGCTATCTGCCAACGGGGATTTTGGTTTGATCGTGCGTACAGCGATCAAACCAAAACAGCCAGCAGACAAATCTGACCAAATTGGTCTATTAGACCGTTTTTATCAGATTAATTTGCTCGTGTGTACGGGGCCTTAAAGTATTTTATATTGTAACATCTTTTTGATTTAATTTGTTAATAGTGTGTTGCCAAACACATTTCTGTAGAGAAGATGGCCTGTTTGCAATAAAAATTCATATCTCAGTAGGTGTAGAAGCTCTCATACAATCTGTTAAATTCTAAAGCGAAGAAGGCTTTTTATGACTACCGTTGTGGTAAAACATTAGTCACAATTAAGCCTTCATCACTTTACCACTTAACAAGTGTCTTATTTACAATCACGTATATATGTAAATATAGTTATTTTAGACATGAATCTGACCACAACCCAAACCCCATCTCAACTGCTGCTCTGACAGTAGCTTAATTAATCGCACATTTGCGTAAAAATTGCTGCTTCTGGAGGAGTTTTGTGTTCTGCCTGTAGAGACAACTGTCTATACACATTACCCTGTTTCCCCCGAAAATAAGACCTACACCTGAAAATAAGACCTACCCCCGAAAATAAGACCTAGCGTTATTTTCCAGGAGGGGCTGCAAAATAAGCCCTACCCCGAAAATGTTTGTAAAATTATATAATCCACTCTATTACAGTAGTATATAATGTACAATATGTGTGTTTCTGTAATATAATTGTGGGGAAGAGAGCTCCGGCGGGTCACAGAAGTGCAGAGAGGCGCTATAAAGAAGGTATTTGGCACAATTATATTACAGAAACACACACATTGTGCATTATATAGTACTGTAATAGAGTGTATTATAGGATTTTACAAACATTTTAACTCAGCTCACACTGGGGATTCCTGACATGCAGGGAGGGAGAGGGGGAGAGAAGACAGCACATTACATGGTAAGACCTACCCCGAAAATAAGCCCTACTATGTCTTTTTTTGCCAAAATTAATATAAGACCCGGGCTTATAAAACACGGTAGGACGATAACAGGCAGAAAAAATAAAAACTCTTCTGGTTTGCATTTTCTAAATGGAGCTTTCTTTTAGAAAAAAATCAAAACTCTCCTAAACTCGTCTTAAAGTGGATGTAAACCCGAAATATAAGAGTAACTTTATGTCACAACTGAGTATAAAAAAGAAGAGAGGTGCCTCTTAGGCCGTGTACACACGATCGGTCCAAACCGATGAAAATGGACTGAAGTCCAGTTTCATCGGTCCAAACCGACCGTGTGTACGGCCCATCGGTCCGTCGTCCTTCGGACCAAAGTTTAAAACTTGCTTTGAAATCAGACTGATGGACGCCTGACCATCGATCCAAACTGATGGTTAGTATGCAAAAGCATCGGTTCAAAAACCCGCGCATGCTCAGAATCAGGTCGACGCATGCTTGAAAGCATTGAACTTCGTTTTTTTCAGCAGTTTTTTTCAGCATGTCGTTGTGTTTTACGATCGGTTTTTGAACTGATGGTGTGTACGCACATCAGACCATCAGGCCACTTCAGCGGTGACCCGATGAAAATGGTCCGTCGGACCATTCTCATCGGGTTGGACCGATCGTGTGTACGTGGCCTAAGTGTAGCAATATGGGTACATTTAATGAAGGTACAACATTTAACAACTTTTAAACTAACCACACAATGCACAGAAATCAATATGTTAGGCCCCGTACACACGATCAGACCGGTCCGATGAAACTGGTCTGGAGACCAGTTTCATCGGACCAATTCGATGGTGTGTACGGCCTATCGGACCGTTGTCCATCGGACCAAAGTTTTAAAACTTGCTTTAAAATCTGTCGGACAGATTCGATGGTTAGTACGCCAAAGCATCGGACCAAAAACTCAGAATTAAGTCGACGCATGCTTGGAAGCATTGAACTTCCTTGTTCTACGTCACCGCGTTCTGGTCTGATCGGATTTTTGGTCCGATGGTGTGTACGCACATCAGACCATCAAACCACTTTAGCCTGGTCTGATGAAAACGGTCCGTCGGACCAGTTTCATCGGACCAGTCTGATCGTGTATACGTGGCCTTAGAGGGGTCAGGTTTCATCCTTTGGTTGTATAGAATACAGGCACAAAGTGTGTCTGCACATTATTCTGTTACCCCGCCCCCCACTATCTAGGGGGTGGGGTAACTACTAGGGTTGTCCCTATACCACTTTTTTAGGACCGAGTACAAGTACCGATACTTTTTTTCATGTACTCGCCGATACCGAATACCGATACTTTTTTTAAATGTCATGTGACAGTTTTCAAACCACAATACAGACTAAGGATATTTTCTTTATAATTATGAAGAACTCTAACTCAAGACATTATAAAAGAATAAAAATGAGTAAAAATGAATAAAAATGTTTTATTTTCTTGTCACGCAGTAGTAAAAAACTCAAAGAATTTTCACAGAACATGTTGATAAATAAATAAAAAAGTATTCTATTTAGGTATCGGGAGCATTTGCGCGAGTACAAGTACTCCCGCAAATACTCGGTATCGGTCCCGATACCGATACTAGTATTGGTATCTGGACAACCCTAGTAACTACACTAGGATGACGCGGTGCATGGTTACATGACAGAACTTTTTAATCTTGTAAAAATGGTTAAGAAAAATAATTTCTGAAACGAAGCAAAAACAGTTATGGTGCCCCAACAGAGCTTGCCTAGTTATAACGGTTTTAGAACATGTCTATAACATTGTATGTTCACAGCTAATTTAATATAATGTTATTGTAGTGTAACTTTTAGAGCAGATATCCCTTTCATTGTAAAAGGTAAATGAAAGCAGAATGTTATTTTGCTAGTGAACTTCTTCCGTTTGTTATATTTAGGGGATGTATCCTTTTTATAGAAATTCAATGCTCTGTAGGAATGCTTCCTATTACATTAGTAGTGCATGATCGGTATGCTGCCATGCATTGTTCTTCAAGGAATTACAGGCCACTTGGGATGAATTTTAAATATGGAATATCTATTAATGGCAAACAGTAATGAACCTATTTCCTTCGTTAAACATCTAATCCATTACACTTCAGTCTAGATTTGTACTTTACATATCTTTAATAACGGCTGCATTGGTGTTCATAAAGGGATGTTAACATTAGGACAGTACTATATAGGTATATGGGGACTTAACTTATATTATAGCTCTAAATCTATCATTTATAGCTTTTAATATTTTATGACAATTTAGAGTGTGTATACGTTAAACAAGTCTATTTGCTCAGCAGAATGTGATTGTTTTATTTGATGTTTTTAATGTCTATGTCCAGCTTATACCCACATTCAGCCATTGTTTTGTATAGGTGAGGGTAGGCCTATCACTCCCTGTGTAAAGGAAATACATTTGAACCTTAAGATGTATGGCCCCAGGTTCTCATGTGTACGAGGATACATTTTTTTAAAACTCTTTGGGCCAGATTCTCGTACATCTCCGCTTTTTGTGCGGAGTGTAGCGTAACCCATTTACGCTACGCCTCCGCACTTTTTACGGGCAAGTGCTGTATTCTCAAAGCACTTGCTCCGTAATGTGCGGCGACGTAGCGTAAATGGGACGGCGTAAGGCCGTGTAATTCAAATAGGAAAGGAGGGGGGCGTGCTGTTTAAATTAAGCGCTCCCCCGCGCCGAACGAACTGCACATGCGCCGGCCCTAAACGTAGCCCACTGCGCATGCTCCATAGTACCCTGCAAATACATTGATTTTGACGGCAACGTAATTAACGCACAGCCCTATTCGCGACAAGTTACGTAAACGACGTAAACGACGGAAAAACATGATGCTGTCCCGACGTCCATACCTAACATGGCTTACGCCGGACCTACGCAAGGTTACCCCTCATATAGCCACGAAACTCTATGGGAGCGATGCCGCGATGGTTTCCCCCAGCTTGAGGCGGCTCTTTTTTGGAGATTAATAGCAGCGCAGCCATTGGCTCCCACTGTTGTCAATCAATGATGCGGCGTGACCGGGGGCGGGTCCAAGTGATACAGTTGGCGGCCATGGCCGCCGATTGTTACACGGGAGCACGCCCGCAAGCTAACCCCCTTGGGAGAGCGCTTCCCAGAATGGGGGTTAGCTGTTGCGGGGAGCAGCCGAGACAGCTGCCGGGGGACCCCAGAAGTTGAGGATCAGGGCCACTCTGTGCTAAACGAACTGCACAGTGGAGGTGAGTATGGTATATTTATTATTTAAAAAAAATACCTTTACAACTTGTTTAACTGACAATTGCACGGTCTTGCGACGCTGTACAAAAATAAAATGTATGTTTTTTTTTCCCCGACAAATAGAGCTTTCTTTTGGTGGTATTTGATCACTTCTGCTGTTTTAATTTTTTGCTCTATAAACAAAAAAAAAAAAAAAAAAACAATATTTTTTTACTATCTGCTATAAAACATTTCCAATAATTAAAAAAAAAATCTATGTTCTTCATCAATTTAGGCCAATTTGTAGTCTGCTGCTTTTTTTTTTTTTTGGTAAAAAAAAAATCACAAAAAGCATATATTGATTGGTTTGCTCAAAAGTTATAGGGCGAGATTCAGCAAACATGTACGCTGCGTATCTCCAGATACGCCGCCGTAATTTCAAATGTGCGCCGTCGCATCTTTGCGCCGATTCACAAAGCGAGATACGCTGAAAAACATGGCTTCAGCCGTCCGACGTAACTTGCCTATGCCGGCGTATCATGGGCGCATAGTTACGCTGGACGCATTCAGCGGTCCCATTAGAAATATGCAAATGAGTAAGATACGCCGATTTACAAACGTAGATGTGCCCGGCCGCTTCATATACGCAATTTGCGTAAGGCTTACGTCAGGCGTAAAGTTACCCCTGCTATAGCAGGCGCAGCTAATGCAAAGGTATGGGCCAGGGAACGACGTCGCTGAATTTTACGTTGCGTACGGCGTTTACGTAGTACTACGTGAATAGGGCTGTGCGTAAGTTACGTTCACGTCATAGGCATTTATGCTGACGTATCTTAGGGAGTTTATGCGATGTGATTCTGAGCATGCGCTCGCATGCCCAGTTCGACCGGTCATTCATTTACATGGGGTCACGCTAAATTTAAATAGATGACTCCCACCTCCTTCCTACTTTGAATTAGGCGGGCTTACGCCGGCCAATTTACGCTATGCCGCCGCAACTTACAGAGCAAGTGCTTTAAGAATACAGCACTTGCCTCTCTAAGTTGCGGCGGCGTAGCGTATATTGGATATGCTACGCCCGCCTAAACATACACTAAGCTACCTAAATCTGGCCCATAGTGTCTACAAACTATGGGATAGATTTATGGAAAAAAAAATTAAATTAGTTTTAGTTTTTAGTAAAAATTGTGGCGATCAGAGATTTTTAACAGGACTGCGACATTGCAGCAGACAAATCTGACACTAAGCAACACTTTTTGGTTGACCAGTGACACAAATACAGTGATCAGTGCTAAAAAAAAAAGCATTGTCATTGTATGAATGAGACTGGCAGGGAAGGGGTTAAAATCAGGGGCAATCAAATGGTTAAGTGTGCTCCTAGGGAATGCTTTCTAACTGTGTGGGGGATGTACTGACTGGAGGGAGAGAGACATCTGTGTTCCCGATTATCAGGAACACAAGATCTCCCTCTCCCTCTGTCACAGAACAACGGTCTGTCTTATTCACATAGGCAGACTGCCGTTCTGCCCATCTTGCGAACAATCACGGGGTAGCTGGTGGCCATGGCAGTCGCCGGACCTGCTAACTGGCTCCCGCTGTGTCCAATCCCGCGGGAGCACTGGCCTGGGGGCACGTGCACCCCAGAGTCGGCATGAGAAATCACGTACAGGTACGTGATTTTTGCGCTTAATGTACGTGGTATATGTACGTTGGATGGTTCTTAAGTGGTTAGACATGCACATATATAAGAAGGCAAGTATGGTGGCCTGAGTTTATGGGAGGAGCCCGGAGGGTATTTAAGCAGCCCACTCACACATGCTCTTTGTCGGTTCAGTGTGCGGTACTACACGTCACTTGGCCGACTCTTCCCAGCTCACCTCATGTCCGTGAGTCTGCGCATTTAATCGCATTCGACACCCTCATGCCCTTCCCTTTTTCAGGGCAGTTCTCAGCATATCCTTCTTCAATTAACTACCCATTACTCACTTTGGGTATGCCCCCTTTTCTTTTCATACTGACCAAACCACCAAGGCACACTTCAGGTCTATTTATGTTGTAAGTCTTGTCGCGTGTTTATGTGATCCACATAACTCTCGGTCAGAGGGTAACGACCATAAACAACGATTGACCTATACTACTCCTTCTCACTCCAAGTCCATATATCAAATATCTCAGGCCGTGTACACACGATCAAACCGGTCCGATGAAACTGGTCTGCAGACCAGTTTCATCGGACCAATTCGATGGTGTGTACGGCCTATCAGACCGTTGTCCGTCGGACCAAAGTTTTAAAACTTGCTTTAAAATACAACTACACAAATACAATACACACAACTAAACAAATCTGATGAAAACGGTCGGATAAACCAAAATCCCCGCAGACAGACAGCGCGGTGACGTGGCGGTGACGTTGACCCGCCACGTCACCACTCCAGGAAGTAAAATACTTCCACGCATGCGGGAGATTTTTGTCCGCTGGTTAGGCGTACTAACCAGCGGACATGTTGGACGGACGGGTTTCCAGCAGACAAGTTTAAAAGCATGCTTTAAAACTTGTCTGCTGGAAAAACCTGTCTGCTCGCCCATACACACACGATCGGATTTGTCTGCTGAAACGGTCCGTCGCGGCCTTATAGTCTGCTGGAAACATGTTGGATTTTCTCCCATATTTCTCCCATATGAATCTTTTTTCAGTTACATAGTAGGTGAGGTTGAAAAAGACACACGTCTATCAAGTCCAACCTATGTGTGTGATTATATGTCAGTATTACATTGTATATCCCTGTATGTTGGGGTCGTTCAGGTGCTTATCTAATAGTTTTTTTAAACTATCGATGCTGAGACCCGCTGAGACCACCGCCTGTGGAATGGAATTCCACATCCTTGCCGCTCTTACAGTAAAGAACCCTCAACGCAGTTTAGGTTAAACCTCCTTTCTTCAAATTTGAATGAGTGGCTACGTGTCTTATTAAACTCCTTTCCACAAAAACATTTTATCTCTATTGTGCGGTCACCAGTAAGGTATTTGTCAATTTAAATCATATCCCCTCTCAAGCATCTCTTTTCCAGAGAGAATAAGTTCAGTGCTCACAACCTTTCTTCATAACTAATATCCTCCAGACATGTCGTCCCATTAGTTACTTCCCGATATAATGGCTCAGGCACCGGAGCCGGAGCCGCTTGCGCGTGGGAGCCACCAGTCACGGCTCGACCTCCTTTAGAAATGGCACAATCACTGTTTCTAAAGTAGGCCTGCGCCGTTGTCTACGGTGTATGTGCCGTAAACATTGGCGCAAGTCTTTTGGTAAATTTCTCCTAAACTGTGTAGGTTTAGTAGATATTTCTTGCATCTACTGGTAAAATTAAGCTAGGCTTACCTGTAGGTAAAGGGTGTACAACCACTTTATATTTGCACAGATATGAATGGGTATCATTGGAAATCATGGGGTATGATTTGTCATGCGACTCTGATGTCCAAAATCGCAGGACAAGTCGCACAAGGGCCTAAGTTTCCTCCTGCTCCTTCATTTACTTCTGTAGTAAAACGCCTAAACCTCCAACACTTGCTTTTCAGGCCACCCACAAGGTCTGGGCAAAGGATCCTGCTGCCAAATACCCAGAAAAGCCTTCAGCATACAGGGACACCCCTTTCCCCATTTCCTCAGTGGGGGGACATTTGTTAATCCCTACAATCCTGGGTAGCTTGTCCTGAAGGTGCAGAGTGCTATTTTAGGATTACAGAATTAACCTTTGCCCCTTGATCCGCTTTCAGTTTGTCACCTTCAAACTAGCAGACCTTACCTCACCACTTTTGCTTCTCCCAGACTATGACTCCTTTGTCTTGCCCCTGAATCCCAAATTTTCCCCAGGATGCTGGCTCCAGTTTTTGCCCTGGTGCTTTGTTATGGCCCACATTTGTTTGTGTTTGTCCAACCCTCTTTAGGCAGCAGTATAGCCTGTGGGTAAAGACCCAATGGACTCAAGAAATTAATTTTACATTACAAGAGAGTTCTCAATTACTTTGAGTTAAATAACATTTGTGAATATGCCGTGTATGGAATCCTAAGACCACACTAAGATGCCTCTGTAAGCACGGCCCTGATTTTATGTATAGCAGCAAAAACATTAAAGCAGAGCTCCACCCAAAAGGGAAAGTTCCACTTTAACCACTTAACGCCCGCCGCACGACTATGTACGTCCACAGAACATACGTCCCTGCCTTCTAGCGGGTCGGGGGTCCGATCGGGACCCCCTCCACTGCGTGCGGCGGGCATCTTACCTATGGGAACGATCCGTGCTGATGGGGCGGCTGTTCGTTTCTGTCCGCCCCCGCGTGATCGCTCCCAGCCAAACCTGTGAGCCTCCGCTGTGTCACTTCCTTTGCCTGTGTAATGTAAACACAGGCAGAGGAAGTGATGCAGCTCTCCTCTCGGCGGTATTTTCAATCCGGCGAGAGGAGACTCACAGTAAGGCTGCATTCACACCTAGGCGACACGATACGACACGTACGTGGCTTATCTTGCCGCCTGTAGAAAAAAAAAAAAGTTTAATCTTTCTTTAACATTGCGGTCTATGAGGGAACGCCAATGTCGCCTGAAAAAAAGGGTCCGGGACTTTTTTTCAGGCGACAGGCGTTGACATGTGAACCATCTCCATAGACCGCAATGTTATTTCACATCTCGAGCGACAAGAGCGACGGGCGACCGGCGTTTTGTCGCTCAGATGTGAATGGAGCCTTAGTCGCACAAGCACTACACTGACACCAGTACACATAGGCACATTTAAGCCCTTGCAATCACCCCCCTGTCACTGTGTCACTACTAGCAGTGATCATATATTTACTGATCACTGCATTTAGTGTCAGCGTGACAGTTAGTGTGACAGGCAGTTAGTGTTAGGTCCAGGGTAGCCCCGTACACCCCCTAATAAAGTTTTAACCCCTTGATCACCGCCCTAGTTAACCCTTTCACCCCCTATTACCAGCGTCACTAAGCGATCATTTTTTGTTTATAGCGCAAAAGATAAAAATTGCAGAGGCGATCAAATACCATCAAAAGAAAGCTCTATTTGTGGGAAGAAAAGGACGCAAATTTTGTTTGGGAGCCACGTCGCACGACCGCGCAATTGTCTGTTAAAGCGACGCAGTGCCGAATTGTAAAAACGCCTCTGGGCATTTAGCAGCATATTGGTTCGGGGCTTAAGTGGTTAAGGACTTATCCCCCGCTGCTCTCAAAGAACTTACACTTTTAAAAAGATGGGAGAGAGGAGCGAGTACCCAATTTGACAGGTACCTGCTGCCACTTTCGCTCTGGCCGCCTAGGCAATCGGAAGCAGAAGTTCTCCTCTTTCCTTCTCCCAACAGTTTTCTGGGACACGTGACAGGTCTCAGAAGACTTTAGGACCATTTACAATGAGCAGCACTGCTCGCACATGCGTAGTGAGCTACCAGCTGTGAAGCCGCAAGTTGTTATAGCTAGGTACCCACAGTTAAGGTGCCGGTGCTGAGAAAAGAAGACAGAAGGTTAAAATGGCTGGGGTGAGCACATTGCTGGATTGTGAGTGGCCGTTTTTTAAAAGTAGGCAGATACAGTCTTTTAAGCTGCTGATTCTAAAACACAGGAGACTGGGAAACCACTTTAAGATGTACTGTATATAGCAAAGATTAAACTGAGAGGCGAGCAAGCTCACTCAAACTTTTGAAGCCTTTTGACTTTGTTAGTTTTACAGCCACCCAAAGATGTGCAATTTGAAAAAAATAAAAAATAAATTTAAACATTGAAAACCTTCGAACCAACGTGTAAATAAAAAATAAAAAATACAAGTAAAACTTCAGATGAAAAAGGCTGAAAGTTACTTATATAACCATTCTCTGGCTATGCATGCTTTTTCAGCACAGTTATAATCCTGTGTATATGTGATATCACCTTCTTGCCAAAACATAATTATTCTTTCCTGGCTAAAGCATTTCATATTTTCTTTTGTCTTTGTAGACCAAACCATGATTCCAGAAGATACCATCAAAACATCATCTACTCGAGAAGAGCTGCTTGACCACATTAAAGTACAGTATATACTAAACTCCATAATTCTTCCTTTACCTCTCAAACCAACTTTATATTTTATTATGCTTTTATGTTGTTCAGTCTCATTCTATTTGTATCAATGTTGCATGGCCCCCTTGAGGACTGTGAATTTACCTGTTTATCTGCATCGCCATTACCCTGTGAACATTCCAACCCACCTGACACTCTAGGTTCAGACATCTTTTACAGCACCTTTAAATGACACAACACACAAGTCAAATATGTTTATATTATCTCAGCTTTTACTGGAGTAAGCAATGTGGTATTTATATACAAAGGAGGGTAATTGGTCAAAGAGTTCTGGATAACAGCCCAGAATCGGGAGAATAATTTCCTGACAAGACAGCTTAGAATTCAACTTCAACAGCACAGGTGCATAATATACATATATGTACAATAAAGTAACACTTGGAGCATAACCTGTAAGGACAGTAAAGGGTTAGCTGTCAAAAGCAGGTAGTCACACACTAAAGGGGAACCCCAGGCCAGCCTTTTCAACTTTTATATCATAATGAGAGATCAGGCAAAATATAGATAGAATAGAGCCCTTTAAATGGTAACAATGTCCAAATGCAGGCCTGATAGTCTTCGCCGGCAGTTGGAGCTCATTAGATAATATCCAATAAGGCACAGTAATGTGATAGCAGGCCAAATGGTTTAAACAGGCTAGTGGTACTTCTTGAAGTGGTTTTAGTTAAAGGCGTCTATGTACAATGTTCAATTAAAGTAACAAGGAAGGATTGCAAAAGTTGGGTAATTGTCCTCTCACCAACGACTGGACCAGCTAAACGCCTTGCAGACAGCGACCCGGCAAGAGACGTCCTTCAGTGAAGCGACCAGCGATCACCCACAGGTGCTGAGTGCGGATGACCGTAGTGTCGATCTGCTGGGTTGGTGCCACGTTGATGTCTGACAAACAGCAGGCAGAGTTAGGCCTTCCGGGGCCAGATTAGAATTACTCGATCACTGCATAGTAGGCCGCAGCGTCTCTCCCCGCCACAGAGAGATGTGCATCCAGAAAGGCCCAGGAAAAAAAGAGCGTGAGGCGGATCTCCTGACTCTTTTATAGTTCTCCTCGGGTTGTAGCAATGATCCCTGGGATGTGTAGTCCAGATGTAATGTCGCGCAATTTAATTGCCAGTCTGAAAGACTACTAGTCCCACAATCCTTTTGGTTGTTCTCACAGATAAGATGACAGTCACTGGCGCCCAGCACTAGAGGGATATAACTATAGGTGAAGAATGAAGGGCAAATTGCACAATATTATAACTGTAGTCCACATCACTACATCTATCTAAACCAGGGGTGCCCAACCTTTTGAAGAGCGAGGGCCACTTAAGCGACTTGGTAACTAGTCGCGGGCCACAATCAGTGGAGCGGGCGAATGACAGGTCCATGTCCACTCTGCATATGCAAAGCGGACACACCGAATCGGATTGGAGGTAGGACACAAGTTGGTTTACATCTGCCACTCCTTAGAGGTGAATTGAGGGCCCAATTGGGTCGGACTGACCGTGTAAAAGGGACCAATAGCTGCTTTCACATTGATGCGCTGCGGTTTAACCACACCGCGGGTGCAACGCAGTGTACCTTTGGCTTTTCTGCACTTTGCAATAGACTTCTATTATATTCTGCAGGTTTGGTGCACTTTCAGAAAGCTCAAACTTGCAGGTAATAACAGAAGTCTATGACTCTGCATCTGCGGATTAGTTTGAAAGCAGCCCAGTAACCACTGCAGAACACATATGCCCATATATACACTGTGATTTTAGTAATAAACTGAACTTTAATAACAGTATTCTATTCTATCCCAGAACAGGAGGTCGCGAGCCACATCAGAGGGCTCCGCAGGCCACATGTGGCCCCCGGGCCACTGGTTGGACACCCCTGATCTAAACCCGAGAACAAACACAATGAGCCAGATTCAGCGTATTCAGCGTATCTTTGTGCGGGCATAGCGTATCGAATATACGCTACGCCGCCGCAACTTAGAGAGGCAAGTGCTATATTCACAAAGCACTTGCTCCGTAAGTTGCGGCGGCGTAGCGTAAATCGGCTGGCGTATGCTTGCCTAATTCATAGCCGGTCGAACTGGGCATGCGCGCACATGCTCAGAATCACATCGCATAAACTCCCTAAGATACGTCGGCGTCAACGCCTATGGCGTGAACGTAATTTACGCACAGCCCCATTCACGTACGACTTACGTAAACGACGTAAAAACGACGGCTGTTCCGACATCCATACCTTTGCATGGGATGCGCCACCTATTTGGTGGTGTATCTTTACGCCGGAAAAACGGCGTAGATTACTGTTTCGGGGGTACGTACGTTTGTGAATCGGCGTATCTTGCTCATTTGCATATTTAACATGGACAACGCCGAATGCGTCCAGCGTAACTATGCGCCCATGATACGCCAGCGCATGCAAGTTCCTTTGGACGGCTGAAGCCATGTTTTTCGGCATATCTCGCTTTGTGAATCGGCGCATAGATGCGACAGCGCACATTTGAAATTTTGGCGGCGTATCTGGAGATACGCCAACGTAAGTCTTTCTGAATCTGGCCCTTAGTATATTACAGCTTACTAATTTTTTAAAGGTTTTTTCCCTTTACTTTTACCTGGAGATCCTTGCAGTAATACATTTCTTCTCTTGGGGTGACAATGCTCACAAACTGTACATGACCTATGGAGAAACAGCATTTCTTACCCTAGGAGAGGTCTTTAGAGTATGTGTGCACTTGCCTTGCACTAAAGAACACTTCCTATTATCTCCATAACAGAGAGGAGATGTTCTGTTGTCTACAGAGACAGGCAGGCACAGAGTGTGACAATATATCTCTCATCCCCTCCTCCTCTTCAGAGAGTTTTCAGCTTCAACAATCTAAGCATCTGCAGGCTGGGGGTAATTGTTAGTGAAGCATGTTAACTCTGCAGGTAACCCTTTACAAACACACAAACAGTAGCTACTAAGTTTAACGGTCACATCGTTACATCTTCTTTTACAATTCTGATGCCGCGTACACACGATCATTTTTTGTGATGAAAAAAACGAAGTTTTCTGTGAAGTAAAAAACGACGTTTTTGAAACGTCACTTTTCAAAGACGATGTTGCATACACACCATCGTTTTTTTCACAAAAAGCGAGGTTACGTTCATCACTCTTTTCCATTGAAGCTCGCTTCATAACTAGCTTCTGGGAATGCGCGGGTTGAAAAACATCGTTTTAAACGACGTTTTTGCTACACACGGTGACTTTTTGTGAAACAAAAAACGATGTTTTGAAAAACGACGCAAAAAATTCAAGCATGTTGGAATTTTTTTTTGGTCGTTTTTTTTAAGACAAAAAACGACGTTTTGCCCACACATGATCAATTTAAATGACGTTTTAAAAAACAGCGTTTTTTTTTCATCGCAAAAAACGACCGTGTGTACGCGGCATGACTTTTAAAAAATGCCTGTGCCACTCGCTGCCACACCCAGAGAAGAATGTGACAGAGTTTTCAAATGCAGTAGCCCTCACAGAGACAAAAGATTATTTAACTGATGATTCTGAAACTCAGCTTAAGAATTTTAAATATTGTTTGAAAAGAAAATAAAAAGTATGCAAGCAAACATACATTTGTTCATTAAAACTAGTACCTGTGTTAGTAAAAACAGACAATGCAACAGTAAAATGAACATGATTAGAATTACAAATGACTCAGTAAAGTTCAACTGCTTTTGAATCCCTGCAAAGTTCAAAATAATATATTGGCGTCATTGGCTCTAAAAAATATTATACTTAACATTTTCCCATAGTGTCTTTGGCAGGGGTGTCCAAACTTTTTTGAAAGAGGGCCAGATTTGATGAAGTGAACGTGCGTGAGGGCCGACCATTTTGCCTGACATTCTTTGAACCATTAAAATTCTGTGTCAGTGTGTTCGTCCAAGCACTAATACACTGCCCAAAAATAAGTCTCCTACCTTTGTGGCTGTGTGTGGTGAATATACAGTCCCTGACATATATTTCTAATCAAGATTTTGTTACAAGAAATGGGTCATTTTAATCCTAACAGCTTTTATAATAATGTTTTAGTGCAAAACGAAACTGACAAAAGTATTCTAATATTCACAGCTTGGTAAAGCCCATTGAGTTAATTTTTGCCAAGACATAAGTGTTGTCGCCTTGTTATATGAGCTTCCCATGTGACTAATAATGGATCAATTAGGTCTCATGTGTGTATAAAAAGAACACCAGTACACTAGACCTTCTCAATTGAAACTAAACCTCTGCAAACATGCCTAAGATTCACCCGGAGACTAAAGTGTTGATTATCAAGAGGCTGAAGACCAAATCCACTGCTGATGTGGCAGACACCTTCAATGTGTCTCAGCGTCAAGTTCAGAGGATAAAAAAAGATTTGAAGAGACTGGAGACGTTTTGGACAAGGCCAGGTCAGGCCGACCCCGCAAGACAACTGCTCGAGAGGACCGTTTGTTGGCTCGAAAATCCAAGGCCAGCCCATTTTCCACTGCAACAGAGCTCCACGAGACCTGGTCACCTGAAGCCCCTGTGTCAAGCAGAACAGTTTGTCAGATTCTGTCTCGAAATGGCCTCCATGGTTGAATCGGTGCCCATAAGCCAGCACTAAACAAAAGACTATTGAAAAACTGTGCGGCATTTGCCAAGGGCCACAGCCTGCTAAAAGGATGGACTCTGGAAAAGTGGCAGAAGGTGGATTTTTCCGATGAATCTTCTGTTGAATTACACCACAAATATTGCAGGAGACCTACTGGAACCCGCATGGAGCCGAGATCTACCCAGAAAACAGTGAAGTTTGATGAAGGCAAAATCAGTAAGGGGGTGTGCAAGGGATCTGCAGGGTGGAAGGCAACATCAATAGTCTAAAATACCAAGAAATCTTAGCTACCTCTTATATTTCCAACCATAAAAAAGGCCACATTTTGCAGCAGGATGGTGCTCCATCACATACTTCCATCTCCACATCAAAGTTCCTTAAGGCAAAGAAGATCAAGATGCTCCAGGATTGGCCAGCCCAGTCACCAGACATGAACATCATTGAGCATATGTGGTTTAGGATGAAAGAGGAAGCATGGAAGACAAAACCAAAGAATATTGATGAACTCTGGGAGGCATGCAAGACTGTTTTCTTTGCTATTCCTGATGACTTCATCAATAAATTGTATGTTTTCTTGCCGCATGGGTGCTGTCCTTCAAGCTCATGAAAGTCATACAAGATTTGGATCTCACAGCACCACTACTAAATTTTCTGACATATTTTTGGATTTTCAGTGAAGTTTTTCAATTTCTGTCTAGGCGACAAAACTTTTGTCTTGACAAAATTTGACCTTTCTGTCTTGATTGAATGATAAATCTTTTTTCAGTGAAACCAATTTATTTCAGTGCATTAAACATAATTTGGGAGGGCTTTAGCTTTTCATATGAGCTATTTCTAACACCAATTGATTAATTAATTAAAAGTCAGGTTAATAGCAAGAGTTTCTACAAAATAGAGAAGCGACAAGACTTTTGTCAGGGACTGTATATATATCTCCTCTTTGGCCCTCAACAAATCCCAGAGCTCAGCTCAGGGGGGTTGTAAAGACAAAAATATTTTCCTCTTAAATTAAAGTCTGACAGTAGCTGATAAAGTAAAAAGTAATGTTTTGCATTATAACTAGATTGATACCTGTTGAAATCGAGCTGTTTTATTCACCTCCGTCACTCCTGAATCTCACTGACTTCCTGGTTTGCGGTGCACAGTCATTCTTGCTACATCCGTCGGACATGTCCGCTGGTTAGTACGCCTAACCAGCGAACCGAAATCCCCTGCATGCGTCGAATGGATTTGACGCATGCGTGGAAGCATTTTACTTCCTGGTTTGCGGACGTTGCGGCGTCAACCTCACCGCCACGTCACCGCGGGGATTTTGGTTTGATCGTGTGTACACACATCAGACCAAAATATCCCAGGAGACATGTCCGATGAAAACGGTCCGTCGGACATGTCTCCTCGGCCTTAGGGATCAGTTTGAGAGCTTGAGATGTACTGAAGCTCAGTTTTAGTAAAATAAGAGCAGATTTACCGATTTTGCTTTACGACATTAAAAGTGGTTGTACTACCACTTTTATCTACAGGTAAGCCTATAAGACTTACCTGTAGGTACTGTGAAAATCTCCTAAACTTCCACCGTTTAGGAGATATTCACTGTATCTGCTTGTGCCGACGTCATCGGCACATACGCACTGAGGAAACGGCTCGCTTGTGCCGCGACGGCGACTCCTGTGTGCATGCACCGGAGTGACGTCATCGTGGCTTCGACCAATCATAGCCCCGGAGCCTGTGAACCCAGAAATAACTCCGGGATACATGTCGCCAGTCACATCGGTGTACGGGTACCACTGCAACAGCTTTGATCTAAGGTAAGTATTTCATAATGAGCTAGTATGTGATGCATACTAGCTCATTATGCCTTTGTCCTGAAGGTTTTTTTTTTTTTTTGAGAGTTCACAACCACTTTAAGGAGTCTTTGCTAATAGATGGTTTAGACATCCTGCTGCTAAATTCCCTCTAGCTAATCTGCTTTGAGTTAATGTGTCTTGAACTGGACTGTAATGTGTTACCTCCTGAGAATGCCTATCCAAGACAGGAGATCATTTTAATTTTTAAACTTCGAAACCTGAAACATTAAAATTCTGGAGAAATAAGAGTGGCACTGTGTACAATATGACTTCCCCATTGCCTTTGCACAGTTTGAGGTCATCAGACATCAACAGAAAGTAATCTGCTCAGTAGATTTCTGACAAATGCCCTGGGCCCACTGGTGCTGTGGCACCAGAGCTGTGTCAATTTCTAGCCTCCTAATATTAGCCTGAGGGAAACAAGCTCTTACTTTTAGACTGTTCACATTGCAGAACATCTAAATGATGTAACCAGCTGTAACAGCCGCATGACCCTATTGCTTAATATTAATTGCAAACTCTTATATCTCATAACACATTCATTTGTCCAATTCAATCATGTAATGAAATCGGTAGTTGTTTTATTTTTTAGTAAGCTTAAAAAAGCAGTTAGTCAGAAAAAAATGTGGAGAAATTATATTTTATTCTGTACAAAATGTTATGTAATGATACAATTTTCAAAAAAAGTTTCCATATTTGGTAGGGCTGTTTTCAGTTGCTAGTGGGCTTATTTTATTTATTACATGTATTTATATACAATATGACAATTTATGCAGTGATTTACATATACAGAGAGGCCCAGAGTAAAGAACAAAAAGCATAGACACAGGGCTGGCATGACAGGGGTTAAGGGGGCCTGGCAAAGGGGTACTAACAGCAAGTTAATACAGGGGCAGCATCAGGCTGTATGGGGTGGAGCAAAGGGGGGAATGTGTTGGGTTTCCGGAAGGGGAGGGCTCAGTTAGAGCAGCCGAGCATAGGAACTTCCCACCCTCCTGCCCTATATGTGGTGAGTTTTTGCTGGTTGAGGATTTTGGGGTTGATTTAGTCAGAGGTGGCTATTGGTGGGGGTGCAAGGTCCTTTTTAGGTTCAAAAGGTATGGTATAGGGACCCGTCTGAGGTACCCTGTTGGTGGATGCGTACTTGTTAGTTGTCTCTGAGTTGGTGGTTATCACGTACCTGATGGGAGACTGAGATGACGAGGTCGGCCTCTCTTGTATCTCCAGCCCTGGCACTGCCGGAGATAGAACAGAGGACACCAAGGGACTGGAGGAACATAAGTGCCTGTGGGTGAAGACTCCGACAGCAGGGACACTGAACATCCGACGAGATGTAATTCCTGAGGGCCTTGCAGCAGGAAGTTTGCAGGAGGTCGCAGGAGTAAGTCGCAGGCACTCAGGGTTGCTGGAGCGCAGGCACAGGGAGCCAATGCAGGTCGTGCGGGTAGCCGGGTCAAGAGGAAGGCGGGCAGCGAGGTACCAAGCAGCAGGCAGTAGCAGCGTCAGGTGGGGTGCCAGGGTCAGGAACCAGTAGTCAGAGTACAACAGAGTCAGTAGCGGGTCAGGACAAGCTGGGTTCAGCAACAGGAGATCAGCAAGATAAGAGCAGGATTCAAGTAACAGGGTACACTCTGAAGACCAGTCAGCAATGGGTCTAGGTCAGAGCACTTCCTTAAATAGGCAGTGAGTGGCAATTGGCGCTAGGGGCGCGCACGGCGTCCATCGCGCGCGCATTGGTGCACGTGCACGCATTGGCGTGCCCGTGTGCGCGCGCACATGCGCATTGGTGCGCCTAAGTATTTCAGGACGCCTGTGTGCGCGCGCATGCGCCAGAGGGCGCCTAGGACAGAAGGTTACAGTTCTCTTACAGTGGTTTTGCGGCTTGAGGCTGGTGAAGTGACTAACAGGTGCTGTCCTGTGGGGTTTATACCCATTAGGACCTTGCGGTACTAAACTGTCATCTGGTTTATGTTATTATATGTTAATATTTTGTTTAGTAAAAAGGCTGCTATGGCCAATTTACTCCAACTTGGTGTGGTGTGGTTACTACGGAAAGGGGGGGGGGGGATTGGCATAGCAGTTACAAGGCTTATTTAATCCCATAGTCCCTTCCCTTAGGAGCTTACAATCTAAAGTCCCTATCTAACATATTAGGGCCAACTTAGACAAGAGCCAATTAACATGTCTTTGGAGTGTGGAAGGAAACCCATGCAAGCACAGGAAGAACATGCAAACTCCATGCAAGTGGTGTAGTGGTTGGAAATCAAACCAATGGCCCTAGTGCTACCAAACAGAAATGCTAACCATTAAGTACTGGGAAATTACTATTACCAGTAGGATTTGTGAAACTATAGCTTAATCACACATATGCACGTGCACTCTCTCTCACACCATTTGTTGGGAGAGGTAGAAAAAACATTGATGTATTTTATATGTAGCAAGGGAACGACCCCTAGAGGTTTAATGGTGACCTTCAGAGTCAGGGAGAGCTGACATCCTTCTTTGTAGAGTGGGTTACTAGGCATAGTGGGTGTAATGCAAGATAGAATGATTGTGCGCCAGTCACTTTTTGAATGTAAGCAAAAGAGATTTAGTGTCTCTTAACAATAACTGGGGGAGAGAGGGCTAGGGCCTGAACACCCTTAGGCAGATGCAATAGCAATTGTCAGGCTCTGAGACAAAATAGGCAGCACCATATTTGTAGAACTCCTGTCTCCAATGGCAACTGACTTGTAGGTTGACTTCAACACAGATCTGTACACAAACCAGACTTGGTATTCCTGTTGTGTAGGACCTGGCCTCCATGTCACAGCCTCCCACTGTAGCTTTCCTCACTGAGCTCCCAGTCTTCTCACCAAATCTTCTGATCCCAGCTGCCACTGTATCCCCTGAGCTCTTTCACAGCTAACCCGTTGTACACTCCAAGCGTCACCAACGCTACCTGCTGGGTCCCTTGCTTGGCTCTCAGCTAACCCGCTGAATCCTCTTGAAGTGTCCCCCACACTCACCTGCTAGGTCCCTGACTTGAACGCTGAAGCTTTCCCAACTTGTTCACTGTTTACCCTAGTGAAAAAGGCTGTTCTGGTACTTCAGACTTTACAAACCTGGCCTCTGATAACATGAGTAGTTGTCCCTTATTGGCAATGGTGTCTCCTTTATCTCCTAACCTTCCGCTGCTGCTTCACAAACAGCCTCCATGCTTCAGTCTGGGGCTAAAATAACAATAATCACCTGACTCATTCCCCTTAAATAGGCTCTCCCATCATGATTAGCCACAGATATGGTTGGCTGAGAAATGTCTATTTGCAGCCTGAATTTTCTGTGGTTTTGTCATTCTAATGAATGAATGAATGAGTGACTTGTATAGTGCTACAAATGCGAACTAAATCACCTCAAGACGCCTTTGCAGCCAGTGTCTGCCTATGTCTTCAAAAGAGATGGGTCTTAAGCTTCTTCTTGAAGGCCAGATGGTTTTCTTCCAAGCAGATGTCCGCGGGTAGAGAGTTCCATAGCTGGGGTCCTTGGACTGCGAATATTTGTTTGCCTTTTGATTTGTAGTGGGTCTTGGGAATGTGGAGGACGTTCTGATTAGTTGACCAGAGGTAGCGAGGTATTGCGGGGCTTTTCCTTGTGTACATTTGTGAGTGAGGCAAAGGGTCTTAAATGTAACCCTTCTCGGCTAGCCGATAGAGGGTCATCAGGGAAGGGGTGATTGTTTTTTTTCCAGTTACCAGTCTGGCTGCTGTGTTCTGAACAACTTGTAGATGTGAAATTTGGTATTTGGGAAGTCCTAGGTAGAGGGAGTTTGCATAGTCGAGTCGGGAATTGATGATTGTTCCAACTACTGCTGCTGTGTCTCCAACACCAGACGAGACAAAACTACATACAACAGTTTTGTTGCTTCCTTTGATGGGGAGGAAACTATATCACTTCTCACTTTGAAACAAGTTACTTGAATGTTTACATGTACATTCTGCTTTGTCACCGAGTTTGGAAATCTGGGGATTAGGGAGGTAGTTACATATGCTTAAAAAAACTGGACAAGCAATAAATGTATTCACTGACCACTTGATTACAGCTTCTTCTTCAGGCTTATGTAGTGTTATGTGTGGATTGGTACGGCTGTGGGTCTGGTGGGACCCCTGAACCATTGACTGGAGTAACTAAATCCTATGGCAGGTTTGTTTGGTCCACTGAAACAAGTCCAAGAGCAGCTGTATAACAGTACCCCCTATAGTTGCATAATAGAACAACACATTTCCAGACCTGAGATGAAAAAGGTTGATATTTGCATATCAGATTATTCCAGTATTAGGGGTGTTCCACCAATAAAGGAATTTAGCATTGAGGATCCTGGATAAAACTGTTGTTCAGTTTGTCAAACAATTTTAACTAATCAGCCTGGGTGTATTTTTATTTAATAATTTACAATAATTGCACATAGGTAACCACTTTGACATATGATTGGTTGTCCTGGAAATACCACTTGTTGTCACTTGCTTTATGGGTCAATGAGTCCTGATACTACAAAATTGTGCTGCATCTTCTTATTTTACTTTCGCACTTGAAGCAGTTGCAAATTTTCATTAAACTGCAATATTATACTGTATTCTATTGATTACTACACTTGTGTTTACCTATACCCTGTTATATATTGGCCTATATATATATATTTTTTTTTTTACATTCCTTCTTGACCTTGCTTGCAGAACTTACAAAATGAAATAACAGAAATAGTAGCAGAGATAGATGATTTTGAACGTCTGGAAATAAGGTGAGTAGGCATTACTAAGTTTAATTTGATTACATCTGTATCATATTTACATATTATTAACATCTGCTTTTATTTTTCAGTCGTAAAATACAGAGGGAGAATGAATTGCTCAGTGCTAGCAGGAAATTTAACATGGATCCAGAGAAAGTGAGACATTTGACTTGATAGTTTATAGTAGATATATATTATGTATTGCCTTCGGATTTTTTTTTTGTAATTAAATACTTTGTAAACCCAAAACGCCAGATTGCCATAGTCAGATACATTTTGCAAGTATTGATGTTTGGCAATGGGTTTTACCCTACCCTATGACATATTATGTCAAAATTAGCTATTAGGCTGGAAAGAGACTAAGCAGGGGTTGGCCAAAGAATTTGTAGGAGAACAGGAGCAGGGCAGCCATCACAAATTTTGAGGCCCTTTACACAACTTTAGGCAGGGCCCCCCTGGAGCAGAGAATCGGGGGGGGGGGGTGTCCTCTCTCCTGCCACGAGTCATCTCTTTTCTCTCCTGCCACGAGATAAGCTGGACGGGGGGTTTGGTGCTGACGAACAAAACAAAGTCAAGTCTTCTCTTCTCTCATACCGTGAATTGCTAAAGGTGGGGGGGGGTGGGGGGTCAATCAAGAAAAAAAGGGGGGCGTCCGGGCCCATGGGGACCATTGGGCCCCTTACAGGCGTAATGACTGTATCCCCTTGATGGCGGCCCTGTACAGGAGAGAACATCTTTGATGCATGCCTCCTCATTGGAAACCTTGAAAGTTGTAAGAGGCCAGCTCATCCACTGTCCTTCTAGTCCTTACCTGTATGTGAATCTCTAATTAAAGACAGTCATTCAGTCAGTGGCATACCAAGTGGGGGGCGGGGGGCAGGGCCGCTCCGGGTGCCACACACTGGGGCAGTGTCAGGCCGCCCCCCCCAATCCGTGACTGAAGCAGCGACAGCACCGCAGGGTGGCTTTAGGCAGATAAGAGCAGCAGGGAGACTGGTAGCAGCTACAGTGGTGATACAAAGGGGGAGGGGGGTGCGAGGTGACACCGCTGCACCATTCATCCCCTCCTCTCGTGGCTGTGGAGTGATTCCGGTCACCGGTGTTTGGCACTTTTCAGTAAATTAAAGGCTTTAACATTGCCATACATATAAAGGACTGTCAATGGTGATTGATAGTGCCATTGCTAAACAATCCTTTTGAACATGCTAGTTCCCTGGCCTTCAGCCTGATGCTTTTGTTTCAGTGCTTTCTGAGCCCCTGACCTTAAACAGGTATAGAAATACGAAATTCTTACACTAACGTGCAGCATGCCTATTTCAGGTCTGTGATTCAAATGTGCTTATTTCGTACACAACCAGGAAAGTAAAATTTTCAAAAGGAGGCCAGCAATAGCAGCACCATACTTATCTCATGACAGAGTCACTTTAGGTTATCAATACTAGGGGATGTGGTGGGGGGACAGAACTGGCAGACTATACCAAAGCAATGCCCTTTGGACATAGGGGTTTATTTACTAAAGCTGGAGAGTGCAAAATCAGGCTCACTTCTGCATAAAAAAACAATCAGCTTCCAGGTTTTATTGCCAAAAGGGGTTGTAAAGGTTTGTTTTTTATTTTCTAAATAGGTTCCTTTAAGCTGGTTCATTGTTGGTTCACTTACCTTTTCCTTCGATTTCCCTTCTAAATGTTTTTTTTCTGTGTTTTCTTTGTCTGGATTTCTCACTTCCTGTTCCTCCTTAGTAAGCTGTTCAGTAAGTTGTTCTGGCTGATTAACCACCACTCGCATAATGGTGGCAAGTTTACTGAGGAGAAACAGGAAGTGAGAAATTCAGACAACAGAAAACATTTTTTTTAGAAGGGAAATCGAAGGAAAAGGTAAGTGAACCAACAATGCACTAGCTTAACCACTTAAGGACCGCCGCATGTACATTTACGTCGGCAGAATGGCACCGACAGGCACATCAACGTATATATACGTTGGTGCCTTGGGGGGGATCGGGGGTCCGATCGGACCCCCCCCCCGTACATGCGGCGGTCCGCGCGGCTGCAGGAGCGATCCGACAAGTGGGGGCGGCTATCCGTTTTCATCCGCCCCCTCCGGATCGCTCCCAGCCAATGCGCGCGCCCGCCTGACCTGTCACTTCCTCCTCCTGTGTAAACACAGGAAGGAGGAAGCGACGTGATCTCTCCCTCGGCGTTTGTTTCAAGCGCCGCTGAGGAGAGATCACAACACAGCAAGTAAGTCTGCACCAACAGCACACTTACACACAGACACAAACACATTTAACCCCCGCGATCGCCCCCCCCCTCCCCCCTGTCACAGTGTCACTGAATGCAGTAATCATACATGTATGATTACTGTATTTAGTGTCAGTGTGACAGACAGTGTGACAGTCAGTCAGTGTTAGTGTCAGGGTAGCCCCCCCACCCCCCCCAATAAAGTTTTAACCCCTTGATCACTGCCCTAGTTAACCCTTTCACTCCCTATTGCCAGCATCACTAAGCGATCATTTTTCTGATCGCTGTATTAGTGTCGCTGTTCCCGCTAGGTAGCTAATTTTTTTTTAATGCGATTTTTTTTTTACTAAAGACATGCGGCTAAATAAATTTTGGCCTAAATGTTTAACTAAAATTTAGTTTATTGGTTTTTTATTATAACAAAAAGTAAAAAATATTGATTTTTTTCCAAAAATGTCGCTCTATTTTTGTATATAGCGCAAAAAATAAAAATCGCAGAGGCGATCAAATACCACCAAAAGAAAGCTCTATTTGTGGAAAAAAAAGGACGCGAATTTTGTTTGGGAGCCACGTCGCACGACCGCGCAATTGTCTGTTAAAGCGACGCAGTGCCGAATCGCAAAAACCCCTTGGGTCATTTGCCAGCGTATTGGTCCGGGTCTTAAGTGGTTAAAGGAACCTATTTAGAAAATAAAAAATGAACCTTTACAACCCATTTGATTAAAATAAAGCTGAGGTTAGAAGCTGATTGGATACCATGCACAGCTGCACCAGATTTTGAGTGCACCGGTTTTAGTAAATATCCCTCGTAGTTTCATAATGGACAGAACTGTGACCACTGTGCTTCATGTTGTCATGTCCCTTATCAAATAAAAGTATTATTTTTTAATGGAACATTGCATTATGAATGTTTTTTATAACTATCAATAAATATTGATATAACATGAAATGTTAGAGAGTTGCAGTGTTCTAAAATATCATTCTTTACTTTTGAATTAATTTTTTTCTCTGAAAACCCAGACAATGAACACTCCAGATCCCCAAAATGTTTTATTTTTATTCTTCTTAAATTTCTTTTGTACAATTGATATGCTAGACTCCACAAATTCTCATTACCTGATGCAGTTTTACCAATTGCTCCGTTCAGACCACATACCTCATAGCCGTACATATCTGAAGAGCTAAACTTAAAACCAGGGGCGGACTGACAACTCATGGGGCCCCCAGGCAATAGAAGATTATGGGGCCCCTGGGCTTACAGATGTCCACCACGCCAGGAGGCAGTGCAGAGGTGGGGCAGCTAAAATCTCTGGATTTTCACATCAGAAGCATGTTGGTTTCAGACATATCAGGGACAGATGTAAAAAAAAACATAGATTTTTACATACTCTCCCTGGTTTTATTGAGCCTGGCAAGCCTGATGGGGCCCCCTAGTGACATGGGGCCCTCGGCAGTGCCCAAGTGACTTAATGGTCAGTCCGCCCCTGCTTAAAACATATAATCCCCGTCTGATGGAACTCATCCTTTCCCAGAGTATGGCCATTATTTAGTTAAACCACATCAACTCTTGTTATCATCATTATCCTGTATGTAAATGCAAACCATGGTTGTTTTCTTTCTGCTTTAATTCAAGCACAAAGTAGCACACTGCTTTGCATTTTTTCGTAGCACTAATTGTGGTAAAAGCTTTTGCTTTTTCTGATTGTGCCCTGGGGCCATGTCTACTTTTCAGTGAAGGGATAGCAATGAAGTCATTGTCAAGGCTGAAGTGGTTTAGATTAGGCAAACATAAGGAAAACGTTGTGCAATGTATGATTTACTTCTACAATGATGGAAGGGTATCCATTTCAAACCACCCAAAACAAGCATCTCTGATTCTTTTATTAGCCTTCATAGCCTTAAAGCGGAGTTCCACCCAAAAATGGAACCCTCCCCCCACCGGTGCGACCTATTTGGCACCATTCAGGGGGGGGGGGAGCACATACCTGTGTAATACAGGTATCTTGCTCCCACTTCCGGGCATAGATAGTTACCTAAGCCATCCGCAGGTATCTACGCCACTTCCGGTGCCTTCTCAGCCCCCCCTGTCTTCTGGAAGACACACAGGTCCCAGAGGACAGCAAGGGCCAGTGGGATAGCGCAGCGCGAGTCACGCATGCGCAGTAGAGAACCAGGAAGGCTTAACTTCCCGATTCCCTTACCGAAGATGGCGGCCGCACCCGCGAGCCGAGCTATAGATCGTCTTCAGGTGCCAACTTTGCAGACGCCCAGGACAAGTAAGTGTCCTTATTTTAAAAGTTAGCAGCTGCAGTATTTGTAGATGCTAAAAAAAAAAATGGTGGACCCCCGCTTTAATGCCGCGTACACACGATCATTTTTCGGGTTGTAAAAAACGTTGTTTTTTTAAAATTGTCATTTAAAATGATCGCGTGTGGGCTTCAGAGCATTTTTCGGGTTCTGAAAAATTCGAACATGCTCTATTTTTTAACGACGTTTTAAACATTGTCGTTTTTCGGGTTGTAAAAAATGATCGCTTGGACTTTAACAATGTGAAAAGCCTGCGCATTCTTTAGAACCAAGTTATGAGACGGGAGCGCTCGTTCAGGTAAAACTACCGTTCGTAATGGAGTAAGCACATTCATCACGCTGTAACAGACTGAAAAGCGCGAATCATCTTTTACTAACCCGAAATCAGCAAAAGCATCCCCAAGAGTGGCGTTATCCGCATGGAACTTCCCCTTTATAGTGCCGTTGTACGTGTTGTACGTCACCACGCTTTGCTAGAGCATTTTTTTTTTTTCAAGATCATGTGTGTGCAACGTCGTTTTAATGATGAAGTTGGAAAAAACGTTGTTTTTTCGAGAGGCTGAAAAACATATTTTTTTACAAACCAAAAAATGATCGTGTGTACGCGGCATAAGAGATTGTATATGCATTAAACATTCAGATTTTCTGAGCAAATGAAGGTCACACTAATGATGCTAAGCATGAACAGGTATATTCTTATGAGGCATGTTCTGAGGAGGAGCACTTCCAAAATTCCATACCTATAGCGCATGGTGCCCCTGATGTCCCACAATGTGTAGGCTGCTGGATTCTGTAGAAATCTTCACTACAGGGCTATGCTGAGGAAGCATTTGATGCCCCATGTATCAAGTTGACCACCATTGCTGTTCAGAGTACAGAGGAAGAGGCAAATTCCCCCCTATTTAAGCAGCTATTATTTTTGTAATGTGTGAATATTAAGTACAGTGCTAATCCATACAGTATTGTGTGTAACTATTAGAAAATTGTGCAAGTATGCAAACAGTAAGTATAACACATTGAGTGAGACTTACTAAAACTTGAGATGCAGAATTTGGTGCAGCAGTGCATGGTAGCCAATCGGCTTCTAACTTCAGCTTGTATAATTAAGATTTGGCAATAAAACCTGGAAACTGATTGGTTTCTATGCAGAGCTGCACCAGATTTTGCACTCTGCAGTTTTAGTAACTCAAAATTACCCCCATTGACTGTGAAAAATTAAATAAAGTGCTACAGTAGGTGCAAACAGCAATAAATGAATATATATACAATTCATAAATTGAAATCACTAAAAAGTCCATATATGTGAAATGGCAATGTGAATAAATAACTCATACAGTGGGGATCGAAAGTTTGGGCACCCCAGGTAAAAATTTGTATTAATGTGTATAACGAAGCCAAGGAAAAATGGAAAAATCTCCAAAAGGCATCAAATTACAGATTAGACATTCTTATATGACAAAATGACAGAAAACAAAAAAATGGCGCCTGCAAAAGTTTGGGCACCCTGCAGAGTTAATATCTTCTACTCCCCCCTTTGGCAAGTATCACAGCTTGTAAACGCTTATTGTAGCCAGCCAAGAGTCTTTCAATTCTTGTTTGAGGAATCTTTGCCCATTCTTCCTTACAAAAGTCTTCCAGTTCTTTGAGATTTTTGGGCTGTCTGTCACGCACTGCTCTTTTAAGGTCTATCCATAGATTTTCAATTATGTTGAGGTCAGGAGATTGTGAAGGCATGGCAAAACCTTCAGTTTACGCCTCTTGATGTAATCCCCCGTGGATTTTGAGGTGTGTTTAGGATCATTATCCATTTGTAGAAGCCATCCTCTCTATATCTTCAGCTTTTTCACAGATGGCATTAAGTTACCATTCACAATTTGCTGAAATTTTATTAAATCCATTTTTCCTTCTACGCGTGAAATGTTCCCTGTGCCACTGGCTGCAATACAACCCCAAAGCATGATTGATCCACCCCTATGCTTAACAGTTGGACATAGGTTATTTTCATTAAATTCTGTGCCCTTTCTTCTCCAAACGTACCTTTGCTCATTCTGGCCAAAAAGTTCTATTTTAACCTCATCGGTCCACAGAACTTGTTTCCAAAATGCATCAGGCTTGTCTATATGTTCATTTGCAAAGTTAAAACGAGACTTCCGGTTCGAATGGAGTGACTCTGCTATCAAATACCTCGGCATCTTCCTCACGCCTAAATTTGAAACTCTTTACACCCGAAATTATCCCCCTATGTATCGTAAATTGGAACAGGACCTGAAATCTTGGTCTAGACTTAATTTGTCATGGCTGGGTAGAATAAATGCCGTAAAAATGACCCTGCTTCCTAGGCTTCTCTACCTTTTCCGAGCCCTCCCGATCCCTTTGAGGAAGGATCACTTGAATTCCTTCCAGAGCAAAGTTTTGAAATTTATCTGGGGAAGTTCAGGTTATAGGATTAAACAACAATCTCTCTTCCATTCCAGGAAACAGGGTGGTATAGGACTGCCCCACTTATATAATTATTACTTGGCTTTGAGATTGGCCCAATTCTCCATAATTTTTACAAATTGGAATAAACCTGACTGGGTACAGATTGAACGACAGGCAGTTCCTCTACACACCCTGGATTTCCTAGCATGGATGGCCCCCAAGTCGAGACCTCCTATACTTGCTCCTACCCTCTCTCACTCGTATGCGTTATGGGATAAGTTGAAGTTGAATCCCAACCTCACATCTGATGTTAAACCCTTGTCTCACCTCTTTCGTAACCCAAATTTTCCCCCTGGACTGGATATATTAGCTTTTCGATGGTGGATTGATAAGGGACTGTATCGCCTGGGTCAGTTTTTCACCCCTACTGGTCCTGTTTCCCTATCTTATTGTATAAGTAAACTAGAACTCCCACCTTCTGAGAGATTCCGCTTTTTTCAAATTAATCATTTTTTACATAGCATATGTTCCTCCAAGCCCCACCCTTATAAATTCACAGATTTTGAATTATTTTGCAGTCAGTCCATTGAGGGGAGGGGAGGCATATCGATTGTCTATGCGTCACTTTCCTCTCCAACCGCTAAATCTTCCTTCATGCTTGCATGGGAGGAGGATTTTCAGTTTAAGTGGAACCTGGAGACCTGGAAAGCAGCTGTTTCTTCAGCTTTTAAAGGTATCATTAACATTTCTCTTATAGAAGCCAGTCTGAAGGTCATAACTAGATGGTACCTAACTCCTTCTAAGTTGGCTAGAATTTTCCCCTCAGCCAACCCTTTATGTTTTAGGGGTTGTCAGTTGTTGGGCTCTTTTGCGCATATTTGGTGGGAGTGCCCTAGAATCAGGCCGTTCTGGAGAAAGATTCTTTTAACTATTAAGAAGGTTACCGGTTACGAAATTGTAGGACATCCAGAGTCCTTCTTGTTGAACGCTCACCTTCCTGGAACTTCTAAACAGACACGCAGATTGATTCATTTTATTTTGCTGGGTGCAAAGATTACTTTGGCCAAAGCATGGAAACTACCGAGAGTCTCTGTTAAGGCAGTGATCAGGAAGATCTCCTGGATCATGTGCCAGGAAAAGGTGGCCGCCATGCTGAATGACTCATTGCCTGGTTTTGAATTAATCTGGAGTCCTTGGGCTCAGTTTATGGGTATTTCGCTCATCCCGGGAACCTAGGTCAATTTTTAGTTAGGTTTACTTTTAGCCTGCTCGGATGATCTCTTCCCGTGGTGCATCCCCCATCATTCCCCTACTCCCACTCTCTCTTTCTATCTTCCTACTCTTTTCACCTTTTTTCTTCCCTTTTTTTTGAGCTCTCCCTTTCCTTTGTCCCTTTCCTTTTTTTTTTTCTTTTTTCTTTCCTTTAGTACTATTGTTTAATACGGATTTCATTCCTGCATCATTCCGTTTGGAGATGTTCTATATATTTTTAGGACCTCCCCGGTGTGGAGTTGTCCGGGGTGTCCCCACCCGCTTGCACAGTGAGTTCCCTTTCGGGTGCTGGTGGCTGGGGACTCTCCGGCGATACTACTTTCCTGGGCCTTTAATGACAGTGTTGGGATATCTTTTGAGGCATTGTTAACCAGGGGGGTGGTCGAAAGATCTGCCTCTGCTTGTATCGCGGGTCTCACCCAGTAGTCAACCATGAGTCCATATCTCCACTGTCCTGACTTTTCTATTTCTGATGTTTGCAGGAATGGTTGTTTTATGTACTGTTTCTTATATTTTGTTATTTCTTTTATGACAATAAAAACCTTTAAAGTAAAAAACCTTTTAGATTGACATCACCTGGTCTTCCCAGACGATGATTGAGAAAAATCCATGACACTGGCAGGTCTCAGCTTTGCAAAGGGGGCAGTGCATGCTATAAATTCTGCAGGGTGCCCAAACTTTTGCAGACCCCATTTTTTGTTTTCTGTAATTTTGAAAGTGTAAATGATGAAAATAAAATCTAACTTTTTTTGACATATTATTTATAAGAATGTCTAATCTGTAATTAAATAAATAAAATGTGAAATAAAGTGTTTAGGTAGAAATCGATGTTGAAATTGAAGATATATTCGACCACTGAAGGATAAGCAACCATCCAGTAAGAAATCACCCTGGACTGTTAATCCACCACTGATGAAAAAAGATGGATACACTTACCTGACTTAGGGGACCCAATGCCAGCGGCACAGAGTCAAACAGGCATGGAACTGGGAACGTGGTCACTCTCAGGAAACAAAATGTGAGGTCAGCTTCCGTTCAACCTTGTCACCGGACCCAATCAGGGACTCCACATTTCATAAAAGAAAAAGGCAGCCACATAGTGTAAAACCATCAAATATGGGTTTTATTTTAAAAGGTAGAACACTTACATCAATGATGATAAAAACAGGCCCGATAAGGTATGTGATCACAAATACATCCAAGAAGTGCGGTAATGTGGAGCTAGTTTTAGTCTTCACTTTATTTTATTTTGCACAATCATCGTGTTATACTTACTGTTTGCCTACTTGCACAATTTTCTAATATGTACATACAATATGGATTAGCGCTGCCCTTAAAATGGTTGTTAACACTTGCACCTACAGGTAAGCCTAGATTAAGGCTTAACCTGTAGATGCAAGAAATATCTCCTTAACCTACACAATTAAGGAGGTATTTTCACAGAAATGGGCACCACTGTCTATGGCGCATGCGCGCCATAGACAACGGCGCAGGTGCACTAAGTGGTGCCAGTTTTGTGAATGTGATTAACTGGGTTAATGCTGCGTTTTCGCACACGCATGGGGACCTGCCAGCTCCGGCCAATCACAGCCCCGGAGTGGCAATAACAGGAAATAGCTACTAGGGGACATGGCGGCAGCGGTGGATGGGACCGAGGCGGACTTCAGGGGCTTCGATCTGAGGTAAGTGACACATAGTGAGCTAGTATGCTGTGCATCATAGCTCATTATGCCTTTCTCTTGCAGGTGTATTTGAAAAAAAAAAGTAAAAACCGAGGGCTTACTTCCTCTTTAATATTTCCATTATCCACTCAATTTTTCTGATTAGTGTTTGCAGATTTTCCTAATCTATTGCACAGTGCACATTTTGAAATTTCGATATTATTTTTGTATATTTGTTACAGAATGTTATTCTGGAGTTCTCGTTTAAGCAGTATTTGATGTTATTGGTATCATAAAGTATTTGCATGATGTTATAGTATAGTAATGTACTGTATGTAAAATATTTTCATCTATTGCTTAATAAATCTTTTTACGCAAATTTTGTACCTCAGTTAAAGTCCAATTAGAAAAGTTTTTAGTACTTTGTATGATATGGTACTAGTTATTTATTTTGTTAATCAATTGATTATTCAGGGAATTCAGTTGCTGATCAGCAGGAAATTTCTGGAAAATGATGCAGAACAGATTGCTAGCTTCCTATATAAAGGCGCAGGACTCAGCAAGACTTCAATTGGGGAGTACCTTGGTCAAAGGTGAGAAATAAAGACATTGAAAATAATATGATTTACATATACTGAAGATTGTGTTGTTATAAGTAATGAACCTTACATGGCCTTATTGTGCTTTATCTGTAGAAAATCTGAGTTTTAGATTTCCCTGTAGACGAATGATCTATTTATGTGCCACCCCCCATTTTCAAGATTTTGTTCTAATTAAAAAATAAATAAATAAAATAACTGTCATATTGGGAGAAATTGTGAACATGAATAAAGTCATATGGGAATGGTAAGTGCCTAAAAGAATATCAAGAGGTACACAATGAGGGGGAGGGAACCTGGAGCCCAGGGTTGGGCTTTAATTTGCCAATAGTAGAACACAGTGGCGGCCTGTCCATAGGGGGCGCACGGGCGCTGCCCCCCAGGCAGTCACAAAAAAGGTCCTTTAAAGGCCATTTAAAAATAAATAAATATGCTTATGGGAAGCGGTTAGTCTATGCAATCATGAGATTGCAGACGAGACACTTCATTTGCAGGGTTTTAACCTGCCTTGTGGTGCATCCAAAGCACTGGAATACTTCCGCCCATAGTATCACTATGGGTGCTTTGTTCTAGATTGGCACCACCCTAGGACATGGGCAGTGCTTTCCCTACAAGTTATGATGTCACTTCCGGTTTCGCTATGTCAGTGATAACCTGGAGGTGATGTCAGCAGCTCTGTGGAACCCAGGGCCCGCTGACCGACCAACCCACCAGCCACCACTGGTAGAACATCTTAAGAAAATAATAATGCTGGAACAAATTAGGTTCTCCTTCTTGTATCCTTTATTCATAGAATCATGTAGAGAATCATGTTGTAGAGCATAAAAACAAGTAAAGAAAAATAAAGTAAACCACCTAGTACATACTGCATCTCCATACAATCCTTCTGCAAGTGAGAAACAATAAAAAGTAACATGCTTATTCCTTGAGCCCTTAAGCCCACCATGGATGGTTCAATTCTCAGCCGGTTCAGCAAGAGCCAGATGGGATTCAAACGATGTATGGGCAGGCTGTATGTACCCAAGTTGATCTATTGATCAACTTGGGTACAACCAGCCTGCCAGAATTTACATGTGATTATTGCAAGTGGCTGTTATAGCTGCTAGCAATACTCATTGTCCTCTTCTGGCGGGGGTGGGGGAAGCACAATGGCAGGAGGCAGGAGGGATTCACCTGTCAACACTGTTTGGGCTAGATTCAGGTATAAGAGCGTATTTTTGTGTGTGCGTAGCGTATCCTATTTACGCTACGCCTCCGCAACTTTTACAGGCAAGTGCTGTATTCACAAATCACTTGCTCCGTAAGTTGCGGCAGCGTAGCGTACATTTGCTGGCGTAAGTGTGCGTAATTCAAATTAGGCATGTTGTATTGAAATTAACCGTGACCCCACGTAAATGACGCGCCGAACGAACTGCGCATGCGTCGGCCGTGGACGTATTCCAGTGTGCATGCTCAAAATTACGCCGCAAATACTCATTGGTTTTGAAGTGAACGTAACTTACGCAAAGCCCTATTCGCGAACGTTTTACGCAAACGACGTAAACGACGGAAAATTATACGCCGGCCCGACGTCCATACTTAACATTACGTACACCTCATATAGCAGGGGTAACTTTACGACAGACTTACGCAAACGACGTTAAAAAATACGACCGGCCGCAAGTACGTTCGTGAATCGGCGGTGAATCTAGCTCATTTGCATATTCAACGCATAAATCGACGGAAACGCCACCTAGAGGCCAGCGTAAATATGCAACTAAATATGCAACTAAGATCCCGTGAATATCTTTCCTGCAACCTGCAGGAAAAAAAGTTGCTCAGTTTATGGCCGGCCTTACTCCATAAACTCTTTATTGCAGTAGGAGTATATCCATCCAAAACTGATAAAGTTATGGGTGGATGCTGAGGGTCTAAACCAGTTGTCTCCAAACGTTCTAAACAAAGGAGCACAGTTTGAAGACCATTGGTCTAAACCTAATCCTCTGCCTTCTCATGTCTTTGAAGCGGCGTACACACGACCGAGGTTCTCGCTGGAAACCAGCGAGAACCTCGCTGGAAGCTGCATTCCAGCGAGGACCTCGGCCGTGTGTACGCTTTTGGCTCGCCCCGCCCGTCGGGAATCCCGTCGAGCGAAAAGAGAGCACGCTCTCTTTTTGCTCGACGGCCCGCCTGGATGAATGGCTGGTTGCCATTCCCGACGGGCGGGTCGCCGATTTCGACGGCCGGCAGAGAGCCTCGACGGGTGGAACGATGTGTTCTGCCCGTCGAGGTTCTCACAGACTCAGCATTTTTCTTCTTTAAAATGAAATAACGTATCGGGACAGAAAATCACCATGCTAAAGTTAAAGTGCTAATGCTCTTTATGATCTTTGGGGGATAACTACCAAAGTTAGATCACTATTTTTGATAGCAAGACCGAGTTCCTGGCTTTATGATAATTTAACTACTAAACCACCGCACTGCTCATATGTAGGGGCTGTGATTAAAAAAATATAGTGCATACCTATATTTATAAATGGCAAGTTATTTTGATGTACTAACTGATCACAGGAATTACTGTAACAAGTCCAATGCAAATTGTCCAACTTATTTGACTGACCCTCTATGCATCTGACATAATTCACAATACGATATTGTATTTTTATACGGCTGTAATGATATAATAAAAAAAAAGAACTTCCTGTAATCGCTTTTGAAGATTCATGACAGAGCGTCTGTCCTGTGAAAACACACTTTTTTAGATGTGCCATTGTGTATTTTTTCCTCTTACTCTTATTTTTCCTCTCTTACACCCCCCATCCCATTTCCTTCCTCACAATTCTCGCTTTTGTTCCATCTCTCCAGGGATTCTCTAAATATTCAGGTTTTACAGGCATTTGTGAGATGCCATGACCTTAACAAACTCGGACTAGTGGAGGCTCTGAGGTGAGAAATACGTCACAGTTATAAAGTGTCTTGCTGTCTGTCATAATATATAGTCTGAGTTCAGGATCTGATAGTAGATTATGAAGAAACATGTTTATTAAAGTGTATTTCAGAGCTAAATAAAAAAATAAAAACTGAGCCCATTTCCCATGGTTGAATAACAAAAATAAAATACTATAAATATTTTTTTTTTTAAATGCTGTACAAAAATTCCAAAAAAATACCTGAACTGCAAGAAATCCTAATTCTGTGCCCAATTGACAATGAAACACCTCACCGTCTCCTCATTTCCGTAATATACAGGGGAGGTAATACAGTGGTTTTTCTGCACTGAAATCCCAACTAGCCTTGTCATTGAACATGCTCTAGAGGTGGAGAGGGAGGTTTTGGTAATGCAAAAGACTAAGGCCTCGTACACACGTCCGAGAATCTCTTCAGGAAAAACCCGTCATTTTCCCTGGCAAGAAACTCTTGCCGCCGGACTGTACTGACTGTCATTTCAAAAGAACAGCGGTTCTCTCGAAAGGAAAGAACGCGGTGACGTCATCGCGTATGACGAGCATGCACTCGTCACATTCAATGCCGTTGCCTCCATCTTGCTTCACCCTACCTATGCCGTGGAAGCTTCTGCGCATGCGTCAAAGTTATTTCGAGCATGCGCTGGTTTCCACGGCGACAGGTAAGTATACACGCTCTCGGGTTTCTCGTCGGCAAACAGGCCAAAAGAATCTCGACAAGAAAAAAAAAAGAGCAGGTTCTCTTTTTTTCTCATCGAGATACTGGCCAGATTTCCTGACGAGAAACCTGATTGCCTCGTACATACGAACGGGAATCTCGGCAAGAATCTGTTTTCTTGCTGGTTTTTGCCGAGAAACCCGGTCGTGTGTACGAGGCCTTACACTTTAACTGGTTCCCGATTGCCCACCGTCATATTTCTGCGGGACGGTGGCGCGGTCTCGCGGGAGCACGTAGCTCTACGTCCTATCCTTTTCGGCCACTAGGGGGCGTGCGCGCACCGCCGGCGGCCCGCGCGCGCGCCCCCCGCACGCCCCGAGTTGCGCGCGCGTGCCTGGCGGGTACGATCGCCGCCGGGCACCCGCGATTGCTCGTTACAGAGCGGGGAACGGGAGGTATGTGTGTAAACACATACCTCTCGTTCCTGTCAGCGGGGGAAACGCTGATTTTCTGTTCATACAATGTATGAACAGAAGATCAATGATATCCCTTAGTAAGGCCACCCCCCGCATACAGTTAGAACACAAATAGGAACACACTTAACCCCTTCCCTGCCCCCTAGTGTTAACCCCTTCACTGCCAATGGCATTTTTAAAGTAATCCAATGCATTTGTATAGCATTGATCGCTATAAAAATGCCAATGGTCCCAAAAATGTGTCAAAAGTGTCCGATGTGTCCGCCATAATATCGCAGTACCGAGAAAAAAAACGCTGATCGCCGCCATTACTAGTAAAAAAAAATATTAACAAAAATGCCATAAAACTACCCCCTTTTTTGTAAACGCTATGAATTTTGGGCTAACCAATCAATAAACGCTAATTGCGATTTTTTTTTTTTACGAAAAATATGTAGAAGAATACGTATCGGCCTAAACTGAGGAAAAAAAACGTTTTTTTATATCTTTTTTGGGGATATTTATTATAGCAAAATTTAAAAAATATTGCATTTTTTTCAAAATAGTCGCTCTATTTTTGTTTATAGCGCAAAAAATAAAAACCGCAGAGATGATCAAATACCACCAAAAGAAAGCTCTATTTGTGGGAAAAAAAGGACGCCAATTTTGTTTGGGAGCCACGTCGCACGACCGCGCAATTGTCAGTTAAAGCGACACAGTGCCGAATCACAAAAAGTGCTCTGGTCTTTGGACAGCAATATGGTCCGGGGCTAAAGTGGTTAAAGTGTATTTCAGAGCTAAATAAAAAAAAAAAAAACTGAGCCCATTTCCCATGGTTGAAAAATAAAAATAAAATACTATAAATATTTTTTTTTTTTAAATGCTGTACAAAAATTACAAAAAAATACCTGAACTGCAAGAAATCCTAATTCTGTGCCCAATTGACAATGAAACACCTCACCCTCTCCTCATTTCCGTAATATACAGGGGAGTTAATACAGTGGTTTTTCTGCACTGAAATCCCAACTAGCCTTGTCATTGAACATGCTCTAGAGGTGGAGAGGGAGGTTTTGGTAATGCAAAAGACTAAGGCCTCGTACACACATCCGAGAATCTCGTTTTCCCTGGCAAGAAACTCTTGCCGCCGGACTGTACTGACTGTCATTTCAAAAGAACAGCGGTTCTCTTGAAAGGAAAGAACGCGGTGACGTCATCGCGTATGACGAGCATGCACTCGTCACATTCAATGCCGTCGCCTCCATCTTGCTTTACCCTACCTATGCCGTGGAAGCTTCCGCGCATGCGTCAAAGTCATTTCAAGCATGCGCGGGTTTCCACGGCGACAGGTAAGTATACACGCTCTCGGGTTTCTCGTCGGCAAACAGGCCAAAAGAATCTCGACGAGAAAAAAAAAGAGCAGGTTCTCTTTTTTTCTCGTCGAGATTCTGGCCAGATTTCCTGACGAGAAACCTGATTGCCTCGTACACACGAACGGGAATCTCGGCAAGAATCTGTTTTCTTGCTGGTTTTTGCAGAGAAACCCGGTCGTGTGTACGAGGCCTTAGGCCCTGTACACACGACCGAGCTTTTCGGCAGAATCCAGCGAGAAGCTCGCTGGGAGACATATTCTGCCGAGGTTCTCGATCATGTGTACACTTCCGACGAGCGTCCCGTCGGACGAGGTTCTCTGACGTGTGTACGCGGCCTTACACTTTAAAAAGTCCAGAGACAACTTTTTTATTTTTTAATTAGTAATGTTCATTCATTGCACACGAAAATTAGACACGCATCTAATGTATTGAAAATATTTAAAGGCTAAGCCTTTTGATTATGTTTGATGCTTAAAGAAAAACCTAACTATAACTGTTTTTGAAAATGCCCTCCCCCATCTATCCTGCCTAGCCTGTAAAAAAGAAAAAAATATATACTTACCTATTTTCAATCTGCTGTGGTCCAGTGATGTAATCCCACAGCTCTGTATTTCCTGTGTCAGTGAGCAGCTACTGCAGGGGAGAGGAGGGAGCGCCAACAATGGCTGGGCCATAGGAGTCACAGGTCCTGCAATTCACTGCAATTGGCAAGTGCTCCCTTACACAGAGCTGTAGGACCATGTGATAGGACCATAGAGGAAAATAAGTAAGTACATATTTAAGTACACTTACAGTATATAAGGTAGGCAGAATACATAGGAGGAGGGGGGAAGAAACTTTTGTAAGAATAGTTATAGTTAAGGCTTTCTTCCTCTTTAAAGCAAACCTCTTGGTCGGAGTAAAAGAAAATAGCAATTACTTACAGGCAGTGGCAGCTGGTAGTATATTTTTTGGGAGAGGGTGGCAAACAATCCACCTGATGACACCTCCCGGTCGGTCGGGTCACAGGCGCCCCCCCAGTTGGTTGGTCTGTCACCAGCCCCACACTTACCCCATTTAGGTTGCAGGCAGCGCTTCCCCTGGGCGGCAGGCAGCATCTAGAAAAAAAAAATTGTACCTTTACAACCCCTTTAAGTTATTTACCATGAAAACATGCTGTGCATGGATACCCTTGATAAGATAAAAGTCAATAATAAGAAACGGTAAAAGATTATTATTATTTTTTTTTGCCTGTTTTGGACACTAAAGGAAACATACAGTGGTTTTGTGTACATTTTTTTTCTAAATATGACCAGGACTACACAAAAATCCGGTACACTTGAAATTTTGTGTATGAATGGTTTCTGTTTTCATATGCAACTTCTTCCACACTCTATTGGAAAGCTTATTGTTTACAGAGCTCAATAGTTCAAGTTTACAGTCACACACACTACTTAATCAGTCAAAATATTGTCAGAATATTAACTACCAATGACAAAATGTTTGCACATACAAGAAAACGAAGGAGAATTTAAACATTTAAAACAACATTGGATGATCTTTGAAGATACAACGGGTGCAGTCAAAATGAAAAAAATAAATGAGATGTATTATCTGGTATACTGTTATATATATACAGGGCTTTTTTTCTGGGGGAACTTGGGGGAACTCAGTTCCACCACCTTTGACCCAGACCCTTTCTTGCCTGCTCACCACAATCACTTGTAAACACAGAAGTCTGGTTTCTGTGTTTACAAGTGACAGCTCTGCACTCTGTGTGTAACCCCCCTGAACTCTGCACTCTGTATGTAATGCAATCCTGGTATTTAATGCCCCTTTAAGACCCTTCTACTGTTTGTGAAATCTGAACAGGGTCGTGGTTGAGTTCCTGCACCTATTTTCTGAGAAAAAAAGCTCTGTATATATATATGTTATATGTTATACTGTTATATATATATATATATATATATATATATATATATGTGTGTGTGTTTTATATATATATATATATATATATATATATATATATATATATATATATATATGTAAAGGCATCAGCTACAAAATAAATAAATAAAATCATTCAAAAGAAAAAAGAATATTCCTTTGGAACACAGTAGACGTTTCTTTAATGTCTATTGGTATATTAACTGATATATATATTTTTTTAGGCTTAGTAATAAACTGTTAAAGTAAAGTAATCAAAAATTTCCACTAACCGTCCTCCTTTATTTTATTCATAGAAGATTCCTGGGAAGTTTCAGGCTGCCTGGAGAGGCTCAGAAAATTGATCGAATAATGGAGGCATTCTCAGCTCATTACTGCCAGTGTAACCCAGGGACCTTACAGTCTACAGGTAATCACAAGTATCCTATCAGCACATCAAACTATTTAGTTTCAAAATACCAGCGAAATAATTGACAGTATATAAACTACTAACATTAACTTCAGAGTATACTGTATAAATATAGGAATTTACAGAAAAGTGACAATTTAAACATCCAATTGGATAATACTGTCTCCTGTAACGTATTGTAATAACTATTAGTCTTGGTTCATGTGAAAAAAAACACTGGAAAAAAAGTGCATTTAACTTTAATGCAGTGGATTGTAAAAACTTCACCTTTAAAATACTGTACAGAATATATACACGGTGTGTGTGCGTGTATAATATATATATATATATATATATATATATATATATATATATATATATATATATATACATAAAACAAATATATATTTATGTGTTTATTTATAGTTTATATATGTGTATTTTAGATATCATAGTCTCTATCATTTTCCATCAAAAGTACCTGGTTGACCCTGCCAGTCACTAATATTCCCTATTCTTAACTGACCACCTACACAAAGCACAGGAGTTGATCTGTGTTCAGTGGTCAGTTTTTGGCTGGCCATTAAGAGGTACAGGACACACAGCAGGCCTGTACTGGGTTGTTTCTTAAGCCACCATGCCCTCCCCTAACCAATCACAATTTTACTCTGGTACAAACCTCCTCCCTGTCAGGGCTGTCTTAATGAGGGGGCACACTTGGGCACTGCCCAGGGGCCCCAGCTGCATGGGACCCCTGCACTTTCCCCAAAGCAGCTGGTCCCTGAGCCCACGCTGCCCTGAATTTGGGGGCCCCATGATGGCACTGAGAGTGATGGGGCAATATCTGGGGTGTAGAATAGTCAGAGTGCTGGGGAGGCATCAATCTAGCAGATATATAGTTTTGTTACTTTATGTATGTAGTATTTTCCCACTGTTTCTTTGCTGTACAGAAGGATTGTTCATGTAGTTAATGCGGAGCTCCACCCAAAAGGTGCCTCCTACCTACTTGATGTCTGTTTACCTGCACTGTGTCCATTGTAGGGGTCCTAGAGCATTACTTTGCCCAGGGGCCCATGATGCTATTAAGATGGCCCTGCTCTCAGTCACAACCTGCCTCTTGAACACCAACCCCCCCACCCCGCTCAAAGCCAGCTTGCATCTTGCCTCAGGTTGAACATATTTTTGAATGCAGCACACAGTGGGGAGGATTTACTAAAGGTAAATAGACTGTGCACTTTGCAGTTGCACTCATTTTCCCCAGTGCTTAGTGATGATTTCCATCATCCAATCGTGCAAGCAAAAATGCTGTTTTTTTTTTTATTAACCTTGCCCCTGATTAAGAATTCTTTACAAAGTGAAGCTTCACCACATACAGTGGGGATCGAAAGTTTGGGCACCTCAGGTAACAATTTGTATTATTGTGCATAACGAAGCCAAGGAAAGATGGAAAAATCTCCAAAAGGTATCAAATTGCAGATTAGACATTCTTATAATAATAATAATAATATAATATGTTTTACGTAGACAATAGGGTTTATTTACTATAGCTGGAAAGTGCAAAATCAGGCTCACTTCTACATACAAACGAATGAGCTTCTAAACCCAGCTTATTCAATTATGCTTAGGTAATAAAACCTGGAAGCTCATTGGTTTCTATGCAGAAGTGAGCCTGGTTTTGCACTTTCCAGATTTAGTAAATAAACCCCATTGTGTACTTAAAAGTGGGGTATGCCTGTAATGTGGGAGAGCTGAGTACTGCAATGGGGGAGATAAGGACAGTAATGTGGGCGTGGGGTGGGGGCTGAGGACAGTACTGTTGGAGGGGGTTGATGTCAAGAGGGTATGAGAACACTACTGTGAAAGGGGTAAAGGGGAGGGGATGTAAATGGGGGCTGAGAACGCACTGCTGTGAAGGCGGGATCTTAACATAAAGGGGGATCTCAATGTGAAGGGATGATCTTAATGTGAAGGGGGATCTCAATGTGAAGGGGAGGGAACTGTGATGTGCAGTGGGGACTGCAGACACTGATGTAAGGATAGGACTGTGATATGGGGGCTTGGTTCGTCTGTGAATGTGCATTTGCATGCACATGATGCAGGTAGGTCAAACCATTCATTTTAATCGGCTGCACTACCCATGAGAAATGAGGAGAAAGACCTTTTTTTTTAAATCGCATAGGACGATGAGGAGAGGGCGCTGTGATGTGAAGGATTTGAGTCATAGCACAAATATGGAATTCGGCCTTCTGTTGTAAGCACATTTTACCGACTGGACCTCTGTGAATTTTAATTCAATACCCCTGCTCTAGTCAATCACATTAAAGGGGTTGTAAAGGTTTGTTTTTAATTTCTAAATCGGTTCCTTTAAGCTAGTGCATTGTTGGTTCACTTACCTTTTCCTTCGATTTCCCTTCAAAATGTTTTTTTTCTTTGTCTGAATTTCTCACTTACTGTTACTGATCAGTATGCTTGCCCCCATCATCCGAGCCGTTCTGGCTGAGGGTTAGTCAGCATGCTCGCCCCCTCCCTTGGGACTACATCCCTGTCTCCCCGGAGGGATGTAGTCCCAAGGGAGTGGGTGAGCTTACTGACTAACCCCCAGCCAGAACGGCTTGGATGATGGGGGCAAGCTTACTGAAGAGGAACAGGAAGTGAGAAATTCAGACAAAGAAAAAAAACAAGTGAACCAACAATGCACTGGCTTAAAGGAACCTATTTAGAAAATAAAAGACAAACCTTTGCAACCCCTTAAAATTCCTACTGTAAGCTGCCCAGCTATAAGGTGCAAGTGACCATTGTATCAGTTATTACAATGATTTCCACAACCAGGCTTGACACAAGTCCAGTTCCTCTCTCGTCTCTGGAGCCAAGGCTCAAAATCGCTACCGCTGAAAGCGTAACAAAGAATCAGCTATTTCATTAAATTGAATAGGGATTTGTTGAGCTCTAAATAATACATTCTATTTCAAACATAACAAAACAAACTGATGCAGTAAAGTCTGGGATTGAGAATGGCAATAGGGAGTTAATTACCGAGACCACAGCAGTGATATCAGAATAAAAAGGAATTTCTTTATTCCCGACCTCCATCGTACAGCACAGCACAGCACACCACAGTGCTACAGATACCAACACATGGAACAGGTCTAAGAAGCTTTGATTCCTTATAAGATAAGAAGACTTTCAATGTGTTGGCCATTCCGCCAACGACTTGAAAAATAAGCTCCAAAACCTTCCCCTCCAGCGGCATCTGTGTACAGTACCGATTCTGAATTGGCCTGCACAGAAGCCAACCAATACCATTTTCCATCAAAACACTCCGATGTAGAAATCTGTTTTGTGACTAGAATTCAAACAAATAAAGTGATGTGGCTCTGATATTCAAGTTTTATCCAGGGATAATCTGCAAAAGGTGCATCATACCGGCAGCACTCTATGCAAATTCTGTTTTCCTAAAAGCAATTGAACCTGACAAAGTGTACTTCTTTTTTAGCTCCCAGAGCAAAAGTAATAGGGCCAGATTCTCAAAAGAGATATGACGGTGTATCGCAGGAAACACCGTCGTATCTCTGTTTTTTTTACTGAATATCTATGCGCGTGATTCCTAGAATCACTTACGCATAGATACAGTGAAGATCTGACAGGTGTAAAACACTTACACCGTCGGATCGTAGATGTAATTACTTCCCTGGCCGCTAGGTGGCCTTTACGTTGATTTCTCATTTGCCTATGCAAATGAGCCTAATACGCCGATTCCCAAATGTTTTTACTCCACCACGTCGTCGTTTACGTCGTTTTCATAAGCGTAAACCTACCCCTGCTACATGAGGGGTAGGTTTACGAAGTTCCATCGTAGCCAAGTTAAGTATGGTGTCGGGTCAGCGTCGTCTTTTTCCATCGGTTACGTCGTTTTACTAAGTCGTTCGCGAATAGGGCATTGCGTAAGTGACGATCACGTCGTTTTCACGTCGGTTTCAACAACGTTTTCCGACGTGAGCTGGAGCATGCGCACTGGGCTATTTTTGCGGCCGGTGCATGCGCAGTTCGATAGACGCAGGGGCGCGCTTAATTTAAATACAAGCCGCCCCCTTTGAATTACGCGGCCTTACGCCGGGCCATTTACGCAGCCGCAACTTACGGAGAATACGGCACTTGCTCTGTTAAATTGCGGCGGCGTAGTGTAAATGGCTTACGCTACGCCGCCGCACAATGTACCAGAATCTGGCCCATATTCTCTAAAGGCCTGCCAAGTTATTTTGAAATGCATTAAACTGAATCAATCTCGAGAAAAGTAATCACTGTGAAAGGGCCTTCGGTCTTCTCATGCACAAGCAGAACTCCAAAACTTAAAAAAACTGAATTAAGATGTCACAACAGCAGCCTACAAAGGTCAGAATCTATGGGGATTCCTGGGAAAAAATCAAGATAATGGGTGATGGATGATATGCCTGATCTCTTTATTACTACTCAATCCAGGAACAATGGCACAACCCACTGGGAGACACCTATTGACAAAACAGCTCCCATTGTCAGGGCTACTGTTAGAAATCACAGGGCCCCATACCTGACGGGGCCCCCCTTCCCGGCGGAAAGTGACATAGAACATAGATGTATCCGTCCCTTTCTTTGCAGCCTCAGCAGCACAGATTATTGAATAGGAAATGCGCTGAGCAGAGGCGGCTCTCTAATTAGGTGGTCGCCTAAGGCCTCACATTCACAGGGGCCTTGCGGCCACCTAATTTGCCTGTGATCAATACTAATGTCAGCGCCATCGGATCTCTCTAACACCCCTCTCTATTTATCACCTCCCCTTCTCTCCCCCCCTCTTGCATTGGCTGAATATGTCTGATGGGTGAGGAGGGTGCCCTGGAAGTGACGCTGATGACCTGTGTGCTAGATCCGTGTTTTTTCTGCAGCCATTTTTCTTGCTTGAATTATTTTTCCCATTATGGGCATAAGTGGGGCCTCATGTCTAAGTTTTGCCTAAGGCTTTATAATGCCTAAAGCCGCCTCTGGCACTGAGGCTTCCTGCTCATTCACAATCTGAAGCATAGTAATTAGTACCATTCAGAAAAGAAAGTGTCCAGTAAATTATGTATTTACGGGCCCTTCCTCCACTTTCTATCCTGAAACATCTTCCTTTGTGCCAACAGTATTTGCCAACGGGAGAGGAGGGAAGCCAGAAGTGCTGCTGGGGAAAGGGGCAAATGGGGGGAGCCAGGACAGAAGATGGAAAGGGGCACATGTGGCTGCAATAAGACAGTACTGCCCACCCTCCTGCTCAGCAGGTGCCTGGGCCCCCCTTTTTAAACTGATTGTGCCTGGGCCTAGTACAAGAGGGCTGGCTGTACTGCCTTATCAGCAGCCCTGCCCATTGTACTTACAAACGATTAGATGCAGACTATCCGGGTGCACTGGAAGCAACCAAAATCCAAATCCAATTTTGCATAAGAGTGCCTGGACCAGCTTCCCTAACCAGGTCAAATGCAAAATTCAAGTTTGTGTACCTGAAGGGCAGGAAGAAGGTTTGGAGGAGTGCTGAAAAAGCAAAGGTATAGAACAAGAATCTGTGCTGAAAACCCACACTGCAAGGGATAACTGCTCAACTCCAGGGTACAGGAAAAGCCCTTTTATTTACCTGATCCTCCACTTCCTGCGCAAAGAGTGCTCCCCTATGCTCTAGCAGTGGAATGTCCCTTGGCATCCTCATGTCCAATGCAGGGCTATGAGCATGACATTAACAACCTTAGATCCCTGGAGCATGTGGGAGAGAGGCTGTGGGCACTAGTCTAGCAGTGCCTAAAGCTGGCAATACATGCATTGAAATGCGTCCGGTTCAGAGGGAAGGTTGGACTTTATTTTTTCCCAGAGCTCAGCTTTAACATTATGCAAGATGTGAAAATCACATTCTAATGTAGCGCCCCCTTGCTTAAAGTTAGTTGGACTGGGAGAGTTACATTGCTCCCAGTCATGATTTACCTAAATTATGACCTCTGTTATTCCGGAAAGTTCCACTGGGTCAGGCTGCATTCTAGGGATGTGGTATCATCTCTTGTCGGCAGTTGGCACCAGAGGGGTTTCTGGCAGTGCAAGTCTTCCCCAGCAGACAATTGGAGGAGTTTCTTCCTCGCAGTGCATGCTGGGGAGGGGTATATCTGTGATAGATGTCATGTGTGTTTTCTTCTTCGCGGCACCCACCTTTAGGGTGCGAGCATCCATGGACCCCGCCGGCGTGGCCCACCTGGCCAAGCTTACAGGCTTCACCGAGCCTCAACCGGAGGCGAAAGGAGACCCCAGTGACTTACTGGGTTCACAGTCCTATTGAATGGATCCCAGGCTGGATGCCGTGCGATTGGGGAATCGGCTCGAGGGGAACCCTGAGGCAGGTTGTCCACAGGGCCCGAACGAACCAATCGGGGATCTGGTGACCGGGATGCTGACAGGTACGCTTTACTGTCTCCCGGTGACCTGTGCTAGAATCTACTGGGAGGATTCGCTCTGTTCATTCACCTAATTTCATCTAAAGTAATTGGCCTGTGGCTGAGGCCCTAGAGCCAGGTCTGTGTGAAAGACCTGTTCCTCCCAGACATCTAAAGTGACACCTTGGCTGCCAGGTTAGAGAAAGGAAACCTGTCCGTGGGCACTTACCAGGAGTGGCAACGAGTTTACAAATTGGTACTGCTAAGGGCAGGGTTGCCCGTTCATATCCAGGCCTCACACCGCAAGTTCTCCTCTTCTTTCATCAACCTGTCTTTCCTTCCTAACTGAAGTTGATGTTGGCTGTGTTGGCCTGGAAATAAAGCCTTGGAAAAACCTTTATTGACTGTCTGGACCTCCGCTCACTACTTTGTTCTTGCATCCTACCCCTAGACAACGCTAGGGTAACTTAATGTGCCGATCCCAACAATGAATTAGCGGCTCCTTCGGGGGTAGTGCTACACTAAGAATTAATTGTATTTATTTTTAGGCCTCATTTAGACTTGCTTTGTTGTCTGAAGCCTGATCCACATTCTAATCACTCTTTAGACAGCAATATACAGGCAGTTAGGAGGTATTGCATTCAGGGCTGGTGCAAGGATTTGACACCCTAGGCGAAACCTCATTTTGTCGCCCCCCCCCCCCCCCCCGGCCTCCGTCCAAACTCCCCCCGATTCCACCCCTTTGCCCTGCCCATGTGTACGGCGGAGGTGGCTGGTGGAGATTTTTTGTAATCCCTAAATGGAATCACCTCAGTGTAATACCCCCAAAGTACAGTATACAGGTGGGGGGTGGGGGTGTGCAGTATACAGGTGGGGGGTAAGGGTGTGCAGTATACAGTTAGGGGGTGTACAGTATACAGTTAGGAGTTAAGGGTGTTCAGTATACAGTTAGGGGGTAAGGGTGTGCAATATACACTTAGGGGGTGTGGGGTGTGCAGTATACAGTTAGGGGGTGGGGGTGTGCAATATACAGTTAGGGGGTGTGCAGTATACAGTTAGGGGGTGGGGGTGTGCAGTATACAGTTAGGGGGTGGGGGTGTGCAGTATACAGTTAGGGGGTGGGGGTGTGCAGTATACACTTAGGGGGTAAGGGTGTGCAATATACACTTAGGGGGTGTGGGGTGTGCAGTATACCGTAAGGGGGTGGGGGTGTGCAATATACAGTTAGGGGGTAAGGGTGTGCAATATACAGTTAGGGGGTAAGGGTGTGCAATATACACTTAGGGGGTGTGCAGTATACAGTTAGGGGGTGGGGGTGTGCAGTATACAGTAAGGGGCTGGGGTGTGCAGTATACAATTAGGGGGTGCAGGGTGTGCAGTATACAATTAGGGGGTGTGGGGTGTGCAATATACAGTTAGGGCGTGGGGGTATACAGTTAGGGGGTGGGGGGTGTGCAGTATACAGTTAGGAGGTAAGGGTGTGCAATATACACTTAGGGGGTGTGCAGTATACAGTTAGGGGGTGGTGGTGTGCAGTATACAGTAAGGGGCTTGGGGTGTGCAGTATACAATTAGGGGGTGCAGGGTGTGCAGTATACAATTAGGGGGTGTGGGGTGTGCAGTATACAGTAAGGGGGTGGAGGGTGTGCAATATACAGTTAGGGGGTGGGGGGTGTGCAGTATACAGTAAGGGGCTGGGGGGGTGCAGTGTACAGTAAGGGGATGGGGGGGGGGTGCAGTTTACAGTAAGGGGATAGGGGGTGCAGTTTACAGTAAGGGGGTGGAGGGTGTGCAGTACAGTATACAGTAAGGGGCTGGGGGGGGTGCAGTATACAGTAAGGGGGTGGGGGGTGTGCAATATACAGTTAGGGGTTGGGGTGTGTGCAGTGTACAGTAAGGGGGTGGGGGGGTGCAGTGTACAGTAAGGGGGTGGGGGGGTGCAGTGTACAGTAAGGGGGTGGGGGGTGTGCAGTGTACAGTTAGGGGGTGGGGGGTGTGCAGTATACAGTTAGGGGGTGGGGGGTGTGCAGTATATAGTAAGGGGCTGGGGGGGGCAGTGTACAGTAAGGGGGTGGGGGGTGTGCAGTTTACAGTTAGGGGGTGGGGGGTGTGCAGTTTACAGTTAGGGGGTGGGGGGTGTGCAGTATACAGTTAGGGGGAGGAGGGTGTGCAGTATACAGTAAGGGGGTGGAGGGTGTGCAGTATACAGTAAGGGGCTGGGGGGTGTGCAGTACAGTATACAGTAAGGGGTGGGGGGTGTGCAGTATACAGTAAGGGGCTGGGGGGGTGCAGTGTACAGTAAGGGGGTGGGGGGTGTGCAGTTTACAGTTAGGGGGTGGGGGGTGTGCAGTATACAGTTAGGGGGAGGAGGGTGTGCAGTATACAGTTAGGGGCTGGGGGGTGTGCAGTACAGTATACAGTAAGGGGCTGGGGGGTGTGCAGTATACAGTAAGGGGCTGGAGGGTGTGCAGTATACAGTAAGGGGGTGGGTGTGTGCAGTATATAGTTAGGGGGTGTGCAGTATACAGGTGGGGGCGGCACAGGGGGTGTACAGTACACTCCTCTGCACACAGTCAGTATGCAGACAACTGTGTTAGGAGGTCGGTATCCCCCTGGCAGTAGGTCCTCTCACACAGCAGTCAATGTGTGTGTATAGGTGGTGACTCACCGTCAGTCAGATGACAAGCAGTGTGATGAGAACGGAGCCCCATCCCAGCTCCTAACATCACTGGACACTGAACTTTCTCTCCTCCATTACTGACCGACTCCACCCTCTTCCACCGGACAGTCCAACCCTGACTCCTCAGCGATGTTCTAAAACCCCCCCTTCAGAGCTCATCTTCTCTCCTAATCCGGGCGGTACAGGACTCCGCCCCCTGCAGATCGTCTTCTGAGGAGTTACTGAGCGATCTGAGTGGGCAGCAGTGCGAACGAGGGGGAGAAGGAGTAGGGTGCCTCTGACTAAACTGGAGGAGCGGGACAGGAAGATGCCAGGGGAGACAGGGCGCGCCATTGCGATTGCTGCCGCCAATTGTTTCAACACCCCTAGTGGCCGTAGATGCGCTCTAGGCGGCAGTGCGCTCCTAGGCGGCTGCCTAATCCGCCTAGTGGTAGCGCCGGCCCTGATTGCATTGGCTCCTCAATACCTGTTTTAAACCCCTAATTACCTGGACAATCGCACAGTAAATGTATGTTGTGGGGCAGTCATAGCACAACCCCATCCACTTTAATAGTTCACACTCGTAGGCGGTACCGCCTGCCAAGAGCGACAGGGGATATAATTCCTGATACAGCCATGGCATGTGAACACCCCAGGCTTAACAGCAAGGTTTTACCACTCCTCAATTACAAGTGTAGATGGCACCTGAATAATGATGTATTTGTTGTAATTAGGTAAGCTCAGCACACAATAGATCCAATGCAGTTAGACGTTTGCCTGTGGAGTCCGACGTTCTGCTTTACCTGGGTTCTACACACCTGTTTGGAGGATCAACTTTTTCTTTAACTTTAAAGATATTCTCTGCACTTTGAAAGAAGCTTTCAAGTTTCAAGTTGCTATTTGAGTGTCAATTATTTTTTATCAAATCTCTTTAATCTGTAACTTCTTTTTCATCATCATTTCATCCTTTCTATTTTATAGAATAGATATAAGGATAGTCAGTTGGATGGAATTTGAAATACTGACCTGTTGTGAAAGTTTAAAGCTACAGCTGGTGGTAACCTTATAATTCCAACTACCACCCACAGGCTCATCCTTATTTAACCACAGGATCAGCTTTTACAGTGTCATATACTATTAACCATAACCACTTCATAAAGCAGTGATGGCGGCATGCCATTATTCATTGCTTATTAATCACAGATGTCTTATGTTCTAATGGTTGGGTTGGTCAGAGAATGGAAAAATTGGGAGTGTGAAAGTTACATTTTCCAAACACTGAAAATCTATACCTTATTTAGTTAGTTTATGTAGCGCTACCCCATTCAGGAGCCGCTGGTTAGATTTGGGATCGGCATAAGTTAATTTACCTTTGATGTGTCTGGGGAAATTGAAGGTAGCTACTGTGAGAGCAGTAACGGAATGTCCAAGCCAATGGTTGACGTTTTCTAAGTCCTTTATTTTCGGTCCAACATCGACCAACGGTCAACTTGAGGTAGACAGGATAGGTTGGTGAAAATAATAACTTTGCAGAGTCAGGCTATGGATAACGAACAGAAGCATTTCTGCTTCTAGAGTATATTCTTTTCTCCCGTCGCCACTCCCGCCGGAGTGGGTGCAGTGCACCTGGACAAGCCTCTCCCACAGGCCTGGCAGCCAGAGTGTCACTAAGAATGCTGAGAAGGAACAAGTCTCTGCCACCGACTTGGCTCTAGTAAATTAGTAAAGGCCTCTGCCACAGGTCCGATACATGAGAGCAATAGAGCGGATCCTTTCAGTCAAGTTCTCTTGAAGTATGAGGACTCAGTAATTCACTGGGGCCCCTCAGCAACTCAGTTGCTCTGAGCCAGGTAGGCCATAGTGATGGGGCCCGTGACGTGCGCACACCCCTGAAGGTGGGTGCCACACCTGGAACCAGGAACCCACGAAGAACCCCGAAAAATGGCGTCTGCCACAGATATACCCTCCCCCAGCATGCCCCGTGAGGGAAACTCTCCTCCAATTGGTTGCTGGGGAAAAGTGGCTCTGCCTGAATCCCTTTGGCGCCACCTGCCGCCCAGAGATGGAACTGCATCCCTGGAGCACAGAATGACCCACAGGATAATTCAGGGCTGACAGCAGCCTAATTTAACATGAATCAACCTGGGTGAGAGCAAATAAGTCTCTCACCCCACTAAATTTACAGATAGCGTCCCTTCTGAAAGTAAGGGGGCGCTACACTTATGTAGCAAAGCAATATTTTGAAAAGTATCTGTGAGATCTGAAAATCCCAGACTTAGAGCCGGTTCACACAGGGGCGACTTAGCCGCCTGACAAGTCGCGCTCCGCTCTGTACAATGGAATCGTTCTAATAGGAGCGACTCAAGATTCTTTGACTTAGAAAAAGGTTCCTGTACTACTTTGGGATGACTTCAGGGCGACTTGTATTGACTTCAATACAGAAGTAATTTTGCAAGTCGCCTCTAAAGTCGTGGGCAGATCGCCTTGCCGAGTCGCTCGGCAAGTTGTGCTGCCCCAATGTGAACCGGCTCTTAAAGTGATACTAAAATCTAATTTTCTTTTCTTTAACCACTTGCCTACAGGACACTTTCATCCTCTTGCTGCCCAAGCCATTTTTCAGCTTTCAGCGCTGTCACACTTTAAATGACAATTGCGCAGTCATGCAACGCTGTACCCAAATGAAATTTTTATAATTTCTTCCCCACAAATAGAGCTCTGATCACCTCTGCAGTTTGTATTTCTTGCGCTATAAACAAAAGAGGGACAAGTTTGAAAAAAATTTTTTTTTACTTTTTTCTATAATAAATATCCATTTTTTTTTTAAACACATTTTTTTTAGGCTTATATGTATTATTCTACATATTTTTGGTAAAAAAAAATCACAATAAGTGTATATTGATTGGTTTGCGCAAAAGTTATAGGCCCAGATTCACAGAGCAATTACGCCTGTCTAACTGGTGTTAGACAGGAGTAATTTCAAATTTTGCGCGCCGTATCACTAGTTTGAATCCTCAAACCATGATACGGCGGCTTCGGGCTTCGATCCGAGAGGCTTACGTCTTCGTAATCCTTCGGATCTACGCTGCGATATGTTTGCGGCCGCTGGGAGGAGTTCGCGTCGTTTTCATGCGTCGGGGTATGCAAATTAGTTTTTACGGCGATCCACGAAGGTGCGAGTGTCCCTCGCAATCGCCTACGTCATTTTTTTGGCTACGTAATGTTAGAGGAGCTTTTTGCTGGTCTAACAGTGCGTAACCCATGTAAAGTATGGCCGTCGTTCCCGCGTCGATTTGAAAATATTTTTTTTTTTTTTTAACGTAACTCGTTCGGGAATAGGAATGTTCGTAAACGACGCTACTACGACGTGACGACGTGTTTTCGCGCAATGCACGGCGGGAAATTTGCGAACGGAGCATGCGCAGTTCGATCGCCGCAGGAACGTGCCTATTTTAAATGCTTCACGCCCCCTACTCGCGCAGATGGATTGCGACGGGAGAAATACACTACGCCGCCGTCGTTTACTGGACAAAATCTACCTGAATTCCATGTAGAGCCAGGTAAAAAACGTCAGCGTAGTGTATTTCTGATACTCTACGAGAATCTAATTCTCTGTGAATCTGCCCCATAGCGTCTACAAAATAGGGGATAGATTTATAGCATTTTTATTATTATTATTGCGATCAGTAATTTTTATTGTGACTGCGATATTGCGGCAGACACATCGGACACTTTTGACACATTTTTGGGACCATTCAAATTTATACAGCGATCCGAGCTATAAAAATGCATTGATTGCTGTAAAAATATGACTGGCAGTGAAGGGGTTAACACTAGGGGGGCGATCAAGGGGTTAATGTGTTCCCTAGGGAGTGATTCTTACTGTGGGGGGGAGGGGACTGACTGGGGGAGGTGACCGATGGTTGTCCCTATGTACAAGGGACACACCATCCGTCTCCTCTCCCTGACAGGACGTGGATCTGTGTGTTTACACACACAGATCCACGGTCCTGTTCAGTTACTGGGCACAGACATCGGTTCCCCATTGATGCGGCGGGCGCGTGCGCACCCCCTAGTGGCTTGTGAAGGCGCGCAGTCATATGACGTCTGCCCATAACAAGAGGGTCTTCCTCCCACCGTCATTTGAAGGCGGGCAGTGGACAAGCAGTTAAACATAACAAACATGTTATATTTACTTGCTCATTGTAATGGGTTTGCACAGAGCAGCCCTGATTCTCCACTTGACAGATCCCTCTTCAGTGTTCTTGGCCCCTCCCTTCTGCCGAGTGCCCCCACAGGAAGCAGCTTGCTATGGGGACACCCGAGCTGAGCCACAGCTCTGTGTGTCTATTCGGTCCTGTCCCACCCCTTCTCTCTCCTGATTGGCTAGCTGTCTTTAAATGACAGCAGCGGGAGGCAATGACGCCGCTGCTGTGTCTCAGTCAATCAGGAGGGAGTGACACGAACGGCCAAGGCATTCATGCACATCGTTGGATAGAGAGGGAAGTCAGGTAAGTATTAGAGGGGCTGAGGGGGGCTTCACACAGAAGTTTTTTTTTTATCTTGATTCATAGAATGCATTGAGATGAAAAAACCTTCTGCCTTTACAATCATTTTAAATCTCTTGCCTATGGTAAGTAGTCAGAAAAGGTGACACATTTGACAAACCACAGCCCAGCTTAAGGCTCCATTCAGACCTAGGCGTTTTGTCGCCCTACGCCCGACGCTGCAGCAGCCTGTGATACGCTGGAGGGGCGAATTTACATTGTCGGCTATGGAGATGGTTCACATCTCTAAGTCGAACGCCGAAACGCCGTACGCCTGAAGCCTGAAACAAGTCCCGGACCCTTTTTTCAGGCGTATTCGGCGTTCGGCCATAGCCGACAGTGTAAAATTCTGCCCTCCAGCAAAAAAAACAATAGGCGTTTTGTTGCCGCAATTCGCGGGGACAAAACGCCTATTGCATGTCGCCCGAATACGCCGCTGCCGCCGACGCCTAGGTCTGAATGGAGCCTAAGACACTGCTGTGGGGTAATGTAAAGCGGTAGTAAACTCTGCTTTTGAACTTGTACCTACAGGGAAGCTTATAATAACGCTTACCTGTAGGTACAGTAAATATCTCCTAAACTTGCAGCGTTTAGGAGTTATTCACCCTGGATGCAACCAGTGATGTCACTGGCGTATACGCTCTGAAGGGACGGTCTGTGCCACAAACTGTGACTCCTGGGCACATGCGCGGAAGTGATGTCTCTGTAGCTTAGACATTCAAAGGACCGGAGCCAAGGAACCTGGAAGAAAGACCTGGGGGAAAATGTAAACCCTGTCAGCGGTGACAGCGCACAGCTGGAGGGCTTAATTCTAAGGTAAGTATTTCTTAATGTGCTAGTATGCAATGTATACTAGCACATTATGCGATTGCCTTGCAGATGATTTTTTTTTAAAGGCCACGGTTTACTTCTGCTTTAACTGTTACTTACCCTGCCTGTACTGTGCTATCAGATCTCATCAGTTTTCAACTAGTTTTGAACACTGTCTGTTCTAACTAAGGTTTAAAGGCCTCAGGGCTTGGGTTCTGCTATATATGTTATTAAAGCGGATCTCCACCCTAAAGTGAAGATCCGCTGATCGGAACCCTCCCCCCTCCGGCGTCACATTTGACACCTTTCAGGGGGGAGGGGGGTGCAGATACCTGTCTAAAGACAGGTATCTGCACCCACTTCCGGCCCGCAGTCTCGGGCAAAAGACAGGCTTTTTCCGTTGTGTGCTGGGAACTCTCGGCTCCCAGCACACAGCAGGAGCCAATCGCCGGGCGCAGCGCGACTCGCGCATGCGCCGTAGGGAACCGGGCAGTGAAGCCGCAGTGCTTCACTTCCTGGTTCCCTCACCGTGGATGGAGGGGGGAGCAGCAGGGTGATGAGCGATCGCTCGTCCTCTGCTATGGACGCCGCTGGACTCCAGGACAGGTAAGTGTCCTAATATTAAAAGTCAGCAGCTGTAGTATTTGTTGCTGCTGGCTTTTAATATTTTTTTGGGGTGAACCATCCGCTTTAAGCGGAAACTGTGCCTGTGCCCATAGCTTACAGTTTGTGGTTGTCAAAAATAGCGCGCTAACACAAATCAATCAACAAAAATAAGCAGCCGCTAGAAAGTGAGATAAACACAAATAGAAAGTAAAAAGTAATAAAGCTGCACTAAAACACACGTATAAAAATCATAAAAGGTGAATATATGAAAAAAACACAAAAAAAAAAGGCAACAAGTCTATATGCGAAGGGTGGGTGTATATATAAAGCACCATATATCTTTAATTAGTCCATAAACCACCAGAGAGTGAGTCTGGGAGGTCTGAATAAACACCAAGACAGACTTGTGCACCTCCACCACATAGATTTCAAGCTTACCAGAAAGTAAGCTAATAGGGCTTGCGGCTATAACCCAGCCAGGGTCTTTATCCTGAGATTCAGCAGCAGTACCTCAAGGTATAATGATGGGCAGATCACAGCAAACTCCAAGGATAACCGATCACTCAGATCACAGGTACAGACCAATCAGTTAAAGAAGAACTCACATAGTGTAAAATTGTAACGATAGATTAAATGAATAAGGCTCCAAAAAAAGCTAAAAAAAGCTATAAAAAAAAACGCCAGTAGCTTTGCAGGGAGCCTTTAAAAAAAAAATTGCATTAGCTTTAATCAGCGTTTTTCAGTGTAGCTTATTTTTTGCCTATTATTTTTTATGGATAAAAAAAACGCTAAGAAAGATGGAGTTTTTCAGCGTTTTGCGTTTGTTCACGCCGAAAAACGGCACTTTAAATGCAAATTTCAGGCGTTCAGAAAAAAGCCAATAAACTCCAAAGCTCATTAACACTAAAAAACGCCCAGGTGTGCATGGGCACATAGGCTAACATAGAGTTCAGTTTATGGGCTTTAAAAAAAAAAAACGCCAATAAACTGCAGTTTATCAGCTTCAGTGTGCATGGAGCCTTAAAGTTGCACTTACATAAGTATAAAAATATCAAAGGTACAAAAAAAAGCCGGCTGGCTAGCGAACACCCATCCACTGCAAGGATACAATGCAATGACGTCAGCACGTCCAACCACCTTCATGTTTTCATACTTATGCAACTTTTATTTATTACATTTACTATCAGGGTAAGTTTAGGATAGGATAGGTTCAGGACAGGTTCCACTCAGAACAGGCCTTGCTATGGTCGAACAAAAAAGTTGAGTGCACATGCTCAGCGCCATATCCAGAGGTTGTCTTTGGGAAATAGACATATGAATGCCGCTAGAATTGCTGCAGAGGTTGAAGGGGTGGGGGGTCAGCTTGTCAGTGCTCAGACCATACGCTGCACACCGTCCCAGAAGGAAGCCTCTTCTAAAGAAGGATTGCAGTTATGGATTACGGATTGGGTTTAGGGTTTAGGCTATGGGTTTAAGTGTTAGTTTTAGAAGTAGGTAAAGTTTTCATTTTAAAGAGTATCTCCACCGTTATTGAGAGAGAAAAAAACATTCCTCTCTGGGTGATCTATGTACAGTACAAGGATTTTAACAAATTTTGTTGCAGATTCCTACCTTTTGTTATTGTGAAGAAATCTCTGTGTTTTTGTCTGTGTCCATGTGGGAAAGTGAATCTAATGGGAGTGATTTCATAATTCAACTGCTGCACCTGCAGGGCTCTAATGAGGAAAGCTTCTGTACCTGCATCCCTTTAGACATGATTTTCTATTGAGTGTATCTGACCTAAATTATATTTTTGTTGTAAAGGATGCCTAAAATCTGACTTGTATCTTAGTGTAGACTTCTGGAGAAATCAGTGAGCCAATCACACAAGCAGGAAATTATGTTTCTGGAGGGTGTTCTGTACACATTCTGTGTACAGAACACCTCCAGGTTGCCACACTGCATTGCATGTTACAATTACAGAGCTGCAGAACTAAAGGGAAAGGTCATTTTTAATTTCACACAACGTGACTTATTTTTTCTTTATTTGTTATTTTTTCCCCATGAAAGTGGAGTTACCCTTTAAGGATTAGGTGTAAGGGTCAGGTTAAGGCTTAAAGTATAGCAAAAGGCAAAAGTTGTTTTCATATTTGGATAGAGTGGTGAGAGGTTAGAACTGCTGTTAGGGAGGTTTGCTCGCTGTCAGTGGAGGAAAGTGAGGATCAATCCAAAACTATGCCAAAACTAACATGGCACATCACCCTGAATACACCATTGCCACGTCAAACATGATGGTGGCAGCATCATGTTGTGGAGATGCTTTTCTACAGCAGGGCCAGGAAAGCTGATCAGAGTTGATGAGAAGATGAATGGAGCCAAATTTACAGAAATCTCAGAAGAAAACCTGTTATGTTTTTCATGACGAGAAAAATGCAATTTTTTAAATTGGTCATTAAAAACGGTCATGTGTAGGCTCCAGAGCATTTTTCTCAAAGATTTAGAACCTGCTCTATTTTTTTCTGGTCGTTTTTTCAGGTTGACGTTTTTCCTCGTGGTGAAAAACGGTCGTGTGTAGTCTTTAACGACGGGGAAAAAAACGTGCATGCTCAGAAGTAAGTTATGAGAAGGGAAATTTGCATAATCAGCCCAAAGAGTGGCGCCATTCGAATGGAACTTCCCCTTTATAGTGCTGTCGTACGTGTTCTACGTCACCAGGCTTTGCTTGAGCATTTTTTTTCAGGATCGTGTGTGCAAGGCAGGTTTGACAAGAATCACGTCGAGAAAAACATTGTTTTTTCAATGACATGAAAAACAGTCATGTGTACGCGGCATTAGAGTCTGCAAAATACTTGAGACTGGGGTGGAAGTTCAACTTCCAGCAGGACAACGACCCTAAACATACAGCCAGAGCTACAAGGGAATGGTTTAGATCAGTGGCGGCTGGTGCTCAAAATTTTTGGGGGGGCGCAAACGGAAAAAAAAATATTGCAGCCTCACTGTGCCCATCACATGCAGCCACTGTGCCATGCCACCAAATGCAGCCACTGTGCCATGCCACCAAATGCAGCCACTGTGCCATCAATTGTCACCACTGTGCCATGCCATCAAACGCCACCACTGTGCCATCAATTGTCACCACTGTGCCATGCCATCAAACGCCACCACTGTGCCATCAATTGTCACCACTGTGCCATGCCATCATATGCAGTCACTGTGCCATCAATTGTCACCACTGTGCCATGCCATCAAATGCAGTCACTGTGCCATCAATTGTCACCACTGTGCCATGCCATCAAACACAGCCACTGTGCCATCAATTGTCACCACTGTGCCATGCCATCATATTCAGTCACTGTGCCATGAATTGTCACCACTGTGCTATGCCATCATATTCAGTCACTGTGCCATCAATTGTCACCACTGTGCCATGCCATCAAATGCAGTCACTGTGCCATCAATTGTCACCACTGTGCCATGCCATCAAACGCCACCACTGTGCCATCAATTGTCACCACTGTGCCATGCCATCATATTCAGTCACTGTGCCATCAATTGTCACCACTGTGCCATGCCATCATATTTAGTCACTGTGCCATCAATTGTCACCACTGTGCCCCATGCCACTGTGCTCATTGTCGCCTCTGTGCCCCATTATGCCACTGTGCCCCATGATGCCCCTTTCCCTGTAAAAAAAAACACTTACCTGACGCTTCCATGTCCTCCCTCGATGTCTTCTGCCGCCGTGGAGAAGCTTCAGCCAATCAGGTTCCTGATAACCAGAATCCGGGAACCTGAATGGCTGAAACGGCCGTCAGTCTAATGCAAGGACCGCAGATTGCCTGCGCTCCGAGCATAGACTTCCGAGAGCCGGAGGGCGGCACTGGAAAAGCCTATCAGAGCCGCTGGCTTTGATAGGCAGTTCCCCTCAGCCAATCAGCTGCCGCTATTCGGGTAACCGGCGCCCCTTGTCCGGTTATACGAATAGACCAGGCAGCTGGCAACAGTAACTCACGTTCAATGCATTGCATTGAACGTGTGTTACTTGCGAGAGGGGGTGGCGCTGCAGCGTCCTCTATAGATGGCCGCCAGAACTTCGGCTAAAATGTCAAAATTACATTTTACCCGAATAAAAGTTCTTAAAGGGCCCGTTTTTTTTTTTTTTGTGACTGTGGGAGGGGGGCGGCGCCCGTGCGCCCATATGGGCGGGCCGCCACTGGTTTAGATCAAGGGTCTCCAAACTTTCTAAACAAAGGGCCACCTTACTGTCCTTCAGACTTCAAGGGGGCTGGATTGTGGCCATTGGGAGTAGAAAAGGTCCAGACAACAGTGAGAAAAAACAATGTCCCATTGTTGGTATCATTGAGAGGACCCATTGTTAGTGTCATTAGGAAAAATTGTCATTGGGAGGCATTGTGCCTCATCATTGGTGTCGTTGGACCACATTTTTGGTGTCATTGGAGAATTGTGTCACATCATTGGCGTCACTGGGCCCCATTGTTAGTGTCATTGGGAGAAATTGTGTCCAATTATTTGTGTCATTGGGAGGAATAGCGTCCCATGTGCCACATCATTGGTGTTGTTGGACTCCATTGTTGGTGTCATTGGGAGAATTGTGTCCCATCATTGTAGTCATTGGGCCCCATTGTTGGTGTCATTGGGAGAAATTGTGCTCCTTCATAGGTGTCATTGGGAGGAATAGCGTCCCATGTGCCCCATCATTGGTGTTGTTGGACCCAATTGTTGGTGTCATTGAGAGAATTGTGTCCCATTATTGTGCCCCATTGTTAGTGTCATTGAGAGAAATTGTGCCCCTTCGTTGGTGTCATTGCAAGGCATTGTGCCCCTTTATTTATGTCAGTAAGGGGAATTATACCCCATTGTTGGTATCAGTGGATGTAATGGTACCCAAGGGCCACATACAAGCAAGCAAAGGGCCACATCTGGCCCCCAGGCCACAGTTTGGAGACCACTGGTTTAGATCACAGCATATTCATGAGTTAGAAAGGCCCAGTCAAAGCCCAGACCAAAATCCAATTGAGAATCTGTGGCAAGACATGAAAATTGCTGTTCACTGACGCTCTCTATCCAATCTGACAGAGCTTGAGCTATCTTGCAAAGAAGAATGGGAAAAATATTCACTCTCTAGATGTGCAAAGCTGGTAGAGACCTCCCCAAAAAGACTTGTAGCTGTAATTGACGCAAAAGGTGTTCTACAAAGTATTGACTTTTCAGATATTTATTTGTAAAACATTGAGCCAGAACTAAATCTACCTAATCCTAACTCCTATCTAGGAGGGTGCTATAATAGAATATACTCACCAAATGTATAAACCTCAGAGTGCTGCAGAGGAAAAAACTTCTGATGAGAAATGATCTTGGCAGTGTCCTCCCTACAACGGGATCCATGTAATGAAACCATCCATGTGTGCTGCCAACAGTGGTCTGGATTCACAAAGCACTTACGCCGACGTAAATCACTTCACGCCAACGTAGTGCAAATGTGCGCCCGGCGTATGTGTGCGCCAGACCCACAAAACCAACATACGTCTAAGAACAGGCCATCCTACCCCAACGTATCTTGCTTACGCCGGCGTAGCGTGGGCGCAAATATGGTTTGGATGAATGTTGCTTCTCCCATTGATTAGGCATGAAAATATGCACATGAGGGAAATACGGCGATTCACAAACGTGCGTGCGCCAGACGCATGCTATGCGATGTTTGCGTAAGTTGTACGTCCGGCGTAAAGGTATTCCCCATAGATGAGGCGCAACCCAGCAATAGACATGCAAAGATCTGCCCCAGAGAACACAGGCCGGCGTATTGGGCGTATGTTACGTTCACGGCGTACGTAGTGATCCGGTGTAGCTTAGGCAGTTGTACCAGCGTTGTTGTGAGCATGCGCATAAGGGTGCTGTTTCATGCGTCCACGTCACGACTACGTTACAGCGCTTGCGCAGTTTTTGATACGCCGGGAGTAAAACACTGCACCATGCTCGAACTATCATTTGCATGGGGTCACGCCAACTTCCACTGGCCTGCGCCTTTGAAAATACGATACGCTGGCGTATCTTGGTGAGCAATAGCTTGCTGAATACAGTGCATGCCTCTCCGCGCTGCGCCGGCGTAGCGTATTGTGTATGCGCTCGCCGGCGTAAATGTGCGTTCACTCTCTGTGAATCTGGGCCAGTGCCTTTATCTCCAGGAGTAGCATAAAAGACTGAATTGTGACTTATGGAATCTGCATTTCGTTAGAACGTTTACTTGCAAAAGTTTAAATTACTAACAAGTTCACTTCAAGTCAAGAACAAATTAAAAAAAGGAGCTACTCAGCTGTGTTGTCTGTCTTACTTTAGTCCTGTAAATACTTAGTAAGGATACACTTTTTTTCTGAAGATAGAGCAGATCGATCCTACAAGCCCTCCAGGCATCTTTGTGCTTCCCAACTCTACAATAAACCTTCCTAGCTTCTACTGCATTTCATTTTTATAGTTCACTACCTGGAACAAAACAGCAGTTACAGACAAACCTTTAATATATGTATTTAATTGGTGGAAAAAAGTAAGCCAAGTATCTAAACTCATCAAAGAATTAATGTAATTAAGTACAAAATACTACAGGAAACTTTTGAATGATTTTTGGTTTAAGTTTGCCCAAGTCAATTAATCAAGGATAAGTGTGCCCATGCTTCCAGTAGGCATAGGTGCAGGGGTATAAATATCATGTCTTAGCAGCAGTATACCAGAAATAAATAACTCCGCTCCCATGTTGGACTGGGATCATCTTCTGTTTTGCTGTGCAGAATGTAATGTTGTACACTTAATTAATCACTACTGTATATCTGGGTTAATTTTTTAAATTAAAGTAAGGGAAACTAGTTCTCTGACCTTTAGTTGTCTGAATGGTATGAGACAAAGGGAAAGGATAAATGGTTTGGCTTAGGAATTTTGAGGCTAGATTGAACGTAAAAAAGCAGCAAAGTTAGTTGTTTTTTGATGTTGCAGTGTTATTGCTTTGACTCAGCAGGGGTGGTGCCAGACCTTTGAAGAGAGGCCACTGCTTCAAAACAGAGAACATGATCCTACTCTCCTCTCCAGCATGCTAACAGGGAACAGGCTTTTCCACTCAGGTTGTGGCTACTTTCCAGTGGCGGTTCGTCCATAGAGGGCGCTGGAACGCCGCCCCCTCTGGCTCTCACCGCCACTGAGTCTAATAACATAGATTCATGCATTGCACGAATCTATGTTATTAACACCGCTGCCGCTGTTATTCAGATGGTCGGTGCTCATGTCCGGCCATCTGAATAATGCCAGCTGGTTGGCTGTACGCAAATGTCTATCAGAGCCAACAGCTCTGATAGGCTTTCCCAATACAGCCCTCGGGTCCCGGAAGCTTATTCTCGGAGCGCACAGACTGTACGCCCCTTGGATAAGATGACAGGCGTCTCAGCCATCGAGGGCGGGAGAAGACATCGTGGGACGTGGATGCCTGACTCCAGTAAAGGTAAGTGCCGGGCGGGGGGGGGGGGGGAGCAATTGACAGGGCACAGTGGGGACAATTGGCACAGCGGCGACCATGGGCACAGTGGTGACAATGGATGGCACAGTGGCTGGTTTAATGGCATGGCACCGTGGTGACAATGGATGGCACAGTGGCTGGTTTAATGGCATGGAACAGTGGTGACAATGGATGGCACAGTGGCTGGTTTAATGGCATGGAACAGTGGTGACAATTGATGGCACAGTGGCTGGTTTAATGGCATGGAACAGTGGTGACAATTGATGGCACAGTGGCTGGTTTAATGGCATGGCACTGTGGTGACAATTGATGGCACAGTGACTGGTTTAATGGCATGGAACAGTGGTGACAATTGATGGCACAGTGGCTGGTTTAATGGCATGGCACAGTGGTGCGAATTGATGGAACAGTGGCTGCATTTGATGGCATGGCACAGTGGTGCAAATTGATGGCACAGTGGCTGCGTTTGATAGCATGGCACAGTGGCTGCGTTTGATAGCATGGCACAGTGGCTGCGTTTTTTTTTCCTTTGCGCCCCCCCAAAAATTTTGAGCACCAGCCGCCACTGCTACTTTCTAAAGAAAACACGGTGTAATGCCACGTACACACGATCGGAAATTCCAAAACAAGAAAAGTCAGATGTGAGCTTTTGGTTGGAAATTCTGACCGTGTGTAGGCTCCATCGGAATTGTTCTGTCGTAATTTCCACCAAGAAAAATGTTCAGACAAGAAGGGCCAGATCCACAATAATGGGATGCCCGCGTGGCATATCCCATTTACACTACGCCGCTGTAAGCCACAGTGGCATATTACGAATCCTCAATGAAATTCCGCTGTAGCTTACTGCGGCGTATAGTAAATGGGCCGGCGTACGCGGGTGTAATTCAAATTAACTAGTGGGGGCGTAGTTTAGTATAATTATGAATGACCCGAAGCAAACAACGCTTTTTTTACAGTGCGCATGCGCCGACCGTGGACGTACCCTAGTGCGAATGCGTGAAATCACGTCGAAAATGGTCAATGAAAACGACGAGTACGTAATATACACAATTCCATATTCGCGAACGAGTTACGCAAACGACGTAAACGACGTCCAATACAACGCGGTCCCGACGTCCATACTTAACATTGGCTGTGCCTCACTATAGCAGCTTTATCTTTACGCCGTACAGACGCTTAGGCAAACGACGTAAACACGCCGGGCGTACGTAGGTTCGTGGATCGCTGTATCTACCTCATTTGCATATTTAACACGGACGCACCCCTAGCGTCCAGCGTAAATATGCATCTAAGGTACGACGGTGTAAAAAACGTACGCAAGTCGTATCTTAGCGTAAGTCCGGCGTATCTTGTTTTTTGGATAGAAATTAAACAATGACACGCCGGTGGGAAATTTGAATTATGCCGGTGTATCTAATTACGCCGGTGTAATTCCTTTGTGGATCTGGCCTGAAAAGTTCTTAGAAATTCCGATCTGTATGCAGTCTGTATGCAATTCTGACGCGCAAAAAAACATGCATGCTCAGAATCAATTTAACGCATGCACGGAATCATTGAGCTTAATTTTTTTAGGCTCGTTGTAGTGTTGTACATCACCGCATTATTGACGGTCGGAATTTTGTGTAACCGTATGTATGCAACATTCAGTTGAAAAAAAAATCCACGGTGTATACGCGACATAAGACTTTCCCTTTATGCACATGGATATGTCCTGTGCTGCTATGATGAGATGTTAACAAGATACCAAAACTAGGCAATCTTCTTAGTGATCTCGGTTCAACCCCCCTCTTCGCTAAGAGAACTATAAGTATCATTTGGTTCTTTTAGATCAAAGAGAGGAACTTGGGTCTGTAAATGAGGTCAGTTTAACCACTAAAAGGCTAAGCCTTTTTCTGACACTAATGCCGCATACACACTATCATTTTTCAGCATGAAAAAAAAACGTTGTTTTTCAACATGTCCAAAAAATGACGTTTTCCCAACTTCATCATTAAAAACGATGTTGCCCACACACCATCGTTTTTAAAAAATGATCTAGCAAAGCGTAGTGACGTACAACACGTACGACAGCACTCTAAAGGGGAAGTTCTATTCGCCTCTGGGCTGCTTTAACTGATTCAGTGTTAGTAAAAGACGATTCGCGCTTTTCTGTCTGTTACAGATTGATGAATGTGCTTACTTCATTATGAACGGTAGTTTTACCAGAATGAGCGTTCCTGACTCATAATTTTCTTCTGAGCATTCGCAGGTTTTTTACGTCATTTTAGCCCACACACGATCATTTTTTTAACCCGAAAAACGACATCGTTTAAAACGACGTTAACATTTTTTTTTTTTTTGTCGTTTTTCATTTTAAATGACGTTTTTGAAAAACACTGTTTTTTTCATGCTGAAAAATGATCATGTGTATGGCGGTTGTTGCAATATTTTATGTCAGACTGTATTTGCGCAGTGTTTTTTTAAACGCAATTTTTTGGAAAAAAAAAATTGGAAAAACATATACAATATTTTGTATAATGTGAAAGAATCGTGATCTTTATTCTAAACAACAAAATCGTAAATTGTCAATTTAGCCAGAATCGTGCAGCTCTACGTCTTATGCCGCGTACACACGATCATTTTTTGTGATAAAAAAAACGACGTTTTCTGTGAGGTAAAAAACGACGTTTTTGAAACGTCACTTTTCAAAGACGATATTGCATACACACCATCAATTTTTTCACAAAAAGCGAGGTTACGTTCACCACACTTTTCCATTGAAGCTCGCTTCATAACTAGCTTCTGGGCATGCGCGGGTTGAAAAACTTTGTTTTTGCTACACACGGTGACTTTTTGTGAAACAAAAAACGACGTTTTGAAAAATGACACAAAAAATTCAAGCATGTTGGAATTTTTTTGGGGTCGTTTTTTTTAAGACAAAAAACGACGTTTTGCCCACACACGATCAATTTAAATGACGTTTTAAAAAACTTCTTTTTTTTTCATCGCAAAAAACGACCGTGTGTGTGCGGCATTAGGCTGCAGGGGGACTACACATGATTGTTAAACTACAAAAGCAGAAGGTTTAAATCAAGCCATAAAAATGTTTGTTTTTCTCAGAAATATCACTGAATCTACATTGAGGTTATATCATAGGGTCAGCATAAATGAATTTAGTTCTGTGCTACTAATAAATACATTTATTATTTTGAAGGGATCGTTCACCAAGGCAAATCCTAGACTCAGAGACCTTTAATGGGAGCTGTCATTGCTTGTAGAATATACGAATAATGTCTCGAAATTCTGTAACTTATATTGATGACATATGTCTTAAAATAGAAAGTCCGTTGTGTTCTTGTGTAAAAACGCAAAAATGGGCACCCATGATCTAACCCATTCATACATATGTTAGTAATGTTAATTGGTAAATATTAGTATAACACTATCCCTGAAGAAGCTGCTGGTTTGTTTTAGGTGGCACGTTACCTTGTGGCTTGTCCGCCATCTAGGGGTGTATGGTGAATGTAACAGTAACGGAATGTCCACGACAGGTGTCTTTTTCTGTGCTCTTTATAACCCAGCCAGGGTAAAAACAATAAAACTTGTGGTGAAGAGTAGAGGTGAAGAAGAAATAGCAGATTCAGGCGTAACAATAGGAAACAGTCCTGCTTCCAACAACACTTTGAATTCTTCGCCACTCTAGCCAGAGTGGGTATAGCGTACCTGGACAGGCCTCTCTCACTGGCCTGGCAGCCAGAGTATCACTCCAAACTTGAAGGAAAAGTCCCTGCCACAGACCCTCAGGGAATGAACTTAGGGAAACGTCTCTGCCATAGACCCTCCCCAGAATTGTGATGGTGGAGATGATCCTCCTTAATAGATTTTTTTGCCTGGGTCTCCTTCAGGTAGCTTTTCAGGTTACTGACTGACAGGTGACCAGCCCCTCAGTGTACTTTTGATCCCCGGTGGTTTGCCGAGACCCTATTGGATTGCCAGCCTCTCATTGGCTCTCCTCAGATGGACTCCCCACCGAACAGCTTCCTCGCTTGGGATCTTTCCGGATTGGGAACCCAGTCGACTACTGGGCTCCCCGCCACAGCTTAAATGTTCCGGACCAACATGGTCCCGCAACCAGGAACACCAGGTGGCACACGCACCCCAGCCTGGAAGGCCATTACCCTGGGGCGCCGTGATGCGGTCACCCTAAAGGTGGGTGCCACACTCGAAGAAGAAGACCACCCAGACCAATGGTGTCTGTCTCATAAATACCCTCCCCCAGCATGCACAGGGAGGAAAAACCCCTCCTTATAGGCTGCTGGGGAAGAGCACCCAAACTTTGACTCCACTGCTGTCACCTATCGCCCTTGGGGGGAGGACAACACCCCAGAAATGACATAATGAGCCCACAGCACAGCCAAGCTGAAACAGAGACCCGACTTTGAACGTAATAATTGGATCAGAGTCTGTTAACACTCTGATCCCCCTCTAAATGTAACTAGCACCAGGCCCGTCGCTACAGGACAGGCAAAACAAACAATTGCTTGGGGCCCCGAGCTGGCCTGGGGCCCCCAACTTCGCCTTCCCAGGCTGTAATGTGGCCAAGCTCCTTTTCCTCCCTCCTGGAGTCCTGTCAGTCCAGCCGGGAACCGTGCGTGGTACAGGAGATTCAATTTCCTGTTCCCGGCCAGACTGACAGGAAGTGCACACTGAGTGCTCACTTCCTTTCAGTCAGACCGGGAACACAGGAAACTGAATCTCCTGTACCGCTGACAGGAGAAAGAAGAGCTCGGCCACGCTACAGCAGCAGCCTACAGGGAAGAAGGGGAGATGAGAATAGAAAAAACATAAGAACTAGGGAGGGGGGAGGAGTAAGAACATGGGTGTAAAAAATTCGTGTAGCGCTAACGTAGGCTTTGTGTGTGGGGGGAGGTGCTTGGGGGCCCCCATTTTGCTTGGGGGCCCCCCCATTTTGCTTGGGGCCTCGAAAATTCCTTCAAACGGCCCTGACTAGCACCGGTACTTGGAAGTAACCAGTCGCTACACTAGATTAAGGAAGGCTTCTAACATTGCATAGAATTCAATGGACCTGCATCCAAAACGCAAGTACCATGATTTTGCCGCGATTTGCATTTTGCATTTTTTTTTAACCTGTTTATAGCTGGTTATTAAGGGCTAAAAAAAAAAAACGCATGTCAAAAAACGCAGCAAGCACCGCTCTAAGCATTACAAAAACGCTCAAAAGCAACATGCAAAGGTGTGAATCCAGCCTAAGGCCCCTTTCACATTGCAGCGGGAGCCATGCTGGTGGTATAGCGCCGCTAAAAATAGCGGCGCTATACCGTCGGATTTGCCACGAGTTGCAGCCGCTAGCGGTGCTGTATTGACCCTCGCTAGCAGCCATGAAAGGGTTAATACCGCCCGCAATGCGCCTCTATAGAGGCGTATTGCCACGGTTTCCCATTATTTTCAATGGGAAGGAGCGGTGAAGGAGCGGTATACACGCCGCTCCTCTCATCGCTCCAAAGATGCTGCCGACAGGAGATTTTTTCTCTCCTGCCAGCGCATCGCCTCATTGTGGATGCAATAAAGGAGTTTTTCAGGTGGTATAGCAGCGCTACTTTTAGCGATGTACCGCCTGAAAAACTCCTCAATGTGAAAAGTACATTTACGGCTAGCAGTTGGCACAACCAGACACCACAACATACCTGTCCGTCACGGTGTATCTCCTGGTTTGGAGGTGTGCATACGCATGCCTCCTGCTGACCTGTGTTGTGATTGGACACAACATGAGTTGGTCAACAAGTTACAGCCAATCATTTTGACTGCTTACCTGCTGATTAGCTGAGGCCAATCACAGCAGAGGTCCCTGTGTTTGTAAACACAGGATCTGGCTATACAGTATTTCTCTTTGCCGTTCAGAACTGAAAAGAGGAGACAAACCCAGCTAAGATCAGTAAGGCCCCTTTCACACGGGGCCTTCAGGCTTTCACACTAAAGACTGCAGGGCACGATTTTTTAAGGCGGTGTAGCAGCCTGAAAAATGTGTCAGTGTGAAAGGAGCCTAAGTAAAAGCAGTACACATACATTTGCATACACTTGTTAGGACTTGTTTTTTCTGTAATATGTCCTGTTTAAAATGACACTAAAATAATGATTCTGGTACAAAGCTTTGCAAACTTATTTACAATTGCAATAAAGTGTTGTTATTTTCAGTGTTGCCCTTTTTTAAACAGAAAATGTGTAAATATATATTAAATGTGTAAAAATGTTAACAAACAAAAAGTTTAACTATTGATAGTTATTAACCACTTGCCTACTGTGCACCTACACCCCCTTCCTGCCCAGACAAAATTTAAGCTTCCGGCACTGCTTCGCTTTAACTGACAATTGCGCGGTCGTGCGACGTGGCTCCCAAACAAAATTGGCGTCCTTTTTCCCCACAAATAGAGCTTTCTTTTGGTGGTATTTGATCACCTCTGCGGTTTTTATTTTTTGCGCTATGAAAAAAAATAGAGCGTCAATTTTGAAAAAAAATCAATATTTTTTACTTTATGCTATAATAAATAACCCCACAAATATATAAAAAAAATATTTGTTTCCTCAGTTTAGGCCGATACATATTCTTCTACATATTTTTGGTAAAAAAAAAATGCAATAAGCGTTTATCGATTGGTTTGCGCAAAATTTATAGTGTTTACAAAATAGGGGATAATTTATGGCTTTTTTTTTTTTTTTTTTTACTATTAATGGCCAAGATCTGCGATTTTTTTATTGGGACTGCGACGTTATGGCGGACACTTTTCTGACATTTTTGGGACCATTTACATTTATACAGTGAACAATGCTATAAATATGCATTGATTACTGTATAAATGTGTCTGGCAGTGAAGGGGTTAACCACTAGGGGGCGGGGAAGGGGTTAAATGTGTGTCCTATGAGTGTTCTAACTGTGGGGGGAGGGGGGGTGACTGGGGGAGGTGACCGATTGTGTCCCTATGTACAAGGGACACAGCAACGCTCTCGCCCGCGGCTTCAAAAGGGCATCACGTCATATGACGTGATGTCAGGATAATGGAGTCCTCCGCCCGCCGTCAAATTCCCTGTTGCCCCCCCCCCCCCCCCGGATCCGCTGTTGGCTCTAACGGATCAAGAGGGAGGATTTTTCTGTGATTTTCATCACACTGAACTGGCCTTAGACCTTGACAGGAACCTGCAAGACTCTTTGTTCTCCCAGATCGTCCTAATCTTATGTCCCAAGAGCTGGTATGTCCCTGCTTCTCAGCTGCTTGCTTTAACAACCTGGCTATTGAAGCCCCGATCCTAAGAGATAGGAGCCTGTCTAATCATTAGATTTCCCTCTAATGCCTGGATCCCTACTTCATCTAACTTTAGTGATTTTGACTCTCTGTTTTAATTTCCTGAAGGTTCTCATAAGACAAAGCCTGCTTCTCGTTCCACTTTCACCAGATAGCTTATACAGCTCATCATTCAAGCTTATTACCTCAAGGTTCCTCTTTCCCTGTAAAAGTGCACACCACCTGATCAGTTAGTGTTTCTTGGGCTTTTAAACATCTGTTTCTCAAATGCCAGCTCATATGTGGTAAATTGTGAGTGCATTTGTACTTACAGTATTCCCTTGGTCCAACTAAAAAATTTCACAAATACTTATTGATCCTGCCAGTGCTATCTACCTAATGCAACTTCCTGTGATAGGGCAACAGCACTGCTGCATGGCTCCTGAATTCAGAGCAGCATTGTAACCTTCATGCAGGTTTGCACACCAATGGGATAAGACATTGCAGTGGGCGTGCCTGTCAGCTCTGTTACAGCTGATTCACGAACCTGTAAGTAGTCAGTAACTGGCTGCCTCTAGCCGTGTCCACACATTCCTGGACTGCTGCTGAAACCCTTCCACTGATGCGCTATAGTGTCTGAGAGGGGGAAATTGTCAGGTGCATAAGAGGAGAAATTTTGCTTATTCGGCGGAAGTATTTTTTTAAACTTATTTGCTTTAAATAGTAACTGGATTTTTGACCTTTTTAAACTGCCACACAGGGGCCTTGAGATACACTTTCAAACAAAAGCATTTGTAGCAATGTAGCACTGGATGGGAGGGTTCCGTTCCCACCATGGTTATTAGTTATTATATGCAAGAGTTAGTAGGTTTTTCCCATGTGTCTGCTGGTTTACTCCCTTTCCTTTCATGACTCAAAAATATACTGGTCACAATGGTAGGATTACTGACTTACTGAGTTCCTGATGGTGCGTTTTGGAGGTTGGAGATGTTAGATTATCAGCAAAATCTAAATAAGGAAATACGTTTAGGTATGCTTTGCATGTTTTTGGCTATCTGAACCTAAAACAGAGCTAATAATATGATTACAGTATGATCTTTCACTCTTAAAGGGGTTGTAAAGGTAAAAGTTTTTTTACCTTAATGCATCCTATGCATTAAGGTAAAAAAACATCTCACAGCAACGCCCCCCCCCCCCCCCGAGTCCCCGTTTTACTTACCTGACCGTTCGAATCTCCCGGGCGCGTCCACGTCATCCTCTTCGGTTCCCAGCCTCGCCGTTGATGGCTAAGCTGGGCGGATTGATAGCAGCGCAGCCATTGGCTGGCGCTGCTGTCAATCACAGCGGATGACGCGGCGCGCCAGGGGGCGGAGCCGAGTGATACAGTCGGCGGCTGTATCACGGGAGCGCGCTCGCAAAAGCTTTCCACTGTGCGAGCTCCCTCGCATGAAGATGGAAAGCTTTTGCGAGGAGTAGCCCAGACAGCCGCCGAGGGACCCCAGAAGACAGCTTTCCGGGCCACTCTGTGCAAAACCAACTGCACAGTGGAGGTAAGTATAACATGTTTGTTGTTTTAAAAAATAAATAAAAAATCCTGTGTTTAGTGTCGCTTTAAGCCTCATACACACAAACGTACTTCCATCAGACAAAGCGTAGGACTTTTGTCTGAAGGGCGTTGGCCGTGAACTTGTTCTGCATACAGACAGCAAAACTTTGTCAGCCAACAAATAGGAAACTACATGGTTTTTCAGCTCTTTAGCGCCACCTTTTGGGCAAATTCTGCTAATGTTGTGCTATGGTTAGCATTGCTTCTGAGCATGCGTGTTTGTACTTTGGATTTTTTTCCGACGGACTGTTGTACGCACATCAGACATTTGTTGTCGGAAGATTTTATAGCATGCTATCCAACATTTGTTGTCGGAAAATCCGACAACAATTGTCCGATGGAGCATACAAATGGTCGGATTTTCCAACAAAACCCTTCCATCACACATTGTCGGAAAATGTGATCGTTTGTACGAGACTTTAGTCTAAGCTAGCTCTCTCTTCTGAAATGTTTACCTTTGATAAGGACCTTCTCTTGCTTCAGAGATCATTTCCTACTACTAACTACACAGACAACCAACCACAACCAGCAAGCAGTCATTTACTGCACTATATTAAAAAAAAATTGTTTGTATTATGAAAATATGCATAAAGTTCATGGAAAGATTTGCAGAACTAGTCAGATCTGTGTTTTAAAACTGATTGAGGAAGTGATGTAAACCTTTCAGCTTGGTGGGAACATCTTTAAAAAGTATCTAAAACTTTACACATTAAAACGTGTTATAAGCTTATGAACGTGTTATTTTCACCAATTCATACAATTTTTATTTTTGACATTCTGGAGAAATGCTGAATCTCCACTATGTTGCGTGAGTGAACAAGGTTTAAAAGGCAGTAAAGGACAAGTAATAGTTCAGTTCTGAACATCCAATGCTATTATCCATGCTTGATGATTTCTGTCTAGCCAGTCTAGAGATTAAAGGCCCATACACACGATCAGATTTTCCGACAACAAATGTGTGATGGAAGGGTTTTGTCGGAAAATCCGACCGTTTGTATGCACCATCGGACAATTGTTGTCGGATTTTCCAACAACAAATGTTTTATAGCATGCTTCGAAGTGGTTGTAAACCCTTAACCACGTAAGACCCGGACCAATATGCAGGACCTAGACGTGAAAGTGAAATGGTAGCAGAGAAAACTTGGCTCTTTTTTCCTGCCAGGCAGGACTTTGCTGTGCAAACAGTGCTGATCCTGACCTCCCTGGGGCCCTAAGCAAAATTACATGTCACATTAAATTTAGGAAGCGGGGGGGCTGCCAAAAATGGCATGTCACACTAAAGTTGAGAAGCGGGGGGGCTGCCAAAAATGGCATGTCACATTAGGTTGAGAAGCGGGGGGAGGGGGTGTTCTTCTGTCGGAAATGACATCTTACATTAAAGTGAGAAGTGGGGGTTGCTGACTTGTTACCTCTTCTCCCATGCAGCCAGCGAGTTGAGAATCGGGGTGAGGGGCCGAAAATGACTTCTCACCAGGCGGGGCCTCTAGTAATTTGGGGGGCCCTCCGCAGCTTTGTGGGGGCCTTAGGCGGCTTGCATAGTGAGCCTATAGGGTGGATCGGCCCTGTGTGCAGAGCAGATCTCTGGACTGGATAGGCAGAATTGCAAATACTTTGATAGATAGAACAGCTCTCATGTATCTATCTATTTGACTGGACTTCAGCTTTAAATTATATTTTATATGTGATTGAAGTTTGGCTTTTCTTCTTTTTTTCCTTTGATCTCGAAAACCCAGTAAAATCAATATGTGTCCACAACTAATGCCGTGTACACACGATCATTTTTCGGCATGAAATTTTCTTTTGTTTTTCAGCATGTCCAAAAAATGAAGTTTTTCCAACTTCATCATTAAAAACGATGTTGCCCACGCACCATTGTTTTTGAAAAATGATGAACAAAGCGCGGTGACGTACAACACGTACGACGGCACTCTAAAGGGGAAGTTCCATTTGCCTTTGGGCTGCTTTTAGCTGATTCCTTGTTAGTAAAAGACGATTCGCGCTTTTCTGTCTGTTACAGCGTGATAAGTGTGCTTACTCCATTATGAACGGTAGTTTTATCAGAACGAGCGCTCCCGTCTCTTAACATGCTTCTGAGCATGCTTGGGTTTAAAACGTTGTTTTAGCCCACACACGATAATTTTTTTTCATCCCGAAAAACAACATTTTTAAAAACTACGTAAAAAATGCAGCATGTTCGATTTTTTTTTTTCGTTTTTCAGAAGATGAAAAAGGATGTAAAGCCCACACACGATCATTTTAAATGACGTTTTTAAAAAAGGCCTTTTTTTTAATGCCGAAAAATGATTGTGTGTGTACGCGGCATAAAAGTAGGGGAGATTCACATCCCCAATGAGGTTAGATTATTGTTTGCTATATTTCTGTAGTCTTTGCAATGTTTTGTAGATAATCCTGTGAAAGAAGATAGCCTATTGTAATCCTAATACCCATTTTCCTAAAGAACATAGTCTATGTTGTACTTTTCTGATCCTTCTTGTTCGTAAGTCTGATATAGGTTTCAATAAATCATTAGTCGATGTAATGACTTTTAGATATTCATATGCTGTGACTTATCTTTCCAATATTTGTTAGAGTTGTGTCAAAAAAATGTATTTGCATAGAAGCCCATGGTAGTGCAAAAAAAGCTTAAAGCTATTTAGAAAGAGGTAAGAATCAGATCAGAAGGAGACTAGAAGCAGTTCCGAAGGAGATCAGAAGCACCTCTGAACATAGAAGCATCTTGGAAGCATCTCAAACTGATCTCAAAGGCAAGCTGAATGCATCTAAAAGCATACAGCATTTGGCTCTCCACTTAGGCTCTTTATGTATTAAAGTGGTTGTAAAGCTTACATCTTTTTTTAAACAAAATAATAAACATGTCGGCCTGGATTCACGAAAGTTTTACGCCGGCGTATCTAGAGATACGCTGTCGTAAGTACAAATGTGCGCCGTCATATTGTTACGCCAATTTGCGAAGCTAGATACGTCGTAAAACAAGGCTTCAGCCGCCCGACGTAACTTGCCTACACTGGCGTATCGTGGGCGCATAGTTACGCTGGACGCATTTGGCGTACCCATGTTAAATATGCAAATTAGTAAGATACGCCGATTCACGAACGTACTTGCGCCTGGCGCATTAATATGCGCGGTTTACTTAAGTCGTACATCTGGTGTAAACTTACCCCACATAAAGCAGGGGTAAGTCATGCAAAGGTATGGACCAGGGAACAGCCATCGTATTGTACGTCGTTTACGTAGTACTACGTGAATAGGGACGTATCTTAGGCGTTTGTCCCGACGTGATTCTGTGCATGCGTACTGGGAAGCGTCCACGGGACGGCTCATGCGCTGTTCGTTCGGCCCTTCATTTACATGGGGTCACGCTTCATTATAATAAATCACGCCCACTTCCACCTAATTTGACTTACGTCGGCTTACACCGACAACTATACGCTGCGCCGCCGCAACGTTGCGCGTATTTTTTTCGTGAATACCAGGCTTGCCTCTCAATGTTGCGGCGGCGTAGCATAAACAAGATACGCTATGCCAGAATAAAGATGCGCCCAGGTACGGGAATCCGGGCCGTCATACTTACCTGCTTTTTGCAATGGTTTTGCACAGAGCAGCCCTGATCCTCCTCTTCTGCGGTCCCCCGTCAGCACTTCTGGCTCCACCTCTATGGGGGCACTTGTGCGTTCTTGATCCCAAGCCGGACTGTTTGCGTTTGTGATTCACACAGCCCAGCTCGGCACCACCCCCTGCTCTCTGCACACAGGTTTTGACTGACTGCAGCAGGAGCCAATGCCTCCCGCTGGGTACAGGGTAGAATCCATATTTTCTTATCACAGATGCACTCTTTTCTATTTTAGAATTGAGTTGTACTGCACTGTGCTTATGCTTTGGAAGTCTTTTATTCAGAAATGACTGAAAGGAAATAGTACATACTCAACTGTTTTGTAAAGCCATGGAACATCTATAATGCTCCTGGTATCCAGAGACCATGGGACCTAGACTGTCCAGGCTTTAAGTCACACAATAGAATTTAGGATGTAGCAACTTTTTATTCATGGTAAATGAACTGTAAATAAATGTTTAACTTTTACTGAAAATGAGTAATGTGGTTTATGTAACGCTACCCCCACAGGGGATGTTGGTTTTAAATGGTTCTCCCCCAAAGAGTACAGAGGCCACCATCCGCCCAAACAGTCTATTCACTCTGGCTCTAGGTGTTTTGTCGTTTTGTACTTTACACAAGATGGATTAAGGCATGGGATACTTCAAAATGGCTAGCAACTTCAAAAAGGGAAAAATCGAAACCCTCCTCTCCCCTGTCCAGGGACAGGGGAATGGCCAGTATCTGAGACCCAATAAGAGCAGTCTCCCGCAGAGTAATGTCGGACTATATCTCTGAAGCACGCAGTCACTAGGAATAAGTTTGATATCATTACACACAAGTTTCCAAGACAGCTGCCTCCTCCCAGTTTCTTCCGGACACTTTCCAGTGAGAGTGAGACTCCTTCTCAAGACCAGATCCCTTTGGTTAGGCCCTGCAGCCAGTTCCAGGTTCCTTCCAAGTCTCCAATACCGAGACCTCAGAGAGAATCAGCACATGCCAAGGCTTGCCCCAGGGACAACTGCTCCCTCTAAAGCTGTAAACTTTTTCTTGCTGGGGAAGACAGTCTCTTCAGGCCCTTAAGACTATTTATCAGCTTCCCCAGCAACCATCTGAGACACCTTCTCAGGGATTGGCTAGGCCCTGATCAATAGGCAGACTGGTTATTTGAATTCTCCCTCCCTTAAAATCTAGAAACATCTTCTGGAGGTAGGGGGAAGCATACTCCCGGGCTGTGAAACCTTGAACAGACTAAACAGATGAATCACTTACAGATAATTGAAGAGACAGCAGTTTAGGGGACCAGCAACATTTTTTGGGTGCTAAAGTACATGTGTTCAGATTTTTTTTTTGAGGCAATAAGTAACCATTTGATATTTACTGACCCTATTTTCTTTCTAGAACACATTTTTTATCCAAATGTATTTAATAATTACAAAAAAAGTTATCTGCTTAGTTAAAATCCCAAATACTAAGATCAGTATAGTACTTTTAAAACTGGAAACTGAATTAGACAAACATAAAATGTAGTGCCTTGTGTACTCTAACAAATAGTTTTTGAAATTATTCTTTCCCTAATTTTCCTTTTTTTATGACTGCAGATACTTGTTATATTGTCTCCTTTTCGCTGATCATCCTCAATACAAGCCTGCATAATCCAAGTGTTAAGGACAAGCCCGACCTACAACAGTTCATTTCCATACACAAAGGTATACATCCAGGTGGTGATATACCCTCAGAATTGCTGACTGTAAGTACAACTTTAATGTATATATTGTATGTAGTGTATGTTCATAAACATAATCGGTGCTAAGAATACATTAATTCCCATTGTTGGCCTTTTGAAAATACCGACTGCTACTGAATTTAATACTTTCTTAGCTACTGACCCGGAATAAGCATGTCAAAAGTCAGAAATTCTGATCAATTTAAATGTTGTGGCTCAGTGACTCATAAAGTACTGCTATCTCTATATAAATGTACATTTATCATAAAAAAATTCATGATTAGAAGCAGCATGACACTTCTACAAACATAAAGCCTCGTACACACGATCGGATATCTGATGGAATCTAATCCGATGTTTTTTTTGTCGGATATCCGATGAAGCCAACTTCCATCAGTCTTGCCTACACACCATCGGTCAAAAATCCGACCGTTTCCAAACGCGGTGATGTAAAACACCACAACGTGCTGAGAAAAATTAAGTTCAATGCTTCCAAGCATGCGTTGACTTGATTCTGAGCATACGTAGATTTTTGACCGATTGACTTCCACACAGATGATCGTTTTTTTAATCGTTTTTTTTATCCATAGAAAAAAATTAAAACATGTTCTATTTTTTTCACCGATGGAAAACAAGCCGATGGGGCCCACACTCGATCGGTTTGACCGTTTAAAACAATCCATCGGTCTGTTTTCATCGGACAAACTGATCGTGTGTACAGGGCTTTAGAGTGCCTAGGCACACGCCATTGTTCTAGCCCCATCCATGAGAAGTACCGTATATACCCACACTTCTGGTCACCGGATTACACCTATGGTGTCATCACAGCTTGTACCTCTTTTAATATGGCAGCTGCATCATAACCATACATTGGTGGTGGAATACATAAAGCACTGTGCATAGGCAAAAGCAGCTTCTGAATACCCACTATAAGCCCAGGTTCACACTGGGCTGCTGGAGTGAAGCCATGCGAGTTCAGCTAAACTCGCACAATTTCACTCCCGCTGGCAGTCCCGATTTCGGCCACGATTATAGAGACATCTGTGCAGGTTTCTGCACAGATGTCAATGTAAATCGCGAGCGGAAATTGCAAAAAGTAGTACAGAAACTACTCTTTGAAATCGGTGCAGAGCCGCAGATGCGGCGTTGCACCGATTAGGACGGTGCCATTGCTGGAAATTTGTGGCAAATACCGCTGTTTTGAAATGCGATTTGACATGCCAAATCGCATGTCAAAACGCACCAGTGTGAACCAGGCCTAACTGCTATAAAATTCACAGCTGACTTTTTTTACACCATTTGAATAAATAAGGTTCCATGTGTCTAGGTCCACTTTAAGATGTTACCACTAATATTATCCTTTCTTGAACAGGATATGTTTGAGAGTCTGAAAAAGGAACCATTTAGGCTACCAGAAGAGGAAGATGCCTGGGAGCTCACACTTGCTTTTCAAAAGCCACAGAGAGAGGGCTGGCTTCTGAAAATGGGTAGGTCTATCCTTTTCCTTCTTTTCTTACAATTGTCAGAATAGGGAAATATCATAAAACCACATTCTAGGGGTCTTTTTACCTTTTATTGCAGATTTTGAACAAAATACAGAGAGGAAGGTTGAGGGTGGGGATACCCAACCGCACCTAGATCTTGCAGAACCGCTTCTTGAAAAATATCTTTGTTTCAGCCGGATTGCTTAAAAAAGATGGGATAGCCAAATTGGAGACCCTATGAGGAAAGAGAGAAATTGATTAGATCCTCCCAAATATTTACCCAGCCACACCTTCCAGGTCAGCCTCCCAGGAATAGGCTAGAGTCCGATAACTATTCATAACTCCAGTGATTGATCCTTCCACTTTATTTCTGTAATATTCTTCCAGAAGCAGACAGGAGAAATCAAGTACCAGGTCTAGGGGAAACCCAAACAGACCTAAAAATGAATTGCTGCTCAGTTGGCTACAGCAAAGCTACAGTATATACTAAATGTAATCACCCCAAAGCAAGGGCACTATAGCTTTATAAAAACAGGCAGCTCTGTGCAAAACCAACTGCACAGAGGAGGTACCGTATTTATTGGCGTATAACACGCACTTTTTTCCACATAAAATCAGGGGGAAATCGTGGGTGCGTCTTATACGCTGATAGCATACCTCGGAGGGGAAGGAGGGGGTGGGCTCCTGCCGGAAAAAACAGAGCTGAGTGAGACCCGAGTGGAGAGCAGATTACGGCACTGTCCATCCAAAGGGGTGCCTGTCTCCTCCGACGGCAGCCAGCGTCACAGACGTGTGACGTCAACGGCCATAGAGGAATGGAGACGGTGTGCGCATGTGTTTGTTCCCATGCTAGCCGCGCTACAGTCTCCACCAGCGCTGCCCGCGTTTAAGGGTTTCCTCACCCTCCTCTTCACCACAGACTGTTGAACATTTGGGAATTGAAGCCCCAAGCCACGCTACAGTCCGGTTCAGCGCTGCCTGTGTCTGAGGCCGTGTACACACGATCAAACTTGTCCGACGGACCGTTTTCATCGGACCAGGCTGAAGTGGTCTGTTGGTCTGATGTGCGTACACACCATCGGACCAAAATCCCCTTGGACCAGAATGCGGTGACGTAGAACACAACGAGGTGATGAAAAAACGAAGTTCAATGCTTCCAAGTATGCGTCGACTTGATTCTGAGCATGCGCGGGATTTTGGTCCGATGATTTTGTGTACGTTAGGACAGACAGGTTTCCAGCGGACATGATTTCAAGCAGGTTTTGAAACTTTGGTCCGCTGGAAAACGGTCCGATAGGCCGTACACACGATCGAACATGTCCGCTGAAACTGGTCTGCGGCCTGAGAGTTCCAGCTCCCTCCCTTCCACCATCGAGTGCAGACAGCTAGAAGCCCTAAGGTACTGTGTATCTCCTTGAACATAGGAGCTGCTCTCTGAGTCCTGAGACCTTAACCCATTGTGCTCCCTGGATCTCGAACACTACCATTGCTTGCTGTACATTGCTGCTTATGTTATTTTTATTTTTAACTGCATTTACTATTTGGACTAAAAAAAATAGCTTTTCCAGAAAATTCCCTCTTAAAATTGCGGTGCGTGTTATACGCCGGCGCGTGTTATACACCGATAAATACGGTAATTATAACATGTTATGTTATTTTTTTTTTAAAACCGTTACAATCACTTTAAGAATATGTAAATCATTTAATATGTCGATAGCCTTAGCATAAGTGCACATTAAAGGTTAATCTTTTCAATCTCCCTATGTTGTTTCATAATAAAACCATCTGGACTTCAACAGAAGCTTTCATTGGGTTTTAACTACAGCCAAAAAGTTTCTATGCAGTGTTGGGTAGAGTCAGAAAGAGATCGTTTCATTGTTGCATATACCTCCAGTTGTAAAAATTCTGCTCACTTGCTGTATGATCAGTCAGACAAGAAGTGAACTGAAACAGATAATACAGAAGTAATAAAAACTTTGCCTGGATAACTACCCTCACAAGGTCAGTCGATTTGGGTCAATTTCCTAGAACAAAATTTCAGAATGGGGAATTTTAGTTTTGGCTATAGTACTGAAGGGATAAAAACCCTGGGCCAGATTCATAACGTATTTACGTTGGCGTATCTAGAGATACGCCACGTAAAAAAACTAAGAATAGCCTGCGTATCTTTTTTTGGTATTCAGAAAAGATACGCCGTAATTTTACTAATATACGAGCGGCGTAAGTCTGTTACACCGTCGTATATTAGTTGCAGTTTTACGCTGGCCGCTAGGTGGCGCTTCCGTCGTTTTACGTGTTGAATATGTAAATTAGGGAGTTACGCCGATTCCCGAACGTACTTGCGGCCGGGCGTCGTAGTTTACGTTGTTTGCTTAAGCGTTATTCCGGCGTAAAGTTACCCCTGCTATAGGAGGCGTAGCCAATGTAAAGTATGGACGTCGGGACAGCGTCGAATTGTACGTCGTTTACGTCGTTTGCGTAAATCGTTAGGGAATAGGGCTGTACGTAAGTTACGTTCACGTCATTTACATTGACTACTAGCGATGTGATTTCACGCATGCGCACTGGGATACGTCCACGGACGGCGCATGCGCTGTTCAGAAAATACGTAAATTGCGTGGGGTCATGATTCATTTACTTGAATCACACCCCCAAATTAATAATTTAGGCGCCCTTACGCCGGACACTTTACGCTACGCCGCCTCAACTTATGGAGTAAGTGCTTTCTGAATAAGGCACTTACCCATAACAGTTGCGAAGGCGTAGTGTAAACAGCATACGCTACGCCTACACACAATTACGCCCCCCCCCCTTTTCTGAATCTGGCCCCTTGTCTTTATTTTCTATTTTTTGGATCCTGTTGGGGAGATTTATGTGCTTTTGCTGTCTTGGCAACTGGGGATGAGAGGAAATGGGGGGAACCACTTCTTAGATGGATGTGTTAGTGGAAAACAGGTGTCTGCTTTGGAAGATTTCCCGTCTACATCCAATCCAGTGATAAAAATGTAAAATGTTGGGTTTTCCATTGCTTTATGTCTCTGTAACAAAGGGGTCGCAGGGACAGGGTGGGTAAATCTGCCTATCAGATACACAGAGAGCAATAGAAACTTAATAGTTATTTGAATATGTTTTATTTTATTTTAATTTCATGATTTTTTGCATTTGAAAATGTAATTTCTAATTTGATGTGTTTAACTTTTATCTACTATTAATATAAAATCCGCAAAGTGACCAGAATTTTTTTTTTATTATTATTATACAAGATTTATATAGTGCCAACAGTTTGCACAGCACTTTACTTTACAACATGAGGGCAGACAGTTCTGTTACAATACAATTCCATACAGTAGGAATCAGAGGGCCCTGCTCATTAGAGCTTACAATCTAAAAGCAATCTAAAAAATGCTTGACTGCAACTTCTTTGGTGTCCGGCAGGTCCTTACTTTGCTTCCTTCAAAAGCTATATCACTACTGTGTCCTATAACAATGAAGGAAATAGGAATCATCATAGGGACGTACAATGTGCAATGGGGGACCAAGTATCCATTATATGTCAGCTTCTGAAGATTCTATTGAGGTTTTTAAAGAGAGCAATGCAAGGATCCATGCGCAAGGTCTTAGGTCTTAAGAGTCTTTTTTTGCAAAAAACTTTTTTAAGAACTTTATTTCAAATTTCAGAGTCACGCTAACAGATATGGCAATCCCATTGACTCGAACAGTAATAAACTGTTCAGGGCCCAATTAACTACTTCAGCCCTTGAAGAATTTACCCCCTTCCTGACCAGAGCACTTTTTGCGATTTGGCACTGCGTAGATTTAACTTACAATTGTGCGGTCGTGCAATGTGGTACCCAAACAAAATTTACATCCTTTTTTTTCCCCACAAATAGAGCTTTCTTTTGGTGGTATTTGATCACCTCTGTGGTTTATTTTTTGTGTGATATAAACAAAAAAAGAGCGACAAGAGTTTAGGCCGATATGTATTCTTCTACATATTTTTGGTAAAATAAAATAAAAATCGCAATAAGCGTACATTGATTGGTTTGCGCAAAAATTATAGCATCTACAAAATAGGGGATAGTTTTATGGCATTTTTATTATATATTTTTTTACTAATAATGGCGGTGACTGCGACATTATGACAGACACATTGGACACTTTTGATGCTATTTTGGGACCATTGTCATTTATACAGCGAACAGTCCTATTAAAATGCACTGATTACTGTGTAAATGACACTGGCAGGGAAGGGGTTAACCACTAGAGGGGAAGGAAGAGGTTAAGTGTGTCCTAGGGAGTGATTCTAACAGTGGGGGGGCTGGGCTATGAGTGACACAAAAGTGATCACTGCTCCCGATCACAGGGAGCAGTAGATCACTGTCCTGTCACTGGCAGAACAGGGAAATGCCTTGTTTACAAACTCATCTCCCAATTCTGCAGCTCTGTGACATGTTCGTTTGGCGGCAAGTGGTTAAACTGTTTTTAGTGCACACATTGCAATATGCTTAAATGCATAAAAATAATATTTGTAGTCAAAGTCCTCCTATTGGAACGATAACCCCTAACTAACCAAGACCTCTGGTGTGCCTTGGCCTGGCTGGTCAGTATTCCTGAAAAGAGGGCATACCCTTAATGTATGAAAGTATGAAAAGTATGAATGAAAAGTATTGGGGGAACCGGGAGGGTGGGAGCCAGGAGAACAAGCAGACGCTGGACCCAGCAGTGTAGGAGGGCTAAATAGTCCCAGACTCTTCCCACCATCCCAGGCCTGCAGCCAGCCTTCCAACTTGTAGTGAGAGTCAAGGGCATCCGCTGAAATTTTTCCGGGGGGGGGGGGGCTTCAGCAGCGGCGATACAGTCGCATTTAACCCTTTCTTCAAATGCTAGCGGGGGTTAGAAGTGCCCCGCTAGTGGCCGAATAGCGCGGCCAGCTGGCAGTGTGAAATAGCTCTTGAGATAATTCAGCTTCACTCCTTGCCTATATAACTATAGCCTAGAGAATGTACAGACCCCCTCTTCAGCACAGATGGACCCCTCCATTCAGCACAGATGGACCCCCCATTCTGCACAGACCCCTCTATTCAGCACAGACCCCCCTATTCCACAAGACCTTCTTTAAGCACAGACCCCCCAATCAGCACAGATGGACCCTCCCCCCTTCAGTACATACCCCCCTTCAGTACAGACCCCCTCTTCAGCACAGATGGACCTCCCATTCAGCACAAACCCCCCCTTGAGCACAGACAGGCCCCCCACCATCCCATTTAGTACCTCAGATCAGCCATCAGCGCGGCAGAGGCACAGCAGGTGGGGGAGGCGGCTTCACTCTGCTCGCTGTGCTTGTGTGACATCCGGCCCGGGATCAGGCCCTTCTCGATTTTTTTCCAGGGGTGGTCAATTGCCCCCCGCCCCCTTGTCCTATGGAGCGGACGCCCATGGTCAGAGTCATCCTATTGGAACGATAACTCCCTAACTTACCAAGACCTGCGGTGTGCCTTGGCCTGGCTGGTCAGCAGAGCTTTTTTTCTCAGAAAATAGGTGCAGTCACTTGTAAACACAAAAACCAGACTTCTGTGTTCACAAGTGATTGTGGTGAGCGGGCACCAAAGGGTCTGAGCCAAAGGTGGTGGAACTGAGTTCCACCAAGTTCCCCCAGAAAAAAAGCCCTGCTGGTCAGTAAACCTGAAAAGAGGGCAAAAGACACATGAGTAGGTGTGAAAACTGAAAGCTTTAATGAAAATAGAGTAACAAAGATCAATCTAACAAAGAAGTGAATGCCCAAATAACTTCCGTATGGGGTTCTGGTATATACCTGCCAAAACAAGAGGACCTCCATCGTCCCATGTATTTAATTATGAAAAGAGCGACCCCCTATTTAGAAGCCGCAGATGCCACCCCAATTTTGGATTTAAAGGGTTAGCAAAGAATTATTTTTTTGTGCTTTAAAATAACAAACATGTGATACCTACCTCCACTGTGCAGTTAGTTTTGCACAGAGTGGCCCCGATCCACATCGTCTGGGGTCCCTCGGCAGCTGTCTCTGTCCTCTCCGCAATTACTAATCACAGTCCTGCGAGAGCTCGCATGGTGGTGAGTAATTGCGGGCGCGCTCCCATGATACAGCAAGCGGCCATGTCCGCTTACTGTAACAACTCCTTTAAGTTTAAATTTGTGACCAGGATCCTGACATGTGACACAAACTGTTTCGAAGTAAGAGGATCTGTGGGAAACGGCAAAAAAGTGCTGTTCAGCGAGGATGTAGCCAATAATCTAGAAAGTGAGTCAAGTACCTCAACAGGACACCACTTGCTGTTGGCACTATAACATTTCACCACGGAACCCTGACCCACCTGTCTAGTTTTATTATTATTGAGCTGTAGAGCGTTATGATCAGCGCACCTGATGAGACTGCCTTTAATCGGGAAAGGAGCATGACGACTAACCTGCAAAACCTCCCCAGGTCTGAGGAAGACACAAAAAACTCAATACATGGCTGCATTGAGCACCAAACTGGGACCTATACCAAAAACGGAATGACGACAAGATGTCTTGATGTCTGCGCCTGTCACTGTGACCTTTGAATACCTCTCAACAAGGATTTGAGAGGGTGAGCAGCAAAAATAATATCTGTTTCCATGCAGTGCAGTGCATTTTAAAAATATAATGGGCCAGATTCAGGTAGATTGGCGCTTCTTTATCTTCTTTACGCTACACCGCCGTAACATAGAGAGGCAAGCGCAGTATTCACAAAGCACTTGCTCCGTAAGCTGCGGCGGCGTAGAGTAAATTGTCCGGCGTAAGCCCGCGTAATTCAAAGTAGGAAGGAGGTGGGCGGCATCTATTTAAATTAAGCGTGACCCCATGCTAATGAATGGCCGGTTTGTGTTTGTTACGATATTGCTCTGTCGTTGATGCAGGCTGCTTACCCACCCATTTGTATTTTGTAGTGCAACTTTTTCCTTTATTTAAACTGGGCATGTGCACGCATGCTCAGAATCACGTCGCATATACTCCCTAAGACACGTCGGCGCAATGCCTACTACGTGAACGTCACTTACGCACAGCCCTATTCACGTAGTACTACGTAAACGGCGTACGCAACATAACAGCGTCGTTTCCTGACCCATACCTTTGCATTAGCTGCGCCTGCTATAGCAGGGGTAACTTTACGCCAGACGTAAGCCTTATGCAAATCGTGTATATGAAGCAGCCGGGCGCATCTACGTTCCTGAATCGGCGTATCTTACTCATTTGCATATTTATAATGGGAACGCCGAATGCGTCCAGAGTAACTATGCGCCCACGATACACCGGCGTAGGCAAGTTACGTCGGACGACTGAAGCCATGTTTTTCGGCGTATCTTGCTTCGTGAATCAGCGCAAATATGCGACGGCGCACATTTGTACTTACGACGGCGTATCTTTTGATACGCCGGCGTAAAGCCTTTATTATTTTGGCCCAATATGTCTATTATTTTCTGCATTTTATTGCATTGATAAGCCCATAGTAATCAGAGTAGTGCATCAAAACAAACATAACATGCATTTTGATGCATTAGCAGCACTTATTAAGAAGCAATGGTTTATGGGTGTTAAACACAAAAGAAGAAAAGAGCAGGATCACAAACACCCAAATAGGTACTAAATCTATATATATGTATTATATATATGTGCAGAGCTTTTTTTCTCAGAAAATAGGTACAGGAACTCAACCACGACCCGTTCAGATTTCACAAACAGTAGAAGGGTCTTAAAGGGGCATTAAATACCAGAATTGCATTACATACAGAGTGCAGAGTTCAGGGGGTTACAAAGCTGTCACTTGTAAACACAGAAACCAGACTTCTGTGTTTACAAGTGATTGTGGTGAGCAGGCACCAAAGGGTCTGAGCCAAAGGTGGTGGAACTGAGTTCCCCCAAGTTCCCCCAGAAAAAAAGCCCTGTATATGTGTATATATATATATATATATATATATAGTTTATTCTGTATGCAACAAAAACACACAAAAAAAACACAGTAGCATTGCAAGGCCCACCAATCCTAACCACCCCATACACCTCTGCTCCCAATATCCCAGAATGCCCCCACACACCAACCCAGACTGCCCCCCAGAGAGAGCTGGGGCACCCCCCACCCCCACACTAGACATTAACCCTATCCACTCCAAATTTTACATTCAAATAAATACATTGAAAATGCAAGTCCACAAGCACCAAATACATGTCAATGCAGAAACAAAATGCACATTGATGCATAACAGTGCACCTACCTAATGGTACAAAAAAAATACACCTCCATGCACGCACACACTGTAGATCTAAATCAGGGATAATTTATTATTATTTATTTTAATTAGCGGACCTCCAGCTGTTGCAAAACTATAAGTCCCATCATGCCTCTGGGTGTCATGCTTGTGGCTGTCAGTCTTGCTATGCCTCATGGGACTTGTAGTTCTGCAGCAGCTGGTGGTCCGCTAATTGCATATCTCAGATCTAAATGGTTCCTTAATAGAAACAAACATTTAATACTTGGTACTGGTTTTGTAAAACATTATGGGTTTCCTGGAGAAAGAGCACTGCTGCAGCAGCAGCTTTTTCCATTCAGACAGTCTCCAGCTTATAGAAGCTTTGTACACAGCTGAACAGGCCAGGTAAGAATGAGGCCGTGTACACACGGCAGAGAACCTCGACGGGCAGAACACATCGTTCCGCCCGTCGAGGTTCTCTGCCGGCCGTCGAAATCGGCGACCCGCCCGTCGGGAATGGCAACCAGCCATTCATCCAGGTGGGCCGTCGAGCAAAAAGAGAGCGTGCTCTCTTTTCGCTCGACGGGATTCCCGACGGGCGGGGCGAGCCAGGAGCGTACACACGGCCGAGGTCCTCGCTGGAATGCAGCTTCCAGCGAGGTTCTCGCTGGTTTCCAGCGAGAACCTCGGTCGTGTGTACGCCGCTTAAGGGATGGTTCATTATTCTTTCCCACTCAGCTGTGTGTTTAATCTGAGCTTCAGTTACTGAGCTGAAGTTAGAGTTCCACCTTCTAGCAATAATTCCTAAATGCTCTGTGGCAAGCATACTGCTGCTGTTGTGGTGCATTGCCTTGGCAAAAGGGCCAGGTCTGGTTTTAGGTGGACTGATGTGCATTCGCAGTCAATTCAAAATGGATTACCCACCTTTACACAATGCATGATAACATGCATAATAGCATGTGCTGTAATGTACTGCAGTGTACCATAAAGGTATGAAAGGGTCCTAAAAGTTTTTCAGACTCTTTGTAGATCAGGTAGTTCTTTAGCTATGACTAAGCACTGAATCGTTGTGCGAAACGCATCAGTTTTTATCCCACTGCTTGCTGTGCTGTGCTTTGTAGTGCTTTTTATCCTTTTTACACCAATAAAGGCTACCTTTTCAGGTTTATTTTGGTGTGCGGCTGTCCATGAATTCCTTTCATTGATTAGGACAGGTAGTTCCTATGAATGAGCCACCATGTTTAGCTGTGAGCGTCTTCGCCAAGCGTCTCTATTTACTAGTCACTAAGCAGAGCCTGATGGTTTCTGTTGATGTTTCATGAATCTGCTGTAGGTTGGTTACGCATCTGCATTAGGTTTTGGTGTGGCATTTCTGACAGTAATCATTACATCGGGGGGGAGGCTATCTTTTTTTTTTTTTTCTGTCCATTTTTCAGTAAATGACACATAACATGTAATCATGAATATGAGTCATTGAGAAACCACATACTATAACCCTGGCATTTTGTTCATGGGTCAGTTCCCTTTTTATAAATAATTCTGCATTCCAGCAATACATTTCTCATTTCTCATTTCTTCATAAGACTGCAAATTCTCCATTTCTAAATTGACATCTCCTTCCTTGTCACGTCATCTCTGTATTCTAGTTCTGTGTGTTTATTATGTGAATTTGTCATGGCTGTTTTTAAAACTGTATTTTTCATGTCATTATAAAATAGGGATGTCTTTAATCCTGGATTATTTTCAGTATTAAAAAATTGATTTAGTCCGTGACTGAGAATACAGAGCTGGGAACACCATGCTGTAATTTCCCTTAGTACTTGTAGAGAGGAGATCCAGTAGCTGTGACAGACCTGTGCTTTTCTCTTCTGATATCATCAAACACAAGGGAGTCTGATTTATATAGAACTCTTCAGCATACAACATCTCCTTGTGATTAAATGTAGGATCATAGACATTACTCTGTTTTATTTAGAACACACAAGACACAAAATGCCACTCTGTATTCATTAATATTTCATTACAGTTAAACCTTGGTTTGAGAGTAACTTGGTTTGAGAGCGTTTTGCAAGACAAGCAAAATGTTTTAATACATTTTGCCTTAATATACAAGCAATGTATTGATATAAGAGTCTAAAAAAGAAGAGAGGAGCTTCCAAGTGTAGCAATACGCTTACATTTAACCACTTAAAGGGGAGTTCCACCCACAATTTAACTTTTTAAATATAAATACCCCATACACAAGCTTAATGTATTCTAGTAAAGTTAGTCTGTAAACTAAGGTCCGTTTTGTTAGGTTGTTACAGCATTTAGATTTTAGACCATGGCCATCTTAAGTGTGGGCATCATGAAGCCAGACTGTATGACTTCCTGGATTTCAGCTTTGCATATCTCGCACATGCTCAGTGCTGCACAAGCAATGTAATAGGTTTCAGTCAGGTTTGCAAGGACTACTGGGAAACATGATGCCTATCCCAGAAACCCTTGCGAATAGCCTTGTGACTTAATAGCCTAGGCTAATAAGGAGGTGGAAGTAATGAAGGACTACAAAATAAAGGTATTTACAAGCAACAAAATAAATAAAAATTGTCCATTCTGAACACTGATGCCGCGTACACACTATCACTTTTTGTGATGGAAAAAAACGACGTTTTATGTGACGAAACAGAACGACGTTTTTCAAACTTAATTTTCCAAAACGACGTTGCATACACACCATTGTTTTTCCAAAATGCTCTAGCAAAGCGTGGTGACGTACACCGCGTTCGACGGCACTCTGTTCCATTGAAGCTCTGTCTCATAACTTGCTTCTGAGCATGCGTGGGTTTAAAAACGTCGTTTTCAACGTCGTTTTGCCCACACACGATCACTTTTTATGACACAAAAAATGACATTTTAAAAAACGACACAAAAAATTCCAGCATGTTCGAATTTTTTTTTGGTCGTTTTATTGAAGACATAAAACAACGTTTTGCCCACACACGATCATTTTAAATGACGTTTTTGAAAAAGTAGTTTTTTTTCATCACAAACAGTGATCGTGTGTACGCAGCATGAGATTAGGGCATGCAGCACAGACAAACATAAAATAATGAGTGGAACTCCACTTTAAGGACCGCCTCCTGCAGATATACGTCGGCAGAATGCCACGGCTGGGCACAAGTACGTACCTGTACGTCCTCTTTAAGTGCCTAGCCGTGGGTCGTGGGCGCGTGACCCGGTCCGAAGCTCCGTGGCCGCGGGACCCATGGACCCGATCGCTGCCGGAGTCCCGCGAACAGTTGCCAGAGCTGTAGAACGGGGGAGAGCTGTGTGTAAACACAGCTTCCCCGTTTTTTACAGTGGCAGCTTCATTGATCGTGTGTTCCCTGATATAGGGAAACACGATCAATGATGTCACACATCCAGCCCCACCCCCCTACAGTTAGAAAAACATATGAGGTCACACATAACCCCTACAGCGCCCCCTAGTGGTTAACTCCCACACTGCAATTGTCATTTTCACAGTAAACAATGCATTTTTATAGCATTTTTTGCTGTGAATATGACAATGGTCCCAAAAATGTGTCAAAATTGTCCGATGTGTCGCAATCACGTAAAAAATCTCTGATCGCTGCCATTAGTAGTAAAAATAATAATATAATATTTTATATAATTAATAAAAATGCAATAAAACTCCTATTTTGTAAACGCTATAAATTTTGCGCAAACCAATTGATAAACGCTTATTGAGATTTTATTTACCAAAAATAGGTAGAAGAATACGTATCGGTCTAAACTGAGGAAAAAAACGTTTTTTATATATATTTTGGGGGGATATTTGTTAGAGCAAAAAGTAAAAAATATTGATTTTTTTTTCAAAATTGTCGCTCTAGTTTTGTTTATAGCGCAAAAAATTAAAACCGCAGAGGTGATCAAATACCACCAAAAGAAAGCTCTATTTGTGGGAAAAATAGGACGACAATTTTGCTTGGGAGCCACGTCGTACGACCGCGCAATTGTCAGTTAAAACGACGCAGTGCCGAATCACAAAAACTGGCCAGGTCCTTTACCTGCATAAAGGTCCGGGTCTTAAGTGGTTTATGAAGGTACAACATTTAGTAACTTATTGCTACACTTAGAGGTGCCTCTCTTCTCTTTTATACCATGTAAAAAAATGCTTTGATATAAAAGTGCTTTGGATTACAAGCATGTTTCTGGAACAAATTATGCTTGCAAACCAAGGTTTCACTGTATATATTTTTTTTTTAAAGAGCAGTATGCCCAAAGCTTTTTTGGCCATACTTTTCTTGTGGGTCACATTAGTTCACTTACTTTTGTTCTCCTTTCACCCAGAATCAGCTGACAGCGGGCCAAAGCTAAATCCTCTGGAAGGATTCTGATTATATTATTGGGATCTGCCCAACTGCCTGATTGATAGCTGGCTCTGGCATTCTGGCAGCCTCTCCTGCCCCCTCTATAGACAGACACTCCAGTAAGCGGCAGAGAAACAGAACTGAGAGTGCTGACTGACAGTCACTGGTCTCTGCCCTGAGAAGTGATCTCTGCACTGAGGACTGAACAATCATTGGTCATGTGATTGCTCAGTTCTCGGGCTTAGAGCTGACGTTGGACAGCTGCAGCATTGAGGTGAGTATGTATGTTATTTTATTTTTTTTATTAACCCCATACATCTCCTTTGAATACAAGCAGTGTAAGCACCGAAATTTGACCTGGTATCAATTCAAAGTAAAGCAGGACTCAAACTAGGAGAAGGAGAAGCAGCATAAGGTGTCAATCAGTTGTGGCAATGCTGATTGCAATAAAGTAACATATGATAATACAGTGATAGTAGGAGAGAACAGAGTGACAGATAGATCAGCTTGTCAATAATGCATTTGTTTTGTAACTCCAACAGAGAAAAATCTCCCCTGCCCTAATAGACAGGGAATGCTGTGTAGTGGATCTATGTATGTAAATCTCAGATCTGGATGGGTAGAAAAAAATAGTCAGGTAAAACAGACATATTATATCTTTGTATTCAGTTGTTAAATATATTTAAAGAAAACCGGACTGCCATTGATGAGCTGCTTCTGAAAATGTGAGCTGATTGGCTGTGTGTCTGACATTAAAACGTTGAGTCATTGAGGTGGAATAAATGTGTCAATCTGGAAAGTCAGAGTGAAGCCAGGACCTATATATGTTTGTTAAAGGTCAGTGATTTGAAAATAACACAGTAATTAATTAATCATCACAGCGGTAAACTAATAGAGGGCTACTCAATGGCAGTCTCTATCATTTCTTGAACCTGTGCTTTGCCCACGCAGAGCACAGCTACAGGTCTGTCTTAAAGTGACCTGTTCTATTACTTTTGCTGTCGCTCAAAGTAGAAGTAAAAGATCTCTATTCCTGTGTCCCAGAGCATGGAGTGCAGGCTTGTCCTGATACCAATCCAGAGGGCTAATACATGTAAAGACTAATCCCCAGTGGCCTAGATGAAATGCATCATGGTGTAATTTCATTCCTCCCAACCTGACCCGGATTTCGATTTGCGGTAAATCCCGCGATTAGGCCCGGAGTCCCGCGATTCCGCACCCCCCGGTCAACAACTCAGATCCGTGGAACCCCCCCACCCCTGCTCAACAACTCCGATCCTCCTCCTCAAAAAGTTGGGAGGTATGGTGTATGGTTTTGTGGAGACACGTAGTCTGAGGCCACTCTTTATTGTTCATTTACCTGCGCTGGTCCGTAGTAACGATGATTCTTTCCTCTTTAGGTTTGCCCTAAAGGTTGGCTTCCCAGCAGCACATTTAACCTTCCTTCACTCGTCTTCTCTCCTTTTCTCCCTTCTAATTATACCACCTATATAATCCTTTTGCTCTTTTCCCACCATAAACAAAAGTGAATAGGCAGCCATATCTTTATTCCACCGTGAATACAGCAATAGACTTGGACATTGCTGTCCTTATGACAAATGTTCATTACGAAAGTTGCTGGTGTCTATAGCAAACATTGCCCTCCTGTGATTATTGGCCAATCTAGGACTTTACTTATATGTGTTTACTATACTTTGCTAGCAAAGAAGGATGTGAAATAATATGTGACAAGAAAATTCCCGCAATACACCATGGTAGTTTTGTAAGAAAGGTAGTGTTAGTGACATATAGGAGATGAGGTATAAAAGAGGGGCGTGATCAGGACGCTGATATAGAGTAAAGAAAGTAAATTTGCGCTAGGTGCATGATTACGTTAAATAACAAAAATGAAAAAAAATCTGTGAGAGATATCCTGCAGCTGAGCACTATAACCCTGATATAGGTGTAGCGCCTGTGTACTTTATGGTACCGGTGCTAGTTTAAGGGTAAGATCAGAGTGTAGTTAGACTCTGATCTAGATTGTTAAGTGCAAAACAGGGTCTCTGCCTCAGCTTGGCTGTGCTGCAGGTGGCAGCAGAGGCGTCAAGGTTTGGGTGCTCTTTCCCAGCAGCCAATCAGGAGGGTTTGACCTTGCTGTGCATGCTGGGGAGGGGTATTTATGGGGCAGACGCCATTGGTTCTGGGTTTTCTTTGTCCAGTGTGGCACCCACTTTTAGGGTGGCCACATCACGGCACCCCGGCGTTATGGCCTACCTGGCTGGGGCGTGCGTGCCACGCGGTGTTCCTGGTTCCGGGGCCATGCTGGCCCGGAGCATCTGAACAGCGACGGGGACCCAGTGAGTGACTGGCAGGAGTGCCGCACAGAAGTTTTACATTTGGGAGCAGGACTGTTTCCTATCCTAACGCCTGGATCTGCTATTCTCCCTTATTCTTCAACTTTACTTTCCTCACCATAAGTTTACTGTTTTTACCCGGCTGGATAATAAAGAGCACAACAAAGAGCACCTGTTGTGGATATTCCTTTACTTCTACTATATGCAATACGCATCATTCACCTCTAGGAATTCGGAGGAGCCATGAGGTAATTTGCCGCCCAAAAATCCAGCAGCTCCTCCGGGGGTAGTGCTACATAGGGCACAAAAAGTATGGCAAAAGTATGGCTATAGACAAGAGGAAAGCACTGGATAATAAATGAACTGTGGGGAACAATACAATATTCAAACTGAAATAAGATCACACAATGTGTAAATAGTGAAGTAACTGTGAATACAACAATACTTAGGATGTGTGCTACGAACCTGCAAGGTACATGCGGTTGCAATGAATCATACTAGTGAAACACATAAAGAAACATAAAGAAAAAAAATATATATTACAGAAGATGCTTAAAAAGGACATAACATCCATAGGGCAAATACAGGCCCATACATATAAAATGAAAAAGAAAGAAAAGGACAGTCAGGTTTAACAAAGAGCTTGCCTACATGTTTTGTGGTATAGACCGTTTCTTCAGGGCTTCAATCTCATCAACTGACTGAACATACCTTATAAGCCCATCGGTGCCTTCAGGCTAGGGGGAGACTGTTAACAGACATCTAACGAGAGGACACCAGTCCATAAACATGGGCTAGAACAAATAACCTCATCAGATGTCAAACACCTCCTTTAACTCATAAGATACCAGATTCATTGCTCCAGGGACTTGACATAGACAGAGGGACAGAGCAGGTAAGTATAACATGTTTTTTTATTTTAGAACAAAAAATATTATCGCTTTAAAGTGGAGCTCCAGACCCCCCCCCCCTAAATGTTGTTTTAACAAATACTGTAGCTGCTGACATTTAATATTAGGGCATCCAGCGGTGTCCCCACCTGAGCCGATTCTTCAATCAGCTATCGGATGCTGACGCCACCATCTTGACTAAGGGAAACCGTCCGGTTTCCTACTGTGCGTACGCAAAGTGTGCTGCACATTGTGATTGGGCCGCAGGAGGTTGCGGGGGAAAGATGTGGGCTAAATTGTCAAAACCAGGTGCCCGCTCCTCCCTCCTCCCAAAAGGTGTCCTATGTGGCAGCGGAGGGGTCCAGGAGGCAGACAGGTGCAGCTTTTGGGTGGAGCTCCACTTTAAGTAGATTCTGTTTTGATCTGATGCTGCAGCTGGAAAGTTTAAACACAATTATGGGGTTAAAAAACTGCCTTTAAAATGTTACCAAGAAAACTGAGAACCTGGGGGTACTGTAAGACCCCATTCACACTAAGGCGTCTTAAAGGTGTTTTTGCACTAAAAATAGCACCTGAAAAGCGCCTGTAAACTGCCTCTTCTGTAGCCCCAGTGTGAAAGCCTGAGTGCTTTTCACACTGGGGTGGTGCGCTTGCAGGACAGGAAATAAAATCCTGCAAGCAGCATCTTTGGGGCGGTGCGGAAGCGCTGTATACATCGCTCCTCCACCGCCCTTGCCCATTGAAATGAACAGACACTGCTGCCTAAGCGCCTGCAAAGTGTTTCGGCAGTGGTGTTTTTTGGCCACTATAATGCCCCCAGTGTGAAAGAGATCTTAAGCTAAAGGTGCTCAGGCAGTTGTAGAAGCAGATATCAAAGCAGACACAGCCTTTGACGCGGACTGTGGTCCTTTTCTCTCAGAATCCTCAAAATCAGACTGAATTAAACATCGCCCAAGATTCGGGATTAACACTGATGAGCAATAAGTAATACTTGTGAGTTGTGGCATAAAAGAAAGAAAAAAATCATCTGTCCTATACTAATCTTCTCTATGCTCACACATTTTTCTGCCAAAGCCATAGGTCTAAATGTTATGTAAGCTGTGTGTAGATCAGCGCTCAGGTCTGGTGATTAGTCATATGCTCCTCCATAGCACTGTGTATTTCCAAGGCCTTCAGTAGATAAATGGATCAGCAAAGCTGAGTACCAGTGGCTAGGGGGGGGGGGGGCGTTCATGAAAGCCTATTCCTTTTTTCCTATAAGGGAAACGTAACGGATTATCTTTAAGTCCCAATTGAACCTTAGCTATGCATTACTGTTATGCAGTCAGGCTACATAGACAGAAATAAATATGAGTAATGCATATATCCTTTTTCCGGCCAAACGGGGCTTTATTTTGGCAATATTGTTTTGCAAAAAAACTATTTTACTTTATATTCAATCAATAGATTATGGCCCCGTGACCTCCTACCAAAGGCTTAACATAGTAGCCGGAGGGCATAATACACATGCCACGGCAAATTTAATTCATTTAAAATTTCAGAAAAAAAGTCAAAATATCATGGTATATATATATATATATATATATATATATATATATATATAGTAGATAAATAGCAATAAAAATAATTAATTAGTGCTCATTAGGGTTAATTAAGGGTTAATATGGGTTAAATAAGAACATGTTATATTTACAAGTTTTCTTGAAAGGTTGTTTTAACTGAGATTGTGTGCAAATCAAAGGTGGATCATACCTCTGATCTTCCCGCAATTTGAATGCAATGTAATAATGAGGTTGTTACAAGGTATTTCTCAGTAAGGCCTCCTGCACATTGGTGGTTTGGCCTGAAATTTTGCATTTGAGGCATAGGGCTCTAAAATGTGAGTAACTGCCTGGTACAGCATCAAGCCACTGTGTATTTCAGATTTCAATAGATTTAGTATCGATAACAAAAATAATAGCTAGAGTGGAAATACATTTAAGTGGATGTAAACCCTTCATACACCCAGTACAGTGAACAGCCTCAGATAATACACAGATTTCAAATATCACTACATAGATTTACATGTATATCTGATGTCTTCGCGTTTATATACGGTTTAGAATGTTCAGATCCTGTTGGGAAATTTTCTCTTCCTGTTTAACACAGAGGTGTCCTTTTATGGCATTCACAGTGAAGATTTTTCTCCTTTGTGTGCCAGTTTATGAAGCGGAGAAGATCGCTTCACCCTTGGAGGAGTGAAGTGATCTACCAACGCTTCTAACAGTGGAGAACTGCTCCTGATACTGGAATCTCATGAGACTTTACGAGATTACAGTACCAGAAATTCACAGAAACACGGAGATGTCAGTTTATTGAGCAGTGATAAATTATAACCGCCCCGTACACTGACAAACGGTGTGGTTAATGTAATTAAAATAATGAGTCCCCCTACATAATATATATATATATGTATACACACACATTATATATAAATGTATATACACACACATTATATATATATATATATATATATATATATATATATATATACACATGTACACATTATATATATATATATATATATATATATATACAGTGCGGAAAATAAGTATTTGAACACCCTGCTATTTTGCACGTTCTCCCACTTGGAAATCATGGAGGGGTCTGAAATTGTCATCGTACAGTAGGTGACTGGGATATTGTGTCAATCTCGCTCCCTTTCTCGGCGAGATTGAGCACTTGTGAGCCCCATCGCGGGAGCCAGCGCCGAGCTGGCTTGCCGCGATGGAGACAAAGCCGTCATAGAAGTGACGGGGATCCGACGCGGATTCCCGCCAATTCTACACGTGGGCGGAGTTTGTTATGAATCCTGAGAAGGAAGTCCCCGCCGGATTTTAAATAAAAATCCGGCATGGGTTCCCCCCTCAGGAGCATAACAGGCCCTTAGGTCTGGTATGGGTTGTAAGGAGACCCCCCTACGCCGAAAAAACGGCGTGGGGGTCCCCCCACAATCCATACCAGACCCGTATCCAAAGCACGCCGGCCGGCCGGTCAGGAGGGGAGTGGGGGGCGAGCGAGCGCCCCCCCCTCCTGAGCCGTACCGGGCAGCATGCCCTTAACATGGGGGGGTCAGGTGCTCTGGGGCAGGGGGCGCACTGCAGCCCCCCACCCCAGAGCACCCTGTCCCCATGTTGATGAGGACAGGGCCCCTTCCCGACAACCCTGGCCGTTGGTTGTCGGGGTATGCGGGCGGGAGGCTTATTGGAATCTGGAAGCCCCCTTTAATAAGGGGGCTCCCAGATACCGGCCCCCCACCCTAAGTGAATGAGTATGGGGTACATTGTACCCCTACCCATTCACCTGCAAGAAAAGTTTAAACACAAATAAACCACACAGTGTATTGAAATATTTTATTAGTTGGCCGCTGGGGGGGGGGTGTGTATGATCGCTTTTATAAAAGCGCCCCCCTCCGGCGGGCTTCTGCGGGGGGGTGGGTGCCGCTGTTCTTCACCGCCGTCTGGTTCTCTTCTGCCGCCGGGGGGGGCGCTTTGATAAAAGCGCCCACCACCCGGCGGGCTTCCTTCGACATCTTCGGCGGCGGGGGGGGTCTTCTCCCACTCTCCGGGGTCTTCTTCCGCTCTCCGGGGTCTTCTCCCACTCTCCGGGGTCTTCTTCCGCTCTCCGGGGTCTTCTCCGGCTCTCCGGGGGTCTTCTCCGCTCTCCGGGGGTCTTCTTCTTTTTCAGGACTCGCCGCTATCTTCGTGTGTTAGCTCAATTACTGGCGGCGGCGAGTCCCCTCTTCTGTGACGTCATCTTCTTCTTCTTCTCCAGATGTTGACGCGACGCTTCCTTCCGCTGGTATGGGTGGCGCGCGGCTCGCAGCGAGTTATATAGGCCTGTCTTGTGACGTCGCAGTCCCATCATGCTCCGGTAGGTAGCACGTGCTAAAAGGTGAATGGGTAGGGGTACAATGTACCCCATACTCATTCACTTAGGGTGGGGGGCCGGTATCTGGGGGCCCCCTTATTAAAGGGGGCTTCCAGATTCCGATAAGCCTCCCGCCCGCATACCCCGACAACCAACGGCCAGGGTTGTCGGGAAGGGGCCCTGTCCTCATCAACATGGGGACAGGGTGCTCTGGGGTGGGGGGCTGCAGTGCGCCCCCTGCCCCAGAGCACCTGACCCCCCCATGTTGAGGGCATGCTGCCCGGTACGGCTCAGGAGGGGGGGGGGGCGCTCGCTCGCCCCCCACTCCCCTCCTGACCGGCCGGCCGGCGTGCTTTGGATACGGGTCTGGTATGGATTTTCGGCGTAGGGGGGTCTCCTTACAACCCATACCAGACCTAAGGGCCTGTTATGCTCCTGAGGGGGGAACCCATGCCGGATTTTTATTTAAAATCCGGCGGGGACTTCCTTCTCAGGATTCATAACAAACTCCGCCCACGTGTAGAATTGGCGGGAATCCGCGTCGGATCCCCGTCGCTTCTATGACGCACTCGCTGGAATGTGCTTTTACTATTCCAGCGAGTGCGAGATGTCGGCAGCCTGTCGCCGAGAATCAGCGCGATGCTGTCGTGCTATAAACACATTCTCGGCGGCAGGCACTGTAGGTGCATGTCCACTGTGAGAGACATAATCAAAAAAAAAATTCCAGAAATCACAATTTATGATTTTTTAACTATTTATTTGTATGATACAGCTGCAAAGAAGTATTTGAACACTTGTCTATCAGCTAGAATTCTGACCCTCAAAGATTTGTTAGTCTGCCTGTTTGAGGTCATTAGCTGCATAAAGACACCTGTCCACCCCATACAATCAGTAAGAATCCAACTACTAACATGGCCAAGACCAAAGAGCTGTCCAAAGACACTAGAGACAAAATTGTACACCTCCACAAGGCTGGAAGGGGCTACGGGGAAATTGCCAAGCAGCTTGGTGAAAAAAGGTCCACTGTTGGAGCAATCATTAGAAAATGGAAGAAGCTAAACATGACTGTCAATCTCCCTCGGACTGGGGCTCCATGCAAAATCTCACCTCGTGGGGTCTCAATGATCCTAAGAAAGGTGAGAAATCAGCCCAGGACTACACGGGAGGAGCTGGTCAATGACCTGAAAAGAGCTGGGACCACCGTTTCCAAGGTTACTGTTGGTAATACACTAAGACGTCATGGTTTGAAATCATGCATGGCACGGAAGGTTCCCCTGCTTAAACCAGCACATGTCAAGGCCCGTCTTAAGTTTGCCAATGACCATTTGGATGATCCAGAGGAGTCATGGGAGAAAGTCATGTGGTCAGATGAGACCAAAATAGAACTTTTTGGTCATAATTCCACTAACCGTGTTTGGAGGAAGAAGAATGATAAGTACCATCCCAAGAACACCATCCCTACTGTGAAGCATGGGGGTGGTAGCATCATGCTTTGGGGGGGTTTTCTGCACATGGGACAGGGCGACTGCACTGTATTAAGGAGAGGATGACCGGGGCCATGTATTGCAAGATTTTGGGCAACAACCTCCTTCCCTCAGTTAGAGCTTTGAAGATGGGTCGAGGCTGGGTCTTCCAACATGACAATGACCTGAAGCACACAGCCAGGATAACCAAGGAGTGGCGCTGTAAGAAGCATATCAAGGTTCTGGCGTGGCCTAGCCAGTCTCCAGACCTAAACCCAATAGAGAATCTTTGGAGGGAGCTCAAACTCCGTGTTTCTCAGTGACAGCCCAGAAACCTGACTGATCTAGAGAAGATCTGTGTGGAGGAGTGGGCCAAAATCCCTCCTCCAGTGTGTGCAAACCTGGTGAAAAACTACAAGAAATGTTTGACCTCTGTAATTGCAAACAAAGGCTACTGTACCAAATATTAACATTGATTTTCTCAGGTGTTCAAATACTCATTTGCAGCTGTATCATACAAATAAATAGTTAAAAAAATCATACATTGTGATTTCTGGAATTTTTTTTTTGATTATGTCTCTCACAGTGGACATGCACCTACGATAACAATTTCAGACCCCTCCATGATTTCCAAGTGGGAGAACTTGCAAAATAGCAGGGTGTTCAAATACTTATTTTCCGCACTGTATGTATATATATATATGTGTGTGTGTGTATATGTATACACATAAATATTACAAGGGGACATAGTTACAGTGTTGGGGGGTCAGAACGAGGTAGAAGGAAGTTAAAGCGGAGGTTCACCCTGAAAATCAACTATCTGCCATTAGATCCAGCATACTGCTGACATGTGTAGTATGCTGGTTTTTTTTATCGTTTTATCGGGGCTTCTTATCCGTAGAGCTGTAGATCTGACTGTGCAGGCGTAAATTGCCGAGTGTCACTTCGGCTATTTTCGGAAGGCGTGATGAGCTTTACTAGCACGTCAATCAACGCAGGAATCCCCGCTCGGAGCCGGATAAAAATCCCCGATAAAACGATAAGTACACAAAAAATTGGTCGTGAAAAACGGTTGTGTATATGCTCCAGAGCATTTTTCGCGACGAGAAAAATGCCCTTTAAAAATGTAGAACCTGCTCTATTTTTTCTTGTCGTTTTTCACGCCGTCTTTAACGTTGTGAAAAACGGTTGTGTGTACGCTTTAACGAGGGGGGAAAAACATGCATGCTCAGAAGCAAGTTATGAGAAGGGAAATTAGCATAAGCAGCCCAAAGGATGGCAGCATTTGAATGGAACTTCCCCTTTATAGTGCTGTCGCAAGTGTTGTACGTCACCGCGCTTTGCTCGAGCATTTTTTTTTACGATCGTGTGTATCCAAGGCAGGCTTGAGAGGAATCACGTCGAGAAATATATTTTTTTATTCCATGACATGAATAACGGTCATGTGTACGCAGCATTAGAGGTGATTTGTAACAGGGCCAGCTCTCTGCTAATCTATTTTAGCAAACTCCCCTGACAGAAATGTCAGGCTGCTTTTATCTGAGGTGTACGAGAATTTGTCAGGAGTTATCTTGCTGATAACAGAGGAACGGGTCAGGAGAGAGCTACAGGACATAGCTCTTTAAAGAGAGATAACAAAACACTGCAGATATATGTGCTCAGCTCAAATTTCATGCGTTGGGTTTACATCCACTTTAAGTAGGTATGATAAAGGTTAATCAAGGGTTAAAAAGTGGTGAAATAAGAACACGTATTTATTTTATTTTTATTTTTTTTGCAGATCAAATTTTGCAAAATTGCATTTTTATTAATAAATTGTTTATAGCTGACTATAGGATGGTGATGGATTCAGTACTTTTCCCACAAAATTGTTGTACTAAATCTGTCTGCAACCTCAACTTCAGACATTATGTCACAGGGTCTCAACCATTGCTGCCACGTTGGGAATTGGGAGAGAATTGCACTGATTGATGTTTGTACTGACAGTGGCTTGTTGATCATTTCTGTAAATTTATTTGCCTTTCTACAGAAGCAGGATTTATGCACATTGCTGAAAAAATTTTATTTGCGACAACTGGTTTATGAACTTTTACAGTGAATAAAAGTGTACATTAGGCCAAAACTTTTTTTTTTTTTTTTTTTTTTTTTTTTTAGAGTGGGAAAGGTTTGGCCCCTCTTTTGGGGGAATTATAAGTTGTTACTGGAACAAGAAAGAGGAGGAATCTTCCAATAGCAACTTTCTTGAAGTTATAACTTTCCACCCAAAAATTGAACTTCCGCTTTTCGAAACCCTCCCCCCCCTCCAGTGTCACATTTGGCACCTTTCAGGGGGTACAGATACCAGTCTAAGACAGATATTTGCACCCACTTCCAGGAATAGACTCCCGTGGGAGTCACACAACTTCCCATTTCCCCCCGCTGTCTCCTGGGAAACACACAGGTCCCAGGAGAGAGCGGGCACCAGTGAGGGCGCGCCACGCTACTCGCGCATGCGCAGTAAGGAACCGGGCAGTGAAGCCACCATGCTTCACTTCCCGATTCCCTCACCGAGGATGGCGGTGGGGGCAGCCGAGAGACGAGCGACAGCTAGGCCTCGGCTGCCGACATCGTGGGCGCACTGAACAGCAAGGCCGCGGGTGGCTCAACGTGATTGGCACTGCGCTGACAAGCCATTCACCTCTGCAGCCAAGGGTTCGGATCCCGGTCTCGGCTACATGTGAATTGAGTTTGGTGGTCTCAGCCCGGCTCCCGGTGGGTGTGCTATGCAAGGTACGCCTGTGCTTAGTACGCCCACCCCCCCCCCCACAAAAACCACCACACTTGCACGCACACAAAATTGGTTTAAAAACACATGCACTTTGGCCATGCGGTCTCTTAAAATAAAGAGAGGTGAAGGACCTACGGGGCTGGCTGGGTGGGCTAGGCCCCCTCACTCCCTCATAGGGGGAGTCCCTCTGCCCCATTGGGGTCCCGTTGGGCCCCAGTTGGGCTCCCAAGAGGAGCAGGTAGGGCGGGGTGAGTGGGAGGCCCCCCTTCACACCCGCCATTGCCACCAGGGGCATGGAGAAGGATGGCGATTGCCTCCGGGGGGAGGGTCTGCCTACTCCCAACTCCTGCAGTCCGGCTCCTCTCTCTCGAGTTCACGCACAAAAATACACTTTAAAAAAAAACAAAAAAAAAAACAAAAAAAAAAACAAAAAATAAAAAAACAGCAAGGCCGCGTACACACGATCGAATCTATCTGCTGGAAATGGTCCGATGGACCGTTTCAGCAGACAAATTCGATCGTGTGTACGGGCGGACATGACAGGTTTTTCCAGCAGACAGATTTTAAAGCATGCTTTAAAATCTGTCTGCTGGGAACCCGTCCGTCCGACATGTCTGCTGGTTAGTACGCTAACCAGCAGACATATCTGCCCGCGCATGCGTTGAATGGATTCGACGCATGCGTGGAAGTTGTTTACTTCCTGGTGCGGTGACGTGGCGGCTTCAACGTCATCGCCACGTCACCGCGCTGTCTGCCGGCAGGGATTTTGGTTTGATCGTGTGTACAGCGATCAAACCAAAATAGCCCAGCAGACAAATCTGTTCAAATCGGTCTGTCAGACCGATTTGAACGGATTTTTTTGGTTGTGTGTACGCGGCCTAAGTGTCCATTTTTTTAATATCAGCAGCTGTAGTATTTATAGCTGCTGGCTTTAAAAAAAACACCTGTTTTTATTTTTTGCGCTATAAATGAAAAAAAATCCCCCAAAAAATATTGTAAAAAATAATTCTTCATCAGGGACCGACGTATACCTACAGCGATATTCGCATATGAGCCAACCTGCCGCAGTATAACTGCAACGGATGGTCGACAAGCGGTAAAGTGTTACTAAACCCAAGGTCCTGCATTGACTATATTTGGTCCCCCAAAGTACACAGAAATGCCATAACTTTAGTAAATATAAACTGATAGTGCTAAATACCTTTTACTCGTCAGCAGTATATAGCAGTCTTTTGACTTCTATCAGTGTCTAGCCAAGCACTTGTTAATGCTTGTAGGAGGAGTTTTCATTCTCCTCTGACTGTCCTATAAGGCTGCATGACCCCTGACCCTCTGTTTGGACAGTGCTGATTGACCCTTTGCTGATCACATGTACCCTCCCAAAAAAAACTCTTTAGCACTACATACCAAACTGTGCATGTGCAGAGTGTCCCCCAAGGCTCTGTACTATCAGGAGATAGATAGGGGACTGTGAAAGAAGGGGAGGATAAGAGAAAACACGATCAAACTTTTTACACACCTCTTAGGTTCCACAGTGAGTATAAAAAGCATATTTTACTGTATATACAGACTGATTTTACTTGTGTGGGCTTAGTAACACTTTAAAGAGGGTATACTTCACTTTACAGAGTTTTTCTGACACTTCCTGTTGTGTTTACGAGATAAGAAATCTGGCCAATGTGACATAGAAGGCAATAAATAAATAAAATAAAAATATGCTTTTTAGATATGCTTTAAGTGCAAATCAGATTATCAGAGGGAGACTTTCAAACTAGACTTTGGACGACAGAAAGACACATGCATATAATAAATTTACTTCGGTCAGTCACAGGTTTTCAGAAAAACAACACTCTTATTAAGTATTTTTTTTTATCATTTATGTAGGGCAAGCCACAGTACAACTTTCTGTTTTGGTGCTGGAGGATTTTGCAACCAAGATTGAATTTAGCTGCAAGAAGCTTGTTCCATCTGTGGGGTCCAACCCCCAGCACATACAGCTCATTCAGTATCCAGGACTACACCGCCGGCCAACAGAACACAGTAATTACCTCCAGCAGCTATGGCTGCCAACAGTAGTCGCATGTAAAAAATCGATGGACCGACGATGGTACAACCAGTTTGCCCATAGATGGATTGTATCTTAGCAAGTCCCTGATGAATTGATCCATCTATGGCCGGATTAATTCACATTCATACATACACATATTAGGGCTAATTGAAACAGAACTCAATTAACCTACCAGCATGTCTTTGGAGCATGGGAGTAAACTAAGGTGGCCATATTTTTTAAATGAAATCCGGGGACATATATTTTTTTTTTTACTAGTAATGGCGGCAATCAGCGACTCTCTGCCCGACGCCACCCGCTTGTCAAATCTTACTCTCCGGCCCCGGCTACTACTGGGTGGGGAGCGGAGGACGATCACTCTGCCAGGGAAAGCAAGGAGATAAGCAGGCAGGTGGCTGGCAGGGACTTGAGCCAAGGCAGAAGAACATGTGAGCAGAGCTGGATGGGCATGCACCCGAAACTAAAGAAATATTCTCTCCGCTCCGACCAGCACATGATTATCAGAAAGGGGCACAGGTAATGGAAAAAAACACACCCCCCGCCCCTAAGCTAGTGGGAGCAGCGGAGCGGGTGTGTGTAATTCAGATTTATTTTTTATTTTTATTTTGCACTGACTGTCTTTGAAATTGCCCCAGCCCAGGGGCGGACTGACAACTCATGGGGCCCCCGGGCAATAGAAGATTATAGGGCCCCCGGGCTTACAGCTGGCCACCAAGACAGGTGGCAGTACAGAGGCGGGCAGCTAAAATCTCAGGATTTTCACATCAAAAGCATGTAGGTTTTGGACATAACAGGGACAGATGTAATAAAAACACAGATTTTTACATACTGTCCCTGGTTTTAATGAGCCTGGCAACCCTGATGGGGCCCCCTAGTGGCATGGGGCCCTCGGGCAGTGCCAGCGTTCCTTAATGGTCAGTCCGCCCCTGCCCCAGCCCCTGTTCCAAACCAATCCGGGGACAAAACCGTGGACAGACTTGGTCCGGGACAGCCTCCTCAATCCGGGGACTGTCCCCGGAAATCGGGGATGTCTGGTCACACTAGAGTAAACCTACACAAGGAGAGGGAGAACATGCAAACTCAAGGCAGGTAGAGTGGTGGTTGGAATTTGAACCAATGACTCTACTGCTGCCAGGCAGACATACAAGCCACATATCTAATGTGCTGCCCTTTATAGAATTTAAGGTACTTTGATACATTGCATGAAATATGAGCAAGCTCGTTCATCCTAGGACATCTCTTGTGATTGGCAAATTACTGCAAAATACAGCCATTGTTTACAATGTCTTCTCTTCATTATTTGCATAAACGTCAACTAAATTGTGATAAAGCAATTAGGGAAGTATGCCTCAGAAAAAGGAGAAGCATTCTGTCATGGTTTCGCACTGGTGGATGGAGGAGGGGACGGAAACATTTGCAAAAAAGGAAAAGTAGAAATGTTGCAATTTTGTAGATCATTTCCTGACTCGGACTTGTGGTTTATTTTTTTAAAGTATGGGAAAAAGAATTAAAACCAATTTTTCTTACATTCTGTAATATACTGACCAGCTAATCTGCATACTTTACATCTTATGAGAAGGAAGGAACGTTGTCTTTCTGTTCTTAAATCTTAAGCTATCCAGAATAACTTCATACGACTTGTCTGTTCTCTACTGCTTTTTATAAAGTGTTACTGTGGTGGAGATTATGAGGGGGGTTCTTAAGAAAACATGAGGCTAGAAATGCAGTGAACAAGTCGGTTAGATGTTTGTAACCCCCCCCCCCCAAGAGATCTGTAGTCTTTTCTGCACTCTGCCCAAGGGAATGGAAAAAGTCTTAGGCCGTGTACACACGATCAGACCGGTTCAACGAAACTGGCCTTAAGGCCAGTTTCATCCGACCAAATTGATTGTGTGTACGGCCCATCGGACCGTTGTCCATCGGACCAAAGTTTTAAAACTTGCTTTAAAATCGTTCCGATGGACGCCTGACCATCGGACCAAAACGATGGTTAATACGCAAAAGCATCGGACCAAAAACCTGCGCATGCTCAGAATCAAGTCGACGCATGCTTGGAAGCATTGAACTTCATTTTTTCAGCACGTTGTTGTTTTTTACATCAGTGTTTTTCAACTCCAATCCTCAAGGCACACCAACATTTCATGTTTTCAGGCTTTCCATTATTTTGCACAGGTGATTTGATCAGTTTCACTGCCTTAGTAATCACCACAGCCATTTCATTTGAGGGTCAAGTAAGGGAGCTGTGGTGGCTCAACGTGATTGGCACTGCGCTGATAAGCCGTTCACCTCTGCAGATAAGGGTTCGGATCCCGGTCTTGGCTACATGTGAGTTGAGTTTGGTGGTCTCAGCCCGGCTCCTGGTGGGTGTGCTATGCAAGCAAAGCCTGTGCTTAGTACGCCCACCCCCCCCCCCCCACACAAAAAACACACTTGCACGCGCACGAAATTGGTTTAACACGCACGCACTTTAGCCATGCGGTCTCCTAAAAAAGAGAGGCGAAGGACCTACGAGGCTAGCTGAGCGGGCTAGACCCCCTCACTTCCTCATAGGGGGAGTCCCTCTGCCCCGTCGGGGTCCCGTTGGGCTCCCAAGCGAAGCAGGTATGGCGGGGTGAGTGGGAGGTCCTCCCTCACACCCGCCATTGCCACCCGGGGGCCTACTATCAACTCCTGCAGTCCGGCTCCCATCTCGAATCGCGCACAAAAATACACTTACACTTTTTCAGAAGGAATTGTGGCTCAAACTTGTGTTGCAAACACATGGTCACACAGAATTCCGTCAGGTGAGGTACAACACTACAACGAGCCGAGAAAAATGAAGTTCAATTATTCCAAGCATGCGTCAAATTGATTCCGCGCATGCATGTTTTATTGCACGTCGGAATTGCATACAGGCGATCGGAATTTCTGACAAGAACTTTTCCCATCTGAAAATTTGAGAACCAGCTCTCAAATTTTAGCTGTCGGACATTCCGACAGAAAAAGTCCGATGGGGCCTACACACGATCAAAATTTCCGACCAAAAGCTCACATCAAACTTTTCTTGTCAGGAATTCTGATTGTGTGTACGCAGGACAGGGATGGACTGAGACCAAAATTTGGCCCTGGACTTTATCCAGACCGGCCCACTTTATGTTTGCAAACAAGAACAAAAACAGTATATAAACTATACACAAAAAAACATAAGTAGCATAACATAAAGGAGTCCTCACTCACCTCTTGTATTATTTCACTTATTCTCCTCTGTATTTTCCTCATTCTTCTCACATCACTGCATGAAGTGGAGGGCGAGCTGCGCAGCCATTACTTTGATAGGCTGTCACTGAAACCGGCCCACTGAGCCATCGGCCCACCGGGAAACTCCCTGTAGTCCCTATGGCCAGTCCATGCCTGACGCAGGATGACCGTATTCCCATCTGAGAGATGAAAAAATAATTCGATTTATTTAGTTTTCTCAATATACGTTTTCAAAAAGTTTAAACCAACATAATTGAAATAAAATGCTCATAGTGATAAGTGGTTATTCTTAAAGGAGATGGTTTATTGTGACATACTTTCACATCTCCAAATATCAGCTTCCTTTGTAGTTCCAAGCATTCCATCACATGACAACCCAGAGCTGCAAAAGGAAATCTTTGTTGGATTACTTTTTCCGTTGCTAGGGCTGTGATCACAGTTCATAATGGATATATCTATATATTGCCCACCACAAGTCACTGATTGGGGCTCTTTCTCTGATTGATAACTGAATGGTGAAGTAAAGTGTCTCCACTCAGGACCACCAATCCAACATATTTTAAAAATATTGACCCTGGTTCCTCCCAGATCCTTCCTCTCCTGTTAGTTTTCCTATATTTACACTACATCACCCTATTCTTTAGTTAGATACAGACAATGCTGTATCCTGGCCTAGGCCAACAAGGCCCAGGCCTAGGGCAGCACTTTGCAGGGGGGCAGCACGGAAAGAGTCCCTGCCAGCTGCGCTGCAATGTTAGTGTAGCCCCATTCTTATGGGGCAGACTGGGCTGAGAGGCAAATTAGTCTAGTGCCTCCATAATGTGGCAGCACTGCTTCCGGTATGTGAGCGGCCAGCATTCTGCAACTGTTTGGGGGGCTCTTCTAATTTTGACTGTCCTATCATCCTGGACCACAAACCTTCCTCACTGTGCTATATGTTTTCTGCTGCACCATTGGCATGGTTATATCATATAAAATTATCAGAAATTTGTGCTTAAAGCAGAAGTAGGCAACACTTTTTTTTTTCATTTTGGATAGAGTAAGGGAGGGTTATAGCCCCTGTCAGTTTATTTTTTACCATCCCTGTCCCATTGAAGAGATTTCTCTTCACTTCCTGCCCCATCGCCAAACAGGAAGTGAAAGGAAATCTATGCAAATTAAGGGAATCCATCGCCGCCGCCCCCAGGCCTTCAGAACTAGTGTGTCCCCACTCGAAAATGTAAACAGCAAGGGGTGTGGCCTTGACAGGAAGGGGTGGGTCATATTTAAATTAGGGGGTGCACGAGTTTAGTTTAGTCAGGCCTAGGGCAGCACTAAATCTAAATACACTACTGGATACAGACATTACTGCTTTAAAAATGTACCTGGAAAGTCATATCTGTTTACCCTTGACAAGATGCAGACAATAATCTGGTGTTTTTTTCTTGTAAACTCTTAGGACTGAAGACGACAGTAATATACTGTATTATATAGGGTGTAAATTATAACATCTATTGTGTTTTTCTGCTACTGAATAAAAAGGTTTTATCTGATGCCATATAGCATATACTGTACATGATTCCATACCTATTACATATAGCCACACTGAAAGCAGACACATATAGTAAGTATCGAACATTTCATATTGTTACAGGTGGCCGTGTCAAGACTTGGAAAAAGCGATGGTTCATTCTCAAAGATAACTGTCTATACTATTTTGAATATACAACGGTGAGTAAAGTACATCAGAGCAAGATAGAGATGAATATGGCAAAATAATGTAACATGTCGTGTTTTATGTTATTGTAGGACAATGATCCTCTTGGAATAATTCCTCTGGAAAACCTGTGTGTTGAATTGGTGGAAGACCCGAAAAAGCCGGTAGCTATAAAGAGGGGGAAAAAGGGCATTTAATGGTAGTGTCTAATCTGAAGGTTAAATAGATTACTTATAAGGTCAGGTGTAAAGTATTATTAGAGAGGATTTATATAGCGCCAACAATTTGTATTCATGCAATCAAGTTATGTATATGGAAATGGGAATTACCATATGAAAAACGTTGGCTGCAAAGTGCTTTTTGCCCCTATGATTTGCCTCTGCATTTCTCCTAGCATCATACGCTTTCCCTTTTGGGAGACCAGGGAAGGGGAATAGTCATTCTAACTAACCTAACTGTAACATCACACCCAGCCAGTGATTTAGCCCACATACATTTTATTTAGGTTGTGTGATATGAGAAAATCACAAATTACCATCTGCCTGTGTTATCTGAACCACAAGACGTAGGGTCTAAGGGTAGAATTTTATAACAGCACCCGTCTAACCATTTGGCTTGAGTAGGAAATGGGGTTCAAAGTGCAGAGAATGAATCTAAAGGTTTCTATGTCTAGCTACATAGTAATGAATTTGGAGATCATGGGAACATTACCAATGCAGAATGATTAGAAGACAACACATTTTTAAGCCTAACCATGCTTAGCTAAAATATCAGACGCTTTCCCCGACTTGTTCATTCCCCAACTTGTTCATTCCCCGACTTGTTCATTCCCCGACTTGTTCATTCCCTGACTTAGTTGGGGTAGGCGGTACACTTTGGTGGGGGGTGGGTCAACCACGCCCTGTGACCTTTGACCTGTGGGAACCCGCCTTCTGACCATTGACCTTTGGGGGAGGTCCCTGTTCCAATTCCTGAGTCCTAGCCTTATTCTTCAATGGGAAACCCCAACCCTAAGCCCTAACCCTAACCCATATAACCCTAACCTTCACCCTCACCCTAACCTTAACCCTAAACTAAACTAATATCAGTAGATCTGGCATTTTAGCTGTCCAAACAAGAGCCAGCATCTTATTAAGAAAGATCTATCAATTGGTGATTATGTAAAATTAAATTAGTGATCAATTTAAGGAAGTGATGTTTTTAAAAATAATTTTTAATCATGTGTGGGAGGCTGTCACATGATAGTAGGTTGTCAGTCCAAGCAGCTGTGCTCCCCGCAGTCGCATGTATCAAAGGAGTGGGTATGTTTGCTGATGTCATCATCTAAATATCAATCAATGAGGTCACCAGCATCTCTGACTCTTTTTGCAGCTGTGGGGCAGGAAATACCCCAGCCGCAGCTTATTGGGCCAGCGACTTGCTTTCATGTGGCAGCTTCCTGCATTCAGGCCAAACCATCGTTTACTAAGATCTGACTTGAGTGACTTGACTATATTCACACTTTTCATAGAAAGAGAACGATCCTGAACTAAACCCTGAGCTTCATCAATATGTTGGATATGGTTTAATTTTATTGTTCTTTAAAAAATGTAAGTGCCGGGTTCACACAGGGGCGACCTATCAGGCCCCCTGACATGTTGCGCTCCATGCATTGCAAAGGAACCGTTCTAATAGTCTCTCCAACTTAGAAAAAGGTTCCTGTACTACTTTGGGGCGACTTCAGAGCGGCTTGCATTGACTTCTACACAGAAATCGTTTTGCAGGCTGCGCTGAAGTCACGCTGTATTGGGCTTCAAAATCGGATGACTTTGAAGCTGCCCCTGTGTGAACCGGCACTAATAGCAACAATCAAAAAATAAATGTTTACAGAAATGAAACAGAGTAATTCACAGCATAATACAAAATGTAAAAAAAAAAAAAACAAGTCCTTTTTCTTTATCAGTCAGCAACCTTTATTGTGCATATTGAATGGGGCTTAGCATATGTTCCAAACAAGATGAACTTGGCATATACCCCATCCTTCACCCCAAACATGCAGTGTTTAAAATACACCACCACTAGGATTGCTAATAAAGGCAATGACTAAAAACTGTAAAATCCTACAATCAACAAAATCTAAAGAGATGACCAAAAGTCCTCCACAACACTCCAGTTATCTCCACCTCAAGAGACTCAATTGCTTGATTGCGCTGTCCGCCTTGTATCAAAAGCGGCCTGCTAACCCGACCCTTCTGTATTCTCATATCTCTTCTGTGATAGGAAACTCCCCAGACATTTTAATGCAGGAGAGTAAATCACTCACTGATGCCACGCCAGATCAAAGGAAATAGCATGAAAACAGACTTTTTATTCAATAATTTAAGAACAACAAAACAACTATCCCTTGCATTATAACATGAAAATTATTATCTTGTTTGTGACATATGCTAAGCACTATTCAGTGTTTGCAGTAATGTTGCATAATGTGTATGTTTTATTTCAATTTTACCTATATAAAGAGAACCCTCCTTGCCTAATTATCTCCAGCACTGCTGGAACCACTCAAAGGATGTGTGAAAACATTCATATAAAACATGCACTCATACTGTGCACATTTACATAATTTGAATGGGTAGAATAATTACATTAAAACAAGCTGTCAGTCACCTCTGTAGCTATAGGCATTGTTGAAAAATTCATCTAGATTACGCAATTTTTTATGAAAGCAGTCTTGGCAGCCTGCCAGCATTAAAGTACTTTTACTGCTTGTTAAAGCTGAAATTTACTTAGCTTTTATTTATTTATTTTTTGCTACAGCTGCAATCACAAAACCTACATATCATAAATTAATGTACCACATCCTGATAACAACAAAACCCGGGGAATGCCCAGGGAAAAACCAAGCCTACTTACCGTCCAGCTCGCAGAACAGCCAATTAACCTGTCTAAAAGTGTGCGTTAAAAACAGGGGTTTTGTCCGCACGCATTTGCAAACGCATGCGTGAGCCACAGAGCCGCGCCAAGGCACCCTGTAATCTGTGGTCCTAACACTAAACAATGAGTGTCCCCACAATGGAGGCACATGCATTTTAATGGATAGATGAGGGCAGGTGGACTGAAGGGGAGCCACCCCTCCTTAAAGGTGCAGGAGCACACCAAACACCCAGCTTGTAGCACAATGGCTGCAAAGGTGTTGGTGCGCTGCTGGACCAATACAAGCATCACAGGTGAAACATAAACATGTCCACCGCCCCATCTATAGCTGGCCATAGCAGTAAGTAGCATTGGAAGGCTAAATGTACCATACCCTGGCTGCTGTTCCTATAGATATCTTCACTCCAGTGATGCCCAGTCCTATTCATAGTGTTGACCTTGTGCAACTGCAGGCTTTAATAGCTTTGGGTCTAATATTGAAGTACATTGAAAAAGGTTCTGATGGGCACCCGTCTCTTTTTGTCCTGTTGTCTCCTGCATTGACTTAATCCTCACATTGTTTATATAAAATGCAACATGTCATCTAAATGGGGAGAGGATTCTGTCATCCACCTCCCCCCTGTTTCCAGAACATGTTGCATTCTGTGAAAATAATGTGTTGGACTTTGTCAAGGTAGAAGAGGATAGAAAGGGGTGAGCACCTGTTGATTTTTCTTCAATGTAGTGCATTATTGGACACCAAGAAAATGACCTCCACAGCACTAGAAGTCCAGCACTGTGAAGATGACTGGACAATTCTGGAAAGAAGGTTTCTACAGCCTGGTGCCATCAGCCTGCAAGACATTGGGCCAACTTTATTACAGGTAAGTTATATGACTGCAGCTGTAGCAAAAAATAAATAAGTAAACTTCAGTTTCAAAACAATGTAAACATGTGAATGTCAAAGTCTGGATACAGGTGCGCTTTAAGCTAACCATAAATTTCAGAAGGTGATCTGTCATGTAGGCACAATGAGGCTACCAAAAATACTTCTTCTCGTGATCTTTATAAAAATACACATGGAGTGTGCAAGTTTATGGCTATGGAGAAAGAGAGCGAAAACAGAAAAACATGCCAGATGTTGGCTTCTCAGGGGAAAAAGCAATCAGCGTAAAGAATCCAACAGGGCTAATCGTTAATTCCCCTAGAGTTAGTTGCTTAAGGACATGAAGATGGATTTCCAATTTGGTTAAAACTGGTCAGATCTATGTATAAACTGTCACATAATTAGCCAGTGTAAACTGAGAAAATAATGAGAAACTGCATGGCCAATGAGACAGCACATCCCATTAACAAAACAATATGGAGACTTGGAAGAAGGAAGGGAAGGGTGGAAATCTTAGGGGTTTTTTTTATAGGAAAAGTTGTGATTTACACACAACTTCAGGTGCCTATATCTTGGATCAACTTCTCATTTTGACCTGAAGGTAACACCAGCTTATGTATATTTTCATTATATGCTCACTTAAAGTTGCCCAGTCTTGTGACAGGTTTATTTAAAATAAAGCCCCGTACACACGACAGGGAACCTCGACGGGCGGAACACATCGTTCCGCCCGTCGAGGTTCTCTGCCGGCCTTCAGAATCTGCGACCCACCCGTCGGGAATGGCAACCAGCCATTCATCCCAACAAGCCGTCGAGCAAATAGAGAACCTGTTCTCTATTTGCTCGACGGGTTTCCCGACGGGCGGGGCGAGCAGAGAGCGTACACACGGCCGAGGTTCTCGCTGGAATGCAGCTCCCAGCGAGGTTCTCGCTGGTTTCTGGCGAGAACCTCGGCCGTGTGTACGGGGCCTAAGAGTTCAACTGGATAGGATGATTGTAAATACCATGTAAGCTGATATTGTCCAGTCAATTTTGTAAATAAGTTAAAGTGTAAGAGTCGGTTCACATTGCGGCGGCACGACTTCGGGGGAGACACGGCAAGTCGTCCTGGAGACGACTTCAGAGGCGATTAGCAAAATGACTTCTGTATAGAAGTCAATGCAAATCGCCTCTAGCCACCTCCGAAGTCGTACGTACAAAAAACTCTTTCTAAGTCGAAGCGACTTGTGTCGCTCCTATTAGAACGGTTCTGGGGAATAGAATGGGAGGCGACTGAGCTGCCTGACGAGTCGCCCCAGTGTGAACCGGCTCAAAGTAAATCATTTATCATTTTCAGCCAAGGAAGCTGCCATCTTTGCCTCTGTTTAATCTACAACTGCTATGATGGTGCACATGTGATCCTGAAACCAGCCATTGGATGGTTTTGCAGTTTGGTTGAGAGCACAACCAATGGGAATGTTACATTTCCAGTACATACCGGAAAATAAACTGTTTTATGGATGGGTTTACTTCTGCTTTAAATTAAAGAGGAACTTTGTTATGCATCTGCTCAGCAAATCCAGCAGTACCCTGCTGCTATCTGCTGCTCTGGGCTGGGTCCCACGCTGCCACCTTCCCTTCCTCTGTCATCCTTCTTTGTCATTAGGAGCCAGCTACCTCTTCCCGGCTCTTGCAGCTGGCTCCTGAAGGTGTGCCATCAGATACACCCTCCAGTTGCTTCCCAGCCTTCTGGGATATGTAACAGGGATATAACAGGAAGCTTCAGGAGCGCAATTCTTTCCTAGGTGAGATTTAAGGCAGAGGATGGGCTGATCTTAAAATGTTCACAGTGAATGTCCACTTTAGAAATGCAAGTTGCTGGTAATGTTTCTATCCCTAAACGCTCCATGTTGCCAAGTTCATAATAACAATGCTGGCCCCTATATTCCCTCTTGTCTATTGGTTATGTGATGTGTAAAGAAAGCAGTTTTCCTTCTCAGGCAGTTACCTATATGTCTAAATTCCCGTGACTCATGAGACAATGGAGAGAAGAAGGTGAAATTACACACGGACGTAATCATCTTCTATGGCAGCTCCCCAATGTTCTCAAAAATGCACAAAATCTAAATAACATGTCAACCTCATATTGACACAAAAGATACCAATAGATGAAATATGACACTGTCACTAAAATATATCATCTGTAAAATGACTGCATGTCAAAGGGCATTTCTTGACTGGATACATCCATGGGTTGACTGATCACAAGGAAATAGATTAGTCTGGAAGGATTTACTTGAACAGTCCCTCTTTTTGGCACCAAAGTAATATTCTCTTCCATTTGTTTCTTCAGCACTGCTTTGATCTACATGCAAGAGGGAACACTGTTAAAGCTTGCAAGACACAGGCAGATGGGAAGAAAGTGCAAGGAAACCACCAATCATATCGCTTGTCTGCTACCAGTGGTGAAGAAAGAGAGAGCTGGGTACAGAGCCTCAGGTCAGTATTTAAATTATACTAAATCATTTAATGATATAATAGTAGTGGCGGCTGGTGCTCCAAATTTTTGGGGGCACAAACAAACGGAAAAAAAAAAACATCAATTGCCGCCTCACTGTGCCCATCAATTGCCACCACTGTGCCCATCAAACGCAGCCACTAAGCCATAAAAATTTCACCACTGTGCCATAAAATTGTCGCCACTCTGCCATAAAATTGTCGCCACTCTGCCATGCCATAAAACTCAGCCACTGTGCCATCAATTGTTGCCATTGTGCCCATCAATTGTCGACACTGTGCCATGCCATTGTCACCACTGTGCCATGCCATTGTCACCACTGTGCCATGCCAAACATAGCCACTGTGCCATCAATTGTTGCTACTGTGCCATGCCAAACGCAGCCACTGTGCCCATCAATTGTTGTCACTGTGCCATGCCATTGTCGCCACTGTGCCCATCAATTGTCGTCACTGTGCCATGCCATTGTCGCCACTGTGCCCATCAATTGTCGCTACTGTGCCATGCCACACACAGCCACTGTGCCATGCTATTGTCTCCACTGTGCCATGCCATTGTTGCCACTGTGCCTATCAAGTGTCGCCACTGTGCCATGCCAAACGCAGCCACTGTGCCATCAATTTTCGCCACTGTGCCATGCCAAATGCAGCCACTGTGCCATTGTTGCCACTGTGCAGTCAATTGCCACCAGTTTGCCCCTAAAATGCCGCCAGATCCCTCAAAGTAGTTCCGCCCTTGATGTCGCTTCAGCCAATCAGGTTACCAGTAACCTGATTGGCTGAGACGCCTGTCTCTGATAGGTTGGCTCTGATAGGCACTTCCAAAGCCAACCAGCTGTCGTTATTCAGATGGCCGACACTCGCCAGGGGGCTGGCCATCTGAATAGTGGGAGGCAGCGACAATACATAGATTCATGCAATGCATTGTATTGTATTTCTATGGACGCACCGCCACTGTATAATAGTTTACTTTCTATAGAATGGATTTAAAATTATGTAAACACTTTCTTTTTATAACAGTAGGTCTAAAAAATGACAAAGTGGTAAACAGTTATCTTCCCAGTGCCATTTATAAACTGCACTAGAAAGTGCACTTGGAAGTCCAGTTGTTGTAGATCTAAGGAGCATGCAAGGAAAATAAAAAACAGCATTTTAGCTGGCATATGATTGGATGATAAAATCAGCAGAGCTTCCCCTCATTTTAGAAATTCCCCTCAGATCTGCAGCGACTGCACTTCCAAGTGCACATTCAGTGCAGTTGATTTGCCTTTCATAAATGTAGCACCACCCCCCGAAGGAGCTGCTGGTTTGTTTTGGGCAGCATGTTACCTCGCGTTTCTCTGATGTCTAGGGGTGTTTGGTGAAAGCTGTAGTAACGGAATGTCCACGACGGGTGTCTTTTTCTGTGCTCTTTATTACCCAGCCGGGTAAAAACAATAAAACTTGGTGAAGAGTAGAGGTTCAGAAGAAATGAAGATAGCAGATCCAGATGTCAGCAATAGAGAAACATTCCTTCTCCCACGTGTATTGTAATGTCTCTTTCACCACTCCAGCCTGAGTGGGTGTAGTGCACTTGGACAGGCCTCTCCCACCAGCCTGGCAGCCAGAATGTCACTCGAACCTTAGAAAAAAAGTCTCTGCCACAGACCCTCCTGATAATTGAACAGTGGAGATAATGCTCCTTAGCAGACTTGGCACCTGCATCTCCTTCAGGCAGTCTTGAACTAGGGCACCGACTGACAGGCAACCAACATCCAGCCCCTCAGTGTCCAGTTCCCCTGGTCCTCAGTGGATAGTCAGGCCCCTATCGGAACGCCAGCCTCTCTTGATACTCCTCGGGCAGACTCTCCAGCGTACGGCCTCCTCTAACTGGACGGACGGTCCAGGACCTTCTTAGGTGGGACCCAGTCGATTACCCAGGCAGCAGATCAATTGCTCCAGGCCAACGTGGTCCTGAAGCCAGGATCCTTGCGTTGCACGTGCAACCCCGGCCCTGAAGGCTATCTGTTAGGGCGGCGTGAAGTGGCTACGCTAAAGGTGGGCGCCACACGAGGAGAGACCCAGGAAAATGGCATCTGCCTCATAAATACTCTCTCCCAGCATGCACAGCGAGGCCAAACCCTCCTGATATGCTGCTGGGCAAGAGCACCCAATCCTTGATACCACTGCTGCCATCTGCCAACCGGGGGTGAGATCAGCACCCCAGAAACAATAGAATGGACCTACAGCACAGCCAAAGCTGAGACAGAGACCCAAATTTGAACAAATCAACATGGTCAGAGTTAACTAACTCTCTGACCCCCTCTAAATTTAACAAAGCACCGGTTCAGGGAAGTAACCAGGTGCTACACAAATAACTCCCAATGTCCTGGCTGTTTTATTTGAATAAAATAAGATAAGGTAAATTGTTATTTTTTAGGTATTTTTTCCTTTTTATATAGTAAAAAAAAAGCTCTGTCTCAAAAAATATGTAAAATTAATTTGGGTACATTTGGACACTGAAAAAAGGCCCGGTAATGACCTGAGCACAGCCTGGTTTTTAAAAGTTAAACAGTTACAGTAAGCAGTATTTTAGCATTACTGTGCAAATACATAAGGCCGTGTACACACGGCAGAGAACCTCGACGGGCAGAACACATCGTTCCGCCCGTCGAGGTTCTCTGCCGGCCGTCGAAATCGGCGACCCGCCCGTCGGGAATGGCAACCAGCCATTCATCCAGGCGGGCCGTCGAGCAAAAAGAGAGCGTGCTCTCTTTTCGCTCGACGGGATTCCCGACGGGCGGGGCGAGCGCTCTGTGTACACACGGCCGAGGTCCTCGCTGGAATGCAGCTTCCAGCGAGGTTCTCGCTGGTTTCCAGCGAGAACCTCGGTCGTGTGTACGCCGCCTAAGATGCAATTCTCAAAGCTAACACACCAGGATACATATCCATATTTAAAAAAAAAAAACAGTTTTTCCAGTTGCATCCTATGAAAATTACAGTCACACAGCTGAAAACAGATAAAAGGAAATTTATCAAACATGAAGCAGGCAGAATCTGTATCCGTTGTATAAGGCAACTAATCAGCAATTTATTCACAAAGCACTTGCCTGTAAAGTTGAGGCGGCGTATCGTAAATGACCCGGCGGAATTCAAATTTGGCGGGTAGGGGGCGCCGAACGAACTGCACATGCGCCGGCCGTGACTGAATCCCAGTGTGCATGCTTCAAATCACGTCGCTAATTGTCAATGAAAGCGACGTGAGCGTAACTAACGCAAAGCTACATTGTGAATCGACATACGCAAACTACGTAAATTACGTCTGTCCCGACGTCCATACTTAACATTGGCTGCGCCTCACTATAGCAAGGGTAACGTTACCCTGGGCGTAAGTCTTACGTTAACAGCGTAAACAGATACGCCGGCCTGGCGTACGTTCGGAAATCGGCGTATTTGCTCATTTGCATATTTTACAACGGGAACGCCACCTAGCGGCCAGCGTAAATATGCATCTAAGATACGACAACATTTAAGTGTATCTCATAATGAGCATACACTTAAATTTGCGCGGGCTGAGATTAGAACTTACGACGGTGTATCTACTGATACGCCCGTCGTAAGTCTTTGTGAATCTAGCCCATAGTGTTCTAGGCTGGTTTTAAAGCTTTGTGAATTGAGCCTATGAGGTTATACCATTTGAACAATCAAGCACAAACACCCACAAAAGCTTGCAGTAAAATTAATATGAAGGCTGCCCTTACTGATCTCTTTCCAAAAATGCTAGCTGCCATCTCTTTCTTAATACTTTTGAGTCACTGACCTCAAGCAAGCATGTAAATTCAAGGTGAAGTGTAACGAGTGTTGCCTCTCTTTTAAAGAGAAATGGTTTTAAGGGAATATGTTCATTTTTTAGGTTTATTAACTAGTTCCCGCCCACCCACCGTTAAATATTGGCAGGGCAGTACAGGTCTCATTCTGGGACAAAGTCATGTAAAGGCATCCCAGAACCGATCTTTAACCATGTGATCGGCTGTGTCGAATCACAGCTGGTCACATGTAAACATGTGGCGAGGAGAGCCAATCAGTGGCATCTCCACGCATGGGGACATCTAGGAATGTAATCAGGGCACTGATCATCAGTGCCCTGATTACAGTGAAAGGGAGTCACTGCTCCAGGTGGGTACACTAAGCAATCAAGAACCTCTCAGGAAACCAAGGGTGCCGGAAATGCACAAGGCAAATAGTAGAAACTTTGGAGAAATGGACAGCTGCACTCCAAAAAAACTCTTGAGTTGTCTTTATTGTAAAATCAATGGAAAATGCACTACAAAAAGCAGTAAAAATAGGGAAAATAGCCTACGTGTTTCACACTGTATCAGTGCTTAATCATGGCATTATGGCATGCCATGATTAAGCACTGATACAGTGTGAAACGCGTAGGCTGTTTTCTCTATTTTTTTCTGCTTTTTGTAGTGCATTTTCCATTGATTCCATTGGCTGTCCATTTCTCCGAAGTTTCTACTATTTGCCCTGATTACAGTGTAGCAATGTAGTGTCACCAATCAGTGCCCACCACTGCCCACAAGTGCCACCAATCAGTGCCTATTAGCAGTGCCAGTCAGTGCTGGCTATCAGTATCACCTATCAGTGCTGCCCATCAATGCCCATCACTGCTATCAATCAATGCCCATGAGTGCCCATCAGTACCGCCTATCCATGTCGCCTATCAGTGCCCAACAGTGCCGCCTATTAGTGTCCATTAGTGCCACCTAACAGTGCCCATCAGTGCTGGCTATCAGTGCCACCTATCAGTGCCCATAAGTGTGGCATATTAGTGCCTCCTCATCAGTGCCACCTAATCAGTGCCCATAAGTGCTGCCTCATCAGTGCCACCTCATCAGCGCACATCAGTGAAGGCGAAAAATTACTTAGTTACACAATTTACTGACAGAAATTAAGTAAAAAAACTTTTTTTTTCATATTATTTTGGTCTTTTATTTTATGAAAAATAAAAATCCCAGCAGTGATTAAATACCACCAAAAGGAAGCTCTATTTGTGTGAAGAAAAAATTTGTTTGGGTACAGTGTAGCATGACCGAGCAATTGTCATTCAAAGTGTGACAGTGCTGAAAGCTGAAAAATTACCTGGGCAGCAAGGAGGTGCAAGTGCCCAGTAGGCAAGTGGTTAAACTACATTTTTTTATTTTTTACTATCTCTAAAAAAATCTTTATTTTACATACAAATTTTGAATATAGGGTATCCACATGTCACAGGGTTTGCAGAGGATTATGGGTTTTCTAAAGAGAAAGCACAGCAGTAGCTTTTTCCTTTCAGACTAGCTCTTACTATGCTTTGTATATGCTATGCCACGCATATACTTTACTCTCAGACTACCTCTCATTATACCCCCCACCCCCATTTCCCATTGCACTTATCTCCTTCTTTGATTATCTTCCTGCCCAAGCATTCCGGGCATCTGATAAATGCAGTACACAGTCCAGAGGCTTGGTGGCATCATAGTGGTAAGCGGGCATTGGTCAGCACTGGCATTTGACTGTGCTGACCGATGAATTTCAGTGTGTGTCATCCCAGAAAAAAGATGTAAAGGTGCAAAAGAGAGCAGCTTTCAAATGCATGGACCACAACATCAGCTAGAATGGACAGTGGGAGATAGTCCTCCAATGAGCTAAGTGCATATGGGACCAAGGGTGTGGAGAGGGTGCTTTAAGTTAGTTTACGTGAAAAGATGAGCTAACCCTTTAAAGCTCCATGCACATTAGGCTTAAAAAGTTCCCTTGGCAGAAAAAACGCTCACATGTTTTTGTACCGTTTAGGTGAGTTTAGGAGAGTTTAGCAGGGTTTTTTTCTGCCACAAAGCTCCAATCACAAACGCAAACCAGAAGGTTTTTATTCCTGCCTCTAAATGCTAAGCTCAAAATATGCCTGTAGTCGTCCTAATGTGCATGGACACATAGGATAACATGGAGCTGCTTCTACAGGCAAAACACAAAACTCCTACAGAATTAGCGCTTTTTAACCCAGTGTGCATGGGGCCTTATGCTGGCCATACACTATACGAAAATTTGGCCGGAAATCGGTCGTTAAAGATCTTTTTCGTTTTTCGGACAGTTAACCGCTTAACGCCCGCCGCATGTATATGTATGTCCACAGTATGGCACATACAGGCAGATGGGCGTACATGTACGTCCCTGCCTTCTTGCGGGTCGGGGGTCTGATCGGGACCCCCCCGCTACATGCGGCGGGCGTCTTACCTGCAGGAGCGATCTGTAATGAGGGGGCGGCTGTTCGTTTCTGTCCGCCCCCTCATGATCGCTCCCAGCCAATCCCCTGAGCTTCCGCCGTGTGACTTCCTCTGCCTGTATAATGTAAACACAGGCAGAGGCAGAGGAAGTGATGTCAGCTCTCCTCTCGGCGGTATTTTCAATCCGACGAGAGGAGAGAAGACATCACAGTAAGTTGCACAAACACTACACTGACACCACACACATAGGCATATTAAACTCCTTCCAATCACCCCCCCCCCCCTCAGCCCCCTGTCAGTGTCACTGATTGCAGTGATCATATATTTACTGATCACTGCATTTAGTGTCAGTGTGGGAGTTAGTGTGACAGGCAGTTAGTGTTAGGTCAAGGTGTTATATCTGAAGGGTTCCACATGTACTGCCACTTTAAGGCTGGCTCCACCCAGCAGTGATGACAAGAGTCAAGGGGCATGGCAGCCATCTTAGAGAGTGCTCATGTAGGAAGCAGATAAGATGTACTGTCCTGAGATGCATGTTGCAGTGTACAGCCTGTACAGAATAAACATCCATTGCTCCAAAAAAACAGGGTAGCCCCGTACCCACCTAATAAAGGTTTAACCCCTTGATCACCGCCCTAGTTAACCCTTTCACCCCCTATTGCCAGCGTCACTAAGCAATCGTTTTTCTGATCGCTGTATTAGTGTCGCTGTTGCCGCTAGGTAGCTAATTTTTTTTTTTTATTATTGCGATTTTTTTTTTTTACTAAAGACATGTGGCTGAATACATTTTGGCCTAAATGTTTGACTAAAATTTAGTTTATTCGATGTTTCTTATAACAAAAAGTAAAAAATATTGATTTTTTTTCAAAAACATTGCTCTATTTTTGTTTATAGCGCAAAAAATAAAAATCGCAGAGGCAATCAAATACCATCAAAAGAAAGCTCTATTTGTGGAAAGAAAAGGACGCAAATTTTGTTTGGGAGCCACGTCGCATGACTACGCAATTGTCTGTTAAAGCGACGGAGTGCCGAATTGTAAAAACATCTCTGGGCATTTAGCAGCATATTGGTCCGGGACTTAAGTGGTTAATGGTCACAAAATCAAAAATCGTTTCGATGTTTTTGAGCCGAAAAAAACCGAAGAACAAGTTTGGAAATTTTCTGCCGAACGAACGATAAATCGGAAGGTTAATGTGTTTCCCGTTCAAACTTTCTGCACTAGGTATATGTAAAAAAACGAACCCTTTTTTTTTTTTTTTTTGTCCACTGAACGATTTATCGGTCATTACATGATGGCACTATCGTTTGCACTCACGGCAGAACTTTTGTTTTTTCGAAAGTTCGTTCTGGCGATTTTTCGTGGAGTGTATGGCCAGCATTAGGATGTATTCATATATTACAGAGCTACATTAATGTGTCTTTTTTTTATCTGCCTGGAGTTTAAATCTTTAAGATATGCTGACTACATGTGACAAACAGGAAACCTTCTAATCGGAGGTCCTGAGTGTCACATGCCATCAACGTATCTTAAACTTTTTTTTTAAGAAATTCCAACCAGAAACCTATTTCTTTTTTTTTTCTCTACAGATCCAGCATTTCTTGGAATCCTTTCCTTGATCAGGTCACCATACAGAAGAAAATATCATCAATCAAAAAGGACCATTGAATAAGCAGAACAGCTGTATGTATTTCCTTGGATTAATGAACTGGACTGGAGAAATCTAAAGTCTTATTTTAGAGATCAGCCTTGGTTGCTGCATTGCCTTCTCTGAAAACACTTCCAGGTTCATGCTCTAGCACTGGGTTGTTGTCCAGCTCGGCATCCTATCCTGCATATCCCTGGAAATCCTGGAGCATAACATAAAGACAATTGTGGACAGAATCTTCTTACAAAATATGTGCAATTCATTTCAAACTACGGACAAAAACCTCATCTTTAAAGACGATCAGGAGTAGGGACTCAAACCAGGAAAAGGAAACTCAATGATGTTTAGCATTGTGATGCGTTTTGATATGTGAGTGCATTGACATTTACCATACATGAGTTTAAAGGGGGAATTCCAGCTTATACAATTTTGTTTTAAATCAATGCAATGGCCCCCAAACTGTTTTGTTTTACTTTGTGATGTTTATGATGTTAATTAACTGAGAATATAACACAATAAAAATATTAATTATACCAAGGATTTATCTGTTATTGTTGTCAGCAGTCTTGGATCTGTTGTAATCTGCTGTGTTATTACTTGACCCTCAAGCAGCATTAAAGTGATTGTAAATAATTTCCTTGTAAAACAACCCATTCCGTTTAAAATAAAAATGAAAAACAAAACATTTGTTTACCGATATTAAAAATAAAACATAAATACCTTTTCTTCCTTTTTTTATTCCCTTTGTTCTCAGCTGCATAAGAGCTGGGGGAGCAGGGCAAAAGGGGCAGCTGCCCTGTGCCTTGTCATTGTTGTGGGGCCCATGCAGCTGCCTCATACTTGCCAACTATCCCAGTTTAAATTTCCTTGTCCCTTGAAGTTTTCGTCCTGGGCTGAGTCCCAATATCTCAGTGTGAAGTGCTGCTACTAATGCTGCCCAGCTCTGCCCTATTGTTGTGTACAGATGACTCACCTGAAGATCCTGTGTTTACATGTAAATAACCAACATTCATATGTAAATAATGTGAGCATTCATATGTAAATAGCTGAGGCTGGCAGCATTAATATGTAAATATAGGCAGCATCCATATGTATATCATGCAGTGAAGAGATTATGTGCTGTAACCTCTAGAAACCAATCAGTGAGCAGTATTAATGTACAGTAACCTATCTAACAACCACTCAACAAGAAGAAATCATGTGCTGTAACCTCTAGCAACTAATCAGTGAGCCGTAATGTGTGCTGTAACCTCTAGCAACCAGTTAGTGGTAATGACATGCTGTAACCTCTGGCAACCAATAGCAACCACTGCCTGATCTGATACAGTAAACTGATTTTAAGTCTAGCTGATATTTATTGTATGTCTCAGAGCAGGTGGAGAGCAAAATTGTGGGGGGGGGGGGGGAAGACATTTTTTGCACAGGGTCCAATCAACATTAAAGATGGCCCTGGAGGGGAGGAGAAGCAACACTGTGCTTCTGAATGATTGGCTATGCAGGGAGATGGGGGGCGTGTCAGGACAAGTCTGATAATCAGAGGAGAGCAGGCTGAGTTTGCAGCACAGCTAGAGAACTGACAATGTGCAAATGAAAAGAGGAATTTCCGCGCCAACAGCTCAATGTGAAAAAATTTGCAAAAATTGTGTGTATATATATATATATTGTGACAAAGTCGTAGAAATAGCGATAATGTCATGCAGCAAAGTCGCTGATCTTAAGCAATAAATATGGCTTTATTGCACTCAAAAATAAATAATACAAAAACAAATGGCCTACTCCAATTTAGGAGGCTAACTGACAGTAGTGTCCCTCACTACACTGTACTGGAGGGGCTATTCCGGCCTCCAGTACAAAACAAACAGAATACCAGTCCAAAATAAACAAATCTATGACAGACCTTGTTCCTTCCTTGCAGACAGTTTCCAACCTGTCCGTCCAGCTCAGCATACCTCTCACACTGAGCTCTCACTTCCCATTTCCCTACCAGGTGACTGTTAATTAATAGGGGGAAGAGAGGAGGTTTACCTGTTGGCCAGGCTTAACCCCTTCCAGGGCAGGGAAAACTGACCTTTCCAGCCTCTCACTGGTGTACATACAATCTAGTACCCTGTTACACATCCTCCCCCCCAGCTTAACACTTGGGTGGGAAGCGGCCATCTCTACAAACCCATGCACTCGGGACAGAGCATCTGCATTACTGTGGAGGAGACCTGCCCTATGTCGTACCACAAAAGTAAAGGGCTGTAGGGACAGAAACCACCTCGTGACCCGAGCGTTCTTGTCCCTATTGGTGTGCATCCACTTTAACGGAGCATGGTCTGTGACGAGGGTAAACCGCCTGCCCAACAAATAGTAGTGGAGTGTTTCTACTGCCCACTTGATTGCCAAACACTCTTTTTCCACTGTGGCATAGCGCTGTTCTCGAGGTAACAACTTCCGACTCAAATACAGCACAGGGTGTTCCTCACCATCCACATATTGGGACAAAACTGCACCCAGACCCACCTCTGAGGCATCGGTCTGGAGAAAGAACTCCTTTCTAAAGTCAGGAGCCACAAGCACAGGTTGGGCACAAAGCGCTGCCCGCAGACCAGCAAAGGCTTCCTCAGCCTCGCTGTTCCACTTTACAGTGTCTGGACTTCTGGCTTTAATAAGGTCTGTGAGCGGAGCAGCCCTCGTAGCAAAGTGAGGAATAAACCTCCGATAGTAGCCTACAATCCCCAAGAAAGCTCTGACTATTTTTTTCCTCAATGGTCTGGGCCAGCTCTGTATAGCTCCTATCTTGTTCATCTGTGGTTTAACAAGTCCTCTGCCAACCAGGTAACCCAAGTATCTAGCCTCTGCTAGACCCAAGGCACATTTAGAGGGGTTAGCTGTCAGACCCGCTCTTCTAAGAGTGTCCAAGACTGCCTGTACTTTATCCAGATGGCTTTCCCAGTCCGGGCTATGAATGATCACATCATCCAAGTATGCGGCTGCATACTCAGTGTGGGGCCTGAGCAACTTATCCATTAGCCTTTGAAAAGTGGCTGGAGCCCCATGGAGGCCAAAAGGCATGATCCTGTACTGGAATAGGCCATCAGGAGTGGCAAAGGCTGTCTTCTCTCGGGCGTGCTTTGTCAATGGGATCTGCCAATAACCCTTTGTCAGATCCAACGTGGTGAAGAACCTATCTTTGGCTAATCGCTCTACTAGTTCATCCACCCTAGGCATGGGGTAGGCGTCAAACTTAGACACCTCGTTTAACTTCCTGAAGTCATTACAAAACCTGATGGACCCATCAGGTTTGGGCACTAGAACAATGGGGCTGCACCACTGGCTATGAGACTCCTCTATCACTCCAAGCTCAAGCATTTTCCTGATTTCAGCCCTTATAGCTTCCCTCTTGGCCTCCGGAAGGCGGTAAGACTTCACTCTTACGACAACCCCTGGTTCTGTAATAATGTCATGGGTAATCTCTCGGGTTTGTCCAGGGTTGGGGGAGAAAACATCGTTATTCCTCTCAACCAAGCCTCTAGCTTCTTTTATTTGCTCAGGTGTCAGCTCTGGAGAGATTGTCACCGAAGGACTAGGTGCCTGTGGACCAGGTGTGGTGTCCCCCACTGCGGCCATGCAGTCCTCTCTAGTCCTCCATGGCTTAAGAAGGTTTATGTGGAACACGGCCTCCTTTTTCCGGCGTCCCGGCTGACTAACTTTATAATTTACTGGGCTCACTTTTTCCAACACCTCATAGGGTCCCTGCCACTGTGCTAGAAGTTTGCTTTCTGCGGTGGGTACTAGAATCATTACTCTGTCCCCTCTTTCAAACTGTCTCACTAGGGCCCTCTGGTCATAGTAGGACTTCTGCCTACTCTGCGCCTGCTCCATATGCTGGCGAACAAGAGGGGCAATCTGAGCCATATGCACCCGCATATCTTCAACATACTGGAGGACATTGGTCCCAGTTACCCCCTGTTCTTCCCAGGTTTCCTTTAGGATATCCAGAATACCCCTGGGATGCCTACCATATAAAAGCTCAAACGGGGAGAAGCCCGTAGAACTTTGGGGATTCTCTCGAACTGCAAACAACAGGTAAGGAAGTAACAAGTCCCAATCCTTCCCATCCCTGCTAACGACTTTCCTCAACATCCCCTTTAGGGTCCGGTTAAACCTTTCTACCAACCCATCTGTCTGGGGGTGATAGACTGACGTTCTCAGAGTCTGTACATTAAATAGTTGACATAGCTCTTTCATAATACGGGAGACAAACAGAGTCCCCTGATCCGTGAGCAATGTCCTGGGTATCCCCACCCGTGTAAACATCTGAACCAACTCTTTTGCAATACTTTTAGCATTCGCCTTACGTAGTGGAATGGCCTCTGGGTATCTGGTGGCATAATCGACGATGACAAGGATGTACTGGTGACCTCGAGCTGTTTTCTCTAAGGGACCCACTAGGTCCATGCCAATCCTCTCAAACGGAACGTCAACTATGGGGAGAGGTATGAGTGGGGCTCTCAACTTCGGTCTGGGAGATGCCAGCTGGCATTCCGGGCAAGAAGCACAATACCTTTTAATCCCCTCATATACCCCAGGCCAGAAGAACCTCCTGAGCACCCGTTCTTGTGTTTTCTCCACCCCTAAGTGTCCCCCCAGCAGATGAGAGTGAGAGTAATCTAGGATTTTTCGGGTGTATGATGAAGGCACAACCAGTTGTTCAAGCTCTTGTCCCTCATCGGAGGTTACTCTGTAAAGAAGATCGTTTTTAAGGATAAAATAGGAATAGGCCTTTCCTGTTACCCCTTCTACTGGTACCCCATTAACCTCTACAACATTACTCCTGGCTTCCTGCAGCAGGGGATCATCTGCCTGGTTACGGCCAAAGCCACTACCCGAGATATCCAGGATATCTGTATCCCCTTCATCGTCTTCACTGGTAGCCTCTGGGGCGGGTTCCGGTTGACCAACTTCTGCCTCATCTTCTGTCTGTCGTGGGGCCCCACCTCTCCTGGACTGCTCCCCACGCTGATTCAACAGGACTTCCTGGACAGCCCTATTAAATCGTAGCTTGCTCGCCCTGCGTTCCCGTCTTGTTTTACCTCTTTTTGGATTAGAGATATACAAGTCAGGATGAGCAAAGGGAAATACTTCATGGACCCCTGTATTTCTCTGCTCCACTTCAGGTTCCCCTTGTTCTCCCCTCACAGGGGGCTGTAACAGAGCGTGGAAATGAGGGAAATTCCTTCCTATTATCAAAGGATATGGTAGACGAGCAACTACCACAGCTACGATCCTTACCAAACTGCCCTGTACTGACACTTCTATGTTGGCAGTAGGATACCGCACAGTACACCCATGAATACACAACACCCCCATGGTTCTATGCTTCTGAATCCAACAAGGTTTTACCAATTTACTGGCTACCAAAGTCAGGGCACTGCCAGAGTCCACCAGGGCCACTGTCTCTTGTTTGTCCAGCAGGACAGGTACTCGGAAGGTATGTCCCCCTTCTACCAGGCCTGCTAAACAAATGAGCCCACAAAAGTCAGAGGAATCTTCCCCTAGTCCACACTGCATTGGCTCAGGAAGATTGGGGCATCTCGCCCTGACATGTCCTTTGGCGCCACACTCAAAACAAGTTATGGAGTTTCTCCTAGGGTGGTCCTCTTTCCCAGGGTTTTGACTTCTAAAGTCAGGTTTGGAGAAACGGGCTCCGGATCCGAAGTCTGCTTCCACTCCACTCCTCCGGCCTCCTGGTCTCTGTATTTTCCCGATCGTCCTAGAGAGAGATTGGTCCAAACTTTTGGTAGATAGGTACCGCTCCACTTGTGCGACCATACTATCACAGTCCAGGGGATTTCCCTGAGTGACCCACTCCCGGAGGCCATTTGGAAGCTCTCTCACGTAACGGTCCAGTACAAGCGCTTCTATAATCTGTGCAGGGGTTTGAGACTCTGGTTTGAGCCACTTCCGCGCCAGATGAATTAAATCGAACATCTGGGATCTTGGCGCTTTTCCTTCTTTAAACCTCCAGTTGTAGAAACGCTGGGCCCTCACTGTGGAAGTCACCCCTAAGCGAGCCAGGATCTCTCCTTTCAGTTTGGGATAGTCTGCAGCAGCCACCTCATCCAGATCAAAATAGGCTTTCTGTGCTTCTCCCAGGAGGAAGGGTGCAATGATTCCAGCCCACTGTTCCGGGGCCCAGCCTTCTCGGGTAGCGGTCCGTTCGAACGCCAGTAGGTAAGTCTCCACATCATCATCCGGGGTCATTTTCTGCAGACAGCTGCTGGCACGTATTTGGCTTACCCCCCTTGCTGGTGGGTTAGAAGACCCTTGGGTAGTCATGTGATCCAGGGTTGCTTTGAGAACAGCATGGTCTGACTTTTGTGCTTCAGCTAGCTGTCTATTAGTTTCTTGTTGTGCTGCAGCTGAGGCCGCTATCTGTATGATAGTCTCTTGTTGCGCTGCAGCTACCTGTCTATTAGTTTCTTGTTGCACAGAGACCGCTTGTAACAGGGCTTTCACAATATCTTCCATTTTCTGGGTCCTGTACCTTTAAGGCCACTGTAACTGTACATTGACCGGTACCACAGCAAACATCCCACTTCTGACCACCACTTGTGACAAAGTCGTAGAAATAGCGATAATGTCATGCAGCAAAGTCGCTGATCTTAAGCAATAAATATGGCTTTATTGCACTCAAAAATAAATAATACAAAAACAAAATGGCCTACTCCAATTTAGGAGGCTAACTGACAGTAGTGTCCCTCACTACACTGTACTGGAGGGGCTATTCCGGCCTCCAGTACAAAACAAACAGAATACCAGTCCAAAATAAACAAATCTATGACAGACCTTGTTCCTTCCTTGCAGACAGTTTCCAACCTGTCCGTCCAGCTCAGCATACCTCTCACACTGAGCTCTCACTTCCCATTTCCCTACCAGGTGACTGTTAATTAATAGGGGGAAGAGAGGAGGTTTACCTGTTGGCCAGGCTTAACCCCTTCCAGGGCAGGGAAAACTGACCTTTCCAGCCTCTCACTGGTGTACATACAATCTAGTACCCTGTTACACATCCTCCCCCCCAGCTTAACACTTGGGTGGGAAGCGGCCATCTCTACAAACCCATGCACTCGGGACAGAGCATCTGCATTACTGTGGAGGAGACCTGCCCTATGTCGTACCACAAAAGTAAAGGGCTGTAGGGACAGAAACCACCTCGTGACCCGAGCGTTCTTGTCCCTGGTGTACATACAATCTAGTACCCTGTTACAATATATATATATATATATATATATATATATATATTGAGGAAAAATATATATATATATATAAAGCTGCTCCTCGAGTGTATATTAGTATAAACTAGTATGCAATGTGATAAGAAAGTGATAGAGGGCGCTCTGGTACAATAACCTGATATATAAACTAAATACACACTTGTAGATCTAAAACTACAAACAATGTGATTGTGTATAGTAAAGGAATAAATATAACACAATAGAATATACAAACAAATATATATATAAAAAATGTGCTATACAAGTGATAGAAGATAGAACTAATGCGTCCTAAAAAGTTTTCTGGCAATGACAAACAGTGCAGTCCTTAAGATCCAAAAGAAGAAAAGAAACACCAAAGGATTGTTCAATAAGATTCCACAGCTCCTTCACCAGGCAGATTGAATCACCCCAACCGTGCTCAGAAAAAAGATTGCGCTTACCAGATGGACATGACCTCTTAACGAAAAGAAGGTCAATCTCGCTTATGCAGGAATATGCCTACATTCATTTGGGAGGGTTCTTCTCCAGCAAGCAAGAGGATTCACTCCATAGGGATATACATAGAATAAATGGACAGAGAAAAAGCTCCCATAGTGCGATCAATTTAATTAAAACTGGAATAAAAAACAAACAGGCCAAGGGGCCACTTACATAAAACAGTGCCTTATCCCGGCACTGAGGCTGCAGACAATCACAAACTGGGGGTCGAATACCGCATTCGCGTGAGATGACCTCGCTCGGATGTTTGGACATGCAGTGATTCCTCTTAGATACGTTGCTGTATCGAATGCGATCATTCCTCATGGATACGTTGTTGTATCGAATTGTACGTTGTTGTATCGAATGAAGCAAACGCCGGGAAGGTGGACATCGGGCATACACGTGACCAGGCTTCGCCAACCGACGTACGTTTCGTATGAGTAACGTCTTCAGGGGGGCGTTACTCATACGAAACGTACGTCGGTTGGCGCAGCCTGGTCACGTGTATGCCCGATGTCCGCCTTCCCGGCGTTTGCTTCATTCGATACAACAACGTACAATTCGATACAGCAGCGTATCTACGAGGAATCACTGCATGTCCAAACATCCGAGCGAGGTCATCTCACGCGAATGCGGTATTCGACCCCCAGTTTGTGATTGTCTGCAGCCTCAGTGCCGGGATAGGGCACTGTTTTATGTAAGTGGCCCCTTGGCCTGTTTGTTTTTTATTCCAGTTTTAATTAAATTGATCGCACTATGGGAGCTTTTTCTCTGTCCATTTATTCTATGTATATCCCTATGGAGTGAATCCTCTTGCTTGCTGGAGAAGAACCCTCCCAAATGAATGTAGGCATATTCCTGCATAAGCGAGATTGACCTTCTTTTCGTTAAGAGGTCATGTCCATCTGGTAAGCGCAATCTTTTTTCTGAGCACGGTTGGGGTGATTCAATCTGCCTGGTGAAGGAGCTGTGGAATCTTATTGAAGAATCCTTTGGTGTTTCTTTTCTTCTTTTGGATCTTAAGGACTGCACTGTTTGTCATTGCCAGAAAACGTTTTAGGATGCATTAGTTCTATCTTCTATCACTTGTATAGCACATTTTTTATATATATATTTGTTTGTATATTCTAGAGAACTGACAATGCTGTGTTCTCCTGCTTAGTGTAGTCAGTTTTTAATAGGGTAGTAGAGAGACGTTCAGGAACACCAGGGGTTTCACATAAAGGAAGCAATACAAAAGAATAGGATACTTTTTCATACAGTGCCTTAAAAAGTATTCATACCTCCACATTTTGTCATGTTACAACCAAAAACGTAAATGCATTTTATTGGGATTTTATGTGATTCACCAACACAAAGTGGCACATAATTGTGAAGTGGAAGAAAAATGATAAATGGTTTTCAATTTTTTTTTACAAATAAATATGTGAAAAATGTGCCGTGCATTTGTATTCCAGCCCTCATTACTCTGCTACCCCTAACCAAAATTTAGTGGAATCAATTGCCTTTAGAAGTCACCTAATTAGTAAATAGAGTCCATTTGTGTGTAATTTAATGTCAGTAGAAATACAGCTGTTCTGTGAGGCCCATAGAGGTTTATTAAAAACCTTAGTGAACAAGCAGCATCACGAAGGCCAAGAAACACACCAGACAGGTCAAGCTTTGCATATCTCACTCCACAAATCTGGCCTTTATGGAAGATTAGCAAGAAGAAAGCCATTGTTCAAAGAAAGCCATAAGAAGTCCTGTTTGCAGTTTGGGAGAAGCGATGTGGGGGACACAGCAAACATGTGGAAGAAGGTGCTCTGGTCAGATGAGACCAAAATTGAAATTTTTGCCTAAAAACAAAAAACGCTATGTGTGGTGGAAAACCAACACTGCACATCATCCTGAACACACCATCCCCACTGTGAAACATGGTGGTGGGATGCTTTTCTTCAGAAGGGACAGAGAAGCTATGCAGAGTTGATGGGAAGATGGATGGAGCCAAAAACAGGGCAATCTTAGAAGTAAACCTGTTAAAGTCTGCAAAAATCTTCAGACTGGGGGGGAGGTTCACCTTCTAGCAACACAACGACACTTAACATACAGCCAGAGCTACAATGGAATGGTTCAGATCAAAGCATATTCATGTGTTAGAATGGCCCAGTCAAAGTCCAGACCTAAATCCAATTATGGCAAGATTTGAAAATTGCTGTTCACCGAAGCTCTTCATCCAATCTGACAGAGCTTGAGCTATTTTGCAAAGAAAATGTGGAAAGAAAGGAAAAAACTGTGCTAAACCAAAAACAAACAAAAAAGCTGCTAGCACACAAACAAACAAAGAACAGAGCAATAGTGGAACCGAAAGTGCAGCGCTAATGAGTTGTGATCAATATTGAATAGACACAACAATAAATCGACAAATATGTGTATACAAAAATATATAAATAAAGTCCAAATGAGATACACAATCTCAAGTGATTTACTTACCTATCTTTGAGATTGTGTATCTCATTTGGACTTTATTTATATATTTTTGTATACACATATTTGTAGATTTATTGTTGTGTCTATTCAATATTGATCACAACTCATTAGCGCTGCACTTTCGGTTCCACTATTTTGCAAAGAAGAATGGGCAAAAATGTCACTCTCTAGATGTACAAAGCTGGTAGAGACATCACCAAAAATACTTGCAGCTGTAATTACAGTGAAAAGTGGTTCTACAAAGTATTGACTGAGGGGGCTTGAATACAAATGTACACCACACTTTTCACATATTTATTTGTAAAAAAAATTGAAAACAATTTATCATTTTCCTTCCACTTCACAATTATGTGCCACTTTGTGTTGGTCTATCAGATAAAGTCCCAATAAAATACAATTACGTTTTTGGTTGTAACACAACAAAATGTGGTAAATTTCAAGGGTTTATGAATACTTTTCCAATTCACTATACATGGTACAGCAGTAACATATAAGGAATAAACAGGGCTTTTTTTCAGGGGGAACTTGGGGGAACTCAGTTTCTCCACCTCTGGCTCAAACCCTTTGGTGCCTGCTCACCACAATCACTTGTAAACACAGAAGTCTGGTTTCTGTGTTTACAAGTGACAGCTCTGCACTCTGTGTGTAACCCCCCCTGAACTCTGCACTCTGTATGTAATGCAATCCTGATATTTAATGCCCCTTTAAGACCCTTCTACTGTTTGTGAAATCTGAACAGGGTCGTGGTGGAGTTCCTGCACCTATTTTCTTAGAAAAAAAGCTCTGGGAATAAACACATTTTTTCTAAATTGGCCCTTAAGGCGGCGTACACACGATCGGATATATCCGATGAAAACGGTCCGCGGACCATTTCCATCGGATATGTCCGATCGGGAGTTTGATCCGATGGCGTGTACACACCATCGGATCAAATTCCCCGCCGCCGGAAGGCGCGGTGACGTGGCGGTGACGCGGCGGTGACGTTGACGCCGCCGCGTCACCGCAACATCACCGCACCAGGAAGTAAAACACTTCTGCGCTTGCGCCGAATCCATTCGGCAGCAGCGCGGCGGCGGTGGGGGCCGACATGTCTGCTGGTAAGTGTACTAACCAGCAGACATGTCGGGCGGACAGATCCCCACCGGATAGATTTCAAAGCATGCTTTGAAATCTGTCGGGTGGACAAATCTGTCCGCTAGCCCATACACACGAGCGGAGATGTCTGCTGAAACGGTCCATCGGACCGTTTTCAGCGGACATATCCCCTCGTGTGTACGAGGCCTTAGTCTGAGCTGAGAAGGGATTTGAGAATGGGTTTGGGGCTAGGCAGCCACTGGTAGACAGAAACTATACAAAATACGATCCAAATAACCCAGCAAAATAAATCTACAGGAATGGTCAACTGTGTTTTGTTAATATTTCGCCTAAGGGGATATTAAAATCTCAGTGTTTTGCTAAAACTGGAAAGTTAACTGCACAAATGCTGCCACTTTTGCAACTCAGACCTGCTTGTTCTTTTGGACTGTTTATTTTATAATTAAAGTGAAATTCTGTGCAGGGGTGTGAGCTGTTGCCATAAAGTACAAGTATGCAGAGCACTGCACGCATACCTTACAAGTATGTTCTCCAGTACTGTCTGGTCTAGGACGAAGGAGACTTTGCATCTCTCTTCTTTGTAGGATTCAGCAGAGGAGCTTGGGAGCTGGAAGGAAGCCTCTCTTTACACGGTCATCTAGTGGTGTCCTGGAACAGGAGCTGGAGGAGAAGTTGGTCTGCATGGTCCGGGTAAATCTTTCAATAAGGACTCAGGACAGGAGTCGTGAGTGAAGCACAGTGGCAGGGCTGGACTGAGACAAAAATTTGGCCCTGGACTTTATCCAGACCGACCCACTTTAATTTTGCAAACAAGCATAAAAACAATATATAAACCAGGGGTTTTGAAGAGCGAGGGCCACTTAAGCGACTTGATAACCAGTCAGGGGCCTACAATGAGCGGAGCGGGTGAATGGCATGTCCGTGTCTGCTCTGCATATGCAAAGCGGACACAGACACAGCCCACTATACTTTTTAGTGGATCGTATTGGAGTTAGGGCACAAGTCGGTTTATGTCTGCCAATACTTAGAGGTGAATGGAGGTTTCAATTGGTCAGACTGTCGGACTGACCGTGTAAAAGCTGCCCAAGGCTGCTTTCACACTGAAGCGCTGCGGTTTACCTTGGGTGCAACGCAGTGTACCTTTGGCTTACCTGCACTTTGCAATAGACTTCTATTATATTATGCTGGTTTGGTGCACTTTCAAAAAGCTCACCAAACTCGTAGGTAATAACAGAAGTCTATGGCTCGGTGCAGGTAACCCTTAATAAACATAATTAACTGAACTTTAAAATCAGTATTCTATTCTATTCCATTCCAGAGCAGGAGGTCGCAGGCCACATCAGAGGGCTCCGCGGGCCACAAGTGGTTTCTTTACTACTTTTTGCGATTTCGGCCCGCGATTTACATTGAAATCTGTGCAGAAACCTGTACAGATGTTTCTATAATCGCGGCCAAAATTGGGACTGCCAGCGGGAATTAAATTGTGCGAGTTCAGCTAAACTCACACGGCTTCACTCCCGCAGCCCAGTGTGAACCTGGGCTTATTTAGAGTGAGGCCTAGTCTGCTCAAGATGGTAGGACAGGATGTCAAATGCTGTGACAGGGAAGTGTTGCGCAGGAGATAAGAAGTCCTGGAAGAAGAAGTCTGCAGGGAGAAGTTTAGAGGTGAAAAAGTCTGTCAAGGTTAGAAGTCCACCATTTTTGTTCTGTGAAGATTGTGAGTAACTATTTTCCAATGTGAAGCCGGATCAGCTCCAGCATTGCAAATACCAATTGTTCAATGGGCAACCCATATCCCTTTCCCCAACCAAGTTCAATCCCCCAAATAAAACAACAAAACAAAACATTTCATTGTCTACAAGTGTGACGTATGGATGTCTGTCAGCAAAGTGAATATGCTTGGATGTTAGTACCTAGTGGCAACACACGGCTACACTACTATTTTTCCACAATGCAATGTGTCCTGTGAACGGGCAGTGGGGATCCTGTCATTCATCCTCTCCTCCATTCACAGAGCATGATATAGTGTGGGAGAATAGTAGTACAAGATCTGTGAATGGCAGAGAGGGCAGAAGGGGGTGGGTAAATGGTGCAACTCTTCACACTGTTGTGAATCCAGAAGACAGCCACTCAGGGCAATATCCTGCGGTTATAAAAGCAGGGCAAAGGGAAGAAACAACAGCCTGCAGGGTATGAGATAAAATATATTACACTCAACTAATGTGTCTGTTATGGATGAAAAAGGCAACATAAAGAGTGGGAACACCCCAAAATTGTCAAAAGCCCCCAAAACACCAAGGTGGGCAGGAGCAGAGCCAGGAATTAGATCTTGGTGTGGTAATGGGACAGCAGACAGGAAATACCCTTAATACTTTAAATAAATAAATAAATAAATAACAGACAGCAGACAACTGTTGGATGTTAAATGCCGTGGCTGTTTAATATTGGTTTCAAAATATTGTGATAAATACTATCAACAAAATACAAGAATAAATAAGCATTAAAATAGGCATTAAGCTAGCCTAGCCACTACAGCTTAGGCTGCCAACACAACTACCCAGCTAGAACACTTGAAACCACCTATTGAATAATCATATTTTGTTCATAAATAATTAAATAAATATGAGACACAAAGCTAGTCCCCCTTTGCTGTTACAATTTTTTATATAAAAAAGGCAAAGGTGACACTACCACATAAGAAAACAACCGCAACAAAGATATGCAATAAAATAAGGGGGTGGGAGGGGAAGAACACCACAGCTCCTGATGCCGCGTACACACGATCACTTTATGCGGTGGAAAAAAAACGACGTTTTCTGTGAAGTAAAAAAACGACGTTTTTGAAACTTCAATTTTCAATCTTCAATTTTCAAAGACGATGTTGCCTACACACCATCGTTTTTTCACAATGCAAAGCGAGGTTACGTTCACCACTCTATTCCATTAATGCTCGCTTCATAACTAGCTTCTGGGCATGCGCGGGTTGAAAAACTTTGTTTTAAACAATGTTTGTTGCTACACACGGTGAGTTTTTGTGAAACAAAAAACAACGTTTTGAAAAACGACACAAAAAATTGAAGCATGCTTCAATTTTTTTTGGTCGTTTTTCACAAGACATAAAACAACGTTTTCCCCCACACACGGTCATTTAAATTGACGTTTTTAAAAACGTCGTTTTTTTACATCAGATACAGTGATCGTGTGTACGCGGCATAAGACTTAGGACCCAATGCCGCGTGCACACGATCACTTTATGTGATGAAAAAAAACGACGTTTTTAAAAATGTCAATTTAAATGACCGTGTGTGGGGGAAAACGTTGTTTTATGTCTTGTGAAAAACGACCAAAAAAAATTGAAGCATGCTTCAATTTTTTGTGTCGTTTTTCAAAACGTCGTTTTTTGTTTCACAAAAACTCACCGTGTGTAGCAACAAAAGTCGTTTGAAACAACGTTTTTCAACCCGCGCATGCCCAGAAGCTAGTTATGAAGCGAGCTTTAATGGAAAAGAGTGGTGAACGTAACCTCGCTTTGCTAGTGCATTGTGAAAAAACGATGGTGTGTAGGCAACATCGTCTTTGAAAATTGAAGTTTCAAAAACGTCGTTTTTTACTTCACGGAAAACGTCGTTTTTTTTTTCATCACATAAAGTGATCGTGTGTACGCGGCATTAGTCTTCTGAGGCGATTGAGCCTGGGCTGATGGAACCTGCTTAAAATAGCCAAGAATGGGCTGAAAACTAGCTGGTTCTGACCAGTTTGAACTGACCTTTCCCGGGCTTTCTATCCAGACCCCAGGAAAGGTCACCCAAAGGCCAAGAAGCCCACCAAAATTTCCCCCAGGACAGGTCATCTGGAAGCCAAGTGAGTCAGTTTGAACTGACCTTTCCCGGGCTTTCTATCCAGACCCCAGGAAAGGTGCTCTAATACCCTCAGCGGAGCCCAAGAAAACCCCAGGGGAAACCTGAAAACTGTCCCCCGCCGCTCTCACATGAGGAAAAGGGGGGCTAGAGCTGCCCCCTCTTCCTGTTATTCCCAACAGATATAAGAACTACTGGGTAATCACACCACTAGATGTCTATAGGCTGAAATCTCACTTTTGTGTGGACTGTCTCTTTAACTATCATGGCGCGTACACACGATCATTTTTTGCGATAAAAAAAATGACGTTTTCAATCATGAAAAAAAACTACGTTTTTCAAACTTCATTTTCCAAAATGACGTTGCGTACACACCATCGTTTTTCTACAAAGCTCTAGCAAAGCGCGGTGACGTACACCACGTTCGACGGCACTCTTTTCCATTGAAGCTCCGTCTCATAACTTGCTTCTGAGCATGTGCGGGTTTAAAAACGTCGTTTTCAACATCGTTTTGCCCACACACCATCACTTTTTATGACACAAAAAACGACGTTTTGAAAAACGACACAAAAAATTCAAGCATGTTGGAATTTTTTTTTGGTCGTTTTTTTGAAGACAAAAAACGACGTTTTGCCCACACATGAAAAAAAATACGTCGTTTTTTTTTTCATCGCAAAAAATGATCGTGTGTACGCGGCATCAGTGTTAAAGGCGATTAAAGTGACCCTCAGTTTTTAAAAGCACTTTCAGTGGCTAATCTAAGTTTTTGTGGACTTGAAGCATCACTCTCTGGCTGGAGTGTAAGGTACCTTTCACACTTGGGCGGTTTGCAGGCGCTTTAGTGCCTACAAACCGACCCTAAACAGCTGCTGCTGTTTCTCCAGTGTAAAAGCCAGAGGGCTTTCACACTGGAGCGGTGGGCTAGCAGGACCACTCCAAAAGTCCTGCTAGCAGCATCTTTGGAGCAGTGAGAGGAGAGGTGTTTTTACCGCTCCTCCACCACTCCTTCCCATCAAAAGCAATGGGAAACCATGGCTATACCGGCGACAATGCTCCTCTGCAGAGGCACATTGCTGGCGTTATTAACCCTTTTTCGGCCGCTAGCGGGGGTTAAAACTGCACCGCTAGCAGCCGAATACCGCCACAATTCCGACAGTATAGCGCTACTAAAAATATCGGCACTGTAACGGAATGTTCCACACTCCGCTTAAGTGCTTCTGTCATATACCGCTTCCTATCAGTCTGGATATAGATATCAGATATTTCAGCTGCCCTCAACACACAAAGAGATGAGACTTGTTTGTGTGCTAAACATGGAGGGCCAGATTCAGAGAGCCATTACGCCGGCGTTACAGGAGACGCGCGGCGTAAGTCTAAATATGCGCATGCGTATCGATGCGCCGCATCCCCAAAACGATATACGCATGAAATCTATTTTTTTTAGACCGGCGTAATTTCGATAGACCGGCACATCCGTGCACGCAAAACTGCGCTAGACACACCATTGATTTGCTAGTCAAATATGCAAATGAGAGAGTTACGGCGATCCACAAAAGTAAGTTGGTGCAGCGCAGGCTACGCGCTGTGCGCAACAGCTGCACTTCCTGTCTAAAATTAGTCCATATAAAAGGTGGTTTAAAATTAGACAATCCGTCTACATGTCAGGCAAAGCAACACTGTTAGGGATGAGCTGAGCAGCCACACTTGCAGGACAACAAACTGTATACCAACATGCCAGGGGCATCCATGGTCATAGCTATACTACTGACTTTAGATGAGCAAAGAAGGAGGAGGGCACGGAGGAGGGCACGGAGGAGGGCACGGGAGAGGATATACCGCACAACCATAGACATCTTTGGCATGAGTGATTCTGAGGTGTATCGCATCTTCAGATTCACCCCTCATGCCATCATGGAATTAACCACAACCCTGCAGGAGGACATCACCAGCCCAACACACCGCTCACATGCAGTGCAGCCACTGATCAAGGTCCTGGCAACACTCCAATTCCTTGCCAGTGGCTCTTTTCAAAGAACAAGTGGAGTGGTGGCTGGGATGTCACAATCCTCCATGAGCAGATGTGTGCACCAGGTTATCCCTGCAATCCTCAGATGCATGGCCAACCAAATCATCAGACCCACCCAGGAGGACCTGCGGCTGAAGGCAATGACAGATTTCTACAGAATTGCCAGATTCCCACGCACCGTGGGGGCCATTGATTGCACACATATGGCACTCCAGCCCCCCCCGTGAGACAGAGTACATATACCGCAATCGGAAGCATTGGCACTCCATCAACGTCCATCAATTGGCACTCCATCAACGTCGATGCCCAAGGCCTCATATGGCACGTCCGTGCCAAACACCCCGGATCCAGCCATGACAGCTACATATACAATCAGAGCCCCATCCCAATGGAATTCGAACAGAACATGTATGGGGACACCTGGCTGGTTGGTGAGTGACATGGGAGTCAGGCATGACTGCCCCCCCCCCCATGATGCACACATCACAAGGGGCACATGCACTACTAACATCCTCCTGTCTTTTCCCTTCCAGGTGACTCTGCATATGCACTGGGACCCCATCTCATGACTCCTATCCGGAACCCCCAAACCCCAGGAGAGGAAAGATACAATGAAGCACACGCCCAAACCTGTGCAGTCGTGGAGCGCACCTTTGGCCTCCTGAAGTCACGTTTCCGATGCCTGGATAAGTCTGGGGGTACCCTCTTGTATTCCCCAAACTTGGTGTGCCAGATCATCGGTGCATGTTGCATGCTGCACAACTTCGCAGTGAGAAAGGGCCTGGAGATTGACATACGTGATGACCTGACCCCCGAACCAGACAATCCCCCCTAACCGAGGCTAACCCGTCTTCTGAGGGAAGAGCAGCCAGGAGACAGCTCACATTAGGCATCTTTGCACGTTAAACACACACATTAATCATGGCACAATGAGAATGCATGCATGCACACCACTGTGGTCCCTAGCACACACACCCCACATCCTCATCAAATTGGATTGGCACAAGCCCACCATGCAGGACTTGTGAGCAGCAACGCCACGCCAAGGCTCCAATTATGTCACTGTACATTCATACACCATTCACACGGACCTGGGGATCACTTCTCCCTGGTCCTGGGGAACCCTTCTCCACCACAAATGAGGGTGACACCCCTTTTCCAGCAGGAATGTCACCCCCACATTCAAAAATCAGGCAAAACCCAAAAAAAAAAGGCCAGCAAAAAAAAATAAGTAAGTCCAGCAAAAAAAAAAAAAAAATGTGCAGCAAAAACTAAAAAAAAAATGGGGGAATCAAAATTAATGCCGCTGGCATGACCTACGCCTTGGGGCGCCCACAGCCACGGCCCCGGCTCCTCAGGGTGGACTCATGGGGGGGGGGGTAATCCGGGGAAGGAGGAGCAGCCCCTGGTCTCTGCCCACCTGGCGGCCTGCCCTCCAAGGCCACGGCTATTCTGTTCAGGCCAGCATTTAGTGTTGCCCTATTGGCCTGGATAGCCTGGGTGAGGGCCCTCACATCCTGCCCAACGTCTGCTGTAGTAGTCTGCAGTTCATTTAGGCAGTTTGTAAGAGCCCGGGAGTGGCAGTCCAGGTCCCCAAGCGTATCCTTTATGGAGGACAGGCTCTCCTCCATCCGCACCAAAGTGTGGCTGACCTGTCCCAGATGGCGGGTCTGAAGGGCCTGGTCCATTCTGAGATTGGCAGGCAGAACCTCGGCCACCCCCTGGTCTTCTGGGACGAATTCCTGCCTCCAGATGATGCTTGTGGCCGGGAAGAAGGGGAGCCCCTTGGGATGGGAGCCCTGTTGGGGGAGGAGTGGGAGGGGCTACCCCTTATGGAGGGCTGCCTGCTGCCAGCCAAAGGGGAAGAGTCCTCCAAAAATAACAAGCCACTGCCTGACATGACCTCCTCCTCCAACTCAAACTCCTCCTCCTCAAGCTCCTCCGAGGACTCCGGCCTTGTCCGGGGGTCCTCATCAGGCTGTTGTCCCGGGGATGGTGCGGTCAGGCCAGATGGCCCAGCACCCTCCTGCACATCTGTGGATGACACAAAACATTCACAGGTTGGAGGATCCACACACTTGCCACATATTCTCTTCCCCACCCCCCCCCCACACATGCTACACACCAGATAGAAAAAAAAAACCTTACCTGTCCTCACGGCCTCCTCAATGGAGTCAAAGCCAGGCAGGCCCTCCACTTGCTGCCTGTTAAAGGTCTGGGCCACTGCACGCTCCTCCGCTGTCAGCCTAACAGGGCATGGTGGGCCCCCTACAGTGCCCCTGGCATGTGCTGCCATCTGCCCCAGCTTCCCACGGACCAGACGCCGGAGATCATTGATCTTCTTGGCGATCCCCTCGCGTGTCCGGGTCTCCCCCCCAATGAATTTACCTGGTCGGTAATGTTCTGCAATATCTCCTTCTTCCTGGCCGGGGTGGTGTTGGCACTCTCCGGGCCGTGCAGGAAACGCCCATATTGGGCCCGGGCAATAATTTGTTTCTCCCCCAAAGAAAAATAGGTCTTGCGCTTCCTTTCAGTCATATTCATACAACAACTCTCTCCCAAACAATCAACAAAAATCACTCAAAAAAATAAGCAGGAAAAATCAAGCAACAAAACAATCAAACAAAATCTATCAACAAAAAAGTCTCAAAAACAGTCACCAAAAAAAAACTATTAAATATATTCTACAAAACACTAGCCCAAACAGTCAACAAATATATCAAACACAAGTCACAAAGCAACAAACGCGAACAAACAACAGAACAAAAGCAACTTGCTGTATAGGAAGGGATACAAAGGGATGTACTTTTGCAAAGGAAGGGCGTTTGTGTCTGTCTATTTAAGCTCTCTGCGTAGCTCACTAATGCCTCGTTTCCACTGCACGGATCGGGTCGGGTCAGTAATTTAGGAGCGGTTCGGATGGGACCGGTCTAATCGCGTGAGCGTTTCCACTGCAAATCGGACCGTGAGGGACCATTCAGGGTTTAGAAAAAATTCCTAGCGCATCCACCAATCAGTGAGATGCATTTGTAGGTCCGCCCTAACCGAACTGTTCCACTCTCTCTGGTCCCTCATCTGAAGCAGGACCCTTGCTGGTGCGGTATGGTTCTGTTTTACGGTACGCTTTCATAATGGAAACACCCAAAATAGCGTACCGTACCGAACCGATCCGCTCAGTGGAAACGAGGCAATAAGTTGACCGGGTCCACTTCCAATTTCACTGATTGCCCCGTTCCTGAGTTGTAAGCATGCGCAGAGAGGTGCTGACCATGGTCTGCTTCATGTGCGTATGCTTGATCCGGCCGGCCCTTCATTTGCATGGGGTCACGGCTCATTTTAATGTAACACGCCCACGTCCTTCCCAATTTGAATTACTCCGCCTTACGCCTCGGAATTTACGTTGCACCAAAGCAAATTTCTGCGCAAATACTACGCAAATACTGGCACAGCATTTACGGGCACAGTGGGCAGCATTTGTGGGCACAGTGAGCAGCATTTATGGGCACAGTGTGGCTATGTTTATGGGCACAGTGTGGCTACGTTTGTGGGCATCATTTGTGGGCACAGTGGGCAGCATGTGTGGGCACAGTGAGCAGCATTTGTGGGCACAGTGAGCAGCATTTGTAAGCACAGTGAGGCTGCATTGATGGGCACAGTGACTCCATTTGATGGGCACAGAGAGGCTTTATTTAATGGTAACAGTGAGGCTGCAATGATGGGCACAGTGTGGCTGCAATCATGGGAACTGTAAAGCTGCATTTAATGGCTACACTGATGGTTACTGATATGCCTTATGTTAACATTGTTGTTAATATTTATTTTTGTAACTTCATTCTGCATAAAACATTTAACAATGTAATTTCATGAGATCATTTATGAGGGCGTGTTTAGGGGCGGGGCAGGGGAGGGGTTGGGTGGGGCAACTGGTGGCATATAACTTTCAAGGCCTGGCTAGTGGTTCGTGACTTTAAATTTTAAACCCTGTAAGGCCGTGTACACACGCTCAAACTTATCCCATGAAAACGGTCTGTTTTGGTCTGATGGTTGTACACACCATCAAACCAAAATCCCCACCAGCAGACAGCGTGGTGACGTGGCGGTGACGTTGACGCCGCCACGCCACCGAACCAGGAAGTAAAATACTTCCACGCATGCGTCTAATCCATTTGACGCATGTGCGGACAGATATGTCCGCTGGTTAGTGTACTAACCAGCAGACATGTCGGACGGACGGGTTTCCAGCAGACAAGTTTTAAAGCATGCTTTAAAACTTGTCTGCTGGAAAAACCTGTCTGCTCGCCCGTACACACGATCGGATTTGTCTTCTGAAACGGTCCATCAGACCGGTTTCAGCAGATAAATTTGATCGTGTGTACGCGGCCTAATATATAATGAAATGGTTCAACTCACAATAATGCAGAATCAGTGGATGCCTGAGAGTCACCTGCCACACATTGCGGATTGTCACTTGCCACACTTTGCGGATTGTAATTTGCCACGTCACTTTCCACACGTTGCAGATTGTCACTTGCCACATCACCTGCCACATGTTGCAGAATGTCACTTGCCTGCCACCAGATGCAGATTGTCACTTGCCATGTCACCTGTCACATGTTGCGGATTGTCACCTGCCACACATTGCGGATTGTCACCTGCCACATGTTGCAGATTGTCACTTGCCACATCACCTGGCACAAGTTGCGGATTGTCACTTGACGCATGTTGCGGAATGTCACTTGTCTGCCACCAGATGCAGATTGTCACTTGCCACCTCACCTGCCATACCTTGCAGATTGTCACTTGTTAAGGTGGTGTTTTGCTTGTCAGAGTCAGGCAGCAGAGAGATGATGTAATCTCTCTGCTGCCTGCACAGTGAGGGCGGAAGTTACTGCAGGAATGAAGGGCATGCGTGGGGTGGTGAGAGATGATGTCATCTCTCTGCTTCCCCGGCCACTGGCTTGTTGATTGGCCACCCGCCCTCTCACCGAACAGAGCAGACCAGCTGACTGCCCACTCTCTGACTCTCACTCACTGCAGAGCCTCCCACTCAGACTCACAGGCGCTGAAAGTTCCGCAATACCGCCCGCTCAGACTCTCAGGCGCTGCAAGTTCCACAACTACTGCTCGCTCAGACTCTCAGGCGCTGCAAGTTCCGCAACTACCGCTCGCTCAGACTCTTAGGTGCTGCAAGTTCCACAACTACCGCCCGTTCAGACTCTCAGGCACTGCAAGTTCCGCAACTACTGCCCGCTCAGACTCTTAGGCGCTGCAAGTTCTGCAACTACCACCCACTCAGACTCCCAGGCGCCGCAAGTTCTGCAACTACCGCCCGCTCAGACTCCCAAGAGCCGCAAGTTCTGCAACTACTGCCCGCTCAGACTCACAGGGGCCGCAAGTTCTGCAACTACCACCCGCTCAGACTCCCAAGAGCCGCAAGTTCTGCAACTACTGCCCGCTCAGACTCACAGGGGCCGCAAGTTCTGCAACTACCACCCGCTCAGACTCGCAGGCGCCGTAAGTTCTGCAACTACCGCCCGCTCAAAATCCCAGGCGCCGCAAGTTCTGCAACTACCGCCCACCGTTAACTCTTTCCTGTGAAGACTGAAGGAAAAAAATATTATTATTGCTCTCACTCTTAAAGTGCCAAAGAAAACGCCAGCGTAGGTCGCGCCCGCAAATGCAAGCAGTGTATAAACCACACATGTGAGGTATCACTATAATTGTTAGAGTGAGAGCAATAATAATAGTGCAAGACCTCCTTTGTAACTCTAAACATAACCATTACATTTTTTTAAAGCACTGCCTATGGAGATTTTTAAGTACCGTAGTTCATTACCATTCCATGAGCATGCACAATTTTAAAGCGTAACCTGTTAGGTATCTATTTACTCAGCGTAACTTGATCTTTCTCATTATACAAAAAATCGTGTTAACTTTACTTTTTTTAACTCGTTTTTTTTTTTTTTTTTTTTAATGTAAAAGATAAAATATTGCAATTGCATTTTATTCTATGCATATATATACAGTGTGTATATATATATATATATATATATATATATATATATATATATATATATATATATATATATATATATATAAAAATAATGTTTGGGGGTTTCTAAGTAATTTTCTAGAAAAAAATACTGATTTTAATTTGTAAACAACAAACGTCAGATATAGGCCTGGTCTTGAAGTGGTTAATACCGCTTTAACCTGTACATTGTTAGCTAGCCTCTTTAAGAAAAAAAAGATTGCAGTAAATGTTGGGTTTCTTGCAGTCAGGAAATTTAGCCGCAAACACATAAAGAAAACACATACAGGAAATAACTGTACCTGACTGAAATGTCATAAGTTACTGCGTACAGTACTACCTCATCTCTCTGCTGGTGAAACTGCGGCCAAACAGCACATCTCCTACATACCTTCTGGGATTGCCAGAGCCTCACAAGTTTTTGTAAACAAGAATTTAAGTAATCACTCAGGGATGTCATAACCCCCCACAAACCCCGAATTGGCAACACTTCACATAGGATAGGAGTAGAGAGATTCCCCCCACAACTTTAGACAGGTAGTCTCCCATGTACTATTAGTGGCTCGTACTCTAGTATTCCGCAACTGGAAAGATGCCCAATCTGTCAATGTATCAGATATGCTACAGTTAGTCCAACAAAATTACACCCTTGAATGGTTATTAGCTATTAATTTGCACGCTGACATTAGCACGCTGAGAGCTGCGGCCGCTCGAAATTCCTTTTGATTAATTTTAGCCTGTATTGAAACTGTAAGTTACTACAAATACATTTTTATATATGATATTACGGGCTTCACTATTGGCTACTTTATTTCTTCACTGGGTATCGCTGACTGTTATGGTGAACGGTATATATTGAGAAACTAGGGCTGTTACTGATCAAAATTTTAGTGTTCGATTAATCGTTTTTTTTTTTTAATCGATTAATCGACTAATTTCGATTAATTATAACGCACATACAGATCCAACTACTTTTAGCTGATCTCCTTGCAGGCCGATTCCCAGTGCAGCTCCCAACCGCTGGAAAAATGGATAGCAGGATACAAAAAATACACAAAGGCAGCGCTTGATGGGAATAGCATTAAAGTGGTTGTAAACCCACTTTTTCGACTTTTACCTACAGGTAAGCCTATAATAAGGCTTACCTGTAGGTATAAAGAATATCTCCTAAACCTATACGGTTTAGGAGATATTACCCCCGCTGATTGCAGCGGCGCATGCGCAGGGGGGAATCTACGGCCAAAGGACCGGCCACCACCGTCCTGGCCGGATTTAAATCTCCCGCGCGCACGCGCGGGAGTGACGTCATCGCCGCTCCAGCCAATCAGAGCGCTGGAGCGGCGATACCCGGAAGACACGCCGAGTCAAGATGACATCTCGCTCGGCGTGCACCAGGTAAGTTCCCTACACCTCGTTCCAAGGTAAGTATTTCATAATGAGCTAATATGCGGTGCATATTAGCTCATTATGGCTTTTCCCTTGCAGGTCTAAAAAAAAAATATATATTTTTTTGCGGTTTACAACCGCTTTAAAAAACTTTTATAGTCTACAAGTAGGTAACAAAATAAATATTGCACTGGAGATAAAATCATAAACTGTAAAAATGGTGCGAGTAATACCAAACGGTACCAAAAGCAGTCATAAAAACATGTAGCCAAGTATGATACTGGTATAAAAATGCGTATAACGATGCCACTGCTGAATCCACATGAGGAGAGGTTAACATCAGTCCTTTGGCATGTAGATGTCCCGTGAAGGGAACTATCACAACTCCCAGTGGATGGCTGTAGAATCCCAGTTTAATAGAGGGAAGTGTAGCAGCCCTTGCGTGTGGCAGATAGTAAGGTCCAGCCGGCATGCAGATATGAAGGCACAGCAAGCAGTCTGGTAAGCAGATTGGATTCCCACGTGGTGGCGAGTGCTGTCATATACACACTAACATTGGTGATGGGTGTATTCAACTCTCCCTCTCCTGGACTCATTTTTTATCTTTAAAGTGCTGCATATGGACATTTAATAGCTATTAATGCCTTCTCATGTACATCATTCGATAAGAACGGGAAAATTTGAACGGACAAATACAGCGGTCCATAGTAGCTACCATGTTTCCTCGAAAATAAGACTGGGTCTTATATTTATTTTGGCTACAAAAAACACACTAGGGCTTATTTTCAGGGAATGTCTTATTTACGGTATTTGTACAATAATCTATATTTATTCAAATACAGTCATGTCATAGTGACTATCTTAAAGTGCTTGTAACCCTATATATATATATATATATATATATATATATATATATATATATGTGTATGTATATATATATATATATATATATACAGTATATATATATATATATATATATATATATATATATATATATATATATATATATATATATATATATATATATATATATATATATATATATCCTTATCCTTTACAGCATGATAGACAGCACAGTGCTTGTCTGTGCCATTTACAAAAATATATTTTAAAAAAAAGTTCCTGTGTCCCCTGTCTTCTCTCCCCCTGTCTGCTCAGAAGTCAGCATTATGACATTCTGTGATCACAAAATAAACCTTGATTAAAGTCATTATAAAATTATGTAATCCGTTTTGAAAAAGATTATATATTATGTGCAGTGTGTCTCCTTTTGTAACTTTATTGTGGAAATTACCTTATTTACAGCACTGGGCGCTCACGTGACCCACCAGAGCTCTTCTTCCCCGCTCCGAGTACTGCAGAGGGAGGGGCTGCTGTTGTCAGCCGGGAGGAGAGAAGAATGTCTCCAGTGGGTCCCGTGAGTGCCCAGTGGTGCTGTAAAAAATGTATTTTCCACAATAAAGTTACAAAAGGAGACACACTGTACATTATATAATATTTTTACGAAATGGATTACATGTTTTTACAATGACTTTTATTACAGCTTATTTTCGGGTAGGGCTTATATTGCAGCCATCCCCGAAAATAACGCTAGGTCCTATTTTAAGGGTAGGGCTTATTTTCGGGGAGAACAGGGTAGGTTACTAGAAATGTTACAATTATAAATATTTTACACCAACATTGTCATGGTGTAAATATTTAAATATATACATGATGATCAAATGTGCACTGCTGCAAATGTGTGTATTGCCCTGTTTGTTGTTACCTTGAAAAAAACAATAAAAACAATTGAAATAAATAAAAAAGTTACTGTGTACATACTAACACAGTGACAAACACGTGATGGCTTATAGAGAAAGTGGTCCGCTCAGTTACCATATCTTGTCTATTTTAATCTTATTATATGCAATGGTATGATTGAATTGTAAACAGAACTTCAAGTATAAAAAAAAAGGTAAGAATCTTCAGTTCTAGAGGGACGAGCTCCCTAGCTATAGCACATGTGCCCACCAGAGGTCATCCAACACCGCGGTACTGGGTGAACGCTTCATTAATAAACAGTGATTCGCCTACAGAACGTTAGAATGGTCTAGGCATATTTCACAGTCAAAACGACAACTTAGTGGGAATTACAGGCTGGGGCTTCTTTGATGTACTTGGAGAGTGCAGACAGACATAGCTCTGAGACTCACAAATGGATGGGATACCCATTAAAAGGGACTAGGACAGGTTTCTTGTGGCTTTCATCATATTTACTTGTTAGGAAAGGTAGGCCGCCCCCCGTCGCAGATGCAAAGTTGCTTGTGTAACACAAGCATGGCAGCATTCATTTCCTATACTGCGAAACAAGCATAGCCTCATGTGGAGGGGAAAGGGGGGGGGGGGTTAAGCAGTTCTGTTTTTGAAAATATAGTACATGTCTCTTACATGCAGTGTGCATACTTTCAATACCAGCTACAGATCTGTCCTCATTAAAAGTGATGTATGTAAATGAGGTGCCAAATATTACTTCTTTGAAGTCCCTGCTAACAAGAAAGATAAAAGGGATGCAATTTAACCCTCTCCTTTCAAATCAACACAAGCAGAGCCGTCCTGCGCCTCTGCTAGCTGACGGCTGCATTTCCATCTCTGGACCCCCGAGCCCATGCTGGATGTTGGAAGGGTGGGAGTAAGGGGACGTTTCATCTTAATCCCACATCGCTCTCTATCACGTCACCCTCTAGTCAGATTTACCTCCAGAGGAATATGACTGTCAGAAGATAATATGCAGAGGGGATCTTTAAATATGGTTGCCCGCTGGGAATATTCTAAGCAAATGTTTTATAATTGAGCATGGGTTATTGGTTGGCAGATTTACCCACTTTTTCCAGACATATTTAAGATTCAATGGATGTTTAGCAGTAGTTAAAGTAAATCTTAATACTAACTGGATGACATTTAGTTTGCAAATTACAAGTGGTTGCCTTATACTTTTTTTTTACCCTTTTTCATCCCTTTTTGCATTTCAATGCTTCTGATCTTCTCCTGGTACTCATGGCCACTTACCATCTACATACACTTGCTTCAGTATTGGCTGTACATCATTGCTCTGGATCGGCTTCCTGAAAAAACTACTCTGGACCAGCCATGTGTAATGTATGTCCTCATGACCACTTGTATTGTCTAGTAGCGGTGCATGTGACAAGGTGACAATGTAGAAGCACAATTCTTTTTTTTTTTTTTTTTTTTTTGTGTTAGGGAGCTTCGGTGGCTCAACGTGATTGGCACTGCGCTGACAAGCTGTTCACCTGTGCAGCTAAGGGTTCGGATCCCGGTCTCGGCTGCATGTAAATTGAGTTTGGTGGTCTTAGCCCGGCTCCCGGTGGGTGTTCTATGCGAGGTAAGCCTGCGCTTAGTATGCCCACCCCCCTCCCACAAAAACCACCACACTTACACGCACTCGAAATTGGGTTAACATGCACGCACTTTGGCCATGCGGTCTCTGAAAAAGAGAGGCGAAGGACTAATGGGGCTGGCTGAGCAGGCTAGATCCTCTCACTCCCTCATAGGGGAGTCCCTCTGCCCCGTTGGGCTTCAAAGCGGAGCAGGTAGGGCAGGCTGTGTGGGAGGACCCCCTCACACCCGCCATTGCCACCCGGGGGCATGGAGAAAGATGGCAGATTGCCTCTGGGGGAGGTCTGCCTACTCCCAACTCCTGCAGTCCGGCTCCTCTCTCGAGTACACGCACAAAAAAATACACTTAAAAAATTCTGAGACAGTCCTTCATGGCCGGATCAACAAAGATTCTTTTAATAAAAGTTAGAGATTTAAAAAATATTGAGCATCTTTTGAAATCACATTAATGTGAATACCTCTTTGCTTCTCCCCAAAGGAGCTGCTTGGTATTTTTGGTTCTCTGTTCTGCTCCTTGACTCCAAGAACACCCTCAGCCTCTCTAACACACCTGATTGAAGGTAAGTTACTGCAAGTACTTATAGGAGCGCAAGTATGGATACCTTTAAAGTGATATTAAAGGTTCATGTTTTAAAATAACAAACATACTTACCTCCACTGTGAAGTTAGTTTTGCACAGTGTCCCCCAATTGTCCTCTTCTGGGGTCCCACAGTGGCTCTCTCGGCTCCTCCCCGCATTAGATAACCCCTCTGGGAAGCTCTCTCCCGAGGGGGTTACCTCGCAGGCGTGCTCCTGTGTCAATCACTCGGCGTCCATAGACGCCGAGTGTATGACTCGGGGGGCTGGGGGGCTGGACACTACAAGGTGTTTTTAGGGTAAAAAAACATGAGAGTTTGCAACCCCTTTAACTAAGTTGTGTATTGGTATCAGGAAATAGACACAAGGCCTTTTAACTCAATGTATTGGTATGGGTTAGAATAAATGGTGATTTGAGCATAAATAAGCATACAGAAGGTAGGTTTAGACACAGTCTGCTAGACAGTATAATAATTATGCCAAAGTAACTTAGAATAGAGTTATGTACCACTAGACTGGAATCAAAATACAAATCAAACATAAGTCATCTAAAAACAGTGCATATATGCATCTAGAGTGCAATCTAGGAGAATGGCTTGGATATTGTGAAATGTCCCTTGATATGTACCCCTTAGCATAAGCCAGGGGGTCTCCAAACTATGGTCCAATTGTTCAGGAACTACAATTCCCATCATGCCTAGTAATGTATGTGAATGTCAGAGATTTACAATGCCTCATGGGGCATGTAGTTCCAGAACAGCTGGGGGGCTGTAGTTTGAAGATCCCTGGTGTGGCAGCTGTAAAAGGGCAGGCTTTAGGCCTAATTTTTTAGCCGGCTAGCATTGGGGCCCAGTTGTACAGTTGGTGCACATGAGAATAGTTCCAGTCAAGCCTGCAGGCAGCAATAAGACTACTAGATGGCTAGTAAGGTCAGTTCCTAAAGGGCTCAGTCTCCCTAGCAGCAGATAGTAAATCCCCACAGCAGCAGCTTACCAGCCCAGTGATTTTGCAGGTCACTATCCAGTCACAAACAGCGATTAGTCTACTTTCTGCTTTGCATTCAGGTGACTCTGGCACAGTCTTTTTGCCTTCAGTAAATCAACCTAATAAATCAATCACTATGTTTGTTCTTTTCATTCAGCCAGCGGGCTGAATTAAAATGACTAAAATTACTAACAGATTCTTCCATCCACACAACTAAGATAGATGGGATAATTCCCTCCCACTAGGACAGTATATTCTAACAGTGGCACTTAAAGTTGTCAGCAATATAGCACTACTTCTTTATGAATATGTTGAAGCCATAAATGTAATAGTGTAGCACATAAAAAGGACCTGAATTTTTCCCACGCACTGGAGACAGCTTTCATGAAATTGCCATAGGACTTTCTAATACAGCCATAACACCAGAAAATGTTTTCAAATGCTTTATTGAATCAGCTCCGAATTCATAAAGAATGTCACAGACACTCTTTAGAATTCTGTTGTGCCTCCACTAAAGAAATGCAGTGCCCGTGACAAACCCGTGTATCTGTTGGAAACACGTGTATTTATTTGCTGCAAGGAGGCATGGTGGGGAATGGGAACCCTATTCTCAGGGCAAGCTCAGCTCCCCAACCCCATTCCCCCCTTTCCCACTGCACAGCAGCATTGGTTGCTAAGACACAGTCAGCTGTGCAGCCAACAGTGTCATAACTAGGGATGGGCGAACGATTCGGCCTGAGCATAAGTTCGGGCTGAACTTTGGTTGTTTGGATGTTCTGGCGAACACTGAACAATATGCTGAGGGAAAATTTGAAAGCCGCGGAACCCCTTTAAAGTCTATGGGACACTAACATGAAAAACCAAAAGTGCTAATTTTAAAGGCTTATATGCAAGTTATTGTCATAAAAAAGTGTTTGGGGACCTGGGTTCTGCCCCAGGGGACATGTATCAATGCAAAAAAAAGTTTTAAAAACTACAGTTTTTTTGGGAGCAGTGATTTTAGTAATGCTTTAAGTGAAACAATAAAAGTGAAATATTCCCGAACCAAAATGAAAAAAATAATTGCGTAGGGTCCCCCCAAAATCCATACCAGGCCCTTCAGATCTAGTATGGATATTAAGGGGAACCCTGCACCAAAAAAAAAAAAATGGCGTAGGGGTCCCCCAAAACTCCATACCAGACCCTTACCCGAGCACACATCCTGGCAGGCCGCAGGAAAAGAGTGGGGACAAGAGAGTGCCATGTCCCCATGTTGATGGGGACAAGGGCCTCATCCCCACAACCCTTGCATGGTGGTTGTGGGGGTCTGCAGGTCAGGGGGGCTTATTGGAATCTGGAAGCTCCCTTTAACAAGGGGACCCCCAAATCCCACCCCCCTATGTGAATTGGTAAGGGGGCTTTTTTTCCCCGTATCGTCAGGTCAAGATGGATTACATCGCTGGACTTTTTTTTTTAATAAAGGACTTGTCCCAAGCTGGCTCTTGTTTTTTTTTCCATTGTTCACACTTTTTTTGTGTACCCCTACCATTTCACAAAAAAAGTGTGAACAATGGACAAAAAAAACAAGAGCCAGCTTGGGACAAGTCCTTTATTAAAAAAAAAGTCCAGCGATGTAATCCATCTTGACCTGACGATACGGGGAAAAAAAGCCCCCTTACCAATTCACATAGGGGGGTGGGATTTGGGGGTCCCCTTGTTAAAGGGAGCTTCCAGATTCCAATAAGCCCCCCTGACCTGCAGACCCCCACAACCACCATGCAAGGGTTGTGGGGATGAGGCCCTTGTCCCCATCAACATGGGGACATGGCACTCTCTTGTCCCCACTCTTTTCCTGCGGCCTGCCAGGTAAAAAAAGCCGCTACTGATGCGCCTCCATAGGAGACTCCCGTCCAGTGACGCTACTCCTGCCATGACAGATCTTATATAGCTGAGGGTGGGGCCACCTGGTGACATAAGGCGGGTGACCCCCTTCTGACACTACGAGACTTGCCTGCAGTTTCCCCGTGGCATCAGAGGGGGTGGGGTCACCCGCATACACCATCGGGTGGCCCCGCCATTAGCTATATAAGAGCTGTCACGGCGGGGGTAGCGTCACTCGACGGGAGTCTCCTATGGATCATTAAAGCCGCAAGCAGTTTTAAATGACTTTTTTGCTTTAGAAATGTAATTTTGCAGGCACTATTCTAGACACAGGAAACATTTGCCACTTTACAGGCATACTATAGACACCCCCAGGTACGAAATTTAAAGGAATATTTCACTTTTATTGTTTCGCTTTAAGCATTTTTAAAATCACTGCTCCCGAAAAATCGTCCATTTTTAAAACTTTTTTTGCATTGATACATGTCCCACTTTTTATGACAATTCCACACCTTTAAAATGAGCACTTTTCATGTTCGTGTCCCATAGACTATAACGGTGTTCGAACACATAATTCTTTGCCTGTTCACAAGTTCTGGTGTTCGGCTCATCCTTAATCCTTATAACACAACCAGTGACTAATCCCCGGCCTGCTCAGCTACCAAATAGTAGATTCCTGTCATTGTCCAAGTATGGCCATTGCCAAATTTTTGTAATGACATAACCAGCATCCCTGCCCCTTTGTTTACATGTAGCTATCAGGTTGGGAATCTCCTGGCTGGCAGTTAAATGGACCGGGATGAGTCACTGGTTGCCAGGAAGCTGGCAGTTGACAGCATCCTAGCAACCACAGGCACTGTGCAGGAAGCTGTCACAATCATGACAGCTTTCCAGCACAAAATGCCCCACTCTGAGCACTGGTGTTTCTCTGTATACCAACACAAAGTGGGTTTTGCCACTTTACTTATCTCTGAACTGGGAGTAAATCTTTAAAAATCTGTCACAGCAATAGCGAGAGATTCTAAAAGTGGTAAAAAATAAGAAGTACCTTAATCTGGTGCATGTTTTGAAAAGCTTTACGAAACTGTGGCAAAACTTTTCTGAATTAGGTGCTTTAAAAGAACCAAATCCCCCTTCTATTATAGTGCCCTATTTATTTATTTTTGACACATAGGGCCAGATTCAGGTAGAGTTAGGCTGGAGTATCAGTGATACTCCAGCCTAACTCTTACTTTGAGCCGGCGTTTCTGTTTTCAGTAAGCAGAAAACATGAAACGCCGGGTTGGAGTTACTATACGAGCGGTGTAATTGTATTTCGCCGTCGTATCGTAACTTCAATTTAAAAAATGGCGCGCGGGGTGTTCCTGCTGATTAACGCCGAGAATATGTTAATCAGCGGGAATCGGAAATTCACGATCGTATTCGGGCGCGACGCAGTGACTTTCCGACGTTTCCGTAAGAGATACACGGCGCAAAGATAAAGCAGCCCCCTAGTGGAGTATCCTATGTTAAGTATGGCCGTCGTCATCGCGTCGCAATAAAAAAAATTCGAGTCGTTTGCGTAAAACGTCCGTGAATGGGGATTGACGTCATTGACGTTCCCTGAAAGAATTTGGAGCATGCGCACTGACAGTCGACGCATGCGGAGTACGTTCGCCGCGGGATCGCGCATAGTTAACATAATACACGCCCCCTACCCGCCCAATTTGAATTCGCCGGCTCATTTTCGCTACGCCGCCGCAACTTTAGGAGCAAGTGCTTTGTGAATAACAGTACTTGCTCCTAAAGTTACGGCGGAGTAACGTAAACGAGAAACGTTACTCCAGAATAAAGAAACGCCCATCTACCTAAATCTGGCCCATTATAGGGGAACTTGATGCCCCTTCTATTATATTGGTGTTTTGTTTGTTTTTTGCACCTTAAGTATATACAAAATAATGGAAAATTATTTCCCCTAAAATAGATTGTTTTTTCCTTTTCACTTCTCACAATATAGGGGAACTCGATCCCCCTTCTATCATATTGCCCCCCCCTTTTTTTTTTTCATTCACAATATAGGGGAACTTGATGCCCCTTCTGTTATATTGGTGTTTTTTTTTCTCTCTCTTCCCCTCTCTCCCTCCTCTCCAAGTCTCTCTGCCCGTTCCCTGTATCCCCCCCCCCGAGAACATGCAGTATATATAGGCCTGGGCTCGAAATGGGGGAGGTAACATCCAGTAGTAGTAATGGTAGAAGTTGTCTCCTTTTTCTTTTCTTTTTTGTAAGGGGTACCTAATGAGACCATTTATGATGTATGTCTGTATGGGTACTGTATTTTGTATTTATTGTACTGTTGAAAAAAATCAATAAAATAATTTTGTAAAAAAAAAAGGACCATATCACAAAATAATCATCATAATTGCTTTATTGATTTTCCCCAATGCATTCAGTAAGGTGTTTGATGTACATAACAACAGTGGCGGCCTGTTCATAAGGGCGCACAGGCGCTGCCATCCATATCCATGCATCTGGCCCCTTAATCTACATATAGATTCGCTAGATTCGCTAGTGTCACACTAATTCTCCTTCCGGCCAATCAGGAAGTGATTCTGAGACCCATTTCCCAATTGTCCGAAAGGAGAAGTTGCGCTGGCCAACGGGAGGAGGAGTGGACAAGCAGGTAAGTAACTTTAATGCAGCATGTCTCTTCTGCACTAAAAATCCTGCCTTTTCACAATTTTTAGGGGGTAAAGTTCCACTTTAAGAATGAGGGACACCATGGGGTAGAAAATAAATGCTGCACACTGTTAATGCCTCAATAAAAAATATCCTGGTTAAATTGTGCTGAATACTAGGTGTGGCTTTATGGTTACATATAATCTACATCTACACTGTACAAAAGCTGCAGTCCTTGAGCCCACAACATAAACTTAAAGGATCAATAAAAAAAATAAAAAAATCCTGCTACATGTGTAGAAAAAGACAGAGAGGCCCGGAGTGACATGACAAAATGATAACGGAGGGCCGGGCATGACTGGGGTGGAAGATGGCCAACAGAGGGTTAAGTTTGGAAGGAGGTGCTTTCAGGGGAGTGGCCGTAGGCTGGGAAGAGCCAGGGGGGAAGGAGCCCTATATATACGGGGGCGGGGGAACCCACGTGGCACAAGTTGGGAGGAATTTTACAGGGAGGCAGGTTTTTCCCACCCACCCTCCCCGTTGGTTATGTGTTTGGTGTTGTGCGTTTGTTTTCTTTTCTTTCAGGTAGAGGTACGGGTTGTCATGACAGCTGTGGCGGTGTCCTTAGTCTTTGGATGGTGACAGTTGACAGATGGAATGGAAAAATGGTTGGGGGCTCATCTTGGGATGGGCCCATTATGGGGTTAGTTGCAGTGGAACGGTGTCCGCTGTAATACGGTTGTGGTACACTGCGGGTTAAAAGTGGGTGTCTCTGAGCTGGAGTCGGCTGGAGGCCAGGTATGGCAATGGTACAGCAGTGTGGTGGTGGAAAAGGTTAATGGGGTTACTGTCAAAAGACCAAGAGACTGGTGTTAATAATAAAAGTGTTGAAATTATTGTTAATGAATAAAAGTTGGATTTTATTGGAAATTATTTAAATTTGGTTAATATATATATTTAATTTGGTTATAAAATAAAATGGCTGTTGTGGCCAATTTTACTCCAATATCTGTGTCGCTCTCGTTAATGGGAATAAAGGTTAAGCTAAAGGGGGTTGGGGGGTTAATATAAAAGGGTCGGGAGAGGATTGGTCTATTTGAACTACACTAGTCAAGGGCTGGGACAAGGGAGGAGGAGGTGGGAGGGACCAGGAGGCACATGTGACCTAGGTACTGTGTTTACATGTGGGAAGGGGATGCTACTGTCAAGCTATGCCCTCATTTATTTTACCAGAAGCATAAGGTGAGCCTGGTACTGGTGATCCTCACCACAAAACTGATGCTGCTGATCTGCTCCTCACAAAGAATGCCAACAAATCCACCACCCTCTCCTACAATTTTATTCAGCACCACTGACCAGTATGGACAAGCAGCAGAGCCTGCCCCCATCTTGCAGCAGGCTGCCTGCTGCTATATCAATCCCTGCACTGTGCTGCTAAATAGGGATAATCCGAACATCCCCCCCCCCCCCAGTTCCGTTTGCAGCAGAACATGCGAACAGGCAGAAAATGTGTGCGTACACTGTTAAAGTCTATGGGATGCGAACGTGAAACATTTGCAAATTTTAAAGGCTTATGTGCAAGTTTTTACCATAAAAAGTTTTTGGAGACCCGGGTCCTACCCCAGGGGACATGTATCAATGCAAAAAAAAGCTTTAAAAAGTAGTGTATTTCTCGCCGCGTAATCGAAATACGCGATTAGGGGCCGTGAGGCATTTAAATTAGGCGCGTCCCCGCGGCGATCGAACTGCGCATGCTCCGTTCAGAAATTTCGCGCCATGCATTGCGCAAAATAACGTCGATACGTCATTCGTTGTTTGAGTAGCGTCGTTTACGGACATTCCTATTCCCGGAAGTTTTACGTCAAAAATAAAAAAAGACGTCGGAAAACGTTCATATTCGACGCGGGAACGACGGCCATACTTAACATGGGCTGTCTAATATTAGACCAGCAAAAAGCTGGTATAGATTTACGCAGCAAAAAGATGACTAAAGATGCCGTAAGAGATTGCGATAGACGTTCGTAATTTCGTGGATAATCGGCAAAAGCTCATTTGCGTACCCCAACGCGGAAAACGACGGGAACTCCACCCAGCGGCCGCAATTTTATTGCAGCGTAGATCCGAAGGCGTACGAACACATAAACCAGTCGGATTGAAGCCCGCAGCCTTAATTTCATGGTTTGAGGTTTCAGGGTAGTGAAAAAACGCGCCTAATTCGAAAGTACTCCAGTCTAACACGAGATAGACAGGAGTAATCGCTCTGTGAATCTGGCCCTAATATTTTTTTTGGGAGCAGTGATTTTAATAATGCATAAACCAGTCGGATTGAAGCCCGCAGCCTTAATTTCATGGTTTGAGGTTTCAGGGTAGTGAAAAAACGCGCCTAATTCGAAAGTACTCCAGTCTAACACGAGATAGACAGGAGTAATCGCTCTGTGAATCTGGCCCTAATATTTTTTTTGGGAGCAGTGATTTTAATAATGCTTAAAGTGGAATAATAAAAATGAAATATTCCTTTAAATATTGTGCCTGGGGGTCTCCTTAGTCTGCCTGTAAAGTAGCATATCTTTCCCATGTTTATTACAGTACCACAACAAAATGAAATTTCTAAAGGAAGAAAGTTAATTGAAAATTGCTCACCGCTGTAATGTATTGCCTGATCCTGGAAGTATAGATAAAAATCATCGGGAAAAGAAAACGGCGTGGGTGCCCCCCCCCCCCCCCAGTCCATTACTAGGGACTTTGGGTTTGGTATGATTATTTTTTACAAAAAAAAAAATGCATGGATGTCCCCCGCAAAATCCATACCAGGCCATTTAGATATTAAGAGAAACCCTGCACCAAAATTTAAAAAAAAAATGGCGTAGGAGGGGCCCCCAGGCACTATATACTCTGAACAGCAGTATATATACTATACAGCCTGCCCTATATACTCTGCAGAGAAATTTGGCCTGTTGGTGGTGCCAGAGCACTTTAACCCCTCACAGTTACTCTTGTTGGGCACAGGAATGGGCTGTGCTGTGAAATATTATATCAAGAATTGTTATTATATGCCCCTGTTAAACATAAAATTGGGCCTTTGGTTTTGGTGGCACCAGAACACTGTAACACCTTAAAGTTACTCTTGTCAGGCGCCGGAATGGGCCCTGCTGGGGAATATAATATAAAAAATTGTAATTACATTCCCCTGTTAAACAGGGGCAGAAAAATTGGGCCTTGGGTAGTGGTGGTAGTGCCACAACACTGTAACCCCTCACAGATACTCTTGTTGGGTGCAGAAACGTGCCCTGCTGTGAAATATTGTATCAAAAATTGTAATTACATGCCCATGTTAAACAGAGGCAGAAACATTGGGCCTTGGGTGGTGGCGCCCTAAACCAAAAATATTGTTGGAAGCTAGCATCATCAAGACTGAGGAAGAATAGGATAATCAGCATAGGAAGTCTTCACAGGATCCCAGATACATAGCAAATGCAATCAGTTACATCAGCATCAGGTGCTTGATAGCTGCTGATCCGAGACTGATTCATTTTTATGAATGTGAGCCTATCAACAGAGTATGTGGAGAGGCGCACTCTTTGATTCGTTACAAATCCTCCAGCAGCACTGAATGTGCGTTCAGAAGGCATGCTGGATGCAGGACAGGCCAGTAGCATATAGAGCAAGTTCTGACCAGTGGTCCACCCTCAAGACCCAGTAACCCAGTAAATGCTCTGTTAAAAAGGTCTCCAAGTCTGCTCTTGCCCCTAGATATTCCTGCACCATATAATGCAGACGCTGGCGATGGTTGCTTGAACTGATCAGACCTTGGTGCTGAGGACTAAAAAATAGTTTGAAGGCATCGGTCAGCCGGCCACCTTTTCCACTGCTCATCCTCTGACTGAACGAAGCCTCAGCAACACGTCCAGCACCAGTAAATGGTAATCTCCCAGGGTCTGGAAATGCATTACACAAACCTTTCTTCAAGGCGTCCTGAAGATGTTTCATCCTCTGCTCCCTCTGCAAAGGCAGGATGAGTTCTGCAACTTTACCCTGGTAACGTGGATCAAGAAGGGTCATAATGATCCCTCTCCTTGATACCACGAATCCCAAGGTCCTTTTGCAGGCTTTGAAGAATCAGGGAGGCCATGCAGTGTAAGTTTGCAGAGGCATTTGATTTTGAGTCCTCTGGGTCACTAAGGATCACATTAGGTATCAACTATCTCCTCCCAGCCATGTACAACTTCTTGGGTTTCTGGGGACTAAAAACCATCCATTGAAGTTTGCTGCTAAGTGTTATCCTCTTTATCCATGCTGACACAATCCTCCACCTCTTCTTCCCATGTGTTTGGCGGGCCTGCAGGAATGCTATCTGGATAAAGGGGCCTTGGGAGGAAAGGAAGTCCTTCTCTTCCTTCCGCTGTTCTGCCTCAAGTGCCTTGTTTATTATTCCACAAAGCGTGTGCTTCAGCAGGAAGACTTAGAGGGACAGTGTCACTGATGCATGCATTGTCGCTGCTCACCATCCTCATGGCCTCCTCAAATGCTGACAGGACAGTGCATGCATCCTTGATCAGTAGTAGTGTTGCTCACGAATATTCGCATTGCGAATATTCGCTACGAATATTGCATATTCGAGTATTCGCGAATAACTCGAATATCGCGGCGAATATCGCAATGCGATTATTCGGCAATAGCGATATCGCACGATTATTTTGTATTGTAATATATCACGAATATTCTGAGCCAATCAGAGTGCTCCATTCCGCATTTCTCGAAATTTCGCAATTATTTTGTATTGTGAAATATCACGAATATTCTGAGCCAATCAGAGTGCTCCATTCCGCATTTCTCGAATATTCGCAATTATTTTGTATTGTAATATATCACGAATATTCTGAGCCAATCAGAGTGCTCCTTCCGCATTTGCCGAATATTCGCAATTATTTTGTATTGTAATATATCACGAATATTCTGAGCCAATCAGAGTGCTCCTTCCGCATTTGCCGAATATTCGCAATTATTTTGTATTGTAATATATCACGAATATTCTGAGCCAATCAGAGTGCTCCTTCCGCATTTGCCGAATATTCGCAATTATTTTGTATTGTAATATATCACAAATATTCTGAGCCAATCAGAGTGCTCCATTCCGCATTTCTCGAAATTTCGCATTCGCATTCGCAATAGCGAAATTTCGCAATCATTTCATTTCCAAAAAATATCACGAATATTCGTATTTAGCGAATATATCTCGAATATTCGACTATATATTCGAGATATATCGCGAAATCGAATATGGCATATTCTGCTCAACACTAATCAGTAGCCACTGGTGTGGTAAAAAGAAGCCAAGCTCCCCTGACCCTGTCCTGGTGCCATACTCACACAGGTACTCATTGATGGCCCTCTGCTGCGTGTGCAGCCACTGCAGCATTGCCAACGTTGAGTTCCACCTGGTGGGCATGTCACAAATATGGTGGCTGGAGGGCAGGTTGCATTCCCTTTGAATGACAGCCAGTCGAGCACTGTCAATGTATGATCGGTGGAAATGACCACAGTCTTTTTTGGCCTGCCTCAGGAGATCTTGTAAGCCTGGGTACCTGGTCAAGAAATGCTGCACCACCAAATTCAGGACATGTGCCAAACATTGAACATGGGTCAAGTGTCAGAGGGCGGAGAGATTGTTGGTGCCATTGTCACATACAACCATTGCTGGCATGGCGTCAACCACCTCTGAGCCTGCCCCTGCAGTGCTGACAGAATCTATGCTCCAGTGTGGCTCCTGTCCCCTAGCATTTTGGAGGCATAGTGGCGGAAACAACCTCCAACAACACTGAACCCTGTCCTGCATCCTTCCCAAGTGTCTGCAGAGTTACCCAGTGTGCCGTGATGGAAAGGTAACGTCCCTGCCCATGCCTGCTGGACCATGAGTCAGCGGTAATATGAACCTTACTTACTGACCGCACTGTCCAACAAGGCCAAAACATTGCGTTTCACATGTCAGTAGAGAGACAGAATGGCCTTCCGTGAAAAGAAATGGCACATTCCAAAAATTCCAATGAAAGGGGGCAGAGTCTACCAGCTGAAAAGGCAGTGCAGTGCTAGCAATTTGTCTAAGCTAGCATTTAGACACTGAGCAAAATTAATTTTTACGGTTCAGCAACTGGGGTAGGAAAATTTGCCTGCTAAAATCAATTGGTGGTGTACTGCTAGCAGATTGGTTGCAAGTACTTGGGACACCTATTGCTATACCTTCATTCCTCTCAGTGCAGGTTTTTGAGAGGACTGGATGTATAGTAGGGTTGGAGATCCCAGATGAGGAGCAAAGAGATGATGTGGGTCTTTCAAGAGCTGTTGCCAACGGACTGCATGGCAGGTCGTCATATGTCTGGTCAAGCATGTGATTCCCAAGCGGCTGCTGTTCTGGCCACGCTTGATCCGTTTCAGACATATGTTGCAAACATCAATGGTGCGATATGCTGCACACGTGTCGAAAAAGGCCCACACCAAGGAACTTTTGTGATGCAATAGGGTGGCTGCCCTTAAGCTAGTTTCTTGTCTTTCTGTGGCACCTCCTCTCTCTAGGCCCACGATACTCAATTCCTCAACCTGTGAACCAACATTGGAGCCTTCAAATCACTGTGCATCCTTCAGCAGCATATAACCGACACTGTGATCGAATAATTCTGGGGACTCCTTCATGCATGATGGTGGGGCTACGGAAGGAGTGACTGTGGACAAGAAGCAGGTGGAATAGGCTGCTTTGGCAGCTGCGATGAAAGGCAAACTACTCTGAGCCTGGGTGACAGAGGATAAGGACGGCTTTGTTATCCACTCCACCAACTCTTCTGCATGTTTTGGCTCAAATAGCATGGCCAGCAGCAGCAGAAAAAAAAGGACAAGCGTGCCCCACGGCCACCTGCAGAGGATGCACCATGTCCACCAGTGGCTTGTAAGCATCTGCCTCTCCTTGGTGGCCATCCGGACATGATGTATTTTTTGTTTTTCAACACCACACTACACTGTATTATATACTGTGTACACCGCCTGAAGTGTATTAGAAACAGTACACCACCGAATGCACTGTACTGTAGATATAGGCTACACTGGATGCAGAGTATATCTTTTTATATATATATATTAAAGTGATTGTAAAGGTTTGAATAATATATTTTTTTTAATAAATAACATGTTATACTTACCTCCGCTGTGCAGCTCGTTTTGCACAGAGAGGCCCCGAACCTCATCTTCTGGGGTCCCTCAGGACTTTCGAGGGCTCAGGTAAGTAAACTGGCTGGGGGAGGGGGGCAAAAACAGGAAGGTTTACAAGCCCTTTATTAACACTGTCTGCGCTGACTGAACATAGAGTAAACACTGAGTATATATACTGTATATATATATATATATATATATATATATATATATATATATATACATATATATATATATATATATATATATATCAAATACACTACCACTAACATAATAACCTGCCTGTTTAATCGAACTCAAGCTATCTCTCTGTCCACGCCAACAACACTACACACGTCCGCAATGTAAGCAGCCTTATATAGTGTGGGGCATGGACTTAGTCTTAATGAGCCATGATTGGCCAAAGACACCCTGCCTTTGGCCCATTATGGCTCTTTCAGCAGAGCACACTGTGATTGACCAAAGCATGCAGGTCAGGTGCATGCTTTGGACAATCATCATCCAGCAATGCACTTTGATCTCGCAGTGCATTATGGGGCGTTCTGCGGCGCTCAAATTTCCCGCAAACTCCCCATATGTTTGGTTTGTTTTAGAACAAACGAACACCCAATGTTTGAGTCTAACTTACGTTCTCTTTCTCCTCATACCACCTCCTAACCCCTATTCTACCCAAATTTTTACCCCCAATTTCATTACATTGCCTTTGTGCCATGCATCTCTCATCCCCCAGGTCAAAGCACCTACCTTCCACCTCAAACACTGCAGCTCCCCCAGAGCTGTTGGAGTTATGGGCATGAGTAAAATCCCTGGAAGTGAGAGTGATTTATTCCCCCCCCCCCCCGACAGTTGTCACCAGAATAAAGCAGGGTACACATGGGCCAAATGTTCGGAGACAATGGTTGGTTAAAAAAAAAGCTTGTCATTCGGCCCGTGTCTATGTCGATTTTTTGGAACGGATGTGCATGCTGGAAAACCATCAACCGACTGACTCCTGATCAGTGCTTTCAGCCCATGGCAGAGAGCACTGATTGGAGAGTTCTGGTAGGGTTCTTACAGAACACAATTGAATGGTTAGTACAGCGGCTCCAACTGGAGCTAAGCTGACAGTTTTTTTTTTTGTTCAACCCTCATAGTGTGTACCAGGCTTTAGTGTGCTTATAGAAAGATTTCCCTTCTATCCTTGTTTTAGGACATTGCTGGGAAAATTGATAAGATTTTAATTCTTTTTAACTCAACTTAAGAAAAAAAGTTACTAACATTTACAAAATACATTAGCAACAGTTCAAGACATCAAGATGATTTCATATATAGGAAATCCTGTAATTGTCATGTGTGTATTGCAACTGATCACATCATTGACCCAGGATGTAAAATCAGACAGGCAAAGAGACTGTTTACAGCAGCAATGGGTTGTAAACTTATATTTACAGAGATTGCTTTTTCTGGTTCCATCAGTCTGTTGTCAGGATTGCTTCTATATAAATGTACATTATTTTCATGTGTTGAAAAAAACAATTAGAATTGCACTTTTTTTTTAAACCCAACTCCAGGATATTAACAACTTTCCCCACACCCCTCTAAGTAACTGCTGATATAAAAAGAGAAGTTTGTTATATTTTTCTTATTTTGGAATTGTACTTACCTAGTTGTATTTGTACCCCACCGGCTCTAAGACTGAGAACCGAGCGATTGAATACTGCCGATCACTCAGTCACCACTGTCTGCTCTGCCCCCCCCCCCCCCCAAGCTCACTGGAGGGCTAGGCTGTGAAGGGGTGGGAGCGGCTGGCCCAGGCTCACTGAGAGGCCCCTGGGTGGATTTCGACCATATGGTCGCAATCTATCCCCAGCCTGGACCAGCACTGTGATGTCAGCCGACAGCGAGCTTCAGTCTCTGTCAGCTGAAAACAAGTCACAGGGGTGTAGGAAGAACACTGTGATTGACAGGAGAAGTACAGCCACACAAAGAAAAAATAGAAAACTAACCAAAATGCCCATTTTACTTACCTTAAGCAGTCTCATAACACTGCTAGCCCAATCTACCTTCTTTTGCTTACTTCTGGGGGTTTTTCTTTGGGTGTCAACGTCACTGCCATGCATGACTTGGACACTTCCTATTGGTGGAGGCGACGGTTCCAGCTGGATCCTCTCTCATAGGCTCCAAAGGCAGGAAAACTCATGGGGGTGGTGAGGAGAGTTTACTCGGCAAGAACCAGCATGAAAACTGCTTGCAGAGGTTTCTTACCGAGTATACCGACTGTGTGTACGAGGCTTTCAGGTTTCTCGCCAAGAAAACTCTAGACGAGAAAAATAGAGAACCTGCACTCTATTTGATGCGTTCCAGATGCGTTTCCAGTGCATCTTTGAAGTGTTTTTGGTGCGGCCATGTGTATGCTCCACTGCAGTGTTTCCCGGTTTTCCTGTTGGGAAAGCTGCAATGGAGCATACACACGGCCAGTTTTCCCGGCCAAAAGCTGTCCAGACTGGAAAACTGGTCATGTGTATGAGGCATGAGAGTGATACTGAATGTTATGTGCAATGAGATGCCTCCATGTACCTTTTTCATCATCTCCTCAGTCCACTTAGGTGTACCCAATCACCAGGCCTACATTTGCAAACACACTTATCTTTATTTAACCACTTGAGATCTGCTCTATAGACAAAAGACGTCCACAGCGCGGCTCTCAAGTGCCAAGTGGACGTCTTTGGACGTCATTTAAACACTGTCGCGGCGCATCGCTGAAGAGCCAATGCGTGTACCTGGCGGCCGCGATGTCCGCCGGGTACACGCGATCGGCGGGAACACAGCAGGTGACAGCAGGGACGTGGAGCTCTGTGTGTAAACACAGAGCTTCACGTGCTGTCAGAGAGGAGACCGATCTATGTCCCTTGTACATAGGGACACAGCTTCGGTTACCTCCCCCAGTCACCCCCCTCCCCCCACACAGTTAGAAAACACCTAGGATACACATTTAACCCCTTCCTCACCCCCTAGTCTTAACCCCTTCCCTGCCAGTCACATTTATACAGTAATTAGTGCATTTTTATAGCACTGATCGCTGTATAAATGTGCATGGTCCCAAATTTGTGTCAAAAGTGTCCGATATGTCCGCCGCAATATCGCAGTTCCAATAAAAATCGCAGATCACCACCATTACTAGTAAAAAAAAATAATAATAAAAGAAAATCATAATTCTGTTCCCCATTTTGTAGGCGCTATAACTTTTGCGCAAACCAGTCGCTTATTGCGATTTTTTTTTCACAAAAATACGTCGAAAAATATGTATCGGCCTTAACTGAGAAAAAAAATTGTTTTAAAAAAAAAAAAAAAAAAATGGGATATTTATTATAGCAACAAGTAAAAAAATATATATATTTTTTTAATTGTCGCTCTTTTTTTGTTTATAGCGCAAAAAATAAAACCGCAGAGGTGATCAAATACCACCAAAAGAAAGCTCTATTTGTGGGGAAAAAAGGACCTTAAAACGACGCAGTGCCGGAAGCTGAAATTTCATCTGGGCACGAAGGGGGTTTATGTGCCCAGTAAGCAAGTGGTTAAATACTGTTTTCAGAAAGACACTATTTACATATAATTTTCCCAGGCTCTTGGAGTGGATTGGAGTAGCATGTAATGCTATAAATGGATGTAGGATTTCACATTATATGGTGGAAATTATACAGTGTCACTTAGGATCACTTTAAAGATCTAAACCCAATCATTAAAATCACATATAATCTTTAACATGTCAAAGTCATTTAAATTCTAACTCCAGGCACAACAAAAAAATACCCTTTCGGTGCACTGCAAGAGTTAGGCCGTGTACACATTCCAGCGAGGACCTCGGCCGTGTGTACACTCTCGGCGAGCTTCCCGTCGGGAAGCCCGTCGAGCAGAAATAGAGAGCACGCTCTCTATTTGCTCGACGGCCCGCCTGGAAGAATGGCTGGTTGCCATTCCCGACGGGCGGGTCGCCGATTTCAAAGGCCGGCAGGGAACCTCGACGGGCGGAACGATGTGTTCTGCCCGTCGAGGTTCTCTGCCGTGTGTACACGGCCTCAAATGCTTCTTAAAGCAGTATTAAACCCAAAAGCAAACATTTATTATGTTGCAACTTACCAATTCTTAGATACAGTGGCTACATTTGTTTTCCTTTTTTTTCCCTCAGTTTTCAACTGGTGATCTTGCCAGTAAGTCTGATGTTTTTCAAAAGAACAAGCTCTCTCTTGCAGTGCCTAAAATATAGAATAATACAAACTTAAAACTAGTACCTTTTAACACAGCATATATACAGTAATGTGCAAAAAGCATCCACAATATTAAAAAAGTATAACAAATAAATAAAAAATCAGTGTAAATAAAGTCCAAAATATGTGATAAATATCACCGCAAAGAAAGTGTGTTCCACCAGCTAATGAAAATCCTCTCAACCACACGTGAGCATTGCAACAGAATTAAAATGCACACATTAAAGCTGCCAGATGAAAAAGCAACAACATGTATGTTTGTGTCTACAGGATCCTTTGCACATCATGGTCACCCCGCAGTACCGCTTCTCACCACTGGGGACAGTCAGAAGATTTGCTTGATACTATCTAGGTAAAAGTGCTCACCACAAGCAGGGGACCACATAGAGTGTAGTATATTCATTAAAAAGTAAAAGGCTTTTTCCAAACGCCAGTAAAACACTTGTCATGACAGTAGCTGAACACTGATAGCAGGCAAACTGTACAGTGGTTACCCTTGGCAACAATAAAGTTAATCTCCATTGTCTCCCTGTATAGAAAACTCCAGTCCGCAGACACCCCCTGGTTGCGTTCCGTTTCCAGGAGTTAGGCCGCGTACAAACGATCGGTCAAAACCAATGAAAACGGACTGAAGGTCCGTTTCATCGGTCCAAACCGATCATGTGTGGGCCCCATCGGTCAGTTATCCTTCAGTCAAAAAAAAGATAACTTGCTTTAAAATGTAACCGATGGTTGCCTAACGATAGGTCAAAACTAGGGTTGTCCAGATACCGATACTAGTATCGGTATCGGGACCGATACCAAGTATTTGCGGGAGTACTTGTACTCGCACAAATGCTCCCGATGCCTGAATAGAATACTTTTTTTGTATTTATCAACATGTTCTGTGAAAATTCTTTGAGTTTTTTACTACTGTGTGACAAGCAAATAAAACATTTTTATTCATTTTTACTCATTTTTATTCTTTTATAATGTCTAGAGTTAGAATTCTTCATAATTCTAAAGAAAATATCCTTAGTCTGTATTGTGGTTTGAAAACTATCACATGACATTTAAAAAAAGTATCGGTATTCGGTATCGGCGAGTACATGAAAAAAAGTATCGGTACTTGTACTCGGTCCTAAAAAAGTGGTATTGGGACAACCTTAGTCAAAACCGATCGTTAGTAGGCACGACCATCGGTTAAAAATCCGCGCATGCTCAGAATCAAGTCGACGCATGCTTGGAAGCATTGAACTTAATTTTTTTCAGAACGTTGTGTGTTAAAACACATAAACGTCACCGTGTTCTAATACAATCGTTTTTTTAACCGATGGTGTGTAGGCACATCAGACCATCAGTCAGCTTCACCGCTTAACCAATGAAAATGATCCTTCGGACTGTTCTCATCGGATTGACTGATCGTGTGTACGCGGCCTAACAGTCGACATTCTCATTCCCCCTTTACTGTTGTCGAGCAAAAAGTCCTTCATGTCGCATCTATGGTGACGGTAAAATGTGTGGAAATCCCAGTTACACCCACGCTGCAGCCAAATAATAGCACAGCCGTGTGAAACTGGCTTAAAGTGGTTGTAAACCCTCATGCCTCGTACACACGACCGAGAATCTCGTCGTAAAAGAAACGTTGTTTTCCTCGACAAGAATCTTGTCAAGCTTTCCTTGCAATACACACTGTAAAGACAAAATCTTGTCGTTCTCAAACGCTGTGACGTACAACATGTACAACGGCACTATAAAGGGGAAGTTTGATTCCACTGGCGCCACCTTTTGGGGCTGCTTTTGCTAATCTCATGTTACTGCGTGTTAGTAAAAGTTTGGTGAGAGACGATTCGCGCTTTTCAGTCTGTTACAGTGTGACAAATGTGCTATCTCCATTACAAACGCTACTTTTACCGAAGGTGCGCTCCCGTCTCATACTTTATTGAGCATGCGCGGGTTTTTAAGCATACACACAAACGTGTTTCTCGTCGTAAACCAACCCGACGAGGAAATTGAGACTCCCGACGAGGAAAAAGAGAACATGTTCTCTTTTTTTCTCGTGGAGATCCACAACAGTTTTCTCAACGAAAAACATACACACGACCAGTGTCAATAGTAGCTTTACAAGTGCCATAAGCAGCTTTACCAGTGCCAAATGCAGCTTTACTAGTGCCAAATGCAGCTATACCAGTGCCAATTAAATGCAGCCTGATCGGTGCCCATGAAATCATCGGATCATTTTGAGTGACACATGATGAGTCAGTGATGAGTGAGATGAGAGATCTGATGAGAGAGTGACACAGTGATGCTCAGCATCACTGTGTCTCTCTATCCACACTCTGCAGAACTCACACACTCTGGGGAGAACCAGCCTGTGTGTACCAGAGTCAGTGTGACTCCTCCTCAACCAGAATGGTCTTACTAGCGAGGGGGAGGACCTCTCTGTATCATCGACATCAAGATGTTGGGATTGCACTGCTGGCAGTTGTAGACTGTTGCACAGTCTGTCTGCTAGCTTACACACAGTCTCAGTGACACAGTTCTCTGTCACACCCCACGCGTAATCGCTCACATGATGGGATCTGATCGGATCCACCACCTGCCAACAACCTGTGGTTGAGTAACACTGCAGGCTCACCAGGGAGATTGTGCCGTCCTCGCGTGTGCCCGGGAGACTCCCGCGAGCCGCAGGAGACTTGGTATGTCTGCAAAGTGCTTTTCAGGCCATTCATTTTAATGGGCAGGGTGTTTTAGGAACTCCCAAACCGCCCCAAAGATACTACTTACAGGTGCAGTGTGAAAAGTTACACTGAAATGAATGGGAGGCGGTTTTCAGACGTTAGTTAGAGAACAATAGTTAATAGGCCGATTTGTGCTTTGTGTGGTGGTGTAAGATATAAGGTCCTTGTAGGTTGCTATGGGGCACAAATATATATTGTAGGGACCCATCAGGCATACGGCTCCCAGTATTTGGTGTAGCTGCCATTTGTTGTTTGTCTTTAAGTCTCCGTCTTTCCCTGGTTTTGCGTCTGAAGGCCTACAGGTACTAGCTTAGTTTGAGGCCTACTAGGACCTTGGGGTTCCATTCATACTGTGTCTATTGTTGACATGTTATTTATGTGTTATTTATACAATTCCCTAATAAAGGGCTGTTGTGTCCATTAAACTCCAGGTTGTTGTCATGTACGATTATTTATGTAATGCCGGCTCCCAATAAATGGACGCTATTATAATTATAGGGGGCGTCTGAGCCCATAGTTGGGCACAGACTTTACTAATTCTATGTACATTTTCCTCTGTTCTGGCTATGGTTGTGCTTAATAGAAGTTTTCCCCTGTTGCCTGTAGGTGGCGTTATCACCTCAGGCCATATTGGAACTCGCGCGAACCATGGTGTGTTAAGTGACCCTTCTTGGCAGCAGCCCAGTGGGACTGGTGCCCCGCTGTGCATGCTGGGAAGGGATACTTAAGGGGCAGATGCTGTTTTACAGGGTCCTTCGCCTCGTGGCCCTCCTGGCGTGAGGTATGTGTGTGTGATCTAGACCTCGGGACCATGTTGGCCCGAGGTCACATCTGCATGGAGTAGGCCCAGTTATGCTGGCTGGGGCCTGGGATTTAAAAGGGGATCCCAAGCTGTCCATCCAAGTGGGGGAAGCTGCTTAACGAAGGAAACTGGGGGAGGACCTGCCCTGGAGGAGACCAAGCAAGGCGAGCAATGTCTCGGGACAGGCCTTGTGACTTTGTTATAAAAGGGATTCACTATTAAATTTGTCTTACAGTTCGCCGGATCGTCTTAGACCCTGTACACACGATCAGACATGCCTGATGAGACTTGTCTGACGGACCGTTTTCATCAGACAATTCTAAACTTATCTGATGGTCTGATGTGCGTACACACTATCGGACCAAAATCCGATCAGACCAGAACGGGGTGACGTAGAACACAACGACGTGATGAAAAAACTAAGTTCAATGCTTCCAAGCATGCGTCGACTTGATTCTGAGCATGCGCGGGTTTTTGGTCCAATGCTTTTGTGTACTAAACAGGACAGGTTCCATCAGACAGGTTTTAAAGTGTGTTTTAAAACTTTGGTCTGAAGGACAACGGTCTGATGGGCCGTACACACCATCGAACTGGTCCGATGAAACTGGTCTGCAGACCAGTTTCATCAGACATGTCTGATCGTGTGTACAGGGCCTTAAAGTCTCTTTTGCTGTAAGGCCGGAAGTTCGGGACGCAGGGGATTCCTGGATATCTACATTTTATTTTCAGACAGTCTGTGGCAGAGACTGTTTCTACGCTGTCCATGCATCATTCCGGCTGCTAGGCCATATGAGAGGGGTCTATCCGGGTGAGCAATACCCGCTCAGGAGTGAGTGGTGAATACTGGAACTTTTGATACTTTTTGTGCATTCTGTACTGTGTACCTGAACCTTCCCCTTCTCTCTATACTCTCTACTTCCTTCACAAGTTTAACGCAGCAAAAATAAAACCGTTGAAGGTTTTACATCTTGTGTGGACATTGCAATTTCTACAGACTTTCTTCCTTGGACAACGAACTTAGAGGTATTACCCTAGTAGTCATGATCAATGTGCCAGCATAAAAGTACAGGCTAGTAAATCATGCCGAACGCAATGTATTAGAGCTTCCTGTGTCTGATGTAGCTATTGAGCAAATTCAGTGTGTGTAATAACACTTATTGTATGATTTTAATTCGCCTGCTACACAAAGCAATACCTTCTATGTTATTAAGATGTGTGCCATGCAGAGAAATGCTGTGCTATACACTGTGATGTGCTCCATTACTTTCTCTGTGATCCTGTGATGAATGAGGGTGCTGCTACATGGTGTGATGTGTGTCTGGTGTTACACTGTGTGAGTTGTGTGTTTTAGTGTTCTTAGGGTATGTGAATGCCATAGCACCCCGGGGGACGTATATTGTGTTATGCAGTGTGCTATGTGTGATAACATTTCCTGTGTGTGTGTTGTGGTACACTGAGATGTGTGTGTGGTCTATGGATCACTGGACTTAAAGCAGTGAAGCATCAGGTTTAATTGGTGCTGTGGAGAGGAGGTTTCCATGGTAACAACACATCCCATCTCTGCAGTGCGCTACGATGGGGTAGGACACACCTCGGAGTGAGGGATGGGGAGGAGGAGAGAGGAAAGGAGGAAGAAAAAAATGAAAGGAGTGAGAGATATGTAGAGGATATTATGAGTGGTAAGATGTGGTGGAAAGTGAGTTTAGTGTAATAAAAGAAGTATGGAGAAAATATTAGTACAATAAAGAGAGGAGGGGGACATGTCGCGAGGAAATGCAAGAAATGCAAGAGTATGTAAATAATGTATTGACTTGACAAATCCTTATTGGCTACCTGGGAAAAATAATTAGTTCACGTTCTCTAAATAGTGCTGCCAGAGATTTGCTTTTATGTTGTCTGTCTTTTATGTATATTTAAATTGTTTTCTATTAAGTAGAATTTGTATTTGATTTATTATTTACTTATTATTTATTACAGGTATTTAGGATCAAAATCCATGTGTTTTTTTGTTTTTGTTTATTCAGATGCATGTAAAATGCAATGAATGTAAAGCGTAAGCTCCTTTACATACAGTATGTACAATATCTCTAGGTGTGTGGACAGTGTAGGAAAATCTATCAATAGGTTTTAAGTGTTTCTGTCTGTCACTGATCAAGATGCATGAAGATGAATACTGCTCCTATGTGTGCAAGAAGGAGGACAGGAGACCTGCCACCAAGACTAATGGGGGGAGGCATGAGGTGAGAGCGCAGATTGTAAATCACATGCTGAATAAGCCAGATTCTGCTGTCACTCTGCTATGAGCCAGGGACCCATTTAGGACATGTGGCCATGTATGAGGATTGTATATTGTGGAATCACATGCAATCTGGAATTTCCAGGGACATTCTGTTTGTGGGTTACTACATCTAAAGCCATCAAATACAATGTCACTTTAACGGACCATGTATTAGTAAATGTGACACCAATAATGACACATGGCATTTAAAGCAGAACTAAACCCTCCTATTTTTTATAACCAAGGAAGGTGTCATCTTAGCCTCTGTTTGATCTGCAGTTGCCATGGTGCTGCTTGCTGCTCATGTGATCAGTAGTGATGAGCGGAATACGCCATATTCGATTTTGCGATATTTCGCGAATATTTCGAAGAATATTCGCGAATATTCGTTAATATCGAATATTCGTGATATTTTATAAAAAAAAAAAAAAAATTGCGAAATTTTGTCAATGCGAAATTTCACTATTTTTTTTTTTTTTGATAAAATATCGCGAATATTCGATATTTACGAATATTCGCTATATTTTATAAAAAAAAAAAAAATGCGAATATTCGTGAGCAACACTAGTGATCAGCTATGACACCAGCCATTGAAACCAGCTTGACATCAGCTTGACAGGTTGGTTGAGAGCTGGCATACTAGTAACTGTTAGGGCTCATTTACACTTGCTTTGGCTTCAACACACATTAATGGCTAGTTTAAACTTGCTTCGAAACAAGGTTTCCGACATGCTTTGTTAAAGCTCTCTGAATGCCAGTCAAAGCTCCTGTTACTAAAAAGAAATGGTTAGCTTACAGTCCTGTTTACACCTTGATTTTGCATTGCTTTACTTAAAAAAAAATATATACCCCATGTAGGTTTAGTGGTGCTTCAAAGCATTTTCAGAGTCTCCATAAAAGTCCATGGCAAAGCTCGCTTGAAGCCCTACCGAAGCCTTATCAAAGCCCAACCAAAGGCTCATCAAAGCCCCACCAAAGGCTCATCGAAGCCCCACCAAAGGCTCATCGAAGCCCCACCAAAGCCTCATCGAAGCCCCACCAAAGTCTCATCGATTTTCCGCCAAAGGCTCATCAAAGCCCCACCAAAGGCTCATCGAAGCACCACCAAAGGCTCATCAAAGCCCCACCAAAGGCTCATCAAAGCCCCATCGAAGACTCATCGAATCCCCACCAAAGGCTCATCAATTTCATGCCAAAGGCTCATCGAAACCCCGCCAAAGGCTCATCAAATCCCCACCAAAGACTCATCAAAGCCCCACCAAAGGCTCATCAAAGCCCCACCAAAGGCTCATTAAAGCCCCGCCAAAGGCTCATCAAATCCCCACCAAAGACTCATCAAAGCCCCACCAAAGGCTCATCAAAGCCCCACCAAAGGCTCATCAAAGCCCCGCCAAAGGCTCATCAAATCCCCACCAAAGACTCATCAAAGCCCCACCAAAGGCTCATCAAAGCCCCACCAAAGGTTCATCAAAGCCGCACCAAAGGCTCATTGAAGCCCCACGAAGCCTCATTGAAGCACCAATCAAAGGCAAGGTGTAAATAAGACTGTAAGCTAACCATTTTATTTAGTGACATGAGCTTTGACTGGCGTTCAGAGAGCTTTAACAAAGCGTGTTTGAAGCCATGTTTGGAAGCAAGTGTAATGATTAAACGCACCTGAAGTGTGTGAAACGCGTCTACCGAGAATTCTCTTCCTGTAGTGTCTTTTGGGAAGTCCTAATAAAGGATCTTGGATCAACATAGTGGTGTGCAGCCATTTCTTCTAATTTTTGAAACAAGTGTACACTAGCCCAAGGGCTTCAAAAACACGGCTTCATATAGGCTTTGGTAAAGGTCTCTGACTGCCAGTCAAAGACCCTGTCGCTAAATAAAAAGGTTAGCTTACAGTCCTGTTTACACCTTGTATTTGCTTTGCTTTTCTTCAGTTGCTTCAAAAATTATACCCCATGTCGCTTTAGAGGCGCTTCAAAGCGTCTTCAAAGCCTCCATAGAACTGTTTGACAAATCTCACTTGAAGCTCACTTGAAGCACCTGCAGCTTTTGAAAGGCTTTTAATTCAGCTTTAGCTTTGCTTTGTTTTGCAGGAATTGCAGGTATGAGATATCCACACACACGCAGGGCATCTGCCAAGCTTCAACAAAGCTTCAAAATAGCATCACAGAAGCATCACCGACGCTCCACCAAAGCTTCAACGAAGTACTACTTGAAGCATAAAAAACATATCATAAAAGCATGTTGGAGCAGTAGGCACTTTAATGTGTGTTGAAGCCAAAGCAAGGGTAAATGAGCTCTAATGCCCTGTACACACGAGCGGAATTTCTATCGTAAAAAAGTTGGATGCTTTTCCCAACGGAATTCCGCTCAAGCTTGGCTTGGGTACACACGGTCACACAAAAGGTAAGAACGCGGTGACATACAACAGTATGATGAGGAGAGAAAAGGAAGTTCAATGCTTCTGAGCATGCGTTAAATTGTTGAAATTCCATACAGACGAACAGATTTTCCAATAGGAATTTTTTTTTCGGTGGAAAAATTGAGAACCTGCTCTCAAACTTTTACTGGTATAAATTCTGGCAGCAAAAGTCTGATGGAGAATACACACGGTCGGAATTTCTGATGAAAAACTGACATCAGACTTTTGCTGGCGGAAATTCTGCTTGTGTGTATGGGGCATAACAGTTATCATTCAAAGTATGCCTTGAGCGTAACTGTTTTAGGAAACAGTTCGAGTGACCCTTTGATCAAAATCAAAAATAACTGTGTATATAATACAGTCAGTCACTAGCATTAACCACTTCAGGTCCGCGTCATTGTCGAAAGACGGTAACAGCGCGGACCTGAGGCGCCGGGGTCACGTCTTTGGACGTCAATGTTTTGTAATTCCCTGCGCGCGCCACTGGGTGGCGCGCAGCGGGGAAAAACAGTGCCGTCGCATCGCCGAGGATTTGATGCGTGTACCCGGCGGCCGCGGTGTCTGTCAGGTACACGCGATCGGCGGTGACAGAGCAGAGACGTGGAGCTCTGTGTGTAAACACAGAGCTCCATGTCCTGTCAGGGAAAGAGGAGACCGATGCTGTGTCTCTTGTACATAGGGACACAATCGGTCACCTCCCCCAGTCACCCCCCTCCCCCCACACAGTTAGAACACTATGCAGGATACACATTTAACCCCTTCCTCACCCCCTAGTGTTAACCCCTTCAATGCCAGTCACATTTATACAGTAATTAGTGCATATTTATAGCATTGGTCGCTGTATAAATGTGAATGGCGCCAAAAATGTGTCAAAAGTGTCTGATGTGTCCGCCGTAATGTCGCAGTCCTAATAAAAATTGCAGATCGCCGCCATTACTAGTAAAAAAAAAATATTAAAAAAAAATCATAATTCTGTCCCCTTTTTTGTAGGCGCTATAACTTTTACGCAAAGCAGTCGCTTAATGCGATTTTTTTTTTTTTACAAAAATACGTAGAAGAATACGTATCGGCCTTAAACTTTGTTTAAAAAAATAAATAAATTGGGATATTTATTATAGCAACAAGTAAAAAAAAAATATATATTTTTAAATTGTCGCTATTTTTTTGTTTATAACGCAAAAAATAAAAACCGCACGGGCGATCAAATACCACCAAAATAAAGCTCTATTTGTGGGGAAAAAAAGGACGCCAATTTTGTTTGGGAGCCACGTCGCACGACCGCGCAATTGTCAGTTAAAGTGACGCAGTGCCGGAAGCTGAAATTTCGCCTGGGCACGAAGGGGGTTTAGGTGCCCAGTAAGCAAGTGGTTAACCCAACAATTTTTTTTCTGAATCCCTCATGTAACACAGTTTATTATCTGGTAATTCTGCCAATAAGTCTGTTTTTAAACTTCCTTTAACTGCTTGCCGACCAGCCGCCGCAGTTATACGGCGGCAGGTCGGCTCTCCTGGGCGAGAGCCCGTAGCTCTACGTCGGCACCTTAGCGTCCTGGCCTCTCTGGACGGGACAAAACCCACTTGGTCTAAATGTATGATCTCAGTCATGTGTCGGGACAGTCTGTTAGCCAGCACTTTAGTGAAAAACTTAAGGTCAACATTCAGGAGGGATATAGGCCTGTAGCTGTCACAAGCGGCAGGATCCTTGCCTTCTTTAGGAATGAGGGATATGTGGGCCCTCAAGGTATCTCTCTGAAAGTGGCCCCCGTCTGCAAGATTGTTAAACAATTTGACCATGTATGGGCCCAACACCGGCAGAAGTGTTTGATAATATTGTAGCGTAAAGCCGTCTGGGCCCGGTGCTTTCCCCGGTTTCATTCCCTTAATGGCACACTGCAGTTCTGCCAGCGTGATGGGTTCATCCAAGGCCACCCCTGCCCCCTCAGGGAGCTTCGGGATACCCGATTTATTTTTTTTGCATTTAATCCTTCTTTATTTAGGAAATATTAGTTTTACAGCATAAGTTACTTAACCATTGCATTGAAATCGACCAAATAAAACCAAACATTAACTAAAACAAAACATTAACTTATTATCTCGTAGTCCTTTATGCTCGTTTAAGACTCAGGGGGAGGTAACAGGGTAGGAGTGGGTGCAGGTTAGTTATTTACGTCCAGGGTTAGCCTAATGACAGTGTCCTGTATTATCTCCTGTAGTTCCTGCTCCAGGTTTGGGTTCCCCATCTATTTGATGGGGTGTTATAATCCCTTGTTTTCTCCAGCCTCCCCCTGTTATCCATTTTTAATTGTCTCTTTTTTTTTTTTTGAACCTCGCCTCCCCCCTGTCTTTAATTCCATTTTTATTTCCCATGTTCTCTTGTGTTGCCATATCTCCTTTTATCTTTTATTTCCCTCTTCCCATCCTAACCTCTCCCACCCCCCCTCAAAACCCCCCCCCCCAATTCTCTCCCTCCTCTCCCCTCTCATAGGTCAGAGCTCTCCATCCAATTCCTTAGAGCTTCTCTCATTCCCGTTCCGTCACTCCCCTCCCCATTAACCTCCTCCCTTCTTCTGAGTACATGAATACGTTCCATGCTCCCCAGGTCAAGTTATATTGTTCCTTTCTATCTTGGGCTGATAAAACCATGTCCTCTATTGCACAAATATTCCTCACCCTATAGAGCCAGTCGGTTATCGTGGGGGGGTTATTTTTTTTCCAATTTTGAGTTATCCCAGCCTTAGCTTCGTTGATCATATGACATATGATCAATTTCTTATATGTTTTTATTGGAATCTGTGTTAGGTGCAGCAAACAGAAAGCTGGGTCGTCCTGCAATTGATATGTTGTAAATTTTTGGGTTATCCTTAATACTTCCTGCCAGTATTTCCTGATCTTTGGGCAGGTCCAAAATAAATAATATATGGTTCCCCTATCTTCCTTGCATCTCCAACAGATATCTAGGGTTCCCGGAAACGCCCTACTCAATTTCTCTGGTGTGTAGTACCATCTATTTAATATTTTATAATTTAATTCTTGGAGCCTAGTACTTATTGATGTTTTCATGGTTAAATTGATTATTTTTTGCTGCTGAGTCTGTGAAAAATTCCTCTCCATATCTCTGGCCCATTCTCTTATAGATGGTATCTCCTGGCCTTCTAAAGGTGTTGTTCCTAGCCTATACAACCTAGATAGTAATTTATCCGGGGGTTCCTGGTTTTCACAATATCTTTCAAATTGTGTTAATTCCCTTTTGTATCTGTTTGTTGATCCCAGAGAGTTCAGAAAATGGCACAATTGTACCGCTTGCCAATTTTTAACACCATATTTTCCTTCCTGGAGTACCAATGAGGGTATAGTTGGCCATCTGTCTTGTTCTGAGAAATGTGATATCTGTGTAAGGCCCCTCTCTCTAAGACTCCTGTATGCTCCTTTCTCCATACCTGGTGGGAAGCAGGGGTTTCCTAATACTGGATACAGGGGGGAGAAGCTTGAGGTGTGTTTTCCTAACTGGCATATCTTGTGGCCTATTGCTAGCGTCGTCCCTATAATTGGATGGTTTTTTAATTGTATCGGCAGTATTTGATAGCACCAGAGTGCTCTTTGCAGTGGGATTTGACTAATTTCTTGTTCGAGATCTACCCATAATTTTGATCCTGTCCTCCTGCCCCATTCTATAATCCTACCCATATGGACCGCTTGATAGTATTTGGTTACGTCTGGTATTGCTAGGCCCCCATTACTCTTAGGTAAGAACATCCTACTCCTACTGATCCTGGGTTTTTTCTTAGCCCAAATGAACTTAAAAAGAAGCCTATTTACTTGAAGTAAAAAGGCAGGGGGATCTTGATTGGTATTGTTTGAAGGAGATATAGTATTCTAGGAAGTATACTCATCTTAATAGCATTACATCTCCCAAACCAAGAATGAAATCCCCTCTGCCATTTCTTCAAAGTGTCCTTGATTATATTCATCAATGGAGGGAAATTTACTTCAAAAATATTACCTAGTTTTGGTGGGATATAGATCCCCAGATATTTCAGGGCCGTCTTAACCCGCTTAAATTTAAAATTAGGTTTTAAAGTTTGTTGTAGGCCCCCCGGTAATTCCACACTCATTGCTTCTGATTTCTCATAATTAATTTTTAAATTTGCTAATTTCCCATATTCCTCTATTTATCTCATTAAGTTCTGTAGCGATTCCCGGGGGTGAGATATGGTGAACAGCATGTCATCTGCAAATGCAGAAATTTTATATTCTCTGTCTCCTATATCTAATCCCCGGACTCTCTGGTTTTGCCTAATCCTATTCAGCAGAGGTTCCAGTGTCAAAACGTATAATAGCGGGGATAGTGGACACCCCTGTCTTGTTCCATTTAATATTTTAATAGGCTCTGAGAGGATCCCATTTACCTTGATTGATGCTTGAGGTGTAGTATACACCCCCATAATCCATCTATACATATGTTCTCCTAATCCAATATGTCTCAATACTCCTGCCATAAACTTCCAGTTAACTCGGTCGAAGGCCTTTTCGGCGTCTGTACTCAGAAAGATCGAAGGTGTTTTTGGTTTCCCTTGCCCAGTGTACCAGGTTCAATACTTTAATAGTATTATCCCTGGCTTCCCGGGTCGGGATGAAACCCACCTGATCTAAGTGTATTAGCTGTGTCAGGAAAGGTTGTAATCGGGCTGCTATTAATTTAGTAAAAAGTTTTAGATCTGTGTTCAACAATGAGATCGGGCGATAACTACCGCACTCCGCCGGGTCCTTCCCTTCTTTGGGAATCACCGCAATATGTGCCATGAGGGCTTCCGGGCGGAGCGCGGTAGATCGGCCGATCTCATTGAACATCCCAATTATGTATGGTCCGAGGATGGGGAAAAAATGCTGGTAATACTGAATAGAAAACCCATCTGGGCCAGGAGCTTTCCCTTTTTTAACCATTTTCATAGTTCCTTGGAGTTCCTCCATTGAGATAGGTCTGTCGAGAATCTCCCTTTCAGTTGAGGATATTCTTTTAAGTTGTGTTGAGGATAAATAATCCTCAATCCTTCCTCTAGGGATATCTATTTGTTCTAAGTTGTATAGGGAGGAATAGTATTCTCTAAATCTCTGCGCTATATCTTTAGGGAGTGACATTATCTGGCCGTTCTTGCCCTTAATATGTGGTATGTACACAGTATTCCTAGTATCTTTCAATTTCCCTGCTAAAACTTTGCCACACTTGTCGCCTAATTCATATGTTATCCTTCTACCTACTTGGATAATCGCTTTAGCTTTATACCTCAGTAGGTCAGCTAACTCCCTCCTTTTGTGTCCTAATTCTTCTCCTACTTTGATTGACTGTGTACCTTTATGTTGAATTTTCAGGGTTTGGATATCTATCGTTAGTTTCCTAACCTGATTCTCCCGCATTTTTTTTATTCTTGCCCCATGCTTTATCAATAAACCCCTCATCACCGCCTTGTGGGCCTCCCACACCACACTTGGGTCGCTCCCCGGGGTATCGTTGGTCCGAAAGTATTCTCCTAGTTCCTTTTCTACTGCTTCTTTGACTTCTGGGGGTCTGTAGTAGGCTTTCATTCAGACGCCAATGATATCCCGTGGAGAGAGCCTTACCTGATATTATTATGTCAATTGTCACTGGGGCATGGTCTGACCAGATTATATTTCCAATTTTTACTTCCTCCACTCCTGTCAATAGATAGTGGGGGATCAGAAAATAATCCAGCCGGGAATACCTTTTATGTGGATTAGAGTAAAAGGTATAATCTCTCTCCTCCCCATGGAGTATCCTCCAAGCGTCGACCAGATGCATTTCTTTTAACTTTCGCAGGACTCGCCTCCTAGATTTACCTGATAGAGAAGAAGATCCTAGAGATGTATCTAGTTTGGGGTCTAATGTCATATTAATGTCTCCTCCTAGTATCAACTTCCCTTCTATAAATGTATCTAATTTAGACAGTACTTTAATCAGGAAGGTATCTTGATTCGTATTAGGTGTATATATACTGGCTAATGTTACTTTCTCGTCTCCTAAAATGCCTTTTAAAAATATATACCTTCCATTTTCGTCTATCTGTTTTTCCGTTAATGACCAAGCAATCTGGTTAGATATTAATATAGCCACTCCTTTAGATTTAGATGTTGGACTAAAGGAGTGGTAGGCACATGGGAAAAATCTATTTTGTAAATAGGGTAACCGACTGGCTCTAAAATGGGTTTCTTGGACAAAGGCATTCTCCTTTTTTCTGGCGTATTAAGTCCCTTAACGTTAAAAGTGGTAATCCTTATACCCCCCATCCTTGCAGCTCAGAATCCTCTCCCCTCTCCTCCTCCCCTCTCCTTGGACCAGGGAGACGAGGCTAAGTAAATGGGGGAGGAAGGAGAGAAAACCGCGCCAAGGAGAGGAGAGAGAAGGAAGAGAGGAAAAAAAAGGGAAACCCCCCCCCCTACCCAATCCCCTTACTTATTGACCGTGGGGATCAAGAGGGATGGTACAGAGACCCCCCCCCCCCTCTACCCCAGAGCCAATTTAGCTCCTACTTGCTTACTCTAATACTCTATCCCCTAAGTATCCCCCTGAGTAATTCCCTATCGGGGGGTACTGGTTTTGCGCACTCCTATATCGCGGTGCCCCCGCACCTTCCAGTCCTCCTTCCACCTCCACTTTATTTAAATCATACTATATAATATATTGCCCATCTCAATTAATCCCTGGATCTCAAGTATTCCTGTTTTACTTGCCCCCCCCTCTTCCCCCCCCCTCCCGCCCACCTCATATTATTGCCCCATTAAGGGGCTACTCATTCTCCCTAGGTACCTAATCGTTAATAACGCCAGGGTGGGATACCCGATTTAATCAGGTAGTCTCTGACATTAGCGTCGCTAGTATGTTGTTTCGGGAGGTTGTATAGGGAGGAGTAGAATCCCTAAAATTCCCCTGCAATGAGTCGGCTGTTTTTGTCCCGACGAGGAAATAATGTGGGGTATATATGCCTGACACTTCTGCTGCCTGACCGCATTAGCCAGTAGCTTCCTGCACTTGTTTCCCGACTCATAGGATAACTTCCTACAAATCTGAAGAGCTGCCTTGGCTTTGTATCTCAGTATGTCTATGGTTTGTCGTCTAACAGTCATGAGTTCTGCTTCTACAAGGGGGGTTGGGTTGCGTTTATGTTTTGCTTCTAAGTCATGTATCTTGTCTAGGAGCCCTAGAATTTGTTTTTCTCGTTCCCACTTGATGCGTGGGCCATGTTTGATCAAAACTTCCCTTATAACTGATTTGTGCGCCTCCCACAGTATGCCCGGGTCACAGTTCCCAACATTGTTAGTACTAAAATAGTGTGTCAGTTCGGACGTCACTTCAGCCAGCACAGTAGCGTCCTGCAGTAGACTTTCGTTCAGCCTCCAGAACTGTGTGCGGGGCGATGTGGCCTGCGAGAGGGAATAACGTAGAGTTATGGGTGCTTGGTCTGACCAGGTGATATTCCACATCGCTGGGTCATGTGCCGTCTCTAGGTTGCGGTGCGGTATCAGGAAATAATCGATCCGCGGGTATGTTTTGTGTGGGGGTGAAAAGAATGCGTAGTCCCTTTCTCCTGAATGGAGAAGTCTCCAGATGTCTATCAGTTGTGCCTTGTGAAGATCCCTGGCAATGTTTCTCTGTACCCTGGGTCTCACAGAGGAGGTGTCGGAGGATGTGTCTACCGGTGGGACCAGCGGCACATTAAAATCCCCTCCCAGAATAAACTGGCCTTCCTTAAAGTCCATCAGTAGGGACAGTGTGCTGTGCAAAAAAACATCTTGTTCGTCATTTGGCACGTAGACCGTGGCTAACGTCACCAACACCTCCCCTATCAGTCCTTTAAGGAATACGTATCGACCCTCTGGGTCAATCTTAGAGTCACGGCAGGTCCATGGCACGCTGCCTGCTAGGAGTATAGACACCCCTTTAGATTTGTGTAAGGGGTTCGTCGCATGGTATGTTATGGGAAATTGTCGATTTTTCAAGCATGATGGGGAGCCTGTCTTAAAATGAGTCTCCTGAATGAACGCTATATGTGCTCTAGCCCTTTTAAGGTCATTCAAAAGCATACAATGCTTCTCAGGGATATTCAGCCCTTTGGCGCTCAAAGAGAAAAAGGTGACTTGATCCATCACAACCGTGCCGAGGTTGGGGGGCGGGAGAAAGAAAGAGAAGGGAAAGGAGGGGGGGGGGAAGAAAGAGCGATTTTTTTTTTACGAAAAATATGTAGAAGAATACGTATCGGCCTAAACTGAGGAAAAAAACGTTTTTTTATATATTTTTGGAGGATATTTATTACAGAAAAAAGTAAAAAATATTGCATTTTTTTCAAAATAGTCGCTCTATTTTTGTTTATAGCGCAAAAAATAAAAACCTCAGAGATGATCAAATACCACCAAAAGAAAGCTCTATTTGTGGGGAAAAAAAGGACGCCAATTTTGTTTGGGAGTTAAAGCGACGCAGTGCCGAATCGCAAAATGTGCTCTGGTCATTGGGCAGCAATATGGTCCGCGGGTTAAGTGGTTTATGCGGAACTAAACTTATCAATTGAAAAACAGTTATGTTCCCGGAATGCTACCTGTCACATGTGCTTGAGCCTCAACCAAACTGTCAAGCCATCAAATAACGGGTGTCAAAATGATCACATGTGTAGCACCATGGCAGTTGCAGATCAAGCAGTGGCTAAGATGGCAGTTTCCTTTGTTGAAAGCCCCTTTGGCCTTTTACTGTACACATGTGGTCCGTTCTTTTTATCAGTTCAGTCACATTTTTTCTCATTCGTTTTTTTTTTCAGTCAACATCAGTTTTTACATCCGTAATGCATCTGTCATTCATCCGTTGCCATCCGTTTTTCCTTTGGAATGCAGACTGAGCTGTCTAGCAAAAGTGTCAGTTAAAAGGTTGACACAAACCATTAACCACTTGACCTCCAGAAGATTTACCCCCTTTCCCGACCAGTCCATTTTTTGCGATACGCCACTGCATTATTTTAACTGACAATCGCGCAGTCATGCAACACTGTACCCAAAAAAATGTATGGCCTATTTTTTCCCATAAATAGAGCATTCCTTTGGTGGTATTTGATCACCTCTGCAGTTTTTAATGTTTGCGCTAGAAACAAAAAAAAAATTGCAGACAATTTTAAAAAAATTATATATTTTCTACTTTCTGCTATAAAACACATCCAATGTAAATAAATAAATAAAATGATCAATTTAGGCCAATATGTATTCTGCTACATATTTTTGGTAAAAAAAAAAAATTACATTTCTTATTTCTTTATTTTACTAGTAATGGCAGCAATCAGTGACTTATAGCAGGACTGCAATATTGTGGTGCTCAAATCAGACACTAACTGACACTTTTGTCACTTCTTTGGGAACCAGTCACACTAATACGGTGATCAGTAATAAAATATGCACAGTCACTGTACTATTGACACTAGCTGGGAAGGGGTTAACATCAGAGGTCAACTAAAGGGTTAACTGTGTGCCTAGCCTGTGCTTTGTACAGTAGGGTGCTTTTACTAGAAGAAGACATGGATCCTTGTCCCTGCTTTGCAGAAACACAGGATTCATGTGTTCCCTACTAACAAAACAGCAATCTGCCTTCACAGACTGCCATTCTGCCTCTGTACTGAATGATCGGTGGGTGCCCGTGGACATCAAGTTTGCAGTACATGCAGATCAGCTTCTGCTGTGTATAATCACAGTGGGAATGGGCCGGCGGCAGCACACATGCACGCCCATGTCGGGTCAAGTAATGGGTGCTGCAGGGCCACCTTGCCTCCATATATGTAAAGTGATACAAAAAGCACCACTTAAAAAAGAAAAAAGTAAAAAACTTACCTATTTTGTAAGGCTATTATATGTAAAGTTTGCTTACCTTCTTTTCTAGCAGTCCCTGACGGTGTTTCGTCAGATATGGTGACCCATCAGAATTGGTAACGGAAGTGAAGTTCCATCGACGCCATCTTGCTACACCCCGCACTCCTCCATTGTAAGGATACTCTGGGAAGTGGAAAGCAGAAATCTTGTTACACCCAGCAAAGTTTTGCATTTTATGTTTATATTTAACAGTAAACTGAGTTTATATACTAAATTCCAGTACTTAAAACTTTATCTGACTGTTATGATGTTGAATTTTAAAAGCAAAATTCAATATCTAACCAGTGAGACAGACTTCTAAGCACTGTATTTTTCAGGGGGATAGGGGCAGCTGTAGCATCAGACTGATGGTGCAGAATGGAGGTGAGTATGTATGTTTTTTTTTTTTTTTAAACCCCAAACTTCTCCTTTAAATCAATCCGCCCATGTGATATGATTTGTAATTATAACTCCTTTTCCCTTTTGCAAGCAAGCTTCAATGTTAGGGTTACTGTATATACTTGTCTGACTCAGAAACAACTCAATACAGCATCAGATTTTAGAGGGATCTGAAATGCAGATGCTATGCATCTGATTTGCATTTACTATGTGGTTCTGTTAACTTGTAGAGAGGAATCAAAGCAGGAAAAAAGATGAGACGCATGGAGGACACATCTCGCCTCTGCCCGACCCACAGCTCGCTACGGCCACTGTCACCTGCTGCCTGACCTGCCACCAAGACGAGGTAAGTGTCAGTCAGACAGCGAGCAGGCAGGCGGGGGGTCACAATGGCTGCATTTGATGGGCACAGTGGCTGCAATTGATGGGCACAGTGGCTACATTTGATGGGCACAGTGGCTGCAATAGATGACACAGTGGCTGCATGTTATGGCACAGTAGCTGCATTTGATGGCACAGTGGCTGCATTTGATAGGCACGGTGAGGCTGCAATTGATGGGCACAGTGAGGCTGCAATTGATGGACACACTGGCTGCATTTGATGGGCACAGTGGCTGCAATTTATGGGCACAGTGGCTGCATTTGATGGGCACAGTGAGGCTGCAATTGATGAACACACTGGCTGTATTTGATGGGCACAGTGGCTGCAATTTATGGGCACAGTGGCTGCATTTGATGGGCACAGTGAGGCTGTAATTGATGGACACCATGGCTGCATTCGATTGGGCATAGTGGCTGCACTCGATTGGGCACAGTGGATGCAATTGATGGCACAGTGGCTGCATTTAATGGCACAGTGGCTGAATTTGATGGCACAGTGGCTGCATCTGATGGGCACAGTGACTGCATCTGATGGACACAGTGGGATTGCAATTGATGTTTTTTTTTTTCAGTATTTTTCAGAATATTTTAGTTTGTTTGCGCACCAGCCGTCATGGTCCCTCAGACAACCCAGTAGCCAGAGAAGGGCTCAAGGGATAATGGCCTATTAATATGTAGACCAAAGTATCATAAACCCAAAGAAATGGATAGTCTCTAAAAAGGTGTACATTTGTAAAGTTGCCAAAAACCCTCAGGATGGGACAGCAGAAAAAGTTTTAATAGCTATGTCAAAATTGATAAAAATTGTATTACTTTAAACATATCACAGAGGGAACCCAGCGAGTCCAGCAAGTTGATAGTTGTAGAGTACAAACAAGATGAAAAAGAAGGCACGCACACCTAGTGTATTACCAATGACAATTTAATTAATTCAATTCATAAAAAGTGTGTACTCACAAAGCCCAATACGCAACTGAGCCATAATAACACACAGAGTGTGTACACATGTGCAAAAACACAACACGGTAAACAGACGTGTTTTGGGGCGCACTCCCTTACTCAGAGCTAGGCCTAGCCTAATGTGGATATTTAGCATGCTGGTCACTATGTTCTCTTTTTTTTTTTTTTTTTAACGATACATTTTTGTTGAGTTTTAAGTACATAACAATTAAGTGACATAGGACACAAAATCAAGTCTAAAATTGTCATATACCTATTAAAAATTTGGACCAAAACAATTCTACAATTAGAACTTTCCTCATTAGTGGGACCTATGACACCTTTATTTGATAACCCACGATTTCCGCCGGCTTTAAAACGTAAAGATTTCCTCATTTGGAACAAAGAATCTCATCGTAGAGTGTGCCAGATTACTTGCCAGGCAGCATTTCCACCTATACTAAACCTAATCTTTACATCGAAGCCCTCACTTACGCAATGGTTGGAATATCAGCAACTATTATCTTTCTTGTCCTCTCTTCCCTCAAATACATTTTTGTATAGAGACACAACTCAGTTTGAACTTCTATTGCTACAAGACTCAAAACCAAAACATGTCTTATCTTCAATCTGTAAGATATTAGCTATAAAAAACACCCTGAACTCCCTGAATACATAAGGAAATGGGCGAATGAGTTAAATGTTCAAATTGAAGATGCAGAGTGGAAGAAAGCATTTAATTTAACACATTGTATGTCACTAACAATTAAAGCACAAGAGACAAATTACAAACTTCTTTCCAGGTGGTATTGGAGCCCAATGTCATTAAAGCGTGTATACCCAGATAAATCAGACATATGTTGGCGATGCCATATATTTAAAGGTTCATTGCTACACATTTGGTGGGAATGTCCTCCAATCTTAAATTTCTGGGAAAAAATTATGCAGCTATACACTTTAGTTACTGGGTAACCAATATTAAATATACCACAAATCACTTTGCTCTCAATACTACCAGGATCATATAAGAATATTAAAAGGGGTCTTTTGAGACACTGGTTGACAGCAGCAAGATTAGTTATACCACGGCACTGGCGCTCAATACAAACTCCATCAGTTAAGGAATGGGCCAGTGAAATGGATGGTATAGAAAAGATGGAATCACTTTTAGCACTTGAATTGGATACATATGAGGAGCACCTTCGGACTTGGGTCCCCTGGAGAGTATATAGAGAAACAACAAGAATTTAGAAATTACTTGTAGGAACAGAACAAATTAGTGGTGAGTGGTGGGGGTTGTTGCTACCAATCCTTAACCTTGCCCTAATTTTTTATTTTTTTTTGTATATATATATATATATTTTTTTTTTTATATATATATTTTATTTTTCCTTTTTTTATTTTTTTTGGGTATGTTGTCTTGTCTTGTCTAGTTCAGTTTTGTTTGTCTTGACCTGTCTTGTCATGTCTAGTCTTGTCTTGCCCAGTCCTGTTTTGTATAGTCTTTTTGAACAATATATGGAAACAAAAATGTATCAGAAATTGATTAGATGAAATAACTATATTACTTATTTGAACACATCAATGTCTGTATCATATTCTATAATGTATTGTCATAATATAATAAAATCAGAATGAACCAAAATTGTCATATACATTACATCCAAGTAACAGAGGACTAGTATAAGAACAGAAAATAACGACCGTTAATACTGTTGTCAGAGAGATTAAAGTAACCACGAGATATATCCTGACTAATTATTTGGGAATCATTGGAGGCCATGTTTTTTGGAATTTGGGGTAAGTATTAGTGTCGATGGCCAGAGCCTTTTCGTACTCAGTTCTGAGACACTAGGAGATTGGATTGTTTGCCAGAGTCTGATTATGAGAGTTTTGGTAATAAAATAAGCACAGTGATGGTGTGGAATTCCTTAGGGATGCATTCTATACCCAGATATAGCAGAGCTAATGCTGTCACAGGCTTGAGGATGAAACCTGTAATTTGTAAAATTAACTGAAAGACTTTGGCCCAGATTCACAGAGCGATTACGCCTGCGCAACTGCTGTTGCGCGTGCGTAAGTCTAAATGTGCGCGTGCGTATAGTTGGACGCGATTCACAAAACAATATACGCCAGAAATCTACGTTTTTTGGTCCGGCGTAATTGAATTAGACATTCGCTTCCCTTCGCGCAAAACTGCGCTAGACACACCATTGATTTGCTAGTCAAATATGCTAATGAGGGAGTTACGGGGATTCACAAAAAAACGCAGTTGCTGCGCAGGCTACGCGATGTGCGCAACTGCAAAATGTTCTGTCTAAAGTTAGAGGACCTAAAAGCTGGTCTAAATTTTGAAAAAAAGTCTAATTGTCAGATAAAGCAACACTGTTAGTGAGGAGTTCAGCAGTCACACGTGTTGCCCAACAATCTGTATGCCAACATGCCAGGGGCATCGTCGCGCATAGCTATACTACTGACTTTAGATGAACAAAGAAGGATGAGGGCACGGAGGATGGCACTAAGGAGGGCACGGTAGATGTTTTTTTTTTTTTTGCTTATATAAAATTTACAATTTAATCTAATCTAATACAATATTCTTATCTGATACAAGCCCCTCACTCTTCACTTGATATATCACACACGCATAGACATCTTTGGCATGAGAGATTCTGAGGTGTCTCGCATCTTCAGATTCACCCCTCATGCCATCATGGAATTACCACAACCTTGCAGGAGGACATCAGCAGCCCAACACATGGCACCACCCATGACACCCATGACAGCTACATATACAATCAGAGCCCCATCCCCACAGATTTCAAACAGAACATGTATGGGGACAGCTGGCTGGTTGGTGAGTGACATGGGAGTCAGGCATGACTATCCCCTCCCGTGATGCACACCTCACAAGTGGCACATGCATGACTAACATCCTCCTGTCTTTTCCCTTCAAGGTGACTCTGCATATGCACTGGTACCCCATCTCATGACCCCATCTCATGCCAGCTCACATTATGCATCTTTGCACGTTAAACACACACATTAATCATGGCACAATGAGAATGCATGCATGCACACCACTGTGGTCCCTAGCACACAAAGAGAAAAAGAACACCCAAAAATCACACTAGCACTCAGCAAGAAACAGACACAAAAAAATCAGATGAAAAAATAAAGCCAGAAAACAAACGCTCAGAAATATATCAATCAAACAAACAGTCTCAAACACTTATCAAAATACACTTTCACAAAACTACCAACAAGCACTAGATCACACAGAACACTAATCTGACAACTACAAAACACACTCTAACGAACAACAGAGCAAAAGCACTTGATTCAATGGGAAGGGACACAAAGGGATGTACTTTTGCAATGGAAGGGCGTTTGTGTGTGTCTATTTATGCTGTCTGCGTAGTTCACAACATTGCCCTAGTCCATTTCCTATTTCACTGATTGCGCCGCTCCCGAGTTGTGAGCATGCGCACAACGGAGCTGACATGGTTTCCTTCACGCGCGCATGCGCGAGTCGGCCGGCCCTTCATTTGCATGGGGTCACGGCTCATTTCAATGTAACACGCCCACGTCCCTCCCAATTTGTATTACTCCTCCTTACGCCTCCGGAAAAAACCTTACGCTTGCGCAATCTCTTGCGTAAAAGCTACGTGAATCGCGGGATTACGCGGCTAGATTGCGCAAGTCTAACGGAAAAGTGGTGCGCTACGCCGGACCGATAATGCGCCGATCTACGTGAATCTGGGCCTTTGTGCCAGGACCCTTTTTTTAACTGCACCAGAATCACAAAGCATTTATGTGAACAGCCTTCATAGAAAGAAATGTTTTTTCACTTAAAATCTATGCTTTCTGGAAGGCATCAGAATCGCATAAGTGTGAACCTGGGACTAAAGTTGCCACAAAATGTTTCCGCAGCTGAATCTCAGCTGCCAAAAGGGTAAACTCCTGCAATTTACTGTGCAATTTTGCAGCTTGTTTTCTGGCACTGTAAATTTGCCATACAATGTTTCTGTAACTGGACTTCAGCAGACATGATGATACGGGCTCACCTGAGGTGCACCGGTCTAAGTACTAACCGGTGTTCACCAGAGCTGCTGATAGATAGATAGATAGATAGATAGATAGATATAGATACACAGACACAGAGAGAGAGAGAGAGAGGGGGGGGGGAGGGGCAGATAGAGACAGACAGAGATAAGAGATCTGTTAAGCACAGCTGCAGCAGGACGCAGTTCTCTAAGCCCTCACACACATACAGGAGATGTGAAGCATGGCTCTCTCCCCCCCTTCCTCCAGCCCGATCACAGTACATGCTGAGCATACAGCACAAGGTGCTGCTGGACATGGATGGGTTGGACAGTGACACTGGACAGGACAGACAATGTGACTCAGACAAATAAAGTGTTTTAAATAAGTTACTTACCTTAGATTCCTTTTGGAGCCAAAAAGAAAAGTAACACTGCCCTGGGGAAAGCCCTGCCCATTTCCTTCTGCAGAGAGGAAGCAGCAAGACCCAATTGGAGTGGAGAGAGTGGAGACACTGGATTGTGATTGGCTCGTGGCACATAGCCACAGAGCTTAAAAAAAACTGCAAATGAAGCGTCTTGCCTGCTTGCATTGGCATGACGCTTCAATGACGCTATAGCAGTGAACTTTGACCGGCGCCCATCTTGCACATAGTAGTGCTGTTAAAGGACCTTTTTTTTTTTCTTAAAGGGACAAAAAATATATATATATATATATTTTTTTTAATGGCTTTGGGGGAGGGGGGCGGCGCCCCTGCGCCCCCTATGGACGGGCCGCCACTGGTTAGTACCAGGTCATGGGCCTCAAGATTGTCCCACCAAGGAGGTGAGCAAGCCAGGGGCCAGTAGCAGATATAGCAGATAGGGATTCAAGCAGAAGCATAGTCAGAAACCAAGCCAAATATCGATAACTCATGATCGCAGGTTGGGAATAAGCAAAAGCATAGCCAAGGAACACGCCAAAGGTCGGTAATAAGTGGTAGTGAAGATACGGACAGCAGCAAGAGTGGTGAGACCAATATATTGGCTGGAGAGAGCACAATAATCTAGCAAATAGGAAGTGCAGAGACATGGCTTTAATTAGGAAGCTGATGGGAGTTAGCATTCAAGGAATTTTCCAGGGAGCTGTCTAGCATCTCAGGTGGCTCAGCAGGAAGAGACATCCCCAGACTCGGCAGTTTTGAGACCTGGGTCCTGACAAACTGCTTATAAAATGTTAGCTTAAAATGTTTGGCTTAAATTTCCTAGTATATTTAAATTTGCAAGTGCATTTATCACTACTCTCCCCCAAATTAACAATGCTGCTGTCCGAAAGTGTCTCTGTTGAGTGTAGGTACTCTAATGCCATGTACACACGATCGCAAATTCCGACAAGAAAAGTTCAATGTGAGCTTTTGGTCGCAAATTCCGACCGTGTGTAGGCTCCATCTGACTTTTTCTGTCGGTATTTCCTGGTTCTCAATTTTTCCAACAAGAAATCTATTTGACGCATCTTTGGAATCATTGAACTTAATTTTTCTCGACTCGTTGTAGTGTTGTACGTTACTGCGTTCTTGACGTTTGGAATTTTGTGTAACCGTGTATGCAACAAGTTTGAGCCAAAATTCTGTCTGAAAAAAATCCACGCGGACACCGGAGCCGCCAAGGCCACTGCCCGCACTCCAAGAGTGGAAACCACAGCCCAGCCGGTAAGTGCTGGTCCTCCGGAGGGGTGCTATTTCAGTGTATTGTCACACCACCGGGGGGTCTTCCTTGTTTGCCGTGCCCCCAAAAGAAGAAACCACCAGCCACCACTGGTAAGAAGAAGTCTCTATGAAGGGCACCCAGTATGTCTTCACCTCGCTAAATTTAGAGACCTTGACATGTTTTTTTTCTTTTTTTTATGTTGTCCTTAAAGTTGTATCAAAAGGAGATTTTCTCCATTGAATGGTATTAAAAAAAAAAAAAAAAAAGAACAATTTCAAGATTTAAATAGGATTTACTGTTAAGTTTGGGTTTTGCAGATTTCAAGTAGGCTTATCCCTACTGCTGTGCAGAAAGTTACTGTAAGTTTATTTTAAAACAGATTCATATTCTCATGCTGGTTATATGTGAAATATATTTAATGATTTTAATAAAAATTTAACTGGACTGAATTGTTTATTTTAACTATTTGACTGGACTAATTTAATGATTTTTGATGAAAAACAATTGGATTTAATTAAGTTTTCAATAGTTTATTGCTACGAATAAAAAATTGTAGTGTATAAAGATTTGAAAGGTACATATTTTATAGCACGTCTTATATTTTCCTCTGTAGTCACATGAAACTTTTGAATGCGTGCTATATTTAGCAAAATGACAATATATCACATTTACTATGTATTTCAGAGAAGACAGCTATTCCTGCTTGATCTGCATGTTCTTGTTAACTATTGCCAAGGGTTCAAATAAGCAAGTAAGGTGGGGGAGTCAGACATTGAGGTTTTACACTGTTCACTTGGAAAAGAAAGATAGCCAGGCCAAGATACAGAAATAAATTACCATAATTAAAAAGCATATGTACTTAAAGGACAACTTATCATTAAATGACCACTTTCCAGTAAGTGAACATGATGACACTCTTGGCAAAATTATTTTATGTGTGATTAAAATAGATTTTTCCCTAGGGGAAAACTGTCTAATTTCTGATTCTTTTTAAACACTAGAAAATGCGTTCCTTCAGCGCCAACGGAATAGTGTTAATTCTCATGAATATGAAGATCTTGCATATTTCATGTTGTTAATGATAACACTTATCAGCAATGTTTTTTTTTTGTAAAGTACTCTGAACTAGTTATACTGTATGTTTTACGTGTAACCTACTGTCAGACTGATAGCCAGTTACATACAGCCACCAAATTATTATTATTATTATAATACAAGATTTATATAGCGCCAACAGTTTGCGCAACGCTTTACAAGATCAGGGAAGACAGTACAGTCACAATACAATTTCTATATAGGAGGGATCAGAGGGCCCTACTCGTTAGAGTTACAGTCTAGAAGGGAGGGTCAAGAAAAAAAAGGGTAGTAGCTGTGGGGGATGATCAGATGGACAAAATGAAAATACAGTTGTTGGGTGTAGGTAGGATAGGCTTCTCTAAAGACGAGGGTTTTCAGGGATCCTCTAAAAGCTAATAGAGAAGGAGATAGATGGACAGATTGGGGTAAGGAGTTTCATAGGCTTGGAGAGGCTCTGGAAAAGTCCTGGAGACGAGCATGGGAGCAGGTGATGAGGGGGCTAGAGAGCAGGAGGTCTTGAGAAGAATGAAGAAAACGATTAGGTTGGTATTTAGAGACTAGGTCAGTGATGTAGCTGGGGGCAGAGTTGTGGATGGCTTTGTAGGTAGTTGTTAGTATTTTGAAATTAATTAGTTGGGTGAGCGGAAGCTGGTTTCTGCCGAGAACCTCGGCCGTGTGTACGGGGCTTAAGAGTTTGTTTTCACCTGCCTTCATTTCCTCTTCCTAACTATCCTGGATGTTCAATCCTTTGAAATTAGGGATCTCCAATGGGGGAACATGACATCAAAACAGTTTAGCTTTATATAATTTACATAATTTGCACCATCGATATCTATATATCTATATCTAGATATATATATATATATATATATCTAGATATAGATATATATCTATATCTATCTCTATATATCTATATCTATCTCTATCTCTATATATATATATCTAAACAATATTCAAGCAATGTAAGTGATCGTCATGTCCCAAAATGAGGGCCATGGCTATCAGTAACAATTTCATTGTGAAAAAAGATGTGGATGTAGGTTAACATTAAGGGCCAGTTCACACCAGACGCAGTTCCGTTCAGTTCCGTGTCCTTTTTTCTGCACAAAATGCATGCACAGTGTTTTCCATGTATTCCAATGGCTCTAGTTGGCTCTAGTTCACACCATGCAGTCAGTTTCCAGTCAGTTTCTGCACTTTAAATTGTTGTTTTCATAGGCGTGTGCACAGGGTGTGCCAGGTGTGCCCAGGCACACCCTAATCACCCTGTGCAGAACAGATCCCCCCTACTGATCTGGCTCCCCCTCTTCTCCCCCCCCCCCACAGCACTGCCAGCTTCCCTCCTCTCCTACCGGTTGTTGCTGTGGATGTTTTAGGATGAGTGGGGGAAGGGGCCAGTAAATATGCCATTTACCAGCCCCTTCCATTTCTGAATGATCGTAAGTGATCGGTAGAGTGTGGTTCAGCTTTGGGGTGCACACCCTAATGCCAACGGCTGTGCACACCTATGGTTGTTTTGTTGAAACTACAAGACATATGGAAGAACTTATGCCCCCATACCACTAGATCTATGATTATTGTATAACAGATGTACTTCCCTTTAAATACCCCTTTACTTCCAACCTCCTACCCCTACCTTATTAATTTAGACCACACCGAAAGTTGGAGAAAACATAGGCCGTAGCAGCCTTATTTATTAACACAAACTCTTAAATTAACATCAACATAAGAAACATCTGTTATAACCCATCAGTCTACCCTGTGTTGGTCTCTGCAGGAAACCTCGATCACCATCCATGTAAAAAATACTGCACTGCGGTACCTCTCCAATCTGCTGATAGGCCTCAAGCCGACCAGCTGGCTCAGAGACAACCATGGACCGCAGTGCCCCGTTACCAATACTTCCAGCTAACCTCCGTTATCTGAAATAGCAATATCAGGACCCATATCACCGACAGATCCTGATCCTGAACTTTTCTTCCCGAGGTATCATGCTTCACCCGCAAATACCAACACCCACCACTGCCACGACAACTTGATCAACTCAACCCTGTGCATGAAAACAAAGCAAAAAGAAAAACAAACCACAAACAGACACATAAAACAAAAACCTAGGGGAGGGTGGGCGGGAACTTCTCTCTACGCTGTATTGCCCGGGGGTGGGGTCAGCTCCTTTTTCTTTCTTCTCTGCCCCCACCCCTGTTAACCACCCAATCCTAAACTCCCTAACAACCCAGTACCCTGTTTCCCCAGTCATGCCAGCCCTCTAGCTATTACATGTTATTTCATTGCTCTGGGCTTTTCTTAACGTCTAGCTCTTTCCCAGGCTTCTAGTCAGAAGTATAAACCCATATTTGCTGTATGTTCTTCTTCAGGTCCTCCCATATTATATGACAGCACAGTTCAACTTAGTGACAGCTTCTCCCCTGCATTTAAAGTGCATCCAATCAGTATCTGTCATGCAGTGAAGGCAAGACTGTGCTAACACAACCAAGTCGTTTTTACGAACTTGGAATCATTCCTTCTGTCTATCAACCAGATGTATCATTGTGTTGCCACTAGTAACTAACATCCACACATATACACCCTGCTGCCAGACATCCATAAGTTATCATGTAGAGTAGACAATGAAAGGTATTTTGCTTTGTTTTGTTGTTTTATTTGGGGGATTGAACTTGATTGGGGGAAAGGATATGGGATGCTCATAGGATAAATTAGTATTGATAATGTTATAGCGAATTCGGCTTTACATTGACAAATGTCATGGTGGTTTACTCATTATCTTTGCAAATGTTGTGGCGGTTATGATTCACATTTCCTTGAATAGAACAGAAATTGTGGACTCTAATCTTGATAGCTTTACTTCAAACCATTCTCCTCCTCTGCACTCTCCCTGCAGACTTCTACCTCCAGGACACTTCTCCTCCTGCACAACACTTTACTGTCACAGCATTAGACATCCTGCCCCACCATCTTTAGCTGACTAGACCTCACTCTGAATAAGTCCTAGAAATAGTTTCACTTGATGATTCTTAATGGGCCAGGGGCCTGCAGCACCCCCTCTCGGTGGCCCTGAACATTTATTGTAAAAGATATGATCTGACAATGGACTACTGTTCCCAGCAAGCCCAACTTGCAAATCCTGCGCCCTCAGGCTGCAATGATTTGACACAAAACCCCACAGTCTCTCCTCAGGCTCTGCACCCAGATCCCCTGGCATGTCTCTCCCAGATCTCCACTGTGCTTCACTCCTACCCTGATTCCTTCCTGAATGATTTACCCGGACCGTGCGGATTAACTGCTTCTCCAGCTCCTGTTAAGGACACCTCTCTATGACTGTTTAAGGAGAGGCTCCCGAGCTCAACTGCCGGATCCACATACACCCCCCCCCCAGATGGAGGTGCTTCTCCTGCATGCAGTCTAGCACTCCATCCTTCAGTTCACCCAGCTGACTACTCAGCAGGCTGACTGTGAGTATATGTAGGAGGCCTGCTCCCTGCCAATCCTAGTTGGGGATTGGTCAGGGCTCCTTACATGTACTCCATGCCACTCCAACTCTCAGCCCTGCCCCTCTTCCAGAACATTCTCACTGAAAGCAGGGGAGGGCCCACAAGTTGAAGTACATGTCAGCCACACCCACTGCTACACTAACTACTCCCTGCCCCCAGAACAAATAAATTTACCTGCACTGACAGAACCTACAAACACTAGACTTCTAGCACCTACCTATGGTAGAGGGTGCTACACAGAGAAAAAGCCCACAAATTTCAGAGAATCCAATAAGAAGTATCAACCCATCCTAACTGCTGCAGTAGGAAATAATATGCATATATATGAGCTTTCTTCCCTGTGAAAGGATTGGTATTTATTTTCACTTATCTGCTGTACTGTAAAAACATTTCTTCAGGCTACACTGCAGTCATAAAATGCAACCTGGGATCTTCCCTAGTTTGTGACTGAACAATGAAGGTGCAGCAGCATAATAAGCTCATCTCCTGTGTAGGGATGCAGATTACAGCCCAGTGGTTGCCAGGATGGCCAGCAATGAAGATGTGGTGGCACACACGCTGATCAATTAGAAGTGACTGAAGAAGTATCTAGAAGAAGTTTTTCAGTAATGTTCTGTATGTCTGTAGAGGTTGATAGGGGCCTTATGAAATCAGGAAGCAGCTGCAGGAAGTAAGTTCTAACAAATTTGCAACTCTACTGTCTCATCACTTAACCAGACCCTGTTCCATTTATGTTCTCTAGAACAGTGTTTCCCAACTCCAGTCCTCAAGGCACACCAACAGGTCATGTTTTCAGGATTTCCATTATTTTGCACAGGTGATTCGATCAGTTTCACTGCCTTAGTAATTACTACAGCTGTTTGAATTGAGGGAAATCCTGAAAACATGACCTGTTGGTGTGCCTTGAGGACTGGAGTTGGGAAACACTGCTCTAGAATGAGATATACCAATGATGCAATATATCCAAACAAGTGAAAAAGTCCAAGTAAAGTGAAATAAAGTCCAAAAATTGTGTAACAACAAATTCCAGAAGAATTCCACCAGGTGACATAAAACATAGATAATTGGTGATCCCTCCACCTCTGATAAGGTTGGCTACTCTCACCTTAAGGTATGGACTCCTGTATTACCAGGTAGTCATGCAAGCAATAATCAAAACCAGGTAACGTATATTCATGTCAGATTGCTCATAGGATCGGCAGAAATATCGGACCAACATAAAATGAACAGGATCTAAGTGCTCACTGTTTGTTAATACTAAAATGTATTAGAGTATAAACGCGAGCTACTCACATATAGACCTTAAAACGACAGCATGTAATACAAACACTGATGTTTGTTTCCAAAGGACGGCAGCGGGTAATGTCAGAAAGCTCCTCCCCTGTACGCGTCACGTTTCCACGAACTTCCTCAGCGGGGCCCCGCTGAGAAAGTTCATAGAAACGTAACGCGTAACATGCTGTCGTTTTTTTGTGATGATTATGGCTTACAGGTCATTAAAAACCCCAAATCCACAATCTCAGTTAATTAGAATATTGTGAAAAGGTGCAATATTCTAGGCTCAAAGTGTCCCACTCTAATCAGCTAATTAAGCCATAACACCTGCAAAGGGTTCCTGAGCCTTTAAATGGACTCTCAGTCTGGTTCAGTAGGAATCACAACCAAGGGAAAGACTGCTGACCTGGCAGAAAACCATCATTGACACCCTCCACAAGGAGGGAAAGTCTTAAAAGGTAATTGCAAAATAAGTTGGATGCTCCCAAAGTGCTGTATCAAAGCACATTAACAGAAAGTTATGCAGAAGGGAAAAGCGTGGAAGAAAAAGGTGCACAAGCAGCAGGGATGACCGCAGCCTGGAGAGTATTGTCAGGAAAAGGCCATTCAAAATTGTTGGGGACTTCCACAAGGAGTGGACTGAGGCCGGAGTCAGTGCACCAAGAGCCACCACACACAGATGGATCCTGGACATGGGCTTCAAATGTCGTATTCCTCTTGTCAAGGCACTCCTGAACAACAAACAATGTTAGAAGCATCTTACCTGAGCTAAAGAAAAACAGACCTGGTCTTTTCTGATAAGAGTACATTTTGTATTTCATTTGGAAACCAAGGAGCCAGAGTATGGAGGAAGAATGGAGAGGCACACACTGCAAGATGCTTGAAGTCCAGTGTGAAGTTTCCACAGTCTGTGTTGATTTGGGGAGCCATGTATTCTGCTGGTGTTGGTCCACTGTGCTTCATTAAGTCCGGGGTCAACGCAGCCGTCTACCAGGAGATTTTGGAGCACTTCATGCTTCCTTCCACAGACAAGCTCTATGGGGATGCTGACTTCATTTTCCAGCAGGACTTGGCACCTGCCCACACTGCCAAAAGCACCAATACCTGGTTTAATGACCGTGGGATTATTGTGCTTGGTTGGCCAGCAAACTCGCCTGACCTGAACCCCATAGAGAATCTATGGGGCATTGCCAATAGGCATGTGCAAAAGTGAAAAATTTGTTTTGTTTCGTTTCGTTTCAATTCGTCATTTAATACATTTAGTTAACTTAGGTTCGTTACATGTGTTGAATTCGTTTTCGGAATTCGTTCGTTTTCGACCGAATTTCGAAAAATCCGGTCGAAATCGAAAATATTTCGACCGTTTTTCTAATTCGTTCGTTTTCGACCGAATTTCGAAAAAAACGGTCGAAATCGAAAATATTTCAACCAGATTAGAAAACAAATAGTGTCTTTTCGAATAGAATTTTTTTCGAATTCAATCCGAAAATATATATATCTATTTTTTTTTTTTCGAATTTCGATCGAATTTAGTCCACGGGTATTCGATTCGGAATTCGAAAAAAAAAAAAAATTCGATTTTGACCATTTTTTTTCGAAATTCGGTCGAAAACGAACGAATTCCGAAAACGGTCGAAATATTTCGCTAATATAGCAATTCGGGAATTCGTATGCATCCGAATGTCCGAATAATGGAAAATTCGTCCGAATTTCGATTCGGAACTAAACGAAATGCACATGGCTAATTGCCAAGAGAAAGACGAGAGACATTATACAGAACAATGCAGAAGAGCTGAAGGCCGCTATTGAAGCATCCTGGTCTTCCATAATACCTCAGCAGTGCCACAGGTGGATAGTTCCATGCCACGCCGCATTAAGGCAGTAATTACTGCAAAAGGGGGACAAACCAAATACTAAGTACATATGAATGCTTCTACATTTTAGAGCTCTGATATTGTTCTATGTACTATCCTTGTTTTATTGATTGCATGTAATATTCTATTTTTCAGAGATTGTGGATTTGGGTTTTTTTATGAGCTGTAAGCCATAATCATCACATTTATGACAAATCACGGCTTGAACTTGCTTTTCATGTAATAAGTCTATCTCATATATTAGTTTCACCTATTAAGTTAGTGAAATAAATGAACCTTTGCACGATATTCAAATTTTTCGAGTTTCACGTGTATGTTTTGGGTAGCTACAAGCTCGTATACCTGATGCCGCGTACACACGGTCGTTTTTTGCGATGAAAAAAAACCGACGTTTTCTGTGAAGTTAAAAACGACGTTTTTGAAAAGTCACTTTTCAAAGACAATTTTGCATACACACCATCGTTTTTTCACAAAAAGCGAGGTTACGTTCACCACTCTTTTCGATTGAAGCTCGCTTCATAACTAGCTTTTGGGCATGCGCGGGTTGAAAAACGTCGTTTTGAACGACGGTTTTGCTACACACGGTGACTTTTTGTGAAACAAAAAACGACGTTTTGAAAAACGACACAAAAAATTCAAGCATGTTGGAATTTTTTTTTGGTCGTTTTTTTGAAGACAAAAAACGACGTTTTGCCCACACACGATCAATTTAAATGACGTTTTAAAAAACGTTGTTTTTTTTCATCGCAAAAAACGACCGTGTGTACGCGGCATGAAGGTCAGGATCCGGGTAGGGCTGAGGGGTATTGAACATTTAAACCAAACACATTAAATCTCAAATAATACAACATGACACAAAACATTTTTATTGGAGTAATGTGGCCACAACTTTTATTAATTAACAAGATAATAACAATAACATGATTTACCAATTCTTCAAAATCATACAAGAATTGGGTGACGGGTCTCAGATCCGCATCCTGATTGGCCTGGGAGGAGGATCAGTGTTACAATAGTGAATATTCATTCACTATTGTAACACATCTGGGTGGGCTCCAAGCGCATTCTCTGCACCCAATGCCCACCCTATTTTGAAGCCTATTAGAGACTTTGTGTTAGGAGAATACCTGTAATGAGTGGAGAGAAATGGCCAACAACGTCAGACAAACTCAGTTCTTAGGTCTGCGAGAGATAGGAAAATCTGAATAGTTAGACCTATGATCAGTGTTGGGGTAACAAGCCAAAGTTGATGCAGGAGAAGAGTTTCATAGTCAGGGTCACAAGCCAAAGTTGATGCAGGAGAAGAGTTTCAGAGTCAGGGTCACAAGCCAAAGTAGACGCAGGAGAAGAGTTTCAGAGTCAGGGTCACAAGCCAAAGTAGATGCAGGAGGAGAGTTTCAGAGTCAGGGTCACAAGCCAAAGTAGATACAGGAGAAGAGTTTCAGAGTCAGGGTCACAAGCCAAAGTTGATGCAGGAGGAGAGTTTCAGATTCAGGGTCACAAGCCAAAGTTGATGCAGGAGGAGAGTTTCAGAGTCAGGGTCACAAGCCAAAGTTGATGCAGGAGGAGAGTTTCAGATTCAGGGTCACAAGCCAAAGTTAATGCAGGAGGAGAGTTTCAGAGTCAGGGTCACAAGCCAAAGTTGATGCAGGAGGAGAGTTTCAGAGTCAGGGTCACAAGCCAAAGTAGTTTCCAAACAGCAATAGATCTAGTAAGCAGGATTAGACCACAATAATCTGGCGACAAGCAATGCAGAGGCAAGGCTTATATAGGAAGTTCATGGGAGGACCAAAGAGTTCAAGGTTCAACAGCATTTAAGAGACAAGGCAGCGTTTTCCAATATATCAGGCAGGGAGCTGTCCAGCATCCCAGATAGCTCAGCGAGAAGAATCAATACTGAACACAGAAGAGGTCATAGGTTCAAGCCCTGGCCCTGACACTCTGGTTTTGCAGGGGACCAGACACATGCATATTGGGGGCTGCAGCATGGATAGGGGCCGCCGCTGTATCATACCATTATAAAGACATAATACATGACGTAATTACAATTAAAGACATCAAAAGAAGTCAAATAAACCTGTGCTGTACAGGGTCACAGCACTAACTTTAAAAATAAATGGTTAACACAATTAAAGCGGAGTTTCACCCTAAATATAAGATCTCCCATGCGCTTCAGCATACTGGCGTCAGCGCCAGTATGCTGGGTTTTTTTTTTTTTTATAGCACACTTACTGTTTTATCGTAGAAATCCTTTTCTGTCCCCCGCGTTGGACGGCGCCAGTACAGCGCGTCACATCTTCCTAAGATACCCGATATGGACTCGGGTATTTCCGGCGCTATGCGGCGCCTGCGCACAGACCTAGGAGCTGACTGCGCAGGCGCCGTATTTCTCCGAGTCCTATTTCGGAGAAATACGGCGCCTGCGCAGTCAGCTCCTAGGTCTGTGCGCAGGCGCCGCATAGCGCCGGAAATACCCGAGTCCATATCGGGTATCTTAGGAAGATGTGACGCGCTGTACTGGCGCCGTCCAACGCGGGGGACAGAAAAGGATTTCTACGATAAAACAGTAAGTGTGCTATAAAAAAAAAAAAAACCCAGCATACTGGCGCTGACGCCAGTATGCTGAAGCGCATGGGAGATCTTATATTTAGGGTGAAACTCCGCTTTAAGGAAATTTGGTTCCTTTTAACACATCCACCTTTTTTCTTGTAATTGTTATATGTGTCTTATGTTTATATGATAGATTAATATGTTTTTCTGATTTATTTTTGTTGTTTGATATGTCTCATCTTTCATGTATAGTGCAAGTTTTGGAGAATGTTTTCCTTTTTGATGGATTTTTAATGATTTTCTTTACAACATGGCTATGAAATAAAAAAGAAACAGCATTTGCAAAACCCTGGACTCAAAAGAAATGTTTATCTTTTTTGGATCTCACTGGTCTCTAACTTTAGATGCAACATGGACACTATGCCAACAAGAACACAGTTCATGCTTCAAATTGGCAGTCATTTTCTGTTTTATGCAGCAGAAAATAAAGCAGTGTGTTTGCATTAGTTTTTAAAAGAGCTTGCAACATTTCCCCGAATCCCCCTCCGTTTGCATGAATTTACAGAACATTATTATCTCCCTAGATTTTATACATGGTCCAGAGGTGATGTTTTTTCAACAGGAAGCAAAAAATATGCATGTACTTACTGGAAAGCAACGTAATAAAAATTTAAAACTGAAAAGCATGAAACATTCATGAAACACATGCCTTGCTTCCTCAAATTCTTTAATAATATACTGAATGCAAAATGAGCAGGTAAAGGTTTTTCAATTCCTAGCTGAATTAACTAAGACCTTCTTATTGTCACAGTTATCTTTTAAGGCCCAAGGGTTCTTCTCTGTGGGTCTCTCCCAAGTCATTCTTCGTTTTAGGGCTGGAATGACTTTAACCACATCAATACCGGGCACTTTCGCCCCCTTCCTTCCCAGGCCAATATCTAGCTTTCAGCGCTCTCTCACTTTCATTGACAATTGCATGGTCTTGCTACGCTGTACCTAAATGACATTTTTATATCTTTGTTCACACAAATGGAGCTTTCTTTTGTTGGTATTTATTTGCGACGTTTTTTATTTTTTTTTCTCGACAAAAACGAAAAAAAGAGAGGAAATTTGAAAAAATAAAATAAATATTTCTTCTTTCTATTTAAAAAGAAATCCAATAAAATCAAATTTTGTCATAAATTTAAGCCAAAATGTATTCGGCTACATGTGTTTGGTAAAAAAAAATCCCAGTAAGTGTATAATAATTGGTTTGTGTGATCATGGACAGATGTACGTAGATCACGGACATATGTGTGGAGATGATCATTGGGACATATGATTTTACTGTTACATATGTGGGGGACAGGTGTTTTTACTATTTGGGGACATGTATGGGGACATGTGTTTTGGACATTGTGTGTTTTACATTGTGTGTGGACACTGGGCCGGTCATTAGTGTGTAAAAAGCTGTAAAAAAAAGCTCATACTTACTGATCACCAGCCGGCTGCAGAGATCCGCTCTCCTTACCGACAACTTCTGTGTGAGGAGAGGAGAGCTGATCGCCTAGCAACCGGATCTGTATATACATTACATGAGGGCTGTGATTGGACACGGCCGTCATGTGATCAGGAGGGCCAATTACAGAGCCCTCCTGCCGATCTGAGATGCGCCGACTCCGGGTGACATGCGCATATCAGGATCGCGCCGCTACGCCGCTTCCTGAACGTCCCTCAGAAGGAGAGAGCGCCCACCTGGCCGTATATGTACAGTGGTTGAGTGGGGTTGGATTAAAGCTGAACTCCAGCCTTACCTTCAGTCATGCAGAGTTGTACTGCACTGGAAATGCTTAATTTTACTGCACGCTGTGAGCTTCTCTTATCACATATAGAATTTACCTAGAGTGATTTGCCTTAGAATGCCCACACCTCCTCATGTAATTCACACCTCCTCGTGTTATTATGAGTTTTGCATCTAGTCCACAGCATGAGTTTTTTTTTTTTTTTTAAGATGATTAAAGAGGAAGTGTGCTGTGATGTTTTAAAGAAACTACTTACAGCACCCTACTGGTCTGTCTACCAGCCATCTGCATTGCATAGAGAAGCATGGCGACCCTGTGATAAGGTTTTAAGATGTCACTGGCATGTTGATAAGGAGGAAGGGGTAGACTTAAAATTCAGCTTTAAGGTGTCAGAAAGAAAAAGGTACCAAAACAAGAACATAATTGGCAGAATCCCATGACGTATAAGAAATCCAAATTAGCAAATCTATTTATTAGCTGAAATTTTCTGTAACTGATTGGAAGTTAGTTTTTTTTAATGGCTGCGTATTATGGCTAGCAGGCAGGGGTCAAGTCCTGGGGAAAAAAGTGTGGGAACTCCCACTCAAAAAAAAATATGATACGCTCATATACATAATTACTAAAAAGCAAGTTCTTTCGAAATCCAGCGATGACTCGCGTCAGACCTCCGCAATGTCTCCTGGGAACAATGACAAAAGCTCCCAGGAGACAATGCGGCATCGAGGAAGTGACGGAATACCCGCACACTACCCAATGAATCCATATACAGGAAGCGGCCAGTAACATTAAGGTTCGCCTGCCCCTGGCAGTGACTCGAGCTGGGCATCGCAGCTTAGTGAAGGATTGGCTCAGGCGGCTCGGCTGCTCTAGTCCTGCAAAGGGAACTGAGTTCCTGCTGTGAAAAAAGTGCAGGAACTCCGTTCCCACGCGTTCCCTAGCGGTCTCACTTTTAGTTGCCAACGTTATAACTATGGTATTGTGATTACATCACTGATTCTTTTATATAGTAATAATTCAGTTTGCAAAGGCATTTGTTACAAAGTGTGAGGCTATTAAAGAACAAATTTAGATGAACATTTTTATACCTGGAGTTCAACTGTAAATTGACCTTGTACAAGACTGGTTATTAAAATACAGCTTAAAGGAGATGTCCGCTCAAAAAAAATAATTAAAAGCCAGCAGCTACAAATACTGCAGCTGCTGACTTTTAATATTAGGACACTTACCTGTCCTGGATTCCAGCACCGTCCACAGCAGAGGGCGCTGCTCCCCCCGCCATCCACGGTGAGGGAACCAGGAAGTGAAGCGCTCCGGCTTCACTGCCCGGTTCCCTACGGCGCATGCGCGAGTCGCGCTGCGCCCGCCGATTGGTTCCCGCTATGTGCTGGGAGCCGAGTGTTCTCAGCACACAACGGGGGGCGACGGGAGGTGACAACATGCCCGCATTCTGCCCGAGAATGCTGGGCCGGAAGTGGGTGCAAATACCTGTCTTTAGACAGGTATGTGCACCCCCCTCCCCCCTGAAAGGTGTCAAAGGTGACACCGGAGGGGGGGAGGGTTCCGATCAGTGTGAGTTCCACTTTAGGATGGAGCTCCGCTTTAACATTGTTTACTAAGCTACTTGAATAGTCTCAATTCTTTTGTGTCTCAGTTTGTTAGTTTTAATAAAAGTTATGATTTTCCTTGTACTATTTAACCACTTGACCCCTAGAAGGTTTTGCCCCCTTATTACCAGACTTTTTTTTTATTCAGCACTGCGCTACTTTAACTGACAATTGTATGATCAAGCAACACTGTACACAAATGACATTTATATAATTGTATTATATTTTAATTATACATTTTTATTATATTATAATTATATTTTTTAAAACAATTAGAGATTTATTTTGGTGGTATTTGATCACCACTGGGTTATTTATAATACAAAATAATACAACAAATGTAATTATTCTTTATGCAGTTTTTTAACCACTTTAATACTGGACACTTTCACCCTCTTCCTGCCCAGGCTAACTTTCAGCTTTCAGCGCTGTCACACTTGACTGATTGACAATTGCGCGGTCATACAACTCTGTACCCAAACAAAATTGTTATATTTTTTTTTGAGAAAGATAGAGATTTCTTTTGGTAGTATTTAATCACTACAGGGTTTTTTGTCACAGGCTCTTTACCAGGATCGGTTCTGCCGTGTGTCTGAAGAACACACCGCACCATGGTTCCCCACGCTACATGAGGTCCTGCTCTGAAGGACGTTATATGACTTCCAGTCAGAAGGGGAAAGCCAGCACCAGGCCTATTGCAGATTGGCGGAAGTTTTTTTTTTTATATTTAGTGTGTTTACAATGGGATCATGTGATCATATAGCTCAAAGCGACCAGGTACCAGAAGCTGCAATCTGCTGTGTCAAGGTGCGAGTAGAAGAGAGCCGATCGGCTACTCTCCAGGCGAGGGGGGGGGGGAATCTGCGCTGATAATCAGCACATTGATTATCAGTGCAGACCCATCGAGGATGCTCACTAGTGCCCACCAGGGATGACAATCAGTGTCCATTCCAAAAGCCAATCTGTGCCCTTCAGTTATGCCTGTCAGTACCTTCTAATCCGTGCTGCCTATCAGTGCTATCTATCAGTGCCACTCATCAGTGCTGCCTATCAGTACCCATCAGTGCTGCCTAAAAGTGCCCACCAGTAGTTCCCATCAGTGCTGCATATCAGTGCCACCTATTAGTGCCCATCAGTGCTGCTTATTAGTGCAGCCTATTAATGCCCATCAGTGCTGCATATAAGTGCCTCATCATCAGTGCCACCTTATCAGTGCCGTCTCATCAGTGCTCACCAGTGAAGGAAAAAAATTACTTATTTACAAAGTTTTATAACAGAAACTAATAAAAACTTTTTTTTAATCAGTCTTTTTTTATTTGCAGTGAAAAAAAAAATAACTCAGTGGTGATCAAATACCACCAAAAGAAAACTCTATTTGTGGGAACAAAATGATAAAAGTTTTGTTTGGGTACAATGTTGCATGACCGTGCAATTGTCATTCAAAATGCGACAGCCCTGAAACCTAAATATAGGTGTGGGCAGGAAGGGGGTGAAAGTGCCTTGTGTTGAAGTGGTTAATTACTGGCCCAGTCCAGAGGGCTACCAGGAGACATCATAGTTTGACTGAGACTGTAAACCTTTCTGGTAAATCAGTAACATTCTGTGAGCTGTAATGGATGAAGTGAAAGAGAAGTTTTGTTGCTATTGATAATTGCCTGGTCTGAAGTTGCACCATACAAAAAAGGGGTGCATGCATGTATGGCGTATGACAAGCACAGGGTTTTTAGGAACAAGACAAGTCAGAAAAGATGCAGTACTAGTGTCTAACGTGCAGTGAGCTATTCAGCGGAGGCCATATTGCTCATGACTACAGTACTAGTGTTGAGTGCATAAGCAGCCAGACGGTTAGGAAGTGGTGTGATTGGCATAGGTTACGGAAGGCCCTGGCAGTGAAGAAGCTTGTGGGCTTAGGCTCCATCCCTAGTGACTGGAACCCAGACACTGGGTCCAACTCCCACCATGGGGCATCTTAGGGACCCAGCACATAATGTTCGATAGAGTAAGGCCTAATAAGCATTGTGTTGTACAGTACACAAGACACACTTCCTAGTATTCAGGTGTAATATATGAATGAATGTCCCTGGAAGTGAGGTGACAGGTTGTTGGGCTGGTGGAGTCCAGTACAGCTTCAACGGTACCAGCTAAGAAATGCTGCACAATACAGAGAGAAGAGTTATGAAGTGTATTGATGACCTTTTATTCATAGTGCACAGAGTGTAATGCCCCGGACACACAGTTTTCCTTTTGGAAAAAGTCTGATGAGAGCGTTTGGTCGGGAATCTCGATCGTGTGTATGCTCCATCAGACTTTTTTCAACGGAAAAACTGCTGGAAAAACATAGAGAGCAGGATCTCTTTATTCCCACCAGGAAAAAAAAATGATCGTAATTTCCGATCATGTGTACAAATCCCAACGCGCAAAATTTCTACGCATGATCGAAAACAATTTGACGCATGCTCAGAGGCATTGAACTTAATTTTCTTGGCTCGTCGTAGTCTTTTATGTGTAGCGGGGTACTGCCATCATGGACTATAATTTATAGCGATGTAGAACTAAACCCCTCCGTTGTTTGAGTCAACATGTACATGATACGTTGATATTGTTGGAGCAGTGCATTGTGGGACTGCAAGAATCAGGAGATACGGACTCCATTGACTATTGGTAGAGAAAGACTACATTTCCCACAATGCCTGACCCCTTTCTTTGGAACATGTGACATCTTCGCACGGCCTCATGGGGGAGGTTACTTAAGAGAAAGGCGGGCAATCTCGGGGCCTTCATCTTCTCCTCTGCGGAGCTGTGTGGAGCTCCACAGCCAAGCAATTAGGCCTGAAGCCTGGGCCTGAGTCCATCGGGGGACCAACCATCCCGAGGGAAGCAAGACCAAGGGTGCCCAGCCTGCGTTCCAGGAGACCGGAGAAGTTTGCCAGCTGCCAACTGAGGAACAGTGGGGAGTCTGATACCGGAGACCGTGCGTTGCAGAATAGTGACTGACTGACGTGCCCTTTTGGAGAAGTACTTAGGTGGATCGGGCCTGTTTGGGTGAGAGAGCACACGCCCAACTTTCATTCCCTCACTTTGACATACAATTAAGTGTCACTCCATCAGCCGGAGGCACGTGTTTGATCTCTGACTGAACTATAGAGGCCTACTAAGTCGAGAGTTATTCTGCAGAGTTGACTGACGCTGACGAGCGATCAGTCCATCATCATTTAAGTACATTGTACCCTGTTTGACTGAGTTGATCCCACCTTACCCTTTTGGATTACAATCTAAAGTGCACCAACAGCTGCAATATAAACTTCGTTCTTAAGAGATCTCTGAGAGCAGATTGAGCAAGGCCTGGCAGGAAGTTTCCCTTGCATTAGCTGTTTTACAGGGCTGCCTGCTAGGGGGAGCTTGCGAGCATAGACTACCTCTAGAAATTTGAGCTCATAGTATTGATCGCCTCTGTTTTAATCCTGTTTCCTTTTGCTTATTTGCTGACTCCCACAAGGGCCCTTACAGAGTCATTGTGTATTAATATATATTTGTTATTAATTTGTCATTCAAACCCCCTTTATTCTCTTTACCAGACATAGAGTAAAGTTATTCATTTGGTTTGAATACACTAATTGTGTGATGTGTCTTTAATTCTGGAGATCGCTCACAGAGACAGGTAATCATATTATTGCATTGCCATTGCATGGTATATGTATGCTATTGTGGCCTCCGCCAAGAAGGGGCCACAATACCTTTTGCAATTGATCTGGTGTGCCAAGGGAGGGTTCGAGCTAGTTAAAGGGGGTGAATCAATCAAAGAGAGTAGATCCCAAATCTAACCAGCGGCTCCTTCGGGGGGAGGGGGTTCGTAAGTCACCGTGTTCTTGGCAGTCAAAGGTTCACTGAACTTGTGTGTGACTGTGTGTATAATACGCAAGGCAGGCTTGAGAGGAATTCCATCAGAAAAAAATCCAACTTTTTTCTGACGGAAAATCCGATCATGTGTACGGGGCATTAGGAGGAATTGTTGTATGTAAACAATGTAAAGAGTGGAGAAGTTGGGCCACAGATTACAAGGAGTTAACTGTGTACTTTTGGAGAGGCATCATTTTTAAGTTGGAGTCCTGCCTTAAAGGGACACTAAAGTCAGGGCTTTTTTAAAAAAAAAATAACAAACATGTGATACTTACCTCCACTGTGCAGTTCGTTTTGCACAGAGTGGCCCGGAAAGCTGTCTTCTGGGGTCCCTCGGCGGCTGTCTGGGCTCCTCCTCGCAAAAGCTTTCCCTCTTCATGCGAGAGCGCTCGCACGGAGGAAAGCTTTTGCGAGCGCGCTCCCGTGATACAGCGGCGGCCATAGCCGCCGACTGTATCACTCGGCTCCGCCCCCGGCGCGCCGCGTCATCCGCTCTGATTGACAGCAGCGCTAGCCAATGGCTGCGCTGCTATCAATCTGCCCAGCCTAGCCAATCAACGGCCAGGCTGGAAACCGAAGAGGACGACGTGGACGCGCCCGGGAGTTTCGAACGGTCAGGTAAGTACAACGGGGCCTCGGGGGGGGGGGCGGTGCTGTAAGATATTTTTTTACCTTAATGCATAGGATGCATTAAGGTAAAAAAACGTGTACCTTTACAACCCCTTTAATGCCAGCCTTGAACTAAACAACAGCCTCACCCCTTATTTGGGGCACTAGTGAGCACTCTCTCTGGGTCCCCACATGGGCACAGTAAGCTTCCAATTTTGTAAGCATTATCCAGAATCATTGAATGATAGTGATTGAATTTTAGCAAAGCCTTAATGCTTTTGGTCCCATTTTTCCATTGAAAGTCAGAGTCTTTCTTTAAAAGTCATGTGATAAAACAACAGCAATATGTAAAATGAACTGTGCCAGACACTTGGCTGTTTTTAGAATTTTACCATCTCTGTCTGCTTTTCAATGGTCAATGGTAAGAGATTTCTGCAATTTTATCTGGATCTGATTTTAAGCTTTCTCATGAAAAAAAAAAAAAAGTGCCAGAAATGCTTGACTTCGCCTTCTCGTAGTATGCATTTTTCTATTTTGAATTTAGCTCATTTTTTTGTGGGTCTTTCAAACATGGCTTTCAAATTTTAATCATGTTCTTCTATAGTGCTGCCAAACACTAATGCCGCGTACACACGGTCGTTTTTTGGGATAAAAAAAAACGTCGTTTTTTAAAACATCATTTAAATTGATCGTGTGTGGGCAAAACGTCGTTTTTTGTCTTAAAAAAAACGACCAAAAAAAAATTCCAACATGCTTGAATTTTTTGTGTCGTTTTTCAAAACGTCGTTTTTTGTTTCACAAAAAATCACCGTGTGTAGCAAAAACGTCGTTTAAAACGACGTTTTTCAACCCGCGCATGCCCAGAAGCTAGTTATAAAGCGAGCTTCAATGGAAAAGTGTGGTGAACGTAACCTTGTTTTTTGTGAAAAAAACGATGGTGTGTATGCAACATCGTCTTTGAAAGTGACGTTTCAAAAACGTCGTTTTTTACTTCACAAAAAACGTCGGTTTTTTTTCATCGCAAAAAACGACCGTGTGTACGCGGCATCAGAGATGATCCACATAAAAGGCTGCCCCTCGGAGTCCTGCATATGTTTCATTTACTTTCCTTTGGAATACTTGCTGTGCAGACTGGAAGCCAAATAGTAGGTGGGTAAAGAAATGCCTTGCTCGTGATATGTTAAATGTTGCAAGCATGGAACTGACCTTATTTACTTTTATCTACCAATATCCTGAACAGCATCCACAACTCTGAAGTACTTTGCACTAGCCAGTTTGCTAGTTATGTCTTCCAGTATATATATATATATTTACAGTTTTATTTTTGTATTTGGTAAATCAAGCATCTCAATGTATTGTTTTTCCACTATGACCATTGCACTCACCAGCTTTGATGGCCTTTGTTTTTCCATACCGCCAGGGCCGTCTTTAATATTGATTGGACCCTGGCCAAACATTTTCTTGGGCCCCCTCCCTCTACACCGACCACCAATGTTTGGGGGGATTTACACTGACCACCAGTGTAAGGGCAATTCTGCACTTACCACCAATGTAAAGGGAATATACCGATCACCAATGTAATGAAGAATTTACACTGACAACCAATGCAAAGGTGGGATTTTACATCAACAACCTATAATGAGGGTTTTCTACACTGGCCACCAATGTAATAGGGATTTACACTGACCACTAGGGATGAGCTTCGAGTTTGAGTAGAACTCATGTTCGACTCGAACATTGCCTGTTCGCCAAACAGCAAACTATTTGGGGTGTTCGCGGCAAGTTCGTGTGAACTTTAGAACCCTGTTAAAGTCTATGGGACTCGAACGTTTGAAATCTAAAGTGCTAATTTTAAAGGCTAATATGCAAGTTATTGTAATAAAAAGTGTTTGGGGACCTGGATCTGCCCCAGGGGACATGTATCAATGCAAAAAAACTGCAGTTTTTTTGGCAGCAGTGATTTTAATAATTCCTTTAAGTGAAACAATAAAAGTGAAATATTCCTTTAAATTTCGTACCTGGGGGGGTGTATAGTATGCCTGTAAAGTAGCGCTTGTTTCCCATGCTTAGAACTGTCCCTGCACAAAGTGTCATTTCTGAAGGAAAAAAAGTAATTTAAAATCACTCGCGGCTATAATAAATTGTCAGCTCCCGGCAATATAGAGAAAAGTCATTCATAAAAAAAAATGTGTGGGGGTCCACGTCATTTTTTTTTAAATTTGGGGTGGAGTTCCCCTTAAAATCCATACCAGACCTGAAGGGTCTGGAATGGATATTTGGGTGGAACCCCACATCATTTTTTTTCATTTGATGCAGGGTTCCCCTTAATATCCATACCAGACCCTAAGGTGAGTGATTTTAAATGACTTTTTTCCTTCACAAATTACATTTTGTGTAGGGACAGTTCTAAGCACAGGAAACCAGCGCTACTTTACAGGCATACTATACACCCCCCTAGGTATGAAATTTAAAGGAATATTACAATTTTATTGTTTCACTTTAAGCATTATTAAAATCACTGCTGCCAAAAAAACTGCAGTTTTTAAAACTTTTTTTGCATTGATATATGTCCCCTGGACCCGGGTCCCCAAACACTTTTTAGGACAATAACTTGCATATTAGCCTTTAAAATGAGTACTTTAGATTTCAAATGTTCAAGTCCCATAGACTTTATCGGGGTTCTAAAGTTCACACAAACTTTTGGTCTGTTCTGGTGCGAACCGAACACAGGGGTGTTCGGCTCATCCCTACTGACCACTAATGAAATAGGAGCATTCACAGTAACCACCGATGTACTGTACATATTAATGCAGCCTCTATTTAGGCATTAATGTCGCCGGTCTGTAGATATTTACATATTAATGCAGGTTATTTACATGTAAACACAGGGTCTGCAGGTCATATCAATGCTGCCAGTCCGTAGATATTTACATATCAATGCAAGTTATTTACATGTAAACACAGGGTCTCAAGGTGAGCCATCTGTACACGCAATAGGGCAGAGCTGGACTGCATTAGTGACAGAACTTCACACTGAGATATCAGGACACAGCACATAACTAAAACTTCAGGGGACAAGGGAATTTATACTGGGATAGTTGGCAAGTATGAGGCAACTGCTTTGGGCCCCACAACAATAATAGGGCCCAGGACAGCTTCCCCTTTTGCCCTGCCTTAAAGATGGTGGGCCAGATTTAGATACAATTACATTGGCGCAGAGTATCATAGATTCACTACGCCGCCGTATTTTACCAGGCTATACGCCGAATTCTGGTAGATTTTGTCCCTTACGGTATGGCGGCGTATTGTATTTCTCGCCGCGTAATCGAAATACGCGATTAGGGGGCGTGAAGCATTTAAATTAGGCGCGTCCCCGCGGCGATCGAACTGCGCGTGCTCCGTTCATAAATTTCCCGCCGTGCATTGCGTGAAATAACGTCGTTACGTCATTCGTTGTTTGAGTAGCGTCGTTTACGGACATTCCTATTCCCGGACGACTTACGTAAAAAATAAAAAAAGACGTTGACATTCGACGCGGGAACGACGGCTATACTTAACATGGGCTGTCTAATATTAGACCAGCAAAAAGCTGGTATAATTTTACGCAGCAAAAAGATGACTAAAGATGCCGTAAGAGATTGCGATTGACGTTCGTAACTTCGTGGATCGTCGGCAAAATCTCATTTGCATTCCCCGACGCGGAAAACGACAGGAACTCCACCCAGCGGCCGCAAATTTATTGCAGCGTAGATCCGAAGGCGTACGAACACGTAAGCCAGTCGGATTGAAGCCTGCAGCCGTATTTTCATGGTTTGAGGTTTCAGAGTATTGAAAAAACGCGCGTAATTTGAAAGTACTCCAGTCTAACGCGAGTTAGACAGGAGTAAGGGCTCTGTGAATCTGGCCCGGTGTTTTTTTTACACTTGTCCCTGATATGTCTCAAACCGACATGCTTTTGATGTGAAAATCTCGAGATTTTAGCTCCCCCACCTCTGCACTGCCTCCTGGCATGGTGGCCATCTGTAAGCGACGGGGCCCCAAAATCTTCTATTGCCCGGGGGCCCCATGAGTTGTCAGTCAGCCCCTGCAAATCAGTCTTTGTTTTTCTGATTCCCCCCTAAAAATAACTTGGCAGCCTCTGTGCTGCTTTGGGAGAACTTGCCTATTTTCTGGGGGTAAGCACTGCACTGAAAACAGAAAACTAATGCTGCTGCAACCTTTTAAACATTGGTATGTTTGATGCAATATGTTTTGGGAAAATTACATACACGTCATGGATCTGCAATAACTTTCCTACTTCTACTTTATTCATTCTGTGGATCTGTACTTTCTGCACCTCTCGTGTGGGTCCTTGACTATTTTCTTTAAAGATCACTAATCATACAGGAGCAGCTCTAGAGATGACATAAGATCTAAAGTAGAGCTGGGATTTTGAAAACCCAATTATATTTCTTTTTTAATGTTAAAGTGGTTGTGAAGGCTAAAGGATTTTTACCTTCTTGCATTAATGCATTTTTTTTTGGCCAGATTATATGTTTAGAAGCTGAAGAGTGGGAACCTTGAGTGGAGAGTGAAAACCAGTTTTACTTTTGACTGCTTTTAATTGCTGTGTTTGCATTTTTGGGTTCATTTTCACAAGTTCAATGGATGCAAGACTTGTGAAGGTGTTATCAAATAAGGGCTCCTATGTTAAAATGCATGTAACGTGACCTGTTAAAATGTTTAAAAAGTTAAAACGTTGTTCAAAGTTTGATTGAAATGGCTTTTGATTTCAGTAAATATGCTGCAAACACAACAATTGACAATTTTCAGTTCTTTACAACCTAAAAAGTGTTTTGAAATGTACTGTGCGTAGTACTTTGGAACAGTACATTGTAGGTTTTTTATTTTGAAAAAAACAACAAAAAAAAACTGTTATCATTAGGAGTTTTTTTCAGTAAAATTTGAATTGTAGTCTTAATAGTTGATAACATGAGAATTATGCTGACTGTTGTTTACATCAATTATTTAGGTAAACGAGAAAAATATCATTGGCATAATAATTTGGAACAGGGTGTATATAACTTCCTGTAGAACTCATTACTGAGCCTGCTTATCCTTGAGCTTGCCATCTTTTTGCTTACTGGAAATCTGACCAAGTGGAACTGGACTAAGTGGTGAGTGCAAAATAGGAGTCATTAAACCTGTAAGTAACATCTGAAATGTCCTGTTAGTAATATTATTATTGTAACTAGAAAAATGGGGGTTAGCAAGATTTAAGGTTTTGTGCAGTGCACAGTGTCCCACAAATGTGAGCAGGTTGCCCTTCTGGAAGCTCACATTAGAGATCTGGAAGAGCAAATTGCAACACTGGGCAAAACTGACAACCTTAAAATGAAGCAGGGGGCTAGTGGGGTTAATGGGGAGGGTGGAGGGGTAAGTCAGGATTATCAGGTAGGAAGGTAGGTTAGTACAGTTAGAGGGAGTGGTAGGGGCTCAAAGAAAAGGAAGGCCAGTCCTGAATTTGAGTACCCTAACAGATTTGCCAAGTTGGGTGAAGATGTGGGGGTATCACTGCTCCCCCCAACAGCCTATTAGTAGGGGTGGTGAGGGCAGTGCCGGTAGGCCTAGACAGTTGGTGGTAATAGGGGATTCTATAATCAGATGGACTGATAGAATAATTTGTCGCCAGGATTGCCTTAACCGAATGGTTTGCTGTTTACCTGATGCCAGGCTTCGGCATGTGGTGGACCAGATTGATAAATTATTGGGAGGGGCTGGGCATGACCCAGATGTCTTGGTCCATGTTGTAACCAACATGTGTGAAGGCTCCTTAAGAACTAATTTAAAGAACTAGGCTGCAAGCTGAAGGGAAGGACCTCCAAGGTGATATTCTCTGAAATATTGCCTGTGCCATGGGCAACACAGGAAAGACAGGGGGTGATTAGAGAGCATGGCTAAAGACCTGGTGTAAGGAGGAGGTATTGGGTTTTTAGAGCACTGGGCACTGGGAAGGCTGGAGGAGTATTTAAACTAGGATTGTGGAGAGGGAAAATTTGATTATAATGTGTCAGACAGGGGTCAGTCCCTATTGATGGGTGGAATGGGGAAAGGTGGGGGGAGGGCAATGGCAGATGATATGAAGTTTTCGTTGTTACAAACAAGAATAGGTGGAAAAGGTACTATTTTTACTAAAATAAAAAAATATGCAACATACGTTGGCAAAATGTGACAATGAATTAACATGTTTGTTCACCAATGCCAGAAGTCTGCCAAGCAAAATAGGTGAGTTGGAAGCTCTGGTGCACAAGGAGAACTATGATCTAATTGGTATCGCTGAATCTTAGCTTCATTCTTCTTATGGCTGGGCTATTAATATTCCTGGCTATGCTCTCTTTCAGAAAGACAGGGTAAAACAGAGCAGTGGTGGTGTCTAGGGATGAGCCGAACACCCCCCCGTTCCGGTTCGCACCAGAACCGTCATCCAGACCGATCGTTCACGCAAACTTTTAGAACCCCATTGAAGTCTATGGGACTCGAACGTTCGAATTCAAAAGTGCTAATTTTAAATGCTAATATGCAAGTTATTGTCGTAAAACTGGTTTGAGAACCCGGGTCTTGCCCAAGGGGACATGTATCAATGGAAAAAAGTTTTAAAAACCGGTTGTTTTTTTTTCTGGAGCAGTGATTTTAATGATACTTAAAGTGAATTTTTTTTAAAATAAATTCCTTTAAATATCGTACCTGCTGGGTGTTACTATAGGAAAAAAAGTAATTTAAAATTGCTTGCAGCTTTAATGTAATGTCTGGTCCCTGCAATATGGATGAAAATCATTGAGAAAAAATAGCATGGTTTTCCCTGCCCCCTCCCCCCAGGTCATTACCAGCCCCTTTGGCCCTATATACTTTGAACAGCAGTATACAGGCGGTGCAAACAAGACAGGGACTGTGGGCCAGATCCACAAAGATCTGCCCCGACGCATCTTATCTGAGATACGCTACGTCGCCGTACCTTACCTGGCTATAGTTTGAATCCATAAAGGTTTTGCGCCGTAAGTTACGGCGGCGTAGTGTATCTCAAGCGGCTTAACGGCGCGGAATTCAAGTTGGGTGGGTAGGGGGCATGCTCCGTTCAGAAATTTTTTCCGCCGTGCATTGCACTAAATTACGTCGCAGCAACGTTATTTTTTTAGCTAGCGTGAATTATGTACATTCCTATTCACGACTTACGCAAAAATAAAAAATAAAACAAATTTCGACGCAGGAACGACGGCCATAATTAACATGGCAAGTCTAACTATAAGCCGCAAAAAAGCAGCTTGAACTATACGCCGGAAAAAGTCGACTAGAGACGCCGTAAGAGAACGCGGCGGCTGCGCGTACGTTTGTGGATCTTCGGAAATAGCTAATTTGCATACTCCATGCGAAAAACGACGACAACTCCACCCAGCGGACGCCGAAGTATTGCATCTACAATCCGAAGGCGTACAAAGCCGTACGCCTGTCGGATCGAACCCAGATGCCGTCATATCTTGGTTTGCGGATTCAAACTAAAGATACGACGGCGTACTCTCTCTATGGATCTGGCCCTGTAGGTTTGTTGTTAAGTAGAATCTGTTTGTAATTTTGAACTGGTACTTTTTAAAGTGTAGCTCCAGCCAAAATATCTATTTGTTAAGCTTTTTGGAAAACATAGAGCAGTGAGTGCGCAGTGAGGTAGGGTAGTACGGTAGTGACGTTGTACAAAACAGCCATACTGCTATCACTGCTGTGGTTTTTGATGCCCTTCAGACTCCTGACTGTGTTTTAAAGATTTAACTTCACATCTATGCGATGCATCAGAGTATGTGCCTTGCTGCAGAATAGCCTATTAATTTAAAAATGAACTGCCTGCCACCCCTCAATAACACAAAAAAAAATGGGCCTTTTTTAAAAAAAAATTTTTAATGCCGCTGCACCAAAATACATGGTGCTTTAGTTAGCATGCATTTTTATATATATATATATATATATATATATATATATATAGTCGTTACCTTCTGACCGAGAGTGAGGTGGATCACATAAAAACGCGACAAGACTTACAACATAAATAGACCTAAAGTGTGCCTTTGTGGCCTGGTCAGTATGCCAAGAAAAGGGGGCATAACTAAAGTAAGTAATGGGTAGTTAATTGAAGAAGGATATGCTGAGAAGTGCCCTGAAAAAGGGAAGGGTGGGAGGGTGTTGAATGCGCAGACTCACGGACATGAGGTGAGCTGGGAAAAGTCGGCCCAGTGACGTGTAGTACCGCACACTGAACCGACAAAGAGCATGTGTGAGTGGGCTGCTTAAATACCCTCCGGCCTCCTCCCATAAACTCAGGCCACCATACTGGCCTTCTTATATATATATGTGTGTAAATAAAAGAAAATAACAAAAATAAATAGTCCGAACAGGGTTTACTTTTGGGTTCCCTTTTTTCTCTGACTGTATGTAAACTCGCTGCAAAGTATATTCCCATGGGCAATACGCTTAAAAGGCATAAAATTAAACCTATGTGGCTCACGGCAAAAGTTAAAATGGCTATAAATAATTAAAAAACATATTTAAAAAAATATAAAAATGAAGGCACGCTATCATAGTTTAAATGTTACAAAGCATATAACAGAATATGTAAAAAGAAAATCAAGGATGCAAAAATTCAAAACGAATGACAGGTTCCAAAAGATAGTAGGACAAAGGTCAGGTCTGAGCATGTAGGCCCTTTACAAAGTAATCTAGAGTGAGTGACTGGGGACAAAGAGAAGGCAAATAGAAGGCAATTTTATTAAATGCTTTCTTCAGCTCTGTGTATACAAAGGAGCATGGAGGAGCTCATGTCCATAATGGGGGTGTTAGTGACACAGCCCCAAATGATCCACAATGGCTCAAAAGTTATATGGTCCAGAAATATTTAGTCAGAATAAAGGTGGATAAAGCACCCGGACCAGATGGCATACACCCATGGATCCTAAAAGAATTGAGCTCTGTTATTTCAAAGCCATTGGCCCAGATTCACAGAGCGATTACGCCTGCGCAACTGCTGTTGCGCGTGCGTAAGTCTAAATGTGCGCGTGCGTATAGTTGGACGCGATTCACAAAACAATATACGCCAGAAATCTACGTTTTTTGGTCCGGCGTAATAGAATTAGACATTCGCTTCCCTTCGCGCAAAACTGCGCTAGACACACCATTGATTTGCTATTCAAATATGCTAATGAGGGAGTTACGGGGATTCACAAAAAAACGCAGTTGCTGCGCAGGCTACGCGATGTGCGCAACTGCAAAATGTTCTGTCTAAAGTTAGAGGACCTAAAAGCTGGTCTAAATTTTGAAAAAAAGTCTAATTGTCAGATAAAGCAACACTGTTAGTGAGGAGTTCAGCAGTCACACGTGTTGCCCAACAATCTGTATGCCAACATGCCAGGGGCATCGTCGCGCATAGCTATACTACTGACTTTAGATGAACAAAGAAGGATGAGGGCACGGAGGATGGCACTAAGGAGGGCACGGGAGATGTTTTTATTTTTTTTTATTTTTTTGCTTATATAAAATTTACAATTTACAATTTAATATAATCTAATACAAATATTCTTATCTGATACAAGCCCCTCACTCTTCACTTGATATATCACACACGCATAGACATCTTTGGCATGAGAGATTCTGAGGTGTCTCGCATCTTCAGATTCACCCCTCATGCCATCATGGAATTACCACAACCTTGCAGGAGGACATCAGCAGCCCAACACATGGCACCACCCATGACACCCATGACAGCTACATATACAATCAGAGCCCCATCCCCACAGATTTCCAACAGAACATGTATGGGGACAGCTGGCTGGTTGGTGAGTTACATGGGAGTCAGGCATGACTATCCCCTCCCGTGATGCACACCTCACAAGTGGCACATGCATGACTAACATCCTCCTGTCTTTTCCCTTCAAGGTGATTCTGCATATGCACTGGTACCCCATCTCATGACCCCATCTCACGCCAGCTCACATTATGCATCTTTGCACGTTAAACACACACATTAATCATGGCACAATGAGAATGCATGCATGCACACCACTGTGGTCCCTAGCACACACACCCCACATCCTCATCAAATTGGATTGGCACCAGTCCGCCATGCAAGACTGGTGAGCAGTAACGCCACGTCAAGGCTCCAATTATGTCACTGTACATTCATACACCATTCACACGGACCTGGGAATCACTTCTCCCTGGTCCTGGGGAACCCTTCTCCACCCAAATTGAGGATGACACCCTTTTTCCAGCAGGAATGTCACCCCCACATTCAAACATCATTCACAACCCAAAATATGCCAAAAATGACATCAAAACCAAAAAAAAAACAGAGCAAAAAAAAAAAATGCAGAGGACCAAAAAAAAAAACCATTCAAACCAAAAAAAGGGGGGAAAAAAAAATTAATGCCCTCTGCGTGAGCCACGCCTGGGGCGCCCCCGGCCACGGCCCCGGCCCCTCAGGGGAGATGCATGGGGGAGGGGAAAAGCCGGGGAAGGAGGAGCAGCCCCTGAGATCTGCCCACCTGGCGGCCTGCCCTCCAAGGCCACGGCTATTCTGTCCAGGGCAGCACCAAGTGTTGCCGTGTTGCCCTGGATAGCCTGGGTAAGGGCCCTCACATCCTGCCCAACGCCTGCTGCTGTAGTTTGCAGGTCATTTAGGCAGGTTGTGGAGGCCCGGGAGTGGGAGTCCAGGTTACCCAGCCTATCGTTGATGGAGGACAGGCTCTGATCCACCCGCCCCATAGTCTGGCAGAGCTGTCTCAGAAGGCGGGTCTGGGTGGCCAGGTTCCTTCTCAGACAGGCGGGCAGGAGATTGGGCGCCCCCCTGGTGCTCTGGGATGACCTCCTGGCTCCAGCTGATGGTTGTGGCCGGGGAGAAGGGGAGGCCCTTGTGAGGGGAGCCATGTTGGGGGAGGAGGGGGGGGGGCTCACCCTTAGGGAGGGCAGGCTTCTTGCAGCCAGAGGGGAAGAGTCCGCAGCAACCAAACGGCCAGTGCCTTCCATGGACTCCTCCTCCTCATGATTCTCCTCCTCCTCATTATCGTCCTCCTCATGATCATCCCCCTCCTCTTGTTCCTCCTCTGCGGACTCTGGCCATGTTGGGGGGGCCTCATTAGGCTGCTGTCCTGGGGTTGGAGCGGTAAGTCCAGATGGCCCTGCACCCTCCTGCACATCTGTGGATGACACAAAGCATTCACAGGTTGGAGGATCCACACACTTGCCACATATTCCCTTTCACCCCCTCCCCCACACATGCTACACACCTGAGAGAACTAAAAACCTTACCTGGCACCGCGGGGACCGGACTTGTGTCAAAGCCTGGCAGGCCCTCCACTTCATGCCGGTGAAAGGTCAGGGCCACCACACGCTCCGTCGCTGTAAATCTAACCCGGCATGGTGGGCCCCCTCCTGTGCCCCTGGCATGGGCATTTATTGCGGACAGTTTTTTTTTCACCTCACGCCGGAGGTCATTTATTTTCTTTTCTATCCCAGAGCGGGTCCGTGTCTCCCCCTCCCCCGATGAATTGACCTGCTCTGTGATCATATCCAAGATCTCCCTCCTCCTGGCCGGGGTGGTGGTGGCACTCTGCGGGCCGTGGAGAAAACGCCCATAGTCGGTAATGGCCCGGGCAAGAATTCTTTTTTCCCCCACTGTAAAATTCAGCTTTCTTTTTCTCTCAGTCATACTTCCAAACAAACTCACTAGCAGTCACCAAAAATCTGTCACAAATACAAGCACAACCAATCAGACAAGAACACACACAAAGAGAAAAAGAACAGCCAAAAATCACACTAGCACTCAGCAAGAAACACACACAAAAAAATAAGATGAAAAAATAAAGCAATAAAACAAACGCTCAGAAATATATCAATCAAACAAACAGTCTCAAACACTTATCAAAATACACTTTCACAAAACTACCAACAAGCACAAGATCACACAGAACACTAATCTCACAACTACAAAACACACTCTAACGAACAACAGAGCAAAAGCACTTGATTCAATGGGAAGGGACACAAAGGGATGTACTTTTGCAATGGAAGGGCGTTTGTGTGTGTCTATTTATGCTGTCTGCGTAGTTCACAACATTGCCCTAGTCCACTTCCAATTTCACTGATTGCGCCGCTCCCGAGTTGTGAGCATGCGCACAACGGAGCTGACATGGTTTCCTTCACGCGCGCATGCGCGAGTCGGCCGGCCCTTCATTTGCATGGGGTCACGGCTCATTTCAATGTAACACGCCCACGTCCCACCCAATTTGCATTACTCCTCCTTACGCCTCCGGAAAAAACATTACGCTTGCGCAATTTCTTGCGCAAAAGCTACGTGAATCGCGGGATTACGCGGCTTGATTGCGCACGTCTAACGTAATCGCGGTGCGCTACGCCGGATCGATATTGCGCCGATGTACGTGAATCTGGGCCATTGTTTCTAATATTTAGGGACTCTTTAATGACTGGAATGGTACCACTGGTGATCACATTCCACCAAAAGAAAGCTCTATTTGTGGAAAAAAAATACGTAAATTTTGATTGGGAGCCACGTCGCACGACCGCGCAATTGTCAGTTAAAGCGATGCAGTGCTGAATCGCAAAAAATGGCATGGTCTTTGGCCAGCGAAATGGTCCAGGGCTGAAGTGGTTAGTAAAAGACCACATAGAGTTTTTGCTGGAAAAAAATATTTTAGGCAACAGACAGCATGGATTTGTGAAAGACAGAAGTTGACAAACAAACCTGTAAAAACATGGACAGAGGAGAGTCTGGGGAAGTGGTATACCTGGATTTTGCAAAAGCATTTGACACAGTTCCCCACACAGCTCATGTGTAAGGTAAAGTCTACAGGCTTGGAAAGATCAATTTGTAAATAGATAGAAAACTGTCTAAAAAAAACAAATTCAGAGAGTAGTGGCCGCTAGCTGAATGCTTTTAACCCCCGCTAGCGGCCAAAAAACGGTTAAAAGCTTCACTTCCTAAGCACTTTGCAGGATATCAGGGAACTTGAGAAAGTGCAAAGCAGGGCAACCAAAGTGATAAGAGGCATGGAGGAGCTCAGCTATGAGGAAAGATTATAGGAACTGAATATTTTCCCTCTTGAGAAGAAGAGATTAAGGGGGGATATGATCAACATGTACAAATACATAAGTTGGCCATATAGTTAACTTGGTGTTGAGTTATTCACTTTAAGGTCATCACAAGAGTAAGAGCTGTGAACATGTGCAATAGAATCCCTCCAGAGGTGGTTCTGCAAAGCTCAGTAGGTTGCTTTAAAAAAGACCTAGATTCTTTCCTAAATGTACATAATATAACTGGGTACTAACATTTCTACGTAAAGTTTATCCAGGGAAAACCCAATTGCCTCTCGGGGGATCAGGAAGGAATTTTTCCCCCTGCTGTAGCAAATTGTATCATGCTTTGATGGGGTCTTTTGCCTTCTTCTGGATTAACTGTGAGTGAAGGATTGTGTATATGCGATTGTTTTTTCTTTTGGTTGAACTAGATGGGCATGTGTCTTTTTCCAACCTAACTTTGTATCCTTCTGTGTGTTGCTCCCCGCACAGCCCCCTCAATACTCACATGAGCCCCCACTCAATCCAGCGATGTGCACAACAGCCTTGGTTGTCCCAGGTCTTTCTCCCCCTCATTGCTCTCCTCACTGTCAATCACAGCCAGCGAAGAGAGAGCAGGCGGCAAAGCTGAGCCACAGCTCGATGTATCTCATGTACCCATAGAGCGTGGCTCGGAAGCAAGCACACCCCAGTGCTCCCTTAGTATGCGGTTTGCTTTTGGGAGCGCTGGTCAAGGGGGAGGAGGCATGAGTTCCGGAGGGGGACCCAAGAAGAAGAAGAGGAGGTAAGTATAACATGTTTGTTTTAAAAAATAAAAAAAAGCTGAAGCTTTAATATTATTTTAACAAGGAAGTCTAATTTGTGGATATGGACAACAATTCCACTTTTACTCAATCTTTCTTCACTCCTGTTAAGTAGACATGTGCGATTACGTTAGTTTCAATTCGAACATCCGAATAGCTGAAAGTACTAAAATACGAAAATTACAGAATTACAAATAAGCAAAATAACGAACAAGCGAAAATACGAACGTACGATTGGACAAACGTACTAAAATTCGAAACAACGAAACAGCAAAAGAACGAAAATTACTATCTATCTATAACGAACAATTTGCATTCCGTATTTTAAATCCTTTGTCTGTTCATAATTTCATATATTCGTATTTTCATTTGTATGTTCGTATTTTCATTTGTATGTTTTGTAAATCCATTTTTTTGTCTGTTCGTGAATTTGTGTACTCAAATCGTTATTTCAAATGGGCACTGGGCAGTGTAGTTGGTGAGTGATGTATCTTACTTAATATCTTAGCCAATCAGCTTTAGACATGTGCATTTCGTTTCGTTACGAATTCGAATTCGGACGAATTTTTCATTATTCGGAAATTCGGATGCATCCGAATTTCCGAATTACAAAATTAATAAATTTAAAGAAATTCGAAAAAAAAGGCGAACAAAATTCAAATTCGAAAAGAATTCGAAACGAATCCGAAAAGAATTTGAATCGAATTAGAAAATTCGAATCGAATTAGAAAAGAATTAGAATTGAATTCGGAAAAAATTCTATTCGAATCGAATTCGAAAACAATTCGAATGAAAATTGAAAGCAAGTTTGAATCAAAATCTAAAAAATATAAATCGATTTCTAAAAAAGAATACAATAAAATAGAATATAAAATAATAAAACAATAGAATGAAAATCAAAGAATAGTAAAGAACAGAATAGAATTTAATAGAATGTAATCAAATACAATAATACAAATACAAATACATACAATCAAATCCGGTTGAAATAATTTCAAATTCGGTTGAAATAATTTCCAATCCGGTGGAAATAATTTTCAATCCAGTAGAAATAATTTCAAATTTGGTTGAAATAATTTCCAAAGCGATTGAAATAATTTCCAATCCGGTGGAAATAATTTCAAATTCGGTTGAAATGATTTCCAATCCGGTGGAAATAATTTCAAATCCGTTTGAAATAATTTCCAATCCGGTTGAAATAATTTCAAATCCGTTTGAAATAATTTCAAATCCGTTTGAAAAAATTTCCAATGCGGTTGAAATAATTTCCAATCTGGTTGAAATAATTTCCAATCCGGTTGAAATAATTTCCAATCCGGTTGAAATAATTTCCAATCCGGTTGAAATAATTTCTAAAATGGTTGAAATAATTTCCAATCCGGTTGAAATAATTTCAAATTCAGGTGAAAAAATGTCCAATTCGGTTGAAATAATTTCCAATCCAGTAGAAATAATTTCAAATCCGGTTGAAATAATTTCAAATCCGGTTGAAATAATTTCAAATCCGGTTGAAATAATTTCCAATCCGGTGGAAATAATTTCAAATCCAGTAGAAATAATTTCAAATTCGGTTGAAATAATTTCAAATTCGGTTGAAATAATTTCAAATTCGGTTGAAATAATTTCAAATCCGGTTGAAATAATTTCCAATCCAGTTGAAATAATTTCCAATCCAGTTGAAATAATTTCCAATCCAGTTGAAATATCATCGAATTTGGTTGAAATATTAACGATAACGGATGAAATATTGTTGAATTCTGTTGAAATATCATATATCAAAATATGATCGAATTCGAATCCGGTAGAAATATTATCAAATCCAGTAGAAATCTTTTCGAATTCGACAGTTTTTCAAATTCGGTTGAAAACGATCAAATTCAACCGGGTTTTTGAATTCGGTCGAAAACGATCTAATTCAACCGGGTTTTTTCGAATTCGGTCGAAAACGATCGAATTCCGAAAACGAATTTAACAAATTTAACGAATTTAACTTAACAAAATTAATTAAATAATGAATAAAAACAAAACAAATTTTTTCCTTTTGCACATGTCTAATCAGCTTATCTCTTTTGTGCTGAGTCACATTGGACAGTGTAAAGCCTCAGACTTCAAACAAACTTTTCCGTGGATTTTTGTCTGAAGGGAGTTTTGAAACCGAAAATTTTTGTCTGATTGAGCATACACACGGTTGGATTTTTTGGAAAACGCTAATTTTGAAGTTTGTTGGCAAAAAGTCTGACCGTGTGTACGGGGCTTAAGAGAAAGTCTATCTTAATATGGATTAGTCGCATGTTGGAAATTAAACTACAATACGAGATTGTGAAAGACCGGGCAGCAATGTATTAACGAAAGTACAAAATTATTATCTAACAAAATTGCAAATTTCGAATCAACGAAAATAAATTAGACAGAATTACGAATCATTCAGTATAAACGAAAATAAAACTGTTACGAAAATACGAACAGGTCCGAATAGGAAAACTTGCATCTTCCGAAATACAAACTGGTCCAAATAGGAAAACTTGCGTCTTACGAAATTACGAATCTTTACGAACCCACCGAACGAGACAAAACCAAAAAAAAAAAAAAAAGTTCTACTGTTAAGTAAGGTCCTCTTTTTGTCTCCGATATAATTAACATTTGCATTAATAAATAAAGCTTCATGTAAGGGTACAGAACAGAGTTTAAATACATATGCAAACATAATTGAGAAAATAGATTTACATATTATTTTTATGTGATTATATAAACAATAAACCCAGTGTTTCTTTTAAAAAGAAAAAGCATTATATGTATGTTAAAACAGCCCATTAAACAGATGAATTTAAAATTGTAATATGGTGAAATGAGTGAAATACACAGACATACAGCACACATGTATTGCTTAATACAGATGCCAATACATTTGTGTGTGAGAAAGATGAGCAGAGGCAGGGAGTATGCTGGGAGATGCATTGATCTGTGGGCCTTTAATTAAATGCCTTTTAGCTAGACATCAAAATGAGATCGCAGAGGAGAGAGAAGTCAGAGAGAAAGAAGAAAATGGACACCAAGCGGCTACAATTCAACAGTGGAAGAGAGAAGGAAAAAGGATAGGTATTGCAGTGAAATAGAAGACACAGCAGAAGGAGAAATGGTGGGCATAGAGACCTAAGGATCCTTTGCAGAAAAATTGAGTAGAACTTGATTTTATGTCCAACAATGTTGCCAAATATACGTGTTGTGTTACCAGTAACCCAAGGTTCAACTCCCCCCCCCCCCCATATAACAACTAAGCTGTCCTCACTTACATGGACTACTGTAGTTATCTACGACTAGACCATACTTCCCACTAATAGATCTAATATGATTTTTAGATGATACATGCAGAAATGTGTACAAAAATGTCCTATTATCTTGTTGGGTCAGTGCATTAGACAAATAAATTACAATAAAGACTTGAACCATGTTATTCAGTATAGACAACAAAAGAGACCTACAATCCCTTTCGACTTGGTAAAAAACAATTTGACATTGATCATGGTAAATTAATGCCTTTCAGCAATCATACAGGACAAACAAGCCTATTTGATAAGATCTGGGAACCATGGATCAAATACTTGTCTGACCCGTTGTGAGATCTCAGGGATTGGCCAAGTTAAAGGGGTTGTAAAGGTATTTTTTTCCCTAAATGGCTTCCTTTACCTTAGTGCAGTCCTCCTTCACTTACCTCGTCCTTCAATTTTGCTTTTAATTGTCCTTATTTCTTCTGAGAAATGCTCACTTCCTGTTCTTCTGTCTGTAACTCCACACAGTAATGTGAGGCTTTCTTCCTGGTGTGGAGAAAGCCTCTTGAGGGGGAAGGGGGCGAACAGGATGGTCAGGACACTCTCTACTTTTCAGATAGAGAAAGGAGCTGTGTGTTAAGCCACGTACACACGATCAGTTTATCTGATGAGAACGGTCTGAAGGACCGTTGTCATTGATTAACCAATGAAGCTGACTGATGGTCCGTCGCACCCACACACCATTGGTTAAATAACCGATCGTGTCGGAACGCGGTGATATAAAACACAACGACGTGCTGAAAAAAATGAAGTTCAATGCTTCCAAGCATGCGTCGACTTGATTCTGAGCATGCGTGGATTTTTAACCGATGGTCGTGCCTACTGTCATGGAGTGTTTCTACCAGGTCAATAGACTCAGAAGATATATTAATTGTCCATTGTGTAAGCCTGTAAGCCTGTAGAGGTGCTGCTCCTAGACCTTTCCATTGTGACAACACTGTTTAAAGCCTTTTTGATTATCAGGTGTATTGAATTAGCATGTCAATTATGTTCAAGGGAACTTGCCAAGCTATGCGGGGCCAGGCTGTCTGGGTAACACATTTTGTTACAATTAGTAATTAACTCAACTAAATGTCATTATGTAAAGGAATGCGATCTCTCAGGTGCAGTAATTATGTCCTGTTAAATTGTGTACATTGATTACCCCCTGGGGCTTCTGTTTTAATACATATAGTCTTCCTATTCAAGCTAATGGACCAATCCCTGTTGACTATTCCAAGTCCTCATTTGCATGGTTAAGGAGGACCTAAGTGGGACTGCATATACTTTACAATTGACCAATAGGAAAGCGGTTGTTGGGGGTGGGATGTTCCAAATTCTGTATAAAAGTGTGCTGTGTACTTGAAAATAAGGAGTCATGTTTGAACATACATACAGCCTGCCTGGTGTGTGTTCTAAATGGATCTCGAACGGCACATAGGTGTAGTTCGGATCTGGGAACTTTGGATGATTGGACCATCAGACGTTGCAATCGGCAATCTGATCCAATAGAAGCAGAGGAGTGTTGGGAGAGCAGAACCGAGCGAGCAAGGGTCTCGTCACACCTACTAACGATCAGTTTTGACCTATCGGTTAGGAATCCATCGGTTAAATTTAAATCAAGTTTCACCTTTACAACCCCTTTAATCATACAAAATCTGACAGATATAACGTTCAGATACCTAGAGGTTGCAGAACAGACCTGCAGCAGCTACCATTACTAGACAAGTGCATTTGTTTTTGTCCGAATGCATTTTTGGCCGAATTTCAGGTATTTTCATTATCATTTTAACAAACGATAACGAAAGCACAGAAAACGAAAACCGAAAGATCGATATAAACAAATGCTTTATTTTCGTTTTCGTTGCGGTCGAATGTGCCCAACCTTAACTCTAGAAAGAAAAGATTTGACATAGAGAGACATGAAGATTCGACATAGAGAGACATGAAGATTCGACATACAGAGACCTGAAGATTCGACATAGAGAGGCATGAAGAGTCAAATTTTTATTTATTTTTTAAGATTCTCTCGATTCTTCTTCTTTTTTTTTCTTCTTCTTCTTCAGCCCTGTACACACGATCCGTCCATCCGACGGACAGTTTTAATCGGTTTGAACCGATCGTGTGTACGCGGCTTACTTCTTCTTAGAACATTCGACAGACACCATAAGCCTTTAATGACAGATTCGACCTTAATTTGGATTTTCGGACGAATGCATTTTTTTTAAGAAAAACTAAATAAATAATTTTGGGAGTAACTAAATAAATAATTTTTTGGACGAAAACGAAATTACGAAAAACAAAATATTTCAGTGTGCACATGTCTAACCATTACCTCCCTTCTGCCTTGGTGGATCTGATTGAACAAAGCTTTTGATACCTACTTGTAGTGTCAATGTCAAAGCTTTCTGCTGCACAGGAAGGTATGGACCAATAGGAAGGTATGGTGCAGAGAAAGCAGGCAAGCTCTAACACTACCTAAAAGCAGAACTAAATTTTCACTCTTCAGAGGTGTTTTGAATTGCTAAAGACTTTTCTCCTCTGGGGACTCAAATAGCTTCAGAAGCAAGGCAGCACACTCAATTGGGCCAATTTATTTTCCAGTATACCTTTGGAGTTTGGAGGAAACCATCGCAAGTACATGGAGAACATGTATGCAGATAGTATTCTGGTCAGGATTCCAACCAAGAGACCTAGTGCTGCAAGGCAGAGGTGCTGACCACTAAGCCACTTTGCTGCCACTCAAGAAGATATTGTACAGATGTTCTTCATTATTGTGATTTTACTTCTACTTTTCATATAAAGCGGTTACGCAGTGTGTCTAACTATAAGGCCGCGTACACACGATCAGACATGTCCGATGAAACTTGTCCGACGGACCGTTTTCATCGGACCACGCTGAAGTGGTCTGTTGGTCTGATGTGCGTACACACCATCGGACCAAAATCCCATCGGACCAGAACGTGGTGACGTAGAACACAACGACATGATGAAAAAACGAAGTTCAAAGCTTCCAAGCATGAGTCGGCTTGATTCTGAGCATGCGCGGGTTTTTGGTCCGATGATTTTGTGTACTAACCATCGAACCTGTCCGACAGACAGGTTTCCAGCGGACAGGTTTTCAAGTATGTTTTGAAACTTTGGTCCGCTGGAAAACGGTCCGATAGGCCGTACACACAATCGAACATGTCTGCTGAAACTGGTCTGCGGACCAGTTTCAGCGGACATGTTCGATCATGTGTACACGGCCTTAACTGCAAAGTTCAATAGGCACCACAGTTTTACAGAGGGCTTTTTTTCAAGGGTAACTTGAGTTCCACCACCTCTGGCTCAGACCCTTTGGTGCCTGCTTACCACAATCACTTGTAAACACAGAAGTCTGGTTTCTGTGTTTACAAGTGACAGCTCTGCACTCTGTATGTAATTCAATCCTGGTATTTAATGCCCCTTTAAGATCACCCTACTGTTTGTGAAATTTTACTGACCACACCCACTATTTGATATGATTTGGAGGGTGTGTTTAAGGGAAGGGGTTTTGTGGGGCTGTGGTTAAGTTCCAGCACCTATTGTTTGAGGGGAAAAAAGCCCTGGTTTTACCACTTTGTCCAGTGCACTATGTGTCTAGTGGATCTGGTCTCTCTCTAGATAGAACATAATAGACCTGGTCAAATACACACACACTTTCTCTCTCAGCACTACAAGTCAAGTAGAATGCTTGTGGTCAGGGTTGTCACTCATCTATGCCATATCAGAGCACTGGAGTTGGAGGGAAAGACTATAGAGAGAAAATAACTGCTCTAGATTTTATCTGTGATTTAGAGTAAAACTTGATGGTTAGCTTAAGGTTAAGATTCGGTGCAATAAATAAAGATTAAAGGGGATCTCTCTGCAACTTTACAGCTCTGGATGAATAATTACTTATATGTCACAGTATAATTGTGTCCTTGAGCTACAGTCAAGTGACTTTACCTAAGCTGAGCTGGTCATCATTTCTACATCATTTCATACATAATTTCTGCATTTCAACAGTCTCCTCTTCCCCAGTGATCAGATTTTAATGATGTAGCAATTCACATAGACAGGTCTGATCTGTGTCAGAAAATGAATAACTGTATTTGGTTTTGAATGATTGTGCCTTGCAAGCATCTCAATTGTGGTAATAAAATGTTAACTTTGAATGATGACTAAACAAAGATGGTGCCAACCTCATGTAGAGAAAAGCAGAAGAAGGCATTGCCAGGGGGAGTACAATGATCTCTGCGAGAAGCAATAAACACCTGCAAGTGTTAAGGTTTCACATGGGTCAACAACCTCTTCTACATTAAATGTCAATTTACCACCATTAGACAGCTGGCGTGCCAGAGAACAATAGCAAGCTGTAGTTATATAGTTTGTTTTCAATTTTTTGTACTCATAGTTATACTGTTAATAGCAAGGTAAAATATATATGAACCCTTACCTTGTAAAACAGCCCCTTAAGTTTAGGAATGGAAAGTAAAAACGTGTGTGTGTGTGTATATATGTATATGTATACAGGGCCTTGCAAAAGTATTCTCCCCCCTTGGCTTTTTACGTATTTTGTTACATTACAGCCTTTAGTTCAATGGTTTTTTAATCTGAATTGCATGTATTGCATCAGAACACAATAGTCTAAGTTGGTGACGAATAATTCGAAAAATAAATGCATAAAACTTTTTTTCAGAAATAAAAAACTGATAATTGGCATGTGTGTATGTATTCACCCTCTTTGTTATGAAGCTCATAAAAAGCTCTGGTGCAACCAATTATTTTGAGAAATCACATAATTAGTGAAATGGTGTCCACTTGTGTGCAATCTAAGGCCTCGTACACAGGATCAGTCCATCCGATGAGAACGGTCCTAAGAACTGTTGTCATCGCTTAACCGATGAAGCTGACTGATGGTCTGATGTGCCTACACACCATCGGTTAAAAAAACGATTGTGTTAGAACGCGGTGATGTAAAACACAACGACGTGCTAAAAAAAAGTTCAATGCTTCCAAGCATGCGTCGACTTGATTCTGAGCATGCGTGGATTTTTAACCGGTTAAATTTTAAAGCATGTTGGCTTTTTTTTAACCGAAGGTTCATCAGACCGGTCCATCAGACCGTTGTCCTCTGGTTAACCTATCGTGTGTACGTGGCCTAAGTGTTACATCTGCCATTACATATACACACCTTTTTGAAAGGCCCCAGAGGCTGCAATTTCTAAGCAAGAAGCACTACTAACCAAACACTGGCATGAAGACCAAGGAACTCTCCAAACAAGTAAGATACAATGTTCTTGAGAAGTACTAGTCAGGGTAAGGTTATAAAAAAATATCTAAATCTTTGATGATCCCTCGGAGCACCATCAAATCAATCGGCCGCACACCAAAACTCACAAACTGGGCAAGGAGGGCATTAAGCAGAGAGGCAGCACAGAGACCTAAGGTAATCCTGGAGGATCTGCAGAGTTCCTGTCAGGGAAGACAGACTTTCCATGCAAGCTCCCGGCATGCACGCATGCGTACTAGCACTTTAAGACACACACCTGTCACTAATAATGGAGTCAGGCAGGCTATTTAAGCAAGGCTCCTACAGAGGTTCCTTGCTGTTTGGTCTGCAGCTTCCGTGTCATTTCCTGTTTCCTGTGTGACCTCTGACTCTGATCCAGCTTGTTGTTACCTGTGAATACCTGCTGCATGTTCTGATCCCGGCTTCCCTTAGACTCTGATCCTGCCTGCTGATTCTGTCTGATGATCTTCCGGTACTACTTGGCTTGTGACCTGACCTCTCTTCTGCCTAACGTCTTTGCCTGATCGGCCTGTCTGACCCTGCATCCCGCTCATCCAGCCTGCTACAGCTCCCAGCCCTGCAAACCTGCATCTGGTACTGCTCCGTGGTTCATCCCAGCCTGCCACCAGTCAAGCATCGTGTCAGCTCATCCACCTGCTGATCACCGCTACTACAGGGACTACTGAACTGTTTACAGGCACTCATACCCCACCGTGCTCCTGTGGCTACTGTTTCACTGCCAGTAGACCGCGAGCCGGAGTTGTACGAGAGGCCTTCCTCTGCACGTCAGGCTCACATCCCAGGTACGTAACAGTTCCACAGCAGAGACTGGAGAATCTGTAGATAGGACAACCATAAGCCGTATGCTCCATAGTGTTGGGCTTTATGGCAGAGTGGCCAGAAGAAAGCCATTACTTTCAGCAAAAAACAAGATGGCATGTTTTGAGTTTGCAAAAAGGCATGTGGAAGACTCCCAAAATGTATGGAGGAAGGTGATCTGGTCTGATGAGACAAAAATTTTACTTTTTGGCCTTCAAAGTAAACGCTATATCTGGCGCAAACCCAACACATCACATCAACCAAAGAACACCATCCCACCATCCCAACAGTGAAACATGTTGGTGGCAGCATCATGCTGTGGGGATGTATTTCAGCAGTCGGGACTGAGAAACTAGTCAGAGTTGAGGGAAAGATGGATGTTGCTAAATACACTCTGTGTGATTTGTGGCTAGGACGGAGGTTCACCTTTCAGAAGGACAACACTTGAGTGGTTTAACTGGAAACGTGTAAATGTGTTGGAATGGCCTAGTCAAAGTCCAGACCTCAATCCAATAGAAAATCTGTGGTCAGGCTTAAAGATTGCTGTTCACAAGCGCAAACCATCCAACTTGAAGGAGCTGGAGCAGTTTTGCAAGTAGGAGTGGGCAACAATCCCAGTGGTAAGATGTGGCAAGATCATAGAGACTTATCCAAAGTGACTTGGAACTGTGATAGCCGCAAAAGGTGGCTCTACAAAGTATTGACTTTAAGGACGTGAATAGTTATTCACATTGACTTTTTATTTGTTGTTTGCTTTACAATAATAATAATAATAAAAAAAAAAAAACATCTTTAAAGTTGTGGACATGTTCTGTAAATTAAATGATGCAAATCCTCAAACAATCCAGGTCAATTGCAGGTTGTAAGGCAACAAAACATGAAAAATTCCAAGGGGAGTGAATTATTTTGCAAGGCACTGTGTGTATAATATATATATATATATATATATATATATATATATATATATATATATATATATATATATATATATAACACAGTATATAAAAAATATATAAATACCTTTTTTCAATTTTTTCCTATTTTTTTTATGTCATCACATGATGTCGGTTAGCAGTGGCAAAAAAGGGGCTTAGAGGGGTGGAGGCGTAGACTGCAGGGGGGGCATGTCAGCAGGAGCAGAGAAACAGCAGTACACTGATCTTCCTAGTGTAGCGCCTGGGTAATTTCCAGAACCAATGCTAGTGTAAATTTAGAGGGGGTCAGAAAGTTAAGTAACTCTGACCATGTTAATTGGTTCAAATTTGAAGCCTCTGTCTCGCTGTGGGCTCATTCTGTCGTTTCTTGGGTGCTGATCACACCCCAGGCTGACAGGTGGCAGCAGTGGAGTCAGGAATTGGGTACCTTTTCCAAGCAGTCTATTAGGAGGAGTTTCCTTCGCTGTGTGCATGCTGGCAAGGGGGTATTTTCCTGGGTCTTCTTCCTTCAGGGTAGCCATACCACGGCACCCCAGCAAAATGGCCTTCCGGGCCAGGATGTGCGTGCCACACGGTGTACCTGGTTCCCGGGACCACGTTGGTCCGGAAAATCTGAGCTGCGGCTGGGGCCCAGTGATCGACTGGGTCCCTAATCTAAAGCGGTCCCAAGCGTTAGTCCTGCTAGAGGAAGCTGTTCGACGGAAAGTCTGCCAAGAAGTGCCAAGAGAGGCTGACGTTCCAAGAGGGTTTCAACCATCCAACGGGGATTAAGGTAACTGGGTGCTGAGAGGCTGGATGTCAGTTGCCTATCAGACAGTAACCTAACTACAACTACCTGAGGGAGATCCAGGTGTCATTCTGCTAAGTCCGCCATTGAGAGCCAGGAATTGTCGTGGTGTTTGACTGTGCGGTAATTAAAGAGTTAACCTCAGGTAGTTAAAGTCTGGGCGCACGTGCAGCGGAGTGACGTGTGCCTGCAACGTGCCCAGAAAAGAACCTAAAGTGGGAGGAGTTACCCACCCATGCGTGACAAGTAGGGCGAGTTTGGACAGAGTGATTGCCCGCCCACGAGAGAGGATTGTGCAACATGTCTGTGTCCCCAACGCCGTTTGAGAGATTGAGGCCTCCGATGTCTACGGTGGGAGTTAATCCAATGTCTGCCTTTTGCTTGGTGCAAGAAATGTGGCGAGTATTGGTTTAGAGTGGAGCAACCGATGGAGTCTCCCCACGAATACCGGATTGATTGAATCACTAGAACGGTGACCGCGGAAGAAGTTATTCCTTTGCCCGCACCTGATACCACTGATACTGCGACTTCTGCTACTGCTACAATCACTATGTCATCGGCTGCCACTCCGATGGTGTCCCCTGAAGTAAGTGACTGTGAGGCTAAAGAAAGTATGCCTGCTGTGAAGGGGGATGCTGCCACCGAGACTGTGTGTATGGCGGTGGTCCCTGCTTGGCTCACTTCTGGAAAAATGGGCCCCCGTAAAGGACTCCCACGGCTGTGGTCGAGGCCTACCTATGTGCGTACATGAAAAGGACTCCAGGGGGAGCATTTCCCCTGTCGAGGCCAGAACCAAGGACAAGGTCAGTACATCTGTTGTGGAACGTGCGTGTTTGCCTGTGGAAGAGTATAACCATTCTGAAATTGACTCTTCCTCTGACATGAGCGATGATCAATGTTTGAACCGGGGCAGTCTGAGCTACAATGTGGCAGAAGTTCCTGTGCTTCAAAACCCTGCAAGCCTAAGGGACACTCCCAGGATACCACGCCATGGGTGGATATCCCGCAGTTAACCTGGGGAGTCACAGTGACAAAAAGTCAATAACACCAGGGAGACTGCTCCAATCCCAGATGCATTGCCTGTTGTAAAGAGAGCTCCGGATGCCCTTGTTATGCTGGGACTTCAGCGCATTGTGATGAAGAAGGTGGCCCTGAATTATGAGTGGGAATTCCCCTATGTGCTCCCAGTCCTTTTGGCACTGATTGAAGAGATGAGGGAGGAATGGTGTAAAAATGCCATCTGGGAGTACTTGGGTGTACCAAAAGCTGATCGCAACACAGAATATGCTGTTATTACTCTTGGCCATCGGTTTGAAGGTTGCCTGAAAGAGTGGAGTCCTGGACGGTACATCTACCATGACATAGTGGTCATTAAGAGCCCTGGAAAGGTTAATCGAGTCTATTCCATTACTACATTAAATGACCAAGGTGACATTATCACTTTGCCAGATCCCAGGTTTTACCTGTAAGCCCAATACCTGCAGTGTTACTTTTTGCTTTTACTTGAAGAAGTCCTAACCAGGAACAACCATGTTCTTATTTTTTTTCTCCTGATCCACATTTGGCTGTGATGTGATGAACTTTGGGGGGAGGGAATACTGTGAAGGACTTTTATGCAATTGCCTATATACTTCAGTGTAATTCTCTCCCTGCTATTTTTAATGTCTGTGTGTTATGGGGTCTGCCTCTAGCCCTGGATAATTGGATTACTTTCCCCTTTGTAGAGGCATCTGTAAAACCTGTTTAAACCAGATTGCCATGCTGCCAGTAAGGGACAATGACTTTTCAATGCTAAGTGGCTTGTGAAATACCTTTCCATTGTGTTCTGCAGATGAATAGCCGTGTCAGAGACGAGACGCCTAGCCACCCGATTAGATAATTGACTCATGTTAATTGTTGTTCTGATTGCTTCATTGTAGTAATTACCCCCTGGGGGCTTTTGTCTCAACACACATATTCAGGCAATTCAAGCTTTGGGACCAATCTCTGCTGTGTCATTTTCAAGTCCTCATTTGCATGGTTTAAGAGGACCTGAGTGCAGACTGCATACTTTACAATGGACCAATAGGAAATCGGTTGTTGGGGGCGCAATGTTCCAAATCCTGTATAAAGTGTGCTGTGTACTTTCAATGAAGTGTGTCCTGTTTACATTCAGCATTAAGCCTTGGCTCATGTATGGATTATTCGGCGATTCCAGGGATATTCCTACTCATGGAATATTGGGTGATTTCTTTTATGGGAGAAGAAGGGAAGGCTTGACGGGGATATGTTCTACCACCGTCACAAATACGTTTAGCTAGTTTAGATTAGGTTCCTGTGGACTTCACCAACAAGAAATAAAAAAGAAGAGAACTTTTTTTCTTCTGATTTGTTCTACTTTTGAGCATGAACTGCGCTGCCCTTGTTGTTTTGGGACGCTGCCGTTAGAGGGCAGTGTTCTGCAACTTCTGACAAAGAACATTTCTCTTCTTAGGCCTTTATAGTTGGAGAAAGGTTCCAGCACTTAGTTTTAAAGATGTCTCTTTGGGAAGAAGGAGGCTTCGCCTTAGATGGCAAAGGTGCAGCTTCATTCCCCTCAGTGACTATAGGAAATGTAAATGTTTGTGTGCATATTTTTCTATTTTTGTTTTGCAGGTTGTTGATCATCTATCAAGACTGTCGGAGAATGGGACAGACTAGATAGACAGGCATTTTAATGTCAAAAGTGTACCACTGTGAATATTGTAAAAATGTTTTATATTTTTATACTCTTCTTTATTCCTTTTCTTTACTTTACTTTACTGTCAAACAGATTCAGGTAAGGTGTTCAGGACTGAACACCATTTTGTTTAGACACTGGGGACAGTGTCTATTTAAGTGGGGGGAGTGTGTAGCGCCTGGTTACTTTCCAGAAAAGATGCTAGTGTAAGTTTAGAGGGGCTCAGAGAGTTAAGTAATTCTGACCATGTTAATTGGTTCAAATTTGAAGCCTCTGTCTCAGCATTGGCTGTGCTGTGGGCTCATTCTGTCGTTTCTGGGACACTGGTGACACCCCAGGCCGACAGGTGGCAGCAGTGGAGTCAGGGATTGAGTACTTTTTCCCAGCAGCCTATCAGGAGGAGTTTCCTTCACTGTGCATGCTGGGAGGGGGTATTTATAAGGCAGACACCATTTTCCTGGGACTTCTTCTCGTGTGGCGCCCACCTTCAGGGTAGCCATACCACAGTCCCCCGGAAAAATGGCCTTCCGGCCCGGGGTGTGCGTGCCCTGCGGTGTTCCAGGTTCCAGGACTACATTAGTCCGGAACATCTGAGCTGTGGCTGGGGCCCAGTGATAGGCTGGGTCCCTAATCTAAAGAGGTCCCAAGCGTTAGTCTTGCTAGAGGAAGCTGTTCGGTGGAAAGTCTGCCTGAGGAGTGCCAAGAGAGGCTGGCATTCCAAGAGGGTTTCGACCATCCACCAAGGATCAAGGTAAAAGGGTGCTGAGAGGTTGGACGTCGGTCGCCTATCAGACGGTAACCTAACTACGACTACCTGAGGGAGATCCAGGTGTCAAGTCTGCTAAGGACCATAGGGAGGGTCTGTGGCAGAGACTTTTCCCTGAGTTCTGTGTGACAATCTGGCTGCCAGGCTGGTGAGAGAGGCTTGTCCAGGTGCGCTATGCCCACCCTGGCTAGAGTGGTGAAAAGAGATAGTGTCGTTAGAAGCAGGACTGTTTTCCCTATTGCTTACACCTGAATCTGCTATTTCCATTTGTACTAAATCTCTATTCTTTACTAGGGATGAGCCGAACACCCCCCGTTCGGTTCGCACCGGTTCGCGCAAACATTTAGAACCCCATTGAAGTCTATGGGACTCGAACGTTCGAATTCAAAAGTGCTAATTTTAAAGCCTAATATGCATGTTATTGTCGTAAAACGGGTTTGAGAACCCAGGTCTTGCCTCAGAGAATATGTATCAACGTAAACAAAAGTTTTAAAAACAGTCATTTTCTGGAGCAGTGATTTTATTGATGCTTAAAGTGATTTTTTTTCTAAATTCCTTTAAATATCGTACCTGCTGTGTGTCTATAGTATGCCTGTGAAGTGTCACGTGTTTAGAACTGTCCCTGCACAAAATGAGATTACTATAAGAAAAAGGTCATTTAAAACTGCTTGCGGCTTTAATGTAATGTCTGGTCCCTGTAATATGGATGAAAATCTTTGAGAAAAATAGCATAGGTTTCCCCGCCCCCCTCCCCCAGGTCATTACCAGCCCCTTTGGCCCTATATACTTTGAACAACAGTATACAGGCAGTGCAGACAAGACAGTGACTGTAGGTTTGTTGTTAAGTAGAATCTGTTTGTAATTTTGAACTGGTACTTCTTTAAAGTGTAGCTCCAGCCATAAAATCTATTTTTAAGCTTTTCTGAAAACATAGAAAAGTGTTATCATCCCTGTAACATTTTTTTTGCTGTCTGTGTGCATCTGTTCAGAAGATTGCACCTCACTTTCTGTCCCAACAGAAACAGACAGTACACATACCACGTAGCTGTAGGTGCACACTGCAGACAGTACACCACATGAAAGTACTTACACCAAAATACCCTGCCTGTAGTATTAATATGAGAAGATCTCTGCTTCTAGGAGTAAATATGAGAAACACCAGCTTTACATTAGGTGCACAATGTGCAGAGGACACAGACAGTACACACACAACGTAGCTATAGGTACACACTGCAGAGGACACAGACAGTACACCATGTGAGAATACTGCAGCTAGCACAATCACCTGCCTGCCTGTCAATATAATTAGGAAGAGTGGATCTAGCTAAACTATACAGTGTATAAATATATATACAACACCTGGGATGCATACATATCCTCTACACACTGTAATTCTAACTGACTAGCCTGCCTGCCTGCTCTATCTACCTGCAAAAAATTACACTCTCTCTCTGTCTCTCTCTGTCCTCTCTTAACCACCACAACATACTACACAAGGCCGACCTGCAGGCGGCCTTTTATAGTGTGGGGCGTGTACTAAACCCCTAAACCCCCTGAGCCATAATTGGCCAAAGCCACCCTGGCTTTGGCCAATTATGGCTCTCCGTTTTTTGCAAGCTGTGATTGGCCAAGCATGTGGGTCATAGTGCATGCATGAGCAATCATCAGCCAGCAATGCACTGCAATGCCGCAGTGAATTATGGGCCATGACACGCCACTCGAATTTGACGCGAACGGCCCGTAACATTAGTATTTTTGACGAACTGTCGAACATACGATCGTATGTTCAAGTCTCTGCCTCAGCTTGGCTGACTGTGGGCTTATTCTGTCGCTTCTGGGGTGCTGCTCCCACCCCAGGACGACAAGTGGCAGCAGTGGAGTCGAGGTTTGGGAGCTTTTCCCCAGCAGCCTATCAGGAGAGTTTTTTCCTCGCTGTGCATGCTGGGGGAGAGAACCCAATGGTCTGGGTACTTCTTTGAGTGCCAAACCCACCTTTAGGGTGACTGTATCACGTGGGATGAAATGTGGGATCGCCCATTTAAACACTTAGTGGCTGCGAGAGACAGACTAATCCAATTTAAGTTTTTGCATAGAGTGTACTACACTCCAGCCAGGTTGGCATCAATATATCCTTCGGTATCTGCTGAATGTTGGAGGTGTACATCCTCCCCTGCGGATGCACATCATGTGTTCTGGACGTGTCCCCTGATCCAACAGTTCTGGAAGGGGGTCACGGACTGCATTACAGAGGTGCTGGGAGTCCCGGTCCCGCAGGAAGTTAGTGTCTGTTTACTGGGTCTGGTGGAGGAGGTAGTCCCGTCTAGAGCGCACAGAACACTACTGAGCATTTTGTTATTTTATGGGAAAAAGGCTATCTTACTGAAATGGAAGAATCCAAGGGCCCCTGAGATCGCTTTCTGGAAGGGGTTGGTGAATGCTATGCTACCGTATTACAAAGCAACTTATTTGTCCCGAGGATGTGTGGGGAAATTTGAGAAGGTGTGGAGGGCCTGGTACGAATCGGACCTCACGGTGGGGTAGGGAGTGGGTGTCCAATTTTGGTCAACATATATTTAACCTGGGAGCGGACTCATCTCTGGTCTCTTGGCGATATTGGTAGCAGCATGCCATGGAGGAGTATGTTTTTACTGATGCGATCTTGGGTTAAGGCAGGTGGGGGAAGGGAACTGAGCAGGGGGAGTGGAGTGGGGGGGGAGGGAGGGCATTGTTTTGTTTATGCCATCTGTGATGGCACAATGTTTTTCATGTTCCCGGTCATGTTGACCGATGGTTTAACTTGGCAACCTGGCCAAGGGATGTATGTTTTATTGTTTGTGCAAAAACCTTTAATAAACAGAAATTTATAAAAAAAAAAAGGGTGACTGTATCACGGCGCCCCGGCAAAATGGGCTTCCAGGCCAGGGTGTGCGTGCCACGCAGTGTTCCTGGTTCCGGGACCACGTTGGTCCGGAACATTTAAAGCTGTGGCTGGCCCCCATTAATCAATTGGGTCCCCAATCCTGAGAAGATCCCAAGCGTGTTCCCAGTGCGAGGAAGCTGTTCGGTGGGGAGTCCATTTAAGGAGTGCCAAGAGAGGCCTGCAAACTACCTGAAGGAGATCCAGGCCAAAGTCAATTAAGAAAAGTTATCTCTGCTATTTAAATTTTAAGGAGGGTCTGTGGCAGAGACTTTTTCCTCTAAGTTCCGAGTGATACTCTGGCTGCCAGGTCAGTAAGAGAGGCCTGTCCAGTTATGCTATACCCACTCTGGCTGGAGTGGCGAAGAAGACTAAGGTGGCATACACAAGCATGCGTCGACTTGATTCTGAGCATGCGTGTATTTTTAACCGACGGTCATGCCTACAAACAATCGTTTTTTTGCTATCAGTTAGGTATCCATCGGTTAAATTTAAAACAAGTTGGCTTTTTTTTAACCGATGGATAAATAACCGATGGCGCCCACACAGGATCATCATCAGACCGTTCTCAACGTTTTAACCGATTGTGTGTATGCGGCCTTAGTGTTGTTGGAAGCAGGACTATTTCCTTACTGTTACGCCTGAATCTCTCCTTCTGCTTCACTTTTACTCTTCACCACAAGTTTTATTGTTTTTACCTGACTGGGTAATAAAGAGCACAGAAAAAGACACCTGTTGTGGACATTCCATTACTGCTACATTCACCATACACCGGCGGAGGGGCCATGAGGTAAAATGCCACCCAAAACAAACCAGCAGCTCCTTCGGGGGTAGTGCTACAATTTTATTATTATATTAACATATACAGACAAAAAAACATTGTGTGATTCCTTTCAATTTCAGTGGGAACTTCAGATCAGATCTAGTGCATGCACCTTCAGACCTCCGATCAGCCACAGTGCATGTGCCTTTAGACCTCAGATCAGCTTCAATGCACATACCTTCAGATGTTAGATTAGCCTTTACTGATCTATCTTCAGACTTCAGATTGGCCCCAGTGCATGTACCTTCAGCCCCCAGATCAGCCCTAATTTCTGCACATTTAGGTTTCAGATCAATCCCTGCATTTTAAGACCTGAGATCAGTCCAAATGCGTGCACCTTCAGACGTCAGGTTAGCCCTAATTACTGCACCTTCGGACCTCAGATCAGCCACTCCAAACACTGCAGATCTGATGCCCTGTACACACGACCGTTTTTTCCGTGGGAAAAAGCCTGATGAGAGTTTTTGGCTGGGATTCCCGACCATGTGTATGCTCCATGTATGCTCCATCTGACTTTTTCCAACAGGAAAACTGCCGGATCTACAGAGCAGGCTCTCTTTTTTCCCATCAGGAAAAAATTCAAGCAGAAAAACCGTTCGTCTGTATGTAATTTCAATGCGCAGAAAAAACATGCATGCTCAGAATCAAGTATGAGACAGGAGCGCTCGTTCTGGTAAAACTAGCGTTCGTAATGGAGCACATTCGCCGCACTGTAACGGACTGAAAAGCACGAAGACTGAAAAGCGTGAATCGTCTCTCACCAAACTTTTACTAACACGAAGATCAGCAAAAGCAGCCTAAAGGGTGGTACCATTGAAAAGGAACTTCCCCTTTATTGTGCCGTCATACGTGTTGTTTGCACCGCGTTTTTGACTGGCGGTATTCCGTCAGAAAACCATCGTTTTTTTTTTCTGATAGAAAAACTGGCCTTGTGTACGTGGCATTATATCATCCCCAATGCATGATGCTTCAAACTTTAGATTAGCCCTAATGCATGTGTAAGAACAGGTTAAAATATTACCTTAGCTTGGATTCCTCCGTTATAGGAGTTTACAGGAGTACCTGTTTTTCCAGCCTTTCTAGCAGACCCCTATAAATATGGTCGGTGGAGTCAAAGAGTAAGTAGAGAAGTGTGTATGTTAGAGAGTAAACATACAACAGAGACCTAAGTGAAACTGTGTTCAGTTCCCCCACGTGGCTATCTCTAGGTACAAACCTTAAAATACCCAACACTAATACCTAATAACTGTGTTGCGCCCACTGTATTGCGCCCACCCCAAATTTAAGGGATGCCTGGGTCAATACTTGGACCCAGGCCTGTCTAATTAATACAAATTTGCCTCTGCTCTGGCTGTGGTACTATCTGGTAGTTTTCCCTTGTTGCCTGCAGGTGGCGTTACCATCTTGGGCTTATGTTGGAACGCAGGTGTACCATGGTGTGTTGGGTGTCCCTTCTCGGCAGCGGCGCGGTGGGAGTGGTGACCCCGCTGTGCATGCTGGGGAGGGGTACTTAAAGGGCAGATGCCATTTTTCGGGGTCCTTTGCCTCGTGGCCCTCCTGGCGTGAGGTGTGTGTGTGTACCCGACTTTGGGGCCAAGTTGGCCTGGGGTCGTTTCGCCGTCAAGTAGGCCGCGCTATGCTGGCTGGGGCCTACAATTCTAAAAGGGGATCCCAAGCTGTCTGTCAATAAGGGAGAAAGCTGTCTTGATGAAGGAGACCAGGGGAGGATCTGCCCTGGAGGAGACCGGCAAAGTGCTGACGTCTTGGGTGAGGCCTGATGACTTGATTTAGGAGGGATCCACTATGTTGAAAGCCCTGCAGTTCGCCGGTTTGGCTTAAAGGCTCTTCTACTGCACGGCTGGAGGTTCAGGACTTTAAAATCCTGTGGCAGAAGATTCTTGGATGCATCCAAGTTCATTCAAAAGGTCTGTGGCAAAGACCAAATTGATCCAAAAGGTCTGTGGCAGAGACCAAGTTCATTCTATGACAGTCTGCGGCAGAGACTGTCTGGACATTAGTTCGTGCATCATCCTGGCTGCTAGGCCATGTGAGAAGGGACTATCCGGGTGAGCAATATCCACTTAATACTTGAGAGTGGAGACTGATTGACTATTTTTGAGCATTCTGTACTGTGTGTCTGAACCTTCCCCTACTCTTCTCCCCCCTTTTATTTTCTCTTATTCAAGTTATCCTGCAGTGAAAATAAAACCAACTGTTGAAGGTTTTACATCTGTCTGGACATTGCGTTTACTAAGGACTTTCCTACCCTGACAATGAAGCTTAAGAGGTAACGTGCAAACCCAAAATTTAACCAGCAGCTCCTTCGGGGGTAGTGCTACACCTGATACTGAATTAAAGGGAGTTAGGACTTGAACTTATGCCAAAAGATGAGGGTCCTTGGACTGTAACCAAATGCACATTTTTTATATTATTAATGGCTGGAAATTATGTTATTTCAATGCTGAGCAAAATAAAAAACATACATATCTGGCTGATGCCGTTGGCGGTATGTTACTTTAAGAGGATGGCTGAATACCTGAATTGCAGTAAAGTAAAGTGGGCCTGTACACAGCAGGTGGCAGGATGGGTTGACTCATACTCATATGATACATGGGTGGTGGTGGACAGGATCCTGAATGTAAGGTACACAATGTAAGCCTGGTCAAGTCAGGAGTTGATGGTGTCTAGTGAAATAACTTCTTAGGCCGCGTACACACCATCGGACATATCCGATGAAAACGGTCCGCGGACCATTTCCATCGGATATGTCCGATCGGGAGTTTGATCCGATGGCGTGTACACACCATCGGATCAAATTCCCCGCCGCCAGCGGGCGCGGTGACGTGGCGGTGACGCGGCGGTGACGTTGACGCCGCCGCGTCACCGCCACGTCACCGCACCAGGAAGTAAAACACTTCCGTGCATGCACCGAATACATTCGGCGGCGGCGCGGCGGCGGTGGGGCACGACATGTCTGCTGGTAAGTGTACTAACCAGCAGACATGTCGGGCGGACAGATTCCACCGGATGGATTTCAAAGCATGCTTTGAAATCTGTCGGGTGGAGAAATCTGTCCGCTAGCCCATACACACGAGCGGAGATGTCTGCTGAAACGGTCCATCGGACCGTTTTCAGCGGACATATCCCCTCGTGTGTACGAGGCCTTAGAGGGGTGTTCCAGCCCATTTTTATGTTTATTAAAAGTCAGAAGCTACAAAAAGTGTAGCTGCTGGCTTTTAATAAACAGACACTTACCTGCTCCAGGGTTCCAGCGATGCACCGGCCGGGGCTCCGCTCCTCTCCCCCCCTCCCGGTCGGCGTCTCCATTGTAAGTGGGTGCACCGGGCCGTGACAGCTTTCGGCTTCCGATTGGACAGGCAATTGCCTAGGACCTGTGATGTGTCCTAGGCGATCGCCTACAGGGAGGGGCTGAAGATAGGTGATTAAGCTAATCGCCTAACCAGCCCCTCGGCGGAAGGAGGAAGTGGGACAGGAAGTCCCACTCCTCCTGAAGCCCCCACCCCCCCCCAAAAAAAAATGACATGCCAAATGTGGCATGTAAGGGGGTGAGGAGTGGGTTAAGCGGAAGTTCAATTTTTGAGTGGAACTCCGCTTTAAGTTGTCTCATGAATGATCTGACTCTAAATGGAGAGGTTATAAGTGTGCTGAGGATAAAACACCTGTCCAAGAGCATAGCACTATCAACATTGTCAACACTACCATAAAAAGGTAAAGGGAGAAAATGCACCAAAACAGCCTCTATTAGGGAATCTGCTATAAAACTTCAACATAGATGGTACCTCACCCCTGATAGAATTAACTCATTCTATCCTGAAATCTCTCCCTTGTGTTTCAGAGGTTGCCCAGACCAGGGCTCCCTTATACACACCTTCTGGGACTGCACACACCTCAGAAATACATGGCAACAACTCAGTATCAAAATAGAACAGATAACAGGTAGAAGAATAGAACTAACACCTAAATTATGTCTCCTTTTTTATCCTATCCCTGACATTCCTATAGCCCACACTAGGTTAATACACACCTTGCTCACATCAATACACTGGGCTATAGCTCTCAACTGGCGTTCCGCTACAGTGCCATGGTCCCAAATTATGGATCGTATGTTGTCCATCAAACTAGCAGAACGCATTCACCACACCTTATATGATACTATGGACATATACGATCAAAAATGGAAACCGTGGGACCTATGTCTGTTAATTCATTGAATAAAGATGTGAGTCAATTATCTTCCCCCTTTTTTTTTCTTTCCCATTTGCCATTAAACTAATTCGTTAGACCATTTTGTCACTATATATTGCTACTGAATGACCTTTTATACTTACCAGGACCTATTTTTTCTCCTCTTGATTTACTGCTATGTCTATGTTTCACAGATGCTTACTGCTGATATATATATAAATATGTACATATGTTTTATTCTTTTTTGTACCTCTTGCCACTGTGCTTCATAACTGTATTGAGACTTATTTTTTTCAATAAACCGTTTGTAAACAAAAAGGTAAAGGGAGAAGATTCTTCTTATGCCCTGTACACACAATCAGGCTTTAGCCCGACCAAACTCACATCGGAATTCTGACGGAATTCCATTGGAGGAAAATGTTCTCTATGTAATATCTGATGGAATTCATCGGAATTTCCAATGAAATTTCTCCAATAGGCATACACACATTTGGAATTTTGGTTCCAATCCTGTGTACGAGGCCTCAGAATAGAATTCCTGATTTTTCCTGGATTGTGGCGTTTGAGGACCCGAGGAACCCGTGTAATTGTCTTGCTTCTCTCCTAACACTGCCCTGTCTGAAACTTGAATGGAGCGATGGTAACACTGGAAAACAAGATAAGTATAAGTTGCTAGCAGGTAGTTTCCACCACAAAATAACTATTTTTGGCGGACTGACTCTCTAAAACTATTACAAAGCATCATAAAATGAAGAATTAAAAAATTGTATAGGCCCAAAATGATCACAAAAAACAAAACGATATTAATACTCGTGACTTGCAATGCTCATGCAAAACAGCACAGAGTAAAATGGAAAACGCTGCGTCAGATAGTAACAAATCAGAGCTTTACTGAAATCGATAAACCGATGAAAGATGAAATGTTTGGTTCCTGTAAGCTACTGCATGCTGAACACTATCATTGCTCTGTATAGCTCTTAATTAATTAAGCTTGTGCTTGTTATTTGCCTGGTGACAGAGTGATCTCTAGATTCCTGTTATATTCTCCTCCATGAATCGTTCTCTATCCTCTCTCCCTACCTGCTCTCCCTGTCTCCACTGCTGTCTGAACATACTTCCTCCCTCAACGCCTCCTCTCTTTCTTACAGTTTTCTTCTCATCCACGGGGAAACTGGATTTTCCACCTAATCCTATTACCCCCTGTGATTCCACAGAGTATCATTAAAAGCGCTCAGCACATCGGGGGAGCACAGGGGGCAAATCTGTCAGTGGGAACATAAGAAGCCAGGAAATAGCAAGGAGAAAGGGATGCTGAACTACCTGTAGAGGTGTTAACGGTAAATAAAAGGCAAAAAAAAAAGCAATCGCGTGGGGATTGATTGGAGAAATAAAAGCAGCTGGGGTGGAAGGATTTATTTGCAAAACGAAATACAGATAGTCAGATTTGTACAGTAGTCTTATTAGAATCCTCCTCACAAGCCTTTTGCTCTCAGGCTCTGGCTATTGTTGCAAGTGAGTTACTGCCCCTGGGGGGGGGGCTATTAATGGCATGATCTGATTTTCACACAGAGAACAGCAGCGGTACCCGTCAACTCAGCCTCTCAGCCAGAAGCAACCACACAGCTGCATGTCAGCTGCAAACTGTGCAGAGGTGGGAGGGAGAAGAGAAAATGTATGCAAGCAAGAAAGAGAGAGAAAGAAAATCAACATGTTAGAGAGAGATAGAGAAGCGGCATCTGGTTTATGTGAGATTAAAGGGTCAAACCTGAAAATGATTTATGTCTTTGAAATCCCTGTGGGTGTTATATATGAAAGATAGCAGTGCTTTGATAATGATGGCCTGCGAAGGACCTATCATGTCTCTCTCTGCACAAAATGAAATAGCTATATAGATATAGATTGTGATTTTACCCAATTCCCGCTGAAGCAACCCAGGCCCTGCTGGGCATTATTGACAGCATCTACTGTGTAATGCAACAGAAATCAATCTAGACCCACAGTGGATGGGTGTTCTATTGGTTGCCATTGCAGCATATGTGCATAGAGGGATGCAGGGTCATTATAGCCAAGGCAATACACAGCAGTGAGTGGCTAGCTGTTACAGCAACCAGGTAAAACCACAACGGAGGCCTATATTGCTATTTATTATGTATTATCTTGCTTAGGGAGTCATGGGGAGTCCTTTTGTGGACTCTTTTTTACAAGTTCACTTTGTTTTCAGTATGCTTCACGGCATATGCCATACCTGCTAAAACCGGAGATCCACTGTCGCCACTGTCCTCCAGGTCCCATGCCCTACTACATAGGGGACTTCTCTGATTGGACGAGATGGAGATCACAATCTCTCCACCTTATCTAATGAAGGAACTCCATATACTCATTGAGAAACAAGGAATACATTCTCTAACCACTTACGCACAGTTTTACGTTGGCACTTTGAAGAGGAATAGCGATGTTATGGTAGCAGATAGCTACCATAACCCCGGTATCCTTTTTTAGCGGGCGGTCCGCTACAAGATTCGCCGCAAGATCACTTTTATTGGCGGCGGGGAAAAATAAAGTAAAATAAATGAGGAAAACCCCAAAAACTTTTTTTAAAGCGCCCCGTCCGACGAGCTCGCGCGCAGAAGCGAACGCATACGTGAGTAGTGCCTGCATATGAAAACGGTGTTCCAAACCACATATGTGAGGTATTGCCGTGATTGGTAGAGCGAGATAAATAATTCTAGCCCTAGACCTCCTCTGTAACTCAAAACATGCAACCTGTAGAGTTTTTTAAACGTCGCCTATGGAGATTTTTAAGGGTAAAAGTTTGACGCCATTCCACAAGCGGGCGCTATATTGAAGCGGGACATGTTGGGTATCAATTTACTCGGCGTAACATTATCTTTCACAATATAAAAAAAATTGAGCTAACTTTACTGTTGTCTTATTTTTTTTTATAAAAAAAAAAAAAGAGATTTTTTTTCCAAAAATAGTGCACTTGTAAGACCGCTGCACAAATACTGCGTAACAAAAAGTATTACAACGACCGCTACTTTATTCTCTAGGGTGTTAGGAAAAAAAATTATAATGTTTGGGGGTTCTAAGTAATTTTCTAGAAAAACAAGTTTTTTTTATCTTGTAAACACTAAGGGCCAGATTCTCATATCTCCAGATACGCCGTCATATCTCTGTTTCTGAGGCGGTGTATCTATGCGACGTCTTAGTTTACATCGTTTGCGTAAGCATAAGGTTACCCCTGCTATATGAGGGGTAACCTTGCGTATGTTCGACGTACGCCATGTTAAGTATGGACGTCGGGATCAGCGCCGTGTTTTTCCGTTGTTTACGTCGTTTGCGTAACTTGTTCTCGAATAGGGCTTTGCGTAAGTTACGTTCACTTCGAAACCAATGTATTTGCGGGGTAATTTGGAGCATGCGCAGGGGAATCCGTCCACAGATGGCACATGTGCCGTTCGTTCAGCGCAGGGGCGCACTTAATTTAAATACAAGACGCCCACCTCCTTCCTACTTTGAATTACGTGGGCTTACGCCGGCCCATTTACGCTACGCCGCCGCAAGTTACGGAGCAAGTGCTTTGGGAATACAGCACTTGCCCGTAAAAGTTGCAGAGGCGTAGCGTAAATGGGATACGCTACGCCAGAACAAAAATATGCCGATCTACGAGAATCTGGCCCTCTGGCTAAAAAACAGACTCGGTCCTTAAGTGGTTAAACAGTGCCTGTGCTTAGTGGACTATTCCCTGTGGTTACTGTACAGCAAGGCTGCTGCTTGGCTCATGATGAAGAAAACAGCAGCAACCACTGTAGTAATGACAACTACTAAAGTAATTCTTTACTTCCATAGCAGTCCCAGAGGTATGGTATATGCCTTCTTGCATTAGTCCAAGTTGGGCCAAAGTAACTATGCAATAAAATACATACCTGGAATTCCGTTTTAACCTTTTTACCATAGTGGAAGCCTTCTGTGGGGTAATTTGCTGCTCAAAGCCGACTCAGTGCTTTAGATGTGGATATGGCTGTGCATGGCCCCAGCCAGCACTGCTCTGCCCATGCCCCCTGACATGTTTCGCCCCGGTACAACATTTTTTGGCTACTTCGTATATACTTAAATTTGTATATACTTTTTCTTTCTTTTATATGTTTATTCTGTTTTGTGATTACAATATTTTGGTACATGCTTCATACATACATGTGACGCTTGGACCATTAGATCATGCAGGTGCTGCATAGATATACACATCGCACACACTGGTTTATGTCATGTTACAAAGGTATATATATATATATATATATATATATATATATATATATATATGATTTATCCATGTCTTCTATATGATGCTCATTAATATTACCATAATGGCTATATGCAAAATTTATTAGATACACATTTGAGCATGGAGCGTGGCTTGACAGCAAACACCCATGACATTGTATTGTAGGGTCCATTGGTGTGCAGCCTTGGGTTTGCTCTTTATTGGTAATTTAACCCTCTTTATCCTGCATGTGGATAGTGTAACCTCTTTCATTAGAGCACTCAGGACCTGCACCTGGGATTGTGTCTTACATGTCCATGACACGTACCAATACTTATAATCCATTGCTAGGAAAATGGGCTCATTAATTAATCACTCAGTTAATTCATTTATTGAAGTCCACCCATATAACAGTATCATATAATAGAAATTATAATATTACAAAATAAAAATAATAGTAATAACAAAAATGAGAAAACACACAAAAAACTAAAAATGTAATACACGTACTTATTATTTTGAGTATATAGTTTATAAATAGTCCAACACGGGACGGCAACATTTTCATCAAGTGAATGTCCAAGATACATTTACACATTCACTTTTTTAATTTCAACCTTAATTTCACTTGAATTTAAACTACTTTTGTACCATTCACGGGCCATTTCCACAGGTTTCTCACACACATTTTCATTTATATGTTTTGCACCCCATTATCACCACACATATCCTGTCCGCACACAACATTTTTTCGGTTTAATTCACGCAATACACCTCATACTCGTCTATACTTCATATTATCTTTATCTTCACACTTGCACACTCACACCTCACTCTATCCTTGTCCCTCTCCTTTTCCCCTCCCCCTCCCCCTTCTCTCACCCCTTTTTCCCAATTCCCACCTTTCCCAACTCCCCCCCCTTCTTTTTTTCTTCACTTTCACACATGCTTTCACAGTCACAGGACCCTTAGTTCACATGCCCATTCACTCACACTTTTTCTTTTTCTACACCTACTCACCCCTTTCACACACACATCAACTCATCAACCCATCCATTTTTCCCTACACTTGTCCACACAATTTTCTTCACTTTCACACGCCTTCACAGTTACAGGACCCACAGTTCATATGCCCATTCTCTCATATTTTTTTTCTTTTTACCCACTCACCCCTTTTACACACACACTAACTCATCAACCTATTCATTTTTCCACACATTTTTCTTCACTTTCTCACACGCTTTCATAGTTACAGGACCCTCAGTTCACATGCCCATCCACTCATATTCTTTTTTCTTTTTCTTTTTACCCACTCACCCCTTTCACACACACACTGACTCATCAACCCATTCATTTTCCACACATTTTTCTTCACTTTCACACATGCTTTCATAGTTACAGGACCCTCAGTTCACATGCCCATCCACTCATATCCTTCTTTTTCTTTCTCTTTTTATTCACTCACCCCTTTCACACACACACTAACTCATCAAACTTTTCATTTTTCCCTACATCATTTGTCCACACATCATTTTCATGTGCTCTTTCAGTCCTGTTTTTTCATTCATACTTGTCTGCATTATGCGTATATAAATCACGCATTAACCCATTCATCCACTTATTACACGTTATAGTTCTGCACTTTTAGAGATCTCTATGGCCAATGGATGAAAGTAGACATGTGCAATTTTTTTAGTTACGAATACGTTTTCCGTCATTATTCGTTATTTTCGTTGATTCGTTAACCTACGAATGAACGAACGGTTAAGCCCATATAAAAACGAATAACGATATTTCCAAAATTAACGAATATGGAAAACTACGAAGATACGAAACTACTAAATGTAAAAGAACAACACAACGAAAGTAAAAAGAAACGAAAACGTAGAAATAACGAAAATACCGAACACAAAAAAAAATCGAAGAACGAAAAGAAAACAACCGAAATGCCGAACAAAGAATAAAAAACTAAAAGCAAAACTAACGAAAAATTAATTACGAATCTTTGGAAAACTGAAATGAAAACAACAAATATACGAAATAACGTAAATTCACTTTCTTTAGTACTGTGACCAATAGCCACTCAGCGCTGTCCCTTCCCCTGAAGAGGTTTGTTCCTTCCCCCAATGAGCTTCTTTCTTATTACCTAGTGGCTCCTTGACCTTGTGTCTTTATCTGTGTTAGACTGCAGTGCATTCCATCCAGAGTCCAGATAGGGTGTGTTTGGGTAGGTTGCACCGGTTTTGTGGATCTGTCAAGTCAATCGCAGTAAATTACGATGTTTTACAAAATTACGACGAGTAGTGTGTCAAATAAACGTAAAATGTATTTTAACAGAATTACGAATGCAATAAAATCTACAAAAGAACCTTGTTACAATCAAATGAAATTAGACACGAAAATACGAATGATCATAAAGCAACGAACATTTATTTCTTACGAAAATACGAACGCGGCATGATGAAAAATATAATGTAAATACGAATATCAAAACAACGAAAAATAAACCAACGTAAAAATGAATGAACAAATAAATTCATTGTAAAAATACGAACGAGGCAGAATACAACATTTAACGAAAATACTAATCTCGAATCAACGAAAAATAAACTAACATAAAAAAACGGAAACGGAAAAAAAAAGTGTTACGAAAATACTAAAGAGTACGAATACAAAAACTAACGTCTTACGAAATTACGACTCGCTACGAATCACGATAAACGAACAGAAACGAAACAGAAATAAACAAACATTTTTGTTGTGCACATGTCTAGATGAAAGGGTGCATGGCTATGGACATGTGGGAAGCACTTTCAGCCCTACTTGTGTGATACACCTGTGATTACCTGTTTCCCTCATTAGCCAATTAATCAATTGGCTTTGAGGGCGTTTACACAATTGTTTTCTATGTTGAATAGAATATAAATTTCTTTTTCTCTGCCATGCACATCTAGCTATGAATAAGCACTGTATGATAGTGTGAAACGCATCAGTTTTTCTCCTGATTTTTTGCTGTGATATGTTCATGTTGTGACCAGTTTTATTAAAAAAAAAAACATTTTTTTGGAGTGCGGCCGTCCCAGTTTTTCTCCATACATTTTTCCTTTTTGAGGTCTGACCACATCTTTGAGCAATGATACATGATACACTATTCTGGCAATGGACATGGAAAGGGAAATAATTCCAATTTTGTGTGCTAACAGGGTTTGGAATTCATTATTGCAATAGTATCCCATGCTATGGCATCACACATACCCTTTACAGTCTCCTCTTTGTACTTAGTGACAACGATTTTTTTTAAAGGATTTTTCTGCACAGCATCTTCTCTTTTAGGATTAGAGACTCTTTAATCTTAGGCCAGTAATCACTGCCGTACATTTATTATACTTGCAATAAGTATTACAATTAATCAGTAAATACTGCAATATATCTCTTCTTTCCATCAAAATGATTACCGTATATCTCTGTTAATTTTTTTTTCTAACTCCCTTATTTAGTCACACAAACTATGTGCAATGTGTCTAGTTTCAGTCATGGGATGGCACAAGAGAAGAGGACAGATGGCTCTAAGGTTACATAATGTCACTTGTTTGTCTCTTCCCACATTATTTGTACAAATATTCTGTCAGGGACCCTCAGCCCCAGTGTGACAAAGGTTTCTTTTTCTGCAGAGTAAATCTAGTAGATTGTGCATTATTACGCCACAGCACAGCTGTTCTCTAAAGATGTTTGGTGACCTCTAATGACTTGCTTACCAAGCAGACCACAGAGCGTATTAAAGCAGTTATGAAGGGACACAATGGGAGAAGAGGACATTATAAGAAGACCGATGTAAGAACTTGAGGTATAGATTATTGACTTGATGCCTGTAAAAATCTCCTGTGGCTAGCAATGGTTCAAACAGCATAAAAGACTTGACACTTCTTTTCCCTAAAGGATAGGAGTTTTACAGTGTAGAGAGTCTGTCACTAGACCATTGATTTAAAAAAAACACTGGAACTTCATAGAGAATTATATATGTGCATTTTACATATTTTGGGCACGTTATTTACCCGTATAAGGCCTCGTACACACGATCAAATCTGTCTGCTGGAAACGGTCTGCTAGACCGTTTCAGCAGACAGATTCGATCGTGTGTACGGGCGAGCCGATGGATTTGGCCACCCGACAGATTGGAAAGCATGCTTACCAATCTGTTGGCTGGGAACCCGTCCGCCCGACATGTCTGCTGGTTAGTACGCTAACCAGCAGACATGTCTTCTCGCACACGCGCCGAATGGTTTCGACGCATGCGCGGAAGTGTTTTACTTCCTGGTGCGGTGATGTGGCGGCGTCAAGTCCTCGCCACGTCACCGACACGTCAGCGCGCTGTCTGCTGGCGGGGATTTTGGTTTGCTCGTGTGTACACGCCAGCAAACCAAAATCCAAGCAGACAGATTTGTTCAAATCGGTCGGTCCGACCGATTTGAACAAATGTATTGCCTCGTGTGTACGAGGCCTAAGAATAATTTATATAGATGTCCAAAAGTGCTAAAACTGTTCATGGGCACCAGCATCTTGGAAGTAATGTTGGTAACACCAGCAGACCAAGAGTTGTCACTCAAATGACACTGGTTGTTAAACTTTACCTAAGGGATGTGGGGGAGGGGGGCAGAGGAACTGGTCCAGCACACACAATGATTAGACTCTCCCAGGAAAGGAGAAGACTGTGACCTATAAGTTTAGGGCTATGCTACAAAATGTACTTTTCCTGAAGTTGTCAAATTGACTAACAAATTCAAAGGTAAATTTCAAATGAATAAACAAATAACATTTAGCGGCCAAGAGAAAAACTCCTCCAATGAGAGTGGGGGGGGGGGGGGGGCGAAGGGAAAGAAAATCTGGTGGTAGGGTACTCAATTCTTAGAAGGACAGAGCGGGTAATCTGTGACAAAGACCTGAAGCGCTGAACTGTATGGTGTCTACCCGGAGCTTGGGTTTGGCACATCATGGATCTGATGGACAGATTACTGGGAGAGGCTGGGGAAGACCCATCTGTCATGACACACTTTGGCATCAGTGACAATATCAGAGTCAGATGGAGTGTCCTAGAGAACGATTTAAGGGACTTAGGAGCTAAATTGAGGAAAGGACCTCCAAGATGGCATTCTCAAGAATACTACCAGTATGGCAAGCCACACCAGAAAGACAGAGGGAGATTAGGGAAGTAAACAAGTGGCTGAGGAGCTGGTGTAATAAGGAGGGGTTTGGATTCCTGGAGAACTGGACTGACTTCTTAGTGGGAGTGAAGATGGCCAAAAAGTTAGAGGCTGCATTCACACCTAAGCGTAGCGTTTTTGGTTGTTTTTTTCTGGATTTTTTCCGGCGTTTTGTTGCGCGTATTCACGTGTATTTGAGCGTTTGCATACAGCGTCGTCTGACGTTTTTGAACTTCAAAGTTTTTTATTTTAGCCAATAGGAAAAATTATCATCTCTTTCATCACTTGTTGCTATGTTTGTAGATTTTTTGATCTTATGCCTGGGTGAAATGTTCTATTGACTAAAGCGACAAAACGCCCATACAAACGCTCATTGTCGCGCTAGACGCTTGAATCAAGCGTTTCCATTACTTTCTATGGGAAATACAAAAGCTTGATTTGCGCGACAAAAAATGGTCTGGAACTTGTTTGAGCTTTAGGTGTTCGGCGTCACGCGTTTTGTAGTGGAGATGTGAACCATCTCCATAAAGAATAATGTATTTTTTCCCCTCTAGCGTATTATAGCATCGCGCTTCAGGCGTCAAAACGCTCAGGTGTGAATGGAGCCTTAGGGAACTCAGTCAAGTAATTGCCAGACCATTGTTCCTAATTTTTACTGACAGTCTACTAACGGCATGGTACCAGCTGATTGGAGAAAAGCTTTTGCTTTAGTGGGCGAGCAGGAGTGTCAGGACACCCACTAACACAGCTCCTTTCTCTATCGGCAAAGTAGAGAGTGTCCTGATATGCCTGCTCGCCCCCTCAAGAGGCTTTTTCCACACCAGGGAGAAAGCCTTGCATTACTGCGTGTAGTTACAGATAGAAGAACAGGAAGTGAGGATTTCTCAGAAGAAATAAGGATATTTAATAGCAAAATGGAAGGATGTGGTAAGTGAAGGAGGACTGCACTAAGGTAAAGGATGCTATTTAGGGAAAAAAATTACCTTTACCACCCCTTCAAGGGCTTTGGATTTAAAGTAATTAATCTGATAGTTGGAGAGAGCCCCTTACTTTTGAAAGAGAGACATTAAGTTTGGAAATGTAATTTCTTGATTGGATACCAGAAAAATAAGGTCTGCATATGCCATGTGATGGCCTAACTTTCTCAACAGTCCCTAAATATTGGGGTTGGCCCAAACAGTACACAGCAGCAGTTCCAGTGTGAAAACAAAAATTATCGGTAACGGTGTGCAGCCTTGCCTAGTACCAGTAGTATTCAGAATGCATTCTATTGATTCGCACTGCATCCTGAAGGGAAGAATATAAAGCTGACACCCAAGAAAGCATGTGGGGTGTGAAATCAATGTACAAAACACTTGATTTCAGAAATTGCCAATTGACACGATTAAAGGCCTTCTCTGCATCTGTGAACAAAAGCACGAGCGGAGGGACCCTTGACCTGGCCAGATGAATAAGGTCAATGACTCTTGTGGTATCATCACATGCTTTGTATTGGGGAATAAACCCCACTTGGTCAGGATGAATAATCCAGGTGGGAGGGAGAAGTCTATTAGCAAGAATTTGGGGAAACACCAAATGGTCCACATTGAGACAAGCAATTGGTCTGTAACTGCCACACTGTGAACAATCTTTTCCCTGCTTAGGTAGCACCGTGATGTGAGCCCTAAGGGAGTCCACCAAAACGGAAGTCCTATCGATGATGAAATTGAAAGCTCGAAGGAAAAAAGTGGTGAGAGCATCTTAAGCACCTTGAGGCGATTAAGTTCACATTTGCAGCGCTATACAAGTTATTCACTCACTTATCTTAGAAAGTTTTATAGTATAAGGAGGTCAGTCCCTCAGGGATAGGGAATTTCCCGGTTTGGTTAATGCAATGGCTGCATGAAATTTCACATCTAAGATGGGGTCTTCCAAGGATTCTTGATCTTCCAATGACAAATGGTGATGGGCAGAACACCCCTGGGTTTTGTTCTACTCCAGAACTTCAGAACAGGGAAAAAGTTCTGACCAGAACCCAGAACCCTATTAGAGTCTATTGGATCAGAACTCGAAAAAATCAAGTCCCCATTTTTAAAGCTTATATGCAAGTTATTGCCCATACAAAAATATATGGTGACCTTGTTATTGCCCTGAATGACATGTATCAATGCAAAGAAAACAAAAAAAATATGTTTTTAAATGAGCAATGATTTTAATGATGCTTAAAGTGAAACAATAAAAATGAAAAATTCCTTTAAATATAGTGCCTGGGGGGCCCCTTATGCCGCGTACACACGGACGTTTTTTGTGATGAAATAAAACGACGTTTTAAAAAACGTCATTTAAAATGATCGTGTGTGGGCAAAACGTTGTTTTATGTCTTCAAAAAAACAACCAAAAAAAAATTCGAACATGCTTGAATTTCTTATGTCGTTTTTCAGAATGTCGTCTTTTGTTTCACAAAAAGTGATGGTGTGTGGGCAAGACGACGCTTAAAACGACGTTTTTAAACCCGCGCATGCTCAGAAGCAAGTTATGAGATGGGGGCTTCAATGGAACAGAGTGCCGTCGAAAGTGTCTTACGTAACCGCGCTTTGCAAGAGCATTTTCAGAAAACGATGGTGTGTAGGCAACATCGTTTTTTAAAGTGAAGTTTGAAAAACGTTGTTTTGTTTCGTGAGATAAAACAACGTTTTTTACATCACAAAAAGTGATCGTGTGTACGCGGCTTTAGTCTGCCCTTAAAGTGGAGCATCTGAACCATGTATAGAACCTGCTGCAGAAAAACTGACACATATAAAAGAGAAAAAAAACATTCTTTATTTTGTAAACAATAGCTCGGGAAGCCAGTCCATGATTCACATTTTAGTGCACTTGGAACAATATTAGAGATTTTTTGGATAATTTCTGATGTCTCTTTGCCAGACTTTGGATGGAAATAATAGGATTTTTTAATACAGCTTACCTCTAAAATCCTTTTCTTGGGAATACATCACAGGACACAGAGCCTTAACTACTTAGGTTGTGTAGTCACCACAGGTGATTGGACACCGGCAAACCCAATTAAAATTGAGTTCCTCCCCTATATAACCCTTCCCAAATGGAGAGCACCTCAGTTTTGTAGCACGTTTAACTCCGAATGCCTGAATCCCATGATGTATTCCCAAGAAAAGGATTTTAAAAGGATTTTACAGGTAAGCTGTATTAAAAAATCCTATTTTCTCTATCATACATCACAGGACCCTGCGACAGTAGGTCTGAGCGTATTGGGAGAACCCAAGGTCTTCCTACTGCCATCCTTACAATTTCTGCATACCAAGGTCTCCTGGGCCAAGCCGGGGCAACCAAAATCACCGACTTTCCTTCTTGACTCTCTGAAGGAATCGTAGGAGAAGCGGAACCGGAGGAAACATAAATCAGGCAACACTGGTCCCATGAGATTGTCAGGGCGTCTGACCCTAGAGCACAGGGATCTCTTGTTTTTGACACAAAGCTGTCCAGGTTTGCTTTGAACCTGGAAGCCAACAGGTCCACATCTGGGGTTCCCCATTTCTGACATATGACTTGAAACATGTCGGGGTGTAGAGACCAGGACTAAAAAATCCGCCTGCCAATAATAAAAATAAATAAAAAATATATATTTTTACTTACCAGAAATAGCAGTTGCTATGCGGAAAGTTCCAAATCTGGCTCTTCATCCACCGCGGCAGGACTTCTTCCTCGTCCTCCTCGTGTTGTCTTCTGGGGAATGGTGCACACTACCTTCTGTTCGGAACTATGTGTATCCCAGAAAGTAGCCGCCCATTCTAGAGAATGGGATCTAGAGTCCGACTTCGAGGGGCCGACATTGCGGGTTTCTTTTTTAAAAGTCAGCAGTTACAGCATCGCGGGTGGAATCCCTCTTTAAACTCCTGCATGCCAAGTAACCCCCAAGAGCCTGTAGACCCTGCGACTTGAAGGATCAATCGCTCAAAGTCATCAGGATCTGAGTTTATATGCGGAATACCCTTGGAGTTAAAGGAGCTGGTGAGTGTGAACCTAAGCGAAGGAGCACGAATGTCACCTGCTAAAACCTGCCACAACAAGCACTATTCACTTTGGAACTTTTGCTGGTCGTTTCATGCAATTCTTATGCAAGATGCCTGTTTTTGGATAATTTGAAGCAATATTGCATGGACAAGTTCACTGCTAATTATAATTTTCACATATGTTATGTGGTTTGAATTATTGTTCATATCAATTTTTTTATTTATATCTTTTCACTGAAGATATGGACTGCATACTATTAGGCTTATTACCTATTAGCACTTTTAGGGGAGTGGATCTCCCAATCATCGTTCAATATTGATACATTTTTAGGAGGTTTTGTCCTCACATAGGTGGATTTTATATACTGCAAGGCAGATAAAGGACCCGTCCAGGTTTTGCGATTCGGCACTGAGTCGCTTTAACAGACAATTGCGCGGTCGTGCGACGTGGCTCCCCAACAAAATTGGTGTCCTTTTTTCCCCACAAATACAGCTTTCTTTTGGTGGTATTTGATCACCTCTGCGGTTTTTTATTTTTTGCGCTATAAACAAAAATAGAGTGACAATTTTGAAAAAAATTCAATATTTTTTACTTTTTGCTATAATAAATATCCCCCAAAAATATATAAAAAAAAATGTCCTCAGTTTAGGCCGATATGTATTCTTCTACCTATTTTTGGTAAAAAAAAATCGCAATAAGCATTTATCGTTTGGTTTGCGCAAAATTTAGAGCGTTTACAAAATAGGGGATAGTTTTATTGCATTTTTATTATTATTATTTTTTTACTACTAATGGCGGCAAATTTTTTTTTTCGTGACTGCGACATTATGGCGGACACTTTTGACACATTTTTGGGACAATTGTCATTTTCACAGCAAAAAATGCATTTAAAATGCATTGTTTATTGTGAAAATAACAATTGCAGTTTGGGAGTTAACCACAAGGGGGCGCTGAATGAGTTATGTGTGACCTAATATGTGTTTACAACTTTAGGGGGTTGTGGCTGTAGGTGTGACATCATCGATTGTGTATCCCTATAAAAGGGATCACATGATCGATGCTACCGCCACAGTGAAGAATGGGGAACGGGGAAGTTTACACACAGCTCTCCCCGTTCTTCAGCTACGGGGACCGATCGCGGGACTCCAGTGTCCAGGGTGCCGCGGTCCCGGTCACAAAGCTTCGGACCAGGTCACGGGCGCGCGCCCATGACCCACGGCTGCGCACTAGTAGAGAATGTACCTGTACGTGCATGTGCCCAGCCGTGCCATTCTGCCAACGTAAATGTGCAGGAGGCGGTCCTTAAGCGGTTAAGTGCGGAATTTCACATGTTTTACTAGTAAATGTACACTGTTATATAAGCAGTAATTTATTCAGTGTTATCACATAAAAAAGATATAATAAAATATTTACAAAAATGGTAGTGGTGTACTCACTTTTGTGAGATACTGTATATCTGATATTGCGCTGTGTTGGGTATTTTATAGCACAGGTTACTTTTGTATTTTAGATGCCTACAACTGATTAATTTGTCAGTATAATGAATTAGGTACAGCACCTATATTATTGTACAGCACAACAATGTGCTAGAATCACTTAGTGGGAAGGAGTTTGACAGGGCCCCAATTAGTTGAAACTTTTAACCCACGTACATGTTTTTGGTCTCTCCTTAGAAAGCATTTGGATGAGGATGATAGTATGGCAACAAACATTTTCATGTAAAGACGTCAGCAATGGTATCCTTTTATTGGTAAAAAGGGAGGAGCCAAACACCCCTGGTTCGGGTCGCAGCAGAACATGCAAACAGGCAAAACATTTTTGCGAACAGCGTTAAAGTCTATGAGACACGAAGGTGAAAATCAAAAGTGCAAATTTTAAAGGCTTATATGCAAGTTATTGCCATAAAAAGTGTTTGGGGACTTGGGTCCTTCCCCAGGGAACATGTATCAATGCAACAAAAAGTTTTAAAAACTGCAGTTTTTTCAGGAGAAGTGATTTTAACCACTTACGGACCTTCCGCCATCGCTAGCTACCATAACTTCGGTATAACTTCGGTATAACTTCAGATAAAAGTGGTCTCTGCGGCAGTTACCTTGCGAGATCACTTTTATCGCCAGTGGGAGAGGGACTTCTCCACTCCCATCTCTCTCCGGTCCTTTCAACCTCTTACCGGAGCCGTCGGCAGCAAAGGCGATCGGATCCTCTTCCTGCCTGTGTATGGAGACGAGTGAGGGGAAGATGGCCCCCACTCATCTCCATGTCACTTCCGCCCAATGCTCTTAAAAGGCCATTTTTTTGAAAGACAATTTTTTTTTTTTTTTTGCATTTTAGTCTAAATATGAGTCTTTTTGACCCCAGATCTTATATTTAAGAGGACTAATGCTTCTTTTCTATTACAAGGAATATTTACATTCCTTGTAATAGGAATAAAAGTGACCCAAATGTATTTTTGTTTAAAAAACAGTGTCAAAATAAAAAAAATTAAGTAAAATAAATAAGATTTTTTTTTTCCGCTCAGAAGCGAAAACATAGGTGAGCAGCGCCCACATATGAAAACAGTGTTCAAACCACACATGTGAGATTGTTAGAGCAAGAGAAATGATTCTAGCCCTAGACCCCATCCATAATTCAAAACGTGCAATCTGTAGAATTTTTTAAGCGTCGCTTATGGAGATTTTTAAGGGTGAAACTTTGTCGCCGTTCCAAGAGCTGGCACACCTTTGAAGCGTGACATGTTACGGCGTAACATTATTTTTCACAATATCAAAGAAAAATTTGGGTAACTTTACTGTTGTCTTATTTTTTTTATTTAAAAAAAAAATCCCCAAAAAAGTGCGCTTGTAAGGCGCAAGTACGGTGTGACAAAAAGTATTGCAACGACCACCCATTTTCATGTGTGGTATAAAATATATATATATATATATATATATATATATATATACTGTATATATATATATATATATACTGTATATATATATATATATATATATATATATATATATATATAATGTTTGGGGGTTCTAAGTAATTTTCTAGCAAACACCAAATCTCAGAAAGAGGCTCGGTCCTTAAGTGGTTAATAATACTTTAAGTGAAACAATAAATATGTATTATTCCCATAAATATCGTGTCTGGGGTTCTCCTTCGTCTGCCTGTAAAGTAGCGCATCTTTCCCATGTTCATAACAGTACCACAGCAAAATTACATTTCTTATGCCGCGTACACACAACCGTTTTTCGCGTTGTAAATGTAAAAAAAAATGTTTTAACCACTTAAGGACCGCCGCATGTACATATACGTCGGCAGAATGGCACGTACAGGCACATTGGCGTACCTGTACGTCCCTACCTAGACGTGGGTCGGGGGTCCGATCGGACCCCCCCGGTACTTGCGGCGGTCCCTGTAGCTTCAGGAGTGATCCGGGATGAGGGGGCAGCTGTTCGTTTTTGTCCGCCCCCTCCGGATCGCTCCTAGCCAATGTGCATCCTCCCCGCCCTCCTCTGCCTGCACTGTAAACACAGGCAGAGGAGGAAGTGATGTCACTGCTCCTCCCGCCGGTATTTTCGTCCGGCGGAGGAGAGGAGACATCACAACAGTAAGTACACAAGCACTTCACTGACACCAGTACACAAATCCCTCCCCCCCGGTCACCCCCCGATCACCCCCCAGCCCCCCTGTCACAGTGTCACTAAATAGCAGTGATAATTTATTTACTGATCACTGCATTTAGTGTCAGTGTGACAGGCAGTTAGTGTCAGGCAGTTAGTGTTAGGTCCAGAATCGCCCCCTACCCCCCCAATAAAGGTTTTAAGCCCTTGATCACCCCCTAGTTAACCCTTTCACCCCCCCCTTTTGCCAGCGTCACTAAGCAATTGTTTTTCTGATCACTGTATTAGTGCCGCTAGTGCCGCTAGGTAGCTAGTTATTTTTTGAGGTTCGCCGCCATGTTTTTATAGCGTTAGAAAATTTATGGGGGTACCTAACGCTATGAAAACATGGCGGTGAACCTCAAAAAATAACTAGCTACCTAGTGACACTAATACAGCGATGAGAAAAACGATCGCTTAGTGACGCTGGCAATAGGGGGTGAAAGGGTTAACTCTAGGGACAATCAGGGGTTACAACCTTTATTAGGTACCCCCATACATTTTCTAATAAAGGTTTTACCCCTGATTGCCCCTAGGGTTAACCCTTTCACCCCCTATTGCCAGCGTCACTAAGCGATCGTTTTTCTGATCGCTGTATTAGTGTCGCTAGTGCCGCTAGGTAGCTAGTTATTTTTTGAGGTTTGCCCGCCAGGCTTTTATAGCATTAGGTACCCCCATACATTTTCTAATAAAGGTTTTAACCCCTGATTGCCCCTAGAGTTAACCCTTTCACCCCCTATTGCCAGCGTCACTAAGCGATCGTTTTTCTGATCGCTGTATTAGTGTCGCTAGTGCGGCTAGGTAGCTAGTTATTTTTTGAGGTTCGCCCGCTAGGTTTTTATAGCGTTAGGTACCCCCATACATTTTCTAATAAAGGTTTTAACCCCTGATTGCCCCTAGAGTTAACCCTTTCACCCCCTATTGCCAGCGTCACTAAGCAATCGTTTTTCTGATCACTGTATTAGTATCGCTAGTGCCGCTAGGTAGCTAGTTATTTTTTGAGGTTCGCCCGCTAGGTTTTTATAGCGTTAGGTACCCCCATACATTTTCTAATAAAGGTTTTAACCCCTGATTGCCCCTAGAGTTAACCGTTTCACCCCCTATTGCCAGCGTCACTAAGCGATCCTTTTTCTGATCGCTGTATTAGTGTCGCTAGTGCCGCTAGGTAGCTAGTTATTTTTTGAGGTCACCCGCTAGGTTTTTATAGCGTTAGGAACCCCCATACATTTTCTAATAAAGGTTTTAACCCCTGATTGCCCCTAGAGTTAACCCTTTAACTCCCTTTTGCCAGCGTCACTAAGCGATCGTTTTTCTGATCGCTGTATTAGTGTCGCTAGTACCGCTAGGTAGCTAGTTATTTTTTGAGGTTCGCCCGCTAGGTTTTTATAGCGTTAGGTACCCCCATACATTTTCTAATACAGGTTTTAACCCCCGATTGCCCCTAGAGTTAACCCTTTCACCCCCTATTGCCAGCGTCACTAAGCGATCGTTTTTCTGATCGCTGTATTAGTGCCGCTAGGTAGCTAGTTGTTTTGTGAGGTTCGCCCGCTAGGTTTTTATAGCGTTAGGTACCCCCATACATTTTCTAATAAAGGTTTTAACCCCTGATTGCCCCTAGAGTTAACCCTTTCACCCCCTATTGCCAGCGTCACTAAGCGATCGTTTTTCTGATCGCTGTATTAGTGTCGCTGGTGCTGATAGGTAGCTAGTTAGTGCCAGTAACGCTTACACCCACGCACAAAGCATACACCCCCCATATGTGGAATTACACCCAAAATATATTCTGCTGCTTCTCCTGAGTACAGGGATACCACATGTGTGAGACTTTTTGGTAGCCTAGCTGCGTACGGGACCCCAAAAACCAATCACCGCCTTCAGGCTTTCTAAGGGTGTAAATTTTTGATTTCACTCCTCACTACCTATCACAGTTTCGAAGGTCATAAAATGCCAAAATAGCACAACAAAACCCCAAATGACCCCATTTTGGAAAGTAGACACCCCAAGCTATTTGCTGAGAGGCATGTCGAGTCCATCGAATATTTTATATTTTGACACAAGTTGCGGGAATATGACAACCTGATTTTTTTTTTTTTGCACAAAGTTGTCACTAAATGATATATTGCTCACACATGCCATGGTTATATGTAGAATTGCACCCCAAAATACATTCTGCTGCTTCTCCTGAGTACGGGTATACCACATGTGTGGGACTTTTTGGGAGCCTAGCCGCGTAAGGGGCCCCGAAAACCAAGCACCGCCTTCAAGATTTCTAAGGGCATACATTTTTGATTTCACTACTCAATACCTATCATAGTTTTGAAGGCCATAAAATGCCAAGATGGCACACAACCCCCCCAAATGACCCAATTTTGGAAAAACAAGTGATTGAATAATGACCAAAAAAATTATTAACAAATAAATTACAAAACGTTGTCACTAAGGCCTCGTACACACGATCAAATCTGTCTGCTGGAAACGGTCGGCCCGACCGTCCCACCAAACAGATTCGACCGTGTGTACGGGCAAGCCGACGGAATTGGCCACCCGACAGATTTCAAAGCATGCTTTGAAATCTGTCGGCTGGGAACCCGTCCACCCGACATGTCTGCTGGTTAGTATGCTAACCAGCAGACATGTCTTCTCGCACAAGCGCCGAATGATTTCGACGCATTCGCGGAAGTGTTTTACTTCTTGGTGCGGTGACGTGGCGGCGTCAACGTCACCGCCACGTCACTGACACGTCAGCACGCTGTCTGCTGGCGGGGATTTTGGTTTGCTCGTGTGTACACGCGAGCAAACCAAAATGCCAGCAGACAGATTTGTTCAAATCGGTCGGACAGACCGTTTTGAACAAATCGATTGCCTCGTGTGTACGAGGCCTATATGATATATTTCTTACACATAACGCCATGGTTATATGTGGTATTGAACCCCAAAATACATTCTGCTGCTTCTCCTGAGTACGGGGATACCACATGTGTGGGACTTTTTGGGAGCCTAGCCTCGTACGGGACCCTGAAAACCAATCACCGCCTTCAAGATTTGTGTGAGTGAAATCAATCTTTACATATGCCATCTGTGACTCCTATCAGTGTACGGGGGGTGATCCAGTCCACAAATCTCCTGCATTGCAGCAAGCATTATCTTGCTAAAGCCCATTTTGACCTTTTTTCACTAATATGGTCAACATCATTTGGTAAGCAGACATCTTAATTCTGAGCACTTTAGGTGATATTATAGGCGATGAAGGCGGTTTACCAATCCTCAGAATTGGAAGACATCTCATCATTGTTATAACATTGGACTTTTTATTAATTACTTGTGGGGCAATTTTTTTCATTTGCTTCAGATTATTGTATTCACAATTCTTACTACATTCCAGGTCATACTGGATTTGTGTGTGTTTAACTGTGTTTTTTTAATATCGGTGACAGATTTTCAGTATTTATATTGCTTTCTGCATGGTCAATTTCACTAGCTTCAAGCTATGACATTTTTCATTATTTTTATTATTTTTAATATTTAAAGTTAGTTTGGTGCACTTTGTTTTTTGTATATGTTCATTTGCACAGTAATCTTTAAATTCCAATCACATTATTGGTCTATTGTAGCACCCCCTACAGATTTGTTTCCAAATTGCACTAGTGATTTATTTATTCAGTTTGGGGATAGCAGCTAATTTTTTATTTAAATTTTCACTTTTTATAGTAGGCACAAGATAATTGTATTCCTTTACCAGTGATACAGTGCCTGATATATCAATAATTCTTACAGCAGCCTACAGAGCAATGATCGGAAAGGTAAGAGATATTTGTTAGGGATAAGGATGACATTAAGGACTCTAGCTTCTGTGTACTGCTACTCCCGAAGATGCCGCTTGGTAATTTAGGTTTTCTGTTCTGTGCCTCGACTCCATGAACAATCTCAGCCCTTCCAACACATCTGGTTGAATGAAAGTTACTGCAAGCACTTATAAGAACATGAGTATAGATATCTTTAACTTGGCTGTGTTTAGCCCCCTGGGAAATAGTTACAGCACAATTTTGTGGTATCAAAGTTACACTATGGTGTTGGCATGGACTTTCACGGCACAGCATACTTTTTGTCATTAAAATATGTTTTGTTTCATCTCTTTACCTCTGCAAACACTACAACAAGCCCAAACATCTCTTCCTTTTACATGGTCAACATCTCACCTCACGTATCTAGGTATTACTCTTACCCACAATCTATCTGATATCTTCTCTGCTAACTATCCTCCACTACTACGAAAAATTACTAATCTTCTTAAACAATGTTCATCTTTGCCAATATCATGGATTGGTAAAATAAATTTAATAAAATGACTGTACTACCTAAAATGTTATATATTTTTCGTGTATTGTATTTTGTGTAGGTCCTTAGGAACCTACAACGTAAAACACAAGCATTTATATGGAACTCTTAATAAAATCTTGCTTACCTACCCACACACTTTATCTTTCTAAACTCAAAGGAGAATTAGGTTTCCCTAAGTTTACTAATTATTTCCATTCAGCATAAATAGCGCATATTCCTAAATATCACACTAAACACAAGGTCCACCTCTGGGTAGCGATTGAATCAGTCGACTGTGATCTGATCTCCATACAAAATCTAATATGGTCCACCTTTTCTGATCATAAAATAATTAAAAATAGGATTACTAAACATACAATTGTTATATTGGATAGATTCAAAGTAATCAAAGGACTACAATCTCTGCATATACCTCTTGTATCATTTATTAGAAATATACTTTTCTACCCGGCTCATACATCTTCTAAAACTTTTAAAAAATGTATTTCTGCTGACTTAACACAACTCTGTGACCTAAATAGTATCGTGATATATTGCGCTAACCAGAAAATGAACCAAAAGGTGAAAAGGTAAAAAGCAAGCCGCCAACACAACAAAATTGGATAATTTGTGGGAAAAATGAGTGGAAGAGTGTAGCGCTATTTTTCTCCTTCTGAGAATGTGAAAACATTCGCACTAAAAAATATAAATAATTAGTGAAAATAAGTGTCAACCTTAGGGTGATCCCCTTGTAAGTCCTTAGGACTGATGGATAATCAAATCAAACAGTCCAGACCAACCTTTAGGGAAAAAAATCGGACCAAAAGGTAAGTGGTAAATCAGTGATAGGTGAATTCCTATAAATATAAGGGGGTCACTCACAAGAAGTACCCCATATGATAAGAAAAAATAATCAAAACCATGCCAGTTAGAAAATACTTTTCCTTGTGAGGATGTGAAAGCTATCACACTAAAAAATTATAATTGTGAATTATATCAACCTTAGGGTGGTCCCTATGTGTATCCTTAAGACTAAATAGATAATCAAATCAATCAGTCCGGACCCATAATAGGAAAAAAAAAAAAAAAAAAAAAAGCAATCACAAGGTAAGTGATAAACAATGATGAGTGACTTCCTATAAGCAAATAACAAAGATATAAGTCAGCAGATAAACAAACATATATCAAACATATGACTATCAAAGGAAAGTCATATAGCAAGAGAGTGCCTGTGGCATCAAAAGTCCTCTGTGTATATTGCGGGGTCACCAATCATAGGGATTTTAATCCCAGCATCTAATATGGGTGACACGCAGGTCTTCCTTCAAGATACACTTGGATGTAGTATAGAGTTCAAACAATATTCTCCACACTTCGCACAAATATAGATGGGTAACCTTACCGGATAGGGTGGACCCTCATCACACCATATGGCGGGGGGTCTTTAGAGCTTGCACAGACCGATTGTCTGATCCGGATAACACCAAGTTTGTGGTCCCAGGTGTGAGTGGTTTCCCAGGGTGCGTCTGTATCCGCAGGTTTGGAATTTCACACTAGGTAGTGCACAGCAGTAACTCTCAAGCTCAAAAATAGAAAAGAAAAAGGGAACAGAGGCTCCTCATAGCGTAAAAAAGTTGGTTTTTAATTAAAAACAGTTCAAAGTCTCACACAAAGTGATAAAAATCAGACAAAATGTTTAAAGAACTCCACACGTGAAGAATCATAACAAAAATAAATGAATATAAAACTGTAGAAAAGGACCAAAACAGCAATTCTCCCCCTATGATGGAAGGACAAGGGTGTTTCAAAATGCAGTGGAGATTGGCATAGAATCTGCAACCCGACCGGTTTCGTCTCAGATAGACTTCAACTGGGGTGTATAATGCCGATTCTCCACTCACCTGCATTTATATAAAGTGATTCTGCCCCAATGAGACCACCTGTACCTCACCTTTCATCAGCGCTAGCGTGCGTGTCATAATCCGTCCCCATCGCCATATTGCGTTCCAATCACCGGAAATAGCAAAGCGAGAAAATGTCACTGCGCAACCAAAGCTGGTATCCCGTCCACCAATAGGGCGGCTGTGCCTGCATGTATGGTCGGCGTGACGTGTAACGTCATTATTGTGCGCGGCGGTGCGCAACACGCTCCACATAGACATGTGTCCCAAGCTCCACACCATTGGCCCAGTCCTCAAAAGGGTGGGTATCTCCCAAGCGACGCACAACGTCATTCTCGTGTGTCACGGTGCGCTCCAACCTGCGGTCCGCAATACGTCCAACTAGCTGGACGGACATCACATGGTGCGGAAGTGTTACAGAGAACTGCGTTCCACACAGATGAACATGCGATCCACCGGGTCTACGGATGATCGTATGGTTACAGGATGTACATAGCACATCCGAACAAGAACCCAGTCAGAGTATTTAACTGTGATAAAAAAAGGGGGAGCTCGGGGATGTAATTATATGAGCTAAAGAAAAAACTAAAAATAATAATATAAATAAATATAGGTCTCACGGGGGCAAGAAGCATCAAATGTAAGAACAACCTAGTTACCCATCTGATGGATGGTAAAGGAGGGATAACATGTGCATACATAAATATACATAATACACTAAGGGAACAAGAAACAAAACCAAAATAAAAATATATATATATATACCCACATAGAACAAGAATAAGCTACAAAGATGTATATAAATAAATGGTATCTATGTGGTCACATCGTCAAACCTAAATGACCATCAATGATTAATATACATAGTTCAAGATTGATTTATAAAAGCATTAACGTCCCATTCAACGTTCAAACCATATGGCACGTAGCTTTTAAGTAAGTAAATCCAGTAGACTTCCAATTTAGACACACCCCGGGTGCTGGGTTCCCCCCTCCAGTGGGGGACAAATTTGTCTATAATCTGGAAGCTCGTACCCTCAAGTTTTTTATTGTGTTTATTGAGGTAGTGTCTAGGCACCGTATGCTTGGTGCAACCTTTTTTAATCTTAGAAATGTGTTCACCTACCCTTGTGGAAAAACTCCGTATGGTACGACCAACGTACTGTTTTCCACAAGGGCAGGTGATAAGGTAAACTATGTGCGTGGTGGCACAAGTGAAAAATAATTTCATAGGGTATTCAATCCCTGTATGGGTAGATTTGAAACTTACTGATTTTTTCCTCCCATGTATATTGTGAACACATACCTTACATTTCCTACACGGATGAAAACCCTTGGAAAGAGGAAAAAAGGAGGGTTTTACAGGGGGGTCAGGGATATTGGGGGCGACTTGATTTTTTAAAGATCTAGCCCCTCTATAAATCACAGTCGCGTTTGTCGGAAGTGATGGTCCCAGAACACATTTTGTCTGATTTTTATCACTTTGTGTGAGACTTTGAACTGTTTTTAATTAAAAACCAACTTTTTTACGCTATGAGGAGCCTCTGTTCCCTTTTTCTTTTCTATTTTTGAGCTTGAGAGTTACTGCTGTGCACTACCTAGTGTGAAATTCCAAACCTGCGGATACAGACGCACCCTGGGAAACCACTCACACCTGGGACCACAAACTTGGTGTTATCCGGATCAGACAATCGGTCTGTGCAAGCTCTAAAGACCCCCCGCCATATGGTGTGATGAGGGTCCACCCTATCCGGTAAGGTTACCCATCTATATTTGTGCGAAGTGTGGAGAATATTGTTTGAACTCTATACTACATCCAAGTGTATCTTGAAGGAAGACCTGCGTGTCACCCATATTAGATGCTGGGATTAAAATCCCTATGATTGGTGACCCCGCAATATACACAGAGGACTTTTGATGCCACAGGCACTCTCTTGCTATATGACTTTCCTTTGATAGTCATATGTTTGATATATGTTTGTTTATCTGCTGACTTATATCTTTGTTATTTGCTTATAGGAAGTCACTCATCATTGTTTATCACTTACCTTGTGATTGCTTTTTTTTTTTTTTTCCTATTATGGGTCCGGACTGATTGATTTGATTATCTATTTAGTCTTAAGGATACACATAGGGACCACCCTAAGGTTGATATAATTCACAATTATAATTTTTTAGTGTGATAGCTTTCACATCCTCACAAGGAAAAGTATTTTCTAACTGGCATGGTTTTGATTATTTTTTCTTATCATATGGGGTACTTCTTGTGAGTGACCCCCTTATATTTATAGGAATTCACCTATCACTGATTTACCACTTACCTTTTGGTCCGATTTTTTTCCCTAAAGGTTGGTCTGGACTGTTTGATTTGATTATCCATCAGTCCTAAGGACTTACAAGGGGATCACCCTAAGGTTGACACTTATTTTCACTAATTATTTATATTTTTTAGTGCGAATGTTTTCACATTCTCAGAAGGAGAAAAATAGCGCTACACTCTTCCACTCATTTTTCCCACAAATTATCCAATTTTGTTGTGTTGGCGGCTTGCTTTTTACCTTTTCACCTTTTGGTTCATTTTCTGGTTAGCGCAATATATCACGATACTATTTAATTCTTTACTCTTTGGACATTATTATATTGCAGCAACCCTATATCCAGTTCAATGGATATATTCGATTACCGTAGTAGTCGGACATTTAACACTGAGGGTGTTTTTTCAGTCCTAGATACTGAGTCAGAGGTAGGAGGTCTCTTCATGAGACTAAAAAACGTAATGACCTCTGAATTACACCTGCAGTGGGATGTGGCGTTCTTGGAACAATACATCAAAGAACGGATGGTCCCGAGAGGACTGAGATGGGATGTCCACCCCCAACAGGGAGACCCCGATCTTGCATCCTGGTTCCAGTTTTTTAATAATCAAGGCATATCCTTACTTGGCTTTTTAATTGATAAAAAGAAATTAAGGATGGATTTGTTAGACAAAGAAATAAAAGATATCAAAGAGAAATTAATACCTTCTAAATCCACACCCGAATATAACACATTATCTCTGAATTTAAAAACCCATCTAGATAAGGAGGAACGAGAACAAAAAACGAAGAAACAAAAGAAATATACTAGAGATGTTGCCGATTATAAATCCAGTTTAGTATTTAGATGGCAGACTACTGATAATGTAAGATCAAATAATGAATCCCAGAACACAGATATGGAGGTATCCCAACCTTCAACCAATGAGGTCAAAGTTTTGGCCTTTTCCCAATCCGCCCCATTGGTGGCACCTTTGGTCACCAATGACGGATCCAACAATCGGGGTGGTGGGCCCAGAACCCCTAATCACCAACCAGGAGGATATCCTCCCAATAGAGGAAAAGGAAAAGGCCCCCGAGGGAGGTCTAGGAATCAGAGGGATTACCCTCATGATATACGGACCTATGACTCACCTCCCTACAATAATAGAAGTTATTACGATCATCCCCCAAGATATCCTCAATCTACCCCGGGAAGGGGAGGGGGTAGACACAACCCCCCCCCACCCAAGGGAAATTATCCATACAGGCCACCTAATCAACATTATGGCTATATGGAAAGGGAAGATTACCATGCAAGATCCCCATACTCTTACAACCAAACCCAACCAAGGTCTGCCCATCAGGGGGATTTTCCCCGGGAGCAGGAAGACTATCCAAGGGGGGGAGAACAAAACGGGGCACGAGAGGGGGGCGACGGGCCCGGTCGAAAAAGAAGACGAGTATAGTAGGATCCGGCATCTTCAATCTAAGTACGGTCCAATTAACTGAAGCAGAAAAAATGGTCCTGGATAAAGGGTTAAAGTTTGTTCCTTCTAAACCTTTGAACAAATTCAAAACCTTTATTGATGTACAAAAATATATAAGAAAATTAAACATCCAAAGATACTTTCTCAGTAATCCTAGCATACCCAATCCCCCAGACACTTCCTCTCATATCAGACATACGGGTTTTTCGAACCCATCGCTATTCAACCCCTCATGCCCTATGGCTCCTAATGTTAGAGTATTTAGGGATTTAGTTCTGAAGGATTTAGATGAGCTTCCCCTCAAAAGGACCTATTCCGATCCCAAAATCAGGACGGGCCTAAAGAGTCTCTGTGAGCATAAGGACCTTGTTATTCGACCTGCAGACAAAGGGGGGGGGATAGTCGTTCTTGATAAGTCCGCCTATCATGGGGAAATGTCTCGTATTCTGGGAGACACTGAAACCTATGTGAAACTACCTTCTAATCCCACAAAGAAAATCAAAGCATCATTAACTAAATTAATTGAGGTTGGAGCCCGCAATGGAATTTTGGACAAAAAGGAAAAGAGTTACCTTATACCCAGAGTACCACGTATCCCTACAATTTACTATCTCCCTAAGGTCCATAAGGACAGTAGATGCCCTCCCGGACGACCCATCATAAGTGGGATCGATTCTGTTACCTCCCGCCTTGGGAGGTACATCGATTTCCACTTACAGCCAATTGTCAGAAGTATACCATCGTACTTAAAGGACACAAGACACACTATTGCAAGACTTGAAAGTATTGTGTACAGTAGCGACGTCATGCTAGTAACAGCGGACGTCGCTTCTCTGTACACCAGTATCGCTCATGAATTAGGTTTCCGGGCAGTAGAATGTTTTTTGGAGCGTGTTGACTATCTCCCTAACATTCAGAAACAGTTTGTTTTGGAGTTATTGAGGTTTGCTACCCTAAACAATTATTTTTGGTACGATGGAGACTTCTATCTACAACAAAAGGGTGTAGCAATGGGGGCCAAGTTTGCCCCCAGCCTTGCAAACATCTTCATGGCCAAATGGGAGGAGGATGTCGTCTATGCTTTTAATCGACCAGAGATCATTCTCTGGGTTCGGTACATAGACGACATCCTCCTCTTATGGAAGGGTGACCGCGAGTCCCTGGACTTATTTATGTCCACTTTAAACTCTAATGAGGTTGGAATCAGCCTCACTTATGAGGCAAGTCTTTCAAGGATCCACTTTCTGGATTTGGAGATCCAGGCCCAGGGCGATCGGTTGACAACTAAAACCTATTTTAAGGATACCGATCGCAATGGGTATATCCCGACAGACAGCTGCCACCATCCTGCTTGGCTGAAGTCTGTTCCACGCAGCCAATTGCTACGTATCAGACGCAATTGTTCAGACACCCGAGACTTTTATGTCCAAGCAGAAGTTCTAAAGCAGAGGTTTCTGGTTAAGGGTTACCCGGGACAGGGATTGGATAATGAAATAGCGAGGATTGGGATGATTGATCGTAACACATTGACAATAGAAAAACAAAGGACCACTCAAGAAATGAAATTTAAGAATTCTTTCTTTACAACTTTTTCTGCACAACACAGAGAGATTAAGAACATCATTAATAGACATTGGAGGATTTTGAGAGAAGATTGTGTTCTGGGACCATCACTTCCGACAAACGCGACTGTGATTTATAGAGGGGCTAGATCTTTAAAAAATCAAGTCGCCCCCAATATCCCTGACCCCCCTGTAAAACCCTCCTTTTTTCCTCTTTCCAAGGGTTTTCATCCGTGTAGGAAATGTAAGGTATGTGTTCACAATATACATGGGAGGAAAAAATCAGTAAGTTTCAAATCTACCCATACAGGGATTGAATACCCTATGAAATTATTTTTCACTTGTGCCACCACGCACATAGTTTACCTTATCACCTGCCCTTGTGGAAAACAGTACGTTGGTCGTACCATACGGAGTTTTTCCACAAGGGTAGGTGAACACATTTCTAAGATTAAAAAAGGTTGCACCAAGCATACGGTGCCTAGACACTACCTCAATAAACACAATAAAAAACTTGAGGGTACGAGCTTCCAGATTATAGACAAATTTGTCCCCCACTGGAGGGGGGAACCCAGCACCCGGGGTGTGTCTAAATTGGAAGTCTACTGGATTTACTTACTTAAAAGCTACGTGCCATATGGTTTGAACGTTGAATGGGACGTTAATGCTTTTATAAATCAATCTTGAACTATGTATATTAATCATTGATGGTCATTTAGGTTTGACGATGTGACCACATAGATACCATTTATTTATATACATCTTTGTAGCTTATTCTTGTTCTATGTGGGTATATATATATATATTTTTATTTTGGTTTTGTTTCTTGTTCCCTTAGTGTATTATGTATATTTATGTATGCACATGTTATCCCTCCTTTACCATCCATCAGATGGGTAACTAGGTTGTTCTTACATTTGATGCTTCTTGCCCCCGTGAGACCTATATTTATTTATATTATTATTTTTAGTTTTTTCTTTAGCTCATATAATTACATCCCCGAGCTCCCCCTTTTTTTATCACAGTTAAATACTCTGACTGGGTTCTTGTTCGGATGTGCTATGTACATCCTGTAACCATACGATCATCCGTAGACCCGGTGGATCGCATGTTCATCTGTGTGGAACGCAGTTCTCTGTAACACTTCCGCACCATGTGATGTCCGTCCAGCTAGTTGGACGTATTGCGGACCGCAGGTTGGAGCGCACCGTGACACACGAGAATGACGTTGTGCGTCGCTTGGGAGATACCCACCCTTTTGAGGACTGGGCCAATGGTGTGGAGCTTGGGACACATGTCTATGTGGAGCGTGTTGCGCACCGCCGCGCACAATAATGACGTTACACGTCACGCCGACCATACATGCAGGCACAGCCGCCCTATTGGTGGACGGGATACCAGCTTTGGTTGCGCAGTGACATTTTCTCGCTTTGCTATTTCCGGTGATTGGAACGCAATATGGCGATGGGGACGGATTATGACACGCACGCTAGCGCTGATGAAAGGTGAGGTACAGGTGGTCTCATTGGGGCAGAATCACTTTATATAAATGCAGGTGAGTGGAGAATCGGCATTATACACCCCAGTTGAAGTCTATCTGAGACGAAACCGGTCGGGTTGCAGATTCTATGCCAATCTCCACTGCATTTTGAAACACCCTTGTCCTTCCATCATAGGGGGAGAATTGCTGTTTTGGTCCTTTTCTACAGTTTTATATTCATTTATTTTTGTTATGATTCTTCACGTGTGGAGTTCTTTAAAACATTTTGTCTGATTTTTATCACTTTGTGTGAGACTTTGAACTGTTTTTAATTAAAAACCAACTTTTTTACGCTATGAGGAGCCTCTGTTCCCTTTTTCTTTTCTATTTTTGAGCTTGAGAGTTACTGCTGTGCACTACCTAGTGTGAAATTCCAAACCTGCGGATACAGACGCACCCTGGGAAACCACTCACACCTGGGACCACAAACTTGGTGTTATCCGGATCAGACAATCGGTCTGTGCAAGCTCTAAAGACCCCCCGCCATATGGTGTGATGAGGGTCCACCCTATCCGGTAAGGTTACCCATCTATATTTGTGCGAAGTGTGGAGAATATTGTTTGAACTCTATACTACATCCAAGTGTATCTTGAAGGAAGACCTGCGTGTCACCCATATTAGATGCTGGGATTAAAATCCCTATGATTGGTGACCCCGCAATATACACAGAGGACTTTTGATGCCACAGGCACTCTCTTGCTATATGACTTTCCTTTGATAGTCATATGTTTGATATATGTTTGTTTATCTGCTGACTTATATCTTTGTTATTTGCTTATAGGAAGTCACTCATCATTGTTTATCACTTACCTTGTGATTGCTTTTTTTTTTTTTTTTTTTTTTTTTTTTTTTTTTCTATTATGGGTCCGGACTGATTGATTTGATTATCTATTTAGTCTTAAGGATACACATAGGGACCACCCTAAGGTTGATATAATTCACAATTATAATTTTTTAGTGTGATAGCTTTCACATCCTCACAAGGAAAAGTATTTTCTAACTGGCATGGTTTTGATTATTTTTTCTTATCATATGGGGTACTTCTTGTGAGTGACCCCCTTATATTTATAGGAATTCACCTATCACTGATTTACCACTTACCTTTTGGTCCGATTTTTTTCCCTAAAGGTTGGTCTCAACTCTGTGACCTGACAACGACCACTTCACTTAAAACATTTCCTGAAATATGTGAAAGCCATCAATTTCTAGATTCAGAACTCTTCCGTTATCTACAGATCAAGATTTTTTTTATGCCATTTATACAAGGTAGAGATAATCTTTGTGACATAATGCATTTTAACATATATGTAAAAATGACTGCCACTCAAAAGGTCTCGTATCATTATTATATAGTCACCTGAATACTTTACCTAATACAAAAACACCTTCCTATGTGGAAAAATGGGAAAATGATCTTGGTTTTCATATGGATTCATCCAAATGGGACAAAATCAGCCAGTACAGTAGAAAATGCCCTGTCCAGCTTTTCTGTCTGCTTCTGTCGAACAGACATGCTGGAAAACCAGCATCCGATCGGCTCTGGCAGCCAATGACTGCAAGCACTGACTGGTGTGTTCTGGAAGGGGGATCACAATAGCAAAGAGGGGAAGATACTGTAGATGCAACTTCTGCCTTTACATATATTGATCATATGCTCGGTATGGATTGGGCATGGTTATGACAGGTTCATTTTAATGTATATCCATATAGAGCTATGATTGCTGACATGTTTTTTAAGTATTTTGATGTATGCTTCAGAGCCATCATACTTATCCTTGTTTTGACCTAAACCAAATGTTGTAGATATCAAGTATAAGGTAGGGTTGGTACCTCATCCCTTTTAAACCAAACCCATGTAGTACTACCCCCGAAGGAGCTGCTGGTTTAGATTTGGGTCTGCCATTACCTTACTGTTCACCATGCTTGTCCTAGGGGTCCTTCTTGAAGAGTTACAAATGTCCACACCAACACTTGGTTTCCTTTGCTTCAAACGTTTTATTAACAAGTCCCTTTAGCGGGACAGAGGGTTAGGGTACCTTGCTTTGTGGGTTGCGGGTATAATCTTGGATCCAGAGGGCAACTGTCCCACACTGGATTCAGCGACCACTGGATAGTCCTCTCTCACTGGCCTAGCAACCGGTGCGAAGCTCACTCAACAGTCTCTGCCACAGATTCGATGAACACTGATGAGTCATTACACGGTCCTCTGCCACAGGATCATGCAACTACACAAACACTTTGTAAAGTTCCAAGAAAGATTACACAGCTCATGGTGCTAGGATCTTTCCGCCGACCCGGCCGCACTGTGAGGTACTTTGGTCAGGATGCATCCTCTAATTGAATCCTTAATTATTCGTCTCCTTCCTGCAGTGAAGACAGCACAGGATCATCCTTGGACCAGTAGGCCCCCCAGAAACTTCTGGGCATACTTTCAGTAGCGGGGCCTCGGGCCAGCAGGCCCCTAGACCAAAACGGTTGCTAATACATCCCTGAGGCCAGGAGGGCCACCAGGTCAGGATCGGAAGACCCTGTCAGAACGGCATCTGCCCATTAAGTACCCCTCCCCAGAATGCACAGCGGTGGGGACCATGCCACTGAGCTTTTTCTGGGCAAAAGGGAACCCAATACACCCAGCCCATTGCAATTCCAACCTTGACCTCCGGTGAGAGTGATGCCCACAGTCAGGTGAAAGATGCGCAACACAGCCGAGCTGGAACAGAGACCCATAATTTGGCAAAAAATCTGAGCAGAACTACAGCTCAGATAACTAAATTTACAAAATAGTGACTACTCAATAGGAGCAGGGCGCTACACACATATTAATTTGCCAGTTTCCGTGGCTGATTAAGGTGGTAATTAAACTCACTTGGCGACGTATCTGCATTAAATTAGCTTAAGAACCTGTGTAATTCATTTGTGTTCAGGTTTATGAGGGATGAGGTGGCAACCCTAGTGTAAGGACACCTACAAGTGGTAGCTAAAGTAACCTTAGCAGCAGCAGCAGCAGCAGCAAATACGTTTATCAGTAGCAGGAAAGTGCTGATATTTCCAAAGTAGCAGCAAGCCTATTCATCACTGCCAAACAGCTGGCATTGTTAACTAAATAGTCTGTTCACCTTTGTGGCCACAAATAGGAATGATAAATTAACAGCGTGCCATTGAGCAATGTAATGAATTAATCCTTGCTCCTCCTTTTCGTGTGTTTTGTCTCCAAGTACAAATGATCTTCCTCCTAATCTCCAAATGAGTATGAGCTAAGTGTTCAGTCCAAAAATTTGTTGGTGGGACATTTGGTTGGAAACTGAATTTTGGGATGTTTTGTAGAAATTGCAATGTCGAATGTTCCATAATGTATTGCCAAAGTCATCATTGACCAACCTAATCAGGCACAAAACTTTAACCAATGATGGTTTTGGTCTACGTTGCAGTGGACACACTATAAAGGGTGGCTTTCCCAGCAGCCTTTTGTCAGTGTGTTGGAGTTGGAGTGGTGTGCTATTATTGCTTTGTGTATTTTAACCCTTTTTACGCCGATCGACCGCATATATGCGTCCTCGGCTTTCAGGCGTTATACCGGGATGATGCCTGCAGCTGCAGGCATCATCCCGTTACCGTTGTTTAGAGCCGGTGATTGGCTCTCCGGCTAAAAGACGCTCGGTTGTTATACCGGAGGAGCAGGAGGGGACATCCCCCCCTCCCGCCACCTCTCACCGCTCTGACCGGGCCTCCCGTCCCACCAGGAGACCAGGTCGTCGATCCAGCACCGTCAGTGTCCAGGCGCAGACTGAATCAAAGCCGTAAACAGCTTTGATTCAGTCTCCGCAATGGAAACACGGAAGCGACGTCATGATGTCACTTCCGGGTTTCTCGGCTGCCAATGGCGCCAGATTTAAAAAAGTACACAGTATTCAGAATTGCTGTTTTCGGCGATCTGAATACTTTAAAGTGCAAAGGAAGGATCGGGGGTCTTTTAGACCCCCGACCCCTCCATAAAGAGTACCTGTCACCACCTATTACTGTCACAAGGGATGTTTACATTCCTTGTGACAGCAATAAAAGTGATAAAAAAAAACACAATTTAATATTATAAAAATAAATAAAATAAATAGGAAAAAAATAAAACATTTAAAGCGTCCCCCCTCCCCGCAAGCTTGTGCAACAAAGAAAACGCATACGGAAGTCGCGCCCGCATATGAAAACACTGTTTAAATCACACATGTGAGGTATCGCCGCGATCGTCAGAGCGAGAGCAATAATTCTAGCACTAGATCTCCTCTGTAACTCTAATCTGGTAACCGTAAAAAAAGTTTAAAGCGTCGCCTATGGATATTTTTAGGTACCGTAGTTTGTCGCCATTCCACGAGTGCATGCAATTTAAAAAGCGTGACATGTTTGGTATCTATTTACTCGGCGCAACATCATCTTTCACATTATGCAAAAAAATTGGGCTAACTTTACTTTTTCATTTTTTTTTTAAATTCATGAAAGTAAATTTTTCCCAAAAAGTTGCGTTTAAAACACCGCCACACAAATACCGTGTGACATAAAATGTTGCAACAATCACTATTTTATTCTTTAGATTCTCTGCTAAAAAATATATATATATAATGCTTGGGGGTTCTAAGTAATTTTCTAGCAAAAAAAAAGGATTTTAACTTGTAAACACCAAATGTCAGAAATAGGCTTAGGCATGAAAGGGATACACTACAGTACTATGCTGTACAATGCTGTATATTTACTACTGATACTTTGCAGTAAATTGCAGTTTGTGTAGCTAAGGAGAGTGGAGTGTAAGCCCATCTACATTTACTGTGCTTTCTTAAGACCTAAAGCCCTGTACACATGATCGGTTTGTCTGATGAAAACAGACCAATGGACCGTTTTCATCAGACAAACTGATCGTGTGTGGGCCCCATCGGTTTGTTTTCCATCGGTGAAAAAAAAGAACATGTTTTAACATTTTCCTATGGATAAAAGAACAATAGAAAAAAATGATCGGTCAAAAATCCACGCATGCTCAGAATCAAGTTGACGCATGCTCGGAAGCATTGAACTTCATTTTTCTCAGCACGTCGTAGTGTTTTACGTCACTGAGTTGGACACGGTCAGATTTTTGACCAATGGTGTGTAGGCAAGACTGATAAAAGTCAGCTTCATCGGATATCCAACGAAAAAATCCATCGGATTAGATTCCATCAGATATCCGATTAGCGAATACGTACCCGAAGATGTATAAAATAAACTTCCTGCCCTTATTAAATGACATTAATATGCTAAAGATGAAAATTGTACCGAAAATTCTTTATAAATTCTTAATTATTCCAATTGCTTTACCCCAGCATTTTCTAAGGATCCTCAACTCTCTATTAATTAACTACGTCTGGAAAAATAAAAAACACAGACTATCTCTTTCAATTCTCAAACAGGGCAAGCAATCTGGAGGTCTTGCCGTCCCAGACATCAAAAACTATTATAAAGCGGCTGTTCTCTCTAGGGTGATAGAATGGGCTAGGGACAGAACAGGGAAAAGATGGATACAAATAGAAAAGGCACAAGTAAACTCCCAATTAAGTAACACTATGGGCCAGATTCAGGTACATGGGCGCTTCTTTACTTTGGAGTAACGTTTCTCATTTACGTTACTCGGCCGACACTTTCGGCGCAAGTACTGTTATTCACATAGCAGTTGCGTGTAAACTTGCGCCAGAGTAACGATAATGCGCTGGCCTAACCCGACGCAAGTGGAAGTGGGTGTGATCATATGTAAATGATGGGCGGAGCCCAGCGCAGAGGCTTACGTTCAGCGCATCATCCACGGAGCATGCGCAGTAAGTGAGGCTTCACTCTGCACCACTTCACGGGAAACGTCATCGCAATGCGTTCCGTTGGGCGTTTAAATACGCCCGTAGATGCGCCATTCCGGCACTAAAGTATATCCTGTTCCCCCTCCCCGCAGTGAAGTTACTTTTGTTCTGAGATGGCTGCTCCCGTTCCCCGCAAACACACAGGAGAAAGCTGAACTCTAAAGGCCAGGAGCTGTCAGCCGTCATCTCGGCTATGGAGACCTATGATGTCTTCCTCCATGGCTGTAAAAGTTGACAGACAAGCATGGACAGAGGTGTTGTCCTGCAAGTGGGGGTGCTCAGCTAGCTCTTATCGTCGGTAACGCTGCTGTAGCTGCTCACCTGCTGACCTGTGGCCGTCTGGAGTAAAGATAAAGCAGCTATTTGTAGAAATAACTTTGCGCCAGACGGACGAGATACGCGCGGCGCATGTAGCCGGCGTATGGTGCTAATCCGTTCGCGAATCGGGAAATCTCCCTCATTTGCATATTTGCAGGGGAAATCAATAGGCGCGACTGATGTGCCAAGCGAAATTATGCGCTGACGAGACTCTGGCGTCGGAAAGTTAAGCCGATCGGAAATGGCCCATTTTCTGTCGCATCTAGTTTGGTGGGTACGGCCACATAGAAACGACGGCGCATCTTCACAGTTACGCGGCGCATATCGAATTACTCCAGCGCAACTCTACCTGAATCTGGCCCTATGTGGATCCCTGCACAAAACAGAGCACTGGATCAAAAGGTTTATGTTATGACACGGGACACTTTAAAAATGTGGGATAGAGTACAGACACTTTTAGATAGTAAATTTAATTCCCCATTGATGAATCTTAAGGAAAACACATGTTTTGCACCCAGGGTTAAGAAGATAGGAGGAAATTGGATTAGAAAGGACAAAGTTTACTTGGGTGATATTATTAACAATGGGGAGATAAGGTCCTATGAAGAGTTAAAAGCTAGGAGTGACTGCTGGAACCTAGATAGGTGGCACTACTCTCAGCTCCACCATTTTGTGCAGTACCTACCCCGCCCCCTATGGATGGAGTCGGAACTGACACCATTGGAGAAGCTATGTAAATTAGAAAACTCTAAGGGCACGGTTTCAAAATTATATGGGATCCTCAATAAGATAGGAGCACGTGAAGAAGCACCTTTTTTAGAGAAATGGGAAAGGGAATTGGGCACACCTAGAGCGAAAAACACAATTCAAAGGATAATCCAAATGACGCACGCATCAGCTATTGACACACGAACAGCCAAAACTAATTACAAATGTTTTTCGGGCTGGTACATCACACCTGATAAATCCAGTAAGTTCAAAGCTGGCCAAACCGCCCAGTACTGGAGAGGGTGTCCTGAACGTGGAACCATGGCAAACCTGTGGTGGTCCTGCCCGAAAATACAAAATTACTGGGACAATATACGCAGACAAATAAAAGAGATCACGGGGGAGGAGTTGAAGAAAGATCCTTGGGTCATGCTCTTCCATTGCTCCCATTTGGGTATCAAAAGGTATAAGCAATCCCTACTGCCTCACCTCCTAAATGCTGCCAAAAGACTTATACCAAAAAAATGGCAAGAAACCGAAACCCCACAGATCTGGGAGTGGATTGACGCAGTGGAGGAAACTTTCAGGTTAGAAGAGCTGAAAGGTAGCGTTCTAGAAACAAACATGGATTTTCAGGAAAAATGGATCAAGTGGAAAGAGTATAAAAAAACATGGAGTTATGTGGAGGGGTTGAAGCCTCCTAGGTAAGACACCTCGTCGCACAACCATAAAATAAGTAGGATGTCGATACCTAAACCTTTTAGTCTTTTTGTTTAAGCTAGCCGAGTCCCGGGAGCCTGGAGGGGGGGGGGGCGATCGGGGTGGAGAAACTCTGTTTTCAAATTTGCTGAGGAGAACCGTTGAGTCCCCGGGAAAAAAATAATAAAAAACAATAAATGCAAAAATGAAGAGAAATGCAATATCTTAAAAATAGTCCACAGATGATGCAACGTGTGAACGCAACGTGGGTAGCACCAACACTTGAGTTGGGCTCAAACGTCTATTGTAAGCTGATGTGGGAGAAAAAAAAAAAAAAAGAATCCCTGTGATGCGTGATATACAGCTAAACACACTTCTCCAAAAGCTTGTGAGATTTTTACATTAAATATGGTAAATATTGCCTACAGCACCACATTTTCTCCAACACAGTGGAGAGACAGAGGGGGAGTTTTTTTTGTCAGTGGCAGGTTCTGTTGCTGCTATTCCCCCCTTTTTGGTACCTTTGGATGTTTCTTTGCTTTTCTTTATTGGTTGTATAAAGTTTTATTTTCCTTGTAGTGTTTTCATGTGGGTGCTTTCTTTTAAATTGTTTTTATTGAAAAGTTTTCAAAATACACGATAATGTACAGAGTATAAATAGTAAATGTGGTGCTAAAGTACAGCACCACATTCTCTCCAACACAGCGGAGAGACAGAGGGGAGAATTTTGCCACTCGATAAGGAGTCAAGTACCACCTCTGTGCTGTCTTTTGAGAGAGTTCCAATTGATTCACACATCTGAAAGCTTTATACATAATTCTAAATGCATACTGCCATTGAGACGGTGTAAATGTCTTACCCAAGTCTTACCCAAGTCCAATTCCCACTTGCGGAAGGAAGGAGATACATCAAAAGTTAGCTTATGCTGGAAAGGGTTATAGAAGAGGAAAATTCCCCTAGGGGATGGGAGCACCTTGGTGTAGAATCACCATAGATTATCCTGAATGAGTATGTGTCTGGACTTCAATGATTTCAAAAACTGAGAGGCCTGAATGTACTTAAAATTATCTGTAGGCGGTATGTTAAATTCTGCTGCAAGTGATTCAAATGATTTAAGTGTGTCATTACAATACAAATCATCAATCCATAAGATGCCACTAGTTACCCAGTTGAAGTAAGTAGTGTGTGGAATAGCGTGTGTCAGGATCTCAGTAGAGATAGGGATGGTCACATTATCGGAGGAATTAAATGCCAAGTTACACAGTTCCCTCCAGGCTAGCAGGCAAGCCTGACGAGTTAGCGGAAGTCGGCGCAGGGGAAAGGGTTTCCATACATCAAGGAGCAAAAGAGTGCGCAGGTCCGTGGTCGGGCTAAGGGCGTGTTCGATGCCACACAAGATTTCTGAGAATGGAGAAAACCAGTGCTTGAATTGGGTAAGGATGGCTGCCCAATAGTAGTCCTTAATGTCGACTAGGCCCATGCCCCCCCATCGACCTGTGTTTAATCAAAAGGGATTTAGTGCATCTGGGTCGCTTTGAACCCCAGATGTAGCTTCTCAGAATGTGATTTAAGAGGCTTTGAGGTGGCTATGTTTCAGAGGAATGGGTAGTGTTCGAAAAATATATAAAATTTGAGGGAGTAGTAGCATTTTAAAAGAGGCCAAGCAACCCGACCAGGTCAATTCGACTCTAGACAAGTGAATAGGCTCCTTAGTAGAGTTGAGCGAACACCTGGATGTTCGGGTTCAGACCCGAACCCAAACTTTGAAAAAAAAGTTTGGGTTCGGGACCCGAACTTGACCCGAACCCGAACCCCATTGAAGACTACTAAAATGTCTCTAAAAAACTAAGGGAAAGGGCTAGAGGGCTGCATATGGCAGCAAAATGTCGGGAAGAGCATGGCAAGTTTTCTGAAAATAAATAAATCAGCAGCAGCCTGTCCCTAGCCTAGCTAAAGCAGACTGACAAGCCCTAAACCATGTAATGCACAGTCCCTAAACGATAAGGTGCAGATCTCACAGAAAGTGCTGGTGTAGATTTCTCAAGCAGGATAATCCTATCTAACACTCTACCTCAATCAGCAGCAGCCTGTCCCTACCCTAGCTAAAGCAGACTGACGAGCTGTGCTGTGTGCCTCTATCTGATATAGAGGCTGGTCACATGCTGGGTCACATGCTGCACTGGCCAATCACAGCCATGCCATTAGTAGGCATGGCTGTGATGGCTTCCTAGTCACAGTAGTAAAACAAATGGCGACCGGCTGCCGTGCAGAGCGCCGTTACATAGCCGAACCCCGAACCCAAACTTTTTACAATTATTCGGGTTCGGGTACCAAAAAATCCCAAAGTCCGTACCGAACCCAAACTTTACAGTTCGGGTTCGCTCAACCCTACTCCTTAGTAATTTTGTCTATCAAGGGGGTGTAGTTGGCATCTACATTAGATATGCAAAAGGGGCGGGAGAGCATGTTAGAAATATAAACTTGTGCGCACGGGGAGGAATACAGAATGGCCGACAGGATGCGACCGGTGAACCCAAACTTCTCAAAGACCCGGGACATGTAGCCCCAATGCACCCTGTCAACTGAGGGGACTAGAAAGAAAAGAGTAAAAAAAAAACTGAAGGAATAAAAAGGTAGATTCCGATTGGAATCTGATAGCAGAATTTCTGCACATTACTCAAGGAGGGAAAGTGCGTGGGTTAGGAGCTCCAGAGTGAGTCAGGAAACTCCTAGATCGGGTGGATTATAGTTACCGAGGCAATGAGGCCTTATGACTTCTTCTTGTTGTTGCGTTTGTGCGACACCGCCTGCCAATCATCCTGGGTTGGAATTTTGGATGAAGAAGCTGGTCTGTCCTCAGGTTGATCAGGCAAGTAATCCCACTTACGCAAAATTGCCAGGCCTTCCTCTAGATTTGAGATCACAGAGGTTACACCATCTCTTGTGATAGTAAGTTTGGCCGGATATCTCCACCTGTAAACGATACCGTGATTACGAAGCGCTTTAGTGACAGGCAGGAGGGATTTGCGTTTGTGCATAGTGTACTGTGAGAGATCCGCGAACACTTGGAGAGCAGAGTATTGGTCAGGTGGTTGCGAGTTCTTGCGGAATGCCAGTGGGAACTGGTCTTTCACATGAAAAAAATGTACCCGCATCAGCACATCTCTAGGGATATTTTCCGGAAGATGTGCAGGCTTAGGGAGATGAATTCTGTCAATTACTAGCTCTGGCTCAGGTGTTGTGGGTAGGAAAGTCCCTATAAGCTCCCGGGGCATATTGATGGAGTAGGGCAGGGAGGACAATTTCAGGAATGCCTCGCAATTTGATGTTGTTCCTACACGACCTGTCCTCGAGGTCTGCAACTTTAGCTTTGAGCCATGCGACTTCATCTGACTGGTCATTGTGGGATTCCACCAAAGAATTGTATGAGGATGCATATTCACCCATTTTCTTCACCATATGATCAATTCTGCTTCCCAATTCCCCCACCTCTGAGTGTAGGGAGCTACGCAGGGAGATCAACATGTCTTTCAGTGTGGTGTCAGATAAGGACTGATTGGCCATGGGGAAAGCGTTGATAGTGTCTGCCAGCTCCCTTTTGTCGTCCATTGAGCCCTGGTGTGCACTCACCTTAGAGCTGTGGGGTTCATTAGACAAGCGGGCTTCGATTTCACTGGACTGCATGAGAGAGGAGTCGATGTAGCTGGAGAATGGCGGTGTGAGCCGTCTCTAGATCCAGGGCTCGGGGTGTTAGCAGAGGATCTGCCTGTGGAGGCCAAAGAGCAGCCGCCCTGGCGCCATCTTGGAAGGCACCGCTGTTCTTGGGGAAGAAAAAAGCCTCTAATTTCGATGGCTGGATGGTGGGCTATCTCTTTTTAGCCATCCCTGGGTGTCAGGCGTGATGTTGGCTAAGCAGTGGTGCTGTCAGGATCAGCCTACAGTGCCTTTGGTGTGCTCGGTTTCCCGTCGCTGGAGCGGAGCTCTCAGGTCAGCCATCCATGCAGTTGAGCGGTAGCCACGCCCCCCCCCCCAATGTGGGTGCTTTCTTTTGAGCGTGGGCTTTTTTGGGTTGTTTAATTTTGTCACAATATGTTATCATTTTGTTTACAGGATCAGCAGCAACAAAATCAGAATAAATTAGTTGATGTCACCACAACACCACAACAGCTGCCCTTTGTTTGCAGCAGAGCACCGAAGATCATTGATGTGCTGTTTAGTCCACCAAAGTAACACAGTTTAAAGTGCACCAAGCACTGAGGACTAATGCCACGTACACATGATCATTTTTTGGCATGAAAAAAAAACGTTTTTAAAAAATGTCATTCTTTTCGAACATGCTGCATTTTTTAACAACGTTTTAAACTATGTCGTTTTTTGGGTTGTAAAAAATTATCGTTGTGGGCTAAAACAAAGTTAAAAACCCACGCATGCTCAGAAGCAAGTTATGAGACGGGAGCACTCGTTCTGGTAACTACCATTCGTAATGGGGTAAACACATTCATCACGCTATAATGCCGCATACACACGATCACTTTTTGTGATGAAAAAAACTTAATTTTATCTCACGAAACAAAACAACGTTCGACGGCACTCTGTTCCATTGAAGCTCCCGTCTCATAACTTGCTTCTGAGCAGGCGCGGGTTTAAAAACGTCGTTTTAAACGTTGTTTTTGCCCACACACGATCATTTTTTATGACACAAAAAATGACATTTTGAAAAACGACACAAAAAATTAAAGCATGTTCGAATTTTTTTTTGCTCGTTTTTTTGAAGACATAAAACAACGTTTTGCCCACACATGATCATTTTAAATGACGTTTTTTAAAACGTCGGTTTTTTTCATCACAAAAAGTGATTGTGTGTACGCGGCATAACAGACAGAAAATCGCGAATCGTCTTTTACTAACACAAAATCAGCTAAAGCGGCCCCAAGGGTGGCGTCATCCGCATGGAACTTCCCCTTTATAGTGCCGTCGTACGTGTTATATGTCACCGCGCTTTGCTGGAGCATTTTTTTTTAAAACGATCGTGTGTGGGCAACGTCGTTTTATTGATGCAGTTGGAGATGCTGAAAAACGTTGTTTTTTCATGCCGAAAAATGATTGTGTGTATGCGGCATAAGCATTTTTGCTACACTAAAGGGGCCGTGGTCCCTGCATTCACCCTAGGCCTGGCTGGGCCAGTAGTGTCAGGCCTACAAATCAGTGCTAGCTGGTCCGGGAGGTGCAAGCAAGTGATGTGCTAGAGGTGTTGAGGAGAGATAGTTTGCAGGCAAGTGATGTGCTGGAGTTGAAGGTTGGAGTTGTATATCCTGGAGGTGTATATAGTCTGTCCCATATATATTAATTCTGCAAATTAGTTTGGGTATCTCATGAATATCCCATCCCCATCCAAGTTTATTTCCCTCAATAAAAACAAAGTTTAAGGACTGTTTTTTTGCCTAAGGGTGAATGAGAACTGTGTGTGTTGCTGCAGATAGTATGTCAGTGTGATGTAACTGTTTGTGCCGTTTTCCAAATACCACCAGTAAAGTTCAACAACTCTATTTATGTGTGGAGATTCCTTTCTTTGAGGGTATAAAAGTCAAGGGTCTGGAATGTCAGAAGGAGACCTCTGGCATGGAGTGGGGCACAATATGGTGGACAGTTAAAGAGGAGCGAGGCAGGGACTTGTACTCTTGGCGCCAACATCTAGCAAATCATAATCCCCTACCTAGAAGGCTGCATCACAGATTCACAATTATCTAATGGCAGTAGAGAATGCAGAGGCCCCAATGCAGATGAATTTCTTAACTACTGGGTGATAAGGATTGACCACTAGAGCTTGCTCAGTGGGCAATGGAGCTGCTGTTTTATCCTGTGACCTGCATGCTCTCTGAATGTGCATTCCGTGCTGCAGGAGGCTTGTGAGAGACAAAAGAGTGTGTCTGTCCACAGACACCATTGAACAGCTGACATTTGTGAAAATGCAACAGTCCTGGTGGATCAGCAGCAACTACAAAAACCCTGCTGCAGATGCTGTGGATTAAATATTTGGGGAATTTTATCACCCTCCTTTTTAATGCATCCCACACTTTTCATTTTACTGCTACAAATTAATATCTCACTTCCTTACACCATTTCCAGGTCTTTCTGGCAAACCCAACCATCATTAGCACATCCTCTACATGCCACTCCTGCCACTGTTGTAGGGCTGCTACAAGTATTGTTTGAAAATAGGGCCATAGCTGCTGTGCTTTGTACCAGCAATTTTATGGAGCACACCAAATCTTTTAGCAGCTGTTTAACAGTTGCAGATGCTGTGAATATTTTTTTTAAAGGGTTCATCCAGTGCTTTGTAGGAGTTTTTTGTCGGATTTTGGTGTTTAAGCACCCACCACCAACACCCAAAACCCTATTGCTTTTCATCTGTCTGACATTTGCAGATATACAGGTAGTAGATGTTTATTAAAGCACGGTCCATTTTGTGCTTTGTAGGAATGTTTCCATGGAATTGGTGTTGGGGCACCACCAAAGTAAAACATTTTTTTTTTTTTTTTTGCAGCAGTGTGACAATTGCAAATACAGTGAATTTTTGTTAAAGAGGGTCCATCCTATGCTGTGCAGTTTTTTTTTCAGCCAGGTTGTAGTGTTTGGTCACCACCAACATCCAAACATAATTTTTGCACTGTTTTGTGACAGTAGCACCGAATCTACAATTTTTTGACAGTAAATCCTGTCCTCTGCAAAACTGTTTGTGTTGGGTTACAGTGCATTGTCACTATTAATACCCAAAACCAAATGTTTCTATTTTTGGGCATAGTGCATTGGCTATTAATTTTTGGTTGAACTGAATCATCATTAAAAATGGACTTTATGTTTTCTTATGCTGCTCCTCAGTTGTGAAATTTGGAGTACAAAGTAGTAACAAAGTAGTAAAGTATTGTGGCCTAACTGTAATTCCTGGTCCTGTGATCCATTCTTTATCTTTTACCTAATTCTGCCCACTTTTCTCCTTTGTCCAGGGAGAATAAAATAAATTTTTTGAATTTACACAATAGTGCCACTATGAGGGTGTGGGGGGCCAGAGAGCTGACACCATCAAGTAGGAAGTAGGAAGTAATATCTGACTGCAATGGTGACACCCCCATCAGGGCTGGTTTAATGTAGGGGTTATTGGAGCTGCAGCTCCAGGCCTCTACCTTAATGAAGGCCCAGCCGCCGAAAAACTTCCCCCTGAAACCGCTGCACCACCGCTGTCCAGTGTCCACTGCTGTGAACATTATTGGTTGCTAGAACCTCCTGAGGAAGACCTGTTGGGAATTGGAACTAAGGACATGTCACTGTCTGGTAAGGAGAGAGTGGGAGAGGAGGGGCACTGACTCTGGTAGTGCCAATGTGTGTGCAAAACTGCAGCAGCCAGGAAAAAAGGATGTCCTCTCCTGCAGTACGGTCATGCTCAGTCATATTGTGTGTAGGGCACTGGGGAACAGCTAAAAAATGGGATCCCAGCATGCATTGCAGAATTGAGCGATAGTGATTTGTGGGGAAATTCATCATCAAACACTTATGCCCTGTACACACAATCGGTTCGTCTGATGAAAACGGACCAATGGACGAGTTTCATCAGATGAACCGATCATGTGTGGGCCCCCTCAGTTTTTTTCCCATTGGTGAAAAAAAAATAGAACCTGTTTTAACCACTTCAATACCGGGCTTTTATACCACCTCCATACCGGGCCTATTCTGACACTTCTCTCCTACATGTAATAATCATCATTCTTTTGCTAGAAAATTACGCAGTACCCCCAAACATTATATATGTTTTTTAGCAGACACCCTAGGGAATAAAACAACGGTCATTGCAACGTTTTATCTTGCACGGTATTTACGCAATCATTTTTCAAACGCCTTTTTTTGTAAAAAAAATTGTTTCATGAATTAAAAAAATAACAAAACAGTAAAGTTAGCCCAATTTGTTTGTATTATTTGAAATATTATGTTACACCGAGTAAATAGATACCCAACATGTCACGCTTTAATTATGCGCACACTCGTGGAATGGCGCCAAACTTCGGTACTTAAAAATCTCCATAGGCAACGCTTTATTTATTTTTTACAGGTTACCAGTTTAGATTTACAGAGGAGATCTAGTGCTAGATTCGTTGCTGGCACTCTAACGCACGTGGCGATACCTCACTTATGTGGTTTAACCAGCGTTTACATATGTCGGCGGGACTTACTTGTGCGTTCGCTTCTGCACGCGAGCTATCGGGGACAGGGGCGTTTTAATTTTTTTTTTTATCTTTTATTTTATTTTATTTATTTTTTTTACTTATTTTTTATTTATTTTTACACTTTTTTTCATTTTTTTTCCCCACTTTTATTCCTATTACAAGGAATGTAAACATCCCTTGTAATAGGAAATGTGTGTGACAGGTCCTCTTTAAGGAAAGATGCGGGGTCAATAAGACCTCACATCTCTCCTCCAGGCTGGAAACCATGAGATCGGTGAAAAAAAATTCACCGATCTCATGAATGGTTGCTTACAGCTGCAATCGCGGCTTTGTTTACTTAGGGGGACCCGGGCGTGACGTCATCACATCGCGCCCGGGTCCTCTGACGGTCATAGAGATGACTGGTGACCATCTGGTCACCAGTCATCTCTATGCTTCCTGCCGACGCCGGATGATTCGTTCTCCGGGCCCCCGAAGGCACAGGAGAGACCGGAGAAGCACCGGATGGCGGCGGGAGGGGGGGATGTCCCCTCCCGCGGCCTGTAAGAACGATCAAGCGGTGGAACCGCAGCTATGATCGTTCTTATGTCGTGCAGAATCGCCGGCTGAAGAAGAGGATATCTGGATGATGCCTCTGGCTGCAGGTATCATTCAGATATCCACCCGCAAAGCCCAGGCTGTCAATTGACGGCCACTTAGGATGGGAGATCCCATCTCTGGCCGTCAATTTTCAATGGCCAGGTACTGAAGTGGTTAAATGTTTCTTATGGTTAAAAAAACGAACGATCGTCTGTGTTGAACTTCATTTTTCTCAGCACGTCGTTGTGTTTTACGTCACCGCATTGGACATGATCGGATCTTTAACCGATGGTGTGTAGGCAAGACTGATGAAAGTCAGCTTCATCGGATATCTGATGAAAAAATCCATAGATTAGTTTTCATCTGACGAACCGATCGTGTGTACAGGGCATACAAGTAATGACAGCGACAATTCTGCAACTGGGCACATTTTTATTATAATTACATTATTATTTGTTATCATTTTTTATAGTTATTTATTATATTATAATTTATGATTTTGTGTTTCAAACTTTATCATACCCAGGATGTGTACTAGACTCTTGTTTGGACAGATTTAGGTGAGTTATTCCTACAATTTAAAATGCCAAATTTCCATGCAAAATAATGGTACCGCTTTCAGCACCACAAATTAAAGAATCATACCGCCAGGGAGGTTAATAAGGATGAGCTTTTTGTCCTGAAATCTGTACAATATATAGTCTAATTTATTGATTTTAAAGTTAAATCTGCTTGCTCTGCCCCTCAGAAATACTGTAGTGTGCTCTCCAAAAAGAGTATAAAGCTGTTCTGGTAAGGACAGCTTTTCTATCTTCTTTTAATTGTAAGAGTAATCTGACAAATAGTGGCTAGTTCAAAAATAATTTAAAAAGTGTGCATCAAGGAGTGTGCATGCGCGGGGCTTCCAAGATGGCCGTGTGAGCCGGAGCTCCGTTACACACAGCTTCCGCGGCGCCGACAGCATCGCTCAGAGGGGCCCTTGCAGCTACATACCGGGCGTTCCGGAGTCCCGCTGATCCACGCTATCCCCCCATATGTTGCCTAACCAAGTCCGCAGAGACCTCGGGCCGCAATTCGATTGGGTGCAGCCGACGGGGAATTCCAAGATGGCCGCCGCAGCACAGCAGCACGCAGCACACGTGGAGGGTCACACAGAGCAGAGGCAAGTGCTTACCCCGGCCACCCTGACATTCACTCCAGAACACCAGGGTGTGATGCTCCCGGCAGGTGTCTCCCTCCCCTGCCTCCACTGAATCCCTGCTAAGCAGGACCTTTGGGGAGTCAGCTATTCCAACTATGGGCCATTCTCTGCCTGTAATGCAGGAGAGTCCATATCCTTCCTCACCAATCCCTATGACGGGCTCTAACTCAGATGACCTGCTCCTTAGATTGTCAGCGCTTCTGGAAACAGGGCTGGCTTCCACAGCTGCCAAAATAACTTCTGATATAAAGGCTGATTTCCAGAACTTAGGATCAAGGATGGAAGCTATAGAACACAAGCTTGACCTCACAGTAGCCTCCACTAACCAGAATTCTGGCCATATTCAAACCCTGCAGGACAGGCTCGATTCAGCCCTCCTTAGAATTGATGAACTTGAAAATAGATCCAGAAGGGACAATTTCAGGATTAGGGGTCTCCCTGAGGCAATAACGGATGTTTTACAAGCCACTCATGAAATTATTAAATCATTGATCCCGAATATACCGCAACATCGCCTAGAACTGGACAGGGTTCATAGAGCCCTGGGGCCCCCAAGAAAGGATGGTCCACCCCGAGATATCATCGTGTAGCCTCACTTTTACCTGGTCAAAGAGGAGATAATGAAGCAAGCTAGAGCGATGAAACAAATTATGTGTCAGGGTCACACCGTTCAAATCTTTGCCGATCTATCCCAATCCACGATTCAACGAAGACGTTCCCTGAAACCAATGCTAGCGGTTCTTTCCCAAAAGGAAATAAAGTACTGGTGGACTTTCCCATTCGCGGTTAAATTTTTGCTCAAGGGGAAATCCTACTCCTTTTCTACCCTTCAAGAGGGAGAAAAAACCCTCTTGTCTCTGAAGCTGATCTCCCTAGAGGCTGACATGGACACTTTGGATCCAGCATACAACCCGGCCAAGCGACCTTCTCCGAACAGCCCACTTACCCCGCTGTGGAACAAGCCGAAGACGAAGAAACATAGGGACGTTCTCCAGACCTGAAAGATGCCTGAGGAACATTGATTCTTTCTCTCCACTCTTGCCACTCCGAGACGGAGTGTGACGTCTCTCCTTGGGCCCTCCATTGATCCCGCTGTGGATCCCCCCTCCTTTTGTTTGGCCCCTCTGGCCAAATTTTAGATTTTTTCTTGTTTTTATTGTTTTACTTTCAATTTCTTTAAATTTCCCCATCAGTACCCTCCTGCTGTTTTTTGATGACTGAGTTTTTGGTTCATGTTATCTTTTTTTCTTTTCTTTTTGTTTTTCCTCAATGTTTGGGGGGGAAAACAATGGGGTAATTTTGTGGGGGTCTACCTAGGGGGAGGGAATTTGACTCTCTCCATAGCGGGGGTCCCAATCCCCTTTGTGAGTGTTTTTTTTTTGTATTTGAAACTAATTTTTTTTTTCAGGTGCCCGGGAGCTGTGTGTTCAGCATGTGCCTCCACCTATCTCTCAGTTTCTTGGATTCTGCGGGATGGGTTGTCTGCAGTTTCTTAAGCAGACACTTTTTGAAGGATCTGCCTCCAGGGGGCTTTTCTGCCCCCTGATTGCTGATCCGCCCTCTTCGGATAGACTGTCTGTGGTCTGTCTGTCTCTCTTTTCTTCTTCTCTTTCTGTTCTGCCTTTCTTCCTTCCTTTCCCCCTCTCCCCATCATTTGTCTCCCGAGATTATGATCATCTGTCATTTGTGTTTGTTGCCCTTCAGGTCCAATCTGTGAGGTTCGTTCACGTTGTGGCTCTGTGTGGAGGATCCGCTTGCCCAGCTGCGGAGGGTCAGTCCCTTTTTGAGGTAAGTGACGCAGGGATTGATGGCACTCACCCTCCTCCTCTCGATGGCTGACACACCTTCACCAGTTCTCAAAGTAGCTTCCCACAACACCCAAGGCCTCAACTATCCCATCAAACGGAGAAAGCTGTTTGACAGTTACAAATCACTAAAATATGATGTGATCATGTTACAGGAGACTCATTTCCCCAAGCGATACAGTCCTGCCTTTCTCCACCATAATTTTCCAGTGTTTTACTTGGCCAATGCGGAAGATAAGACTAAAGGGGTAGCAATTATGTTTTCCAAATCCGCTCATTTTTCTTGGCTAGCTGACTATAGGTGTTACGTACCTCGTGGATAGAGCCTCGTATGCAGGAAAGAGCCCCTCTTACCGCCCGGGTTCAGGGACTGCTGTAGTGGGGACAGCAAGTCCGGGAGCGCGGTGGGGTAAGAGTGCTTGGGATGACAGCAGACCGGTCGGAATGGAAATCTTGCGGACAGGCAGTGTAGGAGACAGCGTCTCTGGAGGGCCACCGGAACCGGATAGCGGGAACTGGTGGACGAGCCTGGTCAGATGCAAGACAGGAACGGGTATGCAGTCAACAAGGGTCAGATGGGCGGATCACCCGAAAGTCACTCTGTAGCGGAGGTAGCGTTGTCAAAGTTCAAGCATAGGTCTGATAACGATGGGCAGCAGAGTAGAGCGGAGTCGGATCAAGCCAGGGGTCGGTAACGGTATTCAGGTAGTCAGACGGAGCCGGGTCACGTATCGGGTAGAGCAGGTATCAGGTTTCAACAGGTATCAGGTAAGCAGGTATCAGGTTTCAACAGACATCAGGTTTCAGGGTTTTTAGGACACAAAGCTGTAGATCAGACAGCAAGGTGTCACTGCTGCTACTGAGCTTTTAAAGGGGAAGAAGGGCTAGTGCGCATGCGCGCGCTCCCGCCGTGCACGCGCGCGCCCCCGTGACGCAGACGCGCGCCGTGCACGCGCGCGCACGATAGGTGCACGCGCGCGCACGCGCGGTGTGCAGACACGCGCAATTGGAGCACGAGCGCGAGCAACAGGGGCTCGTCGGAGCCCACAGGTAGGTCCCTGACATTGCCCCCCCCCAAGGGGCAGCCTCCGGATGCCAAATTGTATTCTTTTTTCAGGGTGAGCGGAAAAGAAATTGCGAATCAGTCTCTGTGCATGGATGTTGTTTTCGGGTTCCCAGGAATTGTCTTCTGGGCCATACCCTTTCCATTTTACTAAAAATTTAATTTGCCCTTGCCGCTTCCTGCAGTCGAGGATGGCCTCCACAACGTATTCCTCGCACCCATCAACAAAAACAGGTTCTGGGGGACTGGTCCCTCTATCAGGAAAGGGATCCAGAACTGCAGGTTTCAACAATGACACATGGAATACTGGATGAATTTTCAAAGAATCAGGTAAGGATAGTTCATACGATACCTCATTGATCTTCCTTCGTACTGGAAAAGGTCCTATGAACTTTGGTCCCAACTTCTTTGAAGGACAGGCCAACTTGAGGTTAGTTGTAGATAGCAATACCTGGTCACCTGGCTGAAGATTCAATTCGCCTCTCTTCTTCCGGTCAAAGAACTTTTTACTGGCAGCTTGAGCTTTAGTCACCGCTTCCCGTAATACCTGGTTGTTGTGGCTGAGGAACTCCATCGTACTCTGCACTGCCGGGACTGGGGATTCTGAAAAAAGGTCAGGTAAAAAGGTTAGATCAAAACCATAATTGGCAAAGAAAGGGGATTGCCCGGTAGCTGAGTGGTTGGCGTTATTGTACGCGAACTCCGCGAGAGGTAGCAGGGAAACCCAATCGTCCTGAGAGAAGGACGTAAAGCACCTAATGTACTGTTCAAGAGTCTGGTTGGTCCTCTCTGTTTGCCCGTTGGTTTGGGGATGATAAGCTGAGGAAAAGGAGAGTTTAATCTTCAAGGTTTCACATAGGGATCTCCAGAAGCGGGACGTGAACTGAACCCCCCTGTCAGACACGATGTCGGAGGGAATTCCGTGTAGCCGAACAATCTCCTTGATGAAGATACGAGCAGTCTCTGTGGCCGTTGGGGTACTCCTTAAGGGAAGGAAATGAGCCATTTTGGATAGGCGATCCACGACTACAAAAATTGCCGTGCACCCCTCCGAACGAGGAAGTTCTACTATAAAGTCTATAGAAATCATTTCCCAGGGTCTATTGGGCACAGGTAGGGGCTTCAACAGTCCCCAAGCTCGGCTTCTTGTGGTCTTGTTTCGATTACACGTGGGGCATGAGTTAACATATGTTTTGCAGAAATTTTCCAGGTCTGGCCACCAGAAGGTACGACGTACCAGTTCGAGGGTTTTCCGAACCCCAAAGTGTCCCGCCAACGGGTGGTCGTGAAGGAGTTTCAGGACTTCCACACAGCTTGTTTCTGGAACGAAAATTTGGCTGCCTCTCCAAAACAGTCCATCCCTAGATGTTAAAGTGATGCTGGAAGGTTTGGAGGCGTCTGTGGATGCTTCTCTAATTTCGGAGAGTAGACCAGACTGGAGAAGTAGGAAGTTACCTGCTGGTAAAATAGTGTCAGGAACCGGTATATCCTTGGGGTTATCATGCATCCGGGATAGTGCGTCTGGTTTGACGTTCTTTGAACCTGGCCGGTATGTGATGTGAAAACAGAAACGTGAGAAAAACAGCGCCCAGCGGGCTTGACGGGGCTTCAACCTTTTAGCAGATCTTAGGTACTCAAGATTCTTGTGATCGGTATAAATTAATACTGGATGGGCTGCGCCTTCTAACAGGTACCTCCATTCCTCCAATGCGGTCTTGATGGCAAGTAACTCACGATCTCCGACATCATAATTTCTTTCCGCAGGAGAAAGTTTCCGGGAAAAGAATCCGATGGGATGCATTAGGTCTTTATTCCCCTGGCGTTGGGAGACAACAGCTCCCACTGCGACTTCAGATGCGTCAACCTCGAGGATAAAGGGTAGTGCAGGATCAGGGTGACTGAGGATCGGGGCTGACGTGAAAAGCTTTTTGAGACGGTCAAAGGCCTTTTGAGCTTCTGGGTTCCAGTGAAAACGTAGGTTTTGTCTGGTCAATTGTGTGATGGGGGAAATTATTGCAGAAAACCCCCTGATAAATCTTCTATAGAAGTTTGCAAAACCTACGAAGCGTTGTACCCCCTTCTTGTCCAGGGGTACTGGCCAGTCGAGGATAGCAGACACCTTCTGAGGGTCCATCTTAATTCCGGTGGGAGAGATTACCAGGCCCAGGAACTGGATGGTCTGACGTTCAAATTCGCATTTCTCTGCCTTGGCGTATAATCTGTGTAGTCGGAGCCGGTGGAGGACTTTACGAACATGCTCTCGGTGTCTGTCTAATGATCTGGAAAAGACTAAGATATCATCGAGATAGACAATTACAAAGATGTCCAGAAAGTCTTTGAGTACGTCATTAATAAAATGCTGAAAGGTGGCGGGCGCATTACACAGTCCGAAGGGCATGACTAGGTATTCGTAATGACCGAATCGGGTACGAAAAGCTGTTTTCCATTCGTGCCCCTCCCGAATACGGACCAGGTTGTAGGCCCCTCTCAGGTCTAACTTGGTGAAGACGGTAGCCGACCTCAGTTTTTGGAAGAGCTCGGGTACCAGGGGTAGCGGGTACCGGTTTTTCACTGTGATATTATTTAGTTCCCGGTAATCCACACACGGACGGAGGGACTGATCCTTCTTGGTAACGAAAAATATTCCAGCGCCTGCTGGGGAGGTAGAAGGCCGGATGAACCCCTTGTGTAAGTTTTCATCTATATATATTTTTAGGGCCTCCTGCTCCTTTTCTGATAACGGAAAAATACGCCCAAAAGGAATTTCGGCCCCTGGGAGGAGCTCGATCGGGCAGTCATAGGGGCGATGGGGCGGAAGGGAGTCGGCCCCCCGTTTACTAAAAACGTCCAGGAAGTCATGATAGGGTTCAGGAATGCACTGAAGCAGGCTTGGGTCAGAGTCCATACATAGTAAGGTGGGAGGTGAACTGGTGGGCCCGGGTAGACAGTATTGCTGGCAGTAAGGGGACTGAAAAGACACCTCTCCAGATGCCCAATTAATCAGAGGATTGTGAGCCTGAAGCCAGGGTAGGCCGAGGATTACCGGAAACAGAGGAGAAGAAATCACATCTAGGACCAACAGTTCCTTGTGCTGAGGAGCGATTAAAGCAGGTAGAGGTAGAGTCTCTTGGGTTACCTGTCCAGAACTGATGCGGGAGCCGTCGGCCAGAAAAACAGAGAGTCCATGGGTCTTTCTTCGTAAGGGAATGTTGTGCAGGTTGACAAAAGCGGTATCGATGAAGCAGCTGCATGCGCCGGAGTCAAGGATGGCGTTGACCGGAATAGTCCTTCCCTGGCACTGTAACGAGAAAGGTAGAGCAAGGTGGGTTGCATTGCCTGACAGGGCTGAGAAGTTGACAGGAGCTGAGATGAGGCACTTACGTGTCTTAACAGGACAGTTGCGAACGTAGTGGCCAGTCCCGCCGCAGTACATGCAAAGGTTGAGTTGGCGACGGCGTGCCCGCTCTTCAGGTGGTAGTGTTGGCCGCATGAGGCCAAGTTGCATGGGTTCAGATGAGTCCTGGTTGGTGCTGGGGGAATCTGGGTGGGTAGGAGGCAGGTAGCGAGAAGCCGGCATAGGTACCTTTGCAGTCATCCAGGTGGGACGGTTCAGTTGAGAAGATCGCTCAGCCCGGCGTTCACGAAGCCGGCGGTCGATCTGGATAGCTGTGGTAATGAGATCCTCGAGGGTCTCGGGCACCCCCACTCGAGCGAGTTCGTCCTTCAGACTTTCAGAAAGGCCCAAGCGAAACTGGTGCCGCAGAGCTGCATCGTTCCATTGAGTGTCCGCGCTCCAGCGCCTAAAGTCCGTGACATAGTCCTCAGCCGCTCTGCGGCCTTGCTGGAGCGTGAGTAGGGCAGACTCTGCGTTAGCGGCTCGTTGAGGGTCATCATATAGCAGAGCCATGGCCTCAAGAAAAGCGAACAGGGTCCGCGTCTGGTCACCATTCTCCTCGAGCAGCCGGTGGGCCCAGGTCTGAGGGTCCCCTTGTAGTAGGGAGATTACGAATCCCACTTTGGTGACCTCCAAGGAAAATGTCCGGGGTTGCAGGGCGAAGTAGAGCTCACAGGCGCTACGGAAGGCTCGAAATTTGGTGCGGTCGCCAGCGAATCGCTCTGGCACTGGAACTCTTGGTTCAGGTGGGAGCATTACCACCGAAGGAGCAGAAACAGCTGATGCGGATCTGGAGGTTGAAGGAGCAGCTGGATCACTGGGGGCAGCCAGGCTGTGTACCTGTCCTTCTAGTCTAACATAGCCTTCCTGTAGGTTCTTTACTGCTTCTGTGAGAGACGCCAGGTGTTTGCAGATTTCGTCTATGGCAGGGGCTATTCCCGCAGGCTCTGACATGGCTGTCTGATACTGCTACGTACCTCGTGGATAGAGCCTCGTATGCAGGAAAGAGCCCCTCTTACCGCCCGGGTTCAGGGACTGCTGGAGTGGGGACAGCAAGTCCGGGAGCGCGGTGGGGTAAGAGTGCTTGGGATGACAGCAGACCGGTCGGAATGGAAATCTTGCGGACAGGCAGTGTAGGAGACAGCGTCTCTGGAGGGCCACCGGAACCGGATAGCGGGAACTGGTGGACGAGCCTGGTCAGATGCAAGACAGGAACGGGTATGCAGTCAACAAGGGTCAGATGGGCGGATCACCCGAAAGTCACTCTGTAGCGGAGGTAGCGTTGTCAAAGTTCAAGCATAGGTCTGATAACGATGGGCAGCAGAGTAGAGCGGAGTCGGATCAAGCCAGGGGTCGGTAACGGTATTCAGGTAGTCAGACGGAGCCGGGTCAGGTATCGGGTAGAGCAGGTATCAGGTTTCAACAGGTATCAGGTAAGCAGGTATCAGGTTTCAACAGACATCAGGTTTCAGGGTTTTTAGGACACAAAGCTGTAGATCAGACAGCAAGGTGTCACTGCTGCTACTGAGCTTTTAAAGGGGAAGAAGGGCTAGTGCGCATGCGCGCGCTCCCGCCGTGCACGCGCGCGCCCCCGTGACGCAGACGCGCGCCGTGCACGCGCAGCGTGCAGACGCGCGCAATTGGAGCACGAGCGCGAGCAACAGGGGCTCGTCGGAGCCCACAGGTAGGTCCCTGACAATAGGGATCCGGAAGGTAGGTTCATATTGGTCAAGGAGCTGTTAGATGGTCATCTGTTCTCCTTCGTCTCATATTATGCCCCGAATAAAGGTCAAATGAACTTCTTTCGATCAATGTTTTCCACCTTAGCCCCTTTGATTGAAGGAACTCCCATTTTTGGAGGTGACTCCAATCTAGCGCTCGACCAGGGGTTAGATAAATCTAACGCGTCAAAACTCACTTTAACCCGTCCCACTAGAGCTAGTCTAAAATTTGCTAGACTTCTACATGCTCAAGGTCTAGCGGATGTGTGGCGGGAACAGAACCCGGCATCTAAGGACTTTACGCATTTTTCCTATCCGCACCAATCCTACTCCAGGATAGATCATATACTTATGTATACATGCCATTTGCCTAATGTCACCGGGTCCAAAATTATAGACTCTCCTCTTTCTGATCATTCCATTGTCCTAGCTACTCTTTATAATCCCGCACACAAACCCAAACCCTCTCAGTGGAGACTCAACAAATCTATCCTATCTGACCCTATTACTGTAGCCGAAATTGCTTCTGCTCTCTCTGAATACTTCACCTTAAATAATACAGGGGATGTTTCGGCTGAGGTTCTCTGGGCGGCACATAAAGCCACTATCAGGGGTAAATGTATCCAACTGGCCTCTAAACTGAAGAGGGAGAGGAGGGTGGACATTGATAGACTTGAAAATGTATACACATCCCTTAGAGCCCAACACAAAGCAGATCCCTCTAGTGTCCATGTGTCCCAAATCGATGCCGCTAGATTGGAACTTAATCTCGCCCTTACTACCCGAGCTGAAAAGTTGCTTCGATGGAGTGGCGCTAAATTTTATTCCCAAAGGGATAAGTTAGGTGGAATGCTCGCAAGTAAATTATCCCCCAGGGCGAAAAAATGTTCTTTTCCTAAAATTAGGACTCATCACCAGACCACGACTTCTGATCCCTCCAAAATCCTTTTGGCTTTCAGAGATTTCTACAATAAACTGTATGAGGCTGGACATCAGGCATCTGTGAGTGATATCTCCCAGTTTCTTGACACCCTCCCTATTCCTAAGCTCTCTGAAGAGCACAAAGCCATCATGGAAGACCCAATCTCTGTGAATGAAACCCTGGAAGTCATTAAAGGTTTGAAAAAGGGTTCAGCTCCCGGTCCAGACGGCCTTTCGGTCCCTTATTATATTCTGAGTTGTTAGCCCCCTTCATGACAAAATTTTTCAACGAAAAAGTGGCAGGTAGACCTCTTGATCCTGACCTAAACGCAGCCTTCATCACCGTCATACCTAAGCCAGATAAAAACCCGGAAGAGGTAGGGAACTATAGGCCGATCTCACTGATAAACAACGATGTTAAAATACTTACCAAGATTTTGGCCAATAGATTAAATTCCTTTATCAGCTCTTACATCCACATAGATCAAGTGGGTTTTATCCCAGGGAGGCAGGGTCCCGACCAAATACCAGGAGAGCCGTCGATATTGTGTCGATTCTCCAATCTAACTGGCCAGGTGGCTCAAGGCAACGGGAAATGCTCCTTGCCCTGGATTTACAAAAAGCATTTGATACGGTTTCTTGGCCTTATATTTTTTCGCTCCTAGAAAAATGGGGTTATGGTAATCGTTTTATTAGCACGCTGAAAGCCCTGTACTCCTTTCCCATGGCATGTATACGCTTACAGGGTTACTATTCCCCCCCGGTACAAATAGCAAGAGGTACGAGGCAGGGGTGCCCTCTATCCCCGATAATATTTACTATGGCCATGGAAACGCTTGCTATTGCGATTCGAGAAAATCCCAATGTTAAGGGGGTTACCTGTGGTCCCAAGATGCACAAGTGCGGCTTATTTGCCGACGACTTAATATTATTTATCACGTCCCCCCTGACATCTATCCCCACTCTAAATAAGAGATTTTGGTTGCTTTTGGGGCTGTCTCGGGTGTACAGGTTAATTTTTCCAAATCTTTAGCACTCAATGTTTCTTTAGATCACGAGACGGTGTCCTTGCTGAAACAGAACTTCAGGTTTGCATGGAGTGACTCGGCTATTAAATACTTGGGTATCTCCCTTACTCCTAAATTTGAAACTCTTTACGGTCAAAATTACCCTCCCATGTATCATAAATTGGAACAGGACCTGAAATCCTGGTCAAAACTTAATTTGTCGTGGCTTGGCAGAATAAATGCCGTAAAGATGACTTTGCTCCCTAGGTTGCTCTATCTTTTTCGAGCTCTCCCGATTCCCCTGAGGAAGGATCATTTAAAGTCCTTCCAGAGCAAAGTTCTGAAATTTATCTGGGGAGGCACGGGATATAGGATTAAGCAACAAACCCTCTTTCACTCTAGAAAACAAGGCGGCTTTGGTGTCCCTAATTTATATAAATATTATTTAGCATCAAGATTAGCTCAATTTTCAATAATTTTTACTAGGGGGGATAAGCCGGATTGGGTACAGATTGAACGACAGGCAGTTCCCCTCCACACTCTCGATTTTCTTGCTTGGGAAACCCCTAAGAGTAGACCTTCGATCTTAGCCCCTTCCCTTTCTCACTCATTCGTTTTGTGGGATAAAATGAAATTAAATTCCAACCTCATCTCTGAAGTTAAACCCTTGTCTCTTCTTTTTCGTAATCCTCTATTTCCCCCTGGGCTTGACACAAAGGCTTTTCGATGGTGGCTTGACAAGGGGCTGTATCGCTTGGGTCAGTTTTTCACCCCTAGTGGCCCTCTCTCTCTTGCCTATTGCATGAGCAATTTAGAGCTTCCACAATCGGAGAGGTTTCGCTTTAATCAAATCAGTCATTTTCTCCATAGCATTTGGATCTCCAAGCCTTCCCCTCCCACATTTACCAACTTTGAAATATGGTGTAATCAGTCCTCCGAGAGGAGGGGCGGTGTGATACAAGATTGGCCTCTATAGGATATGTATGGTAAAAAATAATTAAGGGTGTACCTTCATCCAGGATTCTAAGTTAAATAAAAATTGGAATTTGGGTCCCAAACCAAAGACCAGGGGGATTTTTGGGCAATTGGACTGTTGCGGTACTATAAGCAATTATAAAAAATGCACATGTAAAGAGACATAAGATTTTTTATTATGAATATTGATGTAAACCAATAAAGTACAAACAAACATGCAATTAAAAAGTGACACTCTATCTATATCACCACAGTAGGCGACCCCAAGGGGGGGAAGTCATAGTGGGAGTAGAGGTCACTCGGAGTTTCTCTACTAGTTTCGCGGCCATTGCCGCTTCTTCAGGAGAACAGTCTGGAATAAATTAACAAAACAAACAATAACTAAACGGTTAACAGGCATAAAGAGGGCACTCTAGCCTGACATACATTGGGTAAAGGGGGAAACAAGGGTTGAGCTGCTTACCTATGGCCCCCATCATCCGCGGGGGCAGGAGAAACCAGGTAAGGTCTCCTGCGGCGACCAAACGGGGGACATATGTGTGGATGGATATAAAATCTAGACAAGGTAACAAATGAAGGCGAGTAAAGTGACTGGTGACTGTGGAACATGGTGAAAATTGACAAGGGAACTCCAGAGGGAGGTGCAAAAAATGGTGATAATCAATGAGGGGATAATTAGGTGAGGGTGGTGAGAGTGCAGGGTGGGGCCGAGGAGTGAGTGAGGAAGGGAAAGGGGGGAAAAAAAGGGGGAGGGGGGAAGAGAAAAGGGGGGGGGGAAGGGGGGGGGGAAATGGGGAAAAAGGAAGGGGAAAAAAGGGGGGTGGAAGGATGGGTATGGGGGACACAACAATATGTAAACAAGAGGGGAGGGAGGGGGGGGGGGAGGGGGTGGATACCTGTACTGGTAAGTAACAGGCAAATGGGGTCCTCTGTATAGGGGACCCAGCCAAAGCAACGCGGTGGTTGAAGGCAGCAAGGTATTGCTGAATGCACACATAGCACATACAAATGTACCTGGGGACTGGGGGGAGGGGGGGGGAAAGGGACGAGGAAACAGGGGGGGGGGGAAGGGAAAGGGAGGGGGGAGGGAAAGGGGGGGGGGAAAGAAGGGAAAAAAAGGGGGAGGAGAGAAAGAGAAAGAAAGGAAAGGGAGGAAAAGGGGGGGGGTTGGGGTGTTGGGAATATAGCAATTGTGAGGGGAGTGTACCTGTACTGGTAAGTAGCAGAAATAAAGGGGTCCTCTGGAAAAGGGGACCCAGCCGGAAAAAGTGCTGGGACAACATGGTGGTTGAAGGCAGCAAGGCACTGCTAGTGCATATAGAGCACAGACAATTGTACCTGGGACTGGAGATCATAGCCAGGGTAGCCTAGATGTATAAGGGGGAAAAAAGGAGGAATTAAACCCCTGAATACGTGAGCCAAGATGAGGGCTACAATATGTGGGAGGATGCGCAGGGTGAAGACGATATGACTTACTGGGCACTCGGTGAAGTGACCGCGATCCGGGACCCGGCGTCCGTCACACACAATGCAGATTGCATCTGCTTAAATATCCCCCGCTTGAGTGACGTCAGTGCACGGCAGCCTTAGCCGGCGCACAGCGTCACTCAGACTAAACGCCCACGTGATGTGGTTGGGAGGTGATCGCAACCACTAATGCGCCCGTGCACTGAAATCAGGACGTAGCCTGGTCAGTACAAGGTAGAAGGGGCACAGCCCCAGAGCGAGGGTTATTAACCCCAGTCGGGCGAGCAATACTTGATAGTCACCGGGGAGAGCACACTGGGCCAGCCCGGTCGCGGGAGGAAGGGGGGGGAGGGTGGAAAAGCAGCTCAGTCCTTGAAAGGGAAAAACATATGGTAAAGCAAGATAACAATATAGGTACAAATAAATTAACAATAAAGTACAGTTGGATAATATTACAGTACAATGATATGTAATAAAGATATAGGCATAAATAGATAATAAATGCCACTCGGATCACAAGCAAGATATTTAGAGGGTTGGCCTAGCAGAAAAATAAAAAGAGAAAAATTTGATAAAAATATATATAGTATATAAAAAGTAAGAAAAGAAGGGATTGCCATCAATCTAGACACTGATAAGGTGAATAGAATAAGTAGTACATGATTGATAGTAAAGCCTATATAAGCAGTAGGCAACAACCAGAGGAAATAAGTTGCTAGTGGATCGCACAGGTAGAGATAATATGAAAAAAGGTTAAAAAAGTTTACAATGAGAGGCTAGTAAAGTTGTCGGGCAAGGTGCAGGCCCCCACCAAGGAGCTAAACCACATAGCTCCCACCTGTGGGGGTCATCGCAGGTTGCCCGACAGGGGCCCGGGTGTGTTATCCACCTAATCAATATGATACAAGATTGGCCTCTATAGGATATGTATGGTAAAAAATAATTAAGGGTGTACCTTCATCCAGGATTCTAAGTTAAATAAAAATTGGAATTTGGGTCCCAAACCAAAGACCAGGGGGATTTTTGGGCAATTGGACTGTTGCGGTACTATAAGCAATTATAAAAAATGCACATGGAAAGAGACATAAGATTTTTTATTATGAATATTGATGTAAACCAATAAAGTACAAACAAACATGCAATTAAAAAGTGACACTCTATCTATATCACCACAGTAGGCGACCCCAAGCGGGGGAAGTCATAGTGGGAGTAGAGGTCACTCGGAGTTTCTCTACTAGTTTCGCGGCCATTGCCGCTTCTTCAGGAGAACAGTCTGGAATAAATTAACAAAACAAACAATAACTAAACGGTTAACAGTCACTTTCCTCTCCGTCTGACAAGTCCTCCTTCATGTTGGCATGGGAGGAGGACTTCCAGTTTAAATGGAGCCTAGAGACTTGGCAGTCGGCTGTGGCATATGCGTATAAGGGCATCATCAATATCTCCCTCATGGAAGCCAGTTTGAAGGTTTTAGCTAGATGGTACCTTACACCCGCTAGGTTGGCTAAGATTTTTCCCTCAGCTGATCCCCTCTGCTTTAGGGGGTGTCAGCTGCTGGGCTCTTTCGCACATATCTGGTGGGAATGCCCCAGAATTAGACCTTTCTGGAGGAAGATCTTCTTGATCATTAAGAAAGTTACTGGTTGCGATGCTATGAGACCCCCGGAATTCATCTTACTGAATGCTCATTTTCCTGGGATTTCTAAGTACTCGCGTAGATTGATTCACTTTATACTACTTGGTGCGAAAATTACTTTGGCCAGGGCTTGGAAACTCCCGAGCGTTTCTAGTAAGGCGGTGACCAGGAAGGTCTCATGGATTATGTCCCAGGAAAAGGTGAATGCTATCTTAAATGATGCTATGCCTAAATTTGATCTAGTCTGGGGTCCCTGGGCTCAGTATATGGGCATCTCTCTCATCCCGGGTACTTGATTTCATCTTTATCAGATTGTATCATATTAATTATATCAATGATACCCCATTAACCATATCCCTCTCTCCACCCCTCTCTCCTTTTTTTTCTTTTCTTTCTTCTTTCTCCTCTTTCTCTTTATTCTCTTCTTTTCTCTCTCGTTTACCCTTTTTGGTGCTGTCCCTTCTCTCTTCTTGAACGACTGTTCTCTTTTTAGTTTTAGTTTTGTTGCCGCTCTTTCCCACTGGGTCTTCGACCCAGGGGTCACTCTGTGTATATTGGGATCCCGGCTTCGATATGGGCGGACCGGAGGATCTTCATCCAGTGGCACAGTGAGTTCCCTTTGGGGGTGCTGTTGGTTGAGGGTTCCTCGGCAACCTGTTGGTTAGGGGCTTGAGTCTCGCGAGAATGGGACGGGGACTATGTCATAGCTTTTGTATGTCAGCTCAGTGGAGGTCTGTCTGCCTCCCCTCTGCCCCCTCGGGGTTATTTTTGGTTGTTTTCAATTTTTCTTTATTTCAACTTGAAAGTCCTGTCGATGGTGGCAGTCCCTATGCTCACTCCATTGTACAAGTTTCTCTTGTTATGTTTCCAGTTCCTTTTGTTTTTTCATTGTTTATCTTATCCAATATTGCATGACTGATTGCTCTGTATTCTTTTTTTTGTTACTTCTTTTTTTTTCTGAAAATAAAATCTTTGAAAGAAAAAAAAAAAAAGTGTGCATCAAATTTGTGAAATGTGTCCTTTTTTACTGTACTGTATGGTTCGTTATCGTTAATTTGGATCTGGTTACTCTCTCCCTTATACAATGCAGTCTTAAAAATAAGGAAATCAATAATGATAAGACGCATTCTGTTTCTATCTTCTGTGTCCAAAAGAAGGGCACTGATATAGAATTTCCAGTTGTAAAATGTCTGCCTACTATATTCTTTCTGTGTTGCTAAATTGTATACTTTTTCCGGCCTAATTTTTTATCTCCTGGTTCTAAATGTCTACTCAGTTGCTCTGAATTTGTAGCACCCCTTCCCCATAGGCTTGCTAGATGTGGTGAAAATCTGTATGCTATTTCCATCATCTGCATCTAAAAAAATTATATTTAATTTGGACAGTAAATGTCTGATTATTAACCCATAAATTGTAGCCAGGTTTTTAAGCTGTGGTGCAAACCTGTATGCTATTCCTAATATCATTGTCCAAAATAGACACTACGGCCCAGATTCACGTACATCTGCGCATTATTGGACCGGCGTAGCGCACCGCCCTTACGTTAGACTTGCACAATTTTGCCGCGTAATCACCCTATTTTAGTAGCTTTTGCGCAGAAAATTGCGCATGCGTAACGTTTTTTATTTTTGCTCGTCATTTATTTTATTTTTTTGGTTCTGTTTGTGTATGATTTTGGAATGTGGGGGTGATATTCCTGCGGGAAAAGGGGTGTCACCCTCATTTGTGGTGGAGAAGTGATCCCCAGGTCCGTGTGAAGGGTGTATGAATGTACAGTGACATAATTGGAGCCGTGGCATGGCGTTGCAGCTCACAAGTCCTGCATGGTGGACTGGTGCCAATCCAATGTGATGAGGATGTGGGGTGTGTGTGCTAGGGACCACAGTGGTGTGCATGCATGCATTCTCATTGTGCCATGATTAATGTGTGTGTTTAACGTGCAAAGATGCATAATGTGAGCTGGCATGAGATGGGGTCATGAGATGGGGTCCCAGTGCATATGCAGAGTCACCTTGAAGGGAAAAGACAGGAGGATGTTAGTAGTGCATGCGTCCCTTGTGATGTGTGCATCATGGGGGGGGCAGTCATGCCTGCCACCCATGTCACTCACCAACCAGCCAGCTGTCCCCATACATGTTCTGTTCGAAATCTGTGGGGATGGGGCTATGATTGTATATGTAGCTGTCATGGGTGTCATGGGTAGTGCTATGTGTTGGGCTGCTGATGTCCTCCTGCAAGGTTGTGGTAATTCCATGATGGAATGAGGGGTGAATCTGAAGATGCGAGACACCTCAGAATCACTCATGCCAAAGATGTCTATGCATGTGTGATATATCAAGTGAAGAGTGAGGGGCTTGTATCAGATAGGAATATTGTATTAGATTAGATTAAATTGTAAAGCTTATATAAGCAAATACAAATAAATAAAAAACATCTCCCGTGCCCTCCTTAGTGCCCTCCTCAGTGCCCTCATCCTTCTTTGTTCATCTAAAGTCAGTAGTATAGCTATGCGCGACAATGCCCCTGGCATGTTGGCATACAGATTGTTGTGCAACACGTGTGACTGCTGAGCTCCTCACTAACAGTGTTGCTTTATCTAACACGTAGACTTTTTTTCTCTTTTTAGACCAGCTTTTATATGCTCTAATTTTAGACAGGACATTTTGCTGTTGCGCACACTGCGTAGCCTGCGCTGCCCTAACGTTCTTTTGTGGATCCCCGTAAGTCCCTCATTAGCATATTTGACTAGCAAATCAATGGTCTGTCTAGCGCACTTTTGCGCGGACGGATGCGCCAGTCTAACGAAATTACACGGGACAAAAAAAAGTAGATTTTTTGCGTATCTCGTTCTGGGGATGCCGTGCATCGAAACGCACGCGCACATTTCGACTTGCGCACGCGCATCTCCTGTTGCGGAAGCGTAATCGCTCTGTGAATCTGGGCCTACATTTTTATGTTTTGGAATGCTACATGCCTGCTCATTTACCCAGAAATTGCCACCTGTCCAAAAGGACTTTCTAACAACAGCACAAACTTATTCATCTTTAGTCTTTAAAAGATACACATTTAGACATCTTCCAAAAATAGTAGCCTTTGTAATAAAGGATTAAATTGAATCCTTCAAAGCCCCGCATTTTTTGAATTGTTAAGCTCTACAGTCCGAGAAAAAAGACATTGGGCTTCATTCACAGAACCAGATCGCATGCAGTATTTAGGTGTTTCCCCAAATACCGCATGCAGTCTATAAGATGTGAATTCACAATTTCTACTTACCGCATAAAGCAAAATCGCTCAGTCAATACTGCCATAAAACAGGAGTGAAAGTCAATTTAGAATAAATGGAAAAAAAAATACATGCAGTAAAAAATGAGTGGTCCTGAGAGGCGATGATTAAGGAACCGGCAGCCGCCAGCATCCTTAATAATCAGTAAACAACATGGTTGTTAAGGAGCAGCAGCTGAATGTAAAAGAAAAATGCCTGCCATGAAAAATGTAAATGGTTCGGGGTCCGCCCCAAAATCCATACCAGACCCTTATCCAAGTGAGCAAGGCCCCCCCTCCTGAACTATACCAGGCCACATGCCCTCAACATGGGGGGTGCCCTGGGACAGGGGGAACCCCACTGACAGCAGATGGCTCATCAGTTGTTAAGGACGTGGCAGCCACTCTGCTCCCTAACAAGCATGACAGTTAGTGGTTGTTAAGAACACCTGTGGCCATCTGCTTGTTAACAACCAGCTATTTACAGCCTGTGTTAAATTACGTTTCACTACCAAAATACTGCATGACTTCATAAAATAACTCATGCGGTATCTTACTGCATAATCGGATGTTGTAAGATACTGCTTTATGACTGAAGCCCATTGTAATTAGTTTTTTCCTAGGTCAGGTGTGCTAGATCTCACTCTGACAAAGAATCTTTGGCTGGCCATACATTATACAATTGTCTTGTACAATTGTCCTTTAGGTTTACGAAAACCATATATTATTAAGTCATACTAAAACACTTTCAACTTGTATGCAACCAGGAGGGCGCCTTGCACTACAGAGTTGAAGTTAAATCTAAAGGAAATTTCCACCATGCAGCCTACCTGTACAGGGGAACAGAGGAGATGAAGAGGATTGCTTTTTAATACATTTTTTTTTTGGTATGGCACTTAACGCCCTTTATTTGCCAAACCCTTGACATTTGGCTTAGAAAATGGCCAATACTGGAAATGATTATTTGGCATCCATTGACTGGGGTTTCCTCTTTCTTTCATTTTCATTGATGTCGTTAGACTGCTGAGACTTCCTTAAAGGAACACAATAAAATTGATGAAATGATTCAATTATTCTATATTTTACATATATGCCTGCAAATGGCTTATGGCTTAACAATCAATATACTTTTTACCCATTCAGAATAAACTGCTGGATGTGGGTGTCACCTCGAGAGCTTCTGTCATGCTGCTTCTACTGTAAGTGGCACTGTTAGTGGCAGTCTCAGGCAAATCTTAGTGAGTCATAGCTCATGTGCAAGCTTCCAACATTTGCAACATGCAATAGGACAGATGTGCAAGCAACATTTCCAACATGTAGATGCAGGTAACCAGAAGTCCAAAAGCAAATTATTGAGCCAGTGTTACTGTTAAAATTAATTGGTTTTGGCTGAGCATTTCTGCTGTTGCCACTAACCTTTCACTACCTGGCCTGACTCTGCCCCTGGTAGTTTCAGCTATGGGTATCCAGGGAGCAAAGATGGAAATGCACAGGTATTTCTGGTCTGGCATTTGTTTTGAACACCATTGTCACGTGCAAAGTTTAGGTATAAGCCAAAAAATCCAGGGTTAGAAAAATGTTGGCCATAGCCAGGAGGGTCTATTCTCATTTTAGTTTTTATGCTTCTAAAAATAGCTCCAAGCTTATAGAAACTGGCATAATGTCAAATAATAGTAAAACCATTCTTTTCTCCTGTTTCTTTGTTGTTGATCCAATCCAAGTAAAAAAAATTAAAATCTTCGTCATCTGCTGCTGTGTCTATAGTGCCCAATATTCTGCGGGCTCTGAATGTTATATCATTTGCTGCAGTGATTATGGAGCCACAAGAACATTGATTTACTGACTGCTTGTTTTAAGACCTTGTATGACAAAGATTTTAAGGTTTTTCATGTCTTGACAATCAATACATTTCGGAAATGTATGGGAAAACATCTTGCCCATGGCACATTTACTGTATGTATTTCACTATTGGCAGATGCTGATCACATATGACTGCTGTAGGCTCCTTGATTGATACCCACTCATTTCATTTTTGTTTGGGGGGGGGGGGGGGGGTTGATTCTAATTTAATCTGTTTAGGGTGTGCTTTGGATGGATTTGTTTTTAAGGTGCAGCTTTCAGTGGATGGCTATGTTGGGTCACAGTAGGACCAAAGAGATGGAAATTTGTGAAAGATGTAATCCAAGTAATTTATTGTGATCTATGGTTATTGTTATGAGAAACATTGTTGGACAGCTATTGTATTGGCATTGGGGGAATGCCATTTCATAAAAGATAAATAGTGTCTTAATGTATTATTGTATTATTTTGTATAACAAGGCAATAATTGACCTTGAGGGAAAGTAAATATGCATGCAAGGTGTTTTATTGTGTACTGTGTTTTTTAATAATACAGATTTCCATTGTGTATTGTGTACAATAAAATAAAGAGTGTATTGTATCTGGATATTGGATTTATCTACACTAATAAGTGTTAAGGCTAGCAGAGTCTGCAATTCAAGTCTATAGTTGGTTGTGTTTATAGTGCCCTGAAAAAAGTATTCATACCCCTTCACATTTTCTACATTTTATCATGTTACAGTTAAACAAGGTAAATGTATTTTATTGGAATTTTATGTGATTGACCAACACAAAGTGGCACATAATTGTGAAGTGGAAGGAAAATGATAAATGGTTATCAATATTTTTGCACAAATAAATATCTGAGTGTGGTGTGCATTTGTATTGAGCCCAATTTACTCGGATTCCCCTAACTAAAGTCTAGGGGAACCAATTGGTTTCAGAAGTCACCTAATTAGTGAATAGAGTCCACCTCTGTGTAATTTAATCTCAGTATAAATACAGCTGTTCTGTGAAGCCCTCAGAGGTTTGTTAGAGAACCTTAGTGGGGGGGAAAAACAGCATCATGAAGGCCAAGGAACACACCAGACAGGTCAGAAGCTTGTCTGGGGCCTACTAATCTTGAGGTGGACTTTAGGCTGTCTTGTCTGTTTGGAAGAAGCCAAGCCAAGCTGAGGAGGTCCAGGGAGGGGGCCCTTGCTGGAGAGAGCCAGGATGAACGCTGGTCTCTCAGGAGGGCCTGGTGACTGGGTTGGAGGATGCACCTATATTTAAACTATGCTTACAATACCGCCGGATGGCTTAAAGGTTCTGGTACTGTGAATCTGTTTTACAAATCTAAATAAAGGTAACTAGCTCCTGGCTAATAAGTCTGTGAGAGAGACTTGTGCAGGAGTTCTGCTGGCTGCTAAGTCCTGTGAGAGAGGCTTATCCAGAAATCATACCGGCTTCTAGGTCTGTGTGAGAGACCTATGCAGGAATCCTAGATCTTCTAAAAGAACACTGTTTTTGTCTTTGGATTTAAGGAGTCTGTAAGTGATCTGCAAAAAAGATATCTGAAACCTCCCCTATTCTCAGCATAGAATGCATGTCACTCGGAATAGAGCCATAGAAAGCTAATTAGGGACATATTTTGTCTACTGAGGCTCTTCTCATCTCATTCACACTGCCTGCATGCTGAATGCCCCATTTTAGTGTTTGGTCAGTTTTAGTTGCAGTGCGAGAAGGTGAGGAGGCAATGTGATGCTGATTTAATTTTTTTTGTTATAACTTTATTTGAACTATCACAAAGTGACACTTTATTCATGCCTCTGCACAACACCGCAGCTTACTGCATGCAGACATATGTTGCCTCTTAGCAGTGGCGGCTAGTGAAGTTTTAGGATGGGGGACGCCAGACCGCGCCCTTCCTTTTTGACCCTTCCCACTTGGTGGAAATGGGCGTGGTTTCAGGAGAGGGGGAGAGAGAGAGCAGATCCTATTGTGTATTCTAGAAAGTTTAACAATGATTGTTATGGTGTCAGGATGATTGAAGCACATTATTACATTGTAATATAAAAGGAAATCATTCAACTCACCATAATGCCGAATCAGTGGGAGCCATGAGGGTGTCGTCTGCCATCAGGCTGTCCCTCCTTACATACAGCCCTGTGTCACATCAAATGCAGCCTTGTGTCACATTAAATGCAGCCCTGTGTCACATCAAATGCAGCCTGTCCACCCCCCATTAAATGCAGCCGGCCCCCCCCTTATAAAATGCAGCCTGACCGTCATCATCAAATGCAGCCTGTCCCTCCATCAAATGCAGCCTGTCCATCATCATCAAATGCAGCCTGTCCCTCATCATCAAATGCAGCCTGTCCCTCATCATCAAATGCAGCCTGTCCCTCATCATCAAATGCAGCCTGTCCCTCATCATCAAATGCAGCCTGTCCCTCATCATCAAATGCAGCCTGTCCCTCCATCAAATGCAGCCTGTCCCTCCATCAAATGCAGCCTGTCCCCCCATCAAATGCAGCATGTCCCTCCATCAAATGCAGCCTGTCCCTCCATCAAATGCAGCTTGTCCCTCCATCAAATGCAGCCTGTCCCCCCATCAAATGCAGCATGTCCCTCCATCAAATGCAGCCTGTCCCTCCATCAAATGCAGCCTGTCCCCCCATCAAATGCAGACTGTCCCCCCCATCAAATGCAGCCTGTCCCCCCATCAAATGCTGCCTGTCCCTCCATCAAATGCTGCCTGTCCCTCCATCAAATGCAGCCTGTCCCCCCATAAAATGCAGCTTGTCCCCCCATCAAATGCAGCCTGTCCCCCCATCAAATGCAGCCTGTCCCCCATCAAATGCAGCCTGTCCCTCCATTAAATGCAGCCTGTCCCTCCATCAAATGCAGCCTGTCCCTCCATCAAATGCAGCCTGTCCCTCCATCAAATGCAGCTTGTCCCTCCATCAAATGCAGCCTGTCCCTCCATCAAATGCATCCTGTCCCTCCATCAAATGCTGCCTGTCCCTCCATCAAATGCTGCCTGTCCCTCCATCAAATGCAGCCTGTCCCTCCATCAAATGCAGCCTGTCCCTCCATGAAATGCAGCCTGTCCCTCCATCAAATGCAGCCTGTCTCTCCATCAAATGCAGCCTGTCCCCCCATCAAATGCAGCCTGTCCCCCCATCAAATGCTGCCTGTCCCTCCATCAAATGCTGCCTGTCCCTCCATCAAATGCAGCCTCCCCCCATCAAATGCAGCCTGTCCCCCATCAAATGCAGCCTGTCCCCCATCATCAAATGCAGCCTGTCCCCCATCATCAAATGCAGCCTGTCCCCCATCATCAAATGCAGCCTGTCCCTCCATCAAATGCAGCCTGTCCCTCCATCAAATGCAGCCTGTCCATCCATCAAATGCAGCCTGTCCCCCCATCAAATGCAGCCTGTCCCTCCATAAAATGCAGCCTGTCCCTCCATCAAATGCAGCCAGTCCCTCCATCAAATGCAGCCTGTCCCCCCCATTAAATGCAGCCTGTCCCCCCCATCAAATGCAGCCTGTCCCTCCACCAAATGCAGCCTGTCCCTCAAATGCAGCCTGTCCCTCCATCAAACGCAGCCTGTCTCTCCATCAAATGCAGCCTGTCCCTCCATCAAATGCAGCCTGTCCCCCCATCAAATGCAGACTGTCCCCCCCATCAAATGCAGCCTGTCCCCCCATCAAATGCTGCCTGTCCCTCCATCAAATGCTGCCTGTCCCTCCATCAAATGCAGCCTGTCCCCCCATAAAATGCAGCTTGTCCCCCTATCAAATGCAGCCTGTCCCCCCATCAAATGCAGCCTGTCCCCCATCAAATGCAGCCTGTTCCTCCATTAAATGCAGCCTGTCCCTCCATCAAATGCAGCCTGTCCCTCCATCAAATGCAGCCTGTCCCTCCATCAAATGCTGCCTGTCCCTCCATCAAATGCAGCCTGTCCCTCCATCAAATGCATCCTGTCCCTCCATCAAATGCTGCCTGTCCCTCCATCAAATGCTGCCTGTCCCTCCATCAAATGCAGCCTGTCCCTCCATCAAATGCAGCCTGTCCCTCCATCAAATGCAGCCTGTCCCTCCATCAAATGCAGCCTGTCCCCCCATCAAATGCAGCCTGTCCCCCCATCAAATGCTGCCTGTCCCTCCATCAAATGCAGCCTGTCCCTCCATCAAATGCAGCCTGTCCCCCAAATGCAGCCTCCCCCCATCAAATGCAGCCTGTCCCTCCATCAAATGCAGCCTGTCCCCCATCATCAAATGCAGCCTGTCCCCAATCATCAAATGCAGCCTGTCCCCCATCATCAAATGCAGCCTGTCCCTCCATCAAATGCAGCCTGTCCCTCCATCAAATGCAGCCTGTCCATCCATCAAATGAAGCCTGTCCCCCCATCAAATGCAGCCTGTCCCTCCATCAAATGCAGCCTGTCCCTCCATCAAATGCAGCCAGTCCCTCCATCAAATGCAGCCTGTCCCCCCCATCAAATGCAGCCTGTCCCCCCCATCAAATGCAGCCTGTCCCTCCACCAAATGCAGCCTGTCCCTCAAATGCAGCCTGTCCCTCCATCAAACGCAGCCTGTCTCTCCATCAAATGCAGCCTGTCCCTCCATCAAATGCAGCCTGTCCCTCCATCAAATGCAGCCTGTCCCTCCATCAAATGCTGCCTGTCCCTCCATCAAATGCAGCCTGTCCCCCCATGAAATGCAGCCTGTCCCTCCATCAAATGCAGCCTGTCCCCCATCATCAAATGCAGCCTGTCCCTATCATCAAATGCAGCCTGTCCCTCATCATCAAATGCAGCCTGTCCCTCCATCAAATGCAGCCTGTCCATCCATCAAATGCAGCCTGTCCCCCCATCAAATGCAGCCTGTCCCTCCATTAAATGCAGCCTGTCCCTCCATCAAATGCAGCCTGTCCCTCCATTAAATGCAGCCTGTCCCTCCATCAAATGCAGCCTGTCCCTCAAATGCAGCCTGTCCCCCCATCAAATACAGCCTGTCCCCCCCATCAAATGCTGCCTGTCCCTCCATCAAATGCAGCCTGTCCCCCCATAAAATGCAGCTTGTCCCCCCATCAAATGCAGCCTGTCCCCCCATCAAATGCAGCCTGTCCCCCATCAAATGCAGCCTGTCCCTCCATTAAATGCAGCCTGTCCCTCCATCAAATGCAGCCTGTCCCTCCATCAAATGCAGCCTGTCCCTCCATCAAATGCAGCCTGTCCCTCCATCAAATGCAGCCTGTCCCTCCATCAAATGCATCCTGTCCCTCCATCAAATGCTGCCTGTCCCTCCATCAAATGCTGCCTGTCCCTCCATCAAATGCAGCCTGTCCCTCCATCAAATGCAGCCTGTCCCTCCATCAAATGCAGCCTGTCCCTCCATCAAATGCAGCCTGTCCCTCCATCAAATGCAGCCTGTCCCCCCATCAAATGCAGCCTGTCCCCCCATCAAATGCTGCCTGTCCCTCCATCAAATGCAGCCTGTCCCTCCATCAAATGCTGCCTGTCCCTCCATCAAATGCAGCCTCCCCCCATCAAATGCAGCCTGTCCCCCATCAAATGCAGCCTGTCCCCCATCATCAAATGCAGCCTGTCCCCCATCATCAAATGCAGCCTGTCCCCCATCATCAAATGCAGCCTGTCCCTCCATCAAATGCAGCCTGTCCCTCCATCAAATGCAGCCTGTCCATCCATCAAATGCAGCCTGTCCCCCCATCAAATGCAGCCTGTCCCTCCATCAAATGCAGCCTGTCCCTCCATCAAATGCAGCCAGTCCCTCCATCAAATGCAGCCTGTCCCCCCCATCAAATGCAGCCTGTCCCCCCCATTAAATGCAGCCTGTCCCTCCACCAAATGCAGCCTGTCCCTCAAATGCAGCCTGTCCCTCCATCAAACGCAGCCTGTCTCTCCATCAAATGCAGCCTGTCCCTCCATCAAATGCAGCCTGTCCCCCCATCAACTGCAGACTGTCCCCCCCATCAAATGCAGCCTGTCCCCCCATCAAATGCTGCCTGTCCCTCCATCAAATGCTGCCTGTCCCTCCATCAAATGCAGCCTGTCCCCCCATAAAATGCAGCTTGTCCCCCTATCAAATGCAGCCTGTCCCCCCATCAAATGCAGCCTGTCCCCCATCAAATGCAGCCTGTCCCTCCATTAAATGCAGCCTGTCCCTCCATCAAATGCAGCCTGTCCCTCCATCAAATGCTGCCTGTCCCTCCATCAAATGCAGCCTGTCCCTCCATCAAATGCATCCTGTCCCTCCATCAAATGCTGCCTGTCCCTCCATCAAATGCTGCCTGTCCCTCCATCAAATGCAGCCTGTCCCTCCATCAAATGCAGCCTGTCCCTCCATCAAATGCAGCCTGTCCCTCCATCAAATGCAGCCTGTCCCTCCATCAAATGCAGCCTGTCCCTCCATCAAATTCAGCCTGTCCCCCCATCAAATGCAGCCTGTCCCCCCATCAAATGCTGCCTGTCCCTCCATCAAATGCAGCCTGTCCCTCCATCAAATGCAGCCTGTCCCCCAAATGCAGCCTCCCCCCATCAAATGCAGCCTGTCCCTCCATCAAATGCAGCCTGTCCCCCATCATCAAATGCAGCCTGTCCCCAATCATCAAATGCAGCCTGTCCCCCATCATCAAATGCAGCCTGTCCCTCCATCAAATGCAGCCTGTCCCTCCATCAAATGCAGCCTGTCCATCCATCAAATGCAGCCTGTCCCCCCATCAAATGCAGCCTGTCCCTCCATCAAATGCAGCCTGTCCCTCCATCAAATGCAGCCAGTCCCTCCATCAAATGCAGCCTGTCCCCCCCATCAAATGCAGCCTGTCCCCCCCATCAAATGCAGCCTGTCCCTCCACCAAATGCAGCCTGTCCCTCAAATGCAGCCTGTCCCTCCATCAAACGCAGCCTGTCTCTCCATCAAATGCAGCCTGTCCCTCCATCAAATGCAGCCTGTCCCTCCATCAAATGCAGCCTGTCCCTCCATCAAATGCGGCCTGTCCCTCCATCAAATGCAGCCTGTCCCCCCATGAAATGCAGCCTGTCCCTCCATCAAATGCAGCCTGTCCCCCATCATCAAATGCAGCCTGTCCCTATCATCAAATGCAGCCTGTCCCTCATCATCAAATGCAGCCTGTCCCTCCATCAAATGCAGCCTGTCCCTCCATTAAATGCAGCCTGTCCCTCCATCAAATGCAGCCTGTCCCTCAAGTGCAGCCTGTCCCCCCATCAAATACAGCCTGTCCCCCCCATCAAATGCAGCCTGCCCCCCCCCCCATCAAATGCAGCCTGTCCCTCTATCAAATGCAGCCTGTCCCTCAAATGCAGCCTGTCCCTCCATCAAACGCAGCCTGTCTCTCCATCAAATGCAGCCTGTCCCTCCATCAAATGCAGCCTGTCCCTCCATCAAATGCAGCCTGTCCCTCCATCAAATGCTGCCTGTCCCTCCATCAAATGCAGCCTGTCCCCCCATGAAATGCAGCCTGTCCCTCCATCAAATGCAGCCTGTCCCCCAAATGCAGCCTGTCCACAAATGCAGCCTGTCCCTCCATCAAATGCAGCCTGTCCCCCCCATCAAATGCAGCCTGTCCCCCCCATCAAATGCAGCCTATCCCTCCATCAAATGCAGCCTGTCCCTCAAATGCAGCCTGTCCCTCCATCAAATGCAGCCTGTCCTTACGGCAGTTCTCGGCACTACACCCCCCAGCCGCATTGCAGTGTAGATGTAGCAAAAAGAAAATTTACATTTTCTATGTGCCCTAGCGGTGACAGGCATTTATCTGGTTCGCAACACACAAGCCCTCAAAAAGGTAACCATATGGATGGTAGAAGTCATTATTCTTGTTTTCCATGTATTACAGGTAGATTCATGTTCCTCTTGCTGTGGATTGTGTTGTTTCAGCTAATTAGAAGCTACAGAAAATGGATGACTGAGGTAGAACAGATGTCCCCAAAATAAAATTAGCTACTATGCCATATTAAACTAATCCTGTACCTACTATACCCACTAATAACCAGACCACACCAGAGTTTGGATACAAATTGGCTATAGCAGCCTTTTATTAACATGTAACAATAGTAACAAAACCCAATTCCTTTAACCACTTTAGCCCCGGACCATATTGCTGTCCAAAGACCAGAGCACTTTTTGTGATTCGGCACTGCGTCGCTTTAACTGACAATTGCGCGGACGTGCGACGTGGCTTCCAAACAAAATTGGCGTCCTTTTTTTCCCACAAATAGAGCTTTCTTTCTCGTACATCATGGGACACAGAGCGGCATATTCATTACTATATGGGTTATATGGAGTACCTTCAGGTGTGGACACTGGCAATCTCAAACAGGAAGTCCCCTCCCTATATAACCCCCTCCCCTAGAGGGAGTCCCTCAGTTTTTTCGCCAGTGTCTTAGGTGTTGGTCACGGAATAGCTTTGCTCCACATCCTTGGGATTAAGGGCGGGCTAACCGGATCTGTCCAAGGAGCCTCAGTGCCAAAGTGGACAGTACCCGGGCCCCAAACCGTGGGGTTTTGCCTATAATGCTCCTCTTTGGAGGGCTGGACCCTGGGCCCAGGACTTGGAGTTTGTAAAAACCATAAGTTCCTGTTTGCCAGGGTGCTATATAGGTCCAGGACAGTGGGTACCTTCATAGGACCCCAGGGCCTGAAGGTCTACTACGCTACCCACGGAGATGGGAGAAGATTGGATCAGTTTGCTGGACAAACATCCTGCAGCATGGAGCAGGTAAGGGGGAGCCTGCGGGACTTGGTTCGACAGCAGGCTCTCCGGGGTAACCTAAAAGGGGGGATAGCCTAAGTATGCTCTGCATGGGCAACCTTGCTCACTATGTCTGAGAGAGACAGGATGACACCTTTTTCCCCCATCACCAGGTTCCCCTGTCTAAGAATGTGTTGCTAGCTAACCTGCTGCTTTCTTCCTAGGACTAGTAAGGATCCCTAGGGGCCTTTTGGAGAGTCCTACCTGGCCGGGGGTTTGAATCTGCCGCCTGTTTCTGCAGTCCTGGGTCTCCAGCAGCGCGGCTCCTCCATGTTCCTCCTGTTCCGGCATACGCGCGCGCGCGTGTGCGCGCGCACGTCTTATAGACGTTTTTCGCGCCGTTCAGACAGGAGGGCGGGGGGGGCGTGCCTGCGGCGTCATACAGGGGCGCGCCTTGTGCTGTTATAGATCAGCAGGCATTGTCAGTGCTCAGTCTGAGGCTGATTTCAGAAGGAGAGGACGCAGAGCGGCAGAACAGTGACTCCCGGTGGCGGAAGAGGGGTAGTACATGCTGGACTTTGTTCCAATGCCTTTTTTTGTTAAGCCAAGAAATTCCCCTTTTTGCAGCAGGTTGGAGGCTGGCAAACTAAGTTTGGGGTCACTGTATGTTTTAAAAAAGAAAATATATATAATATATATTTAAAAAAAAAAAAAAAAAAAGAGAAAAACATACGGGATCCCATCAGTTTTTGGGCATTAGTGATCTATTGTCCCCTAAGCTCTGGTTTTGTACTCCTGGCCACTACAGTCTGTTGTGTGGGCGGAGTCCCTCGATTTTGTATTATGGCTTCCAAAGGTTCGGGGTCAAAGGGTACAAAAAAGACCAAGAAACAAAGGGGTTCCCCTTCTGATTCTGATGATATGCTGATACTTTCCCCGCAACTTATTAACATAAAGGGCGCCTTGGATGAGCCATAAGGGGGATCTGGTGCGGAGGCTGGCCCAGATCAGCCCAGCCCTGTGTTTATCACAGAGGAGATGCTAGCCGTATCCCTAGGGGGGCTAGAAGAGAGAATAGCAGCATTGATCGCTAGAGCTATTCCTGGTAAGAAACGGGTTAGATCCCCATCACCAAGAGGTGTATCCTCAGATGCTGAGATTCTCTCTCCGGAGGAATTGGAATCACAGGAGGATCAACTAGACCTGAACCAAGAGGGTTCAGGGATTGAGGGATCTGCCTCTGAGGAACCATTTTCAGACTCCCAGACAGAAAGACTGTGGGTACAGTCTTTGACGGACATGGTCCGCTCGGCATTTAGTTTACCATTGCCAGAGCCTCAGGTTCCTCCGGTATCCTCTCTGGGCTCTTTGAAAGCTCCGTTAAGCAACGCAGTGTTTCCGGTCCATCCTCTCTTGGAGGAATTGATCTTTCGAGATTGGGTACGGCCGGACAGGATTTTTCTGCCACCGAAAAGATTTGCGGTCATTTACCCCATGGAGGAAAGATTCTCCAAGAGGTGGAGGCTCCCAGTAGTGGATGCAGCCATCTCATGTGTGAATAAATCACTAACTTGCCCGGTGGAAAACATACATATGTTTAAAGATCCGGTTGATAAAAGGTTAGAGACACTTTTAAAAGCATCCTTTGCTACGGCAGGAGCAGTGGTACAGCCAGCTGTGGCTGCGATTGGTGTTTGTCAGGCGTTAAAAGACCAGACAAAAGAAATGTTAAAGGACATGCCTACCCAACAAGCAGAAGAGTTTTCTGACATTCCCAGAGCTCTGTGTTTTGCTGTAGATGCTATAAAAGATTCCATCCAGCAGGCCTCTCGTTTATCACTATTTTTGGTGCACATGAGAAGGCTCTTATGGTTGAAGAACTGGGCGGCGGAGCCCCCATGCAAAAAGCTTCTGGCAGGGTTTCCCTTCCATGGAGGACGACTCTTCGGAGAGGATCTGGATAAATATATTCAGACTATTTCAAATGGCAAGAGTACCCTTTTACCGGTCAAAAAGACATTCCGGGGTCCTACATTTAAAAGGCAGCTCTTTCCTGTCTCGGGGCCCTCAAATTCCAGGCAGTATCGACGGCCGCCTGCACGATCCAACGTTAGCAGTAGATCGCAGGGACAGGCCCCTGGGGGTAAGAGGCCATGGTATCGCAAGCCGACAAAGACAGCCCCTAAGTCTGCCTTATGAAGGGGCGCCCCCACTCTCGCGGGTGGGGGGAAGGCTTCGTTTCTTCTCAGAAGTTTGGGAAGCCAAGATCCCCGACAAATGGGTCCGGGCATCTGTAACCACAGGCTACAGACTGGAGTTTCTAAGGTATCCTCCGCCTCATTTTCAAGAATCAAGGCTACCAAGGGATCCAGCAAGGAAGGCCTCATTGCTGGCAGCTTTGGATCACCTGCTCTGCCAGGACGTAATAATAGAGGTGCCGGCCCAAGAGCAAGGGCTAGGTTTCTATTCCAATCTCTTTGTCATACCAAAGCCCAACGGCGATGTCAGGCCAATCTTGGACCTAAAGAGGTTAAACGGTTACCTAAGGGTTCGTTCCTTCCGGATGGAATCCATCCGGTCAGCAGCCGCCGCGCTTCAGAAGGACGATTTTCTGGCCTCCATAGACATAAAGGATGCTTACCTTCATGTACCAATCTTTCAGTCGCATCAAAGATTTTTACGCTTCGCGGTGGGGCAGCGACACTTCCAATTCAGGGCGCTCCCCTTCGGGCTGGCCACGGCCCCCCGGGTATTCACGAAGATCCTAGCCCCAGTTCTGGCCAATTTAAGGATCCAAGGGGTCACATTCCTAGCATACTTGGACGACCTTTTAATCATAGATCACTCACGGCCGGGTCTGCAAAAGGCAGTAAACCTCACGGTTCGGTACCTCAAAGAATTCGGCTGGGTCCTAAACCGGGGAAAGTCAGCGTTCCAGCCTACAAAGCAGTTGGAATACCTCGGCATGAGGTTAGACACAGAACAGCAAAGGGTGTTCCTGCCCCTGGTAAAGATCGAGGCTATCAAGGGGTTGGTTCAGTTGGTTCTAAACAAGAAAAAACCAACTATTCGCCTGTGTATGCGAGTACTAGGCAAGCTAGTGGCCACGTTCGAGGCAGTACCATACGCTCAGATCCACACTCGCGTCCTACAGGCAGCCATTCTAGCAGCCTGGGGCAAGAGGGCACATGCCTTAGAGTCCCCTTTGATGCTATCATCAAGGGTCCGACAAAGCCTGGCCTGGTGGTTGAACCCCCAGAATCTTCTAAAGGGAAAATCCTTCAGCCCTGTTGTCTGGAAGATAGTTACCACAGACGCCAGCCTGGCAGGCTGGGGGGCGGTCTTCGAGGGGTTCTCTCGCCAGGGAACTTGGGTGAAAGCAGAGAGGCAGCTCCCCATCAATATCTTGGAGATCAGAGCTGCTCGCCTAGCCTTTCTGGCATGGACCTCCAGATTAAAGGGGTTCCCGGTGAGAATCCAGTCAGACAATGCCACAGCGGTGGCATACATAAACCACCAAGGGGGAACCAGGAGTCGGGCCGCTCAGAGGGAGGTGAGCTTGATTTTTCAGTGGGCAGAGGTTCATGTACCCTGCATTTCGGCGATATTCATTCCCGGAGTGGACAACCTGCAGGCAGACTTCTTAAGTCGCCAGAGTCTGTTGCCAGGGGAGTGGTCTCTGCATCCCCAGGTCTTTCAGACAATCTGCCAGAGGTGGGGAATGCCAGACATAGATATAATGGCATCCAGGTTCAACAAGAAACTAGACAGGTTCGTGTCTCGAGCGAGGGATCCTATGGCCTGCGGAACCGATGCGTTGGTTTGCCCTTGGCATCAATTCAAACTTCTATATGCATTCCCTCCGCTACAGTTACTCCCTCGCCTGTTGCGCAGGATCAGAGTGGAGCACAAGCCAATCATTCTAGTAGCTCCGGCTTGGCCCCGGAGGACTTGGTACTCACTAGTCCTGAAGATGGCAGTGGGAGACCCTTGGACTCTTCCTCTACAACCAGACCTACTTTCACAAGGCCCGATCCTCCACCCTACATTACAGCGTCTAAATTTGACGGCCTGGAGGCTGAATCCCTGATTCTCAGGGGTAGAGGTCTGTCTAGGCAGGTAATTCCTACCCTGATTAGGGCTAGAAAGCCGGTCTCCAGGGTGATTTATTACAGGGTGTGGAGGAACTACGTAGGCTGGTGTGAATCCAAAAGATGGAATTCCCGCAAATATACTATTGATAGGGTGTTAAGTTTTCTCCAGCTAGGAGTGGATAAAGGCCTGGCACTAAGCACAATCAAGGGACAGATCTCAGCTCTGTCAGTGTGGTTTCAGAGGCCGCTGGCCACCCACTCGCTGGTAAAGACCTTCTTACAGGGGGTCTTGCGTATTAATCCTCCTGTCAAGTCACCAATTTGTCCATGGGACTTAAATCTTGTCCTGTCCACTCTACAGAAACAACCCTTTGAGCCGTTGGCTGAGATTCCTTTAGTCTTACTGACAAGAAAGTTGGTTTTCTTGGTCGCCATAGTTTCGGCCAGGAGAGTGTCAGAATTAGCAGCCTTATCGTGTAAGGAACCATATCTCGTTCTGCATAAGGACAGGGCAGTTCTCCGGCCCCATCCTTCCTTTCTACCAAAGGTTATATCCAAATTTCACTTGAACCAGGATTTGGTACTTCCATCCTTCTTTCCAAAACCCACATCTAGAAAGGAGGGGTTGCTGCATACCTTGGATATTGTCCGGGCCATGAAGGCCTATCTTAGAGCTACAGAAAAGATCCGAAAGACAGAGGTGTTATTCGTTCTACCAGATGGCCCCAAGAAGGGGCAGGCAGCTGCAAAATCCACCATCTCGAGATGGATTAGACAATTAATCATTCAAGCCTACGGTTTGAAGAGGTTGCCTCCTCCTTTGTCGGTAAAGGCCCATTCTACCAGGGCCATGGGCGCCTCCTGGGCAGCACACCATCAGATCTCTATGGCTCAGATATGCAAGGCAGCGACGTGGTCATCAGTCCACACGTTTGCAAAGTTTTATCAACTAGACGTGAGAAGGAATGCAGATTCTGCCTTTGGACAGGCAGTACTACAGGCTGCAGTTTGAGATCCTCGGGATCAGAAGCACCCTTGGTTGTAAAAAGAAAAAAAAAAAAAAAAAAGTTTTTTCTTGACTAAGTTGGAATTATTATTATTATTTGAGTTTACCTCTAAATTGAATCCTTCTTTGGAAGATGTCTCCCTCCCCTCATTAAAGCATTGCTTTCGGACATCCCATATAGTAATGAATATGCCGCTCTGTGTCCCGTGATGTACGAGAAAGAAAAAGGGATTTTTAAATACAGCTTACCTGTAAAATCCTTTTCTTGGAGTACATCACGGGACACAGAGCTCCCACCCCTCTTTTGGGTGACCATTTTGGGAGGCATACTGCTTGCTACAAAACTGAGGGACTCCCTCTAGGGGAGGGGGTTATATAGGGAGGGGACTTCCTGTTTGAGATTGCCAGTGTCCACACCTGAAGGTACTCCATATAACCCATATAGTAATGAATATGCCGCTCTGTGTCCCGTGATGTACTCCAAGAAAAGGATTTTACAGGTAAGCTGTATTTAAAAATCCCTTTTTCTTTTGGTGGTATTTGATCATCTCTGCGGTTTTTATTTTTTCGCGCTATAAACAAAAATAGAGCGACTATTTTGAAAAAAATGCAATATTTATTAAATTTTGCTATAATAAAAATCCCCAAAAAATATATAAAAAAACATTTTTTTTTCCTCAGTTTAGGCCGATACGTATTCTTCTACATATTTTTCGTTAAAAAAAGTCGCAATTAGTGTTTATTAATTGGTTTGCGCAAAGTTTATAGCGTTTACAAAAAAGGGGGTCGTTTTATGGCATTTTTATTATTATTATTTTTTACTAGTAATGGCGGCGATCAGCATTTTTTTTTCGGTACTGCGATATTATGGCGGCCACATCGGACACTTTTGACACATTTTTGGGACCATTGGCATTTTTATAGTGATCAATGCTATAAAAATGCATTGTATTACTATAAAAATGCCATTGGCAGTGAAGGGGTTAACACTAGGGGGCAGGGAAGGGGTTAAGTGTGGTCCTGGTGTGTTCTAACTGTATGGGGGGGGTGGCCTCACTAGGGGAAGTCACTGATCTTCTGTCCATACATTGTATGGACAGAAGATCAGCGTTTCCCACGCTGACAGGAACGAAAAGGTATGTGTTTACACACATACCTCCCGTTCCCCGCTCTGTAACGAGCAATCGCGGGTGCCCGGCGGCGATCGTACCCGCGGGACTCGGGGGACGCGCGCGGACGCGCGCCGCCGGCGGCGCGCACCCTATTAGCTGCTACAGGGAGGACGTAGAGCTACGTGCTCCCGCGTAGCAGTGCCACCGCCCCGCAGTAATATGACGGCGGGCGGTCGGCAATTAGTTAAAACAGAAATATATGTATTAAGGTAGCTGATCTTTGGAGGCAGTACACCCAAAACTGGTTTATTTTATCTGTGGAACAATAGGCCCCCAGCCACAACACACCGGCTCGGAGACAATGACCAAACTATCCGCAGAGACCTCTATGTCCCTAGTTAACCCATTGTTAACTGGAATGCAACTGAGGACACCATACCATAGATGGGTCCCCAACTTTTACCGAGGATGCCATACCATAGATGGGTCCCTAACCAATAGACTATTACTGATTTTTTTACCCTTGTTCAAAGGCCACAATCACCAGGCTGCTGTGACTTCAAACCTTGAAGCAATCCAAAATACAGTTAGGGTGGGTCGGCAATTTTCTCTCTGTCTGATGACCACCAACTGAGGTATACATTTTCTCCACCTCTTCCTATGCTTGTCCAAAGCCCCACGTGGACCCCTCGCTTCCACCAATGAGATCGTATATACCATGCCTTAACCATTTACCTCCGTGTCTCCCCCTTAAACCTGGTCATGCATGCCCTACGCTTATTTATTTTTTGCTTGGGTGCACCTTTATCTTCTATATCTACTAGCTGCAGGTGTTACCCTTCATGGCTTGTTCATACTATGTGCTGTGACTGGCATTCTTCTACACTGGATAAGCAACAGTCACTGCAAGGCCATAAAGAAAACAACTGTTCTTTATGTCCCCATTTAGCCCTGGTTTACATTGATGCTACTTTGAAATCGTACTACTTCATTTGAAGTAGCATGTTTTCAAAGTAGCAGGTTAGCACGATTTCAGGTGCTACTTGACTGACTACTGTGCCACTTCATGCACAAATGTCTATGCATGTCACACCTGAAATCACAAAATGTCACACCTGAAATCACAAAAAAATTGTGCCGGAATGTTTTTTTTTTCAAATCGGTGCGGTATAGCACACGATCCAATCAATCTGTTTATAATCCAATCAAAGCCATAGGTCCGTTCATATGGCCACAGCTGCTCGTCCTAGCAATGCTGCTAATGCCTACACCGTTCTGACCCTCCCCAACACGTGTCTTCAAAGGGATTACGTGTCTTCCTCAGGGAGATTGTTTCATATATATATGAACAGAAATATATTGCACTATATACTTGTTTGGTTTATTATGAAACATTGGATATGCTCTTTGGCACTGACTCAAAAGATGTACATTGATTGTATTGAGTGTAGCACAGCACTTTGATTTTGTATTTAACTTGTCTTCATCACAAAAACACCCTCCCTTGTGATGATGCAATGTCACACATGCTTGGGGCAGGAAATTCTGCGCTGCTCTGCTTTCGGTGCCAACTGACAGAACCTGTCCCACTGGAATCGAGAGAGCATCAGCCACAGTGTTAGGAACCCCCGGCATATGAACAGCATAGACAAAAGAATTAAGTTGCAAATACATCAACACCAAATGTCTAAGCAAGCGAAAAACTGGTGGAGAAGAAGCGGCGATTCCATTGATAGCCTAAAATACCCCTAAATTGTCCCAATAAAATTCAAAATCAAATCAAAGTTCGACACAGAAGCTTCTAACCACAATAAAAAAAACATCTCCCACACCTTCAAATCTTTGCAAAGTCTCCAGTCAACAGAACAAAATATTGACCTGACACCGACCGTGGCAGCAGCCAACATATGGCAAAAAAACAGCCACATGAGCATTATGCGACCGTAGAGCATGACGTTGAATTTTTTTGCCAAACAATGCCCCATCAATGTTTGCCTGCAGATCTATCAACTTATCAGGGGGTAAGCGACATTCCATTGCCATTGTGTCAATGACAATGCCCAGAAAACTCAATTCCGTTGAAGGGCCCTCAGTTTTGTCAGGTGCCAGGGGCACCCCAAAATAGGAATACATGTGCTGCTTGTAGCCAACAACATCACACAAGTTAAATTTCCAGGAGGAAAAAAATCATCCAGATCGTCCACCCCCTCCTCAAAAAACTCTGCACCTTCGGTCTCCGTGACTGTACTCTTCGCTGGTTCTCTACCTACTTATCCAACTGTATCTTTAGCGTTACTTACAACTCTACTTCCTCCTCTTCTCTTCCATTCTCTGTTGGTGTCCCCCAAGGTTCTGTTCTTGGACCTCTCCTATTTTCAATCTACACCTCCTCCCTGGGTAAGCTGATAGTATCCCACAGCTTCCAATACCACCTTTATGCTGATGACACTCAAATTTATTTCTCTACCCCCTCAACACACACCTTCATTCTCCTCACGTATCACTATTTTACTATCAGATGTTTCAGTTTGGATGTCACACCACTTCCTTAAACTCAATCTATCCAAAACTAAACTTATAATCCCCCCCCCACGTGCCTCTTCCCCTGATCTCTCAAAATTGATGGCACAACTGTCAGCCCATCCCCACATGCCAAGATCCTAGGAGTAGTCCTGGACTTTGAACTGTCCTTTAAGCCCCACGTTCAATTAATGTCTAAATCTTGCCGCCTCAACCTCCCAAAAATACGCCCCTTTCTAACCAATGACACAACAAAACTCTTAATCCACTCCCTGGTCATCTCTTGCCTCAATTACTGCAACTCCCTCCTCATTGGCTTACCTCGGCACACTCTAACCCCCCTTCAGTCCATCATAAATGCTACTGCCAGACCTCCACTGGCTTCCGCTCACCCAACAAATTAAATTCAAAATACTAACAATTACCTGAAAAGCCATCCACAACTCTGCCCCCAGCTACATCAATGACCTAGTCTCTAAATACCAACCTAATAGTTCTCTTTGTTGTTCTCAAGACCTCCTACTCTCTAGCTTTCTCATCACCTGCTCGCATGTTTGTCTCCAGGACTTTTCCTGAGCCTCTCCAAGCCTATGGAACTCCTTTCCCCAATCTGTCTGTCTATCTCCTTCTCTATTATCTTTTAGAGGATCCCTGAAAACCCTCCTCTTCAGAGAAGCCTATTCTTCCCACACCTAACAACTGTACTTTCATTTGAGTCCATCTGATCATCCCCCACAGCTAACTACCCTTTGTTCCACTTGACCCTCCCTTCTAGATTGTAAGCTCTAACGAGCAGGGCCCTCTGATCCCTCCTGTATTGAATTGTATTGTGACTGTACTGTCTTCCCTGATGTAAAGAGCTGGACAAACTGTTGGCGCTATATAAATCCTGTATAATAATAATAATAATGGATAATAGAATACAAACGAAACATCCATAATAACGCATTCCAGAAATGAGATAAACGTTTCAAACAGTGAACAAGAAATTGTGCAACCCATGTGCAAACAGTCCACAAAGTACCCACCCTGCCAAAAACAGCCTAGAAAACTAAAACTAATCGAGTGTACCGGCAGTGGTCGAAAGACAGCCTCAATGTCTGTCTTGGCCATAAGAGAACCCTTTCCGAACCTACGAACCCAGGCCAAATGAAGCATATGACACCGTACACAGCTCAGGGTCAATGGCATCATTGACCAAACCACCCTGAGGAGACCCAACCAAATCCCCCAATTGAGGAGAAGAAAAGGGGCCCGACATCCAAGCCAAAGAAATTTCTTTGTTGACCATAAATTATCAGACACAAGGGGAACAACAGATAACGTGCAAGGAATCCGGAAATCCTCAGAAAAGCTGCTCAACTATAGTCGAGCCGCTTCCCTATTAGGATACATATTTAGAAACCTGGCCAGGTTTTCCACTCTCACCGGTGTCCTCCCTCTTTCCAGTGTCAGTATTCTTTTCTATTTCTTGTTCGAAACATCTAGACGGGTGTCCATCTCCACAACCTGAACAATCATGCTTAAAATGGCATTATACCCCAAATTTGCAGGTTCCCTTATTATACTGCCAGCAATACCCCTTTTTGTTTTGTGGCCAAAGGCATGGAGGATGATGCTACCTGGAGTGCTAGACTGCAGGCAGGAGAAACATCCCCATCTGGGGGGGGGGGTGTGAATCCGGTGGAGGAGCTCAGGAGCTAGGAGGGAGCCTCTCCTTACACGGTCATGGAGAGGTGTCCTGGAACAGGAGCTGGAAGAGCAGTTGGTCTGCACGGTCCAGGTAAATCCTTCAAGAAGGACTCATGGCAGGAGTTGGTGGGTGAAGCACAGTGAAGATCGAGAGGAGGCATGTCAGGGGAGCTAAGTGCAGAGCCAGAGGAGAGACTGTGACTGGGGATTTGTGTCAAATCGTTGCACCCAGAGGGCTCAGGATTTGCAAGTCGGGCTTGCTGGGATCAGTAGTCCACCGCTAAACATGCTTTCTAACTAAATGTTTTAGGGCCATCAAGAAGGGGTACTGCAGGGCCATGGCCCATTAATAATCAAGAGAAACTATCCCGAGGACTAATGCCGCATACACATGATAATTTTTCGGCATGAAAAACACAACGTTTTTAAAAAATGTAATTTGAAAATGATTGTGTGTGGGCTCCACATCATTTTTTGGGTTCTGGAAAAAAATTTAAACATGCTGCATTTTTTAACAACGTTGTAAAAAATTATCATGTGTGAGCTAAAACGACGTGAATAACCCGCACATGCTCAGAAGCAAGTTATGAGACGGGGGAGGCTCGTTCTGGTAAAACTACCGTTCGTAATTGAGTAAGCACATTCATCACGCTGTAACAGACAGAAAAGCGCAAATCGTCTTTCACTAACACAAAATGAGCTAAAGCAGCCGAAAGGGTGGCGCCATCCGAATGGAACTTTCCCTTTATAGTGCCGTCTTATGTGTTGTATGTCACCAGGCTTTGCTAGAGCATTTTTTTAAAACAACCGTGTGTGGGCAACGTCGTTTTAATGATGAAGTTGGAAAAACGTTGTTTTTTCTACATGCCAAAAAACTTTGCTTTTTTAATGCCGAAAAGTAAGTGAGGTCTAGTCAGCTCAATATGGTGGGACAGGATATCTAATGCTGTGACAGGAAAGTGATGTGCAGGAGGAGAAGTGTCATGGAGGTAACAGTCTACAGGGTGAGTTAAAAGTCTGTCAAGATTAGAGTACACTATTGTTTTGTTCTCTTCAAGATAATGCAAAGATAATGGGCCAGATTCTGGCACCTTTACGCCGGCGTATCTGGAGATACGCCGCCGTAATTTCAAATGTACGCCATCGCATCTTTGCGCCGATTCACAAAGCGAGATACGGCGAAAAACATGGCTTTTTGTGGGCAAATAGTTACGCTGGACGCAATTCGACGTTCCCATTAAAAATATGCAAATGAGCTAGATACGCCTATTCACGAATGTTGGAAGGCAAGCTCCTGCCTGGATCCCACCTCAGGGAGGGTCTAGCTAGGACCAAATTTACTTGGAATAGAGGATAGAGGGAGAAACCAAATCACATAGTAAACAACTTGTAGTGGCTCAAAACTACTACTACAGTAAATGTCAATGTACTACAGAAAAATGATAACCTCATGCAGTTCAATACAAGACATAAAATAATCATGAAATGGGGGCAGAACATGGACACACAAAATAAGAAAAGTGTTTCAAATATTGTTCTTGTCTGTTATTCATGTATGTCCAACACATAAAGACATATGAGAATCCTGCTAGATAGAGGTATGTACGATGTAGGGTGTGTATCAGAACTCTAGGACAAAAGCCACAAACATAAAAAACAAAAGATAAAACACACCCATTAAGAGTTACTTAACAAAATGATTGAATTACAAAAGTAAAGGTACATCAGTGTGTGGCACCAAATTGGCCCCCCTAAGTGCCAACCGCTGCACCTTCCCACCCAGCATAACTACCTCCCATAAATCACCCTCCCCAAACCCAACCCTGTTAAAAATCACCTCCTAAACACACCAAAGGGCAGATGGGAGGGGTGAGGCATGCCAGCCCAAGGGAGCTGGGCCTAACCGCCTAACCTTCCCCACGACAGAGCCCTCTACAGAACTATGGTATTTTACCAGGGTTTGGTTTGGGAAGGTGATTTAGGTGAAGTATTTCTGCTGGGTGGGAAAGTGCAGAAGTTGGCACTTAGGGGGCCAGTTTGGTGTCACATGCTGATGCACCTTTAAATCACCTTTAAATCTGTTGAGATTTGTTAGGTTACCCTTTATGGGTGTGTTATATCTTTTGTTTTTTATGTTTGTGGTTTTTGGTATTTACAGTATGTACAGTTTGTACCAGAAACTACTAAGAAATATTACATGGATTCCCTTTGGACTTTTCATAAAGGGTAAGACATGAGACAAGGACTGCTAGCTTTGTACATTTGTTTATGTTTGAAGGTTGAATTGTAAGGCCCTCACATTCCTTTTAGCAAATAGAGGTCCTGTGAAGACAGATTTCAAGTTGAAAAGTATTCAGAGAGAAAACGCAATGACAAAATGTGAAGTGATAGAACTTTTATTTACTGCGGTAGAGGAGGATTTCAATAAAAGAATACATTTTCAGCTAAGTCAGCAAATTCTTTAGGGAAATATTTATTTAAAATTTAAACTAAGGACAAAGCTTTCTCTTCTTAAATTTGTACTTTAATATGGTAATCAAAACTTTTCTTCATAGCTTAGCTAAAAGAAACAGAAAAATCTACTATTCTGGTGTGAACATGATATAATTCACAAAAGTGACCCTGGTTGTCTCTACGTTAGTAATAAAAGACTAAAGTACATCTCCATTTAAAAAGTTTTTTTCTTGATTATGATACTATACGGAAGGATTGGAAACCTGTCGGATTTGTATTGTTGTCTATGTCCCTGCTAGAAAGGTCCGCCCTCTCTATTTATCCTGGTGACCATTGTCATTGAGCCAGAGAGTTATGGGAAATCCTGAATTTTACAGTTGTCACCAGATCAGGAATGGAGGAGAAATCAGCCAATTAAGACACAAGGTCTGGTGACAATTATCGTAGCTAAGATTTCCCTTCACAATGGGGAGATTTCCAATTGATAAAGTAATCACTACACTCTAGAAAGTTCAGCACCCACTTCTTCCTTCCAGCAATGTGCAAAAACTCCTCTGGAGTCTGCTTTAAGCCCTTCGGCACCAGTGTAAAGTGTCAAAATACTGAGCTGAAATTACAGTTCTTTCCCACATGGCCTAAAAGGATAAATGCACCATCTCTGAGGCATTAAGATGTTTCTTGCCACTTCCCTATGGAGCCTGATGAGATTTCAGCACAGTCAGAGTTTGTTGCTAGGGACAACCATGACAAAAATAAAGTTGAGCCCCATGTTTTCTTTGTTTTTTTTTCACATCAGACTTTACCCTATCCAGAGAGTCACTCGTGATTTCACAAGTAGAGAGAAACCGTTATCTCCACTTCGGTAATGCATCATTTGTGAATTTCTATTTTATTTATTTATTTTTTGGTTTTGTTTTATTATTTCCCTTTTTTTTTCTTTTTTTTTTTTAGTCTTATAGGTAACTTCACATTTATGGATATTCCTCTATTTTTATTGTTTAATAAATTATCCCCTTGTAGTTCTGCGCTTCCTCCCTTTAATCTCTCTCCTTCTACTCTCCGTCCTATCTTGGTCCAAATCTACCCTGCCCCCCTTCCCTACCCCTCCCCTCTCCCCCCCCCGTGTGGTTTGTTTCTAATTTCTTTTTTATTCAAGCATTTTCATTGCATATTCTTATAATTCTCCCATTGTTTCCATTTTCTATTGTGTTTTTCGAGTTGGCTGTTATCACTATTGCTTAAATATTCCAGTTTGTTATAATTATCAATTCTCGCGAACCACTCTTTTATAACTGGTTTGTTTGGGTTTAGCCAGTTTTTTGGGATTAGTCCTTTGGCAGCATTTATTAACTGCAGAAGCAGGGTTTCTTTCCTTCTGTTCCTAGGACCTTTTGTGTCGTGGAACAGACATGTGTAGATATTATTGTCTAGTTCTTCTTGGGTTATTTCCTTTGCGATTACTTGGATTTCCCTCCAGTATTCTGTTATTTTGGGGCAGCTCCACCAGATGTGCAGGGTTGATCCTATCTGCCCGCAGCCTCTCCAGCATGTCGAAGAATTGTCCTTGTTGAGTTCAACATTGTTTCAGGTGTTTTGTGCCATCTAGTAATGCACTTGTAATTCATCTCAATAGTGTTCATATCTGTTGCAGAATTGTGCACTGATGCTATAATTCTTCCAAGTTGTAGATCTTCAAATTCTTTGTTTATTTCTCGTTCCCATTTTTTTATAAATTCCGGTTTGTCTTGTGCCTCAATATCTGTCAGTATTTGGTATATTTTTGATGTTACATGTTTTATTGGCGTTTGTGTGGCACATAATTTTTCAAATTGGGTTAGGTTTCCTCCCTCTCTTATTGGTGTAGGCATAGATTTTATCAAATGCTGGAGTTGTAAGTATTCCCATTGGTTGATGTTCCATCCAAGTTCTTCTTTTATCTTCTGAAATGGTTTATTCTTTCCCCTTTCTATAATATCCTTTATTTGTGCTGTTCCTATTTTATTTCCTAATCGTGTCACTTTTCCCGGCAAAAAAAAATTAGTACTTGTGAGTGGTATTAAAGGTGAATTGTAGGTCCACTTGTTTTGTTTGTGCAGTGTGTCCCATATTTGAAAGACGTTCGTGGTTATTCCATGTACCTTTTTCCCCAGGTCTCTGTATTTGTGAGGTATCCATATATTTTTATATAGTGCTGTGTTACTTAAACTATTTTCTATTCGTATCCATTTTTTGTCTTTTTCTTTGTGTTTTTTTCCCCATTCTACCATTCGTGCTATTGTTGTAGATTTATAATATCTCTCTATATCTGGTGCTGCTAGTCCACCACCTTTTTTATTTCTTGTGAGTGTTTTGAAGTTTATCCTAGGGGATTTGTTGTTCCAAATATATTTTATCAGCATTGATTTCATGATCTTAAAAAAAACTTTGGGGAATTTTTATGGGCAGCGTCTGGAATTTGTATGTTATTTTTGGCAAATTAACCATCTTAAAAGCGTTGATTCTTCCAATCCATAAGAGGGCTTTAGTAGCATTTTTTTTTAATCTATTTTCACCTCATTTAGCAAAGTAATAAAGTTAGCAGGAAATAGGCCCTCTATTGTGTGTCAGCTTGATCCCCAGGTAGCTCAGTTCCTTTACCCATGAGTATGTGTGTTGTTTTTGTAAGGCTAACTCTTCCTTTTTTCCCACACCAATGTTCAAAATGTCAGTTTTTCTAGGATTTTTTTTTTTTCTTTTTTTTTTTTTTTTCCACATCAGTCTAGACACAAGGTAACACCGGGAGACCAGCTCACGGATCTTTCCGCCCTTCGCTTATCATTGTAGTCATTGCATCATCTGTGGTTCTCTTTATTTTCCTTCTGTTTTAATGACTTTTTTTTTATTTTTTTATAATATATACTATTTTGGTTTAGTATGTGGATTTTCCCCCTCCCCCCCCCTCCTCCCTCCCTCTATCTCGTGATTCCACTATCTCTCCCACCCAAGTGGTTAGATTTATTTCCTTCTCCTTGTTCAAGGTACTCTAAGATTTTCTGCGTAGCTCCAGGTTCTTTTAAATTCTCTCCACGGACCCCATTTCTTACATAACTCCTCGCTGTCCTCCCCCTCTCTAAGTTTCAGCTCCTCCCTCCTATAGGTTTCCTCCACTGAGTCAATCCATTCCCATATCTGTGGGCTGTTCTTATCCCTCCATTTTTTCGGAATTAACCGTTTTGCTGCATTGAGGAGGTGGGGAACCAATGTCTTTTTATACTCCTTTAAGGGCACCACTCCTCCATGGAATAGGACTTCCCAAGGATCATCTTTAATCTCTTTTTTGGTAATATCCTTAATTAATAGGAGAATCCTGTTCCAAAAGCTTTTAATTTTGGGAAATTTCCCCCATAGGTGGGCCATGGTCCCCATTGTTGAGCAGCCTCTCCAGCATTCCCCAGTCTCCCCTTCTTTAAATTTACTAGTTTTATCAGGGGTAGAGTACCATCCCGTAATAAGTTTGAAATTCATCTCAGCTGTTCTTACATCAATTGCTGAGGAGTGGGTTAGATTCAATATTCTATCTACTGATGTTTTCCCCCTAGTGACTTCAAGTTCCCTTTCCCATTTCATAATATACCTAGGCGTCCCCAGCTCTTCTGCCCTCATCAGGATTTTATACACTTTTGAGATATTTCCTTTTGAACTATCCACCAGGCAAAGTTGTTCCAAGGGTGTGTAGTCCTTCTGTTCCCGGATGGGGCCCGGTAGGGTCCTGATGAAGGAGGAGAGCTGTCTGTATCGCCAATCATTCCACCCTGTGCATATGTTCTTAACTTTAATTTCGTGAAGTGTCATTATTTTGCCTTGCTGTGTTATATCTTTTACCCGAGTCCGGTTTTTAATCCAGTTCCCCCCCTCCTCTTCCAACCCCGGTGGGAAAAATACATTGTCTTTTAAATCGATGAGTGGTGAGTTATAAACTGATCCTAGTTGTTTGTGTGTTCTATCCCATATCCTTAGTGCTGTCCGTGTCATTTCGTGGGTGGTAATGTGTAATTTTCTGTACTGTGGTGGATTCCATATCACTCTACCTAATTGTGTTTTTGCAAGTGCACACTCGATCTGAACCCATCTTTTATCGTGCTTTTCTTTGGCCCACTCTATTATACGGGAGATAATTGAAGCTGCGTAGTATTTTCTGATGTCCGGGACCCCTAGGCCACCCAGTTTTTTTCCCTGTTTTAAAACTTGAAGGGAGATCCTATGTTTTTTTTTATTCCATATGAAATTCAATAGGAGTGAGTTCAGTTATCTAAAGTATCCTTGGGGGATGTGGATTGGAATCATCTGGAACCTATACAGGATTTTCGGGACTAATATCATTTTTACTAAATTTACTCTACCGAACCAGGAGATCGGTCGGTTCTTTATTTTTCTGATTTCTCCTTTTATTTCCTCCAGAAGGGGGATATAATTTGATCGATATATATTTTTTAAGGATCTTGCTAATTTTATTCCTAAGTATTTGATCTCTTTCTGCCAGGTAAAGTTGTATTCCTTTTTAAGAAATTCCACCTCGTCTTTATTATTATTTACATTTAATATTTCTGTCTTGGCCATGTTCATCTTGAAATTAGAGATTTCTCCATATTGTTTAATGTTTGCTATTAAGTAGGGAAGCGTATCTCTTGGGTTTCTTACGAAGAACAACACGTCGTCCGCGAAGGCTGACAGTATGTGTTCCTCATCTCCTGCTCTGACCCCTTTAATGTTGGGGTCGTTCCGTATCATGGCCAGAAGGGGCTCGAGTGAGAGCACAAAGAGGAGGGGGGACAGAGGACATCCCTGCCTCGTCCCATTTCCCATCTCGAAGGCTGATGATAGGGAGCCGTTGATCTTGACTCTTGCTCGTGGGTGTCGGTACAATGTTTGAATTCTCTCTCTCATCCTTGGGCCTAACCCTACCTTTTCTAGTGATAACATCATGAACCCCCAGTCTACCCTGTCAAACGCTTTCTCAGCGTCTACTGAGAGGAGTAGACTGGGGGTTCGGTTTTCTTTCATTTGCTCTATGAGTAAGAGGGCTCTGGTTCCATTGTCCTTGCCCTCTCTGCCTGATATAAATCCCACCTGGTCCGGGTGAATAATGAACGTCATTATCTCCTTCATGCGGTCTGCCAGAATTTTGGCATAAATCTTTATATCTACGTTCAACAATGAAATTGGTCTAAACCCTGAGCAAACCGTATTGTTTTTCCCCTCTTTTTCTATGACCGTGATATTTGCCATGGCGGCTTCTCTGCTCAGCTCGTAGTCACTCCCAAGTCCATTAAAATACTGGCAGAGTTTTGGGATTAATATGTTTCCGAACTTTTGTATATATCTAGTCGTAAAGCCATCCGGGCCAGGGCTTTTCCCTTTATTGGAGTTTTTTAAAGTTATCCTTATTTCCTCCTCCGTTATAGGCTGGTCTAGGATTTCAGCTGCCTCTTTGTCTATTCTGGGGATCTAGGATTTATTTTAAAGTTAGAGAGTTCTCCATAGTTTTTTATTTCTTTAGCGATATCCAATAAAGTTGAAGTTGGGTTTGTTATGAACATTAAGATATCATCGGCATATGCTGCTACTTTGTGTTCTTCTACACCTGTTTTTGCACCTTCTATTCCAGGGTTGTTTTGTAAGGTTGCCAGAAAAGGTTCAAGTGGTAATATATATAGCAATGGGGAGAGCGGGCAACCCTGTCTGGTGCCGTTAAACATTTCGAAAGGGGCGGAGACTTTACCGTTGACCTTCACCATTGCTGTTGGTCTGTTATATAAGTTTTGTACCCAATGTCTAAATCTTGGCGCTATCCCCAGGTGTTGAAGGGTTTCTATCATAAATCCCCAGTCCACCCTATCAAACGCTTTCTCAGCGTCAATTGAAAGCAGTAGAACTGGGGACTTTACGGCATCATTTTTTTTGCATTAATAGTATCGCTTTTAGGGTATTATCCCGGCCTTCTCGTCCTGGTACAAATCCGGTTTGGTCTGCATTAATCCAGTCTGGCATTAGGTCTTTGAGTCTAGTGGCAAGAATTTTTGCGTACAGTTTGGTATCTGTATTTAGTAACGCGATTGGTCGATAGTTGGAACATATTGTCTTATCTTTCCCAGGTTTTGGTATTATAGTGATGTGTGCTAGCAGGGATTCGGGTCGCATTTCTGTCTCTTCTCCTATTTGATTAAAGTAGTCGCATAGTCTCGGGACCAGCAATTTTTGAAATTTTTTATAATATTTGATGGTAAATCCGTCAGGTCCAGGGCTTTTCCCATGGGCGTTTCTTTAAGTGCTCTTATTATTTCTTCTTGTGTGATCTCCGTTTCTAGAGCTGTCAGACATTCTTTTTGTAACTTTGGCAGGTTTGCGATGTTTAAATATTCTTGAATTCTCTCCCTTCTCTTTTTTTCCTCATTATGTAGATTATCCTTGCCGATTGAATATAGGGTACTGTAATATGTATGGAATGCATCAGCTATTTTAACTGTTTTGTTCACTATTTCACCTCTTATGTTTTTGATCTTTTCTATAAAGTTTAACTCCTTTTTATGTTTTAACATTTTTGCAAGAAATTTTCCTGGTTTATTCCCTCCTATATAGCGCTCCTTTTTCATCCTATAGAACTCTTTCCTTGTCTCTTCTTCCAATTGGTCTTTCAGGGTTTCTCTCTCAGTCATTAAAGCGCACTGGGTTTCAGGTTTCCAATCTTTTTTATGTCTTTGTCCTAATTCATATAGTTCTTTCAGAATCTTTTTGGTGTTATGTTCCCTTTCTTTCTTTTTTCTGGCGCCTATGGCTATTAGTTGTCCTCTTATGATGGCCTTGTGCGCTTCCCATATAGTTGCCTTACTTAAGTCTGCGGTATCGTTAATCCGGAAGTACTTTTCTATTTCTTCTTCAATTATCTTCTCTGTTTCTTGCTCTTCTAATATGTCTTTGTTTATTCTCCAGACTCCCTTTCCTCTTGTTTCCCTGTAGGCCTTCAGTTTCATTGTCACTGGCGCATGATCTGATAGCGTGACTATTTCTATGTTTGAGTCCACAGCTTCCTCTAACAGGCTATGTTCAATCAAAATGTAGTCTAGTCTGGAGTACATCTTATGTACCACTGAATGATAGGTATAATCTTTTTTACTGGGATGATGAATCCTCCAGATATCTACTAGTTGGTATTTCTCCTGCCAATATTAATTTGCCTTTTTTTACCTCATCTAGTTCCTTTAAGATTTTTATGAAATAGTTTTTAGGGCGTTTATTCGGATCGTATATGTTGACCAAAGTATATCTTATGTTAGCGATGGTTCCTATTAATATCAGAAATCTGCCGTTTGGGTCAGTCTTCCTCTCCTCTATCTTGAAGTCCACATTTTTCCCGAAACCGATTGCCACCCCTTTTGCCCCTTTTGTAGGGGTGTCACCATAAAACCAAGTGGGGATTTGCTTTGAGTATAACTTAATATTGCTCTCTAATGCCAGGTGTGTTTCTTGTAAAAATATTACTTCCGCTCCTTTTCTCTCTAGTTCTCGCATTACCATATGCCGCTTTTGAGGGGAATTTAATCCTCTAACGTTATATGTTATAAAATTAATTGAACCCATTTCTTGTTAATTGCTTCCTCCCACTCCAAATAAATAGGACTATTTTTCCCGATGCCCATCCCCACCGGGGCGGGGCGGTCCCGGGCCCTTTTTTGTGCCAGAGCTCCACGTCCCTGCTCTGTCACCGTCGATCGCATGTACCTGGCGGACACCGCGGCCGCCGGGTACACACATCGAATCCTCAGGGATGCGATGGCACTGTTTTTCCCTGCTGCGCACCACCCTGTGGCGCGCGCGGGGAATACAACAACATTGGCGTCCAAAGACATGACCCCGGCAGCTCAGGTCCGCTCTGTTGACGTCTTTTGTCAATAGCGCGGATCTGAACTGGTTAATAGCCTTGATGGTGTTGTCTCTAGCCGGGTATAAATCCTACTTGGTCTCGGGAGATAATTGTTTATTGATATCCACATTTAATAATGGTATTGGTCTGTAATTTGCAGAGTGTGTGGGTCTCTCTCTTCTTTTGGGATGAGAGGGGTAGATGAGAGTTAAAAGCTCCTAGAAAGGGTGATCTTAGCACTGCCGTAAATGTTTTGTAATAGGCAGCTGAAAGGCAATCTGGGCATGGGCTTTTGCCCAGTTTAAGCTGTTTTACTGCTTGGTCCCATGCTTTTGGGGAGATCAGTCATTCTAGGTTTTTGGCCGTGTCTGGAGAAATCGCTTTAGGACAATATTAGTTTAGGAAAGTGTTTATATAATTATTTTTACTTTGTGGGAGTTTTGTGAGTGGAATTGGACTCTTCAAAATTGTACAGTGAGGAGTAGTATTTTTCAAATTCCTGAGCAATATCACTATTTTTGGTGTATATTTGTCCGGTGGAATGGTGTAGCTTATGAACTGTGGTTTTTGCTTCTTTCGAGTGTAGTGCTTGGGTTAGTAGATGCCTGCACTTGTTACTAAACTCATAGAATCATTTTTTGTGATAGTGTGTATTTCTTCTTGAGATTGCACTCCAGTTCCTCTTGTAATAGTGTTCGAACTTAAGTTAGTTTTTGGTAGGTTTGGTGTGCTAAAGTGTGTTTATGTGTTTTACTTTTAGGAACTGTGTCACTGTGTCAATTTAGACTTGTCAGGGGTGTTGTTCTCGTTGAAGTAGTTAACCAAGCATTTGTTAATCTCATCTGTTCTAGTTTTATCGGTAAGGATGGAAGGGTCTAGTCTCCAAATTGGAGCATGTGGATTTTTTTCTGGGAAAGTTAGTGTGGCGGTGATGGGATGGTGATCAGAAAGAGTCAAATGTTCTATCGTTGCTGCAGTCAAGCATGAAAGGTTGAGTTATGAAGAGATAGTCGAGACAGGAATACTTATTATGAGGGGGTGAGAAGAAGGTGACATTTTTATCTTTTGGGTGTAGGCTACACCAGGTATCATGCAGTAGGAGGTCCTGAAGGCAGAGATTTATTTGGCGCATTGCTGGGTAGGGTAAGTGTGAAGTGCCAGATGACGTGTTGAGAAGAAGGTTAAGGGGGACATTTAGCTCCCCTCATAGGATTAGAATGCTGTTATGGAAAGTGGATAGAAGTCTTGTTATATTGCAGATAAATGAGACTTGGGGTGTGTTAGGGCTGTATACATTAGCCAGTGTTATAGGTCTGTCTTTTAAAGTGCCCTTCAAGAAAATGTACCTACCCTGTTAATCTATGGGAGAATCCGATATTTGGATAAGTGTGTTTTTGTAGATTAATATAGGAACTCCTTTCGATTTTGAGATTGGAGAGGTAGCATGGAAGCTTTGGGGATAGTTGTTTTTTTATATATTGGGACGGTACCGATGCGGAAGTGGGTTTATTTTGGGAAGGCTATATATGCTTTAATGCTACTGAGGATTTGTGAACATTTCTTGGGTATGTTTAGGCCTTTGGTGTTTAAAGATATTATTTTGAGGTTCAGGTTGTTATTGATGATTTTGGGTGGAGTCATGGTGATTAAAGTGAGGATGATGTCTGTCCGTTGTGTATCAGGGGAGGGAAGCAGGAGTTTGACCAATGTAGAGTAGTGGACAAAGAGATGAGAGGTGGAGGGAGAGAGATATAGAGTAGGGAGGGGGAAAAAAAAGAAAAGAGGCGAGGGAGATGGGAGAGTGACTCTCAGAGAGAAGAGAAGGATACAATCAATGTTTTTTTGTTATGCAATTTTGTGTTATAGGGGTGGTGTGCGTGAGGATAGCTGGGTTGATAAATGTAGAGGGTATAGAGGATAAAGGAGTTGGAAATCTGGTTGGAGCATCGATTGGCGTCACCACGCTCTCAGCTGATCGGTCAGGTAGTCGTTTGATCCGATCCAACAGCTGAAATCACTACAGCACTTGTTTCCAAGTTTTTGCTATCTTTGCAACAGTGTTTGTTTTTACTACTGGCCCCTTCCAGCAGTAGTTATACTTTTTTGCAACATGATGTCAGTAGGATTGGAATAAAGTACTCTTTTTAAACAAACTACTGCACTATGAATTTCTCTTTTTGCTTTTAACACCCACATGTTCCCATCATTTTTGGAAATACTACCTGCATCCTGGAATCAATCGGCGAGAGATACTATCAGAAGTACCAGCCACCTTATTCCCATGCAGAGGAGACAACCCTAAACCATCTACTAAGGAGAGACATCAGCTTTTGCATTGCCTGATAGACCCCCTGGGGTCCAACTTTCTGGTAAACGGCCATTTAGTTTTCCAGAGCTCTCTTGATCAGCTGTTTTCTCCAGTCAAGTTTAAACACCCTTGTTGTGTGGATGAATGAGACTATATTTGAACCATCACCTGGATGTTTTGTTTGTTTTGCATTGGACTCACTATAATCCATGCACTTTGATTTACTGTTGGACTTTAGTCTAACACCTTATCATTATTTGTTGCAATTTTTTGCTGTATTATATGTAGCGCACCTTTTTTCCCTATAAGCCTATTCTTTATGTCTGCTGTACGGAGATCTTCCAGGTTTAGGGCTCTGATTGTGCTCCTGGGGAGGGAGGGCTTCCATGTTCTGTCACGATGTGAGCTCCTATCAGGGGAGTGTTACTGGCGAGATGGCACCTGTGAGGTGGGCATGGATTCCTTAGGCCTCATCTGGAAAATCTCTGGTATGTGTCAGCTTAGCTGTGTGTTGAGGTCTCAGGGAGACCGGATCTTGTCGCTGAGACACTCTGGGATGTTCTCTCCAGGTTTAGCTAGCTGATAGACATGCTGGGGTAGATTGCTGTATTTCAAGGAATGGGAGCTCCGAGACTGTGTCCATCTTAGAACGGGACCAAGCCACACCCTCTACATTGCCTTTTATGTTGTATTTGTTTGATGGAAGAGCTTTACCAATTTTAATGAATGTTTGTTTAATCAGGAAAATGTTTCAAATTTTTTACTTTCAGCCAGAAATTGAGTGTAAAACCATAACTGGCAACCAAATCCTTAAACCAGCTTCATGGGTTGACAACAATATATAGTGTATATATTGCGCTGCCTCCTGCAGTACATGGGAAATGCAGTTGGATCTGTGTATACAGCCTATGCTGTTCTTCAGTTAATTGTTTTTTGATTATGCAGCTACCTTGTGACCATCGCTGGTATTACTTGCAATTTTCTGTGTTCTGGGTTCCAAGTGTTTTGTGAGTTCAGCTATTTGACGTAGATTGTTCACCGTGATTGTCTCTGCTATATACAGGCCAGGCATAGAGGTCCCAGGAAAGAATAGTCACTATCACAACAATTGGAGTCACAATAGTCAATTAGTTTAATTCCAACAGCCTTCTTTATGTGTATCTGGTATATCTGTAAAATTAGCAATCCATCTTATGAAAGCAAATGGATATACACAATTTCTTCATTTTTTATCTGAGAGTGTTTAATACTGTTGCATTGAACTGTGTTACCCTAAATAATCACTATTAAAGAAACTGGAGTCAGAATATGTACAGTATATTTACATTGTAATTACATTGCATTGATTAAATAATAAAAGTGGGCATTAAAATTTGCAAAATTGCAATAAAAAAAATCAAAGTGAACCCCTGTTATGTTCTCTATTCAGGCCAAAAATGGATTCTTATGCACGTACCTTGCAAGCTGTTTTTCTGAATTTGGTAGCAAAGGCACACTTCTTGCATGTCTGTGACATCGGTTGGTGGGTATTAAAGAAAAATTGTGCTTCGTGCCTTGTTTGTTTTACTATTTATTATTATAGTGGAAGCTGTCTTTCTCAACACAGTTCTTTGAATTGTTTTTGTGTGAAAGGTAGGGTGGGACAATATGGATGCATTTCTCTAACAATCCATAGCACAGATAGGGAATGTCCTTACATGAACACCTAAGTGAAAGATAACATCATTTATGACGTTTTGTTTTATTCACAGCCACCAATGATAACAATGTTTTTTACAGCATTTATGCAGCTATCCTATATGCCCCATCAGCCACGGTGCCATGAGCCCACCCAGGTGTTACAATAGCGAATAAATATTCGATGTTGCAAAACTGATCCTCCTCCTGGCCATTGAGAAGTGGGTCTGATACCCATCACTCTATTGGCTGAAAGGACAGGTAATCCTATTGGGGGGGGGGGGGGGGGTTGTTTTCTTTCTATTTTTTTTTATCTATTCTATTTTATTAATTTATTTTCTATTCTGTTCTATTCTATTCTTTTCTTTTCTATTCTATTGAAATTCAAATGTATTCTATTCCAAATTCAAATTTTGGAAGCTAGTTATATTCTTTCTATTCTGTATTTTTTTCTATACTATGCAGTTATTTTTTATTCCATTCTAATCTATTCTTTTTAATCTATCCAAATTCAAATCGATTCTATCTGAATTTTAGGAAATGGTTATATTCTTTGTATACTATTCTATTGTTTTTTTTAAGTCAACTCTTTTCTATTTTTGTAAAATCTATTCTATTCTTTTTGTATTCTTTTATTTTCTTATGTATTTAAATTCAAATTTATTCTATCTGAAATTCGAATGCAGCAGTTTTAACCCTTTTTCGGTCAATTGCAGGGGTTAAAAGCGCCCCCCGCTAGTGGCCGAATAGCACCGCAAAAATAATGGTAAAACCCTGCTAAAAATAATTTCTCATATGGTTTACTACTAATACTGCCAAGTGCCAATACCAGTTGTGCATATCTCTATGGTCCAGCACCCTGCTTCACGACTTAGCCCCTTCCCACCTTGGGATGTGCAACATTTGGGCTCCAAGGCTCCAAGGGTCTCTGTCTGGGCTCCAGCCTCAAGAGAAGAGCAGTAGCGTCTCAGCCCTCTGCCTCTGCCCAAAGATATGTGGTCAGCATGTGTACCGGGAGCAGCTTGGAGTTTCAGGGGGCGGAGCTCCCACCCTGCTAGCACTCGGTTCATTGCTCCTGGCTGCTGGCTCTAATCAACCCAGGCTGCAGGGAGAGAAGAAAGCCGCACCACATCCTTCTATGGTGTCCCCAGCATGTCAGCAAGTTAGTATGGTCGACATCTTTTCCTCTCCTACCCACTCCTCTACACTGCCTGAGGCATCTCCTGCGCTTCCCTTTGGCTCCCACTTGTGGCTGGCTCCTGATCAGCAACCACCAGCTAGTACAATTTTACGTATGCAAGACAGCTCTCTCTTGCTCTGTGTCTCAGTCCCCCTTCACCACTTCACCCATTCATATCAGGCACCTGATGGCTTAATGTCACCCCGCCTCCCCCTTCCCAGGGGACATTGGGGCTGTCCAATTTGGGGGTTTATGGGGGAACCCTGGTTGTCCCGCTCTCTTCTTTGTCTCCACAGGTATCTATGTTGGGAGAGATTGACATCGGGCCTCAATCTACACTTCCGACGGCTTCTCCACAGAGCATCCAGAGTGGCATAGTGGTGGCCTCTGATTCATTGGACACCACTGGGCAAAGTACAGATCATATGGTTGGCAGGAGCGAAATGCCTGTGCCTCCAACAGGTGAGATTTCATACTCCATGGCTCACACATGCATTACTACCACATATGATGGGGAGGTTCACAGGTTTGTACCTGGTCCTGCTGAAGGGTTTGGAGGTGGGGTCTAGCGGTGGAGCTACAAACCCTAGCGTTTTCTGGGATTCCACACGGTGAGGTGCTTTATCACAGATACCTGCGCCTATTGCTACTACAGTGGGTGTGTCATCTGTGGCTGCCCAAGCCACGATGGTAGGGGCATCTTACTCAATGGTGGTGGAAACGGTGGGGTCAGGTAGTGCCAAGCAGGCTGACAAGCCTGTCCCAATTTCTGATTCGGCAAAGGGACACTCATATGTCTGCTATGAGGGCCCTCTGGGAGCGCACCTTTAGCAGGAGGTTAGGGAAAAAATCCTGAAAATGTAATATTTTGATATTTTCACATTACCCCCATTGGAACGTTTCCCATTATAAAAAAAGGTATAAAGCATTGCAAGAAAGAGGATGATGACAGGCGGTGCTAACAATTGATTCCCCGTACCTTTGGGAATTGGCTTCAGGCCTTTACGATCTTGGGGAGCATAGTGGGTGAAAAGCAGCCGGAGCTCTGTTCTGCGCTGTTTTCTTATCTTGATTCCATTTGGGAGGCCCATAGCGTTTACTGTGGAACAGCTTGACTTAGGTATGATGAGCAGTTCCGGCAACGCATGTCTGTTTGCTCTAACCTTAGTTGGGAGCATAAGGATATTGTCATTTGGATGCTGGTCATGAATTCTAAAGGGGGTGTGTATACAATATGTCTGCGCATTCTCCCTTAAAGTCGGGCAACACCTCTGCCGGAGCAGGGGCACACGGAACTGTTAAAAGAGGCATCTGTTTGTCTTTTAAAAAATTCCCACTGCAAGTGGGTTCTACTTCCCATTTCCGGCATGAATGCTCAGGATGTGGGGTAGCGGCGTAGCCACCCCATCAGCCACTGTCTCAAAAAAAGCAAAAGCTTGTTCCATAAACTGCTCTGGAAAAGGGGAGGTTGCCGGTGAACACTGAGGTGATTCGAACCTGGCTCGATAGGTATCCTGACAGGCGGTCTGCTGCGCTATTGGGGCATGGCTTTGATCATGGTTTTGTTATCCCTTGCGATCTCCCTCCCACATTACCACCCTCTCATCATTTGAAATCTGCTAGACAACACCCTGTGGTTCTCTGTGAGAAGTTGGCCAAGGAGGTTATATTGCGGGCCATTTTTCAGAGTCTTCTCTTCCCAGTTAAGTAGTGTCCCCTTAGGGGTGGTCCCCAAGAAGGAATCAGGCAAATAATTTCATATGATTCCACATTTATTATTCCCTAAAGGGAATCAGTAAATGATGGCATTAGTAAAGATCTCTCCTCCTGTTTCATACACGTCTTTTGATGACGCCCTCTCTTTGGGTTCCTCTGCTCTGCAATAAATCTGTGCTATTTCATTCTGACAACATGAGGGTAGTTTCTTCTGTCAATACTTTGTCGGCCTCTTCTCCTGCTGTGGTTACACTATTAAGACAATTTTTTTTCTTTCTTGTTTGCATTTTAATTTGCTGCAATTCATGTTCCCGGGTTGTTTAATGACACTTCCTCGTTTCCAGGGGGACCGCTTCAGGAAGTTGGTGCTGGAGGCGTGGGAGGAGGGCGACCCCTGTCCGGACTGGTTATGGACCCTCATTTAACAGGTATGTGAGCATTTATTTGGTGTTCATTTGCCCTGTCTACCTGGTCGGCGTATGTCAGGGTGTGGCTGCAATGGTTTTGGATAGAGAGTGTGGCTGGTGATTTGCGCTCTTGTACAAAGGGACAAAGGGACACTCATACGTCAGGGTCTGCTTATATGGTTTGCAAGTGGCTTATTAGCTTATTAGGGTGATGGACAGAAAGCTGGCCATGCTGGTCTTTCTTTTTAAACTAATGGGATATCCTGACTATACCAAGTCTTTCGTAATTTGTCAGGTATGAGGGGTGGAGGAGGATGCGAACACGAGCAGATCGACGAAGACCAGTTTTCTGGAAAATTTGACGGAACATGATGCAGGTGCTACCTAAGTTATGCCATTCCCCCTATGAAGTTACTATTTTTGTGTTGGCTTTTTCCCTGGCCATTTTTTGGTGCCTTTCACATAAGCAAACTAGTTAGCGCCAACAAGCAGACGGCAGAAGGGCTCCAAAAGGAGGATGTACAACAGAGGGGTGATAGTATTGACAGATCAGCTTTAGCGGGGTGTGTCTAGTTCAAGTATGGAACACACTCCTTCCGCATTGGGGCTGCCATGAAGGCGTCCAGGTTGTGCATGTCCAGGGAGGCGGTTCAGAGAGGATTGGCAGATGGGAGTCTTCTTGCTATCACACATATGTGTGATATCGCTCCCTTTCTCGGCGAGATTGACCACCTGCGAGCCCCATCGTGGGAGCCAGTGCAGAGCTGCCTTGCCGCGATGGAGACAAAGCCGTCATAGAAGCGACGGGGATCCGACGTGGATTCCCGCCAATTCTACATGTGGGCAGCATTTGTTATGAATCCTGAAGGGGAAGTCCCCGCCGGATTTTAAATAAAAATCCGGCATGGGTCCCCCCCTCAGGAGCATACCGGGCCCTTAGGTCTGTTATGGGTTGTAAGGAGACCCCCCCTATCCCGAAAAAACGGCGTGGGGGTCCCCCACAATCCATACCAGACCCGTATCCAAAGCACGCCAGCCGGCCGGTAGGAGGGGAGTGGGGCGAGCGAGCGTCCCCCCCCCTCCTGAGCCGTACCGGGCAGCATGCCCTCAACATTGGGGGGTCAGGTGCTCTGGGGCAGGGGGGCACACTGCGGCCCCCCCACCCCAGAGCACCCTGTCCCCATTTTGATGAGGACAGGGCCCCTTCCCGACAACCCTGGCAGTTGGTTGTCGGGGTATGCGGGCGGGAGGCTTATCGGAATCTGGGAGCCCCCTTTAATAAGGGGGCCCCCAGATACCAGCCCCCCACCCTAAGTGAATGAGTATGGGGTACATCGTACCCCTACCCATTCACCTGCAAGAAAAGTGTAAACACAAATAAACCACACATGGTATTGCAATATTTTATTAGTTGGCCGCCGGGGGGGGGGTGTGTGGACGCTTTTATAAAAGCGCCCCCCTCCGGCGGGCTTCTTCCGACATCTTCGGGGGGGTGGGTCTTCTCCGCTCTCTGAGGGGTCTTCTCCGCTCTCCGGGGTCTTCTCCCGCTCTCCGCTCTTGATTCGGCGCTCTCCGGGTGCCTTCTTTCTCTTCAGGACTGGCCGCCGCTTCTGTCACGTCGTCTTCTTCTTCTCTTCTCTTCTCCAGATGTTGACGCAACACTTCCTCCCGCTGTTATGCCAGGCACGCGGCTCCCAGTGACTTATATAGGCCTATCTTGTGACGTCGCAGTCCCATCATGCTCCGGTAGGTACCACGTGGTATCTACCCACATGCTACCTACCCACGTGGTCCTACCGGAGCATGATGGGACTGTGACGTCACAAGATAGGCCTATATAAGTCGCTGGGAGCCACGCGCCCGGCATAACAGCGGGAGGAAGCGTCGCGTCAACATCTGGAGAAGAGAAGAGAAGAAGAAGAAGATGACGTGACAGAAGCGGCGGTCAGTCCTGAAGAGAAAGAAGGCACCGGAGAATCAAGAGCGGAGAGCGGGAGAAGACCCCGGAGAGTGGAGAAGACCCCCAGAGAGCGGAGAACACCCCCCGGAGAGCGGAGAAGACCCACCCCCCGCCAAAGGTGTCGGAAGAAGCCCGCCGGAGGGGGGCGCTTTTATAAAAGCGACCACACACCCCCCTCGGCGGCCAACTAATAAAATATTTCAATATCCTGTGTGGTTTATTTGTGTTTACACTTTTCTTGCATGTGAATGGGTAGGGGTACGATGTACCCCATACTCATTCACTTAGGGTGGGGGGCTGGTATCTGGGGGCCCCCTTATTAACCACTTGCCTACTGTTCACCTACACCCCCTTCCTGCCCAGACAAAATTTTAGCTTCCGGCACTTTAACTGACAATTGCGCGGTCGTGCGATGTGGCTCCCAAACAAAATTGACGTCCTCTTTTTCCCCACAAATAGAGCTTTCTTTTGGTGGTATTCGATCGCCCGTGCGTTTTTTTTTTTTTTTTGCGCAATAAACAAAAAAAGAGCGACAATTTTGAAAAAAGACACAATATTTTTTGCTTTTTGCTATAATAAATATCCCATTTAAAAAAATAAAAGAATAATTTATCTCAGTTTAGGCAGATACGTATTCTTCTACATATTTTTGGTTAAAAAAAATCGCAATAACCGTATAGTGACTGGTTTGCGCAAAAGTTATATGGCCTACAAAATAGGGGACATAATTATGATTTTTTTTTTTTTTTTTTTTACTAGGAATGGCGGCGATCTGCGATTTTTTTCCAGGACTGGGACATTATAGCGGACACATCGGACACTTTTGACAAATTTTTGGGACCATTTACATTTATACAGTGAACAATGCTATAAATATGCATTGATAACTGTATAAATGTAACTGGCAGGGAAGGGATTAACCACTAGGGGCGAGGAAGGGGTTAAATGTATATCCTAGGTGTGTTCTAACTGTAGGGGGAGGGGGGGGTGACTGGGGGAGGTGACCGATTGCGGACAAAACCCCTGTTTTGAATGCATACTGTTAGACAGGTTAATTGGTTGTTCTGCTAGCTGGTCGTTAAGTTGGCTTGGTTATTCCCTGGGCATTCCCCAGGTTTTTGTTGTTATCTGCTTTAGCCTTCCATTGCTACTTACTGCGATTGCCAGACATAGATGGGGGCGGTGGACACGTTTTGTTCACCTGCAGTGTTTATATTGGTCCAGCAGTGCACCAACAGCTTTGCAGCCATTGTGCTATATGCTGGGTGTTTGGTGTGCTCCTGTACCTTTAAGGAGGGGTGGCTCCCCTTCAGTCCACCTGCCCATATCTATCCATTAAAATGCATGTGCCTCCATTGTGAGGACACTCACTGTTTAGTGTTAGGACCACAGAATTATGGGGTGCCTTGGCCCGGCTCTGTGGCTCACGCATGCGTTTGCAAATGCGTGCGGACAAAACCCATTTTTTTAACGGATACTGTTAGACAGGTTAATTGGTTGTTCTGCTAGCTGGTCGGTAAGTAGGCTTGGTTATTCCCTGGGCATTCCCCAGGTTTTTGTTGTTACTTACAGGTAAGCCTATAATAAGGATTACCTGTAGGTATAAAGAATATCTCCTAAACCTGTACGGTTTAGGAGATATGTTAAAGGAAGCAGCACCACTGAGAAACAAAACGGATAATTTTTTAGGGAAAGGACAAGGAAAAAAGGGAAGACTACGGCCGTGTACACACGACCGAGGTTCTCGCTGGAAACCAGCGAGAACCTCGCTGGAAGCTGCATTCCAGCGAGGACCTCGGCCGTGTGTACACTCTCGGCGAGCTTCCCGTCGGGAAGCCCGTCGAGCAGAAATAGAGAGCACGCTCTCTATTTGCTCGACGGCCCGCCTGGAAGAATGGCTGGTTGCCATTCCCGACGGGCGGGTCGCCGATTTCGACGGCCGGCAGGGAACCTCGACGGGCGGAACGATGTGTTCTGCCTGTCGAGGTTCTCTGCCGTGTGTACACGGCCTGAGAGTGGATGCAGAGGAGGAAAATGGAGCAAAACCAAAAAAAACACAGGAGGGGGTAAAATGTGAAGGCCTCTTCAACCTGAGTGGAGAAGAACTTACCAGGTCTGAAAAGCTGACTTTGAACCAAGGTCTCAAATATGCCCCCAGAAAAAGATTAAACAAATTCCAGATGTTTTTGGATTTCTAGAAATATACTAGGAAACTATGTATCAAAAGACATTTTCTATCTAACCCAGTAGTATGAAATAATACTCTGGCCAGTAACCAAGGGACAGGTCTCCGCAATGCCTCCCTATTCAATCCAGGAAAGCCAGCACCAAGTGTCACTGTATTCAAAGACCTGGTGCTAAAAGATCTATTGAAGGTAGAATTCAAGAAAGAAAGAAAGAAGGATACTGAAGAAGGAATATCCTCTCTCTGTGATAGGAAAAATTGGGTTATTAGACCCGCAGACAAAGGGGGGGGGGATTGTGGTGCTTAACCACTTAAGGACCGCCTACTGCACATATACGTCGGCAGAATGGCACGGCTGGGCACATCAACGTATATATACGTTGATTTTAGTACCCAGCCGTGGGTCACGGGCGCGCGCCCGCGGTGCACTCCCGTGACCCGGTCCGAAGCTCCAGGACCGGGACCGCGGGACTCACGGACCCGATCACCGCTGCAGTGCGGCGATCCGTCCCTGGAGCTGAAGAACAGGGAGAGCCGTGTGTAAACACGGCTTCCCCGTGCTTCTCTGTGGCCGTAGCATCGATCGCGTCATCCCTGTTATAGGGGGACGCGATCGATGACGTCACACCTACAGCCACACCCCCCTACAGTTGTAAACACACACACAGGGAACACTCAAAGTCACAGCGCCCCCTGTGGTTAACTCCCAAACTGCAACTGTCATTTCCACAGTAAACAATGCAATTTAAATGCATTTTTTGCTGTGAAAATGACAATTGTCCCAAAAATGTGTCAAAATTGTCCGAAGTGTCCGCCATAATGTCGCAGTCACGAAAAAAAAATCGATGATCGCCGCTATTAGTAGTAAAAAAAAATGATTAATAAAAATGCAATAAAACTATCCCTTAGGTGTCCGTTTATGAAGCAGTGAACAGCGGTGATCCCAGGGATCACCACTGATCACAGCCCATAAACAGTTTATGAAACAGAGATAATCGGGGGGAGAAGTGTTTGAATTTGTTCTCCCGCCAATTATCTCTACACACAGTGAAGTCTCATAGACTGACACAGAAACGGCCAGTTTATGAAGCTGTGATCTGAGAGCTTCACTGGTGATCTGTGTCAGAATTCACATGCCCCGATTCACCATCTCAGAGCTGGTGAAGCGGGGAGTGAAGAGGGAATCCCGGGGGTTCTGAGGAGGAAGGAGGAAGATTTTTAACTTCCTTCTACCTCGTTCTGACCCCCCAACACTGTAATCATGTCCCCCTGTAATATTTATGTGTATACATATATATACATACATATATATAATGTGTACATGTTCATATATATAATGTGTGTGCATATACATGTATATATATAGTGTGTGTGTGTATTCATATATATATTATGTAGGGGGACTCGTTATTTTAAATGCAATAACCACGCCGTCTGTCAGTGTACTGAGCAGTGATAATTTATCACTGCTCAATAAACTGACATCTCCGTATTTCTGTGAATTTTTGGTACTGTAATCTCGTGAAGTCTCACGAGATTCCAGTATCAGGGGCCGTTCTCCACTGTTTGAAGCGTTGGAAGATCACTTCACTCCTCCAAGGGTGAAGCGATCTTCTCCACTTCATAAACCGGCACACAGAGGAGAAAAATCTCCTCCGTGAATGCCGGAGAACGAAGCAGTGAATAGATTTCACTGCTTCATAAAAGGACACCACATTTTGTAAATGCTATAAATTTTGCGAAAACCAACCGATAAACGCTTATTGCGATTTTTTTACCAAAAATACGTAGAAGAATACGTATCGGCCTAAACTAAGGAAAAAAAATGTTTTTTTTATATATTTTTGGGGGATATTTATTATAGCAAAAAGTAAAAAATATTGCATTTTTTTTAAAATTGTCGCTCTATTTTTGTTTATAGCGCAAAAAATAAAAACCGCAGAGGTGATCAGATACCACCAAAAGAAAGCTCTATTTGTGGGGAAAAAAGGATGCCAATTTTGTTTGAGAGCCACGTCGCACGACCGCGCAATTATCAGTTAAAACAACGCATTTCCCGAATCGCAAAAAGGGGCAAGGTTCTTTACCTGCATTTTGGTCTGGGTCTTAAGTGGTTAAGAAAGAGGACTATCTGGAGGAAATTTATAACCTACTTTCGGACAGGGGTACATACACTGTCCTAAACAGAGATCCCATTGACAAGTATAGAAAGTCTTTGAATAGGATTGTCCGGGATGGGCACCAAAAAGGGTTCATTAACAAAAAGGAATTGGAGTTTTTAGTTCCATTAGTGCCTCGCACCCCGATAATATATTATATCCCCAAAATTCATAAACATCCTACTAAACCCCCAGGCCGTCCAATAGTGAGCGGTATTAATTCCCTCACTTCACCCTCACCAGAGTCGGTAAATTTGTTGATGTTTTTTTACAACCAGTGGTGACCAAAACCCCTGCCTATCTTAAGGATTCTACCCAAATAATTAGGGAAATGTCAGAAATCACTGTGGATGAGGATGTCATATTAGTTACAGCAGACGTGGCGTCCCTGTATACTATTATACCACACGATTTAGGATACAAAGCAGCCAATTTTTTTCTTAAAAAGGACCTTACCATGAAAACATCTACCTTAGAATTTGTTTTACAATTACTCTGTTTCGCCATGGAACATTATTATTTTTTTTTACAATGGTCAATTTTATTTACAGAGCACAGGCGTGGCGATGGGGGCTAAGTTTGCCCCCATCTGGTTACTATGCACAGCTGCACCAGATTCTGTGTGCTTTAGTAAATTTCCCCTACTGTGTTCAGACACTATGGAAATTGGTGTGAAGACCATCGCCATCACCAGGCTCTCCAACATGACCCACTCCACAAGGTACTGTACACAATTATCTGCCCTGGACATCCCTTCACCTTCCTGATTTTAGTCATCTGACAGGTTACCTCTTTGTGAGAATTCCGTAAGGAAAGTCCAGGAGTTGAGTCTTTTGTATCTGATGGGCCATTTTGGAGGGCCTGAGGTAATTTCAGGCACCACCTGCCTGTTCGTTGTCAGTATTGTAACAGTATTGTGGAATGTGCATATCCTACTTGATAGTCATTTTGATTTTTGCTGAAACAGTTCATTAAAATATATTCATAGTTTTCAGTACATTTCACACTAATATTTGTTAAAAGACAAGATTGTTTTTTTCTTTTTAGAAAACATACTTACTTAGGTGAATGCAGCATTGATCCATCTTGCTGCATCTGTCCCCTGCCGGCTCTAAGACTGAGAACCGAGTGATCAAACACCACTGATCGCTCAGTTCACAAAACCACCTGCACTCCTGTGATTTACAGGAGAAATACAACCAAATGAGCTTTGACTGTACTTTTTCTTTCCTTCCTTTCTGAGGTTGCTGTGAGCTGTCCTGTGTTGCACTGTGCATACCTGGCAGTTGTAATCAGGTCAGGGAGATTGCAGAGGACCCTTCATTCTCAGAAAACTCTGAAGCCCTAGACACACGCTCGGTTTTCCCGGCGGTAAAATGTCTGCTGGAAAAACCGAGGGGAAAGCCGAGAACCCGGCAGTAAAACTGCCATGAGAGCTTTGGCTAGGAATTCCGGCCGTGTGTATGCTCCATCGGCACTGCCTTGCAGTGTTTCCCATAGGAAAGTATTAGTAAATCTGTCTGAAAAAAAAACCCACCGGGAATCCCGACGGGAAAATAGAAAGCAGGTTCTCTAATTTCCCACCGGGATTCCTGGCTATTTTCCTGTCGGGAAAACTGCGAGGAAGCATACACATGTCCGGTTTTCCTGGCCAAAAGCTCTGTTGCCAGTTTTCCTGGGAGGAAAACCAGTCGTGTGTACGGGGCTTGAAAAAGCAAGAGCAACCAAGGCGACGCAGCAAGATTAAGAATTACAAAACATATTACAGTTAGAAAATGTTATGAAGGTGGACTTTCATGAGTTGGATCCCAAACAAACGGAATTTCATTCTTGACAGAATTGTTACAATTCTTTACTGTCCAATGAACCACAAACATACTTCTGGATTTCATAAGAAATTTATTGCAAATATAGAAATAGATTTTTTTTCCATCCAATAATCCTTTTTTTTCCTTTTTTTCAGGAACAATGCGTGCCAATAAAACAAAATCTAGAAAGACAACAAACCAGAGGACATCCCGAATCCTTGCTGTCCTCATAAAGTAGGGGACATAGCTGCTGGTATCTGCTAGGTCAGAGATGGAGATAAAACAGGTGGCTTGAAGCCTTAGGAGGATTTGATTCTGGATGTTCTTCAAACATCAGCCAATTAGCAGTGTTGTGTATAGTCTAATGGGGAGCATTATCTAATTCTTGTAATTTCTCATTAATTTGCTTTAATGCTATAACATCACAGCCCACCAGGGATTCTGGGTCAGTAAAAGATTTGTCTTCATCAATCGGAGTATAGGTGTTTTCTACATAATTAATTTAGAAAGTCATTATTTTATATTATGGTAGCATATGAAAGTCAGTTTTAATAAGTGATATACATGTTCAATGTTGTTATTTATTAATACATTTTAAAATGTATTTATTTTGTATAAAGCAAGGGGGGTTATAACCCCTGTCAGATTTTTTTTTTGCCCATTTGTGTCCTATTGTGGAGATTTCCCTTAATTTCCTGTCCTATAGCCAAGCAGGAAGTGAGGGGAAATCCCTGAAAATTAAGCCCAACATTTGGAATTTTCTTTACTTTCAATGATAATGGTAAACAGGACAAAGAGAGAGAGGGTGAAACTCCTTAGCGGGGCACAGTCAGCAATAGACTGGGGTTGCTGTCCACTCTAGCCAAAACAAACAAAAAAAAGTTTTGCCTTTAGTTAAACTTTAAAAAGTGATATCAAAGGCAATAATGATAAAAAAATAATAATAACAAACTTACCTGCTCTGGGAAATGGTTTTGCACAAAGCAGCCTTGATCCTCCTCCTCTCAGTTCCCCCCATCTGCGCTCCTGGTCTCTCCCTCCTGCTGAGTGCCCCCAGAGCAATCAGCTTGCAATGGGGGCACCCAGGCTGCTACTCTTTGTGTCTATTCACACATAGAGCCATGGCTCGACTCCACCCCCTCTCTTTCCTCATTGGCTCACTGGCTGTGGACAGCAATGGAAACGAATGGCTCCTGGTTTTGTCTCAGCCAATGAGGTGGGAGAGTCCCCAGAGAGCCAAGGCTCTCATGCACATTGCTGGATCACAATGGGGCTGAGGTAAGTATTAGGGGGACTACTGCACAGAGAAGGTTTTTTTGCCTTCATGCATAGAACCACTTTAAGGACTTGTTTAAATTTGCAGTGGGGGAGGGACAAAAATACATAGCTGAGCTGCATTTTTTGCCCCAAGCCGCTCCATCTATAGATGAAAATGTACCAGACAGGGGTTTATACATGCTGTGGTCACAATGCTTTGCTTCACATATGTAGCAAAAATTATTCCCCCATGTCGTATTTGGCCTAAAAGCAAAATGCTATGGCCCGGATTCACGTAGAGAGGCGTATCTTTATGCGGGCGTAGCGTATCTTCTTTACGCTACACCACCACAACTTAGAGAGGCAAGTACAGTATTCACAAAGCACTTGCTTCGTAAGTTGCGGTGGCGTAGTGTAAATTGTCTGGCGTAAGCCCGCGTAATTCAAAGTAGGAAGGATGTGGGCGTCATCCCATGCTAATGAATGGCTGGTCGAACTGGGCATGCACGCATGCTTAGAATCAAGTCGCATATTCTCCCTAAGAGACGTTGGCGCAATGTCTACGACGTGAACGTCACTTACGAACAGCCCTATTCACGTGGTACTACGTAAACGGTGTACGCAACGTAAAATTTGACAGCGTCATTCCCTGGCCCATACCTTTGCATTAGCTGCGCCTGCTACAGCAGGGGTAACTTTACACCGGACGTAAGCCTTACGCAAATCGCGTATATGAATCGGCCGGGCGCATCTATGTTCGTGAATCGGCGTATCTTACTCATTTGCATATTTATAATGGGAACGCTGAATGCGTCCAGCGTAACTATGCGCCCACGATACGCCGGCGTAGGCAAGTTACGTCGGGCGGCTGAAGCCTTGTTGTACGGCGAATCGGCGTAACAATACGACGGCGCACATTTGTACTTACGACGGCGTATCTATAGATACGCCCCGGTATAACGTTTGTGAATCCAGGCCTCAGTGTGGTGGAAAACCAACACTGCACATCACCCTGAACACACCATCCCCACCATGAAACATGGTGGTGGCAGCATCATGTTGAGGGGATGCTTTTCTTCAGCAGGGACAGGGAAGCTGGTCAAAGTTGATGGAAAGATGGATGGAGCCAAATACAGGGCAATTTTAAATGAAAACTTATTAGAGTCTGCAAAGACTGGGGCAGAGGTTCAACTTCCAGCAGGACAACAACACTAAACATACAGCCAGAGATACAATGGAATGGTTTAGATCAAAGCATATTCATGTGTTAGAATGGCCCAGTCAAAGTCCAGACCTAAATCCAATTGAGAATCTGTGGCAAGACTTGAAAATTGCTGTTCACAGACACTCTCCATCCAATCTGATAGAGCTTGAGCTATTTTACACAGAAGAATGGGCAAAAATGTCACTCTCTAGATGTGCAAAGCTGGTCGAGACATCCCCAAAAAGATCTGCAGTTGTAATTGCAGTGAAAGGTGGTTCTACAAAAGTATTGACTCAGGGGGGCTGAATAAAAATGCACGCCACACTTTTCACATATTTATTTGTAAAAAATATTGAAAATCATTTATCATTTTCTTTCCACTTCACAATTGTGTGCCACTTTGTGTTGATTTGTGTTGAAGCCCAGGACGCATTGTGAGGTGTGCTGTGGTGGGCAGGCAACATCTTATGAATACTGTAGAAGTTATTTGGATACTTTACAGCCAGAAATACTTCTACTAGTATATAGCTTTTAGTCAGGAGAAAAAAAATGAAAAAATGTAATAAAAAAATCATGGATACTAACTTGTATCACTGAGACGGAATTTTCTATTTTTTTTTTTTTCAATGTAATACAGACAAGAGATAATAGAAGAAAAAGGCCTAATAACAAAGGTTGAAAAAAAACAAGCCTGAAGTAGAAGGAAAATAAGCACAGCCACTTAAAAAAGAAGGAAAACGAATGCAACCACCACATTTTAAGAATGGCAAGCTGCAATATATTCGATTTTGTTTTGGGGTTTAGATATGCTTTAATCAACTACAATAATATTGTGTACATGTGTGCATGGTCAAATTATTAAATAAACTTGGCAAATTAAGTGTGACCATAATGTTGTGTTCAAGTCAACAGCAATGTGATAATTACACAATACTCGTTTCTATTTTCATTATTCCCGCTTAAAATGAGTAATGAACGTTGGTATGAGAGTGGATAGGACTCAGGGAAGCTAATTAGAGTCAGGATACTCATGTATTGCTGACTTGCCCTGGGGTTATTCTCATATCAATATTATGTAGGAAAGGGCAGAGGTAAACTATTTCTTCTGTCCTGCTTATTGGACAGATGCAGCCCCAAGGCTGTCTCCAAGGTTATTGCTGCCCAATTAGCAAACATGATTCTTAGTTATATCAGGCTACTGCTCCATAACATGTCATATTTAGAGAGTCGTGAAGGCTATTTTCATAGCAAGCATCTACACAATTTTTCTAGCTGGCGAGAGCCGATAGAATAGTTTTACTATATGTATTAAGATTTTTATAGCTGGTATGCCTGTTATCAGTTTATTTGTTGTAGACTTCAATAGAACATATTTTTTTTGGACAAAAGTATTGTAAAAGTTTGTTTGCCCTGTAGCAAAAGCAGCAAAAGTGTGCTGCTTTGGGCACACGAGATAAAGAGTAAGTGGAGGCTGGTGCTGGGTCTAAGAAAATTGAGACTTGCAAGTCAAAACACCTTAATGCATTGTGTACTGAAACAAGTCCTTGTAGGGTACGGTGCCTGGTGTAGTTCCCCAAATTTGTCACTAGATCTTTGTAGGCAGGGGTTACTTTGTTCCCCTTTAAAGGTGTTTCTCCTCTAAAATTCCTAATGAGGGGGAGATGATTTTATTTCCTCCTGGCAAGATCACATATATACCCTGGATGGAGCTTAGTTCTAGGCAATTCAGCCTGGATAGTGGACAGTTAAGAGCCACAGGAGAAAGATGCCTTCAGAGACTTTCCTTTCTTCACTACTCCAGATGGGCTTGGGCACATTAAGGTACACCACTATATCCGAGAGAACTGTTGATTGATTACTGAGAACTGATGATTAAAAGGGAGGAGATGTGATTTAATGGGCTTTTGAAGCAACTTTTTCAAATAAAACTGAGTTGGACCGAGCCTATGGCTCTTGTGTCTAAAGTGGAACCTTAGTAACATTGTTGTTGTGAAGTGAGGTAGCACCTAATTAAGCTAAGGTAGACAGTACACCTCATGAAGTACTCACTTGGTGAAGAGAAAACTAGATGTTCCCAAATGTATGCAAAACTATTTAGGTTAGGGGATGGTGGTGGATGGCAGCATGGAAAGTTGTCCTGTAACCATACTTAATGGGGCCCAGAGTTTGAGGTATACCCAGTCAGAATGAGGTGATTGTCAAGGAAGACCAGGAGTATGGTGAAATCTGAGAATAACACTTTGCACCCTGCCTGAGGCACACCATGATGCATGGGTAAATGTATCAGGAATAAGAAGAGTCTTAAGGGGCAATGGATGTGACCTACGCCAAGCCTGCATGTACAAGCCCTGTAATTTTTGGCAGGTCCACAGGTGCAAGTAAAAGGTTGGAATTCTGTTCCGGGACTGGGACCTTCCTGCATTTTGATGTAGTCAGCAAGATGAGCCACTGGGGGCCCCCCTACGTGAAGCACTGTCCCAAATGTGGAAGGCGGAGTCGGGAGCGACCCAAAGCATGAACAGAGAAGATGATAAAGACAAATGACATGGCACAGTTGGCACTTGCAGAGGTTGATGCAGAGGAGCCACTAGTTGACACTGTAGTTTGGATGGATTACCAAACAGGACTCCCTCTATGTTGAAGTTAGTAGCTTGCCAGCAATCCTGGCTTGTCAGCAAGTGGCAAGGACAACCACCACCTGGGCAAAGTGTTTTTTTTTTTATAGAGAACCTTGAGGCCAGAGAGAGGAGAGACACAGGACTTGCCACCCACCATGCCTGTGCATTTTCAGTCTGTGGTCTAGGGTCTTTACCTGAAGTCTCACTGTACTGACCTGGCACTTTCCCGGCAATACCTATGGCTCCCCCTGATCGATTAGGGGTGCTGTTTGGCTTAGATCTGGCTGGAGTAGTTGAGAAGTAGGAACAGAGAGAGCGAGAATGCAAGTAACAGCGACATGCGTCACCTGTCGACCTGTGTCACAGCTGCCTCCACCTCCACCGTCAGAATCTTAAGAAGAAGAGTATTTGTAAGAATCGGAACCTCCAGAATTAGGCCCATTAGGGGCACATTTTAACTGGGGCACATAGGCATCTACTGCAATATCTCCACCTTCTCCCACCTGAAGCTCAATTTCAGGACCTGTAATTGCTCCAAAATGTCACCAGGGCAGGACGCTGACTGGTGGTTGATGAGGTTGCCTGGGCTGCAGCACTATTTATCCTGTGAAGTCTTGCTAGACTATAGCTGGGAGTTTCCGTACATCACCAAGAAGACATTTGACATGATAGAACAGGAGTAGGAGCAAGGTTATGATGAGGCTGTCTGAAACCAGTTGGGAGTCAGTCAATGGTATAGCACATCATTAGGCTATGATAGATATTGGTGTATGTATGATCGATGATAGATAGTGCAACTTATGAAGTACCCACTTGGTGAAGCAGAAACCCGGTGTACCCAACTGTATGCAAACCTAATCACACTAGGGGATGATGATAAATGGGGGAATGGGAAGCCTGTCCCTTAGCCATGCTTAAGACATCAGGCCCGATGCACAAGGTATCCCCAGTCAGAGTGGCATGATTGGCAAGACCAGGAATAATGGTGAGAGTGTGAAAAGTCATGAATAACACTTCACACTCTGTCTGAGGCACATCATACATGCATGTGTAAAGATATAATGGATGAGAAGAGTGCTTAGAGGTAATGGAATAGTGATGTGGCCTAAGCCAGGCCTGAGCGTACAAGCAGGCCTGAGCGTACAAGCCCAGTATTCTTTGGTAGGTCCCGAGACACAAGAAAAAGGTGGGCAGGTGTCTGCCTGGAAGTTGGTCATGAAAAGCAGTGCATGGACTAAATCTCGCAAAGATATAGGGGTAGATTCAGGTAGGAGATAAGTTGGCTTATCTCCCGATAAGCCATCTTATCTATGCGTTTTACGGGTCCAATCTATGCCACTGATTCATAAAATCAGTTTAGCATAGATTTTCCTTAGATCAGACATGTGTAAGTGTCTTACGCTGTCTAATCTTATTTTCATATTTTAGGCTGGCCGCTAGGTGGCGTTCCCGTCTAAAATATGTAAATAAGCCTATACGCCGATTCCTGAACGTACGCCAGGCTGGCGCTATTCTTTTACATCGTTTGTGTTAGCGTAGTACTGTCGTAATGTTATGCCTGCTATATGAGGCGCAGGCAATGTTAAGTATGGGCTGCGTACCGGCGCTTTTTTTCCTGTCGTTCACGTCATTTACGTAAAACGTTTGCGAATAGGGCTTTGCATAAGTGCCATTCACGTCGTTTACACGTCAAATTGACGTCGAGATTTGGAGCATGCGCAGTTCGGGAAACAATCACGGCCGGAGCATGCGCAGTTCGTTCGGCGCGGGGACGCGCTTCATTTAAATGATACACGCCCCCTACTCGCCGAATTTGAATTTGGCCGGGTCTTTTACTCTACGCCGCCTCAACTTTACAGGTAAGTGCTTTGAGAATAAAGCACTTGCCTGAAAAAGTTGCGGCGGCCTAGTTTAAAAGCCAGACGCTAGGCATGCCTAAAGATAGGCATTTCTACCTGAATATGCCCCATAATCTTTAAGAATGTATCTTTTAGGAACTTCCCCTTAAGGGAGAAGCAAGAAAGTAGAAGTGCAGGACCGTTGGGATTACCCCTTGGGTATGGGATATAGGATTAAAGGTATAGCTGTTCCATGACTTAGTTATCATCTTTGCTGTTATCTGTTTGAAATGTAAGGAATTGGATAACTGAAGAAGTAAATATGGTAAAAGGCTGTCATTGTGTGGGCTGTGTTGTCTCCTAACCTCTTTATACAAAACTTGTGCTGGGAGTGGCTGCTATCAGTGTCCATTGCTGCAAAGCCTAAATCAGGTATGGAATGGGCTACTGTATGGTGCTAGCTGTGTCAAGTTGGGAACTCAGGGGAGGATCTTGTACCTATAGCACCTCAGTCACCCCAAGGATGACAACCTATGCTGGCAGGAATGGGTTAAAGAGTATAGGTGCCTTCTCACAACATGGTTGTGTTTATGGAGGACTTGCTCCCCAGTACGCAACTAGGCCATGACACAACACTACACAATATTCAGTCCATACATTTACATTGTCCATTATTTAAGCTAGGACCAAATGCACTTTGCAGCAGCCCCTCCTTCTATTCTGCTAAAAATTTTATCACCATAATTTTTTAAGCATTCCACTGCATTGGAAAAAAATATACTTTGTACTGGAGAACAGCTAACCCCTGTTGCACCCTCTCTAAGCAAATGATCTTTCATATACAAAACATATTTTATTTGAAACCTTCTTGAATATTTATTGTAGCTATAGATTTTATCCTGAACTAGACTGTTCATTGCAAAAATATTGTAGTTTAATAAATTTCCACCCTATAGACCCCTTTCACACTGGATGTGTTTTTCAGGCGCCATATCGCTAAAAACAGCACCTGTAAAGTCCCTGAAAAACGTCTCCCAAGTTTCCCCAGTGTGAAAGCCTGAGTGCTTTTTCACTGGGGTGCTGCGCTGGCAAGACGTTAAAGAAAAAGTCCTGCAAGCAGCATCTTTGGGGCGCTGGAAGAGCAGTGTATACACCGATCCTACAGCGCCCCTGCCCATTGAAATTAATGGGAACCGCTTGCCGAAGCACATGGCAGCGGCACTCTTTGGGCACACTTAAACCTTTCTTTGGTCGCTAGCAGGGGTTAAATGTGTCTCGCTAGTGCCCGAATAGCGGCGCCTTATCTAGTCGCGCATTAACGCTAACGCAGCCCACGGCTCAATGAGAAAGGTATCTTACACAGCCCCTTTTCTACATCTTTTATACTGTATATCTTGTTTGTTATCTGCATAATAGTCTATAGCATGTATTGGGTTTACTATCCAAATGTAAACAAGCTTTAGTAGTAATTTTTATTTCCAATATTCTTAGAAAGCATAACTAATTGTGTAAGGCCGCATACACACGCTCAAACTTATCCGATGATATGTCGGATATGTCTGCTGGGTTGTTTTGGTCTGATGGTTGTACACACCATCAAACCAAAATCCTCGCCGGCAGACAGCGCGGTGACGTGGCGGTGACGTTGACGCCGCCACATCACCGAACCAGGAAGTAAAATACTTCCACGCATGTGCGGCCAGATATGTCCGCTGGTTAGTGTACTAACCAGCGGACATGTCGGACGGACAGGTTTCCAGCTGACAAGTTTTAAAGCATGCTTTAAAACTTGTCTGCTGGAAAAACCTGTCTGCTCGCCCGTACACACGATCGTATTTGTCTGCTGAAACGGTCCGTCGAAACGGTTTCAGCAGATAAATTTGATCGTGTGTACACGGCCTAAATTGTGTTCACATACTTATTTTAGCTAATTTATTATTGCTATTTGTCTTACTCGTTTTCCTTTTACGAACGTTAAAATGTCACGTGATTCTCTTTTGTTATCCTATTTAAGATAGTACAAATTAAGTAACTGTTAAAAGTACATGGAGTATATTTTCATACTGCTAGAACCTGTTGCTTTTTTACAAAGCAACAACCTCAAAAGTTGCAGGGTGCTTACAGGAAAGAATGAATTAGGAAAAAGCAAAGCATTCAAGTGCTGCACACCCCACTACAAGGATATACGACTTCATTGAGTGGGTGGGTGTTTATGAGGTTCGGAATATTTTTTAATCTTTTATACATAGATGGGTTAGAAAAGAGAATATATGAAATATTTTGAGGGCTAATATTTAGTCAGTGTTTTAACTATTTAAATTTGAATGTTTGCACTGTTTTGGGGTTTTGAGTTTTGTTTTTATCTCTTTTTCACTGGTATAATGTGACTAAACCCAGTAACTAGCAGGCCTGGACTGGGGCAAAAACTAGGCTCGGGCATTTTAGACTGAGCAGCCAATTGTTCACTGGGACGGCCTGTGACAGGATATTCACGGAGTAAGAGGGGACACTGTGATTAGAGCAAAAAGGGGAGCACTGTGATGGGGGCTGTGAACACTAGGGGCCCTGTAATGTAAAGGGGCACTGTGATTTAAAGGGGATTGCACTGTGATATAAAGTGGATTTCACTGTAATGGGGCACTGTAATGTGCTTATTCAGCCCGTGTGTCCTCTTCAGGGAGGAGCTGCAGATCTGCATCATATTAACATGATTACCCACTTGTTAATATGGAAAGACTCTTTCTCTCTGTGCAGATCTCAAGCTCCCCTGCTGATAGGATGACATTGTTGGCGGAGTCGAAGAGCCAAGAGAGGAGACACAGGTATGACCGTATGGTTGGAGGTGAGCAGCGACCACGGTCTGTCTTACCCTTTGCAGACCACGATTGTCGTTAATTCTCGTTATGCGGTACAGCCATAAAACAGGCCGCTCTTTTTAGGACATGCCTGGTGTGCCCTATGGCCAGTCTGGTCCTAATAACTAGTATTTTTCTGTGCTCGCTGAAAATATTCATAGCCCCTAGAAAGAAAATAATGCAGTCATCACACCTAGGAACTGGCAAGCTGTAATATATTACATGTTTGATCTTTGGTTAAGATACACTTTAAAGCTGAAGTTAAATCTGCTTAATGTCAATTTTGCCTTCCTTGGCTCCTCTTGTTCTCCTCATCACGATGCTAATCCCATTTTTGAAATAAAATATCATCATTAGGTCTCTGTGTTTCCTTATTAAATGCAGACAATTCATGGCCAGAGAGGTGCTGAACCTAGCATCTTAAAAACATCACAACACCCTGGCTCGGTAATCTCCCCAGTTTCCCTTAGTCCTTATGGAAGCAGTGGGTTGGCTCTTGGGAGAAGTTATACACATATTAAAATGCCTTGATGAGTGAAAGTCAGTCTGGAGAAGTGGGCATCCCTAGACAGGCGGCATTTGCATGCAAACCACTGTCAGTAACACTCACATGTGATGCCGAGCCTCCATTAATCAAATAACTAAAATTCAATGCATTAAAGGGGTGAGCCAGGGACTCACATGCAAAGGAATGTAGACACTCCAGTATATCAGCATAAACCAACTTCCTTTATTGTAAGACGATAAAATACAGCCCAAAAACATTGAACACGTTTCAGCCGTTAGGCTTTAATTATGGTCATGATTAAGGCCTAGCAGCTGAAATGCATTGGCTGTTCTTAGGACTGTATTTTATCATGTTACATTAAAGGAAGTCTGTTTATGCTGATATACTGGAGTGCCAGCTTTTCTTGCATGTTTTAAGCTTTGGAGTTGGACAGAAGCCTTTCCAGCCTGAGCACCTGACCGGGAGCCTTGGAATTCAGTGGAAGTTGTGGAAGTTGTAGTGCTTCTTTACCTGTTGCTCTGGGGAAGAAACAGGGTAAAGGAGGCTGAACATCCTTCATCAGTAATTGAGACGGCCTCTATTTGTCTTGACGTAGCTTCTAATGAACACTGTAAGAAGCTCACATAGGTGAACAAAAGCCTTTAGTCTATGAGCTCTAACTACTTGATTAAAACCTTAATTTCAATTACATTAACTTGCCTTCAGATGAATGACATTCTCACTGCTATAGCCCCCCCTCTGAAATGGCATGTTTGTGAAGACTGTCCATTATAGTTTTTTCCAGGGCTACAGCATGTGCGCTGTCATGACAGTGAGACTATTGGTCACTAGCATCTGAGGTCTGTATTATATTACATATTATATTATATATTATATAATAATGTTCTAATGGGCCAAGGTGGTAGCCTACGGTGCTTTAGTTCAAGTTAACAATGACTGAAGCAGAAAAACATTGCAAATAATATTGAAGAAATCATCAAAGAGGTTTATACGTGTGTAAAAGCTAAGCAAAATAAATCTGATAACCGAAAACTTGTAAAAGATAACTTAGGACGAAACATAATTTTAAAGCACAAAGCAAAAGATCATATAATAAACCTGTTATAGAAGAAAGAAGGAAACCATTACTAATGTCCTTCTGACAATGACAGTTGCCTCACTTAGTATGCTTCAGAATAATTGACTTTGCCTAGTAAACAGAAATGTTAGAATTTTGTACATGTATATAGTACTTGTTTTGGGTAAGTGACTCAGAGTACTACAGCAAGGGGATCAGTATGACAACCAGGCAACTAGCTCTTTCAAATGGAGAGGCCAGGAAAATATCTATATCTGCTTTCTCCAAGAGAACACTGATGGCAGATAATATGGGTGAAAAAAAATGTTGCCTAAACAAGATTCGATCAATAAACGACTCACCCAGATGGCTTGCACCCCTTGTGCTAAAAGAATTAAGATCCAAAATGAATATGTGACTATATCATATTTTATTAGACTGTTCTTTTAAAATAAATACATCCAGAAGACTGAGTTATGGTTAAAAGAGTAATGTGATAGAATTTGGAAACTACAAATATTGTCAGGCCATGTATAGCTCACCTATTTCTTCAAAAAAGCTTTATTCAAACACATGGCAAAGACATTTTTACTCCCTACTGTTGCTTTAATCATAGAGTACCGCAGCCTTTTTCACCCTGGGTTGCCTTAAGGTTTCTTCAGGGTTACGATGACAAAATGCCTAAAAATTGCCCCAAAATTGTATACAAGCCAGTGGGTGGATGAAACCTGCTTTTTATTTACACAAAGCTACAGGTTTTCATTGTACACCATTACAACCTTCTAGCTGCCAGACCCCTAATGACCAATGCCATCATCAGTTGATAAGAAGAATGTCAGTTGCCTGCAAAGCATCTTTGTTTGACCCTCCCTTGCCTCTCTCCATCAGCTTTGGGGTCTCATTAGCTAAGTGATGGAGAAAAACTGAGAGAGAAGAGAAACACTGGATCACTATTCAGAACCAGTATTCAAAAGTGTGTTTACTTTGGAAGAATACATCACTTATAACGTTTGGTGTCCTACACGTATTGATGTTGCTGTATTATGTAAAACTTAAACTATTAGAATAGTTTTTACATTTTAGAAAGGGGCGACTCAAGACTGTCCATAATTTTGGAGGGTGCCTCAAGACTGTCCATAATTTTGGAGGGTGCTTCAAGACTGTCCATAATTTTGGAGGGTGCATCAAGACTGTCCATAATTTTGGAGGGTGCCTCAAGACTGTCCATAATTTTGGAGGGTACCTCGAGATTGTCCATAATTTTAAAAGGTTCCTTGACTGAAAAAATTTGAAAAACACTGGCGTACTTAATGTATTAGGGAATGTTTCTGCTAAATGTCTAAACAAAGATTTGTGAAGAAGGTGAGCAATGTGTGGCCTGATGTTATTGAATTTGTAATTGATGGAAGGTGACGAGGTCTGAGGTGGGCTTGGCACTTGTGGCTGTAGTATGGGAAGAAAGGAGTGAAAAAAGTATAATGTACCTTTTACAGATTAATAGGCTTGATTTCTGTTGTGTGCAATCATTTGAAGGAATTGTAAAGTGTTGATATGCAAAATGATATTAAATATATAGTAAAGAATAATTTAATAAGAGAAAATAATCTTTTTTTTTTTTTTTTTTTAAAGGTACACAAGGGAGATAGCCATCAGAATGCTGTTCCTCTTGCTGGCTTTTAAAATGTCTTCTTTCACTGAATTACATGTTTGCAATGTTTTTGTAATAAACCTACAGTATTTAGATAAAGGGTGCCATGGGGTATATAAATGAGCTATGGCATATAAATTATTACATTCCAATTTACCTCTTCCTATAGCAGTGTACCTTCATCTCTCCCACTAGATACCAACAGATTCCCAGCAGGCAGGATGTCACCACATATCACTGCTGGATATACATAAAGAGTGAACTGTGACAAGTGCTTTTATTTGTTTTTTCTTTACCTTTTGTGTTTTTTTGTAATTTTTGTTTTTTTTTTTAATTTTTTTTTACACTAATGCATGCAAAAAATACAGTTCCCATCTCCTCCTTTGAAAATTATTGGCCTAAAACCTTGTGTACAAGTCGCTCCACCCCTTTCTCCCAAACCCTCCCACACTCCCAATTCCACCCAAAAAAAGAAAACAAGAAGCCAAAAACAAATCATGTCTTTGAAAATACAGCAAAAAAAAACCAAAAAAACATAAAGTGCTCCTCTCACCTACCAACAATGGATGCAGCCATTTTGTGTTCTGAATCGATATTCGTGAAGCGGTATTCACTGATATCACCACCTTCAAGTGAGCTTGATATTGGTTGTGGTGGTATTGGTTTTGATTACAAAATGGACACACCCACTGCTTGTAAGCAATAGGTACACTTATAAAGATAAAAAATAACCTAAGAAATATTAGTCAGCTTCTAAAAAGTCAAGAAAACACAGGGCAATGTAGAGGTGACAAAGGTAAGCCCATGCACTAGAGTAAGTGATGTTGCAAGCTGACTTCATCAAATGGAGGACACCAGGGAGAACATATAAAACAGGTAAATATAATTAATTCAGGAGGTAACAGAAAAACAAAAGCTCCTATTTAAGATTTTTCACTTTATTAACCTGTAGTGAGTATGTCTCCACTGCTGTGTGATACTGTAAGGCTTCATTTTAACCTTGCGCTCTGTAAATCAAACATACATCTTTTATTACAAACTGAGAACAATGTGCTAAACCTGCAGCATGCAGTGTTTATTTTATAAAGTCGATATCTTCAGTAAGCTTTCAATGTAAATTTAAAACGCTTAACACATCCTTAAGTCCATATAATCAGAAAATACATTTTTTTTTGTTTATAGCCAAAGCTAGTCTTGTTTGTATTATCCTGCTATTTAGGGTCCAAAAGTTGCAAGTGTTCCATCAAAGATGGTATAGGTATAGATATTTGTAAATGCCATGATGACTTTTCAATGCCTGTAAAATGAATGCAAAGGACTTAAAGGGGACTCCTGTAAGGCAAAAAAGCACAGCGTGCTTAGGACCATCACCTTTTACTCTGCTGCTAATCATAAGCTGTGCTAACAAATTCCTGTTAGCAAAACCTTATGCCCCGTACACACGATCACTTTTTGTGATGAAAAAAAATGCCATTTTTTAAAATGTCATTTAAAATGATGGTGTGTGGCCAAAATGTCATTTCATGTCTTCTGAAAAATGACCAAAAAAAAATTCGAACATGCTCGAATTTTTTATGTAATTTTTTAAAATGTAATTTTTTGTGTCATAAAAAATGATCGTGTGTGGGCAAAACTACGTAAAAAATTATGTTTTAAACCCGCACATGCCCAGAAGCAAGTTAGGAGACGGGAGGTATAACTACCATTCATAATGGAGTAAGCACATTCATCACGCTGTAACAGACAAAAAAAGGAATCGTCTTTTACTAACAAGTAACCAGCTAAAAGCAGCCTCAAGGCAAATAGAACTTCCCCTTTAGAGTGCCATCACTTTGTTCATCATTTTCAAAAAATGATGGTGTGTATGCAACGTCATTTTTGAAAATGAAGTTTGAAAAATTTAGTTTTTCTTCATGAAAAAAAATGACATTTTTTTTCATCACAAAAAGTGATTGTGTGTACGGGGCATAAAAGATCCACTGCACCTAAGCAAATGGGAACATGGTGCCAATTTTTAACTCCTATAGTAATATATTTATTCTTTCATACTATTGCAAGTCCAATATTTCACATTTTGTTTAGCTTTACACATACAATAAATTATTTTATAGATCTTCGGTGGTTTAAAATCAATTAGCATGTTTCTAAAAGACAATAAAAGTTTTGCCTTTGTTGCAGAAAACATATACTTGAAAATAAAGGACCATGAAGCCTGTCTCATTAGTATAGCCTTCTTAATGTTTGAAAAAGTTATATGTAGGAATTCCAGTGGTTTTGTATTGTGATGCACTTTTTTGTGAATTGTTTCTAGGTTATCACAATAATTTTCTAATAACTCTTTTGAAATACAGGTATTTTCGTAATTTTAAAGATCTTCTATCTGGCTGCCATTAAGCTTACATAAAGATATAGCTGAACAACCATAGCTTGGTTTGCCTTGCTCATACTTTTTAAATGATCCCTCGTATTACATGGCACATTCCTGTTCAAGCAATACAGGTATACCCCACTTTTAAGTACACAATAGGGTTTATTTACTAAAGCTGGAAAGTGCAAAATTATGCTCACTTCTGCATAAAAACCAAAGAGTTTCTAACTCCAGCTTGTTCAAAAAAAAAACTTGGAAGCTTGTTGGTTTTTATGCAGAAGTGAGCCTGATTTTGCGCTTTCCAGCTTTAGTAAATAAACCCCATTGTGTACTTAAAAGTGTGGTATACCTGTATACATATTCCAAAGGTTTTCAATGAAAATAAAATGGCCAAAAAAAAAAATGTAGCACATCAGGCGGCGTACACACGACCGAGAAACTCGTCGGGCGAAACTCATCATTCCGCCCGTCGAGTTCTTAGTTCGGCAGTCAAAAAGCTTGTCGAGCCAAATTTTCCCATTGAACAACGAGGAAATAGAGAACATGCTCTCTTTTTGGCTCGACGAGCTTCCCGATGGGTTGCTCGGCGAAAAGTGTACACACGACCGGTTTTCTCGGCAGAATACGTCTCCCATCGAGGTTCTCGCTGGATTCTGCCGAGAAACTTGGTTGTGTGTACGCCGCCTTAATGTATCCATTTCTTTTGTGACACGCTGTCTCACGAAAATAGAAAAACACACATAACTTTTTACCTGTTGTAGTCCATCAGTGTCACTACCTTGTCTGTGATGTGCAGAATTATAAACCATTGCAGGTAAACTTCATTCTAGATCCTACAGTGGACAAGCCTATGTGCTTCTGGTCATGATTTGTTGCTTAAAAAACATATGACGTGCACACAATCTAATATTATGTAACTTAACCTGGCTGCAGTTCCCCTTTAATACACATTCAATAACATGTCAAAAACTATGCTGAGTTAGCCACTTCTTTTAGCAACAATTCCTAGTTGCTATCTAGGCTAATGTGTCTTCCTCCCCCCAATTCTTTGTAAGCACACCTTCTCCCAGCAGCATGCAGACTTCAAATAGATTAATTTCTTCTGAAATTTGGAACATGCCTGAAAACTCTCAGTTTGAAATCGTACTCTCACTTTAATACAGTTTATTATCATTACTCTGGTCCTTCTTTATCCTAGCTATGATAGTTACCATACCAGTGCACCCTGCAGTATTGATATAATAGCAATAGTTATTTTTATCTTATGATGAGAGATATCATTTAAGGTCACTGTAATCCTTAATGTAAGCAGAGCAGCCTTTTCTCCAAAGCTTTTAGAATACAAATCCCGGTATCTGCAGATCCACAGCCAATTTGTGTCACAGAGAATTGCCTTCAAGTCATACAAACATTGAAGAAAGAAGAATATAAGAATATTATTTTACATGACTGACTACTTCAGAGATGGCTATTTTCTCCCCTGCTAGGGCTTGAATTCAGCTTGCAACATTTTGGGCTATGGGTGTTTTTTTTTTTATCATAATAATATTAATCATAAAAATAACTCTAAAACCAAAATGTATAAATGAAAGTCACCACTACAGCGTATGGAGACAAGGGGGGGAAAAGTGTTAAAAAAAGGGGAGGAGGTCTGTGCCAGAAAATTCCCTGTGCAGAACCCAGAAATCTCATTTTCTCCCCTCCTTTTATGAGGGTACACCCCCACCTCCAATGTAAACTTTAACTGCAAACTGCAGTGCCTCAGCACCACAATTATTAACATGTCCACAGCCCTGTCCGGCCTTTAGCACCCTCTTAGGTGTCAGTTACAGTTTCTGCTGAGCAGACACTCCTTTCCAGTAATCCAAAATGTCATGCAAGTCCTCCCCTTTGGCAAACTGGACTTTTTTGCGCAAAGCATGTCCAGCTGCTATGTAGACCTCTTCTCGTGTGTGTTTTTTGTAAGGACGGAAGCGCTCCCATATCTTGTGGGTGTTTTCAGTTGAGTATTCTGGGCTAGAGGAGTATCCAGAAAAATGCTGTCTGGGTGACAGCTGGGAATAGCTGGAGTCTCTCTTGGTGCGAGAAAGGGGTTTCAGAAAGCTTACTCTCTGGCTTAATGTATCAGCACTTTCTTCATAATAAAGAGCAGGGAAGGAGTGACGATGCTCACTACAGTGATAGGAAGGCTTGACATCTAAATGGTGAACTCCTGCAGAGGACACAAGAGGAAGGCGGTCCAGAGGACTGTTGAGGGGGCTGCTTTTCTCAATATATTTGGAGTCACACTTTAAAGACTGCTCAGGGACATCCAAGCTAAAAACTCTGGCACTCTTAATGGAGCCACTAGACGAAATGCTGCAGCGTTTCTTTGCCACTGTGGCAGCATCTGCACTCAGCTGGCGTTGGAGAGGATGAACACCTTCCTTGTAGGGAGGAGAGAGGAAGCTCAATCTTTCCAAATGACCCGAAGAGCTGGCTGGAATTGACTGGCAATCGTAGCCCAGCTCCGGGTCCCCCCCGCCTAAAAAAGAAGCCGTGTCAAGTTTTAGGGCATCAATACAGTTATTGATAATTTGGTTCACTTTATCCACTTCTTTGGCAATAGTGGATATTTCAGCTGCTGAGCCTTCACCATTATCCAATTCTCGAAAGTCATCTTCATCCTCTTCTCCTGAAATGCCTCTGTGATTTCTGTCTAATCCTTCTGCGCTTCGTACTTCCATATAATTTGTCCCCTTTGGACCTTTTGGTGTTCCCATCTGAGAGTTCATTGACTTTGAAGGCATTCCTTTCTCCCCTCCACCTCCAAGTCCAACAGATGTTGGCAGTGAAGATATACGGGAGATTGGAATAGGATGTTCTGAGAGCTTCTGGGAAGAATGAGGTCCAATACAAGGGTCAACATCTGAACCATAACGCATTTCAAGAATAGTCTTTTTCACATTGAGGGATTTTTTCTTCTCCTCTTGCCTTCTCTTTTTTCTTAGACAGTAATAGACTACTCCCAAAATGATGACCATGCCAAAGAGGCAACCTAATATAGTCATAATATAGTGAGTGGTGGTGGAAGTGTTGGGAGAAAATTCTTCCTTATCCTTGGACCGAGTAAAAACAAACAGGCAAGTATGGTTGTACCTCTTTGAGTTCCGAATGGATGCTACACAGAAAGTATAGTTGACATGTGCCTTCAGCTTATCCAAGGTTATATACTCTTTCCTGTTCTTCAGGGTTGTAACATCATATACAAAACTATTGTTGTACTGTACCAGAATGTACATCTTTTTAAAAGGAGATGGAATAGTGACAATTAGAGTAGCTGAACTTCCTGTTACGTGGTGAATTTCAATAGTGGGTATGCCAGAAGAATCTGTGGTAGAAGTGGGGGTTGGCTCAGATGAAAGAAGATCCCCAGGACTATAACCAGAGTTTTCATCTGTATCCGGCAAGGAGTTTGGTATGAAAGGGGTTGGCCTTTCACGTGGTATATAGGCTCCATTCTTGCACTGCGCTTGAAGGACAGTTATGGCATTCCGACTATGGTGAGGCTTGGGGCTGAGAAGTGGGTAACCTGCAAATTCTCTGGGGCTTTCACATTGCAAGCGGTCATAATTACGAGTAAAATTGTTGAACATGACTAACCAGCCAAGAAAGCCATAAAGTTCGCAGTTGCAATGAAAAGGATTTCCTGCCAGTTCACATGCCATAAGTGCTTGAAGACTGACAAAGGTAATACTATCTAACTTTGTCAGTCGGTTAGAGGATAAATCAATGCTTATAAGGCTAGGACACTCTGAAAAAGCTCCTGGTGTTACCACCTCTATCAAATTGTGCTGCACAAAAAGGAACTGTAGTCTGGGCATACCCCTTAACATTCCCTCTGATAAATTAGTCAATTTATTATACCCAAGCTGCAGGATTTGTAAGTTGGATTGTCCCAAAAAGGCTCCATCCTCAATATATGAGATCTCATTTTTTGTGAGATTGAGGTCTGTTAGATTTCCAAAGCGAGCGAGGGAAGCATAGCCAATAATTTTTAACTTATTTTCATTAAGCCTAAGATCATGAACTGTACTGTTGATATGCTGGGGTATGGTTTCATATGGTGGTTGATTTTGGCTACAAATGGCTAGCCAGACATAACCTTTGTCACCTTCAATCAGCCAGCAGTCACTCTCTGCCCCTGGAGGGAGGTACCAGAAGAAAGGAACTAGTGTCAAAAAGAACCACCAGTATGACATGTTGCAAAAAAAACAACACGAATGATGGGCCAGAGGAAGATATGATATCCAACTGCAGTTTTGTGCCCAAGCTTAACGCAGTCCGTTTATGACAGTCCTGGACAAAATTCTGCACATCATGTTCTATGGGACAGGATATGAGAACAAGTCTCTTCTCAATAATAGTATCTGATCAAACAGCTAGCTCCCCTTGAGCGACCAACAGTTACTCGTTTGTGTTTCCCAGTATTTTTCTATCAAGCCGTAGAAAGTTAAAATGAACGGAAAGGGTGACAGGGAACAGAGGACAGAGATTGTGTATATAAGTGTGCCAGCCGCCTCTGTGCCCTGGGATGTAGATTTCAAGAGATGAATCCGTCTCTGTTTCTGTCCGTCTCCAGCTGCCACCAGAATCTGAAAGAAAGAGAGACAAGGCTATGTCAGCAGAGAAGGAAATAGGAGCGAGAAAAGGAAAGAAAGGCAGATGCTCGGAGGTAGAAAAGAAATGCATATACAGAAGAAAGAGAAAATGTCAAATAACGGGCATGTATGAAAGAGATGGTAGATTTTTGAGGATATAAAACCGAGATAACAAGAGGAAAATTTAGAAAGCAGAGAAAGTCAGGCAAGTGGAAATAGGTGATAAATATGTAAATGATCCTCACACTGCCAAGGAGGGGGAGACAGGCAGGGAGATTAGAGGGAGATATAGCAGTAATCAAAGGCAGTGGGCTGAAAGATAAAGAGGAAGAGAGTGAAAGAATGAAGAATGTAGAAGCTGACAAAAATTTGAGTGCATAGCATGCTGTAAGATACAAAACTATACCCAACCAATGAAATGCATTTCTAAGCCAAAAAAAATAAATAAACATTAACAAAGCATAGCATTTACCAACCCCCCCCCCCCCCTCCATTTGTTGTTTTCATAGTGGAAAATGCTCCCTGATGAATTCAAGATACATTGCTGCTACATCTGACACAGTCACACAGAAGATAAATATAGGTCATTGCTGTGCACAGAAACTACATTCCCTTTGTATTGATATATGAGGCTATTATTTGCTGTGTGAGAGAAACTATCATTCCCTAATTGCCATATACTTAAAACAAACAATAGCAATTTAGCGGCTGCATAGATGGCTGCATGGGCAGCCAGTGTTTGGCTTTGCCTTGAACAAGAGCGCTAAGGTCAAAAAATCTGCACAGATGTTCGCTGGCAGAGCAGTGTCAATGTGAAAAAAAGCTGTTTGTTGGCTCAGAGAGGAGGGGGAGGGGTTGGCTTGTAGAAAGCTTCCTATACATCTATACAGGGTACATAGATCTCATTGCAGAAGCTTATTGTATCTGTGTTCAGTTTGTGACTGTTGGGCCTTTAGGACAAAAAGACAACGGTTTGGTAAATAGGGAGCTGAACTTTATTAGGCTAATTTTAGAAAAGCACAACATTTTCAGTTTGCATCTACATGTCTTTTATTGTTGAAGTTCCCTCCTAGGTAGGTGCTAGTGTATATCGTTTTTGGTTTCTCTGCTTAACAGGGAGACAGCAAGGCAAATGTATATGCTGTCTGTTTAACCACTTACGGACCGCCCGCCGTTGTTTTACGTCACTAATTTGAAAAGGGATATCGTTGTTATGGCAGCAGCTAGCTACCATAAACCCGGTATCCTCTTCTTCAGCGGGTGGTCCACTTCAAGATAAAAGTGGTATCTGTGGTGGATTCGCCACAAGATCACTTTTATCTGCAATTTTCCCAGAAGTCTGCCTAAGATACAAGTCAAATTTCAGGCATCCCCTGCAACAGAAATTTCATTTTTGGTGAGATATTTCTAATAGGAACATGTCTCAAGGGATGCAGGCCCAGCAGCTTTCCTCATTAGTGCTCTTCAGCTGCCACAGGTGACTGATAATTATGAAACCACTCCCATTAGACCCACTCTACACAGAGTCACAGACAAGCACACATGGATTTCTTCAGAATAACAAAAGGTAGGAATCTGCAACAAAGGTTTTTAAAACCCTTTCAATGTACATAGATCACCCAGAGGGAATTTTTTTTTCATCAACTAAAGTGAAGTTACAATTTCATTTGGAGTATTCTACTAAGTTCCTTCTCCTATGCAAGTTCTCTAAATAAAATACAAAAACAAATCCCCTAGATTGGTAATTGGAAATAACAAGAGGAAGAGTGTGTGCACATGGCTGTGTGAAAATACCCTGTAACTTACAGTGGATTAATCAGTGGCTCCTGCGGCGGTACCGCCATAAAAGAAAAGCATAGTTACAAGTCTCCTGGCCTTTCAGATCACCAAGAAACACATCTGAAACACATTAGGATAATCAAGGGCACCCTGAGGGTCAATTCATGCCAGGAGTGGTGAAACTGCATTCAACGGCTATTCCAGCACAGTCCCACCACAATCCTCTATGTGCCCAGTTCACATCACCACATTGTGGTGTTGTGTGGTCGGCCGGTGTGTGCTGAAAAACAGTATTGCAGGCCACATTTTTTTTCTAAAGCAATGCAGTGCAATACAATCCACCTCGCACTTCATGGTGGCCAATGGAATTTTATAAAATGTCATTGTAAAGTTTGTTTAAAAAAAAAAAGTAACAAAGCGATGCACTAGGAGCGACACTGCAGTTGTCCTGCCACATTGCACAGCACACCAGTTGGTTGTTTTGGTGAAATGACCCTCAAATAGTAAGCACTTTGCAAATAAAAAGGCTAAAAAAAAAAGGAAACAAATGCAGCCACCACATTTACTGTAAGGATTGGTAAGCTGCAATATATTACATTTTTGGTTTGGGTTTAAAATAGTTGTAAGCAGTACAGCTAAATCACATCTCTTGTGACTGGATATTGAACATGCAGCAGCACAGTGATAAGACATCCCACTGCTGGCTTTACTCTTTCCTACTGTCAGCATGGTGCCCATAGGCGTGAGCACAGTGTGCACCAGGTGTGCCTAGGCACACCTTAATCACCCTGTTTGGTGCATATTCCCCCTGTTAGGACCCCTGATATTTCACCAAAGCTCCCTAACAGGGTTCCTAAAAAAAATTATTATTTTTTTTATATAAAAATAACGTTTAACTACTTCAGACCCACGCTATAGCCGAATGACGGCTACAGCGCGGACCTGAATTGCCAACAAGCCGTCAATTGATGGCCTCCCCTTTGGGCGTTCCCCGCGCGCGCTCCAGAGCGCGCAGCGGGGAAACTCTGTGTTGGCCGTGTCTCTTGGACACAGCCAATTACTGATCGCCACGAACAGCCAATCAGAGTGGCCGTTTGCGATGCGATCTGTGCGGCCAATGAGAGATGAGCTCATATGTAAACATATGAGCTCATCTCTCATTGCCGTTTTACACAGAGACAGCGTCCTGTCTCTGAGAGGAGACCGATCTGTGTCCCTTGTACATAGGGACACAGATCGGTCACCTCCCCCAGTCACCCCCCCCTCCACCTACAGTTAGAACACTATACAGGGAACATATTTAACCCATTCCTCAACCCCTAGTGTTAACCCCTTCAATGCCAGTCACATTTATACAGTAATTAGTGCATATTTATAGCACTGTTCGCAGTATAAATGTGAATGGCGCCAAAAATGTGTCAAAAGTGTCCGATGGGTCTGCCATAACATCGCAGTCCCAATAAAAATCGCAGATCTCCGCCATTTCTAGTAAAAAAATAAATAATAAAAAATAATAATTCTGTCCCCTATTTTGTAGGCGCTATAACTTTTGCGCAAACCAGGCGCTTATTGCGATTTTTTTTACCAAAAATATGTAGAAGAATACGTATCGCCCTAAACTGAGAAAAAAAATGTTGTTTTTTTATTAAATTGGGATATTTATTATAGCAACAAGTAAAAAATATTGTATTTTTTTTCAAAATTGTCGTTTTTTTTTTTTTGTTTTTAGTGCAAAAAATAAAAACTGCACAGGCGATCAAATACCATCAAATGAAAGCTCTATTTGTGGGGAAAAAAGGACGTCAATTTTGTTTGGGAACCACGTCGCACGACCACGCAATTGTCAGTTAAAGCGACGCAGTGCCGGAAGCTGAAATTTCACTGGGGCAGGAGGGGGGTATATGTGCCCAGTAAGCAAGTGGTTAAAAAAATAATTAAAATATAAAAATTATGACACCTTCCACTGCCCTACTGGACACCACTCTTTGTTATACAAGCTGTACACTCACCTACTTTACATTGTAGCAAAGTTTCATTTCCTCAGTGTTTTCACATGAAAAATATAATAAAAGAACTTCAAAAATGTGAGTGGTGTAATCACTTTTGTGAGATAATGTGTGTATATATATATATATATATATATATACACCTACACACATGTATACACACAGTGGAAATTTACATCAACATTGCAGCATAGTGCGGTGGCAATAATTCACAGGTGCAATATAAAACTTGAATTGAATTAATGCAGCAACAGTTCACAGTAGACCCGGTGGTCCTACCTACCCAGCCAGGCACACTCACTGTTTCCAATAACGAGAAAAAGTAGATTCCAGCCAAACCAACAGCGTGTTTTGAGGAGGGAACAGAATGCAGTCTGGCCATCTTGTGCCCAATTAGGAAAGTATTTGGAGAGATGCAACCTGATGCTTCCCCTTAGGCCCCAACTGGGACAAAAAAAATAGGCCCAGGAATTTTAGACAGAGCAGCCCATTTTTTTATTCATTTTTTATATAGCTAAATTTCAAATAATGACAACTACCTCACCACAACTGTCTGCCAGAGCATTTGCGAAGCATTACCATAGACTTGAATGGAAGGCATTAAAAAGGCTTCAACCGCCTCCTGATTTGTCATGGGGCTTCAATTGTGAAGCCTCTCAAATGCCTGCTTTTAATGCCAGTGTTAACTTAGCTTTAGTTATATTTATATAAATAGATAGTGCAGTGCTATTGTAATAAAATGCTCTTAAGTTCATATATCAGAACATAAACACTGATGTATAGTGTCTTCAATGGAGCCAAAATCATGCAGGTGACTCCATGTGAAAAGCTCCACCAATGATAAAAGTTGCAGCTCACCTCCCAACGTGGACCCTTGATTACAGTGGGTCACACAAGCATTCCCTTACAGGGTATCAAGATGTATCGGCAGTAAAACGCAATGAAGCTGATCTGGGCATACAAGCTCCTCCCAATGAGATGGACAAATGCTCAAACACCAAAAAAGAGGGAACCAGTATTAAGAGGGAGCCACAGTATTCATGCAAATAAAAACATACATAGTGCTCTCTGCTAGAATAGGCTTTATTAAAATAACAGAATAAAACTTACAAGTAAGGCACTAAGACCCAGGGCCTGGTAAACATGCATGTAACAACAGATCAGCGATGGCCGCAGGTGACGTGACTTCCGTCCGTCCATACACATTACGTCCCGGGGGTGGGACTCATTCAGCGGATACCTGTCACACCTGTCCCAGGATGCAGCCATGGTGTCCCCTCCCCAGCTCCCCCCTTGCAGTTATGAGGTCCCCTCCCCAGCTCCCCCTCTTCATGGTCAGCTGACTTATAGTGTCCACCCTTGGCCCCAACAGCGAAGGTGTGAATTGAATGGGATGCCGGCCTCCCGGCCATGGATAGACCTGATGAGCAGCGCAGGCTCAAGGAGCAGCCCAGCTGTCTTTGACATTTGGCCCCGGCCCACCAGGCAGATGCCTACTTGCAAAAAGTGCACCAAACCCAGGTGGTGTCTACATATGTGTACATGTGTGTACATATACATTATACATACATTAATACTGTGCATTTTATGACCTGAAGAAGGGGCCACGCCCTGAAACATGTAGTCATCGCTGTCAGCCTATTTTTATGCTCCTGTAGATGCAGTTGGCTCCGGACCAGCCTCTGGTCTTAGTGCTGCCCACAGTCGGCTACTATACACTTCCGCCAGTCCGTGACGTCACCTTCGGGTGGTGGACACGGCTTCCTCCCTGCAAGTGGCTGTCACTTTCTTGTGTCTAGGCCACCTCCACCTGCTCTGGTGAGGCCAACCACATGCTTCAGAACAAGAACAAAGAGTCCTGGAACTGATGGTTTGCCCCCCAAAAAGCCCTGATCTCAACAACATCAGGTCTGTCTGAGATTACATGAAGAGACAGAACAATTTGAGGCATCCTACATCCACACAGGATCTGTGGTTAGTTCTCCAAGATGTTTGGAACAACCTACCTGCTGAGTTCCTTCACAAATTGCATGCAAGTGTACCTAGAAGAATTGAATATTGTTTTGATTTGGATTTCTCCTCTGTTCATTTAATTTCTACTTTGTTAATTGATAAAAATAAACTATTAACACTTATATTTCAGAAAGCATTGTTAATTTACAACATTTTTCACACCTGCCTAGAACTTTTGCACAGTAAGGTGTATATATATATATATATATATATATATATATATATATATATACGGTATACAGTATATTAATATATAACATTTTCTTTCAGGACAAACTATTCTTCATTAATTGCATTTGCTGTGGTGCTAAGCCACAATAACTCTACCTTTTGGGTTAACAACGTAGTGTAAATTCTTGAAAACTGCAAGCTGTTATGCCAGCTAAGCAAAACCATATCTAGTAAAAACGGTACAGTTTTACTTTAAAAAAAGAGCTGATCTTGTTTTAGAAAAGTCCCACAGGTCCATGTTTAAAAGATGAGTTGTCAGTATCAAATTCAAATAGGTGAACATTTCGAAACGTAAAGGAGTATAAAATGTTGGGGCAGAATAAAAATGTTGGGATATAATATTTCATACAAGCCAGGTATCTGCACTCTCTACTATGGAAACCACAGGCTTCTTTCCTGGGCATATTTAATTGGGCTAAATCAGCAGGCAGTGATGCTCTGGCCCACTTTCTTTTCTGTCCCACCCTTTTTACTGTGAGGTGTCAATTCCTGGATACATATTTTTTACTCATCCCATACCTAAGGTTAACGGTACTTTTAGCTCAGGTAAGCTTTAAATGTCACCTTCCCCTCCGGCAACCCACCCAATCAAGTTTGAGACGTACCTGTTCCTGCTTCTCTGACTTCTCTGGCACAGTCAAGATCATAGATGAGCATTTGACACTGCAGAGCAACTGAGAGGACAACCTCAGTCCTTCTGTGGATTTGGGGATGGACTGCTCCACAATACCTGCAGCTACAAAGGTCAGTATGTGCTTGTTTAAATGTTCCTTCCCCTCCAGCAACCCATCCAATCAAGTACACACGCTCGGAATTTACGACAACAAATGTTCGACGTGAGCTTTTGGTCGGAAATTACGACTGTGTGTAGGCCCCATCGGACATTTGTTGTTGGAATTTCCGACAACAAAAATTTGAGAGCTGGTTCTCAAATTTTCTGACAACAAAATCAGTTCTCGTAAATTCCGATCGTGTGTGGATAATTCCGACGCACAAAATTCCACACATGCCCTGAATCAAGTACAAGACGGAAGCGCTCGGTCTGGTAAAACTAGCGTTCGTAATAGAGATAGCACATTCGTCACGCTGTAACAGACTGAAAAGCACGAAGCTGAAAAACACGAATCGTGTCTCACCAAACTTCTACTAACATGAGATTAGCAGAAGGAGCCCAAAGGTTGGCGCAATTGGTATGGAACTTCCATTTTATTGTGCCGTCATACGTGCTGTACGTGACCACGTTCTTGACGTTAGCAATTTCTGACAACATTTGTTCGACTGTGTGTATGCAAGACAAGTTTGAGCCAGCATCCGTCGGAAAATTATCCACAGTTTGGTTGTCAGAATGTCTGATCGTGAGTACGGGGCATTAGACTTACCTGTCCCTGCTCCTCTGACATCTTTACTGTGTGGCTCGTAGGAGGTGCCCAGCCTCTGAATTATAGCCTCCATTAATGCAAAGAAAAAACTCCATATAACCCCAGAGGAGAACAAATAATAAATGGCCCTTCAACAGAAATAGAGGAGAACTTGACACTGCAGAGCAACTAAGAGAACAACTTTGGTGCTTCTTCTGTGGATTCGAGGATGGACTGCTCCACAATGCCTGCAGCTACAAAAGTCAGTATGTGCTTGTTTTAATGTTCAATTACTGCTTGCTATTTTCTAAGAATGTGTAAATACTTTGATGTTCATAGCCTGGTCATTTGCACTATAATACAAAGCCATCTACAGTTGTGGCCTGAGGTACATCACCAAGCTTGCCTTAAAAAATATCTCGCAAACCATTCTCTTTGCTCCTCCCAAGTCCTCCTTTTCCCTCAACACCTCTTACCATGCTTGGCTCTATGACTTCTCCAGAGCCTCTCCCATTCTCTGGAGCTCCTTACCCCAATCTGTTCTGTTCTTCTACTCTTTCTGCCTAAAAACACATTTCTTCAGGAAAGCCTATCTCGCCTCTACCTAAAAAGAGAAAATGTTTATTCTCCATCAATTAATCCCCATGCAGTTGTTACTTTTTGTATCACTTACTGTACCCCTCCCCTTTAGATAAGCTTTTACAAGCAGGGCTCTCCTAATCCTCTTGTCTGGAATTGTATTGTAAATGTATTTCCCTTTGTTTTGTAAAGCTCTACACAAACTATATACAGTAAATCCTGGATAATATTAATAATTGGATTACAAAGAAGACAGTTACCGTATTTATCGGCGTATATCGCGCACTTTTTTGCCCTGAAAATCAGGGCAAAATCGTGGGTGCGCGATATACGCCGATACCCGCTTTCCCGCGCCAAATTTTTAATACTGCGCCGACATATACCGAGCGCAGTACACTCGGGTATATTCGGCCAGTCTCGGCTTCTTCCGCGGTCACGTCCTGGACGTACAGGACGTGAGCGCGAAAGTTGCCGAGCCTGCCAGAGTGTACTGCGCTCAGTATATGCTGGCGCAGTATTCAAAACTCGGCGCGGGAAACGAGCGGGGAGGAAGCGAGGACGCCGGACCTGCCGAAGAGGACGCCGGACCCGCCGAAGAGGACGCCGGACCCGCCGAAGAGGACACCGGACCCGCCGAAGAGGACACCGGACCCGCCGCAGAAGGATACCCGAAGCCGCAGAAGGACGCCAAACCCGACGAGGCCGCCGATGGACCCCGCGCAAGACACCAAAACTGTAAGTACAAAATAACTTTTTTTCCACAGGATTAGGGGGCACTTTGGGGGTGCGCGGTATACGCGGGAGCGCGTTATACCGCGATAAATACGGTAAATACACAGTTCAAATACATATATGTTTACTGTTTTACATGTCAAAGATTTTGGTCTGCTACACATGCCTTTTCTTTTTGACAAAATGGTAACTTTGCCTAGTGGTTTACCATCTATAACTGGAAAGAAGTGATGATGATAATTTTGATGATAATTTTAAATAATTATCATCTATCACTTGAAAGAGGTGATGATGATAATTTGAGGTGCATAGGTTCAACAAAATATACCTGTAGCACCCTCTAGTGTACTACTAGTGTTAGTGTAGGTAAATGTATTTGGTATGACTCATGGTAACTGTGTGAGTCTGTAATTAGGTTGGGTTACTGCAGGTCAGGCTGAATGGATCCACAGGGCAGGTCTCTGGTACCTCCCACTGGATCCAGAAGCTTGTAAAAGCTTCTAGAAGTTAGTGGGTGGCAACCAGGAGGTCCTGATCTGTATACTTGAGGGAATCTGGCAAATCCCCAGGCAGAAAGCCTAGAAAGGTGGCTGGGTAAGCCCTTAAATAAGGCAGAGCTAAGGCAGTGGGGGAATCTGGTGGAAGATGGAGTGCAGAGGAAGCTTTCGGCGTCCTAAGAGGGGTCCTTCGGCTCTGCCGCCAGCCTGGGGCTCAGGCTGGCTTAGAAGAATACTTTCAGCATCTGGTTTGAAAAAGAATCTTGCAAAATGGCAGCAGGGAGCAAGGAGGACAGAGTCAATACATCAGCACACTCAGGGATTCACAAGGGGAGAGGCTGCCACATGTAGCAAGCTTTCAAAGGACAGCGCTGTGCTTAACCCTTTATCCCTATTCCTGGGAGATCTTTGGAGCAGCCTGGTGGGCTGGTAGACAAGCAGCCAGGAGGGTTGGTAGTACCTGCAGTTGGTGGAGCTAGGAGCAGTTCTACAAGACGAGAGATATTCCTGAATGCAGTTTTGCAACATTTTGTGCTTTTTTTTCCCAAAGGGGGGCTAAGAGCTTCTGGTCCGTGAGTGACTTTGCCACTTACTCAATAGGCTGGGTGTTTCTAGCAAGGAGAGCAGTCCATGATTTTTTCTCTGTACATAAGAAGGACGTTGTCTTTATCTGTGTTCTTCAAGTCAAGTTGGGCATCCCATAATCCCTACACCCTATCCAAATAGTTTTCCCCAATAAAACAACAAAAACAAGCCCATGGACTGATTCCTTGTGTCTGGAAGCAAGTGGAAAAGGTGTGCTGCCTGGCTGTGCAGGAATAGGGAAGCCAGTTACCAGCAGCACTTGTGGGGGTAGTGCTACATACCATTCAGGGTTTAATATTTTGGGTGAGGCTGATATGTGTGATAGAGCTGTACTGATAAAAGTTAAAGTGGTTCAGAAGGATTTACCGTAAAGTGATTTTGCCTTCAAAGATTTTCCTTGATGGTAATCTAGTATGGGTGGACCCTGTTCTGGTTTTAGGCTACTAGCTCTCTGATAGTGACAAAGAAAGCCATTTCCAGATTCTTGGATGTGTACGGTGAAGCATCAAGTACAAAAAAGACTTAAGCCAGCCATAGACGATTCCAATCTCGGTCATTTAAGCAGGAACTGGCTACGATTTGAACCACTTATGGGCAGGCTGAATGTACCTACGTTGATCGATCAATCAACTTGGGTACAACCAGCCTGTCAAATAGTATATTTGATTATTGCTAGCGTATGTTAAAGCCGCTAGCAATTATTACTTTGATCTCCTAGTGGGGACGGCTTCCTCCCCCAGATGCCCTAACCCCCCCCCCCCCCCCAACCCCACCCCCGCCAGGAAAACGCAATGGCTCTGCTTAATGCTGACTGAGTTGATGGGGGAATCAAGCAATTTTCCATTTCTGCAGCCTGTGGTTGCTGTACAAGATTCAAAGTTTGGCTGATTGGAATTTAAAGGTCTTTGGACAGCTAAAACTATAAACATATACTGTATTTCAGCTGAATATTTAACTATTTGCCCAAAGTTGCATTCAAATCATTTAAAAGAATTGTAATGCTTTCTGTTTAATCTTTATCCATTTTCAGTAGTGATTATGTTACAGTGTTGCATCATGATTATTGCTAATCCAGACATGCTTAAACCATTTTGGCTCTCTCTATAATCACATATGAACCATTAATGTAGATCATCAAGCCAGGATGAAGCAATCTGGGTTTCTACATAATGACTGCAGATTATTGCAAGGATAGACTGGTTTGTAGTGTGTACTGCAGATCATCAGGATAGGGTTGATTCTTAGATTTCTTTACCCTAGTGGTCACTGTAGTCTATAAGTATAGGATCAGGTAGCGCTTGTCCCAAACATATATCAATATCTATAGAACACAATTAGGTCCAGATAGGCAAGTTGGCAACCCTGGCAGCTGCAGTATCTGAAAGCATCGTTTTCTATATTCTACAATGTCATTTCCTAGATACTATCGCTGTATTAATTTATATTATCAGCACAGGTGCAGGCTTTTTATACCATAACTGCTTTATGTTAGTTCAGTCTTGTTGCCACAAGAGGAACAAGATGTGCTAGTTTCCTACATTTAATGTCATCTCCACTTTGCAGGTAGCATCAATATTTGTATGGCATCAGACAGAAATAGCTTCATATATATATAGTATAATAGATAATAGTATAATAGAGTGAAAACGACATAAGGGACCATATAGTGTTAGAATTCTTCACACTATAAAGATGGATTATTCATGCAGGAAAAGACATAGGTAAGTTTCTTTATAATAGTTTGCACGTTACTTGGGTGTAAGACCAGAAATTGCTAGGCTTTTAACCACTTTAACCCTGGAAGAATTTACCCCCATCCTGACCAGAGCATTTTTGCGATTCAGGCACTTGACAATTGCGTGGTTGTGTGACGTTGCACCCAAACAAAATTGACGTCCTTTTTTCCCCACAAATATAGCTTTATTTTGGTGGTATTTGATCAGCACAATTCTGACAAAAAAAGCAATATTTTTTACTTTTTGCTATAATAAATATCCCCCCCAAATATATAAAAAAATATATTTTTTCCTCAGTTTAGGCCGATACGTATTCTTCTCCATATTTTTGTTAGAAAAAAAAACGCAATAAGTATATATTGATTGATTTGCGCAAAAGTTATAGCGTCTTCAAAATAGGGGATAGTTTTATGGCATTTTTATTATTATTTTATTAGTAATGGTGGCGATCAGCAATTTTTATTGTGACTGCGACATTATGGCAGACACATCGGACACTTTTGACACTATTATGGGACCATTGTCATTTATATAGCGATCAGTGCTATAAAAATGCACTGATTACTGTGTAAATGACATTGGCAAGAAGGGGTTAAAAACGAAGGGGCGATCAAGGGTTTAAGTGTGCCCTAGGGAGTAATTCTAACTGTGGAGGGGCTGGGCTACAAGTGACACGACAACGATCATTGCTCCCGATCACAGGGAGCAGTAGATCTATGTCCTGTCACTAGGCAGAACAGGGAAATGCCTTGTTTACATAGGCATCTCCCCGTTCTGACGCTCCGTGACACAATCGCGGGCACCAGACAGACATCGAGTCCGCGAGAACCCACGGTCACATTTACGGTCACATTCACATTGCTGCAATTTAAAGGGGACGTCAGCCGTCGGCAAGTGGTTAAGCTATATTGTGACAGCTACATATTATTAGTATGGATAGTAAATAAATAGATAGTAAAGGGTTTCTATATAATATAGTGTAAACTGGAAATTATTGTAGGACATATTTGTAAAGCTGTGGCTTAATTAAATGTGCATGTCATTGTTGTCACAAGAGGAACAAGATGTGCTAGTTTACTACATTTTACTACATTTAATGTCATCTCCAATTTGCATGTCATTTTGTCATATTCATAGAGAATTAAAGAGTTAAGTGACGTACTGGAAAAAAGTAAACTGCTCTTTAAAGCAGTAAAGAAAAGAATGGACTAGAAGGGTTTAAGTGTTTAAGCCTGATCGCATGGGCATGTGGCTGTCCCCTTCCGCTGGCAATGCTAAAAAAAAGGGGGGGGAGTAAGGTCCTTTGAACAGATTGAAATGGGGTTTGGGAAAAAGAAGGTTCACATGACACTGGGGAATCTTTTGGAACGTCATGTGATCTCCTCAAACATTCTGGAAAAGGGGCTTGTTATTAGGGCGCCCCTGCAGGAAGATTCCCGCTAGTCAGCCGATGTCGGTGCAATGAGCTCCCACCCTCCCTTCCTTGTCGCTAGGCATGTTATGTGGTTCTGTCATCCTTCACATTTGAAGGGGGGACTTTTGGTTATGGCTATTCTGTAATGCTTAAGTCCTTTAAGACTGAGCTGTTTGAAGTTTATTGTTTGAAATTTAGGAATTTTATGAAATAATACAATTATTAAGAGGATGTTATTATTTATTTATTTAAGTGAATACACCAATAAATGTGCCGCAGCCAATTTTATGCCATGAATTTGTTGTGTGTCATTATTTTAGTAGGTATTAGGTATTAAAGGGGTTGTAAAAGTAAATGTTTTTTCACCTTAAAGCAGAGGTTCACCCAAAAGTGAACCTCCGCTTTTCGGAACCCTCCCCCCTCCGGTGTCACAGTTTGATGCCTTTCAGGGGGGAGGGGGTGCAGATACCTGTCTAAAACAGGTATTTGCACCACTTCCTGGTATAGACTCCCACGGGAGTCCGGCCCCTTCCGTGTCTCGCCCACCCTCAAGCCCCCCCCCCCCCGTTGTGTTCTGGGAAACATTTGGCTCCCAGAACACAACAGGGACCAGTGGGAATGGCGCAGCGTGACTCGCGCATGCGCAGTAAGGAACCGGGCAGGATGGCGGCGGGGGAAGCCAAAAGCCGAGCTACCGCTCAGTTTGGCTGCCGACATCGCGGGCGACCTGGACAGGTAAATGTCCATTTTTCAAAAGTCAGCAGCTGCTGTATTTGTAGCTGCTGGTGAACCACCGGTTTAATGCATTCTATGCATTAAGGTGAAAAAACATCCGAGTATTAGCTGCCCCTCAGCCCCCCGATTACTTACCTGACCCCTCGAAAGTCCCGCGCCGTGAACGGGCAGGCTTCTCGCCCATCTTCCTGGCTCATTCATTGGTTGATGTGCTGCTGTCAATCACATCCAATGACGCGGCGTGCCATGGGCGGGACCGAGTGATACAGTGAGTGTATCACAGGAGCGCGCACGCTAGCACTCAACACCATGCTCGCATTAATGTGTTGAATCCTTGTGGGGGGAGCGGAGACAGCTGCCAAAGGAACCCCAGAAGACCAGGTTCGGGGCTACTCTGTGCAAAACGAGCTGCAAAATGAAGGTAAGTGTAATAAGTTTGTTATTTAAAAAAAAAAAAAAAATCCTTTAGTGATCCTTTGAGTTATTCAGGGAGGGCAAGGTACAGTCTGCATTCCCATACCATAGCTAAGGAAGCAGTAGCAATGTGTAGTTACAGGAAAATAAATGCTATATTTTTAGTTAAAAAAAGTACCTTTAAATTAACTAGGAGGAGGAAAAGCGGCATTTATATAAACCACTGTCATAGTGCCATACATGCCATAGAAACATTTTGCTCTTCTGCAGCTCTTTATATATATGGTACATTTCAATATATAAAAAAAAATAAAAAAATCATTCAAAACTGATAGGCAAAAGCCAAACTGTAAAAGGGGTAAACTGAGAAATGTCCCCAGTAAGCTAAACCAGAGGTCACCTCATGGACCACTAAACTCACAATTTTGAATCCCAGAGATCACTAACATGAATTTTACATGTAAATCAAAAAGCAATGCTATACATATAATCAACATTAGCCAAAGTGCATATAATCATCAAAGGTTTACAAAGATGCTACCAGTTCAAACAACAATGAATAAATCATGAATTACATAAATTCATTAATGTTATACAGTCAAAAGAGTGTAAAATGGTGCACCATATATATATATATATATATATATATATATATATATATATACACACAACAAAACCAAATATTACCCAAAACATCACACAATGGTTAGATAACGATGTAAAGTTGACACAAGACTAATCCCCTCATGTAGGAACCTCCAAGAGGATTAGGCAACAGAAAGAAACAATATGTGACTCAATTAATTCAATTAACAATGGGAATTCACACCTAGGAGCCACACCGTGGGAGAGACACACTTAAAAATAAACACATAACAACTTAATAAACAGATTATAACAGGAGGCTCCAGCATCAGATTGTTTTGAGCTGGTTATATTAACGTGCTCTGAGTCTAGGAGGGGGTGAAACATACAATGCTGGTTTGGGCATAGAGACCCCAAATCTGTATGCAAGTCCTCCAGTTCCCAGTGTATGTGTGATATTAGACAGCAAGAAAAACCCATTTCAACCTTTGCCAACTCTATTATAAAAAAAATATATATATATAAATAAATATATACCGGTGTATTTATAGCCAAAATGTGTATTTATAGCCAAAACCATTTTTCTACAGTAGGGTAGAGTGGGGAAGGGTTCAAATCCCTATCAGGTTATTTTTTTACTGCTACAGGAAATATTCAATTGTTCTCTGTCCTGGAGACACAACAGGAAAACAGAGGAATTCCCATTTGCCAATGATCACTATGACATATTGCTCTGCAACGGGGGACATAAAGCACAAAAATGAATACAAAGGGCCAGATTCTCAGCGGCGTTACGACGGAGTATCTCAGATACCCCGTCGTATCGCCGTTTTTTTTGTCTCGTATCTATGCGCGTGATGCTAAGCATCACTTTTGCATAGATACGCTTCTACATCCGACAAGTGTAAAACCATTACACTTGCGGATCGTAGGTGTAATGACAACTCCGGCCACTAGGTGGCCTTTACGTTGTTTTCAACTACCGCATTTGCATATGCAAATGCGGTAGTACGCCGATTCTCTATCGCTTTTACGCCGCCCCGTCGTCGCGTACGTCGTTTTTGTTCGCGTAAGGTTACCCCAGCTTCTATGTGGAGTAACCTTACGAAGTACCGTCGGATGCCATGTTAAGTATGGCGTCCGGTCAGCGTCGGCTTTTTCCGTCGCTTACGTCGTTTTACTAACTCGTTCGCGAATAGGGCATTGCGTAAGCGTCGATCACGTCGTTTTGACGTCGGTTTCAACAACGCTTTCCGACGTGAGCTGGAGCATGCGCACTGGGCTTTTTCCCCGGCCGGCGCATGCGCAGTTCATTCGACGCGGGGGCGCGCTTAATTTAAATACAAGCCGCCCCATTTGAATTGCGCGGGTTTACGCTGCGCGATTTACGCGACGCAGGCGAAACCTACGGAGCAAGTGCTAAGAGAATAAAGCACATGCTCTAGTACGATGCGGCGGCGTAGTGTAACTGGCTTACGCTACGCTGGCCGGAATTCTTAGAGAATCTGGCCCAAAGGCTCTACATTTTCCCCACATCCAAAACTAAGAAAAAATGCTTTTACAGTATATACACTTTCAAGCATAATAGTGGGCTTACAAATTATATATATTACAAAGGGTAACTCTGATCCATCCGACTGCAAATTCTTACTAGACTTGGGAGAGCGGTTGGCAGTTCGATGAACACCCTAATTTTTGGGGCATTCGACCATTTGTTCGGCCCGCCAAACTACCACAATGCAATGCGCCACCACACTGTGCATTGAAAGCCCTGATTGGCTGAAGCAATGAAAGCTTTGCCCAATCATGGCACAGAGCAAAGAAAGAAAAGATGACTCTATCCAGTCATGGCTCATGGTCTTAGTCCCGCTGCAGCGTTTTTTGAATAGGTACCCAGGGTTGGAAGATCTGCTAAAGCAGACCAGCTGTAGCCATTTCAGGCAGTCATACACAGCCAGTGCTCAGCTGGCTGAAATTCAGCAGGAATTCCTCCTGCCCGTAAACTGCCTGATTTGTGACATGCCCACAAGGGCCTGCAAAAGGACCTGGGAATACATCAAGGAGAAGGATCACTATTGGTTGGCAACCCTCCTTGACCATGTTACAAGGGGAAAGTCTCTGAATGCATCCCGTCCCCAAAGAGGGAGCAGAAGATGAAATCTCTTGAGGACACCTTAAAGCGGAGTTCATGTAATGCCTTTCCCGGCTCTGGTAGGTTAGAGTCTGGTGGAAAACTTCATTTTGAGGCTTATATTGGTCAAGAGAGGAGTGGTGGAGAAGGGGGTGATGTCTTTAAAAAAATTTTTTTTAAGTCCTCGGCACCCAGGTCTGTCAGCTTTGGAAGATTATCTAGGGTCAAAAACAGACACAGAGAGATTTCCAGTTGACGATACACTAGGTTACTGGGTCATGAGGAATATACCACTGACCAGAACTTGTCGAGTATGCAATTGAGCTGCTGAGCTGCCCTTAATCCAGCGTGATTACCAAATGGGCATTCAGTGCTGCTGGAGGTTTTGTGACAGGTAGGTGAGTGCATCTGTCCATAGACTCTATGGACCGGCTGACATTTATCAAAATGAATCAGTCCTGGATTAGCAGCAACTATCAAGCCCCTGATGCTGATGTTGCTGATTAAGTGCTTTCTTGATCTGGAATCTCTGTAAGGCTGTCTGGGCTGCCTAGCTTTGTGGGTGTTGATTTAATCTGGAAGACATTTTTTGGTGTAGGTTTCATGGGCACAATTAATACCCAAGGGCCAATTTATATGCACCTGTTTGACAGGTGCATATCATTGCAATTTTTGACAGCAAGGCAAATTCTTGTTTTCATCAAGAATACCTCTATAGGGTTACTGTGTGAAGGCGCTACCCACACCCAAAGACCATTTTTTCTGCACCTGCTTGACAGGTGCATGTCATTTAAATTTTTGACAGCAAGGCCAATTCTTGCTTTCATCAAGAGTATCGCTATAGGGTTACCTTGTTAAGGCACCACCGACACCCAAAGACCATTTTTTGGTATGGGATTTATGGGCACAATTGATACCCAAGGACCAATTTTTCTGCAACTGTATGACAGATGCATATACTTTATACTCTTCTGTATTCCAAAAAAAAAAAAAAAAATGGCTAGAGGTACACTTTAAAGCCTGGTTCACACCTATGTATTTTTTTTAGTGCATTTTCAGTTTTGCAGAAACACACTACAGTCCATTAAACATGGTTTCTTATGGATCATGTTCACATTTCACATTTTGCATTTTATGGAAAGGGCCATGGACTTTTTTCTGGTTTTTGGCTCCATAGGCCTCGTACACACGACCGAGGAACTCGTTGGAAAAGACACATCGTTTTCCTCCACGAGTTCCTTGTTAGGCTTGTCGAGAAACTTGACAAGCTGTCTTTGTGTACACACAGTCAAGACCAAATCTCCTTGTTCTCAAAAGCAGTGACATACAACACATAGACGGCAGGGAAAGTTCGATTCCACTGGCACAAACCTTGGGGCTGCTTTTGCTAATCTCATGTTACTGTGCGTTAAGTAAAAGTTTGGTGAGAGACGATTCCCGTCTCATACTTTATTCTGAGCATGCGCGGGTTTCTAAGCATACATGCCAACCCAACGAGGAACACGATGAGGAAATTGAGACTCCCGACGAGGAAAAAGAGAACTTGTTCTCTTTTTTCTCGTCGAGTTTCACGTCAGTTTTCTCGATGAAAAACATACACACGACCATTTTTCTCGGCAAAAAAGCTCTGCCACCAAGTTTCTTGATGGATTCTTTCAAAGAAAACGGTTGTGTGTACAAGGCCATAGACTTCAATGGATCAAAAATGTGCATTGAAAAAGCAAAATGCACCTTGAATATGCAAACTGTATCCCTGCATAGGTCTGAACCATGCCTAAAACAGGAAAAAAAACAGTCTGTTAAGGGCATTTTAACAATAAATTCAAGCTAAAGTTAATTCTAATTTGTCTGCAACCTATATTTCATAAAAATAATTTGTATTACTTCCTGTACCACTTCCCTTTCTCTCCTCTACATGGACGTAAATGCAGCATCTTGGCCAGTTGTATTATATGTGTAAATATTGGAGAAATATTGCTTAACATAATAAATATATTTTAAATTTGTATTAGGAACAATAGTACTTTTTTATACTATTTAGCTGTATTATTTAATCTAATGTAACAGTATTCAACAGATTTTATGTATGATTAATATATGAAAACCAATTTACCAAAATATACACAAAAAAAAAACCTACCGATCATATGTTCTCTAGAGGCAATAAGTGTCTTGTACAAGCAATGTTCTCATTATCCCAGCATGTCATTTTGGGGTGTGCTTGTTTGCCGTGTTCTTTTTTGTCTATAAAGAGAACCATTCATTTTTAGTTAAGTAACTCTCATTTTCTTTAAACAAAAAAAGACAAAGAAGAAAAAACATGCTTTGTAATAGTGCATGGTTTAAGTAATTCAGTTAAACAAAAGGCAAAAAAAAAAAGAAGTTGTTGGTTGCAACTGTATACAGTACTATTATTTAACTATAGGCATAAAGGTTTGTATAGTCTTTTCAATGTTTTTCGCTGTAAAGAAGATGACCTTGTTTAAACAAATCCTTGTTTCTACTTAATCTATACTTGTAATGTTATCTGAATATATATATATATATATATATATATATATATATATATATATATATATATATATGCTGTATTAATACTGTATATATAGCCAGATGAAGGGCTACACTACAGCACTACAGAGGAGAAGACATTGCTTTTTATTCTTCTCCCCCTCTATTGATCTACTGAAACACTAATGTTATGCTGCAGCATTCCCCCCAACGGCCAGCAGGAGGAGTGCTAAAGCCATGCAAGCCCATACAAGCCCATACACTTCTATGCAGAACTCTGAGAACCCTGGGAGTTGTGGTTTGCGATAGCAGCGACATGGGACAAAAGACTCCTTACACTACAGATCCCAATAGGCACTGTGCAGAAGAAAGAATGAAGAGATGATTTTTATTAAACTGCTTGGGAAAGTTCCTTTTTCTGAGCTGCCAGCAGGAGACCATATCAACAGAGACCTGAGCCTGAGATTGTGAGTGAGGACAGCTGGGGATAGTGCAGCACTACCTACATGACAGCATCTGCACTGCTGCAGCAGAGAGACTGGAGGGTTCACTCATCCACTACTTCTTACTCTTGATTACTGGGTGCTTTTGGGGTGAGAGGGAGGGGTCCACCTTCTACAGTAAGAGGCCACCACAGCATCCTGGGAACTGGTAAGAGGGTTAATATCCCATTGCTGATGCTACTAGCAGGGACTGAGCCATTGAGCACAGACCGCCAAGTGCACCCAATCCATACTGCACTCATACTGCACTCTATACTGCACTTATTCCAATCTTAGACTGCACTTATACCAACCCTACACCACATTCTACCAAACCTTTAGGGGAAATCTGAACCATATCTACCTTGCACCTGTGCTGAGACTATACCAGTCCTCAAAAATTCCACTCGCCTGCTTGCATTTTGCGAGTGGATTTTGAGGGCTGGCGAGGAAGGGCTGCCTGGGAGCGGGGCGGCAAGCACTGCCAACAGCCTGGGTGAAATGGGAGTCCTTCTAACATCGATCACGGAGGGGGAGAGAGAGAGCGAGCCGCCCAGATGATCAGAGCGCAGCACAGGGAACACAACAGCTTTAATTTCACATTGCCGTTTTCCCCACTGCTAGCTGTCAGATACAGCCTTGCCTCCTGGTCCCGTCCAATCCTGGTGATGGGTGATCTGTCAATCAAAGTTCCCTGGCCACGAGGTGGGGCTGTATATGACGTTGAGGGGAAGGAACACAGCAATTGAAATGAAAGCTGTTATCGCTGTGTTCCCTGCACTGCACTCTGATCACCTAGGCGGCTCTTCTGTTCCTCTCCTCCCCTACTCAGGCAGGCTGCATAGTGGACACAGGGTGAATAGTGGGCACAAGTCTGCATGATGGACACATGGCTGTATGGTGGGCACAAGGCTACATGGTGGACACATGGCTGCATGGTGGACACACAGCTGCATGGTGGGCACAGATAAAGTTGTTGTTGTTAATATTTATTTTTATAACTTAATTCTGCATAAAACATTTAAAGTGTCATTTCATGAGATTTATGAGGATGTGTTTAGGGGCCAAATTGGGGGCAGTGCAGGCTAGGTGGGGCAACTGGTGGAGAGTAACCTTAGAGGCCTGGCTAGTAGCTCAGCACTTGAGCCCTTGACTATACCATACCTATACTGCATGTAAGTTAACTAGCACTGTTGTTAAGTGCACTAATGCTCTTAAAGGGCCCCAACAATGGCCAGCAGAGGAACATCTCAAAGGACTGGGCCTCCTGTATTAATTATTCTGCAATACCCTTTCTTCCCCTGCTCTCTTCGCTACCATCCTCCTTTTCTTTTGCAAAGTCCGTCAGTCCGTCAGTCTGGAAGAATAATTCTGCCTGGTGTGCTAGAAGAGCTGAGGTGTTTTTGGAAGAGGTTAAGGCAAAAATCACACTAATCAGTGGCTCCTATGAGGGTGGATCTACATACACAGCCAGGACAAGGTCATCTAGAGCGAAAATTCCAAACTGCGCCCCCCCCCCCCCTCAAGATCTATGAGCAATATGTGTCAGCAAAAATGCCCAGGCGAAAGCAATAAGCACAAATCTAGGACAAGCATAACCACACCCTCCTCCAAGTACAAATTATTATTATAGAGGATTTAAACCCCTCACATTTTTGAAAATATTTTATTATATCTTTTCATGTGACAACACTGAAGAAATTACACTTTGCTACAATGTAAACTAGTGTGTGTACAGCTTGTCTAACAGTGTAACTTGGCTGTCCCCTTAAAATAACTCAACACATAGCCATGAATGTCTAAACTGCTGGGAACAAAAGTGAGTACATCCCTAAGTGAAAATGTCCAAATTGGACCAAAGTGTCAATATTTTGTGTGGCCACCATTATTTTCTAGCACTGCCTTAACCCTTTTGGGCATAGAGTTCCCCAGAGCTTCATAGGTTGCCACTGGAGTCATCTTCCACTCCTCTATAACGACATCACGGAGCTGGTGGATGTTAGACCTGTGATATGTTTGTGCTCCTCCACCTTCTGTTTGAGGATGCCCAATAGGGTTTAGGTCAGGAGACATGCTTGACCAGTCCATCACCTTTACCCTCAGCTTCCTTAGCAAGGCAGTGGTCATCTTGTTTGGGGTTGTTATAATGTTGGAATACTGCCCTGCGGCCCAGTCGCTGAAGGGAGGGGATCATGCTCTGATGCAGTATGTCACAGTACATGTTAGCATTCATGGTTCCCTCAATGAACTGTAGCTCCCCAGTGCCGGCAGCACTCATGCAGCTCCAGATCATGACACTCCCACCACCATGCTTGACTGTAGGCAAGACACACTTGTCTTTTGTTGTCGCCACACACGTTTGACATCATCTGAACCAAATAAGTTTATCTTCGTCTCATCAGACCACAGGACATGGATCCAGCAATCCATGTCCTTAGTCCGCTTGTCTTTAGCAAACTGTTTGCAGGCTTTCATGTGCATCATCTTTAGAAGAGTATTCCTTCTGGGACGACAGCCATGCAGACCAATTTGATGCAGTGTGTGGCGTATGGTCTGAGCACTGACAGGCTGACCCCCCACCCTTCAACCTCTGCACATACCTGCTCACATCTGAGACTTTGTAACACTAACAAGTCAGATGAGACCAGGAAGGGAAAAATGGCTAATTGGGCCAAATTTGGACATTTTCACTTAGGGGTGTACTCACTTGTGTTGATAGTGGTTTAGACATTAATGGCTGTGTGTTGAGTTATTTTAAGGTGACAGCAAATTTACACTGTTATACAAGCTCTACATTCACGACTTTAGATTATAGTAAAGTGTAATTTCTTCAGTGTTGTCACATGAGAAGATATATTAAAATATTTACAAAAATGTGAGGGGTGTACTCACTTTTATGAGATACTGTATGTCTTTGTATAGCTGTTGTATTAGTTCTAGCCTATAGAAGTCCCAATTAAGTTACCAGCGTGGGTCTCATTTCAATAAGGCAAGTATATAGCAGGAGATATAATTACTGTACTACTCAGGAGTGTGTACTCGGGTGGCCTGCTTGCAGCAGACTGTAAAGACAAGAGGATCAGACGGTATGGGGCCTGTATTTAATGGCAACTTCTGCCTGCGGATTATGAGGCAACATGGAATGGACCAGTAAGGTTCTGGGTTAATAGCATCATGCTATATTTATTACCTGCTGAGCACTACGTGATAAATATACCACACTGGCAATCATCTAACAATCCTGCTCAAGGTCTTCTATGTGTCAAAACATATTTCTTTGCACTTGGCCATTTTATCTGGCGTTTAGATTTTTGTGTGTTTTATCTATTACCATCCTGCACTGATTCATGTTCTTTTTTGGTAGCCTATCTATTTTATCATGTTTTAGACAATCTGCACGATGCTCTTTTTGGAGAAAACATGAATATTTTATGTTTCGTGTGTGTGTTGTGTAGTTTTGTCTTCAGAAATCGCTTGATTTGGTGCATTAACTCTTTCAACTGCAGGTTATTGAACAGAGTTCCTGGAATTCTACAATCTGATTTACAGCAGTCTCTTAGCTGCATATAATGAAGAACCTGTAAGGCAAGAACCTGTAGGATGCACATCATGACGCCACTGGCAGCCCACATGCAATGAACCTGCGGAGTAAGACTAATAGCATTATCGTGTCGCTACGGTTTGAGCTGTAGCAGAGCTTCTCACTATTAATATCCCTTTTCGGTGATCTTTGCAGGTCCGCACTGCTACTGGACTGCAGAGCATCACACCACTCTCTTTCTCCAAGATCACATCTGACATGAGATAGAAAGCAAGAGGCGGCTATGCGTAGGTCCCAGCTGAGAATCAGCAGAGCATGATATTACTGTGCTAAGTGGGTTCTGTTAGAAATTTATGTTTTAACCCTCTCAGCCTTGAGACTCATGGATTTGTGCTGACAGGTAGAGCGTTTCTTTAACCCATTATCTGTCACTGGGTACACAAGCCAGAATCTGTGCATTGACACAGATTAAACAAGCAGGAGCTGAAATCATTAAAATGCTGCTGCTCTAGGGACCAATCCCTGCTTAACTGTTGCCTAGACCCATTCCAATATCTGATGTCTTCTATAAATGTTTTATTTAAAAGGGTTGTAAAGGTACAATTTTTTTTTTTTTTAAATATCTTCCCTTTCCTTAGTGCAGTCCTCCTTCACGTACCTCATCCTTTGATTTTGCTTTTAAATGTCCTTATTTCTTCTGATAAATCCTCACTTCCTGTTTTTCTGTCTGTAACTCCACACAGTAATGCAAGGCTTTCTCCCTGGTGTGAAGTGTCTAGCTCGCCCCCTCCCTTGGACTACAGGAGAGTCAGGATGCTCTCTACGTTGCAGATAGAGAAAGGAGCTGTGTGTTAGTGGGCGTCCTGACTCTCCTGTAGTCTAAGGGAGGGGGCGAGCATGACACTCCACACCAGGGAGAAAGCCTCACATTACTGTGTGGAGTTACAGACAGAAGAACAGGAAGTAGGGTTTAAGGACATTTAAAAGCAAAATTGTAGGATGAGGATGAAGGATGAGGGAGGACTGCACTAAGGTAAAGGAAGCTATTAAGGGGAAAAAAATTGTACATTTACAACCCCTTTAACAGAGGAGCGTAAGTACCTTTCACTTAGATTTCTCCAGCAGATCGGCTCTGTAATTCTTAGTATAGCTTCCTAAAATCTTCCTACTTTATTTTCTATTGAAAAACCAGAAAAAGACTCTATAACCTGGTTTTAGACTTGAGAGTATTTGTTAAAAGTGTAAGAATAGGTCTTGTACTCAATACAATTGGAGATTGTCAATGGTGATGAGAGCGGGACCTTTCTTCTTTTGTAATATTGAATTTTGGGTTATGTATGATTTTATCTATGATTTAAGCACTGTGGGGGGTATAGGGTTTCTGGACTGGAATACGTAAACCTTACCCTTCCACTTACAGTCTGTTAGAAAAATCTTGTTTCTCCCAGAAATATATAGAAATTATTTTTGTATCTCATCCTATGATATTATATTTTATAAGGAAAAAGGGTACAGTGTGCTACCTTAACACATAAACCAATAAAAGAAGAAAATATGTGGCAGCTCCAAAATATGAGACCACATATATATTATAAACCAAAGTACTAAAGAGGAGCCAAGCAAAATGAAGTTGAATAGAGATGTGAAAAATTGTGATTAAACATATAATGATAAAAATGTACATAAATGATATGTAAAAAATGATCCAATACAACCATGTGCAAATCAAAAACACAAACATTTGTGTGAAACCAATATGTGTTATATCAAAAAAATGTATATAAACTACATTTTGAAAATCAAAAAAGAGAGAGTCCAACACAATTCAAATAAGGTGGATCAATCCAATAATTAATGGAGTGCCGTATACAAAGAAGGGAAGCTGTGGGTAGAAGGAGAAAGGGTGACATCAATCTTGCACCAAAACCACACGAGCACCACTACCGTTCAGATTATTCGCCTACCAGAGGCAAGCTGTAAAGCCTTGTAAACACGATCAGTCCATCCAATTAGAACGGTCTGAAAGACTGTTGTCATAGGTTAACCGATGAAGCTGACTGATGGTCTGATGTGCCTAAACACCATCAGTTAAAAAAACGATCGTATCAGAACGCAGTGACGTAAAACACAACGATGTGCTGAAAAAAATGAAGTTCAATGCTTCCAAGCATGCGTCGACTTGATTCTGAGCATGCATGGATTTTTAACCAATGGTCGTGCCTACTAACGATCGGTTTTGACCTATCGGTTAGGAATCCATCGGTTAAATTTAAAGCAAGTTGGCTTTTTTTTAACCGATGGTTAAATAACCTATGGGGCCCACACACGATCGGCTTTGACCGATGAAAACGGTCCATCAGACCGGTGTCCTTTGGCTATCCTATCGTGTGTACGAGGCCTAACAAGCCCATAAATATGGTCCCACTCCTGGACTGTAATACTCTTCAACACCATAGAGAGGCACACAGATGAACTTGATATGTTGGCAGTCAAAGGAATCAACACAAAGTACCCAAAATGAGAAAGACACTCACATTGTGTTTAACGCTTCTCTTATAACCTCACTATTAGACTGAGGTAGGGATGGTCCCGCTGTTCGAATCGACCGTAAGTTCAACTTGAGCATCGTGTGTTATATTTTATCCTATTATTTTTTTCTTTCAATAAATACAAGTTCTTTTGTGTACTTTTCCTATTACAACCACGAGTACCTTGTGCTTATATATTATCTCACTAAAGTGAGTACACCCCTCACAATTTTGTAAATATTTTATTATATTTTCTCATGTGCCAACACTCAAGAAATTACACTTTGCTACAATGTAAAGTAGTGAGTGTGCAGCTTGTATAACAGTGTAAATTTGCTGTCCCCTCAAAATTACTCAACACACAGTCATTAATGTCCAAACCGCTGGCAAAAAAAAGTAGGCACACCTCTAAGTAAAAAGGTCCAAATTGAGCCCAATTGGTCATTTTCCCTCCCCAATGTCATGTGACTTGTTAGTTTTACAAGGTCTCAGGTGTGAATGGGAAGCAGGTGTGTTAAATTTAGTGTTATCGCTCTCACTCTCTCTCACTGGTCACTGGAAGTTCAACATGGCATCTCATAGCAAAAAACTCTCTAAGAAAAAAAGAATTGTTGCTCTACATAAATATGGCTTAAGCTATAAAAAGATTGACAAGATCATGAAACTCAGCTGCAACACAGTGGCCAAGACCATACAGCGATTTAACTGGATAGATTCCACTCAGAACAGGATTCACTATGGTCGACCAAAGAAGTTGAGTGAATGTGCTCAGCATCATATCCAGATATTGTCTTTGGGAAATAAACGTATGAGTGCTGCCAGCATTGCTGCAGAGGTTGAAGGGGTCGGCATGTCAGTGCTCAGACCATATGCCGCACACTGCATCAAATTGGTCTGTGTGACTGTCATCTCAGAAGGAAGGCTCTTCTAAAAATGAAGTACAATAAAGCCCGCAAACAGGTTACTGAAAACAAGTAGACTAAGGGCATGGATTACTTGTACCATGTCTCCTGTGGTCTGATGACACCAAGATAAACATATTTGGTTCAGATGGTGTCAAGCGTCTGTGGGGGCAACCAGGTGAGGAGTACAAAGACAAGTGTGTTTTGCCTACAGTCAAGCTTGGTGGTGGGAGTGTCATGATCTGGGGCTGCACGAGTGCTGCCGGCACTGGGGTGCTACAGCTCACTGAGGGAACCATGAATGCCAACATGTACTGTGACATACTGCAGCAGAGCATGATCTCCTCCTTTTGGAGACTGGGCCGCAGGACAGTATTCCAACATAACGACCCAAAACACACCTCCAAGCAGAGCTGTATCCTGGCCTAGGCCAGCAAAGCCCAGGCCTAGGGAAGCACCTTGCAGGGGGGCAGCACGAAAACAGTCCCCGCCGGCTTGCGCTACACTGTTAAGAAAATTAGCCTAGCGCCCCCATAAAGTGGCCGGGCTGCTTCTAGTATGCGGGCGGCCGGCATTCCGCAACTGTGGGGGGGGGGGGGGGGGCGCTTCCAATTTTGACTGTTTTGCCATCCTGGACCACAAACCTTCCTCACTGTGCTATATGTTTCTGCTGCACCATCTACTTAAAGTAGAACTATAGGCAACACTTTTACCATACCTGTCCCATTGAGAAGATTTCCCTTCACTTCCTGTTCTATGGGCAACCAGGAAGTAAGAGGAAATCTAAGTAAATTAAGGGAATCCATTGCCCCCCCATGCCCTCAGAACTAGTGTCCTCACTCGAAAATTTCAGGGCGGTCTTAAACAACACAGGGTGTGGCCGTGACAGGAAGGTGTGGGTCATATTTAAATTAGGGGGTGCACGAGTTTAGTCAGGCCTAGGGCAGCACAAAACCTAAATACACCTCTGCCTCTAAGACCACCACTGCCTTGCTAAAGAAGCTGAGGGTAAAGGTGATGGCCAAGCATGTCTCCAGATCTAAACCCTATTGAGCATCTGTGGGGCATCTTCAAATGGAAGGTGGAGAAGCGCAAGGTCTCTAACCTCTACCAGCTCTGTGATGTTGCATGGAGGAGCGGAAGAGGACTCCAGTGGCAACCTGTGAAGCTTTGGTGAACTCCATGCTCAAGAAGATTAAGGCAGTGCTGGAAAATAATGGTGGCCACACAAAATATTGACACTCTGACCCAATTTGGACATTTTCACTTAGGGGTGTACTCACTTTTGTTACCAGTGGTTTAGACATTAATGGCTGTGTGTTGAGTAATTTTGAGGGGACAGCAAATTTACACTGTTATACAATATGTATCAGCCTAAACTGAGGATTTTTTGTTTTAAAATATAGATTTTTTTTTAAATTGTCGCTCAACTTTTTTTTCGAGGGCAAAAAATAAAAACCGCAGAGGTGATCAAATACAACCAAAAGAAAGCTATGTATGAATCTCTGGTAAAAAAAAAGACATTGATAAATACACCCTTTTACATGAATGTTTTTTTCTGGTTTGAAAACTTTTATGCCGGCTTTACCCTTGTTTATTATAGTATTTTTAAGACCTGCATGTACACAATTTAAAGTGGTTGTTACCCCCCCCCCCCTATTTTAACTATATTTTTTATAATCTTTCTGTGCCTCTGACCCTCAGCAGCTTTGCCATCACATTGCACATGCTCCACTTCTTTTAGCAAGTAGGCCGTGTCTGCTCCCAGATTACTGTGGGGGCAGAATCCTCCTAAATGCCCACATTATAGGCAGAAATGCCTGCAGGGTGGATCAGATATCTTGACTGACAGTTCCACTCCACTCTGCATGACCTTGGGGTAGAAAGTCATGTAAATGTTGAAGCGATGTCACCAAGACACGCAACATTCTGTGCCTAGTCCAGCTCCTGCCCCAGGCCATGCAAAAGAAAAAAAGTTTCATGACCATATTTCTATCATTATTTTGTTAAGCTGAAGTTTAGATATGGTAGTTTTTACATTACTTCAGCTTGGACCAATGTACGTACGTATGTATGTATGTGCAGGGCCGTTTGAAGGAATTTGGGGGCCCCAAGCAAACTGGGGGCCCCTGCACCCCCCCCGCATGCAAAGCCTACGTTAGTGCTACACTATTTTTTTACACCCATGTTCTTACTTCCCCCCCCCCCCCTAGTCCCTGTTTTTCTATTCTCACCTCCCCTTCTTCCCTGTAGGCTGCCACTGTAGCGTGGCCGAGCTCCTCTTCCCCCTGATAGTCCGGTGTTCTATCATTATGTGGTCCCTAGATAGTGCCCGGGCCAGGCTGGGTACCGCCCGGCCCAGGAGATTCAGTTTCCTGTGTTCCCGGCCAGACTGAAAGGAAGTGAGCACTCAATGGGCCGGGAACAGGAAACTGAATCTCCTGTACCACACGTGGTACCCGGCTGGACTGACAGGACTCCAGGAGGAAGGAAGAGGAGCTCGGCCACGCTACAGCCTGGGAAGGGGAAGTTGGGGGCCCTAGGCCAGCTCAGGGCCCCAAGCAATTGTTTGTTTTGCCTGTCCTGTAGTGACGGGCTTGTGTATGTGCCATAACCTGGTCAATCCCTGTAGAAGTTAAAAATTATTGTATTTGGCACTGTTACTACAGTGAACTCCACTGGACAAAGTGGAGAAGTGGGGGGGGGGGGCGGTGACATCATGATTTTCAGCTTCCACAGGGATCCCACAGATATGGCACATACATACTTACGTTGGTCCAAGCTGGACCCATATAACAATAAAAAATTGCATACCTAAACTTCAGCTTTAAGCATTTGCTATGTAAATTAATTGCTGGTGCTGTGCCCTATCTTTAAGCCCTGGTTCACACTGGGCTGCGGGAGTGAAGCCGTGCGAGTTCAGCTGAACTCGCACGATTTCACTCCCGCTGGCAGTCCCGATTTCGGCCACGATTTAAGAGACATCTGTGCAAGTTTTTGTAAATGTAAATCACGGCCCGGAATTGCAAAAAGTAGTACAGGAACTACTTTTTAAAAGCGGTGCAGCGCCGCAGATGCGGGCGGCGGCGCACCAATTAGGATGGTGTCATTGCCGACAATTGCCGGAAAGTGCCGCCGATTTGAGATGCGATTTGACATGTGAAATCGCATCTCAAATCTTACCAAATCGTACCCAGTGTGAACCTGGGCTAAAGGAAAGAAAAATCTTTTTTTTTTTTAAGATACATTTTGATACAACATGTATCCGTTTATGAGAACCTGACAATACTGACCCTAGACCAGCGTTCAGCAGTTTCTGTCTTTATTGTCCAAGGCATTGATTTTTATTTCCAAAATCATTAATTATACATTTTAGGGCATATTTTAGGCGTAAAAGGGTGCTAACAACTCATTAATGATGCTATTAGATTGATTGTGAAATCTAGATTACATAAAAGTGTTTTATTACCCAAAACTATATGTCGTTTGGGTCACAATGACCCTTTGCAGCAGGATGTATCTTCAGGGAAACCACAGGTATTCAAAATATAGGAAAAAAGAAAGAGCAAAGAGAAAATATCAGTTTGACTAGAGCAGTGATGGCGAACCTTGGCACCCCAGATGTTTTGGAACTATATTTCCCATGATGCTCCACTACAATGCAGAGTGCTGGGGCATCATGGGAAATGTAGTTCCAAAATATCTGAGGTGACAAGGTTCGCCATCACTGGACTAGAGTTTATTAAGACTAGTATACATTTTGTATCATGTTTAAAGCAGTACTCTAAAGCCCCATACACACTATCAGCTTTCCTGCAGGTTTTTCTCTTCAGGTTTACCAAAACCATCTAATATGAGATAAAACCTTAAGAGATTCAATTTGTATGCAATCAGGCAGGCCCTTGCACTACATTGTTTTGGTAAACCTGAAGAGAAAACCTGCAGGAAAACTGATAGTGTGATTGTGTGTCTCGCGACCTGGTCCAAAGCTCCGTGACCGCGCCCGCGGGACCCGCGGACCCAATCGCCGCCGCTGTCTTGCGATCGGGTCACAGGAGCTGAAGAACGGAGAGAGGTGTGTGTAAACACACCTTCCCCGTTCTTCTCTGTGGAAGTGTCATTGATCATCTGTTCCTGATATAGGGAACGACGAACAGTGACATCACACCTACAGCCTCCTACAGTAAGAAACACACATGGGGTCACTCTTAACCCCTACAGCGCCCCCTAGTGGTTAACCCCATCACTCCCATTGTAATTTTCACAGTAATCAGTGCATTTTTATAGCACTTTTCGCTGTGAAAATGACAATGGTCCCAAAAATGTGTCAAAAGTGTCCGATATGTCCGCCATAATGTTGCAGTCACGAAAAAAAATCGATGATTGCTGTCATTACTAGTAAAAAAAAAATATTAATAAAAATGCAATAAAACGATCCCCTATTTTATAAATGCTATAACTTTTGCGCAAACCAATCAATAAATGCTTATTGCGATTTTTTTTCACCAAAAATATGTAGAAGAATATGTATCGGCCTAAACTGAGGACATTTTTTTTTTTTTGGGGATATTTATTATAGCAAAAAGTAAAAAATATAGATTTTTTTTTAAATTGTCACTCTACTTTTGTTTCGAGCGCAAAAAATAAAAACCGCAGAGGTGATCAAATAGCACCAAAAGAAAGCTCTTTTTGTGGGAAGAAAAAGAACGCCAATTTTGTTTGGGAGCCACGTTGCATGACCGCGCAATTGTCAGTTAAAGCGACGCAGTGCCGAATCGCAAAAAGGGGCCTGGTCCTTACCTGCATAATGGTCCGGGTATTAACCGGTTAAGCCCCACCTCTTGCTGGAAAAAGATTAAATGGCAGTGATAAAAGTGTTTTTGTGGGGGTTTAATTATACCATTGGTCCCTCTTACCTTGCCTTGACTCAGAGAGCCCTGGAAGTCCTGCTTAATCAGATACAGAATTAATAGCAGAGACAATATTTTGCCTTGTACTGCAGAAAATCTGCTCGTCTGTATGTAATTCTGGCATGCAAAAAAAACAGGCACTGACGGGCATTGATGGGCAGCACTAATGGGCAGGCACTAATTGGCACTGAAAGGCATCACTAATGGCCACTGATTTGTGTCACTGATGGGCACTGATTGGTGTCATTGTTTAGCACTGATTGGTGTTACTGATGGCCACTGATTGGGGGTACTGATTGGCGGCACTGGGGGGGCTTTACTGTAATCAGGGCACTGATGATCAGTGCCCTGATTACATGTCCGGGTGTTCTCTGCGAGGAGATGTCGCTGATCAGAACGTGTTTCGTAAAAGCGCGACCACACCCCCTTTAAACCTAATAAAATAATGCTGCACTCAGAATTGCCTGGTGCTTCTCTTCCTTTTCTGTCCTTGTCTTTCCTCACAGTGATATGGCCCCCCAGCCCGCACCTGAATCATCCTCACTCCCTCTTCAGCATTTATCTCAGACTCATATTTCACAGGGGCTCATCCCCTAGAACTCATTTGTACCTTTTTACATGCTTTTTATCATTGTTCTTTTGACAAACTATTATACTTATGCATGCCTTCCAATATTTTCTTAACTATCAGACTTTCTAGCGCTGTGCGGTTCACCAGTTTTTGTGTTTTTTTTTTTTTTTTTTTCAAATCTGTAATTATGCCACACTTGGCTGACTACAAGAACAGCTGCTGTAAAAAGCAAAATACCTTTTTTTCTTACAGTCAGTGAAACATCTGAATGTCTTAAAATGTCTAGGAACAAGGCACAATTCTTGACCAATGTTACCTGGTTAATATTTGCTATTCTTTTTGGGGTCCATAATATTACACAAAGTGTTTCCATACACTGTACAAAGACAACGTTAGCATCGATTTTATGGCTTTAAAAGAGCTGCAACTAAAAAGATGCAAAAACAACAACTAAATATTTATGCCTCACTATTAACCCCAAAACATTTGGGAAACTCTAGGGCACTACCCTGAAATTAAATGTCATATGCAACGACAAGCCAGCAATAAAATATAGCCTTCCAACCAGCAATGAATTACACCCCTAAGTGAAGTGAGCTTTGATAATATGGCTGCATTTTGTTATGCCCTGTACACATGATCGGATTTCTGACAGGATCAAATCCCATGGATTTTTTCGGCGGATATCCGGTGAAGCTGACTTTCATCAGTCTTGAATACACACTATGAGGCCGCGTACACACGTCCGAGAACCTCGTCGGGCTAAACCCATCGTTCCGCTCGACGAGGTTCCCGATGAGCGGTCGGAAAAGCTCGTCGAGCCAAAGTCCTCATTGAACAACGAGGAAAAAGAGAGCGTGCTCTCTTTTTTGGCTCGACGAGCTTCCCGACGGGACACTCGTCGGAAGTGTACACACGATCGAGCTTCTCGCCAGAATATGTCTCCCAGCGAGCTTCTCGCTGGATTCTGCCGAGAAGCTCGGTCGTGTGTACGGGGCCTCAGACTAAATTCTGACCATGCCAAAACGCGGTGACGTAAAACACTACGACGAGCCCAAAAAAAGTTCAATGCTTCTGAGCATGCGTCGACTTGATTCTGAGCATGCATGGATTTTTCTCTGATGGAGTTCCACACAGAGGATCGAAATTTCCTAACAATTTTTTATCCATAGGAAAAATTTAAAACGTGCTTTTCTTTTTTTACACTGATAGGGCCACACACGATCGGTTTGTCCAATGAAAACAGTCCATCTGTCTTTTTCATCGGACAAACCAATCGTGTGTACATGGCTTTACAGTTCTCTTGGTGCTTCTGCCCAAAGTGGGGTAAGTTGAGGTTGTGTGGGGTTAGGGTGACCACATTTCTAAACTACCATTCAGGGACACCCTCCCACAGCACAGTGATTGGACACAAGAGGTGGGATTTATGATTTCTCCAATCACAAGCAGGGGCGGGATTGTGCTCCTCCAGGCATTCCCGGCCAGGACAAGTACAGTCATTGAGTAAAGCGGTGAAGTGGCGGCCTTTCTTGGGGGCATCAGATTGGCCCCGGGGGGGGGGGGTGGCTGTGCCAGTTTCATTACGGGAAATCCGGGACACGTGGTCACCCTATGTGGGGTTGATGTCATCCTATTAAGAAAAAAAAGGTGAGCAAATTTCTTGGGGGAAGTCAGGCTGTAGCCACTTCATCTATTTACTTCAATCTATGTAGTCACTACTCACTATCACAATGGCTGGCACAAACAGGGGTAAAGACTGAGGTGAGATAGAAGAAATTATGGTGGTAATAAAAGAGCACAAACACATATATGATGAAAAAGAAGATGGGCTGCAAACACATGGCTTGTATCAGAAGCGCCACTGTAAAAAAATATTGCAAAATATTACAATGAAGGGAAGGGGACGTGTATTCAGAGCTCTAAACATGATACTTCCAAAATGCACCATATATAATTTATTGCTGGAGATACCAAGTACACCATCTACCTACCACCCTTCCCATCCACCCTTACAACACTGAGAGACACACATAGAAGTGATTTACTAAAGGCAAGTGCACTTTGCATGTGGAATTGCTCCAGTCCACAGCTTAGAAAATGAGGAGAAACTCTGCTGACTTGCATGATACAATCATGTGTAAACATTGGGCTATTTTGCAAAGTGAAGCTTTACTTACTCATTTACTAAGCTCTGGAGCAACTGCAGTTGCAAATGCACCGTCTATTTGTCTTTAGTAAATCAACCCCATAGCCTATGTATGTGAATGATCTTTCACAGCATATGCACTTGAAGACAAGATAATTAAAGGGGTTGTAAAGATTTGTGTTTTTTTTACTTTAATGCATCCTATGTGTTAAGGTAAAAATACACCTGGCAATCACCGGCCCCCCAGTCTCTCGCTTTACTTACCTGAGCCCATTTGTCTCCTCTGCACGGAGTCTCGGCTTTGAGTGGATAGATTGATAGCAGCGCAGCCAATGGCTCCCACTGCTGTCAATCAAAATCCAATGACACGGGCGCTGGCAGTGGAGCCTAGTCATACACTTACCGTCTATGGACGCCGAGTGAATGACTCAGAAGCGTGCCCGCAAGGTAACCCCCTCGGCAAGTGCTTCTCCAAGGGGGTTATCTAATGCTGGGAGGAGCCACGAGAGCTGCCGAGGGACCCCAGAAGAGGATGTTCGGGGACACTCTGTGCAAAACGAGCTGCACAGTGGAGGTAAGTCTGACATGTTTGTTATTTAAAAAAAAAAGGAACCTTTAGTATCACTTTAACCACTTAAGACCCGGACCAAAATGCAGGTAAAGGACCTTGCACCTTTTTGCGATTCGGCACTACGTCCTTTTTTCCCCACAAATAGAGCTTTCTTTTGGTGGTATTTGATCACCTCTGCGGTTTTTATTTTTTGCGCTATAAACAAAAATAGAGCGACAATTTAAAAAAAAATTCAATATTTTTTACTTTTTGCTATAATAAATATCCCCCAAAAATATATAAAAAAACATTTTTTTTCCTCAGTTTAGGCCGATACGTATTCTTCTACATATTTTTGGTAAAAAAAATCGCAATAAGCGGTTATCGGTTGGTTTTCGCAAAATTTATAGCATTTACAAAATAAGGGATAGTTTTATTGCATTTTTATTAATTTTTTTTTTTTTACTACTAATAGCGGCGATCAGCGATTTTTTTCGTGAATGCGACATTATGGCGGACACTTCGGACAATTTTGACACATTTTTGGGCCAATTGTTATTTTCACAGCAAAAAATGCATTTAAGTTGCATTGTTTACTGTGGAAATGACAGTTGCAGTTTGGGAGTTAATCACAAGGGGCGCTGTGAATTTTAGTGTTCCCTGTGTGTGTGTTTACAACTGTAGGGGGGTGTGGCTGTAGGTGTGACGTCATCGATCGCGTCCCCCTATAACAGGGATGACGCGATCGATGCTGCGGCCACAGAAAAGCACGGGGAAGCCGTGTTTACACACGGCTCTTTCCGTTCTTCAGCTCCAGGGACTGATCGCAAAAGAGGAAATAAAACCCATCAGGGTTTACTTCCCGCTTAAATCTCAGAAGCAAATAAAATCCACAGGACATATAAAGAACATGGCCCACATTTGTATGTTTATGGTTGTTACCCGCGCAGACTCACGGACATGAGGTGAGCTGGGAAGAGTCGGCCCAGTGACGTGTAGTACCGCACACTGAACCGACAAAGAGCATGTGTGAGTGAGCTGCTTAAATACCCTCTGGGCTCCTCCCATAAATTCAGGCCACCATACTGGCCTTCTTATTTGTCCAATCACGATGTGTGAAACAATTAGAACAAACATAGAAGTGTTGCTAAACCCAGGACCCTGAATTCAGTATATCTGGTTCTCCACAGTACACAGAACATGGAAATGCAATTATTTTAATAAATATAAATTGCTAAATACCTTTTCTCATCACCAGTATATAGCAGTCTTGTGACTTCTATGAGTGTCTGGTTAAAGCTTGTAGGAGGAGTTTTCATTCTGCACTGACTGTCCTATCAGGATGCAGGACCCCTGACTCTCTATCTGATTGGCCCTGTGCTCATCGCATGCACCCTCCCAAGAAAGAACTCTCTAGCAATACACACAAATTTGAGCATGTGTAGCCTGTCCCCGACTCTCTGTACTATCAGAAAATATATTGGTGACAGTGGAAGGAGGAAAGGATCAAACAGCCTTTTTACACAATGCAGAGGATTAACCCCTTAGGTTCCACAGTGAGTATAACACGCATGCTATGGTGCATATACAGACTGATTTTACTGTTGTGGGTTTAGTAAGACTTTAATTGGGCCGGTTCAGTAGATGTAGAAATCCTTCTTCAAAAGTCAATTTCAGTTCCTAGCTCTAATTTTGTTAAAATTTGATGTAGCATATATAATTGCAAGCCATTTTGTAATTTAGGGTTATAAAAATGACCTTTCTATTTCAATCTTCAGATGCTGTAATTTAATAAAATTATCCAAAAAATAAAATTGTTGCCTTCTTGCAATATGGCAACCTGGAAGTGTTATGTACACTGTCAGTGTGCTGGATGCCTTCAGATATATAATTTCCCACTTGTGTGATTGGCACGTTGCTTTTATCACATGTCTGCTCTGAGAAACATTTTAGGCACCCCCGGCAATATGTTTCTAGGGCCCTTCCATTTCTGAAGTGATGCAGACAGATTTGTTGTTGTAGCCCTGAGATTGTACTAACGAAGGCTGACCTTCCTATCATAAATCAGTTAGATTATTGCTACTGGAATTTGCAGTGTGTACCTGCTTAGTAGGTTAAGTGAATGTAAATGCTAATTGGAAATATTTAGTTTGACAACGCACTGTGCAACATAAAATTCCATTATTATTATTATTATTATTACTATTTTGTTTTCATCTTTTTTTATCTATGTTTGCATCCTAGTGCTGTTGATCTACTCCAGTCTCTCTGTAGTCGCTTCCTGTCTAAATGCACAAGCGCCAATGGCTGCTGCTTGTCATTACTCATAACAGGCTCTCTACTAGAGAGAACAGCAGAAGACTCGTGCACATTGAGCATTAGCACAGTTGCTTATAGTCTCCATTGGAAGCAATTGCAAAAGGGTGACAACACAGGAGAACAATTAGGAGACAGGAACAGAACGTTTTCATCCCATACCGGTTAGTGCCTAAACAATTATATTCATGGAAAGATCACCAGGAGTTATTTTAATTCAATAATTTTTTATTAAGTTTATAGGAACAGAAAGTAGGAGACAGATACACTACATAACATACAAATTGTTTGCACAGGTTAGACTGGGAATAAAACATTCCAGCAACAATAAAAATAATAAAACAGGGCTGATTTTACATATACAAGGGGTCATTCTTCAACTTCACATAGCCCTACTTCGCGGAGAGCGCCACATGCCTGAACATGGAGACCTGCATATTTGTGTCAAAGCAGTAGCCATTGCCAGCCCCTTGCGATCCCTCTCATTGGTCGCGGTAGCTAACTTATCGGCATTAAGTAGTAACCTTGAACTCTGACCACATTACACAGTCCCTGTCTCTCATGTTACCTCCACTACTAGTCACGGAATGTTGAGAAAGTTAAGTATAATAGTTTCCATGTGTAAACTAAATATAATAGAACAAAGTAGGCAGTGCAAATTAACCCCTGCCCCACAACAATACATTTCACAACTATAACAATGTTAACTGCCCTAATTACCCTATTTGGTCAAGATCACCCTATAGTTTGCTGATTAGACATCCATTGTATTCAATTGTTAAATTTTCCAGTCTCTCCATGGAGCCCAAAGTTTGGACACTGTTTCATATTTCCCTAATGCTGAAGCATGTAGGATTTCATATGTGCTGTGCGTTTGTACTGTGTTTATTATTTCCGCTAATGATGGAGGAGCAATATTTTTCCAATGTCTAAGGATTACTAGGCACGCAGCCAAGAGAATATGTAAAACCACTGTGGCTTGGGAAGGGGGTACCCGTTCCATACCAATGGACAATACAGGGAGTGCAGAATTATTAGGCAAGTTGTATTTTTGAGGATTAATTTTATTATTGAACAACAACCATGTTTTCAATGAACCCAAAAAACTCATTAATATCAAAGCTGAATATTTTTGGAAGTAGTTTTTAGTTTGTTTTTAGTTTTAGCTATTTTAGGGGGATATCTGTGTGTGCAGGTGACTATTACTGTGCATAATTATTAGGCAACTTAACAAAAAACAAATATATACCCATTTCAATTATTAATTTTTACCAGTGAAACCAATATAACATCTCAACATTCACAAATATACATTTCTGACATTCAAAAACAAAACAAAAACAAATCAGTGACCAATATAGCCACCTTTCTTTGCAAGGACACTCATGCAGCCTGCCATCCATGGATTCTGTCAGTGTTTTGATCTGTTCACCATCAACATTGCGTGCAGCAGCAACCACAGCCTCCCAGACACTGTTCAGAGAGGTGTACTGTTTTCCCTCCTTGTAAATCTCACATTTGATGATGGACCACAGGTTCTCAATGGGGTTCAGATCAGGTGAACAAGGAGGCCATGTCATTCGTTTTTCTTCTTTTATACCCTTTCTTGCCAGCCACGCTGTGGAGTACTTGGACGCGTGTGATGGAGCATTGTCCTGCATGAAAATCATGTTTTTCTTGAAGGATGCAGACTTCTTCCTGTACCACTGCTTGAAGAAGGTGTCTTCCAGAAACTGGCAGTAGGACTGAGAGTTGAGCTTCACTCCATCCTCAACCCGAAAAGGCCCCACAAGCTCATCTTTGATGATACCAGCCCAAACCAGTACTCCACCTCCACCTTGCTGGCATCTGAGTCGGACTGGAGCTCTCTGCCCTTTACCAATCCAGCCACGGGCCCATCCATCTGGCCCATCAAGACTCACTCTCATTTCATCAGTCCATAAAACCTTAGAGATATTTCTTGGCCCAGTCTTGACGTTTCAGCTTGTGGGTCTTGTTCAGTGGTGGTCGTCTTTCAGCCTTTCTTACCTTGGCCATGTCTCTGAGTATTGCACACCTTGTGCTTTTGGGCACTTCAGTGATGTTGCAGCTCTGAAATATGGCCAATCTGGTGGCAAATGGCATCTTGGCAGCTGCACGCTTGACTTTTCTCAGTTCATGGGCAGTTATTTTGCTCCTTGGTTTTTCCACACGCTTCTTGCGACCCTGTTGACTATTTTGAATGAAACGCTTGATTGTTCGATGATCACGCGTCAGAAGCTTTGCATTTTTAAGAGTGCTGCATCCCTCTGCAAGATATCTCACTATTTTTGACTTTTCTGAGCCTGTCAAGTCCTTCTTTTGACCCATTTTGCCAAAGGAAAGGAAGTTGCCCAATAATTATGCACACCTGATATAGGGTGATGATGTCTTTAGACCACACCCCTTCTCATTACAGAGATGCACATCACCTAATATGCTTAATTGGTAGTAGGCTTTCGAGCCTATACAGCTTGGAGTAAGACAACATGCATGAAGAGGATGATGTGGTCAAAATACTAATTTGCCTAATAATTCTGCACTCCCTGTATAGCCATAGCTGGGTGAAGCGGGACCTCCACATCTGAGATTCTAGACAATATCCCTTCCTCTTGAGACCATAAATGTCTGATATTTGGGCATTCCCACATAATGTGAAAAAGTGTGCCCCTCTCCCCACATAGCCTCCAGCAATCTGCCGAAGTGTTCGGGAACATCTTAGCCAGCCTGTGGGGGGTGAGGTACCAGCGGAGGAGTAGTTTTTGATGCATTTCCAGGAGATTAGTACTTTTGGTGCATTTTACTTGCAGTTTTATTGATTTTTCCCAAGAGTGGATTGGGTATTCCTCTCTGAAGTCCTGCTCCCATGCTACAATGTTTTGGGTTTTGAGCATTACATCTTTCTCCTGCAATCCCTTGTATAGAATAGTTATACCCTTAGGTTTGGCAGACGGCTGTTGAAAGAATCTGGTGATTCTAGCCGGAAGGTGAGTAGAAATCGGGGGGTTGTTTTTGATTAGTTGGGACACGTGAGTATGTTTGAACTGGTCGCCGGTCTGGAGTCCAAATTTCTGTTTCAGAGTCTCAAACGGCATGATATTGGTGTTCACCAATATGTCCTCTAAGTTTGTTATACCCCTCTCCAGGATTTAAGATTGATATCAGGGATTAGATTGTGGATTATGGTTATAGGGAATTTGAGCGCTTCGGTGGGTCCTGTCCAGCTGTGAGCTGTGCACAAGTGGATCCAAGCCCTCAGGGATGCTAATATGGGGGATGCATAATTTTTGTTCAGGGCCTTATTGAAGGAAGCTGACAGTAGGAAATTCTTAAGAGTTCCTCTAGGGATCTGTCTTTGTTCCAGGTCCTTCAAAGAGACATCGGAGTCCTGGTTGAACCAGTGGGTTAGTTGGGAGAGAATAGATGCAAAATAATAGTCCTGCAGATGGACATGGCCCACTCCTCCCGCCGTTCTACTCTTGATAATCTTGCTAAAGGCGCATCTCGCTCTCTTACCCTGGCACAGAAAGTTGTTTACAACAGCTTGTAAAGATTTGAAATAGATATTAGGTAGGGGTATGGGTAGGGTCCTAAATATATACAATAATTGTGGCAAGATTAACATTTTGAAGGCCGCCAGTCTCCCTAGCCATGAGAGTTCTAACACCGCTAATTTTTGAAGTTTAAGTTTGAGTGAATGCAGAAAAGGAATGTAGTTCGCAGTCACTAGATTTTCTGTGGTCGGGGTTAACATAATCCCCAGATAAGCGATTCCCTCTTCCCTCCACACATATGGGAATTTACTCTGCAGGGCCAGTTTCACTTCTTTGTTTACACCTATATTAAGTACGTGAGATTTAGTTTCGTTCACTTTATAATACGAAACAGTAAAAAAGGTCTGTAGGACCCTTTGTACGTTGGCCAATGATTCCTGTACCTCAGACAGTATTAAGATAATGTCATCGGCAAATAGACTTATGACATGTTTTTTAGGGCCCACTGTTATTCCAGTAATACGGGGGTGTGTTCTTATTCGAGCAGCCAGGGGCTCCATCATTAGATTGAAAATAAGTGGGGATAGGGGGCACCCCTGGCGTGTACCATTTGTGATTTGGAACGGGGTCGAAAGAGTGCCTGCTACATATACCTGGGCTGATGGACTTGTGTAAAGCGCCATTATGGCTGAGAACATCCAGCCCTGAAAACCAAACTTGCGCAGCACTTCGGCTAAGTATCCCCAGTGAATCCTGTCGAACGCCTTCTCTGCATCCAATGAAAGGAGCAGAGAAGGCGTTCCCCTGCGTCTGGCAATGTGGATCAAATTGACCAAGCGCCTAGTGGCATCAGCCGTCTGCCTCCCCCTGGTAAATCCCGTCTGGTCCACATCTATAATGTCTGGAAGTATAGTCATAAGCCTAGTGGCTAAGAGTTTGGCATACAACTTGATGTCGTTATTTAAGAGTGATATCGGTCTAAAGTTCTGTGGAACATCCGGGGACTTCCCTGGTTTTGACAATGCTATAATTGTGGCCTTGAGCATCTCCGGAGGGAATGAGGAAGACGCAGCAGCAGAACTAAAGACCCTAGACAAATGTGGGCAAAGAATGTCTTGGAACGTCCTATAATATTCACCGGTATACCCATTTGGACCCGGTGACTTGTTGGGAGGAAGAGATTGAATTACCTGTTGGACCTCTAGATCCGCAATGGGAGAATTTAGGTGCATAAGTTGGTCTTGTGAAAGCCTAGGAAGATCAATTTTTTGAAGGAAGTCATTTATGGTGCTATCCGTGGGTTGTGGGGTTGACTGGTCGTCCCTCAGGTTGTATAGTGAGCTGTAGTATTGACTGAATGCATCAGCAATTGCCTGAGGGTGCGTCTGTTTGGTCAAAGTGTGAGGTTGTAATATGTGTGGGATCTGAGTTTTAACCCTAAGTCCCTTCAGCTTGTTGGCCAAAAGTTTCCCAGCTTTGTTGCCGCTCGTGTAGTAGGAGAGTTTCAACCTCCTGGAGGCCTTCTCAAAGTCTTCGAGGAATTTAAGTCTAAGTTCCGTTCGTAGGTGGGATATTAGATTGGTCAAATGTTGGGAGGGTCGGGTCATGTTCTGCTTGTCCAAAATGTCTATCTGGGAGATAAGTTGCATAGTCTGCTGCTGCCTTTCCCTCTTGAGTCTCGCCCTTGTTGCATCATAATACCCCTCACAAACGCCTTATGGGCGTTCCACAGAACAAACGGATCTTCTACTGATCCCTGATTCAGATCAAAAAACTCTATTAACTTTTTTTCTATGTATGACCTGGTCGGTCCCGCTCTCAGCAGGACAGGGTTGGCCCTCCATAGGCAAGTAGGGCTGTGGGAGGACGCGTCCACCACTGTCAAGCTCACTGAGGCATGGTCCGACCAGGTGATGCTATTAATTCTGGCTGATTTACATTTGAATAGTAATAACTTGTCTACCAAAAACATGTCAATTCTACTATAAGAACCGTGTGCATAAGAAAAAAAAGTAAAATCTTTCTCATTGGCATTAAGGCACCTCCATGCATCAAATAGTTCGTGAGATTGCATGGCTCTTCTCAAAGAGGGTGGGGGTCTCCTAGGGGAGGAAGACAAGTCCATCAGTGGATCCATGGTCATATTAAAGTCACCACATACTACTAGCAATCCCTTCTGGATTGCCCTTATTTTGTTCATTATCCTGTGAAAAAATTTCAATTGTTTTACATTTGGAGCATAGATATTTGCCACAGTGTATGTGGTGGAGTTGATTTCGCACACCAGAATAAGGTATCGCCCCTGTGGATCAGGGATGGTGTTGTGGAGGCGAAAATCTACAGAGTCTCACACCATCACTCCCCTTTTTTTGACTTCCGCACTTGCCATGTAGATGTGGGGGAACTTAGGATGTGTGCATTTGGGAGGCGAGTTAAGTGTAAAGTGCGTTTCTTGAACACAGAGAATGTCACATTTATTCTGCAAAGCGTCCTTCCACATAGACCGCCTTTTAGCCGGGTGGTTAAGGCCTTTGGCATTCAAAGTGAGAAGGTTCACCGCCATGGTAGCTCTTATACAAGATGCCTAGAAAGATGGAGGTGTAGTAAGTCACTTACGTAATGTGGATGCTGCATCCGGAGATCCATGGGTGCAGAGGAGCTATTCAATCGTAGAGACGAAGTGAGTATTTTAGCATCTGATGTCTTGAGAGTGATGAGTATCTTGGTGACTCCGACCAGCAGGGCAAACAAGAACTGTTCAGGCAAAGAAAACATAAACAAAACAAAACGACAGTGGCTAGAGCCAAAGTTCAGGTGTAACGAGTGTGACGTTTGGTCACTCAAAGGGTACTTTGGGGGTAAAAGAAAAAAAAAAGAAGCACTTGGAGCTGTGGAAAGAAGGAAAATAAAAAAAAATAAACCTCCTTTCAGCAGAAAAAAATACTCAGGTTAGCTTAATCCTGATCAGGTGTGGGAACGAGCATTTCTGCGATCAACTGTACGCCATTCCTGGTCTTGGCCTCCCTTGTTGTTCGGTCGTTGTGAGTGAGGGTGCTGATCCGGAATTATCCCCCAGGATTGGAGCATGGCCAATCCCTTCTCCAGGGACTCCATCACATGTTCTCTCTCATCTTTTGTGACAATCAGTTTTGTTGGAAAACCCAATTTATAGGAAATGTTGTGGTTTCTAAGAGTCTTTGTTATTGTGGCAAGGTTTCTGCGTTTCTGCAGCGTGTACTGCGAGAGGTCAGCATAGAATTGGAGATCTGCATACTGGGTTGGCATCGCCTCGTTCTGGCGTGAAACCGTCATGAGTCTCTCTTTAGTGTGGTAAAAGTGAAGCCTGAGGATTACATCCCTGGGGATGTTGTCAGGAAGATAGGAGGGTTTGGGGAGCCTATGGATCCTATCGATGGTAAAGTCCAATGCAGACATGTCAGGTAGTACCGCAGTAAGCAACTGGGTCACATAGTCACGCAGCCCCTGTTGTTTAATGGCTTCAGGGATCCCCCTAATTTTGGGGTTGTTCCTCCTTGATCTATCCTCAATTTCTGCTAATTTGGCTTTTAGTGAGTCTACATCCTCCTCAGTATTCTCGTTAGCATCTACCAAGGCATTGATAGTGGAGGCATATTCCCCCATCTTTGTCTCCACATGCGATACCCTGTCAGCCACATGATTCAAATCAGTGCTGAATCTGTGTACACACGAAACCATGTCCGAGTGGAGGGAGCTCCTGAGGGACACTAACATTTCCTTTAGTACCGTGTCTAGCACAGGCTTGTTGGTAGTGGGAAACGTATCAATGGAGTCAGGTAGCTCCCTGGTGTCATCCCCTGACTCAGAATGCGTGCTCACCTCATGGACAACCACCGCTGCATCTAGCCGGCTCCTCGTCTTTTCAGGGCTGCCAGAAGTCGGAGTAGCTGGTGAAGAGTTCAGGCTCCTGGGTGGGCTGCTGCGTTTGTTCGATTTCCCCGTCGGGAACGAGTCTTGTGGGTTTCTGTGGAGCGGTGTGGAGAACACGCCCGCGCCATCTTGTTTAGGCCCCAGCGCGAAGAACTCCGTGAGTTTAAGCGGGCGGTTTTCCTCCTTCTTTCGCAGACCCATGGTTGGTATGGCTTCCTCGGCTCCCAGGGAGGTAGAACGCCGCGTTGGGGTGCTAAAAACCCCGCTGGATGAGCTGCTGTGGGCTGCTGATTGTCCGCTAGAACCGGAGCTCGGCTACAACGCGGCCATCTCTGTCTCCGGCTAGCTCCGCCCCCACCAGGAATTATTTTAAAGAAACCTACAAATGCCTTTCTTTGATAGAAAATTGGATGTCAAAGAGTTATCTTAAACTCAATGGCTCAAAAACAGAACTTCTCCTGTTTCAGGCCAATCGGAAGATTCAATCCGCAACAACATGGAAGACCCTGCCTATTCTGGGTCAAACCATCACCCCTAGCACCAAAGTCAAAAGTCTCGGAGTCATCTTCGACACCTACATGACAATGGATGCACAAATAGGGTCAGTAGTCAAAGGATCTCACCATCTACTGCGCCTACTTCGTAGACTCACTCCCTTTATACCAAAAAAAGTCATAGCAGTTGTGGTGGGAACAATTATCAACTCCAGACTTGACTATGCAAATGCCCTCTACCTTGGACTCCCAAAGTACCAAATCCCTCGTCTGCAAGTCGTTCAAAATACGGCCGCTCGACTTGTGACTGGGAAAAAACCATGGGAATTAATCTCACCTTCACTGAGATCCCTTCATTGGTTGCCTGTAAAAGACAGAATCACTTTCAAGGCACTCTGTCTAACGCATAAGTGCATTCTGGGAAATGCACCCCAATATCTATGCGAAAAAACTAAAAGCTTACAACACCAATCGCATTCTGCTATCCACCAATCAAAATCTACTCCAGATACCCAAAATCAGATACAAGTCCAAAGGAGAAGGAAGATTTGTGGTCCAAGGTCCCATACTTTGGAACACTCTACCAACCAGCATCCGGTTGGAGGTAAACCACCTGGCCTTCAGGAGAAAGATTAAAACCCATCTCTTCTGAGGGCCTAGGGAATGGATACCAAGCGCCCAGAGGCTATTCAGTTTGCATGTGTTGTGCTATATAAGTTTCTTACTCACTCACTCACTAAAAAAATAAATAAAAAATAAAATGATTTGAAGTCACACTATCACTTACATAGTTACATAGTAGGTGAGGTTGAAAAAAGACAAAAGTCCATAAATTCCAACCTATGTGTGTGATTATATGTCAGTATTACATTGTATATCTGGACAGAACTGGACAGCATACTCCAGAGTCTTGTAGAATGGGAGAATTATCGCTTTATCCCTGGATTTAATCCCTTTTTTAATGCATGCCAATATTATGTTTGCTTTGTTAGCAGCAGCTTGGCATTGCATGCCATTGCTGAGCCTGTCATCTACTAGGACCCCTAGTATATCAGGACATGATATTTTAGTAATTGGGTTTACATCTACTTTAAATGGTACATTTTAAAAGTGGTCTATAGATATAACCAAAAACCCAACTAAGGAGGAAAAGGGGACAGAGGGATTTGGTTCAAAATGGGGCAGTTTATCCAAGTAAGGTCCCTTTCACACTACCGCGACTTTGCCATAATTTCGCAGCCACGATTTTTATGCAATTTTGCTGCAATTTCAGAGAGACTTGAGGTCTGCAGGACCTCAACTCACATCAAAGTTGGACCAAAATAGTGCAGGGGACTACTTTGAAGTCGGCACGACTTGAAGTCATACTGATATGAGTGGTAGTCTTTGGATATCATGGGAAACAACTTGTCATACGACTTTGCAGTCCCAAATCGTAGAACAAGCTGTACAAGTCTGAAAGGGGCCTAAAGGACTGATTGCTATGTTACAGTTCCACAACATTGTATCTTATTCAAATTATTTCAAATAGTCTATAAAAAAACAGCTTGATATTGAATTTATTTATTTACAGAATTGTATGTTTTGTCTTAATACCTGAAAAATATTCATTCTAGGTATAATGATGTTTCTAAAGCTGGACTGAGGGTTTTAGACTCTACAAAAGAGCCACAAGCTGTCCAATGCCAGTCTAAAAGCCCAGATCTCTTCCATGTATAATGTGTAGGATGCCATGCCTTTTTTTCAAGCTTGTTAAACAACTGATAAAACTCAAGGCATGTAATTACTGAGATTAGAACCCTAATTTTACTTTCCCGCACGGACTCTTATCTCCTATTTGTCTGTTTACCCCAATTATACATATCACTAATTATAAGCTTGGATAAGCATGCCATAATCTACCTAGAGAATAATGAGAAAATCAGAACTGAAACAGCTATATTTAAACTTGGATGTGTTATAACATAAAAAAAAAAAAAAAAAAAAAAAATGTTATTGTATAAACTGAAAAACTTAAATAGTGTAAAAGATAGATAGTGCCAATCTGGATAATGTTCACATATATGGTATGCTAGGTTGTTTGTTTGCTCCCATTTTGGAGACAAAATCTTCATGGTAAAGCTATGTGAACAATGATGATCAAATAATGCGCAGCAATACATTTTAAAAACCATAATCAGTGATGGACAAATGTGACTAGCTTTGACCCAACCGTACAGGGACAACTTTCTACATAGCCAACCTTGTCCATGGCCAAGTACCTGTACATTATTTTGTGGATAGTAATGCAGTTTTGTGTATAAAGGAAAGCTTGCTGCCTTCCCACCTGCTGGAGTCATGTTGCTACTACTACAAAGATATAGGCCCAGATTCACATACATCGGCGCATATATATGCCGCCGCAGCGTATGTCTCCCAACTCTGCACTGGGGTAGCGTATATTCGTAGGTGTAAGTCAGCGTAAGTGGAAGTGGGCTGGAAGTGGGCATGATACATTTAAATGAAGCGTAACCCCATGCAAATGATGGGCCGAGTGTCACACAAGTACTTAAAACGAACTGCGCATGCATCGTGCCTTGGACGCATCCCAGTGCGCATGCTCACAATCACGTCGAAACAACTGCCTAAGATACGTCGAAACACTGCCTACAACGTGAACGTAACCTACGCCCAGCCCTATTCACGTACAATGTAAACTACGTAAAATTTGACGGCATTTGTTCCCTGGTCCATACATTTGCATGAGTTGCGCCTCCAATATGGGGAATAACTTTACGCTGGAAGTACGACTTATGCAAACCGCTCATGAATTGGCGTATCTCCCTCATTTGCATATTTGCATCGAAAATCAATGGGAGCGACACATGCGTCCAGCGTAAATATGCGCCCACTATACGCCGGCGTAGGAAAGTTACGTCAGGCAGGTGAAGCCTATTTTTCGATGTATCTAGCTTTGTGGGTCGGCGCATAGTTACGACGGCGCACATTTGTACTTAGGTCTGCATATCTGGAGATACGTTGGCGTAAGTTCTTTGTGAATCTGGGCCTTAACATTTTAATTAGAGGAACACTGTACTGTGTACCTAAAAGGTACACATTCAGGGTCCATACACATAAAACCAATCTACTTGCAGAGTATGGTGGAAGTTTTCCCTACTTCTAGTTGCTGGTTCTACTGTAGGTGTACTGACACAGGTGGGAAAATGTTCCTAATGCCCCATACACACGATCGGAAATTCCGACAGCAAAAATCAGATGTGAGCTTTTGAACGGAAATTCCGACCGTGTGTCGGAATTTCCGCCAACAAAAGATTAAGAGCTGGTTCTCAAATTTTTCAATGGAAAAAATACATATCGGAAAATCCGATCATCTGTAGCAATTCCGACAAGCAAAATTCCGACGCATGCTCAGAAACAATATGACGCATGCTCGGAAGCATTGAACTTAATTTTCTTGGCTTGTCAAAGTGTTGTACGACACCGCATTCTTGACGGACGAAAGTTCAGAGAAGCTAGAGCGGAATTCCGTCTTAAAAACCATCCAAGGTTTTTCCAACGGAAAATACGATTGTGTGTATGTGGCATAAGCCTCTCTATCCTATCTCATTGTGGCTATGAACTCTGATCCCGTTAGTGTAATACTAAAACATCACATCTGCAGTAGTGTGATTTGTACAATTCTCATATAAGACATTTTTGAACATAAGAAAATGATAAGGCTGGTCATACCCTGTAAGTTGTCTCCTGTTTAGCCCCATGGGGTTGTTTGAACCAACTGAATATATGGTTAATTGTTTGTCATTATATATACTGTATATATACACTGGTCAGCCAAAACATTAGGATCACTGACAGGTCAAGTGAATAACATTGATTAACTCATTACAATAGCACCTGAAGGTGAGTGGGATATATTAAGAAACAAATAAACATGTTGTCCATGAAGTTGATGTATTGAAAGAAGAAAAATGGGTATCACAGTGTTGTGTATGGGGCTGCACATCCACAGACCAGTCAGGGTGTGCATGCTGACCCGAGTCCACAGCCAGAGGGGCCTACAATGCGCACATCAGCATTAGAAATGGATCAATGAAAAAAGGTGGCCTGGTCTGATGAATCACACCTTCTTTTATATCATGTGGTTGGCTGGGCGCATTTGAGATGGCACTAAAATGCAATATGGGAAGAAGGCAAGTCGACATAGGCAGTGTAATGCTTTGCTGCAATGTTAAACCTTGGTCTTGCCTTTTAGTAGATGTTACTTTGACATGTATTACCTACCTAAACATTGTTGCTGGCCAAGTACACCCCTGATGGCCAACATTCCCTGATGGCAGTGGCCTCTTTTAACAGGATAACTTGCCCTGCCTCATTGCAAAAATGGTTCAAGATTGGTTTGGGGAACACAACAACAAGTTAGAAGTGTTAACTTGGACTTCAAATTCTCCAGATCTCAGTCTAATCAAACATCTGTGGAATGTGCTGGAAACAAAAGTCCGATCCATTGAGGTCCCACCTCTCAACTTACAGGACTTATAGGATCTGCTAGTGATGACTTGGTGCCAGATACTACAGCATACCTTTAGAGGTTTAGTGGCATTCATGCAGCAATGGGACAAGGCTGTTTTAGCGTCGATAGGGGCTGTTTTTGGCAGCAAAAGGGGGACCTATTCATGTTGGACCTAACAAAAAGAGATTTACAGCATTATGGTGAATGTCTTATTGCCCATTATCCAATCATTGCCTTTTCTATACAAAAAAGAAACCAAAGATTTTACCATGCCTGTGTTACATCCACCTGTTGTAACATCTGAAGACTATTTTAAAGGCACTGTCATCACTTAAACCCCTAGTCAAGTAGATATCTCTCCCTGTTTTCTCTGCAGGACATCTGCCTATCTATGACCAGACTTACACCACGGAGACCTGCTATTAGGATTAGTAGATTTCTATGGAAACTGTTTTCTCTAGTAACTATCTCTTCTATCAACTCTAATTCACTCTGTAACTGCTCACAATAAATCTTATCATCTTCACCTATAACTTCTCCTCATAAACCTTTTTTGTAATGGATCCTATAATATCTTACAATAAATTTCATTTACGAGTGTCTACCTAATCCCTTCCCTATACGTGTTTATCAGAGGGTCTGATACAAAAAAAAAAGGCCACTTTTTTTTTGAAGAGGTAATTAAATTAATCTAAATAATGATGCACTTTAGAAAAAAATCTAACCAATGAATTCCTTAGATGCAGAAATGCAGTCAAAATTATGCAGAGCAGATTGCTTCAGAAATACTAGTACTATAGCCATGCATTACCAAATAACTGTGATTATGATGATTCTGGTTTGTTGTACAGATAATTAATTAAAACTGACTTCTAAATGTAGTGACTTTCAAGCAGGGACAGTACCCAAACAAGCTTATTTAATTCCTCCATCATAATTGTCACTGTGGCTGCTACACTCCCTTCTAGATCCAATATTTACTGATCAGATTTTCAATTTTTATGCAGTTAAATGCGTGATTGTACTCTGCAAAATTTCCTTTGAATAGGACATCCGACGGTTGTTGGCTCAAACTTGTCTTGCATACACACGGTCTTACAAATGTTGTCGGGAATTCCAAACGTCAAGAATGCGGTGACGGACAACACGTACGACGAGCCGAGCAAAATGAAGCTCAATAGCCATTGCGGCTCTTCTGCTTGATTCTGAGCATGCGTGGAATTTTGTGCATTGAAATTGGCTACACACTATCGGAATTTCCGACAACACCTTTTGTTTAAATTTGGGAACCAGCTCTCAAACATTTGTTGTCAGAAATTCAGACAGCAAATATCCGATGGAGCATACACACGATCGGATTTTCCGACAACAAGCTAACATTAAACATTTACACGGCAAAACACTCCTATTTTTGAAGCACAAATGTTGCCAACCCAACTGGTGGTTTGCCAACCTGGTTAGTGTGTATCTTATCTATGAACACAGAAGCTCCAGGTCCTGACTCAGATCTTCTAAAGGACTTAGGACATTTTCCCAGTACCTATCTGACACAGCTGAAAGAGGTGGGTGTCTAGTTGCCCGATTTCAAAGCTTTGTGAACTGCCTTTAAAGTAAAAGCAGTTTTTATAATAATAATAATAATATTTTGAGTGAACTGTCTCAGAAAATTAGTTTTGCCTTTGTCAGAACATTTGGGGTTAAAAGAATATATATATATATATATATATATATATATATATATATATATATATATATATATATATATAGGCCTTTATATTATGTATATATTTTACATGGATGTTATAAACAATACCAAAGCCATTTAAACTTGAAATTAAGTTCGTAGCTCATGAATAGACAGTGTTACAAGAAGTTTCACAAGGAGTCTGTCTGTATCATCTTCTCAGACCATCTCCTAGGTTATAATTCAAAGGTTTAGACACTGAGGCCTCGTACACACGAGGGGATATGTCCGCTTAAAACGGTCCGATGGACCGTTTCAGCAGACATCTCCGCTCGTGTGTATGGGCTAGCGGACAGATTTCTCCACCCGACAGATTTCAAAGCATGCTTTGAAATCCATCCGGTGGAATCTGTCCGCCCGACATGTCTGCTGGTTAGTACACTTACCAGCAGACATGTCGTCCCCCACCGCCGCCGAATGGATTCGGCGCATGCGCGGAAGTGTTTAACTTCCTGGTGCGGTGACGTGGCGGTGACGTGGCGGCGTCAACGTCACCGCCGCATCACCGCGCCGTCCGGCGGCGGGGAATTTGATCCGATGGTGTGTACACTCCATCGGATCAAACTCCCGATCGGACATATCCGATGGAAATGGTCCGCGGACCGTTTTCATCGGATATGTCCGATCGTGTGTACGAGGCCTTAGGCCTCGTACACACGATCAAATCTGTCTGCTGGAAACGGTCTGCTAGACCGTTTCAGCAGACAGATTTGATCGTGTGTACAGGCGAGCCGACGGATTTGGCCACCCGACAGATTTGAAAGCATGCTTACCAATCTGTCGGCTGGGAACCTGTCCGGCCGACATGTCTGCTGGTTAGTACGCTAACCAGCAGACATGTCTTCTCGCACACGCACCGAATGATTTCGACGCATGCGCGGAAGTGTTTTACTCCTGGTGCGGTGACGTGGCAGCGTCAACGTCACCGCCACGTCACCGACACGTCAGCGCGCTGTCTGCTGGCGGGGATTTTGGTTTGCTCGTGTGTACACGCGAGCAAACCAAAATGCCAGCAGACAGATCTGTTCAAATCGGTCGGTCCGACCGATTTGAACAGATAGATTGCCTCGTGTGTACGAGGCCTAATTGATAAGGGGAGATTGCACAGACAGTGTATCGTTTAGAGAATCATATTTCAAGTGAGCTTACAAATCTAATAAGTATTTCAAGAATAAAACCACAAAACAAAAAAAGGAGCTTATTCAAATATGACTAAATTAAACTTATTATAATATTACTCAAGTACAAGTAGTTTATTAACCAAAGGTATATTGTATTATTATATTGAAATACTTATATACATAATTCATCGAATAATGTCATATATATTAAATGATGTATGTTAAATAATGCTTCTTTCATAATACAGTGTATCTGTATAAGTTATTCATATATAAACCTGATTTAATACATACAATGCAACTGTTTTTCTTGTCGTTAGAATTATGACTTTAGTTTCAAACAATTTAACTAATAGCTCCAACTAATTATGTGGGGTAAACTTTCCCAAACCATATATTTCTGGCTACCCAGAGCAGAAAGAGATCCTAGGCTGAAGGAAAAAGATCTCTTGATCTCTCTATCTCTCGGGCTGAAGGAAGAGACCTTGAAATGCAGAAACATAGAATGTTGGAAAGAATCCGGTGGAACTCATAAATTAAACTTTTTAAAAAGACAGAACTCTTAAGTCATGGTAAAGTATTAATCTTTTTAGTAATTTAATTGTTTTTGCATATACATTACTAAAATCATTTAAAAATATATGACAGAGCAAATTGGAGTTGTATTATTTTTAACTGCAGTATAAAATAATTAATATTCCAGTTCAGCCAGCTGGCTGACCAAAAAAACTGTGTTGATTCCCCCATCCACTCAATAGCGATGATGGAGGAACCCTCTCTGATGTGCAATTATATGCTGATAGTGGGACTGCTTTACTCTCTCAATACACTGATCAATGCTGATTGATTGCATATGCTGATCAAATTAACATTTTTCAACATTCCCATTTGAGAGAAACCGATTGTTGGAGTAGGTTTTCTCTTGCAGGAACAGCAATAGATGGAACAAAATTCGGCTGGTCCATCTTTAACAGGCCAAATTTCGATCCATCTATGGCCAACTTTAATGTTTAGGTTTTTTGGCCTTCTGTGTTTTTTTTAAGGGCCCCTTTACACTGCTGTGTTTAAAAAGATGGTATGTATTTTTCAAAAACACATATTGCGTTTTTAATGTGGTTTTTTTTTGTGTGTTTTTTTTGTGCATTTTCTGGTTTTCTGACTGCCTTTAATGCATTCCTATTGACTTACAATGGATGGTGCCTTTTTGATACATTTAAAAAAAATGCAGCATGTTGGAGTTTTCAAGTCAGGCCGCGTACACATGATCGAATCTATCTGCTGGAAACGGTCTGACAGACCGTCCCAGGAGACAGATTCGATCGTGTGTACGGACGAGCAAACGGATTTTCCCAGCAGACAGATTTTAAAGCCTGCTTTAAAATCTGTCCGCTGGGAATCCGTCGGACCGATATGTCTGCTGGTTAGTACGCTAACCAGCAGACATATCTGCCTGCACATGCGTCGAATGGATTCGACACATGCGCGGAAGTGATTTACTTCCTGGTGCAGTGACGTGTCGGCATCAACATCATCGCCACGTCACCGCGCTGTCTGCTGGCGGGGATTTTGGTTTGATCGTGTGTACAGTGATCAAACCAAAACAGCCAGCAGATAAATTTGTTCAAATCGGTCGGTCCGACCGATTTGAACAGATTCATTTGCTCGTGTGTACAAGGCCTGACAGTTCACACATAGTCATCTGCAGTGATGTGAAGAGAGACAAAAGACTTAAAGGGAAATAGTTTTTATAGGCTTTTGTTGCCCTGGAAAAACAAAAGCACACCAGTAATGACGGGGCCTAAAATTTTTCCCCTTTTGTCTATTAGAAACTAAAGTGATAGGAAAACTTTTTAATGACAAAGCCAACACCACATTTGTGGGCAATGTGTGAGGGTTGGAATTTATGACAAGGTTTTTATTGCTGTCTATACCATTCTGTTTTTTCTGCAAACTGCACCCCCTATTTCTTGTGTGGGCATCACCAGAACCAGAAGTGAGGGGAAATCTCCCCAATGGTGCCACATATAGAAACTTAAATTATACAAAATGTAAAACCTAAAAAAAAATGCTAATTCTTCCCACATTTATCAAAAAAAATAAAAAATAGGAGATAGGCTTTAAATTATAACATAAATGCCAAAAGTGATGAGCTGGTGACATTTAGAAAAATATATAATGACAGTTACCCAGGCACTATTTACACATATCACTATGCCAAATACAAAACTGCCAGCTCTCAAGAAAAAATGCTAACCTTTCCAAACTTTCAAGCAATGGCCTGCAGACTTGTGTTTAGATATTTAAGCATAAGAATGTTTTGAGCAGTTGGCACAAACTGGGCTAAGTAGTTGCTGTGGCACTGCGTGGCACTGAATGGCATTTCTTACGCTCCCTTTCTCCCCTCCAGTTTGCTCACACAATGCCGATTTAATTAGCCTGTTATCTCACAGTGCCAGCTGCTCTCTCTAACATTGCACATTCACCAGAGAAAAGACACGAGTTGCCCAACCGAGAGAACGAGGCAGAGAAGTAGAGAGTAATGGAACCACAAGAGAAAGACAGACAGTAAATGAAAATGGGACAAATTACTGAGTGAGAAAAAAAAAATTCATAGAAGGACCTAAAAATATTTTGCTGACAGGGAATAGGCATTTTTGGATACTATTTTTGAACACAAATCCCATCTATTGTATAGTATAATGATGAATTTTAGTGTTTCCATTTTTTTATGATATACATATGTTTACAAACTTGTTTTTACGTCTTTTAGTTATAATTAACCCAAGGCACTTCAATTATGTAAAATAACTCTAGGATGAATTTGCATACCAATAAATACCGGTATATATTTTTAGGAAAATATAAGAATTTCTTGGTGCACTGTTTAAATAAACAACAAAAAAACAAAAACAAAACAGGAACACTTATACAGTAAAACCTTGGTTTGAGAGTAACTTGGTTTGAGAGCGTTTTGCAAGATGAGCAAAATGTTTTAATACATTTTGCCTTGATATACAAGCGATGTCTTGATATAAGAGTAGCGTCATGTCACAATAGGGTATAAAAGAGAAGAGAGGAGCCTCTAATGCTGTGTACACATGATCGGTCCATCAAATGAGAACGGTCTGATGGACCGTTTTCATCGGTTAGCCAATGAAGCTGACTGATGGTCCATCTCGCCTACACACCATTGGTTAAAAAAACGATTGTCTCAGAACACGGTGACGTAAAACACAATGACGTACTTTAAAAAATGAAGTTCAATGCTTCCAAGCATGCGTCAACTTGATGCGTCGATTTTTAACCGATGGTCGTTTTTTTGCTATCGATTAGGTATCCATCGGTTAAATTTAAAACAAGTTGGCTTTTTTTAACCGATGGTTAAATAACCGATGTCGCCCACACGTGATCGGTTTGGACCGATGAAAACGGTCCATCAGACCGTTCTCATCGGTTTAACCGATCATGTGTACGCGGCATAAGTGTAGCAATATGGTTACATTTAATGAAGGTACAACATTTAGCAACTTATTGCTACACTTAGAGGTGCCTCTCTTCTCTTTTATATGAAGTGCTGCTTGGACCTTGAAGAAGGGGACATACTCCGAAAGCTTGTTCTGAAAAATTGTATGTTAGTGCAAATAAAAAAAGTATCACGAACAGTACTCAATTTTCTCATACCCTGTAAAAAAAAATGCTTTGATATACAAGTGCTTTGATTATACAAGCATGTTTCTGGAACAAATTATGCTCGCAATCCAAGGTTTTACTGTATACTAGACATGTGCACACTGAAATATTTTGTTTCAGAATTTAGTTTTCGACCGAAAAATAAATGTATTTAGTTATTTCCCGAAATTTGTTTTTATTTATTTTGTTCTTTCTTTAAAAACTGCATTAGTCCGAAAATCCAAATTAATTAAGGTAGAATCTGTCATTAAAGGCTTATGGTGTCTGTTGTATGTTTAAAGACGTTTCAACGGAGCAGCTAAACTGCTCGACGCCACAATTGTACATTTCCCGTTGAATGTTCCGCCTACAAGCTATAGTAGAATTCTAATGTTGTATGACTAGTAATAATTATATTTATTAATTATTATTTTACTAGTCAACCAACAGTAGAATTTTTCTATAGCCTATGGGCGATTGGGCGGATGCAATTGACCGGAAATGTACAATTGCAGCGTCGTACAGTTTAGCTGCTTCTTCAAATCTTCTTAGAACTTTCGACAGACACCATAAGCCTTCAATAAAAGATTCAACGTTTGTACGTTTTTTGCTACTTCATCTAATCTTCGTCGTTCATGTTGAATTGTTTACCCCAACAGTCAGCCGACTTTCACATTCGTTTCTCCAAGTGCAAACTTCTAGCTATTTTACTGTTGCTCCTCTTTGGTTACAATCAGCCAATAACATTCATCAACATCATTATTTTTATTTTACTTCCCCCACCCAATTCCAGCAGCAATCTTTTCTCTCTATGTCGAATCTTTTCTCTCTATAATGTTGAATATTTTCTCTCTATGTCGAATCTTTTCTCTCTATAATGTTGAAAATGTTCTCTCTATGTAGAATAATCTCGGACTAATAGAGTTAAAGGGGTTGTAAAGGTTTGTTTTTTATTTTCTAAATAGGTTCCTTTAAGCTAGTGCATTGTTGGTTCACTTACCTTTTCCTTCGATTTTCCTTCTAAATGTTTTTTTTTTCTTTGTCTGAATTTCTCACTTCCTGTTTCTCCTCAGTAAGCTTGCCACCATCATCTGAACGGTGGTTAGTCAGCCAGAACAGCTTACCGAACAGCTTACTGACGAGGAACAGATAGTGAGAAATTCAGACAAAGAAAACAAAGAAAAAAAATTTAGAAGGGAAATCGAAGGAAGAGGTAAGTAAACCAACAATTCACTAGGAACCTATTTAGAAAATAAAAAACAAACCTTTACAACCCCTTTGGCAAATTCGACCATAGGTTCGATAGACATAGATTGTTATTGTCAGCGTCATGTCAAATCTCCAATCTATATCGAACTGTTGTCGCAACGAAAATGAAAATAAAGCATTTGTTTATGTCGGATCTTTGGTTTTCGGGTTCAGCGATTTCGTTATCGTTTGGTAAAACGATAACGAAAATACCTGAAATTTGGACAAAATGAACACACATGTTTACTGTATACAGATAGCGGGCAGGAAGGGCTAAGGTCTGGTTCACACCTATGTATTTTTAGTGTGTTTTCAGATTTGCAGAAACACACTACCGTCCATTTACAAATGTACAAATTAGGGTTGTCCAGATACCGATACTAGTATCGGTATCGGGACCGATACCAAGTATTTGCGGGAGTACTTGTACTCACGCAAATGCTCCCGATACCTAAATAGAATACTTTTTTTGTATTTATCAACATGTTCTGTGAAAATTCTTTGAGTTTTTTACTACTGCGTGATAAAAAAATAAAACATTTTTATTCATTTTTACTCATTTTTATTCTTTTATAATGTCTTGAGTTAGAGTTCTTCATATTTCTAAAGAAAATGTCCTTAGTCTGTATTGTGGTTTGAAAACTGTCACATGACATTTAAAAAAAGTATCGATATTCGGTATCGGCAAGTACATGAAAAAAAGTATCGGTACTTGTACTCGGTCCTAAAAAAGTGGTATCGGGACAACCCTAGTACAAATGCAGCAATTTAGAAATCAGATCAAAGGTTTAACACTGGGAATCACTTTTTGAAAGATAAAAAGTGCATTTTATTTACAAATATTTAGATCAGACCAAAATGAGGGACAAATGAAGGAGAAAGAGGGACAGAGGGACATTGTTTCAAGTCAGGGACAGTCCTTCGAAATCAAGGACAGTTGGAAGCTATGCACATCTGTGCATTTATTGAAAGGACCAGGGACTTTGGTTTTTGGTTCCGTAGACTTCAATGGATCAAAAACGTGTATTGAAAAATGCAAAATTCACCTGGAATATGCAAACTGCAACCTGCATAGGTGTGAACCAGGCCTTAAACTGCCATTGTGTAGCAGTGCCATGTAGGAAGCAGAGCCTGCACATATACAAGGGAAAAATATCTGTATTAATTACCATACATCAAGCTGATTTTTCTAATATCGTAATAAGAGTATGCATGTTTTTGATATACCGTATTTATCGGTGTATAACACGCACAGGCATATAACACACACTTTGGGCCAGATTCTCAGCGGCGCTACGACGGAGTATCTCAGATACCCCGTTGTATCGCCGTTTTTTTTGCCTCATATCTATGCGAGTGATGCTTAGCATCACTTTGGCATAGATACGCTTGAACATCCGACAAGTGTAATACCATTACACTTGCGGATCGTAGTTGTAATGACAACTCCGGCCACTAGGTGGCCTTTACGTTGTTTTCTCATTTGCCTATGCAAATGAGGCTACTACGCCGATTCCCAATCGCTTTAACGCCGCCCCGTCGTCGCGTACGTCGTTTTCGTTTGCGTAAGGTTACCCCTGCTTCTATGAGGAGTAACCTTACGAAGTACCGTCGGATGGCGTCGGGTGCCGTGGGATGCCATGTTAAGTATGGCGTCGGGTCAGCGTCGGCTTTTTCCGTTGCTTACGTCGTTTTACTAAATCGTTCGCGAATAGGGCATTGCGTAGTGACGATCACGTCGTTTTGACGTCGGTTTCAACGGCGCTTTCCGACGTGAGCTGGAGCATGCGCACTGGGCTTTTTCCCCGGCCGGCGCATGCGCAGTTCGTTCGACGCGGGGGCACGCTTAATTTAAATACAAGCCGCCCCATTTGAATTACGCGGGCTTACGCTGGGCCATTTTCGCTACGCCAACGCAAACTACGGAGCAAATGCTCAGGGAATACGGCACTTGCTCTAGTACGATGCGGCGGCGTAGTGTAAATGGCTTACGCTACGCCGGCGAATTTCTTAGAGAATCTGGCCCTTTAACTTTAAGAGGGAAGTTTCAGGAAAAAATCTTTCCACAGCGCCCTGCGTATAACACGCAAACACAGTTTACCCTCTATTTTCAGGGTAAAAAAGTGAGTGTTATACGCCAATAAATACAGTAACTAAAAAGATTCTTGTAGTAGGGAATACTATATCATGTTTATCAAGCCCATTAAAGTATAGATATTGGCCCTCAAATAGCAGAGCTAGTGGCATTGAGGGGTTGAAGTAAATCTAAACCCTAACTTTATAATAAATAGCAGTATGCTTCTAAAGCAGTAAATGTGACATTCACCAAATAATCACTGCAGGTGACGATTCGCTCACAGTGAATGTTTGATGAAAGTCACATTTATGCATTATAAATATACCACTAAGCACTGTATATCAAAAACAATTGCCTTTTATTTTTCAATTCTAAAATCCTGTTTTTGTTTTTTCATCCTTTTTATGCATCTCAGTGCTGCTGTTCTCCAGGCTCTTTCAGTCACTTCCTGTCTTGGTGTACTCATGCAAGCATTACACATTATTACTCAGTTCATAGAAACAACAGTGGGCCAATGAGTGCTTGTCGGGCAAGACAACAGCATAAAAAGCTGCACAGAAAGCCTATGCGCTAATTACTCACAGTAAAAAGTAACCTTAAAGTGGTTGTATAGTGATTTTGGTAACTTTTACCTACAGGTAAGCCTATAATAAGGCTTACCTGTAGGTAAAAAAAAAAATCTCCTAAAGGAGATCTCCTTTGGAAGATATTCCTCTTGCAATGAGCCGCTGACTGCAGCGGCGCATGCACACAGGGGATTTTCGGCTGAAGGCCCGGCAGACGCGGGACCTTGCTGGAAAGAAGTCTCCCACGTGCATGCGCAGGAGTGACGACATCCTGGCTTCAGGCACTCACATCGCTGGAGCCGCGATACCCGGAAGACACACCGAGGCAACATGTCAGCTACCTCGGCGTGGATCAGGAGAGTTACCGACGCCTCGTTCTAAGATAAGTATTTCAAAATGAGCTAGTATGTAGTGCATACTAGCTCTCTATGACTTTTGCCTTACAGGTGAGTAAAAAATAATAATAATTTGGGGCTATACAACCCCTTTAACTTACTGAGGCAAAGCATTAATGGGTATGCATGAGGAGCACTTTATCAAATGACTTGTCACTGCCATTGGTGGTAAATCAAAGTTTTTTTGTTTTTTTTTAACTGCAATTAATCGGTGTGATGTATTTTTTCCTAATTTTCCATATTTGCAGTGCTGCTAAGGTTTGTCCACCTTAATTTTTTATATTTTTGGAGGTAATTGTTGTAGGATGAGTTTTGTTTAATTGAGGATGTTAATACAGGAGCACAACTGGGGTAAGGAAATATCTGATTAGGGACCATGACAGGATCATCGGGTATACTTTATATAAAAATTGCAGATTTTAATTATTATAAACAACTTTAAAAACATTGGGCCAGATTCACAGAGCGATTACGCCTGCGCAACAGGAGATGCGCGTGCGTAAGTCTAAATGTGCGCGTGCGTTTCGATGCACGGCATCCCCAAAACGAGATACGCAAGAAATCTACTTTTTTTGGTCCAGCGTAACTTCGTTAGACTGGCGCATCCGTCCGCGCAAAACTGCGCTAGACAGACCATTGATTTGCTAGTCAAATATGCTAATGAGGGACTTACGGGGATCCACAAAAGAATGTTGGGGCAGCGCAGGCTACGCAGTGTGCGCAACAGCAAAATGTCCTGTCTAAAATTAGACCATATAAAAGCTGGTCTAAAAAGAGAAAAAAAGACTACATGTTAGATAAAGCAACACTGTTAGTGAGGAGCTCAGCAGTCACACGTGTTGCACAACAATCTGTATGCCAACATGCCAGGGGCATCGTCGCGCATAGCTATACTACTGACTTTAGATGAACAAAGAAGGAGGAGGGCACTGAGGATGGCACGGAGGAGGGCACGGGAGAGGATATACCGCACACGCATAGACCTGTTTGGCATGAGTGATTCTGAGGTGTATCGCATCTTCAGATTCACCCCTCATGCCATCATGGAATTAACCACAACCCTGCAGGAGGACATCACCAGCCCAACACAACGCTCACATGCAGTGCAGCCACTGGTCAAGGTCCTGGCAACACTCCATGTCCTTGCCAGTGGTCCTTTTCAGCGTACAAGTGGAGTGGTGGCTGGGATGTCACAATCCTCCATGAGCAGATGTGTGCACCAGGTTGTCCCTGCAATCCTCAGACGCATGGCCAACCAAATCATCAAACCCACCACTGAGGACTAGTGTTGAGCAGAATATGCCATATTCGAATTCGCGATATATCTCGAATATATAGTCGAATATTCGACATATATTCGCTAAATACGAATATTCGTGATATTTTTTGGAAATGAAATGATTGCGAATTTTCGCTATCGCGAATGCGAATGCGAATGCGAATTGCGATTGCGAATGCGAATATTCGAGAAATGCGGAATGGAGCACTCTGATTGGCACAGAATATTCGTGATATATTACAATATAAAATAATTGCGAATATTCGAGAAATGCGGAATGGAGCACTCTGATTGGCTCAGAATATTCGTGATATATTACAATATAAAATAATTGCGAATATTCGGCAAATGCGGAAGGAGCACTCTGATTGGCTCAGAATATTCGTGATATATTACAATACACAATAATTGCGAATATTCGAGAAATGCGGAAGGAGCACTCTGATTGGCTCAGAATATTCGTGATATATTACAATATAAAATAATTGCGAATATTCGAGAAATGCGGAATGGAGCACTCTGATTGGCTCAGAATATTCGTGATATATTACAATACAAAATAATTTCGAAATTTCGAGAAATGCGGAATGGAGTACTCTGATTGGCTCAGAATATTCGTGATATATTACAATATAAAATAATCGCGCGATATCGCTATTTGCCGAATAATCGCATTGCGATTTTTCGGCAATATAAAATGAGCGCTGCAGCTACTCGGCCCAAGGTCTCTAATCATACCAGCAATGCTTTTAGACGTCGATGGGGATCTCTAGGATGTGATCTGTTCTAAAAAAAAATTGAAAACATTCGAATATTCGAAATAGCGAATATTCGCCGCGATATTCGCGTTATTCGCGAATACTCGAATATGCAATATTCGTAGCGAATATTTGCAATGCGAATATTCGTGAGCAACACTACTGAGGACCTGCAGCTGAAGGCAATGACAGATTTCTACAGAATTGCCAGATTCCCACGCATCCATCGGGGCCATTGATTGCACACATGTGGCACTCCAGCCCCCCCCTAGGAGACAGAGCACATGTACCGCAATCGGAAGCATTGGCACTCCATCAACGTACAGGTGATAGTCGATGCCCAAGGCCTCATATGGCACGTCCATGCCAAACACCCAGGGTCCAGCCATGACAGCTACATCTACAATCAAAGCCACATCTGAATGGAATTCGATCAGAACGTGTATGGGGACACCTGGCTGGTTGGTGAGTGACATGGGTGGCAGGCATGACTATCCCCTCCCATGATGCACACATCACAAGGGGCACATGCATGACTAACATCCTCCTGTCTTTTCCCTTACAGGTGACTCTGCATATCCACTGGGACCCCATCTCATGACTCCTATCCGGAACCCCCAAACCCCAGGAGAGGAAAGATACAATCAAGCACATGCCCAAACACGTGCAGTGGTGGAGCGTATCTTTGGCCTCCTGAAGTCACGTTTCCGATGCCTGGATAAGTCTGGGGGTACCCTCTTGTATTCCCCAAACTTTGTGTGCCATATCATCGGTGCATGTTGCATGCTGCACAACTTCGCAGTAAGAAAGGGCCTGCAGATTGACCTACGTGATGACCTGACCCCTGAACCAGACAATCCCCCCCTAACTGAGAGTCCCCTGTCTTCTGAGGGAAGAGCAGCCAGGAGACAGCTCACATTGGGCATCTTTGCACGTTAAACAAACACATTAATCATGGCACAATGAGAATGTATGCATGCACACCACTGTGGTCCCTAGCACACACACCCCACATCCTCATCAAATTGGATTGGCACCAGTCCACCATGCAGGACTTGTGAGCAGCAACGCCATGCCAAGGCTCCAATTATGTCACTGTACATTCATACACCATTCACACGGACCTGGGGATCACTTCTCTCTGGTCCTGGGGAACCCTACTCCACCAAAATTGAGGGTGACAGCCCTTTTACGGCAGGAATGTCACCCCCACATTCAAACAGCATTCACAACCCAAAAATAAATAAATAAATGACCAGCAAAATCAAAAAATTTCCAGCAAAAAAAAAAAAAACAGGGGAGAAAAAAATTAGTGCCCTTGACGTGAGCCACGCCTGGGGCGTCCCCGGCCACGGCCCCGGCTCCTCAGGGGAGACTCATGGGGAGGGGGAAAACCGAGAAAGGAGGAGCAGCCCCTGATCTCTGCCAACCTGGCGGCCTGCCCTCCAAGGCCACGGCTATTCTGTCCAGGGCACCACCTAGTGTTGCCGTGTTGGCCTGGATAGTCTGGGTGAGGGCCCTCACATCCTGCCCAACGCCTGCTGATGTAGTCTGCAGGTCGTTAAGGCAGTTTGTGAAAGCCCGGGAGTGGCAGTCCAGGTTCCCCAGCGTATCCTTGATAGAGGACAGGCTCTCCTCCATCCGCACCAATGTCTGGCTGACCTGTCCCAGATGGCGGGTCTGGAGGAACTGGTCCCTTCTCAGAGTGGCGGGCAGGAGATCGGCCACCGCCCTGGTCTTCTGGGTCGCCTTCCTGCCTCCAGCTGATGCTTGTGGCCGGGGAGAAGGGGAGGCCCTTGGGAGAGGAGCCATGTTGGGGGCTCCCCCTTAGGGAGGGCTGGCTGCCGCCAGCCAGAGGGGAACAGTCCTCCAACAACAATAGACCAGTGCCTGACATGGACTCCTCCTCAAACTCCTCCTCCTCAACCTGCTCCTCCTCCTCTTCAACCTCCTCCGCGGACTCCGGCCTTGTCCGGGGGGGCCTCATTAGGCTGCTGTCCTGGGGATGGTTCGGTCAGCCCAGATGGCCCTGCACCCTCCTGCACATCTGTGGATGACACAAAACATTCACAGGTTGGAGGATCCACACACTTGCCACATATTCCCTTTCACCCCCTCCCCCACACATGCTACACACCTGATATAAAAAAAAAACTTACCTGGCACCACGGGCTCCGGACTTGAGTCAAAGCCGGGCAGGCCCTCCACTTCATGCCGATGAAAGGTCAGGGCCACCGCACGCTCCTCCGCTGTCAGCCTAACACGGCATGGTGGGCCCCCTCCTGTGCCCCTGGCATGGGCAAGCATTTTGGCCAGCTTGTTTTTGACCAGACGCCGGAGGTCATTAATCTTTTTGTCAATCCCAGACCGGTTTCCGTGTCTCCCCCTCCCCCGCTGAATTGACCTTCTCAGTGATGATGTCCAAAATCTCCCTCCTCCTGGTCCGGGGTGGTGTTGGCACTGTCCGGGCCGTGGAGGAAACGCCCATAATCGCTAATGGCCCGGGCAAGAATTTGTTTCTCCCCCAAAGTGAAATTTAGTTTTCTCTTTCCCTCTGTCATACTGAAAAAAATCACTCCCAGTCAACAAAAATCAGTCACAAAAACAAGCACAACCAATCAAGCAAGAACACACACAAAGAGAAAACTAACACCCAAAAAATCACACAAGCACTCAGCAAAAATCAGTCACAAAAACAAACAGCAACAATTAAGCAAGAAAACAAACGAGCAGAAATATATCAAACAAACAGTCTCTCAAACACTTATCAAAAAACACTTTCAACGATCTACTAACAAACACTTGATCACACAGTACACTAATCTGACAAATACAAAACACAACGCAACGAACAATGGGACAAAAGCACTTTGTTAAATGGGAAGGGACAAAGGGATGTACTTTTGCAATGGAAGTGCGTTTGTGTCTGTCTATTTATGCTGTCTGCGTAGTCCCTAGTCCATTTCCAATTTCACTGATTGCGCCTTTCCGAGTTGTGAGCATGTGCAGAGAGGTGCTGACCATGGTCTCCTTCAAGCGCGCATGCGCGAGCCGGCCGGCCCTTCATTTGCATGGGGTCACGGCTCATTTCAATGTAACACGCCCACGTCCTTCCCAATTTATATTACTCCGCCTTACGCCTCTGAAATAACCTTTACGCATGCGCAATTTTCTGCGCAAATGCTACGAGAATATGGTGATTACGCGGCTACATTGCGCAAGTCTAACGTAAAGGCGGTGCGCTACGCCGGTCCAATAATGCGCATATGTACCTGAATCCGGCCTTTTGCATTCAGTATACCTCAAACATGTACATTATGGCGTTTTTTTTTTTGGGGGGTGTACATACGGTATTATCTGTATTTTCCTCCCGGCTTCCAGGTACTCGTTCCCGCGGGAGTGGGCATTCCTGTGCAGTGTCGCAAAGTCATCTGGGACTTCGCCCATATGATTGACATGCCTGAGAAAAACTCCCCCCGGCGCGCGTCACGACTTTCCGAAAGTAGCCGAACTGCGAGTCGGTTCTATACGGCGCCTGCGCACCGACTAGGAGCCGTGTAGAGCTGACCGCGCAGGCCCCATATAGAGCCGACTCTCAGTTCGGCTACTTTCGGAAAGTCGTGACGCGCCGGGGGAGTTTTTCTCAGGCACGTCAATCATATGGGCGAAGTACCAGGTGACATTGCCGCACTGCACAGGAACGCCCACTCCCGCGGGAGCGAGTACCCGGAAGCCGGGAGGAAAATATCGATAATACCATATGTTGTACACCCCCCCCCAAAAAAAACTGCATACTGTACATGTTTGAGGTATACTGAATGTAATGTTATATACTTGTTTTTTGGGTGAACCTCCGCTTTAAAAACATTTCTTAACATGTTCAAGCTTATATGACATTTTAGTGACTACGATTAAATCTATTTTAGGCACCTACCAAGCCTGCTTGTCTATGCCCATATCAAATATATACCGTATATTGTTGTATGATGGCAATCAGAGATTATAGGCTAAAAATATTTTTTAATCATTTTTAACATCTAACATTTGAGTTACATCCTTTAGTGTGGTGCATATGATGGTGCATAAAATACAGTAATTATTTAAAGAAAACAGCTGCGGATTTTGAGTTTTCAAGTTCAATTAATGTTTGGATAATTTTCCATTAGCCAATATTCCCAGCGGGACATTTTTATTAAGAGGGGAGACGATTTAACAAGTTTGACTAGAATGACACATGAATCATATGACAGACTGAAGCAGCAGGCATAATCAGTCATCCAGATGATGATTCTATCACCAACTGTCCAGTCCCTGGTGAAATTTCAATATACCCCAGACTATTGATTTTAAAGGAAATATATAGTCATTTATAAAATTCATGTTAACAAAAAACATTTGTCTGCCCCTCCAAAAAAAAAAAAAACCTGATAACCCATAAAACTGCCATTTCCACAATCTGCAATGTTATTTCTAACAAATTTTGCCCTTTACGTTTTCTACATGTTAAAACACATTTAGCATTTTTTTTTTTCAATCTGAGTTTATTAATTTATGAAGTTTTAACAAACATAAGGTACAAAAGTAAACAGTGGGTAATACAGGAGGAAAGGAAAATACACACATCGATAAGTGTACTATTTTGCACAAGAATATGTGAATGAAACTTAAGGCCGATACAAACAATTCGATTTTCCAACAACAAATCTGTGATAGCAGGGTTTTGTCAGAAAATGTGACCGTTTGTACGCTCCATCGGACAATTGTTGTCGGATTTTCCAACAAATGTTGGATAGCATGCTTTAACCACTTAAGACCCGGACCATTATGCAGGTTAAGGACCTTGCCCCTTTTTGCGATTCCGCACTGTGTCGGTTTAACTGACAATTGCGCGGTCGTGCGACGTGGCGCACAAACAAAATTGGCGTCCTTTTTTCCCACAAATACAGTAGAGCTTTCTTTTGGTGGTATTTGATCACCTCTGCAGTTTTTATTTTTTGCGCTATAAACAAAAATATAGCGACAATTTTGAAAACTTTTTGCTATAATAAATATCCCCCAAAAAAATATAAAAAAAAATATAAAAAAACAAGATTTTTCCTCAGTTTAGGCCGATACGTATTCTTCTACTTATTTTTGGTAAAATAATTCTTGCAATAATCGTTTATTGATTGGTTTGCACAAAAGTTATAGCGTTTACAAAATAGGGGATCGTTTTATGGCATTTTTATTAATATTTTTCTTTTACTACTAATGTGGGCGATCAGCGTTTTTTTTCATGACTGCGACAATTTGGCAGACACATCGGACACTTTTGACACATTTTTGGGAGCATTGTCATTTTCACAGCAAAAAGTGCTATAAAAATGCACTGATTACTGTGAAAATGACAATGGCAGTGAAGGGGTTAATCACTAGGGGGCGCTAAGGGGTTGAGTGTGCCCCCACAATGTCTCAAAGATAAAACATATATGATTTTATTAGGGCTGTGCAAATTAACTTTGAATTAATCAATTAATCTTTAATTTTTTTAAACGATCAAAATCTTTTTGATCGATTACAATTCTTTTGATTGGTACTCACCTCTCTGCCGGCTTCTGGGCCTTCAGGGAGTTCCATCGGAGATCCGGTAACGTCACGGACACCGGCAGGGGGTTGCCATGTCCACCTGAATGGCTCCTTTGCTGTGCCTTCATATCTGCATGCCGGCGGGACCTTACTATCTGCCACACGCAAGGGCTGTTACACTTCCCTCTATCACCCTGGGATTCTACAACCATCCACTGGGAGTTGTGATAGTTCCCTTCATGGGACATCTACATGCCGACGGACTGAAGTTAACCTCTCCTCATCTGGATTTAGCAGTGGTATCGTTGTACACATTTTTATACCAGTATCATACTTAGCTACATGTTTTTATGACTGCTTTTGTCACCGTTTGGTATTACTCGCACCAGTTTTACATTTTATGTAGCTACATCGATTTTATCTCCAGTGCAATATTTATTTTTTACCTACTTGAAGACTATAAAAGTTTTTATGTTATTCCCATCGAGCGCTGCCTTTGTGTGTTTTTGGTATCCTGCTATCCATTCTTCCAGTGGTTGGAGCTGCACTGGGAATCGGCCTGCAAGGAGGTCAGCTAAAAGTAGTTGGATATGTATGTGCGTTATAATTAATCGAAATTAGTCGATTAATCGATTAAAAAACAAACGATTAATCAAACACAAAATTTTTTATATCAATAATTTTTATTGTTTTAGAAGATATAAACACATACAGAAAACATATTACAAACATTGGTCTGCTAGTACAATTGAGTATCCACAAGAGCAGCAAAGAGCACATTTTCATTTCACATTGACATATCGACTTGCAGCATGAAAACCATAAATTTACAATGCAGCACGCAAAGAACAGCATATCCCTTCCCTTCTATAGGTCACCCCAATGGGAACTCACAAACACAAAAATTTTGATCAGTAACAGCCCTAGATTTTATTAGATCCATCCATTAATAATGTATTATGACTAAGGCACATGTAAGAGGCTGAAACGCTTCAATAATTACAGGTATTGATTCCTTTTAATGGATGGATCTAATAAATTTGTATATGTTTTATCTTTGAGACATCGTGGGGCAGGATTTTTTCTCTTTGATTGGACAAAGAAGCAGGACTTAAGCCAGCTGGTTAGGGTGGAACTGAATTCCAGTTAAGGCAGGCTTAATCTATTCTAGTGCTTCCAGGGGTGAAGTTTGTGGTACCACCCAATAGACTCATGCAGGAGCAGGATGCAAAAAGGGAAGCGCAAACCAAGTACATTTTCTTTACGCATATTTGGATTTATCCAGTATCATTATCATTTTTTTGCTATTAGGGTGGATTCTCTATCAACTTGTAGGTTTTAAATATGTTATGGGTATAATTTACTAAAGGCAAATACACTTTGCACTACAAGTGCACTTCAAGTACACATGGGGTAACAGCATGATTTCTGGAGATGTCAGTCCTGCTCCTTACCCTAGACACAAGTCCAAAGTAGTACAAGCCAAAGAATAATTCCCCAATTACACGGAAGGAAGAGGGACCCAGACAGTTTCTCCATAATTGTGCCAATTTTATGTGGCAACGTTAACATAACAGTCATTCTTAATAATTACAGAACACGCTTAAAGGGTCACTAAAGGAATTTTTTTATAGACACACTCCTAAACCTTGTGTACAGCCTTCCCAGAAGAGTTGAAGCTGTTATAGCTGCATAGGGTTGGTCAACTCAATATTGAACCCTACAGACTAAGACTGGGATGCCATTAAAGTTGTGCGTGTAAAGGGGAGTGTCCCAATACTTTTGGTGATAAAGTGTATATATCAATATATACTGTACTTCTTAGTACTTTCTTTTAAACAAGGAAAAACTATTTATAGCTTGCTGCTATACTACTAATGTAATCACTGCTATTTATTGATTATCAGCACCTTTTGAGATAAGGGCTATGGGGAGCCAAGTCAGCAATGCCTTGAAGAAAGGCTGATGAAATAATGGGGCTTGGAACACTACCAGAGTATGTGACACTGTATAGTTAAATATATGTGATATATAAATAAAATAGGGCTGTGCAAATTAACTTTTAATTGATCGATTAATCTTTACATTTTTTTGATCGATCAAAATCTTTTTGTAGGTACTCACCTCTCCACCGGCTTCTGGGCCTTCAGGGAGTTCCGTCGGAGATCCGGTAACGTCACAGACACCGGCGGGGCTTGCCGTGTCCATCTTTAGGGCTCCTTTGCTGTGCCTTCATATCTGCATGCCGGCGGGACCTTACTATCTGCCACACACAAGGGCTGTTACACTTCCCTCTATCACTTCCCTCTGGGATTCTACAGCCATCCACTGGGAGTTGTGATAGTTCCCTTCATGGGACATCTACATGCCGACGGACTGATGTTAACCTCTCCTCATCTGGATTCAGCAGTGGCATTGTTGTACACATTTTTATACCAGTATCATACTTGTTACATGTTTTTATGACTGCTTTTGGTACCGTTTGGTATTACTCACACCATTTTTACAGTTTATGTAGCTACATCGATTTTATCTCCAGTGCAATATTTATTTTGTTACCTACTTGAAGACTATAAGGCCTCGTAAACACGATCAAATCTGTCCGCTGGAAACGGTCCGCTGGACCGTTCAGCAGACAGATTCGATCGTGTGTACGCCGAGCCGACGGATTTGCCACCCGACAGATTTCAAAGCATGTTTGAAATCTATCGGGTGGGAATCCGTCCGCCCGACATGTCTGCTGGTTATCCTTACCAGCAGCTGTCGTCCCGCACCGCCGCCGCACCGCCGCCGAATGGATTCGGCACATGCGCGGAAGTTTTTACTTCCTGGTGCGGTGACGTGGCGGCGTCAACGTCACCGACACATCAGCGCGCTCTCTGCTGGCGGGGATTTTGGTTTGCTCGTGTGTACACGCGAGCAAACCAAAATCCCAGCAGACAGATTTGTTCAAATCTGTCGGACGGACAGATTTGAACAAATCTGTCTGCTCATGTGTACGAGGCCTGAAAGTTTTAATGCTATTCCCATCGAGCGCTGCCTTTGTGTGTTTTTTGTATCCGGCTATCCATTTTTCCAGTTGTTGGTAGCTGCACTGGGAATCGGCCTGCAAGGAGATCAGCTAAAAGTAGTTGGATCTGTATGTGCGTTATAATTAATCGATATTAGTCGATTAATCGATTAAAAAAAAAAAAAAACAATTAATCGAACACAAACATTTTGATCAGTAACAGCCCTAAAATAAAATAATTTACACTGAATATTTAATGTATTGTGCGAATGATGGGGGTAATGAGGTGCCTGCGGATCAATGGCTTAAAAATAAATTCCCATAGACAGACTCCTAAACCTTGTAGACAGCCATCCAAGAAGAGTTGAAGCTGTTGTAGCTGCAAAGGGTGGGCCAACTCAATATTGAACCCTACAGACTAAGACTGGGATACCATTAAAGTTCATGTGCGTGTTAAGGGTGGCGTCCCAATACTTTTAGTAATATAGGGCCAGATTCAGGTAGATGAGAGTATCTTTCCTCTGGAGTAACGCTTCTCATTTACGTTACTCTGAAGACCCTTTCAGCGCAATTCCTGTAATTCACATAGCAGTTGCGCGTAAACTTGCGCCAGAGTAACGATAATGCGCTGGCGTAACCCGACGCAAGTGGAAGTGGGTGTGATCATATGTAAATGATGGGCGGAGCCCGGCGCAGAGGCTTACGTTCAGCGCATCATCCACGGAGCATGCGCAGTGAGTGCGGCTCCACTCGCCCCCTTGTGCGCATGCTCACAACTTCCGTCGGCACCACTTCCTGGGAAACGTCAGCGCAATGCGTTCCGCTGGGCGCTTAAAAGCGCTGGCGGAAACGCCATTCCGGCGCAAAAGTAGTTCCGTTTCCCCCCACCCCAGGGAAGATACTTTTGCTCTGTAATGGCTGCTCCCGCTACCCCCAGAGAGAGGAGGAACCTCAATTTTAATACCCAGGAGGTCTCTGTCATTATCTCGGCTATGGAGACGGAGAATGAATTTCTCCATGGCAAAAAAAAGCCGCAAGACCAGCCGGGAGAGGAAGCAGGGCATCCTGGAGTCGATTGCTGCCAGGGTCAATGTCCTGGGCTACTCCACCCGGACTGCTGGGGACATACAAAAGAAAATCAATGACCTGCGGCGCAAGGTGAGGGACAAGGTGGCCTCCATCAGGAGGTATGAGAGGGGCACAGGTGGTGGTCCCCCATGTCCTGTCACCCTGACCGCAGAGGAGGAGGTGGTTGCTCGCTGCCTGGAGAGGGAGCAGGTGGAGGGGGTCGCAGGCTATGACTCCGTGGAGGAAGGCACAAGGACAGGTAAGTGTTTTTTAATCCCCTATTTGATGTTTTGCATTTGGGGGGGGGGGGGTACATGTGCCAAGTGTGTGGGACCACCAACATGTGTCTGCTTTGTGTCATCCACAGATGACGGAGCTGGGCCATCATCTGTCAGCCTGCATTCCACCCCATCCCCCCCACGCCATCGTGTGCCTGAGCCACTGGGTGGTGAAGAGGTTGTGGAGGAGGAGAGTGGCCACACCACACCTGCCGAGGTGGTTGTGGAAGATCCTGCTGTGGCAGAGCAGGACTTTTCTTTGGTGTTGTCTGTCTCCTCCCCTTCTCCTGGCCCGTCTGTCGTCCCCTCCCCCATCCTTGGAAGCCCCTCAAGGGCGACTCCTTCCACCCGAGGACATCCATCTTCTGGCCCCAGGAAGGCGACCCAGAAGACCAGGGGGGTGTCTGATGGTGTCCAGGACCAGTTGGCAAGGGATCACGCCAGACAGACAGAACAAATGGGGGCCATAGCGGACCACTTGCAGAAAGTGTCGGACAGCCTGGGCTCCGTTGCCAACCTCAGCAACGCAGTGCAGGATGTCAGCTCTAATTGCGCTGCAGTGGTCACCACTTTGGGGGAGGTGCAGGGGGATATCCAGCACCTCACTGCAGCCGTCCAGGCCAACACTGCTGCCATCCATGGTAACAGTGCTGCCATCCGGGAGCAGGGGAGGCTGAGTCGGCGGGCCCAGCATTACCAGATGACCCGTCAGCTCCGGATGCAGGCCCAGACCAACAGTTATCTTGGACGGATAGCCAGGGCCTTGGAGGGCACGCAGGCCACACCTGCCAGGAGTGGCCCACCTGGGGATCAGCCACCTCCAGATGCCCCCCCACCCCCACCCACTCCATCCAGGCAGCTGCGGAGCCAGAGAGGGGCCCCCAGAAGAAGCCCCCGGCATCCCCGATGAGGCCTTTTTTTTGTGGCTGGTTTTATATTATTATTTTTCACATACTCAGGTCATGAGTTTATTTTTTTTTTTCTCAGGTTATGAGATTATTTTTCTTTTATTGATCAGGATATGATCTTTCTAATTTATTTTTGTACTGCACACGGTCAGGAGTGCAGGGGACAGTGTGAATGGTGTGTGAATGTGAGAGGGTGGCACTCCTGAAAGTAAGGGGTGTCACCCTCGGCCGTGGTGGTGAAGTGAACCCCACGGCTGAATGAATGATGTGTGAAAGGTGTGTGAATGGACAGTGACATCATTGGGGCCTTGACGCTGGCGTTACTGCTCCCAACTCCTACATGCTGGACTTGGGCTAATCCAATGCGATGTGCATGTGGTGTGTGTGATCTAGGGACATCAGTGGTGTACACGCGTGCATTGTCTGTGTTATTAATGTTTTGGTTTAGTGTCCAAAGATGCCTACAGCGAGGACCCTCCTGACTGCTCTTCCATCAGCAGACTGGGTGTCCTCTGGCAGGGGGGGGCTGTGTGGGTCGGGGGTCAGGTCATCACGTATGTCAATATGCAGGCCTTTTTTCATAGCAAAGTTATGTAGTATGCAACATGCACCGATGATCTGACACACAAAGGTAGGGGAATACAATAGGGCCCCCCCAGACTTATCCAGGCAGCGGAAACGGGACTTCAGGAGCCCAAATGTTTGCTCCACCACTGCACGGGTTTTGATGTGTGCTTCATTGTATTTTCTCTCTCCTCTGGTTTGGGGGTTCCGGAAAGGAGTCATTAGATGGGGTCCCAGTGCATATGCAGAGTCACCTGTAAGGGAAAAGACAGGAGAATGTTAGTCATGCATGTGCGATTTCTGTTGTGCATGACGGGAGGGGATAGTCATGCCTGACTCCCATGTCACTCACCAACCAGCCAGCTGTCCCCATACATGTTCTGGTTAAATTCTGCTGGGATGGGACTCTGACGGTATATGAAACTGTCATGGCTGGACCCGGGGTGTTTGGCACGGACGTGCCATATGAGGCGTTGGGCATCGGCTATCACCTGTACGTTGATGGAATGTCAATGCTTCCGATTGCGGTATATGTGCTCTGTGGCACTGGGGGCTGTAGGGCCACATGTGTGCAATCAATGGCCCCCACAGTGCGTGGGAATCTGGCAATGTTGTAGAAATCTGTCATTGCCTTCTGCCGCAGCTCCTCAGTGGTGGGTCTGATGAACTGGTTGGACATGCGTCTGAGGATTGCAGGGACAACCTGGTGCACACATCTGCTCATGGAGGACTGTGACATCCCAGCCACCACTCCACTTGTACGCTGGAATGATCCACTGGCAAGGAAATGAAGTGTTGCCAGTACCTTGACCAGTGGCTGCACTGCTTGTGATCGGTGTGTTGGGCTGGTGATGTCATCCTGCAGGGTTGTGGTTAGTTCAAGTATTGCATCAGGGCTGAATCTGAATAGGCGATACACCTCCTCATCCCCCATGCCAAAGAGGCTCATACGTGTGCGGTATATCCTCTCACGTGCCCGCCTTCTTGGTTCCAGGGGACCCATCAGTAGTTCTAGGACCACGAGTGCCCCTGGCATGTTGGCACACAGAGGTGTTGTCCTTGCAAGTGGGGGTGCTCAGCTAGCTCCTATCGTCGGTAACGCTGCTGTAGCTGCTCTCCTGCTGACCTGTGACCGTCTGGAGTAAAGATAAAGCAGCCTTTTGTAGAAATAACTTTGCGCCGGACGGATCAGATACGCGCGGCGCATGTAGCCAGCGTATGGTGCTAATCCGTTCGTGAATTGTGAAATATCCCTCATTTGCATATTTGCAGGGGAAATCAATGGGCGCGACTGATGCGCCCAGCGAAAATAAGCGCTGACGATACTCTGGCGTCGGAACGTTCCGCCGGTCGCAAATGACCCGTTATTGGGCGCATCTAGTTTGGTGGGTACGGGCACATAGAAACGACGGCGCATCATCACAGTTACGCGGCGCATATCCAAATACTCCAGCGCAAGTGTTCGTGAATCTGGCCCATAGTCTATATATATATACAGGGATTTTTTTCAGCTGGAACTTGGTGGAAATCAGTTCCGCCACCTCTGGCTCGGGCCCTCTGCTCTCTGCTCTCCACTATCACTGGTAAACACAGAAGTCCAGCTTCGGTCTTTACCAGAGATAGCTTGTATCCCAACGGCTCCCACAGATCTCATCTCCTCAGCAGCTCCCACTGAGTGCAGGATGGGAACAAGAAAGATGCGGGTGCCCAAGGTACATTGCGGATGCTGACACCCCCACTAGATGATCTCCCTGCATGTAAGAGAGGAGGCGTCACCTACAGTGTACAAGGAGGTACTAGAGCCGACTGCTTCAGCCTAATACAGCAACAAAAGTAAGACATGTGGAAGATGGTGGAGTTTTTGAGGGGGGATACGGGTGAAGTGAATGAATGAATATATGAAAACTTATATAGCGCGGCACATGCAAACTGAATCGCCTCTGGGCGCTTGTTGTTCCTGTCTCCTTTGCTATCAAAAGAGAAAAGTCTTGACCTTTTTCCTAAATGCTAGGTGGTTCTCCTCCAACCGAATGCTGGTTGGTAAAGCGTTCCATAGTCTGGGACCCTGGATCGCAAATCTTCTTTCTCCTTTGGACTTGAAGTTGGCTTTCGGAACCTGGAGCAGGTTGTGATTCGTGGATCGCAAAACGCGATTTGGATTATGCGCTTTTATTAATTCGCATAAGTAAAGGGGGGCATTCCCATGGACACATCTATGCGTAAGACAGAGAGCTTTAAAAGCAATTCTGTCTTTAACTGGCAGCCAATGAAGGGCTCTCAGTGAAGGTGAGATGGATTCCCAGGGTTTTTTCCCAGTCACAAGTCTGGCGGCCGTATTCTGAACGACTTGCAGACGAGCGATTTGGTACTTGGGGAGGCCGAGGTAAAAGGCATTTGCATAATCCAGCCTGGAGTTTACAATAGCTCCCACCACGACCGCTAGATCTCCTTTAGGGATGAACGGAGTGAGTCTGCGTAGTAGGCGCAGTAGATGGTGAGATCCGCTGACCACTGACCCTATTTGTGCGTCCATTGTCATAAAGGAGTCAAAAATGACCCCTAGGCTTTTGACTTTGGCGCTAGGGGTGATGAGCTTGCCCAAAATAGGCGGGGGAGTCCACGCTGTTGAAAGTTGATTCCTACGCTTGGCGTGAAACAGAAGAAGTTCTGTTTTCGCTCCATTGAGTTTAAGATAACTCTTTGTCATCCAGTCCTCTATCAAAGAGAGACATGTCTCTAGATTGAGGTGGTGATCCTGTCTGTTGCAGATGCGGAAATACAGTTGCGTGGCATCTGCATAAGAGTGATAAAGCAGTTTTTGGCTGCTAATAATCTCAAAAAGAGGACGAAGGTAGATGTTAAATAGCACTGGTGACAGAGGCGATCCTTGAGGGACTCCGCATGTTACTGTGCGTTTTTCAGACGTAAAAGGTCCTAACTTCACTGTTTGCGATTGGTTTTCCAAAAAAGAGCAGAACCAAGATAAATCGCCTTCTGCGACCCTGGCTACTTCAGTAAGCCGAGTCAGTAACAGATTGTGGTCTACAGTGTCGAAAGCTGCACTTAGGTCCAACAGAACCAGAAGACAAGATTCTCCTTCGTCTGCGGCCTTGAGAACATCGTCCCATACTTTCAGCAATGCTGTTTCCGTCCCATGTCCGGGACGGAAGCCTGATTGCAATGGGTCAAGTAGCTTGTAGGTATCTAGATGCTGTTGCAGCTGTTGTACCACTACTTTTTCCATTATCTTAGAGAATACGTTGAGGCTTGTTATGGGACGGCGGTGGAGTGGGTCCTTGGGGTCCAGGGAGGGTTTCTTCATGATGGGTTGGATTATACCCTCTTTCAACTGTGAGGGCACTATGCCCTCCAAGAAAGACTGGTTGATAAGCTGCGTGACGGGAGGAGCCAGGATGTCGGCGCATTCCTTCAGCAGTTTTGTGGGGATAATGTCATTTGGCGCTGTGCCATTGCGCAGCGTACAAATGACATTCTTAGTGGACTCGATGGAGATAGGTTCTAGGGTGAACTTACCTGATATCGGAGAATTACTATGGGTGCTGTGTGAGAGGCTACAGGGGGGGGCTGAGGGGAGAATAGTTTTGCTGAATGCTTTCACGGATTGCCTCGATTTTATTAACGAAGTAATCCGATAGTTCATTGCAAAATTCTTGTGTGTCCGAACTGGGGGCTTCAATGCATCCTGGTTTCATGGTCTGGGTGACCATCTTGAAGAGTTCGCGGGGGCGGTTAAGGGCACCGTTGATAGCCTCCGAAAAATAATTTTTCTTGGCTTGGAAAATTCCTTTGTGGTATTTTCTTGTGGTCGCCTTGTAGATGGATAGGTTTAGCTCTGAAGAACATCTTTTCCAGGCAGATTCTGCCCTTCTGCGTTCTTGCTTCAGTAACGACAGCTGGTTGTTAAACCAGCTGCGGTTGTTTTTCCGAATGCGGGTTATTCGTTTCGGCGCTACCAAGTCGGCTGACTGTAGCATGGCCGAGTTTATGGCTTCCAATGTTTCAACGGCCGTTTGCTGCGGCTGAGTTGTTTCAATTTTTTTCCTTAAAGTCGTTTTGAAGAGTTCCGAGTGGAGCTTCTTCTGACATCTAGTCCAGTGTGTTGTCACTGGATTTGATGTTTTTGTTGCGGGGGGGATGGTGGAAATACTGAATATAATTGCATGGTGGTCTGTCCATGGCAATTTTTCATTTTCCCAAATTTTTATTTCCTGCGCTTGTCTGAAAATAAGATCAAGTGTGTGACCTGAAGCATGTGTGGGCCCACATACTAGTTGCTGTAATCCTAATCCTTCCAGGTGGGCAATACAGGCGTCGGCAATGGGGTCTTGTGAGGAGTTGGCCCAGAGATTGAAATCCCCTAACAGCAAAAGTTGTTTACTGTTGAGGGTATAAGTGGAGAAGAAATCCGTCCATGATGATAGCAACTGCGATTTTGGGCCGGGCGGCCTATAGCAGAGCAGAATGTGGACGGTCTCCTTTGAACTTGCTTGCAGTTGCAAAGTAAGGGTTTCCATGAATGGAAGAGGGTTTTGGCGGACTGGTTTGGTGATCGTAAGATGAGTCTTGTGGATCACCGCCAGGCCGCCTCCTCTTTGCCCTATTCTGTTTTCCGTTATGATACGGATAATTTTCTGGCACCAGTTCTCCTAGAATGGTGTTACAGTCGGCTGTGAGCCAGCTCTCTGTAATAAAAAGACAGTCTAGATCCTTTTGTTGAATGAAGTCGCGGATTTCTAGTCGGTGTTTTACTGCCGATCTAGTTTTGATCAGAGCACATGATATGTGCTTGAGCTGGGGTAAATGACTGAAATGTCTAACCGTCGATCTATGATTGATTCTCCATAGTCGCTCAGTTCTTAGGGCCTTTTTGGTGATGGCTGGCAGTATTGTGGCGCATTGGCTCAAACTCCAAATGGTTTCGGCAGAATATTGCCTACATGCCATGATCGCCAATACACCAGGGGGGGGGGTGGATTTTAGGGCAGTGGGGAGAGGAATTGGCTAAACTCCTCTCTCCTGGCTTGGTCCAGAGGAAGGCAAAAAACCCTGGCGGCGCTCGGCCAATGTGCTCCGGCAGGGAAAAAATTCCTTCCTGACCCCTGTAAGAGGCGATCGGGTAACCCCTGGATCAAGCTTCTGTATGCTGGAGAGACAGGGGGGGGGGGGGCTGGGGCTAGGAGGGTGACCCTGTTTACTGGTCTGGTGGGATGGCTGACTATACCAGCGGTGGGATGAGGGCTGACAGGGTGCTTCTTTAGATACACTAGGGGCTGAGAGGGTGTACAATAGGGCCGGGTAACAGTCCTTCTGGGGTGAGGGGGGGTTTCTTGGAGGCTGGGTGAGGACCACAGAGGCATGGGGAGCGGCGCACCGTTAGGCCGCAAGTGAAGCCGCGGTCTTTCCTAGACCGCGGCCCCGCGATTCAAGGCGGCCTGGCGCGGTGCTCTCAAAAAGAGCCCCGAATCTGCGAAAATTTCCATGTGGAGGATAGAGAGGGGGCCCTTGAGGATGATGGAGGTGTGGGAGAGCAGGGGGACACCAAGATGGATAAATGGAGATCCGTATTGCTGCTGCGGCTTTATCCTGAAAAGGACGGCCGTCAGCAGCTTAGGTGAAAGGCTCTTACCTATGGAGAGCCAGGGAGCGGTGCTGGAGGAGAGGAGAGATCCGGGACACAGGATTTCCAGGGCTGGAAACTGGAGAAGAGGACTGAGCTAGCAGGGCTGGGAGCAGAGCAGAGCTGGGAGGGACGCTGACCTGTCTGCCTCCTGAGCCTGCCTGGAGCTAAAGCACACACGCTCCTACTCTAGGAGACGTGCGCCGTGTGGAGCTCCTGTGGCTAATCCTCTGCCTTACTGACTGACTGCCGAAGTGAAGGGGGAGCTGTGGAAGGAGCCTGAACTTTGCACTCTGTATGCAGTGAACCCCTGAACTCTGCATGTACATAGCACAGCCTGACCTCTGCATGTAACACATCCCTAAACTTAGCGCACCCCTGGGAGGAGTATTTTTTGGGGGGTTGTAGTTGAATTTATGCACCTAGTTTCTGAGAAAAAAAGCCCTGTGCATATATATATATGTATATACCGAGAGAAATATGAATTACATAAACATGTGACAAGACTTATAACATAACATAGACCTGAGGTGTACCTTGGTCGGCTGGCCGGTATGCCAGGAAAAAGGGGCATACCCAAGATATGTAATGGAAGATTGTGGAGAGGAATGTGCTGAGAAGTGCCCTGAAAAGGGGAATGGGAGGGAAGGTATCGCCCACTGGAACCGACAAAGAGCGCGGGCAAGTGGTCTGCTTAAATACCCCCCAGGCTCCTCCCATAAATTCAGGCCACCATACTGGCCTTCTTATATACTGTATATACGAAATGATTAAGATGTGGGAGAATATGATGCAGAATAAAAGAGGCAGATGTAAATGTGTGTGTGTGTGTAAGGGGGTGTAATGTAAAAGCACGGAGAGGTAGGAGGAAGGCGTAGAAGGAGTGAATATTTTGCGAGGGGGATATACAAGATGTCGAAGCTTGAAGGGAGCAGAGCTGAATGAGGCAGAGAAATGAATGCGGTGAAAAATAAAAGAGAACAGTGACAGCAGCTAAGGAGTGTGCTGGCGAGAGGGAGAAGGTGTTAGGAAAGATAGAAGGAGAGAATCAGCAGTGTGTCGATATAAATAGAGAAAGAACAAGAGCGACAGGAACAAAACCTGGAGGGAGACAGATGTGCAAGCCGCGTGGAGGAGAGAAAAATCTCTTCTGTGATGCAAAATATGCTTTTTTTTCTAAACACATTTAAGATTTTGCACTCTTCCAGCTGAAAAAGACCCGTTGCTGTGAGTATGTCAATGAAAAGAAAACCCTAATGCCTCATACACACGATAGCGATTCCCGAAGAGAAAAGTGCGATGTGAGCTTTTTGTTGCGAATTTTGACCCTGTGTACAGTGCCTGCCACCGAGAATGTGTTTTCAGCACGCCAGCATCGCGCTGAATCTCGGCGACAGGCTGCCGATATCTCGCACTCGCTGGAATAGTAAAAGCACATTCCAGCGAGCGCGTCATAGAAGCGACGGGGATCCGACGCGGATTCCCGCCAATTCTACACGTGGGCGGAGTTTGTTATGAATCCAGAAGGAGAAATCCCCGCCGGATTTTTAAAGAAAAATCCGGCATGGGTTCCCCCCTCAGGAGCATAACGGGCCCTTAGGTCTGTTATGGGTTGTAAGGAGACCCCCTACGCCGAAAAAACGGCGTGGGGGTCCCCCCACAATCCATAACAGACCCGTATCCAAAGCACGCCGGCCGGCCGGTCAGGAAGGGAGTGGGGGCGAGCGAGCGCCCCCCCCCCCTCCTGAGCCGTACCGGGCAGCATGCCCTCAACATGGGGGGGTCAGGTGCTCTGGGGCAGGGGGCGCACTGCGGCCCCCCACCCCAGAGCACCCTGTCCCCATGTTGATGAGGACAGGGCCCCTTCCCGACAACCCTGGCCGTTGGTTGTCGGGGTATGCGGGCGGGAGGCTTATCGGAATCTGGAAGCCCCCTTTAATAAGGGGGCCCCCAGATACCGGCCCCCCACCCTAAGTGAATGAGTATGGGGTACATTGTACCCCTACCCATTCACCTGCAAATACAAAGTGTAAACACAAATAAAACACACAGGGTATTGAAATATTTTATTAGTTGGCCGCTGGGGGGGGGTGTGTATGATCGCTTTTATAAAAGCGCCCCCCTCCGGCGGGCTTCTGTGGGGGGTGGGTGCCGCCGTCTGGTTCTCTTCCGCCGCCGGGGGCGCTTTGATAAAAGCGCCCACCACCCGGCGGGCTTCTTTCGACGTCTTCGGCGGCGGGGGGGTCTTCTCCCACTCTCCGGGGTCTTCTCCCGCTCTCCGGGGGTCTTCTCCCACTCTCCGGGGTCTTCTCCCGCTCTCCGGGGGTCTTCTCCGCTCTCCGGGGGTCTTCTTCTTCTTCAGGACTCGCCGCCGCTATCTTCGTGTGTTAGCTCAATTATTAGCGGCGGCGGCCCCCTCTTCTGCGACGTCGGCGTCTTCTTCTTCTTCTGCTGTCCAGATGTTGACGCGACGCATCCTTCCGCTGTTATGCCGGGCGCGTGGCTCGCAGCGAAATATATAGGCCTGTCTTGTGACGTCGCAGTCCCATCATGCTCCGGTAGGTATCACGTGGGTAGGTAGCACGTGGTACCTACCGGAGCATGATGGGACTGCGACGTCACAAGACAGGCCTATATATTTCGCTGCGAGCCGCGCGCCCGGCATAACAGCGGAAGGATGCGTCGCGTCAACATCTGGACAGCAGAAGAAGAAGAAGACGCCGACGTCGCAGAAGAGGGGGCCGCCGCCACTAGTAATTGAGCTAACACACGAAGATAGCGGCGGCGAGTCCTGAAGAAGAAGAAGACCCCCGGAGAGCGGAGAAGACCCCCGGAGAGCGGGAGAAGACCCCGGAGAGTGGGAGAAGACCCCCGGAGAGCGGGAGAAGACCCCGGAGAGTGGGAGAAGACCCCCCCGCCGCCGAAGACGTCGAAAGAAGCCCGCCGGGTGGTGGGCGCTTTTATCAAAGCGCCCCCCGGCGGCGGAAGAGAACCAGACGGCGGCACCCACCCCCCACAGAAGCCCGCCGGAGGGGGGCGCTTTTATAAAAGCGATCATACACACCCCCCCCCCCGGCGGCCAACTAATAAAATATTTCAATACCCTGTGTGTTTTATTTGTGTTTACACTTTCTATTTGCAGGTGAATGGGTAGGGGTACAATGTACCCCATACTCATTCACTTAGGGTGGGGGGCCGGTATCTGGGGGCCCCCTTATTAAAGGGGGCTTCCAGATTCCGATAAGCCTCCCGCCCGCATACCCCGACAACCAACGGCCAGGGTTGTCGGGAAGGGGCCCTGTCCTCATCAACATGGGGACAGGGTGCTCTGGGGTGGGGGGCCGCAGTGCGCCCCCTGCCCCAGAGCACCTGACCCCCCCATGTTGAGGGCATGCTGCCCGGTACGGCTCAGGAGGGGGGGGGGGCGCTCGCTCGCCCCCACTCCCTTCCTGACCGACCGGCCGGCCGGCGTGCTTTGGATACGGGTCTGTTATGGATTGTGGGGGGACCCCCACGCCGTTTTTTTGGCGTAGGGGGTCTCCTTACAACCCATAACCGACCTAAGGGCCCGTTATGCTCCTGAGGGGGGAACCCATGCCGGATTTTTCTTTAAAAATCCGGCGGGGATTTCTCCTTCAGGATTCATAACAAACTCCGCCCACGTGTAGAATTGGCGGGAATCCGCGTCGGATCCCCGTCGCTTCTATGACGGCTTTGTCTCCATCGCGGCAAGCCAGCTCGGCGCTGGCTCCCGCGATGGGGCTCGTAGGTGGTCAATCTCGCCGAGAAAGGGAGCGAGATTGACACAATATCCCAGTCACCTACTGTAGGCTTCATCGCACTTTTTCTGTCAGAATTCCGGCCAAGAAAAGATTGAAAGCAGGATCTCAGTTTTCGTGACAGGAAAAATTCCTGTCTCGAATCGTGTTCGTCTGTATGCAATTACGAAGGGCGCAAAAAAACGTGCATGCTTAGAATCTCGGCTCGTCATACGTGTTGTACGTCACCACGTTCTTGACATTTTGGATTTCAGACAAGATTAGTGTGACTGTGTGTATGCAACACAAGTTTGAGCGAACATTCTGTCAGAAAAAATCCAAGTTTTTCTTATCGGAATTTCCAATTCTGTGTACAGGGCATTAAAGTTTCAAGGCTCCCCTGAAGGAAGTGTGGGGTTACAGGGTATCAAGGCCCCCTTTTTATTTTTTTAGGGATCCTTAAAGTGAAGGCAGATGTCAAGGCTCCCCACTCACCTGTAAGTGAGGGGTCAGCTGATTGGTGGGGTGAATATTCTTAGGGGTCACATAACCTCCTGGAAGGTTCTAGAATGTTTTTGGGGGGCTATATAAAGTACCAGTAGGTTTGGACCCCAGGAGTTCACTCACCTCTCTGTGGTGCTCCTTTCCCTCCTGCCCCAATTTATGTTGTGGCCTTATTATTATGTGGTCGGGTCACCTTTTGCTAAAAAACGGGGACTTATGTTATCTAAAGTTCATAGCTTGAGTTTTATGACTAAGCTGATAAGTAGGGATGAGCCGAACACCCCCGCGTTCAGTTCGCACCAGAACCGTCGAACAGACCGAGCGTTCGCGCGATCATTTAGAACCCCATTGAAGTCTATGGGACTTGGAACGTTCGAATTCAAAAACGCTCATTTTAAAGACCAATATTCAAGTTATTGTTGGAAAACGTCTTTGAGACCCCGGGTCTTGCCCCATGGATCAATGGAAAAAAGTTTAAAAAACGGTTGTTTTTTCAGGAGCAGGACTCCTGAAAAGATGACCGTTTTTAAAACTTTTTTTTCCATTGATCCATGTTCCCTCGGGCAAGACCCGGGTTCTCAAAGACGTTTTCACAGGCAACTATAGACACTCAGCAGGTACAATATTTAAAGGAATTTGTCATATTTTTTTTCCAGGAGCAGTGATTTTATTGATGCTTAAATAAAAAAATAAGAAAAATTCCTTTAAATATTGTACCTGCTGGGTGTCTATACGTGTGATAACGTCTTTAAATAGCACAATCACCTGCCTGCCAGGAAATTAGGAAGAACTTATCTATCTAAGCTATACAGTGTATAAATATATGTACAACTCCTAGGGATGTATATATATTCTCTACACACTGTAAATTAAGCTAAACTGACTAGCCTGCCTGCCTGCCTGCTCTATCTAGCTATCTAAAAAGACAATCTCTCTGTCTCTCTGACTGCTTTCATTAACAAGCCCGGAACACACTACACGAGACCGCCCAGAAGGTGGCCTTATATAATGTGGGGCATGTGCTAAAGCCCTGAGCCATAATTGGCCAAAGCCACCCAGGCTTTGGCCAATTATGGCTCTTCGTTTTTTGCGCGCTGTGATTGGCCAAGCATGCGGGACATACAGCATGCTTGGCCAATCATCAGCGCGCAATGCCTCAGTAAATTATGGGCTGTTTTGCGTTCGTATCGAACGCGAAGCTCATCCCTACTGATAAGTGATGTTTCAAGTATCTGTATTATATGTGTGGGATGTTTTAAACTTGCTATGCATTTTATGGCTTGAGTCGTAGTGACTGAGCCTTTCAGGTGGAAAAATTTAAAAAACTTAGAATGTTATATTTTGAAAAATAAAGTGTTTTTATTTAAACCAAGAATAAAGATGGCTGTGGCCAAGTTTACTTCCAAGAAGTATTTTTCTTTTTTTTGTTTTATTTAAGATACTGCCTATAGTCCTAATAATGATCTAAAACTGTCTGCAGAGTCATTATAACATTTTAAAACATTTATTGTATGAATTAAGAGGGAGCTGTTGTATTAAATAGATTAAATAAACCTGAAACGTTTATAAGTTGTCACCTAAAAATCAACACATTTTGATAATGCACAATTAACACAATTCATTAATTGCTGCGCGAAAATTCACCTTGTACTGTGTTATATTAGAAGACTGTTTGAAATGAGCTATCGCTCCATTAGCATTATGGGGTTTCTTTCATTGAATCTGGAGAAATGTGACTGTGATTGATTCGTTGACGTGAACTTGTACCTTGCCCATACCTTGCCCATACTATACGAAGAAGTAGGTTCAATTTACAGGAGGGGCTTTAAATCCTTATTTAAACATTTTAAAAATTCATTGTTCAGGAACTCTAGAAATAATAAATACTAGGGCTGTCCCGATACCACATTTTTAGGACCGAGTACAAGTACCGATACTTTTTTTCAAGTACTCGCCGATACCGAATACCGATACTTTTTTTTAAATGTGTCCCCAAATGCAGCCATGTCCCCCACATATGCAGCCATGTCCCTCACATATGCAGCCATGTTCCCCACATATGCAGCCATGTCCCCCACATATGCAGCCATGTCCCCCATATATGCAGCCATGTCCCTCACATATGCAGCCATGTCCCACCAGCAATGTCCCCCACATATGCAGCCATGTCCCCCACATATGCAGCCATGTCCCCCACATATGCAGCCATGTCCCCCCAGCCATGTCCCCCTAATATGCAGCCATGTCCCCCCAGCCATGTCCCCCACATATGCAGCCATGTCCCCCCAGCCATGTCCCCCACATATGCAGCCGTGTCCCCCCAGCCATGTCCCCCACATATGCAGCCATGTCCCCCCAGCCATGTCCCCCACATATGCAGCCATGTCCCCCACATATGCAGCCATGTCCCCCCAGCCATGTCCCCACATATGTAGCCATGTCCCCCCAGCCATGTCCCCCACATATGCAGCCATGTCCCCCCAGCCATGTCCCCCACATATGCAGCCATGTCCCCCACATATGCAGCCATGTCCCCCCAGCCATGTCCCCCACATATGCAGCCATGTCCCCCCAGCCATGTCCCCCACATATGCAGCCATGTCCCCCCAGCCATGTCCCCCACATATGCAGCCATGTCCCCCCAGCCATGTCCCCCACATATGCAGCCATGTCCCCCACATATGCAGCCATGTCCCCCACATATGCAGCCATCTCCACCCAGCCATGTCCCCCACATATGCAGCCATGTCCCCCACATATGCAGCCATGTCCCCCCAGCCATGTCCCCCACATATGCAGCCATGTCCCCCCAGCCATGTCCCCCACATATGCAGCCATGTCCCTCCAGCCATGTCCCCCATATATGCAGCCATGTCCCTCCAGCCATGTCCCCCACATATGCAGCCATGTCCCTCCAGCCATGTCCCCCACATTTGCAGCCATTTCTCCCCATACCTAGCCGCCGCTGCAACGAAAGCCGCCGCCGCCGCATGGTTAAACAGCATGCGGGGAACATCACAGCTTTCATTTGAATAGCTGTTTTCCCCGCCGCTCATAGACACTCCCCCTTGCTCAGGATTGGACAGATCACGATCACCCATCCAATCCCAAGCAAGGGGGAGTGTCTATGCGCAGCGGGGAAAACAGCTATTCAAATGAAAGCTGTGATGTTCCCTGCACGCTGTTTAACCATGCGGCGGGGGCGGCTTTCGTTGCGGTGGCTGCTTTCGTTGCAGCGGCGGGGGGGGCGCAAGTATTCTATTGAGGCATCGGGGGCATTTGCGGGAGTACAAGTACTCCCGAAAATACTCGGTATCGGTCCCGATACCGATACTGGTATCGGGACAACTCTAATAAATACAGCTTTTGCTGCAAAACTCACCTCCTCTCCAGCATTGTTCCCTGCAGACTAACCACTCTGAGGTCCAACTCTAGGCCTCTTACAGGTTGAATGTCACCCAACATCATAGAACCAAGTTCCTGTGACCCCAAGTTGTAATGGACACAACCCCTGGGGTTAAACCGGCAAGCAGCCTGACAGTGCTGCCACACAGAATGGTATTCTTACTGGAGAAAAGCTCTGTGGAAGTGTAAGAGAACAGCCAATTTCAGAGACGACGCAAGACTGTTGTTGTCCCATGGCTGCCCAGAATTTTGTGGATTTAATATCTTTAAAAAATAATTCTGGATTGGGCTTCCAGAAAAGGGGGCGGTGGTGGTAAAACTTATACCGCGTACACACGATCACTTTTTGTGATGAAAAAAAACGTCATTTAAAATGATGGTGTGTGGGCAAAACGTTGTTTTATGTCTTCAAAAAAACGATAAAAAAAAAATTTGAACATGCTTGCATTTTTTGTGTCGTTTTTCAAAATGTCATTTTTTGTGTCATAAAAAGTAATCGTGTGTGGGCAAAACGACGTTTAAAACAACGTTTTCAAACCTGCGCATGCTCAGAAGCAAGTTATGAGATGGAGCTTCAATGGAACAGAGTGCCGTCGAACGTGGTGTACGTAACCACGCTTTGCTAGAGCTTTTTGTAAAAATGATGGTGTGTATGCAACGTCGTTTTGGAAAATGAAGTTTGTTTCGTTTTGTTTTGTGAGATAAAATGGCGTTTTTTTTCATCACAAAAAGTGATCGTGTGTACGCGGCATTAGTATTGGACATTAAGTAGCATCTGTTTACCGTCTACTGCTAGTCAACCCAGGAGTCCTGTGTATGTTTTGATTAGTTAAGCAGGACTATGCATCCCGAACCTGTACAAGATTTGTCTATTGGGCTCTGAAGCACCAAGCACTAACTTATGGATGGCAAAGGGGACATCATATACAGGTTCTATATCTGAAGATGCAGGACATTTTTGGCTGAACAGCAAAGTAAGACAATGGCTCCCACTGCTGTCTAGGCCAATGATGAGGAAGAGTCCCTGGAGAGCTCCTCTCGTGCACATCGCTAGATCAAGAGGGAGCTTAGGTACGTATTGGGGGGGGGGGGCTGCTGTTTTGTCTCCATGCATAAAAAACCTATCTAAAACTTCATCCTTTAGAACCACTTTAAGGACCATGCTTTTTCTCAGATTTTTTTGTTTACAAGTAAAAATCTGTATTTTTTGCTAGAAGATTACACTTGAATTTGAATTACACGTAAATTTTATTGCAAAAAAAAAAAAAAAAACATAATATACAACACTATTTTTTGGTAAAATATAAAAGATGATGTTATGCTGGGTAAACAGATAACTGATATGTCACACTTTAAAATTCTGCACGCTCATGGAATGGCAGCAAACTATGATACTTAAAAATCCTCCATAGACAAAGTTTTACATTTTTTTACAGGTTACCTGTTTATAGTTACAGAGGGGTCTAGTGCTAGAATTATTGCTCTCGCTCTGACTTTCAGGATGATGTCCCACGCGTGGTGCAAACACTGTTTACATATGCATGCACAACTTAAGTATGCATTTGTTTCTGCGCACGAGCATGGAGGGATGGGAACGCTTTAAAACTTTTTTTTCTTATTTATTTATTTACTATGTTCCTTTAAAAAAATATATATCACTTTTATTCCTATTACAAGGAATGTAAATATCCTTACAAGGAATGTAAACATAAGAGGTGACAGGTCCTTTTTAGACCCCAAATCTATCCTCTACCCTTGAAAGCAAAAGTTTAAAAAAAAAATCATTGATCTTTTGATAAAAAAAATAAAAAATTGTATACTTCCGCCCTAGACCGATAGTCACATCATAACGTCGATCTGGTCATCCTAGATCATAGAGGTGGGGAGAGACGATCTCCCAGGCTTACTGGTAAGAACTAGATGTGCATCAAATGGAATATTTAGTGCTGAAACCGAAAATGCAGGATGCACTTGGTCGAAAACCAAAACCAAAAATTACAGTTTTTCAAAAATATATATATTTTTTTATATAATTGTATTATATTTGACTTTTTAATTAATATCTTAAATATAAATAAATACGAATTTGTCAGCCATTATTGGAACGCATCGCAAGAAAAGCTCAAGAGAAATGTATCACTTTAAATTCTCTGTATGTCTTCACACTGGTACGTTGCGCTTCCGTTGTAGTGTAAAAAAATCTTGCTTGCTGCATTTTTGGTCAGATAAAAAAGAACTGCACCAAAAACAAACCTCCCTGAAATTTATTGAAAGCGCAGCAAGTACACATCAATAACGTGCCTGTGTTATGTTTTTGATGCGGTTTTTGAGTCACATCTCCTATAAAAAAACACATTGTTTCATTATATACACTATTATATAACACCATTTTAGGTCAATGTCTTTCGGTGGCTGAAATTTTGGTGCATCTCTAGTAAAAGCGGAAAACCTGAGAAACTCAAGTTGCGGTCAACCTGATATTTAATATGCCAAGAATGTACCTAGGTTCACTTAAAACAACAGCCTATAGGTTTATGGCTTTTTTGGGGTATTAAGCCTTGTACACACAATCGGATATCCGATGAAGCTGACTTTCATCAGTCTTGCCTACAGCATCAGTCAAAAATCCAACCGTGCCAAATAGCGGTGAGGTAAAACACTACAACGTGCTGAGAAAAGTTAAATGCTTACGAGCATGTGTCGACTTGATTCTGAGAATGCATGGATTTTTGACCAATGGACTTCCACACAGACGATCGTTTTTTTCTATCGTTTTTTTTATCCATAGGAAAAATAGGAAAAATTTAAAACACGTTCTATTTTTTTTTCACCGATGGAAAACAAACCGATGGGGCCCACACACATTCGGTTTGTACGATGAAAACAGTGCATCGGTCTGTTTTCATCAGACAAACCGATCATATGTACAGGGCTTAAGAGAACAAGGCCTTCTCCCCTTCTTTCTAGAATACAATTCTTGAGCACAAGGATTTAAACATGGGGATGGAAGAAGGTCATTAACTATTTGCAGACCCCAACTCTAAACAACACTGAGCTTACACAAGGATTAGACTCTGGGCTCAGGTGAACAAAATGGCAGAGGAGAATGGGGAGTTCCAGTGATTGGGTGATGTCCTACCAAAAGATCCTGTAATGCCACATACACGGTTGGAATATCCGATGAAAAAATTCCGTCTGACTTTTTCCATCGGAAAATTCCGACTGTGTGTACGCAGCTTGACTCTACCAGAAATTATTATGGCGACACATTCTTAAGTTGTAAATATATCTAATCTATTGTTACCCAGAACCAGAGTCAAACATAATGAGTTCTGGCAAAGATAAAAATTGGAGGTCAACATGGCAGTGAAAAAGTTAAGGGTCTCCCTGAAACACATGGCCGCCCTCTGCAGACAAGCACACTCCCTCCCTCGCACCCACACAGACTAAAACAAACAGTGCATCATGTTTTCATATGGTAATGCTTCTCTATCTCCTAACGAGGCTGTTAATTAGAGCTGTGTGCAGCGCGGCAGGAGGAGGGGTTGTGGGAATGTGATTATAACGTGTTGCTGTGGGTTAATTCCAATGCAGAGAGACCTGCAGAGCATCACACTGCTCTGCGATGTGGATTACAGTGGTGGAAAGGAGGTGGGGTCGTCGTGTATGAAAGTAAGGGGGGGAGTGGGGAAAAGATGTGTCATTTTTATACGTTATGCTGAAAAGCAGCTTTCTGCTATTCTAAATCCTTATAACGGGGAGGGGAGAAAGAGCAGAAAAGGGGTGCCTAATGAGGAAAAAAAATGAGGAATAGAGATAGAAATGAGAAAGGCTGAGGAGAGGAAAGCCGTCAATTAAAAGATACAAGAGGAAATGCTTGAAAAAAAAATGCAAATACACAGATAATACAAGAATGAATGAATTCATTTAGTAAGCCTATGCAAAGGCATTGAGAAAACCTGCCAACATATTTTAGTTGATGTGCAAGTCAGTGTATAGTTATCCAGGGAGCTCATATTGAGAATCGTTCATAAAACAGAGCGAAGGGCTAAATCCTGACATGTTAGAGATTACTGGAGCCCTGACTAAGCACCAAATGTTTGATAATGCCAGGAGGGTGGCCCAAATCCAGAGATGATACACATGGTCAGAGCAGGAGGTCAATATGAGAAATGTGTCAGATGACACATGAAGAGATGTGAACAAGAAAAATGGAAAAGATGCTCCTGGCACTGTTCTGAATGGAAGAATATTACGCTTCTATTACAGAGCTGCAAACAGAAGAATGGGCACATGTTCACTTCAGATGCATTTGAAAATATATGTGTTAATGCGTGTTATATTAATGTCATTCATTTTTAGATGTGTTGCGTTGCAACGTTAGAAGAGCCAATTTAGTTATCCTAAAAAGCAAAATACAAATCACCAAATAATGCAGCACGGAAGACTTTTCCTTCAACACACTTTACTGCAAGGTTCTTCAATGTGTGCTAACAGGGGAGGGCTGGCAGGGGGGGCAGGGTGGAAATCTCCCCCCGGGCTGGTGACACTATGCACAGCCACCGGCCGCCACTACTAAATGCTGTTTTTGCAGGGCAGGAATATGCCTGCTGGAGCTCTGTTAACACAGGTCATGGCCGCTGCTCACCTCCCACTGTACAGCCGTGCCTGTGTCAGCTCCGAGGTAGATGGCTGCAGAGCTAAGCTATGTCTCATCTCACACATAGCTCAGCCTCAGCGCACACCAGTGCTAACATCCCCTTCTCTCTCTGCACAGACATGAGGACTCTGATGTAAGGGAGGCTCTGTGCAGACTCTGATGTAAGGGGGGCCTCTGTGCAGACTCTGATGTAAGGGGGACCTCTGTGCGGACTCTTAGACTGTTTTCCTCGATCCATCACTTTTCCACGCTCTATGGGCCACTTGACTGGACTTGCCCCCCAGGCCTAAGGCTGCCAGCCCTCCCTTGTGTGCTAACAACAGTAAAATCACTTAGTGAGTGGCGCTTGCTAATACAAATATTATGGTGCAAACAAATATTGTGAAATATATATATTCAAATAGGTCCAAATAAGAGAATGTAGAAACAATAAGCAAAAAAAAAAAAGTTAAAAGTTCTCAGTCCCAATTAGATAAACATCAATCAAACTGTGAAATTGTTTTCTTTGAGCTCATAAGCTTATCCCGGATGTTGCCTCCAGCTAAGTGACAGTCCCTCTGTGTGAGCCTAAATCACCTCATGTGACATAAAGTACAAAATTCCCACTCACCAAATGGTGTTGATCCTAATGTCATACGACAAATAGGAGTCAAAAAAGGCTTCTGTGGTTTCTATGACTCAGGTGTATTTTTCACCCTCTCGCTGATGTAATTTCCTTGGTGTCTGGTCATTCCATGGCAGGGTATAGAGGAGATACAGTAAAACCTTGGTTTGAGAGTAACTTGGTTTGAGAGCGTTTTGCAAGACAAGCTAATTTTTTTTAATACATTTTGACTTGATATACAAGCAATGTCTTGATATACAAGTAGCGTCATGTCACAACTGAGTATAAAAGAGAAGAGAGGCTCCTCTAAGTGTAGCAATATGGTTACATTTAACCTCCCTGGCGGTATGATTCTTTCAGATTTTAGGTGCTGAAAGCGGTACCATTATTTTGCATGGAAAATTGGCGTTTTAGATTGCAGGCTTGCAATTCTTAGGAATAACTCACCTAAATCTGTCCAAACCAGAGTCTCTAGTAGACTATGACAAAGTTTAAAACACAAAATCATAAATTATAATATAATAAATAATAACAAATAATAATTTAATAATATCAATACTTTTTATTCAATACATTTTAACAAATAATATATTCATAAACTCTGATTTTTTGGGGGGTCAAACAAGGGTGCAAAATCATTATTTAGTAAATGTCTCGGGTATGAAAATCTTTAAAGCAAGGAATGGCGCAAAGTCCAACGTCGCAGTCGAGACAACAGAAGCGCGTTTCTTTGCGTATTTTTCTTCCGCTGTTGTCGCGCTTGGAGCAGCAAACCACACACATCCGTGTGGGTGCTGTTTTTTTTGCAGTGGGTGGTACATAGTCCAAAAAATGACGACCAGTCAGGCGCTCAGGATTTACAACACCAGAAGCCCGTCGTCCAGAACGGTTTACCGCCGTTGGCGTTTGGTGTTTTAGAAAAATCTGTTCTGTGACCTTCCACATAAAGTCTGCATGGACCATAGACCTGGCATTTTTTTTTCAGCAGGATGAATGAATTCCACAGACATTGCTCCAAAAGATGTCGGAAATTTTTTTCTGCTGCTTTCGCATAGCTGGATAAAAGGTCATGGCTTGGTCCGTCCTGTCCACACCTCCCATCGTGTGGTTGTAGTCCAATACAACTTGTGGCTTTCTTACATCTTTTCCACCTCTGGTATGGACCATGACGGTCGAGGTATTATGCACTGTGCTCATAAGGGAAATGTCCTTTTTGTCCCGCCACTTTAGTGCCAACATTTTCCCTTTTTGCCATGCAGCAACTTCTCCTTTCCCAAGCTTTTTATTTGAAAAACCTGACGGCATCTCACGCCGGTTAGGCCTCACGGTTCCATAAGAGTCCGTCTTGTTCATAAGAAGGAACTCGTACAGTTCTGGTGAAGTATAGAAGTTGTCTGTAGTGACACAGTAGCCCTGGTTGAGCAAGGGCTCTATCAATGACTGTGTTCCAAATATATCCAGAGCTGGATTCACACAGCATAAAGCATTTTATCCCAAAGCGAGCGCGCTTAGACGCAATAAATTGAATCCAACTGAGCCTACCTTTATAGGCCATCAGACTTTCATCTATGGTAATGTCCCACTCAGGAACATAGGTCTGCTGGAAGTTCTGCAGTATGATTTGGTAAACATCCCAATTTTTTTTTAGCTTTGGAGCTGGATGAGATTGTTCGGCGAAGTGCAAATATTTCATAATCAAAGGAAATCGATATTCGGACATTACAGTTCCAAAAAAAGGTGTGGCCAATAATTTATTTGTGGTCCAGTACCACTTTTGGAGTGGTTTCCCCACCACTCCCTGTAAAATTAGGAGGCCAAGGAATTTCCAGATATCATCACTGGTCACAGGCTCCCATTTTCTGCGCCGAGAAAATAGCTGATGGGTAGCAGCTTGCTGATCTTGATATCTGTTTGTCTCCAACACTATTTTGTCGATTACCGCATCCGTCAAAAAAAGTCGGAGGTATTCCAATGGATTGTCACCCTCTATGTCCACTTTTATCCCAGGTGATCCTGTGAATGGAAACCTTGGGGGCACTACGTGCTCCGTAGCGCAATCAATTGCGCACCAAGTCCGCACATCGCTGGGCAAAGGTGCAGGATCGTCACTCGCATCACTTTCTGAGTCCGACGACGAACTTTCCCACGCGTCGCTGTCACTCAGCTCCTCCGCAAGGGATTCTGCATTGCTGTCGCTGTTTGGCAGCAGGTCGCATAGCGATTTGGAAGTAGAGGCACGCTTTGCCATGATTGCTGTGCAGTATACAGACACTGGTACTGTAAATCTGCAGACAGGTCACTTGAGAAAACACTGGGGGGGCAATCAAAGGTCACTGTATTTTTTTAACATTTTTATCCAATTGTATCAGTGTGTTTTACTGTGTTTTACTTTGTTTCTACTTATACGTTTGAATTTCGCGCTACAGTACATGGTTTTGGTAAACCCGAAAAGAAAAACCTGCAGGAAAACTGATAGTGTGTAAGGGGCTCTAGACACGTCTCTTTTATACTCTGTAGCTCCTGCTGGATTTTGCTTTTAATCCCCTTGTGGAGGCCTCCATTTGTGAATGAATATTTTATGGTTACACAACTGATTAAATTGCTATTATCTTTTAATATGGACTTTAAACTGAAGGACCAATGAATAAATGGTCGTGGAACAAATCATTTGAGTTTCCATTATTTCTTATGGGGAAATTCGCTTTAAAATACAAGTGCTTTGCATTACAAGCATGCTTCAGAACGAATTATGCTCGCAATCCAAGGTTTTACTGTACTGTAAATTAAGACAAAACTCCTCATGGTGTTAAAATGTAAAAATGTATTGAACTGCCTTATGGGTTAACTTATATATACCTGCAATACTAAAAAGTGGGCAAAAAATATTCAAAACTCTGTGCTGTGCGGTGGGGAAGAGAGTCCGCTCTAAGCCACTGTTCATTAAACTCACACTAGGAGTTACTCACTGTGCATTCCATCTTGATGCGTTTTGCCATTACGTGGCGTTTTCACATGTATTTACTGCAATGTCTCATGTCCATACTGTTTGCTAGTGATTGAAATGCAGCAAAATTTATGTCAATGCCCACTTGCTGACCGCCCTATAGCAGTTTTACTGCTACAGGGTGGCCTCACTGCACAGGATCGCATATATATTTGTGATCCTGCACTTCTGGGTATCGGGGGCTGCCTGTTTGACATGGACACCTCCTATTGAATGTCCATAGTTGTGGGTCCTCTCAGGAGCCAAAAGATTATTGACATCAGCACAGGGGTGCAAAGTGGACAGGTGGGTTTAGGCATTTTTGTAGTGCTGGATTAGCGCCCTCCCCTGCTCAGGAAATGGTGACCTGGATGGTGGACTTAGGTGAGTGTAGCAGGTAAGGGGTTGGAAGATAGGGTGGAAGGGAAGGTTGAGAAAAATGGTTTTAGCCCAGAGTGGGGCTTTAAATGATGCACTGGGGTTGATTTAATAAAGAAGTATTTAATCTTGTAAGGCCTTGTACACACGACCGAGGAACTCGTCGGAAAAGACACATAGTTTTCCCTGACGAGTTCCTTGTTAGGCTTGTCGAGAAACTTCACAAGCTGTCTTTGCGTACACATTTTCAAGACCAAATATCGTCGTTCTCAAATGCGGTGACGTACAACACATAGACGGCAGGGGAAGTTCGATTCCACTGGCACAACTCTTGGGGCTGCTTTTGCTAATCTCTTGTTACTGTGTGGTAAGTAAAAGTTTGGTAAGAGACATTTGCACTTTTCAGTCTGGTACAGTGTAACAAATGTGCTATTTCCATTACGAACGCTACTTTTACTGAAGCTGGTGTGTTTCCTGTCGAAAACCAGCCCAACGAGGAACACGATGAGGAAATTGAGACTCCTGTAGAGGAAAAAGAGAACTTGTTCTCTTTTTTCCCCATCAAGTTCCTTGACAGTTTTCTTGATGAAAAGCATACACACGACCGCTTTCCTCGGCAAAAAGGCTCTGCCACCAAGTTTCTTGATGGGTTCTGTCAAGTTTCTTGGTCGTGTGTACGCGGCCTAAGGCCGCGTACACACGACCGAGAAACTCATCGGGCGAAACACATCGTTTTCCCTGTCGAGTTCCTTGTTCGGCAGTCAAAAAACTCGTCGAGCCAAATTTTCCCGTTGCCCATCGAGGAAATAGAGAACATGCTCTTTTTGGCTCGACGAGTTCGACAGGTTTCTCCGCGAAAAGTGTACACACGACCGGTTTCCTCAGCAGAATACGTCTCCCATCGTGTTTCTTGCTGAATTCTGCGGAGGAAACCGGTCGTGTGTACGCGGCCTAAGAGAATTTTGGTAAAAAAGTGAAAATTCACTTCTGCAAATAATACCCAATTACGTGCAAGAGAAACACAAATGATTGTGATTGAAGTCAGCAGAGCTTCACCTCATTTCACAAATCTAATGGAAATTTTAATTTGTTAAGTGAAAATACTAAATGAATTTGGTCAATCAACCCCCAATAAGTCCAGTAGGAGGTAAAATACACATTAGGGTTAATTTATTAAAGGGTTACAATATTGACTTAGCTCAATGAACCCATACTCCATTCACTTATCCAATCACGAGCAAGGATTTTTATTATTCTTCTGCACACAATTGGGTGAACAAAGGTTAACTTGGACGAACAAAAAAAAATACTTCTTATAAGCTTGACAAATACCCGTACAAGATATGCCATGGCTCATAATTGTTGTGTAATGGCTAACCTGGGCTCTAATGGAAGTAAAATTGCCAGGGTACCGGTGTAAACACAATTATATTGCAGTCCACAAAAGACTTCCATGGACTAAAATAATAGTCCTCCAACTGGCAGGGTTCCAATCACTGAGCTACTGCAGAGAAGTCACTTAAAAATCTTTTGCCTGTACTTTATATATTTAGACTGAAGGAAATCTTGGGCACATTGGGTGGGATTTGTATTTTTCAAAATCAAGATTGTAAAATACTAACTAAGGCAAATCTAAACCCAATAACAAAAAAGGTAAAGTTTTGCAGTTTACCAATCCTTTGATGTGCTGACTGCATTCAATTTATTTTTTAAGGCTTTTATCCTTTTTTTTTTTTTAACCTGGGGATCCTGCCAATTTCACACTTTCTGTCCTAAGGTGACAACATTCATTTACTCCACAAAATTGTTGGCTGAAAGCGTTGTCAACCTAGGTTACTCTCCTGATTTTGAGAACAAAACACCTCCTCTCCTAATCTCCATTACATAGAGGGAATTTGTTCAGCAGTTCACAGAATATAGATGGGAAGGCTGATATCATTGTTTAATATTTAAAGAGGAATTATAATATGGATATGTTTACATACAGTAGTTACATTGATCCAGACTAAAATGAGTGCAAAAAGAAAGAGCTATTCCGTCGAGCACAAGAAAGGAATCGTGGAGGTAAAAATCTTACGGCTTTCTACAAAGAAATTAAGATAGATCTCCGAATGACCCAAAAATGGCGTGCAGAGTACAATAACCTCAGTGAACAGGTTGTTTGAATACATGTAGATTATTGTATATGAATAAGACATCCCCTTAAAATAAGCCCCAATGCATCTTTAGGAGCCAAAATGAATATAAGAACTGGTCTTATTTATGGGTAAGCACAGTGTATACCATACGTGGCCAATCCCCCTGGAAGTTGGAAATCAAGTAGACATTGCTTCTCCAGTGATCTCCACCTGCATTCTGAACACAGGAGATCAGCCACTTGGCAAGGGCACCCTTCAGGGAATGCTTTGCATTTTCTGAATGAAGGCAAAGCTTTCTCTGATTGGATGAGGTGGAGAGCGTGACGTCACCCCTTACCTGTCCACCGCATTGAGCCAGAGGACACTTTGAAGTGAACAAGAAGTTACAGGGACACAAAAATTCTGGCAAGATCAACAGGAATGTATCTGTACTTGCTATACATGTTGGTAAAAAAGGAAAATGGTTTCAGCTTTTTCATCCAAAGAATGGTGCAACAGATTAGGGTATTCTAACAAATATATTATACTACTCCCCACTGAAATCAGGAGACTGCTAAAGCCTTGTTCAGTACTACCCACTAAACATTACCATTCATCTGAATGGGAGCACTCTGCAACTACCCCGCAATGGCATGCATTGCACGCAATTGTAGTATTCCAGTGCGGCGTTCAAGAGGTTAAATCAGGTGGTGAGAAGGTGACATTGCCTACTCACTGCCTGTCAAATGCTCTTTGAAGAACAATCCGAATGTAAATCACTCTTTAGACAGCAACACTAGTGTAAACTAGCCCTAAAAATGTTCAGTAATAACAATTCGCAAACTTATACATAATTGCAGGCTTTTTATCCTTTGCACACTTTATTTCTCTATTGCTGTTAACTTTAATTTTTAAGGACTACATATCCCATGATATATCCTGCCTGCAAGCAGTGATTCCTATATTGAATCCGCCTCCTGAAACTCCTCCTTTCAGCACCTCTGTAGGTTAGCAGGCAGGCTCTGTGAAGTGTGTGACCAGCAGTGCTTACTCACTCCTCTGATGAAGTCACGTGACAAGACGACACGCGTCAGGATTGAAGCACCGGGTACAGACACAGCCTGTCGCCAGGAGATGAGCTTGGCGCTCATGGCTGTGTACATTTGAATTTATCCACTCATGTGTGTTTTTTACTTTACCATTAAATTGTTTATTTTACGGCGTTACACTATTGGTTCCCTTCCTTTCTCAAAATCACTACCACTTTTTGAGTATTGATCGGCTGCCATTTGGGGTCAAGAGCGAATCCTAGTCCACACCAGGCTGACAGTCTGTGGGGGATAGGAGTTTGGTGCTCGTGGATTGACGCCCGCTTTCATATTTTTCAAGTGAGTGCATCATCTTGAGACCTATTCCTATCCAGTTTTGGTGTCCCTCACAGTGTCACGCTATATGCATCTTATGTGTTTGTGTCTTTTCATAATACATATCGGCCAATGAGACCACGTTAGCAATAGAGAGATTGTCTGTCAGTTTGCATATGCATTTAGATCTGAGGTATTTTTCTGTTTGGCTTAAACAGCAGTAAGGTGAGCTTATAGTGCACATAGAGGTGGTCATCACTGAAGACTATAGACAGCAAGTTGCATCTTTGGTGGAGGTGTTTCATTAAAACACTGACTGTTGGATCATTTTATGCTGAGTTTTTTGGGACTATTATCCATGATATATGCATTTTCCTATTTGCGATCTTTAACACGTGTGTGATTCTGTTCATCTTTGCTATGTCTTTTTTTTTTTTATGTATTAGTTCACATACACTGAGTTTTTACTACTAGATTTAGTAGTATCTTAGTTGTTTTTTCACTGTATTTCTTTCTCTCACTCCCTTCTCCCTCCCCCCATCACCCATCACTCCCTTTCACCCCGCCCCTTCTCTACAGCGCAGTCACCACTATTCTTATATAGTGCCTACTCACAGGTCATAGCAAATATGTGTCACAAAATTCAAGAAAATAAATGTGTAGGAATTCTGTACAAAGTAAGTTCACAAACTTCTACATAATTCAGATTAATAGGTGTGGGCTAGAAATAATTTAAATTCAATGTGGAAATGAATATATATTAGATTTTGACCACAAAATACACTTTAACCACTTAAGGACCGCCTACTGCACATTTACGTCGGCAGAATGGCACGGCTGGGCACATCAACGTATATATACGTTGATTTTAGTACCCAGCCGTGGGTCGCGGGCGCGCGCTCACGGGCGCGCGCCCGCGACCCGGTCCGAAGCTCCAGGACTGGGACCGCGGGATTCGCGGACCCGATCGCTGCTGGAGTGCGGCGATCCGTCCCTGGAGCGGAAGAACGGGGAGAGCCGTGTGTAAACATGGCTTCCCCGTGCTTCTCTGTGGCCGCAGCATCGATCGCGTCATCCCTGTAATAGGGGGACGCGATCGATGACGTCACACCTACAGCCACACCCCCCTACAGTTGTAAACACACACATTAGGTCACACATCCCCTACAGCGCCACCTGTGGTTAACTCCCAAACTGCAACTGTCATTTCCACAGTAAACAATGCAATTTAAATGCATTTTTTGCTGTGAAAATGACAATTGTCCCAAAAATGTGTCAAAATTGTCCGAAGTGTCCGCCATATTGTCGCAGTCACGAAAAAAATCGCTGATCGCCGCTATTAGTAGTAAAAAAAAAAAAAATTATAAAAATGCAATAAAACTATCCCTTATTTTGTAAACGCTATAAATTTTGCGAAAACCAACCGATAAACGCTTATTGTGATTTTTTTTACCAAAAATACGTAGAAGAATACGTATCAGCCTAAACTGAGGAAAAAATTTTTTTTTTTATATATTTTTGGGGGATATTTATTATAGCAAAAAGTAAAAAATATTGCATTTTTTTTAAATTGTCGCTCTATTTTTGTTAATATCGCAAAAAATAAAAACCGCAGAGGTGATCAATTACCACCAAAATAAAGCTCTATTTGTGGGGAAAAAAGGACGCCAATTTTGTTTGGAAGCCACGTCGCACGACCGCGCAATTGTCAGTTAAAACGAAGCAGTGCCGAATCGCAAAAAGGGGCAAGGTCCTTTACCTGCATTTTGGTCCGGGTCTTAAGTGGTTAAGCTCTGTTGTGGGAATTTTATATGGACTGAGTATAGTCAGTCCTATCCAGTTTGATTTTGCTAAACTACTCAGACCCAAGCATGTATCATATTATTTGCAACATAGACACTAATTGCCTCCATCCCAAAAATACACTTACAAAAAAGTACAAAAAACATTTTTCCCTGGGATTTAGGAGGTTCAAACACAACTATACATGTAAAATATAAAAGTCAAAATACTTTATTACTAACAACAAATGTAAAAATTATTAAAAGCAATAAAGTGCACCAGAACAAGATATACGTATTATAGATATTCCTTTTTGGTACAAAATTACAAATATACAAAATATGTAAATCAATACCGGAAGATGAAAAACATCATATTCTTAACGCATTTCATAAAACACAGTTTACTTCATCAGGAGTTAAGTTGTTGCTGGCAGAGCGTCAATAATCATGCTAGCTAATTGTTGAAAAAGGTAAAAATCTCAACATCAAGAAAAACCCACAACTGGGTCTTACCCACAACTCCCGGGAAACAGGAGAGCTGGCCCACAAAGAAGCAAGCGAGGAACAAAGAAGAGATGGAGATGGGATGTCAGGACTATAGACTGATTTGTTCTTATGAAACCGAAAAGTGTATGTACAAAGCTTCCGATCCTACAAACTTTCTGGTGCTCTTTTTTTCCTTGTAGATATAATAAACACTTTCAATGTTACAATCAACAGACCAAAAGGTAGCAAATTAAAGAAGTTCTTTGTTAGAGCTTAAACAGTATATCCTTTAATTTTTTTCATACTAAAACAAAAAGTTTTGGCTGAGTTACACTTTAAAACCTACATTTCCCTACAAAAAACAAAATAAGCACAAGGGCCATTACTTGTAGGTAAATGAAGGCCTTGATAGTCTATTGATACTCTATAAATCCTTTTGTGAGTCCTCGCTCCGACAGACTTCCTCCACACCGTCTCATGCTTGCTTTGTGCACTGGTCCAAATCATTCAATGGAGGGGTGATTATGGTGGGGGGTTGTTTTTCAAGGGTTGGGCTTAGCCCCTTAGTTCCAGTGATGGGAACTCTAAAGGCGTCAGCATACTGTACCAAGACATTTTGGACAATTTCATGCCTCCAACTTTGTAGGAACAGTTGTGATACCTTTCTGTAGCAACATGACTGTGCAGCAGTGCACAAAGCAAGGTCCATAAAGACATGGATGAGCAAGTTTGGGGTGGAGGAACTCGACTGGCCTCCACAGAGTCCTGACCCTAACCCGATAGAACACCTTTGGGAGGAATTAGAGCGGAGACTGCGAGTCACTGCCTGACCTCACAAATGTGCTGCTGGAAGAATAGTCAAACATTCCTATAGACACACTTCTAAACCTTGTGGACAGCATTCCCAGAAGAGTTGAAGCTGTTATAGCTGCAAAGGGTGGGCCAACTCAATATGGAACCCTACGGACTAAGGCTGGGTTGATATTAAAGTTCATGAGCATGTAAAGGAGGTATCCCAATACTTTTGACAATATAGTATACATACAGTATGTTGACATTGGTGGATATCCATATAAGATACCAGGTTGCTCGCCATATGCATTTGTTTAATGTGCTGTTGTACTGAATGATAGCCTACCTATTAAATTATTTAACTCTTTCCATGTATTTATTATTAGCTACTAAAACACTTTGGAATGCCTACCAGTCCTTCTCACATTTCATAACTTGCTAACTTTTTAGCATTCAGTAATATGCACTAAGATAGTCATGTAGCCATATACATGTTGTAAACATTGGAACGTATTGAACTAGAAAACAGTATTAAGCCTCAAAATTAAGCAGGGGACCACTTTTTTCTGCTCTTTGTCTAGCCACATATTAGAAATAAACCTAAACATAGGTATGCTTATGTTTCATAAGAGTGCTCCTAAAAAGACAGAGAAAGTCATAAAAATTTGAAATATGAAAATGTTCGCACCAAATTACCAGAGGAATACTTGAAACAAAAGAAAGCAGAAGCACTGGATTAGTGTTTGAATTATGGAAACTCACCTACCATAAGTACCCTCAAAATCCAGAAACATCATTGTGTCAAAAGATTACTCAATATGAGAAAAAATATAACTGTTGAAAATCTGGTCGAATTATAATGAAAATTTGAATGGAATGGAAAGCAAATGTAGGCAGCTGTTGAGGGACTAAACTCAAGAACAGTAACAAGAAAATTCTCAAAACATGAGAAGCCTATAAAAATGTACCACGGCAACAATGTTGACAGGCTATGACATCTTATTTTATATCAATATAATTACTGTATTTATTGGCGTATACCGCGCACTTTTTTCCCCTTAAAATAAGGGGAAAATCGTGGGTGTGCGATATACACCGATACCCGCTTCCTGCTCTCAGTTTAAAGCCTCCGCCGACATATACCGAGCGCAGTACACTTGGGTACATTCGGCCTGGCTCGGTTTCGCTCGTAGTCACGCTCTGTGACGTTTATGCATGAGACGCCGAGCGTGGCCTAGCGTGTCCGGGTGTACTGCGCTCGGTATATGTCGGTGGAGGCTTCAAACTGAGCGCGGAAAGCAGGGATTCGACTCGGACAGCGCGGGAGAAGCCGGGAGGACACCACCGAGGCCACAGACGGACGCCGGACCGGACGATGGACACCGGGCAAGACACCAAAACTGTAAGTAATAAAATGTTATAAAAATTTTTTTTTACCAGAATTTCAGGGCTACTTTAGGGGTGCGCGCAATACCCCGATAAATACGGTATTATGTTTGGAAAAAAATATAAATAGCTGGTGCTGCCTTTGTGCTGAATGGATGTTTTAAAAATTCATTAGTCCATTTTTTTAAAATAAACCTATTAATGCTCTTCCTGTTGGAATTCAAGGCATTACAGTACAGGTTGAGAGATATAACACTTATGCCGCGTACACGCGACCGTTTTTCATAACGAGAAAAATGCCATTTCTTAAATTGGTCGTTAAAAACAACGTTTGTAGGCTCGTGTGTAGGCTCCAGAGCATTTTTCTCGACGAGAAAAATGCCCATTAAATATTTAGAACATGCTCTATTGTTTCTCGTTGGTTTTCACGTTGTCGTTTTTCTCGTCGTGTACGCTTTAACGACAGGAAAAAAAACGTGCATGCTCAGAAGCAAGTTATGAGAAGGGAAATTTTCATAATCAGCCCAAATGATTACGCCATTCAATTGGAACTTCCCCTTTATAGTGCCGTTGTATGTGTTGTACGTCACTGCGCTTTTCTCAAGCATTTTTTTTTTCACGAGTGTGTATGCAAGGCAGGCTTGAGAGGAATCATGTTGAATAGTTCTTATGGGTTTGTTTCCTAAGATTTTTCTAAGTAAAGCTGGTCATACACTGTTTAAAATGTGTTTAGTGGGAGCCACAGTCAACTGCTTTGCTCCTGACATCCTTTGAGTGAAAAATTGAGGGAGTAGAACATTTTTGGAGGCTACCTAGATACAGTACAATACCCAAGCAGTGGGGTTTCACCAGTGCTATTAAGCCAGAAGGCTGAATGGAAAAAATCTAGAAGTGTATGGCTAGCTTTAGGCACTCAAACTGCCTACAAGGTCTCCTCTAAATAGAAAGGAGGATTAATGCTACCCTACAATGTCTCCTCTCTATATAAAGTAGGCTTTGCATGCATGACAGCCAAAATTGGAACTTCCGCTTAATCCACTCCTCGCCCCCTTACATGCCACATTTGGCATGTAATTTTTTTTGGGGGGGGAGTGGGGGCTTCAGGAGGAGTGGGACTTCCTGTCCCACTTCCTCCTTCCGCCAAGGGGCTTCTAAGGCGAATAGTCTAATCGCCTTTCTGCAGCCCCTCCCTGTAGGCGATCGCCTGGGACACGTGACAGTCCAATTGGATGGCGCCGCGCCGCTTGTGCATGCGCAGTGACGCTCACGCATGCGCAGTGGGTGCCCGGCCGTGAAGCCGAAAGCTGTCACGACCGGGTGCCCACGCTTGGAATGAAGACGCCGGCCGGTGCATCGCTGAAACGTGGAGCAGGTGAGTGTATGTTTATTAAAAGCCAGCAGCTACACTTTTTGTAGCTGCTGACTTTTAATAAACATAAAAATTGACTGGAACACCCCTTTAAGTTAACTATGCACACGGTAAATGTGTGTTTGTATGTATGAATACTATTGTTCAGATCATACATTTTTACTTCTGCCTAAATGGGTAATAAGTAGCAGTATTGCTTCGTATTTTCTGTCTGAGAAGAATTGTATTATTCAGAAATTTAAGAATTCAGAAATAATAATAATAAAAATAATAATAATAAATAATAATATTGAAAACACTAAGCAAAGAACTAGTAGTAGCCTTTTTTTAACCTGCCAACTGTTATCAACTGTCACACTGAAAATAACGTTTAGTAAAATGCAGTGTTGTAAATAGTATTTCAGGTTATAAACTACTACTGTGAACCAAGGTAAAAATAATGATTTTGCTCAGTAGGGCCTCCCCTAGAGTTGATTAAATCTGGTACTGCAAATCAGAACTTGTAGCAGAGTGGGCTGTTTCACCCCTAACATGAATTTGGTCAAACACTCTGGTCTAAGTTTCATATGAACCAGTTCATTCAGTGAACTGGTCACCTCAGCCATTGAAGAGCAGAAGCTAGCAAGCCCAGGCCCCTATTGATATTCTGTTTTTAATGTTGTGGAAGACTTTAAAGCAAGAATCCACATCCCTGTTATTTCATTGACCTAACAAGGATATTGCATACTTCCTTTAAAGCCAGGCACCACCACATCCATAGATACAAGACTCTATTTTTTTGTTTACAAACGATTTTATTGTTGAAAAGGTCAAGGTTCACAAAAAAAAAGGATAACAATGATAGTACAGAAATGTATACAGGTATCGTTGGTATTTAATATCGTACAGAAAGAAATGGTTGTGGTTAGTGCTAATTAAACTTAAACCAGAAGCGTGGCATCCCAGAGAGACCATTTTTTTTATACTGCAGCATAGAATCATATAGCGTATGAGAGTTTGATGCTTGTCATACGGTTGAGAATCTGTGGCCAGGGTACCAAGGTGGAGCGCCAATTAAAGGCTATGGCCCAATGAATGGAGGTGAGAAATGTGTGGATAAGCCTTGCGCTTGATATTGGAATATCCTGAATAGGGCCGAATAAGAGGCAGATTAGGGGTGTAAGAGAGATACTACAGCCAGCAATTTTTTCAATCACAATGCTGGCCTTGTGCCAAGTGTCCTTTAAATGTGGCAGTCCCAAAGTAAATGCAATAGCGTACCATGGGCGGGACATCCCCTGAAGCAAAGTAGAGACAGTGAAGGGTAAAATGTATTAAGTTTAGCTGGCGTAAGATACCATCTATAGAGAAATTTAATAGCTGATTCTGTCTGATATTTTTTTACAAGCTAAAACACTGTCCCTCTGCTCAGTGGTGTATATAGGTTTTGTGCTGCCCTAGGCCTGTCTAAACTCGTGCAACCACTAATTAAAATATGGCCCACCCGTTCCTGCCAAAACCACATCCAATTTTCGATTAAGATCCACCCTGAAATTTTCGAGTGGAGTACAAGTCCTGAGGGCCTGGGGGGAATTTGCAAAGGTTTCCTCTCACTTGTTTGGCTATGGGGCAGGAAGTGAAGGGGAATCTCTGCAATGGGACAGGTATGGTAAAAAATAAACTAACAGGGGCTATAACCCTCTCTTACCCTATCCAGAATGAAAAAAAAAATGTTGCGTATAGTTCTACTCTAAGCACACATTTCTGATTTTATGGAGAGGACTGAGAAGTTATAACCATGCCAATGGTGCAGCAGAAAACAAATAGCACAGCGAGGAAGGTTTGTGGTCCAGGATGACAGGACAGTCAAAATTAGAAGCAGCGTCTCACTCCACAGTTGCGGAATGCTTGCCGCCCGCATACCCGAAGCAGTGTGGCTGCTTTATGGGGGCACTAGACTAATTGTTTCTCTCAGCCCAGTCTGCTCCATAAGACTGGAACTACGCTATCAGTGTAGCGCAAGCTGAGAGGGACTCTTTCCGTGCTGCACCCTGCAAAGTGCTGCCCTAGGCCTTGTTGGCCTAGGCCAGGATACAGCGCTGCCTCTGCTTACTACATTCTGTCCCAACTTACATACCAAAATCTTACATGACCTATAGAACTTTTTAATGATGATATGTATAGTATTTTTGTAAAAGATTTACAGGGGAAGGAATGTGTGTGGCAAATGGAAGACATGCAACCGGCTTGGTCGCACTTTAACCACTTAAGACCCGGACCAAAATGCAGGTAAAGGACCTTGCCCTTTTTGCGATTCGGCACTGCGTCGTTTTAACTGACAAGTGCGCGGTCGTGCGACGTGGCTCCCAAACAAAATTGGCGTCCTTTTTTCCCCCACAAATAGAGCTTTCTTTTGGTGGTATTTGATCACCTCTGCGGTTTTTATTTTTTGCGCTATAAACAAAAATAGAGCGACACTTTTAAAAAAAATGCAATATTTTTTACTTTTTGCTATAATAAATATCACCTATAAATATATATAAAAAAAACATTTTTTCCTCAGTTTAGGCCGATACGTATTCTTCTACCTATTTTTGGTAAAAAAATCGCAATAAGCATTTATCGGTTGGTTTTCGCAAAATTTATAGCGTTTACAAAATAAGGGATAGTTTTATTGCATTTTTATTAATTTTTTTTTTTTTTACTACTAATAGCGGCAATCAGCGATTTTTTTTCGTGACTGCGACATTATGGCGGACACTTCGGACAATTTTGACACATTTTTGGGACAATTGTCATTTTCACAGCAAAAAATGCATTTAAATTGCATTGTTTACTGTGGAAATGACAGTTGCAGTTTGGGAGTTAACCACAGGTGGCGCTGTAGGGGATGTGTGACCTATGTGTTGTGTTTACAACTGTAGGGGGGTGTGGCTGTAGGTGTGACGTCATCGATCGCGTCCCCCTATTACAGGGATGACGCGATCGATGCTACGGCCACAGAGAAGCACGGGGAAGCCGTGTTTACACACGGCTCTCCCCGTTCTTCCGCTCCAGGGACGGATCGCCGCACTGCAGCGGCGATCGGGTCCGCGAATCCCGCGGTCCCGGTCCTGGAGCTTCGGACCGTGTCACGGGCGCGCGCCCGCGGGCGCGCGCCCGCGACCCACGGCTGGGTACTAAAATCAACGTATATATACGTTGATGTGCCCAGCCGTGCCATTCTGCCGACGTAAATGTGCAGTAGGAGGTCCTTAAGTGGTTAAGGCTTTCTCAGTTTTAGCTCACTTCCTGAGCACTTTCCATGTCCCCACTCAGCTTTACTGCCTTCTTTTTACAAGTTTCCTCCTATCTTCCCCATTAGCTTAGCTTCCCAGTATTTTGGCTACTTTCTATTAGGTGAGTAATTTTCTTTGTGAGTTGGATAGCTCAAATTGCTAAAGCATGGTAAAAGCATAAAAGCAGGCCATATTTCTGCATGGGATAGTTTTTTTTTTTTGCAAATCATCTTTCTTCAAACTGCATTCCTAAAAATGAGTCTCAAAAATAGCCTACCCAAGCATTTACTTACCATACAGTTTGATGCAAAATAGACTAAATGATTTATAAATAAATTGGCTTCCCTGAGAAAAATTTTCACAGTAGGATAGCTAAAGTGTGGAAAACCCCATCCCTAAATAGAGCTCATATGAAATGTAGAATATTTTGGACGCTGATCAATGATACGTTGCCTGCAGTTCTCAGCAAAATCATGCATAGATTTAAAAATAAACGTAGGCAACCAAGATTGTTTATAACATTTCCTTCGACTTTGAAAACACCTTTTTACTATTTCTCTAGTTTATAGATTCTGTGGTCCCCTCCTAGACATGTGCAGAAAAAAAAATTGTTAGTTATCGTATTCGTACTCTTTAGTATTTTCGTAACACTTTTTTTTCTGTTTCCGTTTTTTTATGTTAGTTTATTTTTCGTTGATTCGAGATTAGTATTTTCGTTAAATGTTGTATTCTGCCTCGTTCGTATTTTTACAATGAATTTATTTGTTCATTTGTTCTTACGTTGGTTTATTTTTCGTTGTTTTGATATTTGTATTTACATTATATTTTTCATCATGCCACGTTTGTATTTTCGTAAGAAATAAATCTTCGTTGCTTTATGATCATTCGTATTTTCGTGTCTAATTTCATTTGATTGTAACAACGTTCTTTTGTAGATTTTATTGCATTCGTAATTCTGTTAAAATAAATTTTACGTTTATTCGACACACTACTCGTCGTAATTTTGTAAAACATCGTAATTTACTGCGATTGACTTGACAGATCCACAAAACCGGTGCAGCCTACCCAAACACACCCTATCTGGACTCTGGATGGAATGCACTGCAGTCTAACACAGATAAAGACACAGGGTCAAGGAGGCACTAGGTAATAAGAAAGAAGCTCATTGGGGAAAGGAACAAACCTCTTCAGGGGAAAGGACAGCGCTGAGCGGCTATTGGTCACAGTACTAATGAAAGTGAATTTACGTTATTTCGTATATTCGTTGTTTTCATTTCCGTTTTCCGAAGATTCGTAATTAATTTTTCGAATTTCGAATTTTTCTAGTTTTGCTTTTCTTTTTTAATCTTTGTTCGGCATTTCGGTTGTTTTCTTTTCGTTCTTCGATGTTTTTTTTTTTGTGTTCGGTATTTTCGTTATTTCTATGTTTTCGTTTCTTTTTTCTTTCGTTGTGTCGTTCTTTTACATTTAGTAGTTTCGTATCTTCGTAGTTTTCCATATTCGTTAATTTTGGAAATATCGTTATTCGTTATTATTTGCGCTAAACCGTTCGTTCATTCGTAGGTTAACGAATCAACGAAAATAACGAATAATGACGGAAAACGTATTCGTAACTAAAAAAATTGCACATGTCTAGTCCCTCCAGTAGACCTTGGATATGAGAGAGTAGTCTGTCCTGTCTTACCGCTTGTGTCCTCTTTTTTTTTCTTTTTTTTTTTTTAGACTTAATTTCTGATTTCTTGCTCCATTCTTTACAATAATTCTCTACAGTAGTCTATTTTGAACACTGCTGAACATTTATTAGAATTGTACTTGTCATTACACTGGGATGATTTGTAACAGGATTGTTGGCTGATTTTATACCTTAAGTATTGCCCACCCTTAAGTATAATATTTCTAGGGATCGTGCAGAATATTTGTCATCCCTAAACAAAGTACTCTGTTGAACTCTGGGCAGCCCCCCTCCCCCACCCTCTACCCCCCATCCCTGCCCATCATTTACTAAATTTATTGTAAAAAATCTGTATCCTTTTTCTGTTTAAGAATATGGCACAAAAATGTTGAGTCTGTAGGAGGAAATCAAGGTTGCCGGAAAAAAATTCAAATTCCGAACAATGCAGTCTGAACCTACATTGGCTCTTCTACTATCTATTCAGTGTATTCATTGGATACCAGAACCCCTGCTGATAAATTATTTGTTTGTCTATCCGTTTTGTTTAAAATGGATTGGAAATTGCCAAAGTGTTTCCAACAGATTACCAACTGGCGGTATGCAGGTACACAGCAGGGTTCCCCACATGCCTGCTGCGACTGCAAGTCTCAATATCCAATACTGTGAGTCATTTATCAGTATGTTGGTTTACCAACAGCCAATCAGATGTCACATAGCACTTAGTTAATTTGCTTCCTAACAGGAGTCATGTTTTCTAAGTGATATCAGTATTATGCATAAAACCTGGTGAACCTTTTCTAAATAGCATTGCTATGTGAGGGGGGTTGGGGCATGATGTTTAACTGCTTTAAAAGTATTTCTTGAATAAAGATTTTTATAACTTAATATATGCTGCTGTTAATGTTTATTCTGGCTGATTTTCTATGTTATTTATGTATCTATTTAAAAAAGAAACCGCGCTCGGTACTCAAATTAAACCACACCAAGTGAACCCATATACGTAAACAAGTAAATAAAAAATGAAACAGAAGAGTATAGCAGCCGCACTCAGAACAACACAAACAATACAAGTGTTATAAGAATGCTATACAAAAATTGTAGCAACTAATTAGATCCATAATCCTATCAAACCTGTTAAAATGTCACCAGTACATTAATAACACCACATGTGAACTGTTCAAAATAAGACCCCTTTCACTCTGAGGCATTTTTCAGGTGCTAAAAGGCTAAAAATAGCCCCATGAAAAACACCTCCCCTCAAGCCCCAGTGTGAGAGTCCAAGTGCTTTCACACTGGGGCGCTGCGCTGGCAGGACATTTAAAAAAAGTCCTGCATGCTTCATCTTTGGGGCGGTCCACTGCCCCTCCACATTGAATTGAATGGGCTACACTCCTGAAACGCCTGTGTAATGAGACCCTTGCTTGCTCCGTTCCACTCTCCCGACACTCCTCTGCTACTATTGGATCAGATTGCAGACGCAACGTCTGATGGTTTGGCCGTTCAAATCCATTTGTGATAGCTCAGAACAAACACCAGGCAGGCTGTATGTAAGTTCAAACAGGAAACCCTTTATTGGATGCACACACACTTTTATACATAGCAGTTTGAACCCCCTGCCCCCACAACCACTTTCCTATTGGTCAATTGTAAAGCGCATTGTAGTTCTTAGTTAGGTCCTCTTGGCCATGCAAATGAGGACTTGAAACAGGGTCAACAGTGATTGGTCCAATAGCTTGAATAGGACTGATATGTGTAATGGCACAGAAGCCCCAGGGGGTAATTAAATTACATAGAACAATGCCTTTTTTCCAGACCATGGAGCCATCTGGGGGGGGGGGGGTAGCCTTAAGACAGGGCAGAAGACCCACCACTGTGTAACAACGCTTCAACTTCAGTACGTGAGAGGCTGCCCAAATCAAGAGCCAGTTTTCATGTGAAATCAAGGACCAGCTATAACGGAAGACTATTGCCAAGGTTCATTTCTAGGTAAGGATAGACTAGAGTGTGCATGTATGCTTACTTGCAGCACTCTATGGGGTTGATTTACTAAAACTGGAGAGTGCAAAATCTGGTGCAGCTCTGCATAGAAACAGCTTTCATTTTTTTTTTTGTCAAAGCTTAATTGAACAAGCTTAAGTTAGAAGCTAATTGGCTACTATGCACAGCTGCACCAGACTTTGTATTCCCCTGTTTTAGTAATCAACCCCAGTATGTCTTGTTTTGCTAACTGTAAGCAGTTTGCATACACACCATTCTTGTTTAGTAAAAAGACATTTATATATAATACTGGGATTGTTTCTTTGGGTTTACTGGAAGAATTAGACAAACAGACAAAAATAAAAAGCAAAATTTCTTATCATTTGGTAAAATGTTACACTATAATAATTAGCCGTGCTTTTCAAAGATTTCTGAACAAGTCCATTGCACGTGTGTTATGAATCATGGCATTGCACTTCTTCAGTAAAGGCCGGATCACATTAGAATGGTGGTACCATGTGGCCTTGTGGCTGCAAACGGGCTCCTTTTGCGAGATGCGTTTGGGGTGCCATGATCAAATAATGGCACCCTGTGCATGTCTCTTGCTTTCCGGTGTCAATGCCTCTTAAAGCCAGTTCAGCGGGTTTTTGAACCAACATAATTATCTATTAAAGCGAAGGTTCACCCTAAATATGAACTTTGTATGACTAAGAGCAGCAGCCTTAATACATGTAGAATCCAAGTTTTATTTTATTTTTTCCCGTAGGTCAATGTTTACCTTTATCCAGATGCATGTAATGTAGCTTCTGGGTTTCGTTCCCCGCGGGAGTGGGCATGTAGTTCATTTTCCCTGACAGTCCAGTGTGTTGGGGATGCTGTGCGCAATGTCTCCTGGGAGTGATGTGTCGAGACTCCCAGGAGACGATCTTTACTGTATTCTCGCGTTTCCAGCATCTAATTCATGACAACGGGCGTGTATGTGAACTGACGTCACCCATTGTCATGGTAATGAGGAAGTGGCCGGCGAATGGTCTGCATGTCATGTCTCCCCAGGGGTGTACCAAGGAGTTGCAGGCCAAGAGGGGACTTCCAGTTTACCTAATAGCCCAGTTTACCAGCCAACAACACAGCGCCAGATAGAGATGAGCTGGGCCAGATAGGGAAAGTTGAGATCAGCTCTGACATTTTACCCCTCCCTTTGCTGCCTACACAACCAGTGAGAGGAGCTGCTTCTACTCCTCTCCCTCCTCTCGTCCTGTGTCTGCCCCGCCCACTCTCCCAGACAGACATTCTTCTGCTGCCTAAGGGATGTGGGCGGGAATATTCTGATATCCAGTCCCTCCTGCCTCTGAGTGAGTACTGTACACTGATATAAGGGTGCGCTTCATTCCCTTCTCTCTCTCTTCACCTTTCTTTCTTTCTTTCTTTCTTTCTTTCTTTCTCTCTATCTATCTATCTATCTATCTATCTATCTATCTATCTATCTATCTATCTATCTATCTATCTATCTTTATCTATCTATCTGTATCTATCTATCTTTATATCTATCTATCTATCTATCTATCTATCTCTATCTTCCTTCATTCCCTTCTTTCTTTCTATCGTTATCTATCTTTCTTTCTTTCTTTATCTATCTTCCTTCCTTTCTATCTATTTATTTATCTTTATCTTTATCTATCTATCTATCTTCCTTCCCTTCTTTATATCTTTATATATCTTTTTTCTTAATCTATCTCCATTTTTATCTATCTATCTATCTATCTATCTATCTATCTATCTATCTATCTATCTATCTATCTATCTATCTATCTATCTATCTATCTATCTCTCTATCTATCTATCTATCTATCTATCTATCTATCTATCTATCTATCTATCTATCTATCTATCTTTCGCTCTCTCTCCCCCCCTTTATCTATCTATCTATCTATCTTTGTCCCTCCAATTATTTATCTATCTACTAATTTTATTTCTTCCTTTTATCTATCTGTCTATCTATATTTCTTTATCTCACCCCACATTCCATCATTAACCCCCCCCCTCCCCCCCCTGGGCTGCTCAGTCTAAAATGCCCGGGCCTATTTTTTGTGCCAGTCCGGGCCTGGTTACTTTGCATTGCACCTGAAACAAAAAAATTGTGAATCCGCGGAACCTCCGCTTTAACAAAGAATTTAAAAAACAATATTTACATTTCTGGGGCAGAACCTACCTTGTTTGCTGCCATCCTCACAAATATATTCAGCATCACGGAGGTGGGTCTTCTTCTGTTACACAAACGTTCACACTTCCCATCCTGTTCTTGGGCAATCAACATGCCATGACATATGCCATGATGAATAAAAAAAAAGGGACTACCCATGTGGATATAAATAGCTGAGGTATGTCCCTTACAATCATTAGAACTGAAAAAAGCTGCTGGATTAAGCATTACAGAACAAGTCCAGTTAATGTTTCTAACTACTTTCCTAATAGTTATACAAAGACCAGAATAAATGAGGACCTTTACAATGTAACTGTCAGACTTTGCTAAGTGGAAGGTGATTGGCAGGCAAATGTTTGTAAATTTTAAACTCATGTAATTATTATTCAATTGTTTTTCCAAACTAAGGGTATTCAATAGCTAAAATTAGTTCTCAGAAAAGCACAGACTATATAAATAATTTAGATTAAAAGATTAATGTCAGAAGTGACAGATGTCATCAAAATAGATGAAAGGATCAATATCAAGAAATAAAAGTGAAATTGAGTCTTACATGCTTGAACAATTCCTTCAATTTAAAACTTTCAATTCCCAATTGAAGCACTACTGATATAAACCATAATGGATATCTTCACACAATGCACCTGGGTGACAGTACCTCGCTGAACACTGCAAAGACTTTCTAAATCATGAGGGAAAATCCTATAGAAGGTCACTTACAACAATACATTGTGAGTTATTCTATTCGAGTTTTACAGAACAGGTAATATAAAGACCATTCAAACATATGCACGTTTGAATTATTATCTTTTTTTGATCATTCATAATGAAAAGTTCAGAAATATGTTTCATTTTTTTTCTAGGCTCAAGCAAACTGCAGTTTTTGTAAATACTGTGTATTAAAATATGACTGTATTAAAGTCCAACTTTGGGCAAAACAAGAACCCCATCCTTCGCTCCCACAGCCCTTTTTGGAAGTAGGCTGGTTGGCAAAATGCCAATTGAGAGAGGGGGCACCATGGGATGAGCTACGAAAAGGTAAGTGAAACACTGTGGGGTAACGTCATATGTATAGAATAACCTTGTGAAGTTTAAGTTGTACTTTAAATTAGAACTCCAGGCAGATATAAAACACCAATTTATACTGTTATTTATTCAAAATGAGTTAAAAAAAAAAAATATTTCAAGCCAGTATAAGTACCTAAATACCATGATATCTGCCTCATGTAAGCCCCTTCACAGTTCAGATAAGTAGGGGGAAGGGTTTGTGTTGTTTTGTGTTGTTCTGTGTTCAGAATGATTATAAATGTGTACACTGCAAACACAGCCTGGGGTGGGTTTGTAGGCAGGTAGTGGTTTTTGCTGCCGCAGCTGGAAGGTTTTTCTTGACGGGTTTTGCTGAGTCCAACCTCCAGTTCTATGTGATATAAAAAGGACAGAGGTCTGAAGCCAGAGATAGAGATGGTGAGAAGTGAAGGATGAGGAAAGAGAAGAAGGAGTTCTGTTAAGACCTGGTCCACCTTGCTGGGTCCGCCGGATGCTGTTACCTGAGTCTGGATGACCAGTCTCATGCCAAAGTCGGAGCTAGATTCCAGACATGGACTCAACCAGTATTGGACTTTTGCTTGAACAGGTATGCTGGAGCAGCCACAAGCCTGGGATGTTAGCAAATGTTGGCACTGTATCTTGCCTCTCCCAGGCACCTGCCATGTGGCCTTTAGTGGGCAACCTGAGAGCCTAAAGTCAGAGAGAGAGTGACTCTGGTTCTACAGGTCTTTACTTGAGAGAGGAAAACCAAGAGGCCGGAAATAAAGGACAGCCCCTGGGGGACAATCCTCATGGCAAAATTGAGCATCCCTAACAGGGATTGTAGCTGTCTCTTGGTACACTCTTGTGAAAGGGTAAAGGTATGAATAACCGATCTGATCTGGACCAATTTGTCAGGAGGTAGGTGGGCTGCATGGAGCAGGTGTCTAACGTGATACCTAGGAAGGTGATGGACATGCGATGGGCCTTCCACTTTATGTTCTGCTATGGGCACATTGAGATATTGCCGAATACCACTCTACCAAGTCTAACGGTGGCTCGTCTGGCCATTCGATCAGCAGGAAGTCAATGTGGCAATATGGCTAAATATGACTAAATAGGTCAAATGCACACTAATCAAAAAAGTGATAGTGACAAGTGTATAGAAGACACTTGTCACTTTTTTGATTAGTGTGCATTTGACCTATTTAGTCAATAGGATTTTGAACTATACACTATATACCTCACTTTATTACAATTCTTCATGTGAGCGTCACTATAGTCACTGATAAATATACTTAATCTCACTTCTATACATTATCTTGAGCTTTGTTTTCTTATCACTCTTTTCTATTTCATGTTCTTCTATTCGATCATAATATCTGAGTTTCCTGCTATACAATGTGACTCAATCTTTGATGCCCTTTATATTTGCACATATATGCACAGGGCTCTCTATTATTATTTTTTTTATTTTGTTGATTTATATGTCGGATTATGACACACGCACTTATATTTACATTTAACGATATTGCTCCGTATCATGTATTGTATTTTAGTTATATTTGTATATTTATTGTCACCAGATTTTATTCATGATCTTTTACTTAAACTGAAGGTTCGTGTTTGTTCCATATACATCCTGTATTTGGCTTGTTCACTGTTTTTTACTTCTTCCACCTTATTGCTTACTGTAGCTTTGGGTTCCTTTTACATATATGTGTGTTATATTTCACCACTGATGTGATCACCATTGATTGTTTTTTACCACCATTCCTCATTAGTGATGGTTGGCCACAGGTGGAGGTGGATCACATGACTGGTTCGGGTTTGGTTTAGGTGTGTATATATTTGAGTTGTGTACCATTTTTGCTTTAGCTATGATTAAGCACTGATACCCCAGTGCGAAACGCATCAGATATCCACCCCACTGTCTTCTGTGACCTGTAGTGCTGTTTCCATTTTTTACCATTAAAGGCAACTTTTTTAAGAATTTTGTGGAAGTGCGGCTGTGCAGTCTTTTATCCAGTCTTCACTTTATGCATTGCCTGCACCCACGCTTCTGAGAGGACACTGATCGCTGAGTGCACTCACCTGGAGTGGCAGTTTCCCCTTACCCCCCAATTGGCTGCTGGGGAAAAGCGCTTTCCGCCTGGACCCTCTGGCGACACCTGTCGACCAAAGAATAGAAGTGTATCCCTGGAACACAGAATGGGACCACAAGGAGTCCAGCCCGAAAAATTTGGACAAATAAACATGAATGAGAGCAATGTAACTCTCTCATCCCCCTCTAAATTTAAATAGCGTCCTAACTGAAAGTATAGGGGCGCTACATATGTATATATTTTATATAGGCATTTTGTATAGTTGCATTATTGTGACATGAATTAAGTTTGCAATACTAAGGGCCACAGATGGGTTATAGTGCACAATTAGCAATATATGGCTGCTGTATTTTGATATAGTGTTTAGTAGACGTATTCAAAGCTCAGTTAGTTACTTTTTTAAGCAGCAGATGTAACAATATGTACAGTCAGATACACACAGATGGCATGCTTTGGTAAAAGTGATGATTACTATGAATCTAGAAGTTTGCTTTCTGTTGCAGGTGTATATACTGTCTTTAAGGGTTTTTAAAGCATATATAATTTTTTTTTTAATAACGCAATTTTCCAAAAAGCCCACCTATATAATAAGATGTAAAAATACTTTTTTACAGCTGGAGTAAGACAACATGCATAAAGAGGATGATGTGGTCAAAATACCCTAATAAACTCCCTGTATATCATTATTGTGACATGAATAAGTTTGCAATACTAAGGGCCACAGATGGGTTGTTATAAGAGAATGTAATAATGGAAGAGGGGTTCTGCAATTCTGCAAATTGTGCACCAAACTGAATAGGGCTTATGTTCTGTAAATCTAACAAAAAAGAAAGTGCACATCTGGTCACTTGACAGTGGACTTTCAGCCAACTAGATACATTAGAATCTGACACAGCACTTTTGTTTCCTGCTCCCTTTAGTGCAGGCATTTCAAGCTGGTGGGTTTTGGGCAGCATGTGGCCTTCTTGTTCCTTCTTTGTTTGGCGCAGGGAGAAAAACTGACCATTATTCTTTACAGCATCATGTGAAGCAGTGCACAATTCGCCAGGTCCTAGGAGGATGTAGGCTGGAACAACGAGAAGCCGCAAAAATCTTGAGTTTAAAGGTTTGTGTTTACACACTGTATAATTTACATGAGAATGGTAAAAGGGAATATAGGGCTTTTTTTTACTCAACAAAAACAAATTACCTGTCAACTTCTGTTTTAAAATGAAAAAAAGAAAGTAATCTGTTATTTAGAGAAGAGTAATAAATACCTTTTTGGCTCCTGGCTCTCTAGCAAAGCTACACCCAACAGCAGTATCATCAGCATCCAACAGTTCCAGGTGTGTTGGATGCCTGCCAACCCCCTATGTATGCTGTAATGTATCCCTCTCAGTTCCATGTAAGGGGTAAATTATTGCAGGATTAATCTTTAACCCCTTACTGTAAGGGATTAACTGGCCCCCCCCCCCACAACCACAGATCCCCCATCATAGCTACCCCCCCCCCCACAATCACAGATCCCCCATCATAGTGACCCCCCCCCCCCCCAATCACAGATCCCCCATATCACAGACTACCCCCCCACAATCACAGATCCCCCATCACAGACTACCCCCTTAACAGACCTTACAGATGGATCCCCCCAATCACAGATAGGCCCCCAAAATGTGTAATACACCTCAGACTAGACTTTCAACCTCAGACAGTAACCCCTCAGACCTCAGACAGTGCACACATCAAAATACAAAACCGAACTGCACATAGAGACCTCAGAAGTAACCCCCATAATAGTCAGACCTACAAACCCCCATCAGACCTCAGACAGTCCCCCAGTAGTGCAACCTCAACAGTAACCTCCATAATAGAGTCAGACAGTCCCCCAGTAGTGCCCCAATAACCCCCAGTTGCAGACCTAGACAGTAACCCCCAGTATAGACCTCAGACAGTAACCCCCAATTGCAGACCTATAATATAGACCTAGACATCCCCCAATTGCAGACCTCAGACATAACCCCCAGTTGGCCCAAATTAACCCCCAGTATGCAGACCTCAGACAGTAACCCCCAGTGTGCAGACCTGACAGCCACAATAGTGCAGACCTCAGACAGTAACCCCCACAATTGCAGACCTCAGACAGTCCACAATAGCACAGACAGTCCCCCAGTTAACCCAGACAGTCCCCCAGTTGGGCAGACAGTAACCCCCAGGAATCAGACAGTCACCAGAGTTTCACAGGTAACCCCCATAATAGCCAATAACCCCCATTAGTCAGACCTCAGACAGTAACCCCCATAATAGTGCCACTCCTAATAGTGCAGACCTAGACAGTAACCCCCAGACGACAGACCTCAGACAGCGGCGTGGAGCGCGGGCTCCTCCTCCTCTGGTGGAACAGAGAGGAGGGCCGCCGCCGGGTGTCAGAGGCCGCCGCTCCGGACCTTTCCTAGCGCTCCGGAGGATGGATTCCCCCCCCCCCATTTTTCCCCGGTGCGACAGCCCCCCCTCCCCCCCCCCCCCCGCTACGCCAGTTGCAACCCCCTGAGGTGGTTCCGCCTGCTGGCTGCTACTGGTCAATTATATTACTTTTATTTTACAGCCTGCAAAATGTGTAATACACCTCTAGACTTTCAAATTCCATGCACACATCAAAATACAAAACCGAACTGCACATAGAGGAACTGTCATACAATCTCTCAAAAAAGTGAGTTCACCCCAATTTTATTATATCTTTTATAATATATATCTTTTATTGGCCCAAAGTATTTTGTGTAGCCACCATTATTTTCCAGCACAGTCTTAACCCTCTTGGGCATGGAATTCAGTCCATCAATTTAGTCCTTCCACTCCTCTACCCTCAGCTTGGATGTCAGAGACCTTGCGCTCCTCCACCTTCCATTTGAGGATGCCCCAAGGCCTAGGGTTGGTTGGAGATATGCTTGGCTTCACCTTTACCCTCAGCTTCTTTGTAGGTGTGTTTGGGGTGTTTGGGGTCGTTATCATGTTGGAATACTGCCCTGTGGCCAAGTCTCCGAAGGGAGGAGCTCATTCTCTGCTTCAGTATGTCACAGTACATGTTGGCATTCATGGTTCCCTCAATGAACTGTAGCTCCCCAGTGCCAGCAGCACTCATGCAGCCCCAGACCATGACACTCCCACCACCATGCTTGACTGCAGGAAAAACACACTTGTCTTTGTACTCCTCACCTGATTGCCACCATATATGCTTGACACAATCTGAATCAAATAAGTTTATCTTGGTCTCATCAGACCACAGGACAGGGTTCCAGTAATCCAGTAAATTCCCTTAGTCTGCTTGTCTTGCAGGCGTTATCTTTAGACGAGGCTTCCTTCTGGGACAACAGCCATGCAGACCAATTTGATGCAGTGTGCAGCGTATGGTCTGAGCACTGACAGGCTGACCCCCCACTCCATCAACCTCTGCAGCAATACTGGCAGCACTTATACACCTATACCCCAAAGACAACCTCTGGATATGATGCTAGGCACATGCACTAAATTTCTTTGGTCGACCATGGCAAGGCCTGTTCTGAGTGGAACCTGTCTTGTTAAACCGCTGTATGGTCTTGACCATCATGCATCTGCTCAGATTCAGGGTCTTGGCAATCTTCTTATAGCCTAGGGCCATCTTCATGTAGAGCAACGATTCTTTTTTTCAGATCCTCAGAGAGGTGCCATGTTGAACTTCCAGTGACCAGTATGAGAGAGTAAGAGCGATAACACCAAATTTAACACACCTGCCTCCTATTCACACCTGAGACCTTGTAACACTAATGAGTCACATGACATTGGAAAGGGAAAATGGCTAATTGGGCCAAATTTGGACATTTTCACTCAGGGGTGTACTCACTTTTGTTGCCAGTGGTTTAGACAATAATGGCTGTGTGTTGAGTTATTTTGAGGGTACAGGAAATTTACACTGTTATAAAAGCTGTACAATCACTACTTTACATTGTAGAAAAGTAAAATTTCTTCAGTGTTGTCACATAAAAAGATATAATAAAATATTTACAAAAATGTGAGGGGTGTACTCACTTTTGTGGGATACTGTATCTGACAAAGTATTTGTTATTTTGTTTATCCTGTTATGTGATCCTGACACAGAAAAAGCTAAGTGTTGGAACTCCCTTTAACCTCCTTGTGAACTACAAGCCGGTCAAGGGCCCACTTCAGCCTTAGATTAAACAAGGAAAGTGCAGCAGCACACAGATGAGGTCTTCATTCTCCTCACTATGTTCTCCCAGGAAACTTACACTGTTAGACGGACAGGACTGTGCAAAAAAATCTGATTCTTTCAGTGCTGCCTCTCTTTCCTACTTAAACTGGCTATACAGTAGCAGAATTTGGTTCAAATTTTTTTATTGTATGAACATTGTAGGTTTGTTCATTTCTAATCATTAGTGGAGTAAAATCAATGTTTGTTTTTGACCACAGTGATGAGAAAATTAGAAGGAGTGGGATGGAAAAATGTTCTCAAATGTACAAATTTCTAGCAAGATATATTTTTCCTTTTTGTAAAGTCAATTTCTTCCAAAATTGAATGTTAAAAGCAAAGTAATTCTTGAATTATTTTGAAAGACATTTGAATGTACTGAGTGTCATGTCAGTGTAATGCACCTATTCTCTGATAACTGCTGGTTTTGGCTGTGATGCATTCTACGTGTCTGTCTGTCCACCTGCAAGGTGATTGATGTGGCCAGTCTCTGGGTGGAGACTAAACCTGATTTTAGCCAGCCAAGCCTGCAGTCTCATGCATGTGATAGGGAGCTTGGAGCACGTGTCAAAACATTGGTTGTCTGCCCTGCCTGCTAGGTTGTATTCCCTTGTTTATGACCTTGGATTAAACCTCTGACTATTTTTGACTTTTGACTATGAATTTGACACTGACCATTCTAAATCTTGCCTGCTGTGTACATGGAGTGTCATTGAACCACTCTGCCTGTCTGCCAATCACACGTGCCTGCTTTCTGTGCTCAGTTCACATTTTCCCCAGCATGGTAGCAAGGCACTTCTTGTTGTGCCTTATTATTGTGATTTTTGCATTTCTTGTTGAATGTGACTATATCTTAGTAATTTCCTATTGGGAATAATAAAGTATTGTAAACTGTGCTCACCTTTTGACTACAGGTTTGACCCTGACTATTCTAAACCTTGCCTGCAATGCACTTGGAGTGTCATTGAACCACTCTGCCTGTCTGCCAATCACAAGTACCTGTTTTCTGTGCTCAGTTCACACCTTCCTCTGTGTGGCAGAAAGGCATTTTTGTTGTTGTGCCTTATTATTGTGATTTTTGTGTTGTCTAGTTGAATATGTATTTTAGTAATTTCCCTTTTGGATGAATAAAGTATTCTAAATCTGAATCTTTAGCATTGTGTGAAAGACCTAGGGGAAACCAAGTACCAGTAGGCCTGCTTGCCTTATGGGAAAGGGGTATGCTATAGGTGAAGATGAAAAACAGAGAAGCTAGTGTCTGACCACCTGTGCTAGGGGTAAGCGTGACACTGAGAATTTTCATATGAATATTGCGAATATTTAGTTTAGAGTGCTGCTGTAGAGGGAAATGCAGGGACTAAAATCATAAAAGTTTCAAGCTTAGCTTTGTGTATTAATTGGTAGGCCAGTTTCACAAGTGTGATCTGATCGGGTCTGTCAGTTTTTTAGGCAGACCTGATCGTAAAGTCCATGCATAGAGAGGCAGCCTACCTTCAGGTCCGATCTGGTCTGCTAAAAAAATGGGGACCTTTCCTCGTCTGTTAAGGTGCATGTGCATTTACATCTGATGTAAATGGACAGTCCATTTACTCCCATAGAACAGAGCAAGTTCCTTCCATGTCCCCTCTGCAGAAACTGAGCGGACACAGATGTGTCATCCTCTGCTTATAACAGCAGGGAAGATGTGAGCTGATCCCCTGCTGATCGGAACTGAATCTACCCCATGAGAAAGGGGCTTTGATCACCTTAAATTAACTTATTAGGGGTTATATTTAAACCTGGAAGAAAGAAATGTCAATGTTGTCTAGAACGACCAATGTATTTTATTTAATGTGCCCTGGCAGAGTAATAATTAGTCCTTAAAGAGGTTGTAAAGGAAAAAAAATGTTTCCCTAAATAGCTTCCTTTACATTAGTGCAGTCCTCCTTCACTTACCTCCTTCTTCTGAGAATTTCTCAGAAGAAATAAGGACATTTAAAAGCCAAATCGAAGGATGAGGTAAGTGAAGGAGGACTGCACTAAGGTTAAGGAAGCTATTTAGGGGAAAAAAAAACGTTTTCTTTACAGCCCCTTTAACTGGTTGTCACCTTCCTATTAAGCACTTTTTTAAATAAACCAGGCCCCATGACTTCCTATGGAAAAACTAAGATAAAGGGAGCTGTGGTGGCTCAACGTGATTGGCACTGCGCTGACAAGCCATTCACCTCTGCAGCCAAGGGTTCGGATCCCGGTCTCGGCTACATGTGATTTGAGTTTGGTGGTCTCAGCCCAGCTCCCGGTGGGTATGCTATGCAGGGTACGCCTGTGCTTAGTACGCCCACCCCCCCCCCCCCCACAAAAAACACCAGCACACTTGCACGCACACAAAATTGGTTTAACACACACGCACTTTGGCCATGCGGTCTCCTAAAATAAAGAGAGGCGAAGGACCTACGGGGCTGGCTGGGTGGGCTAGGCCCCCTCACTCCCTCATAGGGGGAGTCCCTCTGCCCCATTGGGGACCCGTTGGGCCCCAGTTGGGCTCCCAAGAGGAGCAGGTAGGGCGGGGTGAGTGGGAGGCCCCCCTCACACCCGCCATTGCCACCAGGGGCATGGAGAAGGATGGCGATTGCCTCCGGGGGGAGGGTCTGCCTACTCCCAACTCCTGCAGTCCGGCTCCTCTCTCTCGAAAAACTGAGATAAGCTACTGAAAGGCTGGAGTCCCCCCATAGTAAAAGGCTTGTTAGAGTTCCCCCATAATGATTAATGCTTGTATGAAAATGTATCCTTGAGCTTCTAGGAGAAGCCAGAAACCTTGGCAATATTATTATGTCCAAGTCAAAGAGCATAACATTAGATAAGCTGCAGTAGAAACCAAAATCAGTCAGGATTACAGATTGTTATATTTTACACACGACGTATAATTGTGACAAATATTACTTGTATAACCTAATAACTTAGATATGATTGGCTGGGACAAGGGCGTTCCCTTCTTGTATTTGATTATGAACAAATACGCATTAGAAAATAAAGCTAATGTGGACATACCATGTGTGCGTGTGGATGTTTTTCACTGCCAATGCATTGGGGAGTTCCATACATCCAGATTGTCCTTAAAACCTGGGTCTAGTTGAACCAGCAACCTTACAGATGGTGGCAGCAGTGGGATCTGATGTACACAAGGGTTTTGTAGATTCTGCTGTTATTAGAGTGCATTTGCAGAGTCAGCTACTAGAGCAGCCAGCACCTACCAAAATGCCAGTACTAACACTATAGCACAATAGCACTGCTAGATCATTCATAATTAGATCTCCAGACACATGCCACAGAGAAAGATTTGGAGGTTTGCAAGGGATGACTCGGAAAAGACCATAAATTAACTTTTCCTCGAAGAGGAGAAGACAGGACATGATGCATCCCCGCAGCTAGTGCATCTTTGTTTATGACCCAATACCATGGGGTAGTTCATAGAGGTTGGCAGAACACCTTTTACTGAAGGATTTCTTTGTCGCTAACCTAGCCAAGCTTGTTAAAAGAATATGTGTCACGGTGCTTTACATGTATCATCACATCACATGCAAACATACCACACAAGGTGAAACATGAACACCTCCTGTATCCTACTACACCTTTCACTCATCTGCAAATAGATTTCACCCACATGCCAAAGAAAGGGACAGAGCAAGAATACCTTTTGTCATTGTGGATGTATTCTCACGATGGGTGGAGGCATTCAAAATCACAAGAGAAGACACACAGGCAGTAGTGTGCATACTCACGCAGGGAATCATTCCTAGGTGGGGCTGTCCATTGCAAATAGGAAAGCCATGCAAGGAACTTTAAAAGATTGACTAGTACACTATACCAAATCAGAAACACCCCTAGTTCAACAAATGGACTTTAATGGGAAAGCCCATTCAGAAGAAGAAATGGTACAGAGAGGATAGGAACCCTAGGCAGGATCCTAACTTATATTCTTTACAGGAAGAGTACGTGAGAGGTCTGGTATGTACACTTAGTGAAAATTATGAAGCAGTGGCTGTCACTTTTCCTCCTCTTTCAACAAATCCGATCCACCGGGTCATACCGGGAGACAAAGTCCTAATAAAACAACTTGCAGTGAGAAAACATATAGGACCCGTTTACACTGGCCCACGTGAAGTCGAAAAAGGTCTTCAGAACGGCTGTACTTACTTCCCAGGGACCACAATAAATCCGCGCATCCCTGATAAAGACGACCCCCTTTTTTCCCCTTCCAACTCCAGAGTAGGGATGAGCCGAGCACCCCTGGGTTCGGTTCGCACCAGAACCTGCGAACCGACCAAAAGTTTGTGTGAACTTTAGAACCCTGTTAAAGTCTATGGGACTCGAACGTTTGAAATCTAAAGTACTAATTTTAAAGGCTAATATGCAAGTTATTGTCCTAAAAAGTGTTTGGGGACCCGGGTTCTGCCCCCGGGGAGTGTTTGGGGACCTGGGGGACAATATCAATGCAAATTATTTGTGTATGCCTGTAAAGTAGCGCTTGTTTCCTGTGCTTAGAACTGTCCTTGCACAAAATGTAATTTCTGAAGGAAAAAAGTCATTTAAAATCACTCGTGGCTATAATGAATTGTCGGATACCAGCAATACAGAGAAAAGTCATTCATAAAAAAAAGAATGCGTGGGGGTCCCCCCAAATTCAATTACCAGGCCCTTCAGGGCCCCAAAAATTATGTGGGGTTTTCCCCCAAATATCGATTCCAGACCCTTTAGGTCTGGTATGGATTTTAAGGGGAACTCCACCCCAAATTTTAAAAAAAAATGCCGTGGACCCCCACAATTTTTTTTTTTTATGAATGACTTTTCTCTGTATTGCCAGGAGCCGACAATTCATTATAGCTGCGAGTGATTTTAAATTACTTTTTTTCCTTCAGAAATGACACTTTGTGCAGGGACAGTTCTATGCATGGGAAACAAGCGCTACTTTTCAGGCATATTTTACACCCCCCAGGTACGAAATTTAAAGGAATATTTCACTTTTATTGTTTCACTTAAAGGAATTATTAAAATCAATGCTGCCAAAAAACTGCAGTTTTTAAAACTTTTTTTTGCATTGATACATGTTCCCTGGGGCAGGATCCAGGTCCCCGAACACTTTTTATTACAATAACTTGCATATTAGCCTTTAAAATTAGATTTCAAACGTTCGAGTCCCATAGACTTTAACAGGGTTCTAAAGTTCACACGAACTTGCCGCGAACACCCCAAATAGTTCGCTGTTCGGCGAACAGGCAATGTTCGAGTCGAACATGAGTTCTACTCGAACTCGAAGCTCATCCCTACTCCAGAGGCACCGACAGAAGAGCAGAAAAGGAGGGACCAACAAGCCGCACAACTGGAGGACTTAATCCAAGGATTGGAACAGGTCACAGTGCAACTACCTTGAACATTGTCAAAGACTGGCCCCCAATTTGCTTCCCCGTTTCGGTCCCAGACCACTTCCAACTCCACATTGGCCCAAGTTGCAAAATATTTTTCTTTGTCACTGATTGTTACATGTTGTGTTCTCCTTATTGCAATCCCAGGAAAATGACTAAACCCTGTGTAAAAAGGGGTGAGAATGTCAGCATGGCAATGTTGACCATAGAGCAGAAATGGTTTGAGTGATCGTGTAGGCTAGAGCCTACGCAATAAAAGGAAGGATTAAAAGGCTGGAGTTCCCCCATAGTAATGAATGCATTATAAGGCTTGTTAGCGTTCCCCCATAGTGATTAATGCTTGTATGAATATGTATCCTTGAGCTTCTAGGAGAAGCCAGGAACCTTGGCAATATTATTATGTCCTAGTCAAAGAGCATAACATTAGATTAAACTGCAGTAGAAACCAAGATCAGTCAAGCGCCAGGATTACAGATTGTTATATTTGATATGAAGTGTTATTTTTTTTATTTTTATTTTTAACCATATGTTATTTAGAAATCAAACTACTTTATTTTTATCTCCATTTTTAATCTATACTCTGCAGATTATATATTTTTTTTACTAAGGTGGTCGTTATTGATTCTTTGCAGGCTTAGCTATCTTCATGTCATTTATGAAAGTCTGGAGTCTATTCATGTAAAGTTTTAAAGGATCTGAAGCAGAACTCTATGGGGATGATTTACTAAAACTGGAGCGTGGATGGTTGTCAATCAGCTTCTAACTTCAGCTTGTTTAATTAAGCTTTGACAAAAAAAAAAAAAAAAAAAGCTGATTGGTTTCTATGCAGAGCTGTACCAGATTCTGCACTCTCCAGTTTTAGTAAATCAACCCTTATGTGTCCAATCTTAAGGTAGCCTAAAATAGTCTTCTAGATTTATGATAGGTGCTTATTACCAATCGAAAAGTAGTGTGCCCCTTATTCTGAGGATGCATGCATGTTTACCTCTTTCAGCAAACCATGTTGCCCCATATTTTGTGTCCACATGCATGTGCTCTTTATCGGTCTAACTCCAGTTTCTCACATTGCCCCTCATCAATCTGTCACCCCTCCTTCTGTACGTGTATAGTACTCTTTATCAATCAGACTACACTGGTCCTCAACCTGTGCTTCAACATTGACTCTTATGCTCCCACTTTCAACCCCCCCCCCCCGTATTCATTTTCAAATTAACTACATATTACCCAACAGACCTAAGTCAACCACGGCCCTGGTTAACATCCACATTGTAACCTGCAGAAACGACCTGATGCATACAGACCTGACAAGGCAAGTTGAAGGCATAATTTGAACGCAGCAGTATTGATTAAGTAGGGGCTGTCCACTTTGCCAAGTGAATGTGTTAATCACCCAATTATTAAACAAGTTTGGTTAATAGAAGTGAAAGCTTCACATTATTTACTAAGCTAAGTGAACATTCACTTTACTGAGTGAACATTGTATGACTTAAATAAAGATTGCCCAACAGGTGACTTATAACTTTTAGTGACCCTGAAGTTGCACAACGCTTTTCTGTCAAATAATATATATATATATATATATATATATATTTTTTTTTTTTCATTTATCATTCATAAATTATTAAATAGCAGATATTTTATTTCAGTGAATCAAATAACATCAATTTAATGTCTGTTTAAATAACAATATAGGCCTGAAACTCTGCCACTGTATTTAAAGTTATTTTTACACCCACACTGCAGTTTCCATTCTAAATTAATATTGACTCTTACGTTGTACTTTCTTACTCTGTAAGTTGCATGTAATTCTCTCTTCTACTCTAATGATCCTGTGCTGGGTGGCTGGGCAAGCAATTGCCAGGCCAGAGTACTGTATTGTAGGGGCAGGGGATGGCTCCTCTATAATGAGTATGGTTAAAGGGGTTGTAAAGGGAATTATTTTTCCCTAAATAGCTTCCTTTACCTTAGTGCAGTCCTCCTTCACTTACCTCATCCTTCGATTTTGCTTTTAAATGTCCTTATTTCTTCTGAGAAATCCTCACTTCCTGTTCTTCTGTCTGTAACTACACACAGTAATGCGAGGCTTTCTCCCTGGTGTGGTGAAAGCCTCTTGAGGGGGAGGGTGCGAGCAGGAGTGTCAGGATGCCCACTAACACACAGCTCCTTTCTCTACCTGTGAAGTAGAGAGCGTTCTGACTTGCCTACTCGTCCCCCTCCCCCTCAAGAGGCTTTCTCCACAACAGGGAGAAAGTCTTGCATTACTGTGTGTAGTTACAGACAGAAGAACAGGAAGTGAGGATTTCTTAGAAGAAATAAGGACATTTAAAAGCAAAATCGAAGGATGAGTTAAGCGAAGGAGGACTGCACTAAGGTAAAGGAAGCTATTTAGGAAAAAAAATATTTTTACCTTTACAACCCCTTTAAGCTCTGACCCTGATTGACTAGAAACAAACAGTAACTGCAAGCAGCTATCCCGGGCAGCTATCCAGGGAATGTGTAACTTTGCCCTGAAAAAAGAAGGTTTGGGTTTGTGCATTTATGCAAAGGAAAAGAATAATACAAATAATAATGCTAATAATACACTTTAGTATACAGCATAATTTGCAATAAGAGCAAGGCGTAGAATGCCACTTGCTGTCCAGATCAGCATAAACAATCAATGCAACGTAAACTGCAGCAGTGAGCAGAAATAAGAGTTGAACTATAAACCATTGGAGCTATACTGTCAGAGTGCACTGATGGCAGCTATGCTAGGCCTAAAACTGTCTGGTAAGCACTTGTAGGGAGACAGAGGGGATTTGCAGGCAGGTTAAGGTATGCCTTCTGCCAATCATCATTGGGGCCCTTTAAGAAGTGTCGGTGCTCTAAAAAGAACAGTGATGATAAACCTGCATGCAGTTGGGGTATACAGTAGGGGTAGTAAAGTCTTTGCCCTGATGCAATGTAGATGATGGACAGGTCCCGCGTAAAGGTGACAGTTCAGTATAGCAGTGGTCTAGAGTTAGTAGGGTTGTCCTGCTCTCAGCAACTCAATTTCTTTCAGCAGTTTACCAGCCCCAAAGGCACAGCTGCAGGTGTCCGCACCAAAAGGGGGCCCCTTAGTCTCTCCCTAAAGCTTCCATAGAACAACAGTGGACCAGATGATGGACGAATGTACCAATCCCATTGTGGTCATGGCATGGGTGATGCTGGTGTGGCGGATGATGTGTTGCAGAAAGTTTTCTCACTCACTGTCGCAAGATCAAGTCTTCTCTGGTCAGACCTCCAAACATGAGCAAGTGGGCAGATCTTGTGGGCAGATCTTGGGTGCAAAAAGCCCCAAACTTTCCCAGACAGCTCAACAAAATTCATCTCCAACTCCTCCTGGGTCCTATAGCTTATTGAGATCTGTGAGATCCCACAAGTGCAGTGGTCTCTCTCAAGGACTACATGTCCCAGTGTGCAATTCAGCACTACTAGTCCTTTCCCCCTTGCTGCTGATTGGCTCCCGCCACTTACAAGAGGGAGGGGGTGAGCGAGGGAGAGGAATCCACACAGAAACTGCTTGTTCAGCCACTCAGCTCCAACGGCACCTAACTACAGCTGCATAATTTGAAAATACACCATACTTTCCCTTTAATTTCTTTAGAAAATAACCCCAATAGCTTTCAAATTCTCTTCTCCAATTAAATCTATCTTTCATGTACAAAGGACATTTAAAGTATGCAAAAACCACATGCACAGTAACTTAAAAGCTGGTCACTGTGCACTTTGTGCCAGCTGTGCATTTTTACTTACACTCAAAAGTGTCATTATGAATAATCATGTAATGGCGCTCTCACAGGAGGCAAAAGAGGAAGAGTCATTTTCATTTAAATACTTGCTGGTGTTATTTTTAAATCTTAGTTGTGAAAGGATTTTACAACATTCCGGATAACATGCATCAAGGAAGGCCCAATACGCATGCTTGAGTTTGCTAGTTCTGAGAATATTGGAATTGCTGTTTTTTTTGTTTTTTTTTATCTCCGCATCCAAGATTAGCTGAAAATTTGCAGATAAATCATCTGCCTGACATCTTAAGCACATTCTCCTTCATTGTTCATTGATACAATTCCCCCATCAAAAGAGATTTAAAGCTGAACTCCAGGATAAGCAAATATTGTCTAAATTAAATAGTCATGAGTATTCTTATTTGAATCCTGGTGTGCTTTGTGTATTTCTTCCAGATCTGTGCAATAATCCAGCGTAAACTTTGCCTTCCTGTAATAAAGACTGGTCACTGCTGCTCTCTATCCTTGTGCAGGGTGACTGGTCTTGTCTACGCCCCCCTCCTGTAGTTTTATGTCTATTGATGAATATATTTGATGACAATTTTTGTCAACCAGAATTTGATCTTCTTTTCATATACATAGTGCCAAATGAGACCTTTACATCTTGGTGGCCAAAACACTGTAATGTCATATAAATAGTGCAAAATAAATAATGTCATATAAATCATTTCATATAAATAGTGCCAACATTTTGGCCAAAAGAAACCTTGTACATCTTGGTGGCCAAAACACTGTAATGCAACCCCCCCCCCCCCCATTAAATCATTCTCTGCAGCTATTACCTTTTGTACCACCAACCCCCCTCCCTTTAGGCCCCATTCACACCTGAGCGTAGCGCTTTTGAGCGTTTTTTTCCAGCCTTTTGTTGCACATTTTGTTGCGCGTATTCGCATGTATTTTCACGTTTGCATACAGCAATGTCCCACGTTTTTGAACTTTGTCGTTTTTTATTTTAGCCAATAAGAAAAATGATCATCTCTTTCATCATTTGTTGCTATGTTTGTAAATTTATTTTATCTTCTTCCTGGGTGAATATTTTATTAACAGATTAAAGCGTCAAAACGCCCGTAGAAACGCTCTTTGTCGCGCTAGAGGCTTAAATCGAGCATTTTCATTAGTTTCTATGGAATTACAAACGTTCAAAAACGCCCAAATCAGCCCAATTCGCACAACAAAAAAGGGTCCAGAACTTGTTTGAGCTTCAGGCGTTTCGGCTTCAGGCGTTTTGGAGTGGAGATGTGAACCATCTCCATTAAAGGGGTTGTAAGGTAAATGTTTTTTCACCTCAATGCATCCTATGCATTAAGGTGAAAAACATGCGACGGTATGGCCCCCCCGAACCCCCGTTTTACTTACCTGACCCCTCTAAAGTCCTGCGCGTGTCCACGTGATCCTCTTCGGTTCACAGCCTGGCTGTTGATTGGCTAGGCTGGACGGATTGATAGCAGTGCAGCCATTGGCTGGCGCTGCTGTCAATCACAGTGGATGACGCGGCGCACCAGGGGCGCACCGGGGGCTATGCCCACCGCTGTATCACGGGAGCGCGCTCGCAAAAGCTTTCCACCATGCTCGCTCGCTCGCATGAAGGTGGAAAGCTTTTGTGAGGAGGAGCCGAGACAGCCACCGAGGGACCCCAGAAGAAAGGGTTAGGGACACTCTGTGCAAATCGAACTGGAGGTAAGTATAACATGTTTGTTATTTAAAAAAATAAAAATAAATGTTAGCCTTTAGTGTTTTTTCCCTCTAGCGTTTTATAGCTTCAGGCTTCAGGCTTCAAAACACTCAGGTGTGAATGGACCCTTAGAATGTAAGCTCTACTAGCAAGGCCCTCTTGTACCTTTTGTATTGAACTGTATTGTAATTGTGTTGTCCCACCTACAGTGTGGAAAATAAGTATTTGAACACCCTGCTATTCTTCTCCACTTGGAAATCTCGGAGGGGTCTGAAATTGTCATCGTAGGTGCATGTCCACTGTGAGAGACATAATCCAAAAAAAAAAATCCAGAAATCACAATTTATGATTTTTTAACTATTTATTTGTATGATACAGCTGCAAAGAAGTATTTGAACACCTGTCTATCAGCTAGAATTCTGACCCTCAAAGACCTGTTAGTCTGCCTTTAAAATGTCAACCTCCACTACATTTATTATCCTAAATTAGATGCACCTGTTTGAGGTCATTAGCTGCATAAAGACACCTGTCCACCCCATACAATCAGTAAGAATCCAACTACTAACATGGCCAAGACCAAAGAGCTGTCCAAAGACACTAGAGACAAAATTGTACACCTCCACAAGGCTGGAAAGGGCTACGGGGAAATTGCCAAGCAGCTTGGTGAAAAAAGGTCCACTGTTGGAGCAATCATTAGAAAATGGAAGAAGCTAAACATGACTGTCAATCTCCCTCGGACTGGGGCTCCATGAAAAATCTCACCTCCTGGGGTCTCAATGATCCTAAGAAAGGTGAGAAATCAGCCCAGGACTACACGGGAGGAGCTGGTCAATGACCTGAAAAGAGCTGGGACCACCGTTTCCAAGGTTACTGTTGGTAATACACTTGAAATCATGCATGGCACGGAAGGTTCCCCTGCTTAAACCAGCACATGTCAAGGCCCATCTTAAGTTTGCCAATGACCATTTGGATGATCCAGAGGAGTCATGGGAGAAAGTCATGTGGTCAGATGAGACCAAAATAGAACTTTTTGGTCATAATTCCACTAACCGTGTTTGGAGGAAGAAGAATGATGAGTACCATCCCAAGAACACCATCCCTACTGTGAAGCATGGGGGTGGTAGCATCATGCTTTGGGGGTGTTTTTCTGCACATGGGACAGGGCGACTGCACTGTATTAAGGAGAGGATGACCGGGGCCATGTATTGCGAGATTTTGGGCAACAACCTCCTTCCCTCAGTTAGAGCTTTGAAGATGGGTCGAGGCTGGGTCTTCCAACATGACAATGACCCGAAGCACACAGCCAGGATAACCAAGGAGTGGCTCCTTAGAAGCATATCAAGGTTCTGGCGTGGCCTAGCCAGTCTCCAGACCTAAACCCAATAGAGAATCTTTGGAGGGAGCTCAAACTCCGTGTTTCTCAGCGACAGCCCAGAAACCTGACTGATCTAGAGAAGATCTGTGTGGAGGAGTGAGCCAAAATCCCTTCTCCAGTGTGTGCAAACCTGGTGAAAAACTACAAGAAACGTTTGACCTCTGTAATTGCAAACAAAGGCTACTGTACCAAATATTAACATTGATTTTCTCAGGTGTTCAAATACTTATTTGCAGCTGTATCATACAAATAAATAGTTAAAAAAATCATACATTGTGATTTCTGGAATTTTTTTTTTTTGATTATGTCTCTCACAGTGGACATGCACCTACGATAACAATTTCAGACCCCTCCATGATTTCCAAGTGGGAGAACTTGCAAAATAGCAGGGTGTTCAAATACTTATTTTCCGCACTGTATATATTGTAAAACGCTGCGTAAACTGTTGGCGCTATATAAACCGTGTATTATAATAATAATAATAATAATAATAAAAAAAGCTAGAAATGTTTCAAACTGGGACTTTTATGCTTTAAACAAAGTCTGAGCATTCTTGCAATTATGCACCATACATATATATGCTGCAGCTGCAACAAAATACCCCTTAATTACAGTACGTGCCACAAGTGATAATCTCAGAGACACGCATAAACTTCTAGACAAAGTATCGTTTTTAGAAAATGGCACACTGTTATTACAAACGCCTTTATCTGCAAAGAAAATACACAAAAAACAAACACTTTCTCTGAGCTTAACTTAAAAAGAAACTTAATTAAATCAGTTGAAAACTACTTAGCAACCAACAACTGTTGGCACAACAAACATCTCAATTTCAAAGTTGTGAAGTCAGACATATGTAAGGTACAACATAACATATAGGGAGCAGAGATCAGGACAGCGTAATGTACAACATAAAATGTATGTGGTACGTCAGGGCCGGCCTTAGGTATTCAGGCGCCCTGTGTGAGCTAATCCTGTGGCGCCCCCCCCATCTTCACCCCTTGCCCCCTGGTCACCTAAACATACACAAAGAGGCTGTTCGGGGCCCCTCTATCCTCTGCCAGGAGCCTGGGGAGTGACAATGAGGAGGAAGAGATGAGGCAAGAGTCAGCGGAGCCCCTAGGTGGCAGTGCGCCCTAGGAGGCTGCCTTCCTAATCCGCCTAATGGTAGCGCCGACGCCCTGGCCCTGCTGTGACTCACATTCTGCAAGCTGTGATGGCCACACGGAGCCCCTGTTGCCCATGGCGCCCTGTGCGGCCGCACAGCTCGCACACCCCAAAGGCCGGTCCTGGGTACAACACAGCGTATACAGTGCAGGCTTTAAGAGAATGTAATGTATTAAGAGGGATCAAGTGAAAACTACGCCACAAATACAATCAATCTGGCCCTAAAACAATTTAAACTTAGTAATCAAGAAAAGCTGCTATCTTAATTTTGATAATTCATAAAAAAACTAGTACTATGAGCAGAGCTTTTTTTCTCAGAAAATAGGTGCAGGAACTCAACCACGACCCTGTTCAGATTTCACAAACAGTAGAAGGGTCTTAAAGGGGCATTAAATACCAGAATTGCACTACATACAGAGTGCAGAGTTCAGGGGGGTTACACACAGAGTGCAGAGCTGTCACTTGTAAACACAGAAACCAGACTTCTGTGTTTACAAGTGATTGTGGTGAGCAGGCAAGAAAGGGTCTGGGCCAAAGGTGGTGGAACTGAGTTCCCCCAAATTCCCCCAGAAAAAAAGCCCTGACTATGAGACAAATGGACAGCACTAATCTAGTTACCCGATTCGTACTGTAATTACCACTACCAATTATTAATTTATATAATGTGCAAATAATGCAAATAATAATACACAACCATGCTATAAGTACTAAAAATAATTGTGTAACAAAGTGCTAGTGCAATAAACCTGTGCATTCAAATATATATATTAAATGTGCTATTTCTCAAACACAAAAACATATACAATAAAGTGCTAATGCAGTGAAAATGTGCAATCAATATCATAATTGTACAAAAAACACAAAAAAACAATGTGGTAAAAAAAAGTTCATATGGTTCACAATGAAAAGTCCCAAACATACATGAATAGTGTAGTCTTAGACCCCTTTCACACTGGGGCGTTTTTTAAGAAAAAGGCGCCTGTAAAGTGCCTGAAAGAAGCCTCATCTGCAATCCCAATGTGAAAGCCCGGGTGCTTTTACACTGAGGCGCTGCACTGACAGGGCGTCAAAAAAAGTCCTGCAAGCAACTTCTATGCAGCACTTTAGGAGCGGTGACAACACTGCTCCTAAAGTGGCCCTTTCCATTGAAATCAATAGGAAGCGCCTGCAAAGCGACTGCAACGTGCCTGCAAAGCGACTTGGCAGCAGCGCTTTCTGACCCTTTATTAGGCCACTAGAGGGAGTTAAAAGCACCCCAATAGCGCTCGAAAAACGCTGGTAAATCGCTGCTAGTTTTGACGGTGCTTTACTAGCGTTTTTCGGGCGCTGGCAGTGTGAAAGGGCTCTTAAGGCATGATTGGATTATCTGACGGGAATTGTATGATGGCAGGCTGTTGTTGGATAATCCGCATACAAACACGCATGCTCAGAAGCGATGCTAACCATAACACAACATTAGCAGAAGTTGTTCAAAGGGTGGCGCTAAAGAACTGAAAAACCACATAATTTCATGTTTGTTGGCCGATAATGCTTTGCCATTTGTATGCAAGACAAGTTCCTGGCCAACGCCCTTCGGACAAAAGTCCTATGCTTTGTCCACAGAAAATCTGATCGTATGTACCAGGCTTTAGACTTGAATCCTCACTTCAAAAGACTTTGCTTTACAATGTGCATTCAACACCCAGTGCAAACACTGTATGTAAGGTACAACATATCATATAGGGAGCAGAGATCAGGACAGTGTAAAGTACAACATAGAATGTACAGAGCAGGGGTCAGGACTATGTAATACAGTATAACACATCGTATACAGTGCAGTCACCACGGAAATGTAATGTATTGTATTGCCTATAACATTGCTGGTCAATGGAATTCATTTTGCATTTATCTGTGTATGAAATACATATTACGATGCAAAATGCACTTCAGATGTTGTTAAAGAATATGTAAACCCAACATTTAAATGGTAACTCTGCTTTCGTGGGGAAAAAAAATAGCAAATAAAGAAAAAATAATATAACGTACAATTGCGATACAAGTTATATTGTAATTTATTGTTATTAAAAATGACCTTTCCTTTTCAATCTGCAGTCGCTGTAATTTTCTATAACTACAATGCAATATGGCTACATGGAGTTGTTTTGTACACAGGATGTACTGACCATTTCCTGCTTGTGTGATTGGCTCCCCAATTTTCCCATAAGTCTACCTAATTCATCCCAAAGGTGTTCTATCAGGTTGAGGTCAGGAGTAGGCCAGTCAAGTTCCTCCACCCCGGAATTGCTCATCCATGTCTTTATGGACCTTGCTTGTGCACTGGTCCAAATCATTTGGTGGATGGGGGGATTATGGTGTGGGGTTGTTTTTGAGAGGTTGGGCTTGGCCTCTTAGTTCCAGTGAAGGGAACGCTAAAGCCTCAGACACATGATAGGATTTTCATCGGACAAATCCATGGAATTTTGTGTGGAGGGCTTTGGCCGTGAACTTGTTCTGCATACAGACGGCAGAACTTTTTTAGGCAACATACACAAAACTAGATGTTTTTTCTGCTCTTTAGCGCCACCCTTCATGCAACTTCTGCTAATGTTGTCTTATGGTTAGCATTAGTTCGAAACGTGTGTGTTTGTACTTTGGATTTTAGTTCGACGGACTTGTGTACACATTTGTTGTTGGAAAATTTGAGAGCATGGCTAACCAACATTTGTTGTCAGAAATTCCGACAATTGGATTATCCAACAAAACCCTTCCAATACACAATTGTTGTCAGTATATCTGATCATGTGTACAGACCTTTAAGGAGTCAGCATACCAAGACATTTTGGACAATTTCATGCTCCCAACTTTGGGAGATGGCCTTTTCCTGTTCCAACATGACTGCACACAAGTGCACAAAGCAAGATCAATAAGAATACGGATAAGTGAGTTTGAGGCGGAGGAACTTGACTGGTCTGACCTCAACCCGATAGAACACCTTTGGGATGAATTATTGTGGAGACTGCGAAAGATGCCTTCTTGTCCACTATCAGTGCCTGACCTCACAAATGCGCTTCTGGAAGAATGGCAAAACCTTCCCATAGACACTCCTAAACCTTTTGGAGAAGAGTTGAAGCTGTTATAGCTGCAAAGCGTGGGCTAATTCAATACTGAACCCTACGGACTAAGACTAGGGATGCCATTAAAGTTCGTAGGGTTCAATATTGAATTAATAATTAAAGGCAGGTGTCCCAATACTTTTGGTAATATAGTGTATATATCAGTATACACTGTACCACATTGGACTTTCTTTTGAACAAGGAAAAACTATTTATAGCTTGCTGGTAATGTACTCCCTGCTATTTATAGCTACTTTATTGATTATCAGCACCTTTTGAGATAAGGGCTATGGGGAGCCAAGTCAGCAATGCCTTGAAGAAAGACTGATGAAATAATGGGGCTTGGAACACTACCAGAGTATGTGACACTGTATAGTTAAATATATGTGATATATAAATAAAATAATTTACACTGAATATTTAATGTATTGTGTGAATGATGGTGGTAATGAGATGCCTGCGGAGCAATGGCTTAAAAATAGAACAAAGTTGTGGCAGAGTCTGTAGTGGGTATCTTGTGTGGTCGTATGGGAATGTTTAACCCTGTTTAGAGATCACAGAATAGAAAATATTCCGTATTTGCAATAGAAATCCCCTTTAGTTCTAGCCAATGTAAGGCTGAATTGCAGTAATCTGTCCCATCAATTGTAAATTCCACATACAGTAGATCTCTATGACATGCACCTTGCAAAAAAAAATAAAAAATTAGGAATATTCCCAGCATAGTGAAATATGAATTCTTCAGTATAAAATGAATCGTCATAAAAAAGGAACAAAAAAACTGCCTGTCACTGTCGTGGATTTTTTAGGAGCTAAGCCAAAGCCTTGGCAGAACAAATCTGGCCCTGCTCCAATGGTCAGCTTTGTATCACAGCATTATGATTTATATCCACCGTCTGCAATAAATATATAAGACAGCAAAAAGTATCAGTCAGATCTGATAGATTAAGGGCTAGTTCACACCATGTGCGTTGTGCTGCGTTAGCATTGATTGACACACAGAATGCAAGAGCACATAGAGAACAATTGTGCCCTGTGAACACCATACACATGCGGCAGTGTGTGTTGTGTAAAAATGTAGCCTGCCTGCACCACATCACATCTCAACATGCTGCAGTGCATAGAGATGAATGAAATGTCATTGTGTCATTTTTTAATAAAGTTAAAAAATAAAAAGTAAAAAGTGTGATGTAAGTCATTTTTACTACCGCAAGATATTGATTTATATTTTATAGATTATTAAATTGATCAATTGATCTGCATGACTATACTAAGACAGATGCAAACTGCCTATTGCCTATAATACCATACACCCTACATCCCATCATAAATAACCAGACGACACCCATTTTGGGGTAAATTGGCTGCACCGGCCATTTTATTAACTTTTAGCCACAACATTTATTTACAATCAATACTCTCCCAGATAAATCGTAACCATGTTGAGGATCATTAAAGGCACTGACCAAATATTCTTCATATCAGCGTGGCCACACAAGATCCTCAATCACTGCATGCCGACTCAAGGACAATACCACTCTGCACCTTCCAACGCTGATACCCATCTCCCAATGCAGGTAAACCTTGGATAAATGGATCAACCAAGGATCCCATACCATAATGGTTCCTCACTTATGCCATATTGTTCTTAAATTTGAATGCCCCCAGGATCCCCAACCGCTACACCCTTACCCCAAGAACCGACATATATACATTCCAACAAAATTAGGGCGGGAGCTCCTTCTTCATCTGGTGACCTGTAGGCATGTGCAAAAGTGAAAAATTCGTTTCGTTTCGTTTCAATTCGTCATTTAATAAATTTCGTTAAGTTAGGTTCGTTACATGTGTTGAATTCGTTTTCGGAATTCATTCGTTTTCGACCGAATTTCGAAAAATACGGTCGAAATCGAAAATATTTCGACCGTTTTTCGAATTCGTTCGTTTTCGACCGAATTTCGAAAAAAAACGGTCGAAATCGAAAATATTTCAACCAGATTAGAAAACAAATAGTCTCTTTTCGAATTTTTTTTTTCCGAATAAAATTCGAAAATATTTTTTTTTTTTTTTTTTTCGAATTCCGATCGAATTTAGTCCGCGGGTATTCGATTCGGAATTCGAAAAAAAAAAAATTTGATTTCGACCTTTTTTTTTTCGAAATTCGGTCGAAAATGAACGAATTCCGAAAACGGTCGAAATTTTTCGCTAATATAGCAATTCGGGAATTCGTATGCATCCGAATGTCCGAATAATGGAAAATTCGTCCGAATTTCGATTCGGAACGAAACGAAATGCACATGCCTAGTGACCTGCGACTGACCACCGGACTCAGGCCCCTCCTACCCCAAGCATAAACTTACTAGGGCCACCCACTACCCTGGCCAGCTACACCCAAAAATTAACCCCTATAACTGCTGTTTTTTGCCCTGCTACCCTGTCATGCCAGCCCTATACCTAAGCCTGCATCTTGCTTCGGGCTTCTCTTGTTTGCAATTTCTGACCACTTCTTGTCTCTTTTCTGTAGTTTCTGAGCATCTGCTTTTGCATGTCTATATTCTCTGGCACCGTTTGTAGCATTTATTCCCTGTATGCCTTCTATATAATGAAAGTTGTCCACCAATGGCCTAGAACTCATGGTGGCATATCGGAAGTGTAAGGTCTTATGCCGCGTACACACGGTCGTTTTTTGCGATGAAAAAAAACGAAGTTTTTTAAAACGTCATTTAAATTGATCGTGTGTGGGCAAAACGTCGTTTTTTGTCTTAAAAAAAACGACCAAAAAAAAATTCCAACATGCTTGAATTTTTTGTGTCGTTTTTCAAAACGTCGTTTTTTGTTTCACAAAAAGTCACCGTGTGTAGCAAAAACGTCGTTTAAAACGACGTTTTTCAACCCGCGCATGCCCAGAAGCTAGTTATTAAGGGAGCTTCAATGGAAAAGTGTGGTGAACGTAACCTCGTTTTTTGTGAAAAAAACGATGGTGTGTATGCAACATCGTCTTTGAAAGTGACGTTTCAAAAACGTCGGTTTTTACTTCACAAAAACGTCGTTTTTTTTTCATCGCAAAAAACGACCGTGTGTACGCGGCATTAGGCCACGTACACACGATCAGACCGGTCCGATAAAACTGGCCTGACGGACCGTTTTTATCGGACCAGGCTGAAGTGGTCTGATGGTCTGATGTGTGTACACACCATCGGACCAAAAATCCGATCAGACCCGAACACGGTGACGTAGAACACAACGACGTGCTGAAAAAACGAAGTTTAATGCTTCCAAGCATGCGTCGACTTGATTCTGAGCATGCGCAGGTTTTTGGTCCGATGCTTTTGCGTACTAACCATCGAACCTGGTCGACGGACAGGTGTCCGTCGGACAGATTTTGAAGCAGGTTTTAAAACTTTGGTCCGAAGGACAACGGTCCGATGGGCCGTACACACCATTGAACTGGTCCGATGAACTGGTCCGATCGTGTGTACGTGGCCTAAGGTACGGCTGCTTCTGGCTCCTAGTCTCAGGAGATTTGAAGAGAAAGATCTGGTGATGCCACTTCTGTGCCCAGCTTTCTGGAGGCATTGTAAAATGAGGATTTAATGCCCCGCCTCTACGGAGATGGGTGTCCCCACACAGAGACAGTGCAAACCTAGACAGTGGCAGTGCGTCCATAAAGGGCACAGAAGCTCCACCCCCTCTCTCCTGCACCACTCTATCACCATAGATTGCATGAATCTATCTATGGTTGCTGCTGACACCCCCTATTCAGGTGTCCGGCCCCTTTTCGGGCACCGGGCACATGAATTAAAGCGGCGGGGATGTTTTTGGAAGCGCCTGATTAGAGTCATAGCTCTAATAGGCGCCCAAAAATGTGGACAGCGGGCGCCATGCTGGGTGTTTGCTGTTCACTCAGCTGTGTGTTAGCAAAGTGAAGGAATTTGCTTTGCTAACACTGAATCCGCCTCTAAGCCAATCTAAGATTGGCTGAAATGTCAGGCGCTGTGATTGGTCACCTGAGATAGGATGGAAGAAGACAAGGAGGACATGCAGGAGACTGCCGCTGACCCACGAGACAGGTAAGTGCCGGGCAGCATCTGATGGGGCACAGTAGCGGTAATTGATCCGCACACTGGCAGCATCTGATGGGGCACAGTAGCGCCAAGTGATAGGCACACTGGCAGCATCTGATGGGGCACAGTAGTGGGTAATTGGTGGGCACACTGGCAGCATCTGTTGGGGCGCAGTAGCGGCAATTGATGCGCACACTGGCAGCATCTGATGGGGCACAGTAGCGGCAATTGATCCGCACACTGGCAGCATCTGATGGGGCACAGTAGCGCCAAGTGATGGGCACACTGGCAGCATCTGATGGGGCGCAGTAGCGGGCACTTGGTGGACACCATGGCAACATCTGTTGGGGCGCAGTAGCGGCAATTGATGGGCACACTGGCCGCAATTAATGGGCACAGTGTCAGCAATTCATGGGTACAGTGGCTGCGATTAATGGCACAGTGACAGCAATTTATGGGTACAGTGGCTGTGTTTGATGGCACAGTGGCAGTAATTTATGGGTACAGTGGCTTAGTTTGATGACACAGTAGTTGCGTTTGGCACAGTACAGTAGTGCGTTTGATGGGCATAGTGGCTGCAATGGATGTTTTTTTTTTTTTTAGTTTGTTTGCGCCCCTCCAAAAAAATTTGAGCACCAGCCGCCACTGAACCTAGATATCCTAAATTGGTAATGAGGTAAAGGTCAGCAGCACAGAGACAACAGAAAATATTAGAAATATCCTTTACCCTCTGCCTGCCTTTTCTGTGCACAGCTTCCAAAACTTAGTTTGTCTACATTAAATGTGTGGCAGACCTTGCCGCACCTCCTCTGAAAAAGGACCCGCACTGGAGGGCTTTTCAGATGTGCCTGATAGGTGGTGGGAAGGTGATATTGCTTGCTTATTCCCCCTATTTTGATGCACATGCATTACAAGCAGTGCAGGGCAGCTGTGGTGTAACCCTATTCACTTGAATGGGTTTGCAATCGGTGCCTATACTGCCTGCTGGACATAATGGGCCAGATTCAGGTAGATGGGAGCATCTTTGCTCCAGAGTAACGCTTCTCATTTGCGTTACGCTGCAGAAATTTTAGGAGCAAGTGCTGTCATTCACGAAGCACTTGCTCCTAAAGTTGCGGCAGCGCATCGCAAATGAGCCGGCGGAATTCAAATTGGGCGGGTACGGGGCGTGTAGTATTTAAACTAAGCGCGATCCCGCCGCCAACGTACTGCGCATGCGTCGAGTGTCCAAACATCCCCGTGCGCATGCTCCAAATTCTGTGAATGAACGTCAATGACGTCACATTCCCATTCATGAACTTTTTACGCAAGCGACGTGATTTTTTTTTTTCCCGACGCGATGACGACGCCTATACCTAACATAGGATACTCCAACCCCATGTAGGTATATCTATGCGCCGCGTATCCCGTCCGGAAACGTCGTACCGTCATAGCGTCGCGCCGGAATGCGATCGTGAATTGCCGATTTCCGCTCATTAACATATTTTTTGAGCGGAAATCGGCGGGAACGCCCCCGGCGCCATTTTTAAGTTGAAGTAACGATGCGATGGCGAAACTCAGTTACGCTGCTCGCATCGGAGCTTCAACCCGGCGTTTCTTGTTTTCTGGTTACAGAAAACAGAAACGCCGGCTTAAAGTCACAGTTAGGCTGGCGGATCACTCGGATCCGCCAGCCTAACTGTTCCTGAATCTGGCCCAATATGGGGTTTTTATATATTTTTTTGCCCATAAAGCAAAGCATTACAGCCACAGGTGTGGAACCCTATCTGGCTTCCTTTGCAGTATAGTCAGTAAAATTGTGTCTCAACCACCTGTTTTTACTGCCACCCAACCACAGGGGGTGTTCAAACCTGGGGATAAAAATTCAAGTCAGCAGCTACAATTACTGTAGCTGCTGACTTTTAGTATATGGACACATACCTGTCCAGGGAGCCTGCAATGTCAGCACCCCAGGTTGGGCAGTTTTTGTTTCCCAATGAGGGAACAGAGTGCTTTACGCTGTATGAGAACACACTGATCCCTTCTTGTGTCTGGATTTACTCCATTAGCTGGCTATACTTATATTCTGTATACTGTATACACTATCTATTATTGTCTTGTTGACATGGAAACTGCCTGTCTGGTTAAATAAAACAAAAAAATATATATGAAAAAAGACCATCAGGACCTGGCGGTTATCCCCGAAGAAACCAACACTGGAAAATGCCCCCTTTGGATTCTTTGATCATACATGGACTCTACCTTTTGCAGGTATGCCGGGACGGCACATGAGTCAGGATTAGGGATGTAGGAGAAATATTGTTTTAATGTTGGACTCTGAGATGTCTTTGCACTTTTCTAAGAGGTCACATAGCCGGTCCAGGCTGGGGTGAGATTGCCACAATAAAGTCGGGATCTGCCCACAACCTTGGACCAGCACCTGGCTCAGGCTCTCAGTGAGTCGTCAAGAGCCTGAGCCAGCACTCCAGTGAGTCTGGGGGGTAGAGCAGAGAGCCGGGGACTGACAGTCACCATCTCCCTGCTCACGGAGCTCTGAGAACCAAGCGATCAGTGGTCTTTGATCACTCGGTTCTCAGTCTTAGAGCCAGCGGGGGACAGATACAGTATTAGACTGATGCTGCATCCACCTAGGTAAGTTTGATTTTGGGAAATAAAAAAGCATGTGCTTGGAGCAGGTGGGATAGCTTCTTGCAGGAGGAAGTTGTTGTCGGTATTCTCTCTGTCAGTGGTCTGTCTCCCATAGCTGTGAACCTGTAAAAAGTTCACGCATGGAGTCTGCGGGCGGGACCCCATACCGTTATGGGGAGTGAGGTAGCGGTGATATGCTGCACAGGTGGAAGCAGACGAGGCTCAGCATGTCCCTCCTAAATGCAAGTTACAAAGAAGGTGTACATTGTCACGGGGACCCTAGAGGAGGAGGGCGGGAACATTTCTAAGAATCTTTAGTGTCAACATGGCAAAAATCTGTTTAAAAAAAATTGAATGCAACTGACCCAACCCTAATATAGCTGATTGTTAAAATATCAGCCCAATTTTTTTAATTTTTTTGGGACAGCTGAAGCCTGTTACCTGCTTTGCGAAAAGCAGCACTAAGGCACAATCATTGTAAAGCACTCAATGTACATACCGTATATATTATCACAAAGGATACGAATCAAGGTTTTTAAAACAACTCAAATTATTAAGACTATATCAAAATTATATCTTTGACAATTTTATCTAAAAATGTGCAAAAATTATACATTCCTTTTAGGCGCCTTCCATCCTACATCCTCAAATACCCGGATCCAATTGGTGGCTACAGGATCCAGTTATTTGACAAGTCATTCTATCTATTAACAATAGTCTAATGCTAGGTCATTGTGCTATCCATTGCACCAGAAGACTAAGCCCCAGTCCTGGTCTATAAGAATGAGAAGTCCCACACAAGTCGGTTTGCTGGATAAAGGTGATATGTGACGGTGATAAATGTTGTTCTAAATGGGAGGGCAATTTTATGATTTGCCAGCCCCTGCCTTTCCGTCCTGTTATACTGTATATAGGAAGCATTAGACCAATGGTCTCCAAACTGCGGCCCTGGGGCCGAATATGGCCTTCTGCCAGCTTTTATCCGGCCCTTGGGACACCACTCCTCCTACTGATATGAGACACTATTCTGCCAACTGAGACCAACAATGAAGCACAATATCTCCCACTGACACTAATAATGGGACACCATTCCTCCTAATGATACCGATGGGGCATCGCTTCTCCCCCTTTTACCAAATGGGACAATGTTTATTCCAACTGATGCCAGGAGAATATCCACTACCGCTGGCCATAGTCCGGCCCTTCCTAATGTCTGAAGGACAATCAAATGGCCCTTTGTTTAGAAAGTTTGGAGACCCCTGCATTAGACTAATCCACCATCTAGTTTTAGCAAATGGTTAGGTCACATGGTCTCTTTGAGGACATGCACACTCACAATACAGGTGGCTAGAAAAAAAGGACTGTAAAAGGTTAAAGGGTGACTAAAACAACATAAACCCCTAATTTAAATATGACCCACCCCTTCCTGTCAAAGCCACACCCCTTCCTATTTAAGACCCCGCCCTATCATCTGTAAACTGCACCCCTTCCAGACCCCTGCACCCTCCATCTCCCCCTAGCAGCAAAAATACCCCCTTTCAGCACAAATCCTCACCCTCATATAACCCCTTCCAGTGAAAATCCCACCTTCTCAGCACAAACCCTTGCCTTAACCTCCTCTTTCCCAGCACAAATCCCCCCTCTTAGCACAAATCCTCCCCCCATCTCCCCCTCCCCCTTACAGCATAAATCCTCACGTTCAGAAAAAAAATCCCCCCTCATCTCAAACCTGTGCCTCCTTCTCTCCCCTCCCAGTACAACAACCCCCCCCCCCAGCTATTTCTCCTGTTCTGCTGGGACTTGTAGTACCCTCTTGGGGGCTGAGATATAGCAGCCTCCTATGCTGGGACTTGTAGTGCACTCTGGAGGGGCTGAGATATAGCAGCCTCCTATGCTGGGACTTGTAGTGCACTCTGGAGGGGCTGAGATATGGCAGCCTCCTATGCTGGAACTTGTAGTGCACTCTGGGGGGGCTGAGATATGGCAGCCTCCTATGCTGGAACTTGTAGTGCACTCTGGGGGGGCTGAGATATGGCAGCCTCCTATGCTGGGACTTGTAGTGCACTCTGAGATATGGTAGCATGCCTCACTCTGGAGATATGGCAGCCTCCTATGCTGGGACTTGTAGTGCCCTAGACTACAGGGCATGGAAGAATGGCAGCCCACTCTGCTGGGACTTGTAGTGCCCTCAGTAGCGGAATGAGGATTCCTCAGTGCCCCCACAGTCTTAGGCACTACAAGTCCCAGCAAAAGAGGCTGCTATATCTCAGCCCCACAGTGCACTACAAGTCCCAGCAAAAATGGGGCTGCCATATCTCAGCCCCCACACAGTTTACCACAAGTCCCAGCAAAAACGGGGCACTACAGGTCCCAGCAAAAACAGGCTGCCACCAGTCCTCCCAACACAGCACAATGAGACTGCTCAGCCTTCCACCCCCTCCTATACACTCACTTCTTGGCTGCCATACCCTCGGGCTCCACACTCTCCCCTTACAAGGTGTCCTCCTACCTGGGCTGGATGTCACGCTGCATGGTGAAGCAGCAGGCAGGATTTCCTGATGCCTGAAGAAGGCACAGCACACAAGGCTGCAGATAACTCCTCCACTGGTCAGGCACCTCAGTGGCTGTGGGCGGCAGATGCGCCAATGAGGCTGTATATGGGCCGGAGAATGCTGTGGGAGCCGGGACTCGGCAGGACGGGTCGGGGGGATGTTTTTGTGCAGGGGGGGGGCGGCCGCCCCCCGCAAAGTGCCGCCCTAGGCCTGGGCCTTGTTGGCCTAGGCCAAGATACAGCTCTGCCCAGCACTTCATATTCCTGATATGTGCCCTCTGTACCATGTACTTGTTTGAAAAAGTATCCTGTTCTTTTTGTATTGCTTCCTTTTGGTGAAATTCCTGGTGATTCTGCCAGTCCATTTATTTTCCTATTAAGAACTGCCCACGCTAACCATGAGAGCACATCATGGTCAATTCTCTAGTGTGCTCTCCTCCATTGATCAGAAATGTCCTGACACCGCTGCACATCCATTCACCGAGAAGCTCAGCGTCCTGTTGCTTCTCCTCCTCCAGGTCTTATGCAGCTAAAAACAGAGGGAATACGATCACTTATAAAAAACAGGAAAAAGGGTATTTATATATATTTTTTAATGTTTATAATGTCTCTATACAAATTTTTGTTTGCCTTTTATTTTATTGTAAACGGAATGGGTTGTTTTACAAGGTGATTGTTTTTAATCACTTTAATCCTTAGGTTGTGGTTGTCCTAAATGGGAGGGCAATTTTATGATTTGCCAGCCCCTGCCTTTCCGTCCTGTTATACTGTATATAGGAAGCATTAGACCAATGGTCTCCAAACTGCGGCCCTGGGGCCGAATATGGCCTTCTGCCAGCTTTTATCCGGCCCTTGGGACACCACTCCTCCTACTGATATGAGACACTATTCTGCCAACTGAGACCAACAATGAAGCACAATATCTCCCACTGACACTAATAATGGGACACCATTCCTCCTAATGATACCGATGGGGCATCGCTTCTCCCCCTTTTACCAAATGGGACAATGTTTATTCCAACTGATGCCAGGAGAATATCCACTACCGCCGGCCATATAGTCCGGCCCTCCCTAATGTCTGAAGGACAATCAAATGGCCCTTTGTTTAGAAAGTTTGGAGACCCCTGCATTAGACTAATCCACCATCTAGTTTTAGCAAATGGTTAGGTCACATGGTCTCTTTGAGGACATGCACACTCACAATACAGGTGGCTAGAAAAAAAGGACTGTAAAAGGTTAAAGGGTGACTAAAACAACATAAACCCCTAATTTAAATATGACCCACCCCTTCCTGTCAAAGCCACACCCCTTCCTATTTAAGATCCCGCCCTATCATCTGTAAACCGCACCCCTTCCAGACCCCTGCACCCTCCATCTCCCCCTAGCAGCAAAAATACCCCCTTTCAGCACAAATCCTCACCCTCATATAACCCCTTCCAGTGAAAATCCCACCTTCTCAGCACAAACCCTTGCCTTGACCTCCTCTTTCCCAGCACAAATCCCCCCTCTTAGCACAAATCCTCCCCCCATCTCCCCCTCCCCCTTACATCATAAATCCTCACGTTCAGAAAAAAAATCCCCCCTCATCTCAAACCTGTGCCTCCTTCTCTCCCCTCCCAGTACAACAACCCCCCCCCAGCTATTTCTCCTGTTCTGCTGGGACTTGTAGTACCCTCTTGGGGGCTGAGATATAGCAGCCTCCTATGCTGGGACTTGTAGTGCACTCTGGAGGGGCTGAGATATAGCAGCCTCCTATGCTGGGACTTGTAGTGCACTCTGGAGGGGCTGAGATATGGCAGCCTCCTATGCTGGGACTTGTAGTGCACTCTGGAGGGGCTGAGATATGGCAGCCTCCTATGCTGGGACTTGTAGTGCACTCTGGGGGGGCTGAGATATAGCAGCCTCCTATGCTGGAACTTGTAGTGCCCTAGACTACAGGGCATGGAAGAATGGCAGCCCACTCTGCTGGGACTTGTAGTGCCCTCAGTAGCGGAATGAGGATTCACCATACCTTCCAACATTTTGAGATGGGAATAAGGGGCACCTACCAGCCAATATATGTAGGCATAGGCTACACCGCCCTTAAAGGAGAACCAAAAAAAAAGGTTAATTAAATCTACAAGGGCTTTTTTTTTATCACTACTATTTCTTTATATTAGCTTTTAAAAGATTTTACAAATGCAGCAATTTATAAATTGGATGAAAGGTTTAGCACTGGGAAACACCTTTTGAAAGATAAATAGTGCATTTTATATACAACTATATAGATCAAACCAAAATGAGGGGCAAATGAGAGGAAAACAGGTACATTGCTCCAAATCAGGGACAGTCCCTTGAAATCAGGGACAGTTGGGAGCTATGTTTCACTACAGGAGGGCTCTAGTCAAAAGGGAAGCCACCACTTGCTTATATCTTTCCTTTATACAGGTCATAATGGGAACAGAGCCATCTAGTGTCCAGCCAGTGCACCTGCCTGCAAGCTTGTTCTGTTATAAGAAAAAAAAAAAGAAAACGAATGCAGCCACCACATCTAAGGATTGGAAAGCTGCAATACATTAAACTTTTGTTTTTGGGTTTGGATGTGCTTTTTTCTGTTTTCCTGCATTTGATGTGTATCTGTAATGCACTACAGAAGCAGGTAGGCAAAAACGTATATAGCCAGATTCAGAAAGATGGCGTATCTTTAGGCGGGCGTAGCGCATCTCATATGCGCTACGCCGACGTAACATAGAGAGGCAAGTACAGTATTCACAAAGCACTTGCTGTCTAAGTTACGGCGGTGTAGCGTAAATGGGCCAGCGTAAGCCCGCTTATTCAAAATGAATGTATTAACCACTTAAGACCCGGACCAAAATGCAGGTAAATGACCAGGCCCCTTTTTGCTGTGCGATGTGATCTCTCCTCAGCGGTGGTTGAAAAAAACGATGAGGGGAGAGATCACATCACTTCCTCCTTCCTGTGTTTACACAGGAGGAGGAAGTGCACTGCAGGGGGAGTGAGCGGATTGGCTGGGAGCGATCCGGAGGGGGTGGGCAAAAACGAATAGCCGCCCCCTCATCCCGGATCGCTCGGCCAGCTACGGGGACCGCCGCATGTATCGGACCCCCGACCCACCTCAAGGCACCAACGTATATATACGTTGATGTGCCTGTCGGTGCCATTCTGCCGACATAAATGTACATGCGGCGGTCCATAAGGGGTTAAAATGAACCGTGACCCCATGCAAATGATGGGCCGAACGAACAGTGCATGCGCCGTCCGTGGATGTATCCCAGTGCGCATGCTCAGAATCACGTCGGATAGAATGCCTAAGATACGTCGAACACTGCCTACGACGTGAACGTAACTTACGCCCAGCCCCATTCACATACGAATTAAGTAACCGACGTAAAAAACGACAGCTGTTCCGATGTCCATACCTTTGCATGGGATGCGCTACCTTTTTGGTGGTTTATCTTTACGCCCCAGAAAAACGCCTTACGTAAACGGCGTAGATTACTGCGTCGGGCCTACGTACGTTCGTGAATCGGCGTATCTTGCTCATTTACATATTCAACGCGCAAATCAACAGAAGCGCCCCAAGCGGCCAGTGTAAATATGCAACCGATATACGACGGCATAGGAGACTTACGTTGATCGTATCTTGGCAAAATTCAGGCGTATCTGATTTAAAGAATCAGCGCATAGATACGACATTTGGACTTACGACGACGTAGATACGTCGGCCTAAGTCTTTGTGAATTTGGCTAATAGACTTTAAGGGCCAGATTCTCAGAGGCGCTACGACGGGGTATCTCTGATACCCCGTCTTATCGCCGTTTTTTTCCCCGGGTATCTATGCGAGTGATTCCTAGAATCACTTAGGCATAGGTACGGGTGAAGATCCGACAAGTGTAATACAATTACACTTGCGGATCGTAGATGTAATGACAACTCTTTACGTTGTTTTCTCATTTGCCTATGCAAATGAGGCTACTACTCCGATTCCCGAACGCTTTTACGCCACCCTGTCGTCGCTTACGTCGTTTTCGTACGAGTAAGGTTACCCCTGCTAATATGTGGAGTAACCTTACGCAGTACGATCGGATGCCGTCGGGTGCCGTCGGATGCCATGTTAAGTATGGCGTCGGGTCAGCGTCGGCTTTTTCCGTCGGTTACGTCGTTTTACTAAGTCGTTCGCGAATAGGGCATTGCGTAAGTGACGATAACGTCGTTTTGACGTTGGTTTCAACGACGCTTTCCGACGTGAGCTGGAGCATGCGCACTAAGCTTTTTCCCCGACCGGCGCATGCGCAGTTCGATCGACGCGGGGGAGCGCTTAATTTAAATACAAGCCGCCCCCTTTCAATTACGCGACCTTACGCTGGGCCATTTACACTACGCCTCCGCAAACTACGGAGCAAGTGCTTGGAGAATACGGCACTTGCTCTGTTAAGTTGCGGCGGCGTAGTGTAAATGGCTTACGCTACGCCAGCGAAAATGTATGAGAATCTGGCCCTAAGTGAGCAGTACACATGGCAGTTTAGAGACTCTGAGGATGTCTGACCTGCCTTGTGTTTTGCCGTGTTTCTTTGGACGTTGCAAAGTGCATCTGAGCTGCAGACAAAGCAGATCAAAGAAGCCTTTTGACAGATATTGCATTTTCCATGTAAATGCAGCTGCATGCTTTCAAATGGAAAATGCAGTCTTTGCCTAGAACGCCCATTGCCATGAATCATAATGCTTGTTCTTTCTTTTGTGCTTTAAATGTGTATTATAATTAGTATGTGGTTAGGATCATTCAGTCTGGGACTTATTGTATGTTCATAGTGTACTATTAAGAGCTGCAGCCTTACACTCCAAAAAATGTGAGTTAGTTCCATCACCATGGTAATGATTTTTCTTTCTTTTTTTTTTTCTACGCAGAACTACGTTGCATTTTGTTCTTTTTCTTCATAAATGCCAATTGAAACCTAGAAAGTTATTTTTCTTTCTTATATGAAATCCATGGAATATTACATTACCGATCTGTCATGTACCTATTGAAGAAATGATTAACACCTGGGAGCACGGCTCTGTGTTTTAAGAAACAGACTCAGGAAAGGCCCCTGAGGAATATGTACATGTATAATTGCGTTTCCATAGCAACTGGGAAAATTCACTACCCCAGCAAACATCACCCCCAAACCCACCATCTATACATGGCATGGCTCTTGTTGCTTGGAAACAAATTCAGTTGACCTTCCTTGCTGGGAAAAGAAGCAGTGGCAGTCAGTTTAATGCAGTGACCTTAATGCAGTGATGGTGAGTCAATGTGCAATGACCTTAATGCAGTTAGAAGGACCCCGAGTGCAGCAGCTTATGTGTCACCCCGCTGTGCAAACTCAATTCTCTACAACATCAATGTCATCAAATAAATCTTCTGAAAACTGTTTGTACTGCCATTGTGTTAATGTGCAGTGACTATAAAGCAAAAGCATTGAGGCAAAATTCAGAGAACATAATGCAGCAGAGGATAGTTAATCTGTGGGAACGACTACAACTGTGTGTCATGGGCTTAATGTGCAGTTATTGAATGCAGTGCGGACAGATTCCTGCAAATGGATCTTCTGGGAAGATGCAGCGGCCGGCTGATTGATTGAGGCCTAATCAGCAGATCCGCTGCACAATATTATTCCTTCCCCATACGTACAGGGACTCCTAAACACGCCGCGGGGTCCAAATGCTGCGTCCATCGGTGCATTTCAAGTGTTAATGTGCAATAAAAATGACCTTCTGCGTAAATGCCTGTCTGTGACATTGATTGAAATATCAAGCAGTTAATTAAATGCAATGCCATGTTATGACCGTGCTGTAACCTAAATACAGAAGCAGTTGGTTAAGCAAAAAAATTAAGTTATTTTAAAGTATAATGAGAGTTGATTGGCTAAAGCATTTTCAGTAGGATGATATGCTATGACAATTCATTTTCCTTTCATAATTAAATGTAATCTTTTGGAGGGAAGTTACCAGGTCAGCGTGTGGTGTTAACACTACTACTACATAAAACCCACTTTGGACCATCTAACGCTGTGTACACACGACCGTTTTTCGGGTTCTAAAAAATGATGTATTTAAGAGTCTAGAAAAAAACCACGGGCCAGATCCACAAACAATTACGGCGGCGTATCTCTAATTTCAAATCTGCGCCGGCGTATCTTTGTTTTGTATCCACAAAACAAGATACGCTGTTTTTTTTGCATAGATACGCCATCTTACGCCGTCCTATTTAACCACTTGCTGGCGGCCGTATGAGTTTGTATGGCCGCAGCGCGGCTCTACCTCTCTGAGCCGCCGTGTTTTCTCGTCCGCCCCGTTCCTCGCTCCCCTGGATACAGCCAAACACAGATCGCGGTAAATAGCCAATCACAGCGGTTATTTACAGCACGATCTGCGCGCCCAATGAGAGATGATCTCATATGAAAACATATGAGATCATCTCTCAGTGCCGACTCTCCCCTCCTCACACAGACTGCGCCTGTGAGGAGGGAGAGCAAACGGAACAAAGAGTGATTTGAAAAAAAAAGTGACCAATCAGTGCCCCTAGGACCGTCTGTGCCCCCCTGGACCACCTGTGCTCCCCAGTACCACAGTGCCCACCAGTACCACAGTGCCCACCAGTACCACTGTGTGCCCACCAGTACCACTGTGTGCCCACCAGTACCAGTGTGTGCCCACCCGTGCCCACCAGTACCACCCATGCCCACCAGTTCCACCTGTGCCCACCAGTTCCACCGTGCCAACCAGTACCACCGTGCCCACCAGTACCACTGTGCCCACATGTGCCCACCAGTACCACTGTGCCCACCAGTACCACTGTGCCCACCAGTACCACCGTGCCCCCCAGGACCACCTGTGCCCCCCAGGACCACCTGTGCTCCCCAGTACCACAGTGCCCCCCAGTAACTACAGTGCCCACCAGTACCACAGTGCCCACCAGTACCCACCAGTACCACCATGTGCCCACCAGTACCACCGTGCCCACCCGTGCCCACCAGTACCACCGTGCCCACCAGTGCCCACCAGTACCACTGTGCCCACCAGTACCACCACGTCCACCGTGCCCACCAGTACCACTGTGCCCATCAGTACCACTGTGCCCATCAGTGCCCACCAGTACCACCTGTCACCACGTGGGGAGATTCCCTATCGTGCATGCCACCTCATCAGTGCCCACCTGGCTGCAGTTTTTCTACATGCTTGCCATTTAGTGCATTTACATTGTGAGTAGTAGGTCTTTTTAATTTAATACATTTTTAAACGGAATCTTGTCACTATGGTCTGATTTGTTTCTTGTCTTAAGACCGCCCTAGTACATCAGGTGTGAAGATGGTAATTTTTTATGATTTGCACTACGTCCAAAGACAAGCAGTACCCTGGTGGATTGAAGCTTTGCAGTGTCCCTTCCTGCCTGCTCCGCAGGATCATACGCATCTGTCTCGTGAATGCCAAGGCAAAAAAATCGGGAATAGTGCTGGGCTACTGAGCCAACTGCTCTTCTGTGAGCTTACTTTTGGTCAAGCAGACAATCTTAATTGTGGTGAAGGGATCACTTTCAGGATTACGTTTGTCACCGCGGTGGTCTATTATTGTGGATATTTTTATACATGCAGCACCCAACATTGGACTGCATCCTGAAACTATATGCTGGATCTTTTTAAGGAAACTCCTCTTTTTTTTTCAAAACCAAAGTTCTAAGCTTTATTGACTGAACTAGTTTTACTTGTTTCAGGGACTTTGTAGGGGTTTATGGGGCGCAGTTTTGCTATATATTTTTTTATGGAAGTGGTTAAGTTTAATATTTACACTGGACGCTTCCGTATATTTTCCACGTCGAATATGCAAATGAGCTAGATACGCCGATCCACGAACGTACGTACGGCCGGCGCAGTGTTTTTACGTCATTTGCGTAAGCGTAGGTCCGGCGTAAAGTTACCCCTGCTGTATAGAGTAGAGGCGTACATAATGTTAAGTATGGACGTCGGGCCAGCGTTGATTTTTCCGTCGTTCACGTCGTTTGCGTAAACCATTCGCGAATAGGGAATTGCGTAAGTTACGTTCACGTTGTTTTCATTGACTATTTTCAACGTGATTTTGCGCTTGCGCATTGGGATATCTCCACAGGCGGCATGCGCCGTTCAAAAAATATGTCATTTACGTGGGGTCAAGCTGATTTAAATTAAATCACGCCCACAGCTTTGTAATTTGAATTCCGCGGCCTTACAACAATTACACTACACCGCTGTAAATTACAGCGGAAAATGTTTGTGGATAAGGATACACCGCTGTAACTTACAGCGGCGTAGTGTAACTTAGATAGGCCACGCCAGCGCCAGTCCTTTGCGGATCTGGCCCAACGTTTTTTTCAACCCGATCATTAAAACGACCTTGCCTACACACGATGTGTCTAGCAAAACGCGGTGACGTACAACACGTACGACGGCACTATAAAGGGGAAGTTCCATTCGGATGGTTCCACCCTTTGGGCTGCTTTTGCTGATTTTGTGTACGTAAAAGACGATTCACGCTTGTCTGTCTGTTACAGCGTGAAGAATGTGCTTACTCCATTACGAACGCTAGTTTTACCAGAAGGAGCGATCCCGTCTCATAACTTGCTTCTGAGCATGTGCAGTTTTTTCACGTCGTTAAAGCCCACACATGACCATTTTTTACAACCTTAACTAATTGCCGACCGCCCACCGTCATATTACTGCGGGACGGTGGCACTGCTACGCGGGAGCACGTAGCTCTACGTCCTCCCTTTAGCAGCTTGTAGGGCGCACGCGCGCGCCCGTGCGCGTCCCCCGAGTCCCGCGCGCGTGCCTGGCGGGTACGATCGCCGCCGGGCACCCGCGATTGCTCGTTACAGAGCGGGGAACGGGAGGTATGTGTGTAAACACATACCTCTCGTTCCTGTCAGCGGGGGAAACGCTGATCTCCTGTTCATACAATGTATGGACAGAAGATCAGTGATTTCCCCTAGTGAGGCCACCCCCCCATACAGTTAGAACACACCAGGACCACACTTAACCCCTTCCCTGCCCCCTAGTGTTAACCCCTTCACTGCCAATGGCATTTTTATAGTAATACAATGCATTTTTATAGCATTGATCGCTATAAAAATGCCAATGGTCCCAAAAATGTGTCAAAAGTGTCCGATGTGTCCACCATAATATCGCAGTACTGAAAAAAAAAACGCTGATCGCCGCCATTACTAGTAAAAAAAATAATAATAAAAATGCCATAAAACGACCCCCTTTTTTGTAAACGCTATAAATTTTGCGCAAACCAATTAATAAACGCTAATTGCGTTTTTTTTTTTACGAAAAATATGTAGAAGAATACGTATCGGCCTAAACTGAGGAAAAAAAATGTTTTTTTTATATCTTTTTTGGGGATATTTATTATAGCAAAATGTAAAAAATATTGAATTTTTTTCAAAATAGTCGCTCTATTTTTGTTTATAGCGCAAAAAATAAAAACCGCAGAGATGATCAAATACCACCAAAAGAAAGCTCTATTTGTGGAAAAAAAAAGGACGCCAATTTTGTTTGGGAGCCACGTCGCACGACCGCGCAATTGTCAGTTAAAGCGACGCAGTGCCGAATCACAAAAAGTGCTCTGGTCTTTGGACAGCAATATGGTCCGGGGCTAAAGTGGTTAAAAAACGACAACGTTAAAAACGTCATGAAAAAATAGAGCATGTTTGAAATTTTTAATGCCCATTTTTTAGATCGTGAAAAATGCTCTGAAGCCCACATAAAAAAAACGTCATTTTTTAGAACCCGAAAAACGGTTGTGTGTACGCGGCATTAGTCACACATTTGTTCAGAGAAAAGCACAAACTAGTGTGCCTATGGGACTTATCCATTGATGTCAAGAATATGGATTACCTAGCCATTTCTCTGTTCTTGGCTCAACAATCTTCAGATCTCCAAGCAACCATGAGAACATAAACCAACAAGCCATTTATCCAGGATACCTCTATGGTAGGGTTGCCATCTTTTCTTCAAGTCAAACCCGAACACTTTAGCGGCACACAGCTATTTTTTTTAGAGTATAAACTAAACATATATTTTTCTATTAAATAATATTTTTAATCATATGAAGTTAATGATAAGAGTCCCCCTTTACATCAGAGTCCACAGAGTTCCCCTTTTACATTTGAACTCGCAGAGTTCCCTTTCACTGTAAGGAGGGACTCTGCAGACTTTCATCTAAGCGAGAACTCTGGGGACTCTAACATAAGGGATGCTCTGGGAACCCTGCATTAAGGGGGAACACTGATTCTCTGATGTACGGAGAGCACTCTGACATAAGGGACCATTGCATTAGCATAGCCAGAGCTTTTTTTCTCAGAAAATAGGTGCAGGAACTCAACCACGACCCGTTCAGATTTCACAAACAGTAGAAGGGTCTTAAAGGGGCATTAAATACCAGGATTGCATTACATACAGTGTGCAGAGTTCAGGGGGTTACAAAGCAGTCACTTGTAAACACAGAAACCCGACTTCTGTGTTCACAAGTGATTGTGGTGAGCGGGCACCAAAGGGTCTGAGCCAAAGGTGGTGGAACTGAGTTCCACCAAGTTCCCCCCGAAAAAAAGCCCTGAGCATAGCCTTAGTTATTTGTGTCTATGCCTCCATTTATCTTTTAATTTCCCCACCATTATTTGCAGCTTGCCCCCTGTCTTTATTATCATCTAGGCAAAAATTACATATACCCTGGTCCAGCAGGCACCTGGCATAGCCACATCAGATATCCCAGGAGACATCAGTCTAAAGACAGCTGCTGGAGGAGGGCAGATCCTGGGAAAGACAGCTGGTTCCCAATGACATCAGAGAGAAAGATGCAGTCAGTGAGGGGCGGATCAAAGTAGGCCAACTTTGGATTTGCTGGGAGGGTATGTTATTTAAGCATAACCCAGCGATAAAGGAAGGCAGGCATTAACAGTAAGTTAAAGGGGTTGTAAAAGTAAAAAAATAATATCCTAAATAGTTACCTTTACCTTAGTGCAGTCCTCCTTCACTTACCTCATCCTTCAATTTTGCTTTTAAATGTCCTTATTTCTTCTGAGAAATCCTCACTTCCTGTACTTCTGTCTGTAAACTCCACACAGTAATGCAAAGCTTTCTCCCTGGTGTGGAGTGTCATGCTTGCCCCCTCCCTTGGAGTACAGGAGAGTCAGGACGCCCACTAACACACAGCTCTTTTCTCTATCTGCAACGTAGAGAGGGTCCTGACTCTCCTGAAATCCAAGGGAGGGGGCAAGCATGACACTCCACACCAGGGAGAAAGCTTTGCATTACTGTGTGGAGTTTACAGACAGAATAACAGGAAGTGAGGATTTCTCAGAAGTAATAAGGACAAAAAGCAAAACTGAAGGATGAGGTAAGTGAAGGAGGACTGCACAAAGGTAAAGAATGCTATTTAGGGGAAAAAAATTACCTCTACAACCCCTTTAAACCACGGGCAGTGAAGTTCTTGTTTAAATTTAAAAAATGAAAACACTGCCGGGAAAAAAGTTATTAAAGTGGAGCTCCAGGTTCCTGCAGAAAAAAATAATAAAAGCCAACAGCTACAAATACTATTAGGACAATTAACTGTCCAGGAATCCAGCGTGTCTTCACCCGAGTCAAACTTTCAGTCAGCTATCGGGTGCTACCGCCACCATCTCCACTAAGAAAAACCATCAGTGAAGCCATGAGGCTTCACAGCCGGTTCCCTACCGCGCATGTGCGAATCGTGCGTTGGTCTCTAATTGGGCCTGCTATGGGGGAAGAAGGAGGGGTCAAAACCAGGTACCCGCTCGCCTTCCCCCAAAAGGTGCCAAATGTGGCAGAGGAGGGGGGAAGGAGGCAGATAAGTGGACCTTCCCCTTTTGGGTGGAGCCCCATAAGCATTCCATTCCCCAGCTTCTAAGTAAGGGTGACATCATCCAAGAATTTAGGTAAGTAGCTAAATTCTTGAGAAAGATGCGCCTGTACTTTGCGGAGATGCCATCTTGCTACATTTTGGCTACTTATCATTCTCCAGGGTGTTGTCAGAAGAAGCATGGCATCACCCTCTGTAGTATGGAAGCCACAGGAAAGGTAGATATATTTAATACATGTTTTTTCCTCTATTTTTGTTTAAAATGATTTTAACACTGCAGCTTCTGATGAGGGAGTGGGGGCTGATATATTTAATGGAACTTACATTATACGCTTTAAACTGATTTAAAAATAAACTGAAACTTCTAAATTAATTAGGTCAATATCTACCTTTTCCCTATTCTCCTCCTTTGCTGCGCTGTCTACTATGGCGTGACAAGACTTGTAATTACTGCTTGCATGAAAACAACTCCAACCATTTCTTTGATAAATAAAATAAGGTATCATGACTTTTAGGTCGATACAGTCCTATAGGCAAAATGACACACCAACTGGGGCCACAAAGTGCCACAAATGTAGACATATGTTATGCTATACTGTATGCCTATTTGCCTAAATTTGTATCCATGTGCATGAGCCCTTAACAGTCATATATGCAGTAGTAAGCAAGAAAAACACAATCGCTTCTCTTTTTCAGTACTTCATCACAAAGTAATCATGAATCAGGAGCAATACAAGTTTCTTCTCCCATAAACCAATAAAAAATGCTGTTTATGTCCTTCATGCATCTAACAAGATGATACAGTCGAGGGGGTGGGCACAGACACAGCTTGGCTTTTACAAACTCCCTTATTAATAGCAGATTGAACAGAAGCAACAAATTATTCAGGGTGTCTGGTTTAGGAGATCAGATTATTTAACTATCAGAAAGCCTCCCAGCTTTAGAAATTGAAAACATTTACCATTCTTTTTTAGTTTTGGAAAATGCAGAAACGAGTTAATGTTGGCTGTGTCCCTCCTGGGAAAATGTCCCCAACCAGTGTCGGCTGGTGCTCAAATTTTTTTTTGGGGGGCGCAAACAAATAAAAAAAATAGGACAAAGGTGGGACTTTAATTGAGGAGCTGTCACCTTCCCGGCCTCCTTTCGGCCCTCCTAGCCTATGCCCATAGTCATTGACATATATGTACCATATTTATCGCCCTATTACGCTCACAGGCGTATATCGCGCACCCCTAAATTAGCCTGACATTCCTGGAAAAAAATGTTTTAATACTTACAGTTATGGTGTCATTGCCCGGCATCCATCGGCGGCCTAGTCTGGTCCGGCGTCCGTCGTGGTGTCCTCCTGCGTTGGTCTCTGTGCCGATCGCCACTTCCCGCTCTGTGTTTGAACGCCGCCGCCGACATATACCGAGCGCAGTACACTCGGGTACACTCGGCCAGGCTCGGCTCCCCTTGCGGTTATGCGAGAGAAGCCGAGCGTGGCCGAGTGTACCCGAGTGTACTGCACTCGGTATATGTCGGCGGCCACGTTCAAACACAATGCAGGAAGCGAGTATCGACCCGCGCTTCCCGTGTTGTGTTTGAATCCACCACCAACATATACCGAGCGCAGTACACTCGGGCACGCTCGGCCGAGTATACCCGAGTGTACTGCGCTCAGTATATGTCGGCGGTGGATTCAAACACAGCACAGGAAGGGAGTATCGGCGTATATCGCACACCCACGATTTTGCCCTGATTTTAACCACTTCATTACCGAGCCTGTTTTTCAGAACGAGACTAAAACAGTGCTAGAAAATTATTTAAAACAGAGAATAAAATGGCGGTCATTGCAATACTTTTTCTCACACCGTATTTGCGCAGCGGTCTTACAAGCGCACTTTTTTTGGAAAAAATTCACTTTCGAATTAAAAAATAAGTAAATTCGGCCCAATTGTGAAAGATAATGTTACGCCGAGTAAAATGATACCCAACATGTCACGCATAAAAATTGCGCCCGCTCGTGGCATGGCGTCAAACTTTTACCCTTAAAAATCTCGATATGCGACGTTTAAAAAATTCTACAGGTTGCATTTTTTGAGATGACGAGGAGGTCTAGGGCTAGAATTATTGCTTTCGCTCTAACGATCGCGGCGATACCTCACTTGTGTGGTTTGAACACCGTTTTCATATGCGGGCGCTACTCGCGTATGCGTTTGCTTCTGCGCGCGAGCTCGTCGGGAACTTTAAAAAATTTTTTTTTTGGTTTTGGTTTTTATTTTTATTTATTTTATAATTTTTAACACTGAAAAAAAAAAAAAAAAAATTATCACTTTTATTCCTATTACAAGGAATGTAAACATCCCTTGTAATAGAAAAAAGCATGACAGGTCCCCTTATATATGAGATCTGGGGTCAAAAAGACCTCAGATCTCATATTCAGGCTTAAATGCAAAAAAAAAAAAAAAAAAAAAAAAAAAATAAGTCAAAATGTAAACATATTAAATGTCTCTTTAAGACGCTGGGCGGAAATGACGTTTTGACGTCACTTCCGCCCAGCAGAGAGAGGGGGACGGCTGAGGGACATTTTTTCCCTCAGTCACATCCCCGGACAGACAACGAGCGGACCCGATCGCCTCCGCCGCTACCGACGGCTACGGTAAGCGGCGGAGGGCGCGGGAGAGCGGCGGGAGGGGGGGGGCACCCTCTCCCGCCGCCGGTAACGGCGATCTCGCGGCGAATCCGCCGCGATGACCGCCGTTATCGTTAACAGGACCGCCCCACGAAGAGATGGATATCTCGGTTGTGGCAGCAGCTGCTGCCGTTACCGAGATATCCATCTTCAAAAACGTGACGTCTTTGGACGTGGGGCCGGTCACAAGTGGTTAAGGGCAAAAAAGTGCGCAGTATACGCCGATAAATACCGTAAGTACCTTGGTGAATAGTTACTACTCTATCTCTTTCTCCTTTCTCCATATCTGGATCTACTATATATATCTTTACCTAAAATTATATTGTTTTAATTTCTACAGACTTCTACTTCATACCTTGCTACTGAAGAGTGGCAGTAGCCACGAAACGCGTTGAGCCAATAGATGCCCCCCTTCATACTCGCTGCTACTCTACCACCTATCATTTTATATATCGATTTAATTTATTTATCATTCAATCATGGCTATAATTATTAAGGAGCACATTTTAATTAATTTGGTTTTGTACAATGTCTATATTATAAACCAATTATATATAACTAGGAGCCAATAGATGCCCCCTTGGTCAATATATTACATTTTAATTACCAACCGTGGGCCAGATTCTCAGCTGAGATACGACGGTGTATCTCAAATACACCGTCGTATCGCAGTTTTTTTCAATGGGTATCTATGCAAGTGATTCTTAGATTCACTTACGCATAGATACACTAAAGATCTGACAGGTGTAAAGCAATTACACTGTCGGATCTTAGATGTAATGACAACGCCGGCCGCTAGGTGGCCTTTACGTTGTTTTCTCATTTGCCTATGCAAATGAGCCTAATACGCCGATTCCCGAAAGTTTTTGCGACGCGGCGACGTAGTTTACGTAGGTTGCATACGCGTAAGGTTACCCCTGCTATATGAGGGGTATGTTTCCGAAGTTCCATCGTTGCCATGTTAAAGGGGTGTTCCAGCCAAAATTGTGTTTATTAAAAGTCAGCAGCTACAAAAAGTGTAGCTGCTGGCTTTTAATAAACACTCACTTACCTGCTCCTGCGTTCCAGCGACGCGCCGACCGGGGCTCCGCTACCTCTCCCCCCTCCCCAGCCGGCGTCTCCATCTCGACTGTGGGCACCCAGCCGTGACAGCCTTCGGCTTCACGGCCGGGCACCCACTGCGCATGCGCGAGCCGCACTGCGCTTGCACGCGCGGCGCGGCTCACCGCTGATTGGAGAGGCGATCGCATGGGACCTGTCAGTGTCCCATTTGATCGCCTACAGGGAGGGGCTGGTGTAGGCGATTAAGGCTTAATCGCCTAACCAGCCCCTCGGCGGAAGCAGGAAGTGGGACAGGAAGTCCCACTCCTACTGAAGCCCCCACTCCCCCCCAAAAAAAATTACATGCCAAATGTGGCATGTATGGGGGTGAGGAGTGGAACAAGAGGAAGTTCCAAATTTGGGTGAAACTCCTCTTTAAGTATGGCGTCGGGTCAGCGTCGTCTTTTTCCGTCGGTTACGTCATTTTACTAAGTCGTTCGCAAATAGGGAATTGCGTAAGTGACGATCACGTCGTTTTGACGTCGGTTTCAACGACGCTTTCCGACGTGAGCTGGAGCATGCGCACTTTTTTCCCGGCCGGCGCATGCGCACTTCGTTTGACGCGGGGGCGCGCTTAATTTAAATACAGCAGGCCCCCTCCTTCACTATTTGAATTACGCGGCCTTACGACGCCGCATTTACGCTACGCCGCCGAAAATTACGGAGCAAGTGCTTTGAGGATACGGCACTTGCTCCAGGAATTTGCGTAGACGTAGTGCAAATGCTTTACGATACGCTACGCCGCCAGATACGCCATTTTTTGAGAATCTGGCCCCATTTCTTTTTACACCAATTGGACTGTACCAACGTATCAAAATTATATTTATATATCATGGAGACACGTTCCAATGAATTGGCTTCTTTTTATTGTTTCTAGTATGAACTAATCATGTTATTTTATCTCTATTATTGATACTATGAATTGTTGGAATTTATGCAATATCAAATCTTTGACTATTGTACCAGGGTTATCATGCTATTATTGTATCTGTTATATTTTTACGCTATTAAATAACTGACTGTCAATTGTTGTTATGCAATCTTTCAGTTACCTGCCATATTCAATTGTCATTGTTAATCTCCTGGGGTGCATGCCCCAATTAAAGTCTCACCTTTGTCCTTCTTTGTTCAAAATATTGGGGATGGAAGTGCTTAGCTTTATGCCTTATGCCTCATTTAAAGTCCCACCCTTTTAGTTTTTCATATAAACTTAAAAAATAAACATCAATTGCAGCCACTGTGTCCATCAAACGCAGCCACTGTGCCCATTAAACACAGCCACTGTGCCCATCAAGATCCCCATCTACCCGACACTTACCTGTCTCGTTGGAGCAGCAGGTCATGGCGGCGGTGTCCTGCACGCTCCTTGATGTCTTCTTCCACCCCCTCTATCAGGCATCCAATCACAGCTCCTGTCGTTTTAAGTCAATCAGGTGACAGGTAACAGACCCGAGCACCTGATTGGCTGAAACGCGGTTCAGTGTTAGGAAAGCAAATATTCATTTACTTACCTAACACAACGCTGAGCGAACTGCGAGTGCCCAGCATGGTGCCCGCTGTTCACCTTTTTGGATACCTATTAGAGCCTATGGCTCTAATCAGGTGCTTCCAAAAAATACCCCGCCACTGTAATTCAGGTGCCTGGCGCCCAAAAAGGGGCCGGGCACCTGAATAGGGGGTGGCAGCAGTGACCATAGATAGATTCATGCAATGCAGTGGCTGCAATTGATGCATGAATCTGTCTATGGTGATAGAGTGGTGGCAGGAGAGAGAGCCCCTTATGTATGCACTGCCACTGTCCCCATCTGTTGGTCTACTTAAGGGGGTGCCATAACAGAACACAAGGTGGCTGCGTTTGATGGCAAAGGGCCTGCGTTTGATGGCGCAGTGGCTGCAATTGATGCTTTTTTATTTTCACAATGCTCGTTCTGAAAAAAAAATATCAATTGCAGCCACTGCGCCATCAAACGCAGCCACTTTGCCATCAATTTCAGCTACTGTGCCATTAAAAGTAGCCACCGTGCCATAAAAGGCAGCCACTGTGCCATCAAACGCAGCCACTGTGCCCATCAAACGCAGCCACTGTGCCATTAAACATTGCCACTGTGCCCATTAAATGCTGCCACTGTGCCCAAAAGGCTGCCACTGTGCCCATTAAATCCTGCCACTGTGCCCAAACGCTGCCACTGTGCCCATTAAACTCTGCCGCTGTGCCCCAAATGCTGCCACTGTGCCCCAAATGCTGTCACTGTGCCCATTAAACACTGCCACTTTGCCCCAAATGCTGCCACTGTGCCCATTAATCGCTGCCACTGTGCCCCACCCCCAACACTTACCCTGTCTCGGGTGGGCAGCGGGTGACGGTGTCAGGCCATGTCTTCCCGTCCTCAATGTCTTCTCCCGCCCACCCTCTCCTATAATTGGACGCCTGATAGACAGGGTCCAATCACTGTGCCTGTCCTTTCAGCCAATCAGGTGACAGGTAACAGACCTGTGCACCTGATTGGCTGAGAGGCGGGTCAGTGTTAGGAAAGTGATTCATTTGCTTTCCTAACACGCAGCTGAGTGAACAGTGAACGCACAGCATTGCGCCCGCTGTTTACCATTTTGGATGCCTATTAGAGCCTAAAGTTCTAATCAGGTGCTTCCAAAAAAAAAAAAAAAAACCCGTAATTCAGGTGCTTGGCACCCGACAATGGACTGGACACCTAAATAGGGGGTGGCAGCGGTGAACATAGATAGATTCATGCAATGCATGAATCTATCTATGGTGAGAGAGAGAGGTGACAGGAGAGAGGGGGTGGCGTCCGTGTGCCCTTTATGGACGCACTGCCACTGGTCTGTATATATGTGTATATATATATATATATATATATATATATGTCTGTGTGTCTGTGTGCCTAAATTAACCACTTGCTGACCGTCTCTCGCCGATGTACATCAGCATAAGTGGCACGGATGCGCAAAATCACATCGGCCCTTTAAAAGCTGCCAGAAGGTGTGCACACATGCCTGCTGCACAGCGGGGGTCCCAATGCACATGGCCGGTGTTCATGATAGCCACTGGCCACCTGTGATTGCGTGCATGAGCGCCAGCACAGGGATTTTGAATTGGGGAGGTAGGTAGCAGCTTAGTTCGCTTTTTACTGAAAGGTCCATTTAATAAGGGGATTCAGACAGCAATAGAAACATTTCCCAAAGCAGAATGAGGAAGGTTAGAACCTCTGTCAGGTACAGTTGCTTCACCTGTTGGGGTTATTGCTTCCCTATTTCTGTTTAGGTGACAGTACAAAAGAAAAAGATGGGGGACACTCTTTCCAAATGGGACAGCAATTTAAACCTTACAGACGTTCCAAGCCTTTACCACCCTATTCAAAACTTTAAAAAAAGTTGTTGCTGCAGTTTGGTTCAATAGGTTATATTGAGAAATCTTTAGAAAGGTTTATGCATAGACCACAATTGTTCATTTACATCAGTTTTTTGGAATAGCTCTATGAGTTTTCCCTGTAATTCTATGTACTTGGTTTCTGTGTTTGCACTTGCTTTCTGCTTTCATTGTCCTTACTTGAGGGGCAATGCTTGAACTGAGCAGGGCCAGAATTACTTAATAGCTAACCTGAATATTTTAGCCGCTTGGGATATGCATAAAAGAAGATGCGCCTCGTTAGCAAGTAACGTGCCCTGCATCTGTTAGCATGCTTGCTGTGTTGAAGCATACAGTATATCTTCATTATAGAGGCTCTCTTTGTATATTACTGACCCTGAGCCTTAACACACAATTCAGTATATTTATTAAAATGTAAATGGCATACATTATTCAGGCTAGCAGTGTTTTGTTTCATTGTATCACACATATATTTTTTGTATAACTGTTATCTAATGTCAGTATCTATACATTTATTTATACATTTTTGTTCTAGGCTTCTTTATTTTGTTCAGTTTTTTTTTTATATAAATATTTAATAGTAGGAAGAAAAATGGACATATCTTTAGGAGCCAGGATAACAACATGGTAACATGGTACTACAGGAGACATGCTGCCAGTCAGGGGCGGACTGACAACTCATGGGGTCCCTGGGCAATAGAAGATTATGGAGCCCCTGGGCTTACTGATGGCCACCACGCCAGGAGGCAGTGCAGGGGCGGGGCAGCTAAAATCTCTGGATTTTCACATCAAAAGCATGTCAGTTTTGGACATATAAGGGACAGATGTAAAAAAACACAGATTTTTACATACTGTCCCTGGTTTTACTGAGCCTGGCAACCCTGATGGGGCCGCCTAGTGGCATGGGGCCCTCGGGCAGTGCCAGAGTGACTCAATAGTCAGTCCGCCCCTGCTGCCAATGCCATGTCATGCTCATGGAACAAGGCCTAGTTACCAGTGGGACCATGCTGTCAATGCAGTGCATGTTATCAAAACAGCTGTTTCTCCAAAAGAACGACAAAACTACCAACATAGTTCTTCTTACTACAAGACCATGCTACAAAAACATTGTTTTGTTATCAGGTCAGCTATGCTATCTGAACAGTTCTTTGTTAACCTCTTACCAACTACACTATACATGTAGTGGAAGAAAAAGTGGGCATTAATGCACATATGCATCCATAGTGGTCTGAGTTTGTGGGCCGAAATCATGCCTATTGTGCACTCCCAACACACTGACCAAGTTGTCACCAACAGCCAGTAGGATGGCCTCCCAATAATGTGATCTTTGTGAAAGCCAATCACACCTGTAGCATGATTGGGAAGCTGCTCTGCCTTCCAGCAATAATGCCCATTCAAAGGTATGCTGGCAAGTATCAGGAAGGGGTTACAATATAGGCCATATTGCTAGAGCAGAGACAAGCAGGTATTTCAGAAAAGTCCTTATTAAAATGTATGTAAATAAAAAATAATTATTATTTTTTCGTCTTGAATAGAGTGGGGAAGAGTTAGATCTCCTATCAAGTTTGTATTGTTGTCTTTGGTCCCTCAGAGATTAGAGTGTAGAGGTTGCCTGGTCACCCAAACACCACTCATCCCAGCTTAAATAAACAGTCTAGGAGTTGTCTTTTAAACTGCTTGAAGCAACATTAATGGGAGAGGGGTTAGGGAATGGGATACTCTAAATTTTCCTTGAGTAATTGTGGGTGCTGGACAGTCTAATGCCTCACAGTCACCGCTGGAGACCATGAGGCACGTCTCTGAGCAGTCTAAGGTCTCACAGTTGAAGACCATGAGGTCTTTGGCATCTGATTGCACCTCTTCACAACTGCTGGTACCCAGTGCAGTCCCTGGAACACTACACAGTCACGTAGATAAGTAGGGTCTTCATTCACAAGTCTCCACCACAACTGCCACCTTCCAGCTACCACCGAACATGGTCCAGTGAGTGGGACGCCATCTCTCTAGACCAGATCCCTGGTGGTGAGGTTCTACAATCAACTCCAAACAAAGTCCATCCAAACCCTCAGCCCTGACATCACTGAGGCCTCTAGAGCATCTGTACAGTCCATAGGCTGCCTGAAAGCAGTAGCCCTTCTGGCTCTAGAACCCTCCAGGGGAAAAAGCCCCTGCTGTCCAGTGCTATAGACTATTTATCATCTTTCAAGCCTCCTTCTGGACACTTCTCTACAGGGATTGGCTGAAGCATGATAAATATTCAGACTGGTTATTTAAATATTCCACCCTAAACTCCAGAGGCTTCTTCTAGAGGCAGGGGGAAGCAATCAAACTAACAGCCTGTGAAATGCTGAACAAACCAGGCCAGGCAATCACTGCCCCCTTGATTACAGAAGGAGCCAAAAAGCATCCTACATGAAGAGGGTGCTGCACTATGTATTCACCTGTCAATGCTGTATCTGTTCCTGTCACCTCTACATGAGAACCTAGTGATCAAACACCACGGATCACTCAGTTCTTCCCCCCCCCACTCTGAGCAGAGAGGCATGACTGTCAGTGACTGTACCAACTCTCTGCTCTGTCCCTCCAGCGCTCGCTGGAGTGCTGAGCTGCAGAGGTACTGACTCAGTCACCCAGGAGCTCGCTGAGAGGCTGAGCCAGCTGCTGGTCCATTCTGCTGGGTGGATCCCGACTGTAAAGTCATGATCAATCCAGCGCCTGGACTGGCTAAGTGACGCCTGTTGACAGCAGGCTTTAGGCAGGCTGAAAGCGGGTCGCAGGAGTGCAGAACAGTTGGCCCTACTTCTCCTTTAAATAAGGGACATTCAAACAGTACTATCCTCCCACCACCTATATCATCATTATGCATTCAGTCCCTCATTCACATGAAAGAATTGGTACCTTGTGCATGGTCACAAATTGTAAGGAGAGACAACATATTGCTATGGATCTAGGCCAGTTTTCGACAAAATCCGGGCGCCCGATCACAATTGCGACAATAAATTTTGACCTGGCGTCTGGGAAAACTTAGGGCTGCTCAATTACCGGCCGGCGCGGCTTTGCGGCCTTCTAAATGCTCCATTTAGAACTGAAATATAAATTTTGTTTGGAATTACCCATTAACCATAACTAGACATGAGCAAGTCAATTCTAAAGAGAATCAAGCAATTATTTAATTCAGGCAAACAGGATCCATGGATTATATGATTCTCATTAGATACATCCATATATATTATGACTTATTCATTAAAATTACAAAAAGAAAATATGAAAAAGTAGAATTGTTGTTAACGGCAGTCAATCAGGTATTATATTTTATTTTAAAGAAATTGATTGGCTGCTGTGAGCAACAACAGCAGTTTTATTCTTATTTTTGTTTTGCTATGCTTGTATGAATCAGCCCTCCATTGGGGCAAAGTGAATATTTAGGATTTGACAAATAAATAAATCAAAGTCTCTTACAATACATAACACAACACGATTCATTTGAAGCTTTCAAATTTGACATATGCAGGATATATTCTAACTTATTGTCAATTAACAAGTAATGAACTCTGGAACATGAATGTGTAACAAGTAACGGAAGTGAGAATGGATATATTTATGGAAAGTAACCTGCGATAATTTGTGATATTCCTTAATATATAAAATTCCATTGATGTCACAAATGTCTTGCTTGCTTCTTGACAGCAAAAAACTGTTTCCGTTTGATTAGCCACAAACTTGGACAACTTTCATTTGTGACCCATGGGACTGAAAATCGTTCTGAAATCTCACATTGATATTGCTTTGTGCTATGGGCAATCATGGCTATGTACAAAATGAATCATGTGGTTGACTTCTCTACCCTTCCACTGTAAAGTGAAATTATTGTTTTTCAACTCCCACAAATGGAAGTACAGTAGTACTATTTCTTAAAAGTTGTGCTGTGCTAGTGCCCAGCCATGGGTCGCGGGCGCGCGCCCGCGACGCGCTCCCGTGACACGGTCAGAAGCTCCAAGACCACGGGACTCGCGGACCCGATCGCCGCTGGAGTCCCGCGATCGGTCCCCAGAGCTGAAGAACGGGGAGAGCCGTGTGTAAACACGGCTTCCCCGTTCTTCACTGTGGCGGCGTCATCGATCGTGTGATCCCTTTTATAGGTAGACACAATCGATGATGTCACACCTACAGCCACACCCCCCTACAGTTGTAAACACACATTAGGTCACACATAACCCCTTCAGCGCCCCCTTGTGGTTAACTCCCAAACTGCCATTGTGATTTTCACAATAAACAATGCATTTTAAATGCATTTTTTGCTATGAAAATGACAATGGTCCCAAAAATGTGTCAAAATTGTCTGAAGTTTCCGCCATAATGTCGCAGTCATGTCGCAGTCATGAAAAAAATCGCCGCCATTAGTAGTAAAAAAACAAAAACGCTATTAATTTTGCGCAAACCAACCGATAAACGCTTTTTTTTGCGTTGTTCTTTTACTAAAAATAGGTAGAAGAATACGTATCGTCCTAAACTGAGGAAAAAAAATATTTTTTTATATATTTTTGGGGGATATTTATTATAGCTAAAAGTAAAAAATATTGATTTTTTTTCAAAATTGTCGCTCTATTATTGTTTATAGCGCAAAAAATAAAGACCACAGAGGTGATCAAATACCACCAAAAGAAAGCTCTATTTGTGGGGAAAAAAGGACGCCAATTTTGTTTGGGAACAACATCGGACGACCGCGCAATTGTCTGTTAAAGCGACACAGTGCCGAATCGCAAAACCTGGCCGGGTCCTTTAGCTGCCTAAAGGTCCGGGTCTTAAGTGGTTAAAACTGAGGAGGGGTGCACACGAAGAGGAGGAATGTAGAGACTCAAGTAGAGGCAGCATTGTTGAATGTCAGGCTCTTCAGAAGGGAGCACTGTTAGCAGTCCCAAAACGGTTAGTGAACTGGAGGGATCTGGTACAGCGGGACTGCTCCGTGTGTGTTTTGAATTTGAAACATTGTACTGCAAGCAAGAACATCATAATACAATATCTTGGGTTTATATGGTGGAACCGCGTGTCTCTTGCACAAAAGAGCAATGGCAGGAAGGTGCTACCTTACGCTGAATAGAGGAACCAGGAGCGCGGAGTATGTGCTTGCAACACTCCACCTAGTGATACAGATCTTCAATGTTTTAACCTTTATCAAAGAAAACCAAAAGAAACTATGGATGATAATAGTGCCCAATGGTTCTAAATAAAGTAGCTTCTGGTGCTCAGGCCACAGAGGTTATTATTATTATTTATGTTCAGTAAGTCATTGTTATATTTCATAATCTATGGCCACCCTCTGTAAAAATGCCACCCAATTTTTGGAGCTACAGTTGGTGGACTTAGTTGCCCAAACCCTTGATAGGTAACAGGATAGCTGGGTATAAGTGACTCCACAGGAAACTGGTCCGTGGTTAGAGAGCATACAACACCAAGAATTTCTGGCAACTATTTAACTATAATGCTGGCCAAATACATGGCATTCATCAGGCAAATACAACCAGCCCTAAAATATCCACAAGGGTGAACATAGCCCACCGACAAAAGTTTCAGAAAACACGGTGAAATTATATTTCATTGGCAGTGCCTTGACCAATTGGATGTTTTCCTTTTACTACCAACAGTTTACATATTTACTGTATATCTATACTGTAGGAATAGTAGTAGGTTGTACTGTATATATTTCTAGATGCAATAATAGAATCTGAGCCAGGAAGAATACAACATGTATGAAAGTGTTATCCAGAACATCACATCCTTAAGAAAAACATTGACAGATGATTAGCTCCAAGGCAGCAAGCATGATTACATAGATAATGTGCAGTTCAGCTATTCAAGGACATAGACTATCATAGGGAGCCAAAGCCTTAACACAAGCTCTCAATTCACTTGCCATTAAAATGGATATGCATTCCTCTTCAACAGATAGGTGAAAAGCTTAACAATTCTATAGAATAACATTAACACCACCAATATCCCTTAGATAGGGCTTTTAGACTTTAAAAAAAAAAGTCTCTGGGCACATTTGACAAGTTGTTTTGGTTACTAACAGCCCATCTTCAACAGATAGGTGAAAAGCTTAACATTTCAATAGAATAACTTAAAGGGATTGCAAAGGTTTTTTTTTGTTTTGTTTTTTAAATTGGTTCCTTTAAGCTAGTGCACTGTTCACTCACCTTTTCCTTCGATTTCCCTTCTAAATGTTTTTTTTCTTTGTCTGAATTTCTCACTTCTTGCCCCCATCATCCGAGCTGTTCTGGCTGGGGGTTAGTCAGCCAGAACAGCTTACCATGGAGGAACAGGAAGTGAGAAATTGAGACAAAGAAAACAATGAAAAAAACATTTAGAAGGAAAATCGAAGAAAAAGTTTAGTGAACTAACAATGCTCTAGGACGACATGGACGCCACCCCCCATTCTGGGACAAACCATCATCCCAAGCACCAAAGTCAAAAGTCTAGGAGTCACTTTTGAAAAATAGGATCAGTAGTCAGCGGATCTCACCATCTTCTCCGCCTGCTACGAAGACTCATCCCCCTTAGGATACAGCAGTAGTAGTTGGAACAATCAACAACTCCAGGCTCGACTATGCAAACTCCCTTTACCTCAAACTCCCCAAATACCAGATTTCTCAGCTACAAGTTGTCCAGAACACGGCAGCCAGACTGATAACTGGGCAAAAACCCTGGGAATCAATCACCCTGCCACTAAAGACCCTTCATTGGCTAGCCGTAAAGGATCGGGTCACATTCAAGGCCCTCTGCCTCACTCACAAATGTACACAAGGAATCGCCCCCCAATATTAATGCAAGAAAATAAAATACCACGACCCCAATCGCGTTCTTCGATCAACCAACCAAAATCTACTTCAAATCCCCAAGTCCCACTATAAGTCTAAAGGAGAACGAAGATTCGCAGTCCAAGGACCCCGACTGTGGAACGCCCTACCAACTAACATCCGAATTGAAGAAAATCATCGGGCCTTTAGGAAAAAACTTAAGACCCACCTTTTCTGAAGGATAAGGATGGAAATGGATACCAAGCGCCTTGAGGCGATTCAGTTTGCATTTGTAGCGCTATACAAGTTATTCACTCACTCACCTTAACACCACCAATATCCTTTAGATAGGACTTTAAAAAAGTCTCTGGGCACATTTCACTAGTAGTTTTTGTTACTAATAGCCCATATTTTCTTTTCCAGAGGTCCTTGAACAGTTTAAAGTGTGGAAAAAATAGAACTTTAAGTGCCGGTTCACATAGGGGCACCTCGACTTACTTTGCAAGGCGATTTTGAGTCGACTTCAGCATGACTTCAGCATGACTTTGAGCAACTTACAACGTCACTTGAAGTTGCCTCCAGGACAGACGACTTTGGCTGTAGCCAATCACAGAATAATCAGCTCTGTGGGAGGGAGGAGTTTTCCTGGGTAAACTATTTTCTTTTCCTGTAAAGCTGCTTCAGTTAAGTTGGAGATCCGACTTTGAGGGCAACTTCCGTTGAAATCTATGGGTACAAGTTGCCTAGAAGTCACCTTGATGTAGTACAGGAACCTTTTCTGAAGTCGGAGCAACTTCAGTAGTGTACATTAAGACAGCTCTCATTCACTTCAATGGAATTTCTTATGTCCGCTGACTTGGGGCAACTTGAGGTCTGACAAGTCGGATCCCGAGACGCTGTAGTGTGAATCGGCACTTTTGATCCAAAATTGTTTTAACTGGTTGCCGACCGCCCGCCATCATATTACTGTGGAAAGTCGGCTCTGCTGGGCGAGAAACCCTAGCTATACATCCGCTACTTTGCGTCCCCGCTCACCCCCGATTCCCGCGCGCGTGCCTGGCGGGTACGTTCGCCGCCGGGCAAACGCGATCAATCCGTACAGAGTGAGGACCGGGAGCTATGTGTGTAAACACACAGCTCCCGGTCCGTGTCAGTGGATCAGTGATTTCCCCTAGTGAGGCCACACCCCCATACAGTTAGAACACACCCAGGAACACACTTAACCCCTTCCCTGCCCCCTAGTGTTAACCCCTTCACTGCCAATGGCATTTTTATAGTAATCCAACGCATTTTTATAGCACTGATCGCTATAAAAATGCCAATGGTCCCAAAAATGTGTTAAAAGTGTCCGAAGTGTCCGCCATAATGTCGCAGTACTGAAAAAAAATGCTGATCGTCGCCATTACTAGTAAAAAAAATATATAAATAAAAATCCCATAAAACTGCCCCCTATTTTGTAAACGCTATAACGTTTGCGCAAACCAATCAATAAATGCTAATTGCTATTTTTTTTTACAAAAAATATGTAGAATACGTATCGGCCTAAACTGAGGAAAAAAAATGTTTTTTTATATATTTTTTGGGGATATTTATTATAGCAAAATGTAAAAAATATTGCATTTTTTTCAAAATTGTCGCTCTATTTTTGTTTATAGCGCAAAAAATAAAAACCGCAGAGATGATAAAATACCACCAAAAGAAAGCTCTATTTGTGGGAAAAAAAGGACGCCAATTTTGTTTGGGAGCCACGTCACACGACTGCGCAATTGTCAGTTAAAGCGACGCAGTGCCGAATCACAAAAAGTACTCTGGTCATTGGGCAGCAATATGGTCCGGGGGTTAAAGCGGAGTTCCACCCTTAAAACCACTTTCTTTCATCCCATCCAGCATACTGGCGTCAGCGCCAGTATGCTGTTTTTTTTTTTTTTTTAATCCATGTACTTACTTTATAATAGATCATTTAATTTTGGGCGCACAGCGGTGTTTGTCGCCGCTATAAGGCGTCACGCCTTCCGGAAACAGCCGACTAGCGTTCGACTCTTCTCGGCGCCTGCGCACAGACCCAGGAGCTGACTGCGCAGGCGCCGTAAATAGCCGGTCCTAGTTCGGCTTTTTTCGGAGGGCGTGACGCGGCTATATACGGCGCCTGCGCAGTCAGCTTCTGGGTCTGTGCGTAGGCGCCGAGAAGAGCCGAACGCTAGTCGGCTGTTTCCGGAAGGCGTGACGCCTTATAGCGGCGACATACACCGCAGTGCGCCCAAAATTAAATGATCTATTATAAAGTAAGTACATGGATTAAAAAAAAAACAAAAAAAACAGCATACTGGCGCTGACGCCAGTATGCTGGATGGGATGAAAGAAAGTGGTTTTAAGGGTGGAACTCCGCTTTAAGTGGTTAAACTTTATTAAAGAAGCAAAGCAAACACATGCGAGAACACTCTAATAGAAGCAGTCATTATCAAACTTTGCAAACAAGTTCTACAGCAGAGAAGTTGAATCATCTTATACGCTTCATGACATGTAAGACCACCATCCTAGGTCTTATAGGCTTGGAAGCCAAATCAGGAGTGATATGTACATTCCTATAGCCCACTGATTGCAAAATAGCATAACTCACACCTGTTTTGATTCTATGAACTAAAATTGGTATGGTTTGATGAGTTACATTTAAACTAGTTCAATTCACTTGAGGTTTAAATATGACTGCCCATCTAATTACTTATTACTGTGTAGTAACTAACAGTAGTAACACTAATTATCTGTAAACATACCTCTAATGACCAAAGAGCATTATAGCCAGAGGCGGCTCTCTAATTAGGCAAATTAGGCGGTCGCCTAAGGCCTCACACTCACAGGGGCCTCGCGCCCGCATAATTTGCCTGTGATCAATACTAATGTTGGCGTCATCGGATTTCTCTATTACCCCTTTCTCTTTATCACCCCCCCTCTTGAATTGTCTGAATATGTCTGATGGGTACGGGAGGTGCTCTGGAAGTGGTGCAGATCACCTGTGTCCTAAACCCGTGCATTTTCTGCAGCCATTTTTCTTGATTGAAATATTTTTCCCATTATGGGATTGAGTGGGGCCTCATGTCTAAGTTTTGCCTAAGGCCTCACAAGGCCTAGAGCCGCCTCTGATTATAGCTTCAAAATGGTGTTGCTACTGGTGAGGAAACCCAAATTCATGGGCTTCAGTAACATTTTGCTGATTAGACTGCAGAAAAGTGGATGTTATTATTATACAAGCATGCAGGGGTAACTGCATGCAGGGAGAGCAACACAATAAGTAAGATTGGATTGAATGTTTTTGCTCTGTCAAACTACGGATCTCTAATACGATGTATATGTCCTAAAGTCTGTGGGACCTAGCTGTCCAACTTTCTTTGAAGTTCCATCTTTGACTCTGGTGGAATTAATTGAGATAGTAATAATCATTCACACAGACATGCTACTTCAACCAGATCCTCCAGAGAACAACTCTTCAAAAGACATAGAGTAATATCCCAGATGGAGGTGTAAATTTGCATTCTAAGACAAAAATACAAGAAACAAAGATGTTACAGATACAAAATATATGCAACAAATCAAAAACTAAATGTCTGATAAACAAAATGGCTCTTCCATTTTCCCCTTGCAAGAATCATGTAAATGCTCCTGTTCTTTGACTGCTGCTGGTCTCAATCCTGGTTTTGGCTATGATGCATCCCTGTCTGTCCTCTTGCAGGGTGATTAATGTGGCCAGTCATCGGGTGGAGACTAAACCTGATTTAAGCCAGCTAAGCCTGCAGTCTCACGCTTGTGAAAGCATGTGTAATACATGTTCCAAGCTCCCTGTTTGTCTGCCCTACCTGCTAGTTTGGATCCCATGTTTATGACCTTGGATTGAAACTCGGACTATTCTCTGAACTCGGCCTGCCTTTGATTTTGGATTGACCCCAACCAGAGCTTTTTTCCTCAGAAAATAGGTGCAGGAACTCAACCACGACCCGTTCAGATTTCACAAACAGTAGAAGGGTCTTAAAGGGGCATTAAATACCAGAATTGGATTACATACAGTGTGCAGAGTTCAGGGGGTTACAAAGCAGTCACTTGTAAACACAGAAACCAGACTTCTGTGTTCACAAGTGATTGTGGTGAGCGGGCACCAAAGGGTCTGAGCCAAAGGTGGTGGAACTGAGTTCCCCCAAGTTCCCCCAGAAAAAAAGCCCTGACCCCAACTATTGTGAACCAAGAACCTGGACTATCATTGAACCACTCTACCTGTCTGCCATCTGTAAGTTCCTGTTTGCTATGCTCAGTCTGTGCCTGCCCTGATGTGGTAGCCAGGCACTATAGCATTGTATATAAGTCCTGGGTGTAACGAATACAGGTGAACCTGCTTGTCTTATGGGAAAAGGGGCTGCTGTAGGTGAAGAACACAGAAGCTAGCTATAGTGTCTGACCACCTGCGTTAGGGGTAAGCATGACACTCCCACACTGCAATACTAGATTTCACCAGAAAGTGCTGTAGATAAAATGTGAATATATAGATCCTGTTGTTAGGGTTCTTTGGGAGACAAATACCCCTCCAAATGTTTTCTTAAAATACACACTTTTTTGTGCTCTAAAAAAAAAATCACCTTTAAAATTGTCTGATCAAATTATGTTTAAAATACTCTTGTGTCAAAATGTCTTATGTACAAAGCTAAGAACAAAAATTCTATATTTTACAGATTACCTGTCCTTAGATATGGTAACTGCATTCATTTTCTTTCTTACAGACTTTTTTCCTTTTCACCTTATGATTCTGCTTGTAACCAGTGTTAATTTTGACTTCAAATTTCGATTTCGTTTTAGTCATAGTCTTTTGACTTAAAGGGGTGTTCCAGCCCTAAGTTGTGTTTATTAAAAGTCAGCAGTTACAAAAAGTGTAGCTGCTGGCTTTTAATAAACACTCACTTACCTGCTCCTGCGTTCCAGCGACGCGCCGACCGGGGCTCCGCTCCTCTGCCCCCCTCCCCGGCCGGCGTCTCCATCCTGACTGTGGGCACCCAGCCGTGACAGCCTTCGGCTTCACGGCCGGGCACCCACTGCGCATGCGCGAGCCGTACTGCGCATGCGTGCGCGGCGCGGCTCGCCGCTGATTGGAGAGGCGATCGCATGGGACCTGTCAGTGTCCCATGTGATCGCCTACAGGGAGGGGGCTGGTGTAGGCGATTAAGCTTAATCGCCTAACCAGCCCCTCGGCGGAAGCAGGAAGTGGGACAGGAAGTCCCACTCCTACTGAAGCCCCCACTCCCCCCCCCAAAAAAATTACATGCCAAATGTGGCATGTATGGGGGTGAGGAGTGGATTGAGAAAAGGTCATTTTTTTGGGTGGAACACCCCTTTAAATGCCATTTGAGTTTTAGTCGTTTAGTCGTATTTTAGTCTGAAATGTTTTAATCTGAAATGTTTTAGCTTTAGTCATGTTAGTCGACTAAAATCTCCAGTACTTTTTAGTTTACTAAAATCAAATGGGTTTAGTTAAATTTTAATGCATTATTTAAACATTTCTCTAGAATTTTCAAATTAATTATTTACTCCTGGAGTAAAAATCAAATAACATGTTATTATTTATGGCATTAAGGTTTAAACATGCATTACAGACACAAATTAAGCCATTGTGAAGTATAACTTTATACTATAACTAAATATTGCTTTTTGACAAACAGAAGTGCAACTTTAAAATACAAAAAAAAAGCTGTAACCTCTTATGGCTGAAATGCCATTGCACATACTGTATTACCTGAATATATTACCAACATTAAATACAAGAAAAAAAAATGAAAATAGTATTTTTCCTATTTTTTTTTCTCTCTAAGTAGATGCCCCTTACTTATCTATGTGTGGTATTTTAATAGTGCAATACATGTTTAAACTTTAATGTGCTATTATTATAGGCTCTGGGTGGAATTGGGTAGCTGATTTAGAAATGGCCAGCAGAGTAGTGTTAAAGGGCTTGTAAACCTTTGTGTTTTTTCACCTTAATTCATTTAATGCATTAAGGTAAAAAAAAACACCTTGCAGTGTACAGCCCCCCCCCCTCCTGTTTTACTTACCTGAGCCCCTAATTTCTATGGGCGTGATCCCATGGTCACCCTCTCCATGGGTTCTCGGCTCTTCATTGGATAGATTGATATCAGCTCAGCCATTGGCTCCCGCTGCTGTTAATCAAATCCAATGACGCGTGCTGTGCAACGGGGGGCAGCGCGGAGTCCTGCATACGGCGGCTATGGACAATGAATGCTGAATACAGAAGCACACCCGCAAGTTAACCCCCTTTGGAGAGCGCTTCTCAGAGGGGGGCTATCTGATGCGGTGAGGAGCTGAGAGAGCCACCGTGGGACCCCAGAAGAGGAGGTTCGGGGGCCAACGAACTGCACAGTGGAGGTAAGTATGACATGTTTCTTTAAAAATAAAATAATAATCAAACCTATAGTATCACTTTAATTTTGATGTCAATTTTCGGTTTAGTTTTATTTATAGTCTTATGACTAAAATGCCATCTTAGTTGTAGTCGTTTTCTAGTCATCTGAATTGTTTTAGTTATATTTTAGTTGACTAACATAGAGGTTGATTTACTAAATGCAAATTGACTGTGTACTTTGCAAAGTACAGTTGCACTCTGCAAGAGCAGTTGCTCCAGAGCTTAGTAAAGAAGCAGAAGCTCTGCTGACTTTCATCATCCAATTATGTGCAAGCAAAAATGCTGTGGCCCAGATTCACATACACTTAATATTCCGCTGCGTAATCGAAATACTCTACGCTGCCGTATTTTACCAGGCTCTACACCGAATCCTGGTAGATTTTTGCCCGTACGCTACGGCGGCGTAGTCTATTTCTCGCCGCGTAATCGAAATACGAGATTAGGGGGCGTGAAGCATTTAAATTAAGCGCGTCCCCGCGGCGATCGAACTGCGCATGCTCCGTTCAGAAATTTGCCGCCGTGCGTTGCGCGAAATCACGTCGTTACGTCATTCGTTGTTTGAGTAGTGTTGTTTACGAACATTCCTATTCCCGGACGACTTACGTCAAAAAAAATAAAAGACGTCGGAAAACGTAGAAATTTTGACGTGGGAACGACGGCCATACTTAACATGGGCTGTCTAATATTAGAGCAGCAAAAAGCTGGTATAGTGTTACCCAAAAAAAAGATGACTAAAGGTGCCGTAAGAGATTGCGAATGAAGATCGTACTTTCGGGGATCGCCGGCAAAAGCTCATTTGCATACCCAGACGCGGAAAACGACGGGAAGTCCACCCAGTGGCCGCAATTTTATTGCAGCGTAGATCCGAAGGCGTATGAACACGTAATCCAGTCGAATTGAAGCCCGCAGCCGTCTATTCATGGTTTGAGGTTTTCAACTAGCTAGAAAACGCGCGTAATTGGAAATTACTCCAGTCTAACACCAGTTAGACAGGCGTAATGGCTCTGTGAATCTGGGCCTGTGTTTTTATTTTCCTTGCATGTAATTGGGTATTCTTAGCAAAGTGAAGCTTTACCTCATTCACTAAGCTCTGGAGCAAATGCACTTGCAAAGTGCACAGTCTAGTTGCCTTTAGTAAATCAACCCCATAGTGTTTATTTAGTCGGCGAAAATGTTTCAGTCAAATAAATTAACACTGCTGATAACACACTTGCTGCCCTAGGTTGACAAGGCTCCCTCACTGCAGAGGAGTAGTGTTAAAACCCTAGGATAGAATGGAAGTGTTTTAGGACTACAAAACACCTTGTCTTCTCCTCTTTTCATACGGAGGAGATGCACTGTAATCCACAGAGATAGCTGGAAACAATACCAATTAATATAAGTGCATCCAAGGAAGGGACCACAGAAAAATATCACCTTACCGGATTTCTGGCAGCAGCAACGGGTATTTTTTAAACATTTAGAGCAAGTATAGATAAACACTTTGGCCCAGATTCACAGAGCAATTACGCCTGTCTAACTGGTGTTAGACAGGAGTAATTTCAAATTTCGCGTGCCGTATCACTAGATTGAATCCTCAAACCATGATACGGCGGCTTCGGGCTTCGATCCGAGAGGCTTACGTCTTCGTAAGCCTTCGGATCTACGCTGCGATATTTTTGCGGCCGCTGGGAGGAGTTTGCGTTGTTTTGATGCGTCGGGATATGCAAATGAGTTTTTACGGCGATCCACGAAGATACGAGCGGTCTTCGCAATCGCTTACGTCTATTTTTTTTACGTACTGTTAGACCAGCTTTTTGCTGGTCTAACGGTGCGTAGCCCATGTTAAGTACTGTATGGTCCTCGTTCCCGCGTCGAATTTAATTTTTTTTTTTTTTTTTTTTACGTAAGTCGTTCGGGAATAGAAATGTCCGTAAACGACTCTACTCAAACAACGAATGACATAACGACGTGATTTTGCGCAATGCACGGCGGGAAATTTGCGAACGGAGCATGCGCAGTTCGATCGCCGCGGGAACGCGCCTATTTTAAATGCTTCACGCCCCCTACTCGCGTAGATGGATTGCGACGGGAGAAATACACTACGCCGCCGTCGTTTACTGGACAAAATCTACCTGGATTCCACGTAGAGCCACGTAAAAAACGGCGGCGTAGTGTATTTCTGATACGCTACGATAATCGAATTCTCTCTGAATCTGGCCCTTTAGCCCTGTGCACCCACTCGGTTTTCTCAGCGGTAAAAAGTCCGCCGAGAAAACCGAGGGGAAAGCCGAGAACCCGGCAGGAAAACTGCCATGGAGCTTTGGCCGGGAACCCCGGCCGTGTGTATGCTCCATCGGCACTGCCTCGCAGTGTTTCCCATAGGTAAGTAGTAGATCTGGTGGGGAAAAAAACATTGGGAATCCCGACGGGAAAATAGAAAGCAGGTTCTCTATTTTCCCGATGGGATTCCTGGCTATTTTCCTGCGAGGAAGCATACACACGTTTTCCTGGCCAAAAGCTCTCCTGGCAGTCTTCCTGCAGGGAAAACCGGTCGTGTGTACGAGGCTTTATAAATGTAATAGATCAAAACGGAGCAAATAAGAGAAATGTATTGTTAGGACTCGCAAATATTTTTATTTACATGTGAGGCCTCGTACACACACACAGTTTTCTCTGCAAGAACCAGCAAGAAAGCTGCTGGGAGAGCTTTTTGCCGAGAAAACCGTGCGTGTGTATGGTTTCTTGTCGGGAAAACTGCCGAGAATCTCGACGAGAAAAATAGAGAACCCGCTCTCTATTTTTCTTGTCTGGATACTCGGCAGGGTTTTCCTGCCGAGAAACCAAAGCGTGTGTATGCTTACCTGGCCTCGGTAAGCCCGCCCATGCTTGATGAGACTTTGACGCATGCGCGGGAGCTTACAAGGCATAGTGTAGGTGTAGCAAGATGGCAGCTACGGCATCGAATGTGACGAGGGCATGCTCATCATAGTCAATGACATCACGCCTTCTTGCCATTCAAAAGAACGGCGGTTCTTTTGAATGGTGTGTGTGTACACTCGGGGTGTTGAAAGCTTGCCAGGAATCTCGTCAGGAAAACCGAAGTTTTTTTCCTGATAAGACTTCCGGCCATGTGTACAGGGCTTAAGACTAACTAATATGTCTTCTTTTTTTCCTTTTGGAGTTTTATATGGAAAATGTATTTTAGGCCCTCTCCGCAAGCCCACCAAGACTACCTACTGTAGACATACTGAAATCAGTAAGAAATAATTTTCTGAATGAAGCAAGCTGCTCAGAGATAGCATATCTAATTAAGGTAAATATTGATTAGCTGGCTATGACACATACTGGAGGTACAGACTGCATGCTTTTTCTCATATTGTCTATACTGTGCATCTGCTTCCAAATAAATGTCCTAAAAACTGGCATCGCAATAGATAGCCAATCATAATACCAGTCACAATGTTAATAATAATACAGCATTATTTTTTACTGCTTTTAAAACTATTATTATTTTACTACAGGGACTCATTTTTATTCAAGATTTATGGTAGTCACTGTCACTGGAACTCAGGGGAGGGCTGGCAGCCTTAGGCCTGGGAGGAAAGTCCAGTCAAGTGGCCCATTGAACTGCTGAATCAGCTCACCATGCATGGCCCATCTAGTTTTTCAATGCAGCCTCACCAGTGCCCATCAGTGCAGCCAACTCCAGTGCCCATCAATGCAGCCTGATCACTGGGGCAGGTTACATGCGGGAAATGGGGGTCAGCTAGGGGTATCGGGGTCTCTCATCTGAGTGATCTCGGCTCAGTAGGTCCTTGCACGCTACAGACCTAATGCTTCTGGTCCTGGGGTCAAGTTGAAGCCAGTGTCCATCCCTGCGTCCTGTCTCCGTGGCATGCCCTACCTCTGCCTGCTTCCAAGTATCCAGTCCCAGGGAGTTGTAGTTCCCTCTGTGCTGCTCTGTTTTCCACCCACCGGGAACTTTAAGTGTGGACTACAACTCCTGGATTGCAACAGCTAGTGGTCGGCCCGACTTCCAAAACCAGAATAAAAAATAAAATGGTAGCGGGAATTTTGAACGTAAGTTAGGGCGGCCTGGGAGGCAATTGACAACCTGCCCCCCAGCCCAGCCCTCCCCTGCTGGAACTAGGACTGATTTGCCAGCACTAGGGTAGTAGAGGAAAACAAAGCTGGTCTTTGAATCCTGACCCACCAGCATTAAATGATAACACGTCATTGAAGTGATTCTAAACCCTAAACATTTATTATCTTAATACATTCCTGCACATCTGCAGCTCTTCTCTCCCCTCACTTCCAGCTCTCACAGGCTTTGCTGAGGCAGCAGGAGCCATTGGCTCGGCTCCCACTGCTGTCAATCAAAGCTGGTGATGAGTGATGACACAGACAGTGGGGCTCGGGAACGAGCCTGCACAAGTGCAACAATGGGAGGTGGCTTCCTATTGGGGGCACTAGCCAGAGAGGAGGAGCCTGGAGCGCGAGTGGGGGACCCGAGAAAAGGAGGTTCCTGCTGCTATGTGCAATTGTATTGCACAGAGCAGGTATGTTTTGATATGTTTGTTATTTAGAAAATAAATTCCATTACAACCATTACAAAACTATTACAAAACGTAATGTAGGGATATTGGCAATAGCAAACAATTAGGTTTCGTTTCTCATATTATGAAAAAATGAAACAAAAATTCAGCTTGGTCTCTATGGACAATTCTACTTTTGTGTTCTTTTGTCCATTTTGAAAAAAACTTTCTCTAGCAGAAATGAACAGAGGTGTTAAAGAGATGTTGTGCCTTTAGAAATAAGCAGGAGGAGCTTCTAGTCCTCTGCTGCTGGTCACATGTAAAAAAAAAAAAAAAAACATCCTTTAAAACACAGAGTAAAATAAATATATAAGTAAATAATTGTAGTTAACCGTTTTAAAAATTGTCATACAAATATATATTTGAAATGAAATCCCTATTATTTTGTGGAAATAACATGATGTGAGTGTGGTTCCCAGTGCGGGTGTAATTTCCAGCATGGGTGGCGTGCCATTAAGACAAATGGGATTCGCAAGCGGTTCCTGTTTTGTGTGCGGGTGGCTACAGCTACTGGACGAAGTGTGGGTCCTGCAGCGGCTTTTGCCCGCACAAGTGTTAACTGAGCCTGAAGAATGATGAGCATATATTGTGATTTGCTTTATGTGTGGATACTGCAACAAGAAACTGGGAATTATCAAGTCACTGTTGTCCAGGACGAAAAAAATAATTGTTTAGTTAAATTCAGGGGCGGACTGACCATTAGGACTCTTGGGCACTGCCCGAGGGCCCCATGCCACTAGGGGGCCCCATCAGGGTTGCCAGGCTCAATAAAACCAGGGACAGTATGTAAAAATCTGTGTTTTTTTTACATCTGTCCATGATATGTCCAAAACCGACATGCTTTTGATGTTAAAATCCTGAGATTTAATCTGCCCCGTCTATGCACTGGCCATCTGTAAGCCTGGGGGTCCCATAATCTTCTATTGCCCGGGGGCCCCATGAGTTGCCAGTCCACCCCTGGTTAAATTAGTTTTATTAGTTTCATTTGTTTCCGGGTTTCGTTTTCTTTATTCATTTTTGAATCGATTCGGAAAGTTTTCGAATCAATTTCAAATAGCTTTTGAATTCGAAAAGTTTTCGAATCAGTTTTCAAAACGAATTAAATAGAATAGAGAAAAAAAGGAATAGAATAGAAAAATAAATGCTATTCTATTCCTTTATTTTCTATTCTATTTTAGAATAGAATAGGATTTTTCTATTTTCTCTTTGGAAATTGGAAAACTTTTCAAATTCAAAAAGTTTTAAATGTGAAAACTATTGAAATTCTAAAAGTTTTTAAATTTGAAAACAATTTGAATTCTAAAAGTATTCGAAAAGTATTTGAAAGCTATTCGAATTTGAATTTAGTCCAAATTCGAATTTCGTTATTTTGGATTCGTTTAAATTCGGTACTATTCTGATTCAGAAATTCGGATACATCCGTCCGAATTTTAATTTGGAACAAAACGAACTGCACATGTCTATTATCCATACAGTTTGCATCCAAAATAATAGAGGAACAAAATAATTGTATAGTTAAGCTAGAACTCACAGTCTATCTATGGTCAAAATGTAAAATCATAACATCCCACACTGAATTTCAATTATTTCTAGCCTACTTCTATGAATCTGAAAGATTCCCACACATTTTTCTTCTGAACTACAGAGGTGCTGAGAATATGAGCTTCAGGTGGTGGTGTTAGAACAGGAATCAACGGCTGCAGGCAGCAAATTACCATGGGATATGTAGTTCCTAGCAATTGAAAGTAAAAAGCAGAGGAGAAACTGCAAAACATGCAGGGAATCCAGAAGTTGTTGAAAGAGACAGATAGACAGACAGCAATTACAACATGAAAAGTAGCCCCTATTCATACAGATGCGACCAGTCATGCAATTTGATCGGTCCAAATCACATGACAAGTCACACCCTATTATTAGCAATGGAACTGTTAAAATCGGTGTAACGCCGTCTTCGCGGTGCCGCAGCAATTTTGAAAAAAAATTCCTGCACTATTTTTGTGATTTCAGGTGCGACTTGCATAGACATTGCATGAAGTTAAACAGATGTCAGCCAAGTTGCACCTGAAGTCGCACTGAACTGCAGCTTTGAAGCTGTGCGATTTCAAGTGAAGTCGCACAATTTTATAAGTCGGATTTGGTCTGTAAAGGAATTTTTTTTTTTTATCTTAATAGCTTCCTTTACCTTAATGCAGTGCTGTTTTCATGTCCTCATTGTTCATTTTTGCTCTCAAGTTGCTGTAATTTTTCTCTGATATCCACACTTCCTGGTTGTCTGTTTCCTTATAACCACAGTACTGGGAGCTTTCTCTCTGTGGTCACTAATCAAGGAGGTGTAATTACTGTGTGTGTAAAACCCCACAGCACCAATCAGTTTCATTTTTCAAACCATCACTGCCCTGTATTGGCTCTGTGGCTCTGTACAGCAGAGAAGCAGGAAACATGCAAAAACAAAACTAGAAACTAGAGGTACATTATATGATTGATTTTTATCTATTTTTAATCGTTTTTAAAAGGAATCAGTTAACTAGTATGTCTCTATACCCTGTAAACAGTCAGTTCAGCAAAAAAAAAAAAAAATGTCCTTTACAACTCCTTTAAAGGATCACTAAAGGATTTTTTTTTTTAATAGCTAAATAGCTTCCTTTACCTTATTGCAGTCCTGGTTTCATGTCCTTATTGTTCGTTTTTGCTTTGAAGTTGCTGTAATCCTGCTCTGTTCTCCACACTTCCTGCTTGTCTGTTTCCTTATAACCACAGTGCGATGGTCTGAGCTGTCATTTCTGTGTGTCTAAAACTTCCCAGAACCAGATTCAGATTCATTTTAAAAACAAAACGCTGCCCTGGATTTGTTTGTTTTTGTTCTGTGTGTCTATTTCTACTTTACAGAAACATAAAGCCAGTTCAAAAGTGAAACTAACCTGCAGGCACATTTAATGATTGATTTTTATCTATTTTTAATCATTTTGAAAAGGAATCAGTTAACTTTTATGTCTCTATACCCTGTAAACAGTCATTTCAGCAAAAAAAATGTTTTCCTTTAGTGACCCTTTAAGGTACTAGTTACTGAGGAATGTTCGTTTGTGCACAAAGGAGAATAGAACACCAAATGCCACACTCCCCTCCAAACTTACTACCAATATAAAAGCTCAGAAAAGTGGCTTCAAAATATTTCTACATTCTGCAAATAGGTATTGCATAGATGAGCAATATAGGCTCCAGAGCATTTTTCTCAACAAGAAAAATGGCAGTTAAAAATTTAAAACCTGCTCTATTTTTTCTTGTCGTTTTTCACGTGGTTTTTTTTCCCGTCGTGAAAAACGGTCATGTGTACGCTTTAACGAGGGGGAAAAACACGTGCATGCTCAGAAGCAACCTATGAGACTGGGAAATTAGCATAAGCAGCTCAAAGGGTAGCGCCATTCGAATGGAACTTCCCCTTTATAGTACGTGTTGTATGTCACCGCTCTTTGCTCAAGCAATGCAAGGCAGGCTTGAGAGGAATCACATTGAGAAAAACTTTGTTTTTTTTCATGACATGAATCACGGTCGTGTGTACGCGGCATTAGACATAGTAGGTGCAGGTCTATGGGCTACATGGAAAAGGGTCATTTTTTTCTGGACTTCTAGTATAATTATTTGTAACACATTGTCATATCATCAGTAGAAATAGTATTCACATTGACATCTGTTTTCACAATATCATAATATTCTAACCCAGGTTAGGACCCAGAGAAACAAACAAATATTCTGTTGCGTGATCCTCAGGGGCGGACTGACAACTCATGGGGCCCCTGGGCAATAGAAGATTATGGGGCCCCCGGCATTAGAAGATTATGGGGCCCCCGGGCTTACAGATGGTCACCACGCCAGGAGGCAGTGCAGAGGCGGGGCAGCTAAAATCTCATGATTTTCACATGTCGGTTTCGGACATATCAGGGACAGATGTAAAAAAAAACACAGATTTTTACATACTGTCCCTGGTTTTACTGAGCCTGGCAACCCTGATGGGGCCGCCTAGTGGCATGGGGCCCTCGGGTAGTACCCGAGTGACTCAATGGTCAGTCCGCCCCTGGTGATCCTAGTAGAAGGGTACAATCTAGGGCACCAAACGTGTGTCTACGGGAACTGGAGATCACATTCCAGCCCTGATTTTATAATTTAGCAGATAGTTATTTCTTTTTATTTCTCTCCGCTACAGTACCATTCAAGAATCATTGAGACCATCAGGCAGAAGCCTAATGAGACAGGAACCATATAACCCCTATAGATAAATGACAGGAATTGTGATGCTGTGAGAGTCCTGGAGACAGATATTCAGATCATTTAATTGCGGAGAGTCATCACTTATGTGGGTGCTTCAGCCTTAGATAAATAGTTCAGTTTATATGTACAGCTCAAGCATAGGGAATGCCCAAATTGCCTAATGATGATCATAGACCTGAGATGATTGCCTAGATTTGGATGTAATTTCATGTCTATGGGCACTGACTGACACCTCTAATCCTTGCTGTTTCCCTTGAGATGCTCCAAGACAGCGCTGGTAGTGACTGCATATTCCTCCCTCCTTTTTGCTTCATCGCAAAAGCAAAAGCAGGTTCAAACTACCTGAGCATTTATGCCTGAAGCTAGACCTAGATAGGTCTTCAAAATGGTTGGATTGTGCCTGAAAGTCTGACCATCCTCTGAGTTCTACCAGCTTTATTCCTGTGTGGTCTGTTATTCACTCCCTATGTTTTACCACTTAAGCCCCAGACCATTTTGTTGCTAAAGGACCAGGCCCCTTTTTGCGATTTGGCACTGTGTCACTTTAACTGACAATTGCACGGTCGTGCGACGTGGCTCCCAAACAAAATTTACGTCCTTTTTTTCCCACAAGTGGTGGTATTTGATCACCTCTGTGGTTTATATTTTTTGCACTATAAACAAAAGTAGAGCGTCAATTTTGAAAAAAAAATGCAATATTTTTTACTTTTTGCTATAATAAATATCCCCAAAAAATATATATACAAAAAAATGTTTTTGTTCAGTTTAGACTGGCACGTATTCTTCTACATATTTTTGGTAAAAAAAAATCACAATAAGCATCTATTGGCGCAAAAGTTATAGCGTCTACAAAATAGAGGGTAGTTTTATGGCATTTTTATTAATATTTTTTTTTTTACTAGTAATGACGGCGATCAGCGATTTTTATCATGACTGCGACATTATGGCGGACACATCGGACACTGTTGACACCAGTTTGGGACCATTGTCATTTTACAGCGATGGAAAATGTTGTCATATCATCCCAGAATTTGCTCTATCTTGCCCCATCTACGTTCCCTCCATGTATTCCATACATCTAGCTTACAACCAAGGTTCAGATATGGTTGAATGCAATCATAAATATGGTAATGCTCTAGCTGATCAACACTAAAATCAACTAGCTAAATCTTTTATTGTGAGCCACATTGAAGACAACTGTAGGTGGCTGACAGTTGCCCTGGCTGGTTGATTTTGGTCAATCAGATGTAAATTGGCATATCAGCAAGAATACTTACAGCTGAGCTCAATAGCCTGAGACATACATGTTTATTGGTTTGACCTTTTGTAAATGTCCCAATGCAGTTTAAAGCAAATGTCACAAGCTTTTTAGTGCACTGAAACTGCAAGACTTGTTGTCAGCCCTGCCCATTTGCTAGTTGTCAAACTACTCAATCCAACCAATTCTCATAATCTTCACAGTATAGGGACTAACGCTGTCTATACACTGTTTGGATTTTGTCTGGGTTCTGATAAACCAGCTAAAACATAATAAGTGGGTGACCTTGTTGGCCCCCTTATATCTGACATCCATAGAAAAAAAAACAGCCAGTGGGTTGCCTGTCAGAAAACTGCCACCGTTTTATATGAAGAAGGAATTGGCAAGTTTGTTTTTAATTCATCCTGTAGGCCAGCTTTATTATGGAAAAATCAAGGGATCTAGGTGGAAAATAGTTGGCTGAACAACATCTATCAAAGTACAAAAGCCACAGTGGGCGATTTGTCCATTCACACTGTATAGCATGGATGGAGGAATCTGTTAGATATTTTCTTTTAGCCATAGGCAAAACACAGAGCTCCACATCCTTTAGGGAGAGAGGAGACCGATCTGTGTCCCTTGTACATATGGACACAATCGGTCACCTCCCCCAGTCACCCCCCTCCTCCTACAGTTAGAACACAAACTAGGCTACACATTTAACCCCTTCCCCGCCCCCTAGTGGTTAACCCCTTCCCTGCCAGTCACATTTATACAGTTATCAGTGCATATTTATAGCACTGTTCACTGTATGAATGTGATTGGTCCCAAAAATTTCACAAAAGTGTCCGATGTGTCCGCCATAATGTCGTAGTCCCAATAAAAAAATCCCAGATCGCCGCCATTACTAGTAAAAAAAAAAATAATAATAAAAATGCCATAAAACTATCCCCTATTTTGTAAACGCTATAAATTTTGCGCAAACCAATCGATTAAATGCTTATTGCATTGTTTTTTACCAAAAATAAGTAGAAGAATACGTATCGGCCTAAACTGAGGAATTTATATATATATATATATATATATATATATATATATATATATATATATATATTTTGGGGATATTTATTATAGCAAAAAGTAAAAAATATTGCATTTTTTTTCCAAAATTGTTGCTCTATTTTTGTTTATAGCGCAAAAAATAAAAACCGCAGAGGTGATCAAATACCACCAAAAGAAAGCTCTATTTGTGGGGAAAAAATGACGTCAATTTTGTTTGGGAGCCACGGCGCACGACCGCACAATTGTCAGTTAAAGCGATGCAGTGGCGGAAACTGAAATTTCGCCTGGGCAGGAAGGGGGTAAAACCTTCTGGGGCTGAAGTGGTTAATATCTATGGTCATTGAAATTGAAATAATTAGAAACAAAAGTCTATTCTTTATTAGACATGTGCAGATTGGAATATTTCGTTTTCGTTTTTTCTCTTTCGTTTGGAAAATAAATTTATTTAGTTACTCGCGAAAATCGTTTTTATTTATTTCGTTTTTCGTTGGGGAATAGCTTTCGTCCGAAAATCCAATAATACTTGGTTTCTGTCGAATGGTCAAAAGAATATTCGACGGAACGTCGAATCTTTATGTCGAATCGTACATTTCTGTTCGAATATTCCGCCTACAAGAAATCTAATGTTGTATGACTAGTAATAATGTCAAATCTATTTTCTCATAAATCTAAATCTAATCTCTGTAATGTCGAATCTATTATTTTTATAGTTTCAAATCTTTTCCCTATAATGTCGAATCTCTATATATCGTTTTTTTACCGCAACGAAAACGAAAATAAAGCATTTTTTATGTCGGATCTTTCGGTTTTCGTTTCTTGCGCTTTCGTTATCGTTTGTTAAAACGATAACTAAAAAAACAGATTTTCGGACGATAATGCATTCTAACGAAAACGAATGCACATGTCTATTCTTTATTGTGTGGCTTGCCAATGTCTAGGGAAGGACCTCTACGCAATACCTGCTCAAGTCAAGTTCTCCCGACCTGTGGAGGTTCATGGATAAGATGAAGACTCTGAAGACTGTGAAGACTGTGATTAGAAACCTCATCTGAAAAATGACTCTTGAGGTGGAATTATCTCCAGGAAAAGAAATGATACCCTTCTACCCCTGCTGTGTCACTAAATGTAAACTTGTTTTCTACATGACTGGAAAAATTTAGCGGTACAGCACTGAACATAATATGGTCAATTATGACTTACTGAGAGTAATCATAACAAGCAAGAGATGTTCTTGAATTCCAAAAATATATGGGAAACCCCCTTGGAGAAAATGATAGAGCCACCCACAACCTAATCATGACAGCCAGGACATGCATGGGAGTTTGAAAATTTCTCATCATTGTCACAGTATGGAAATGATGCTCCTGATCAGATAAAAACAATGACTAAAGCAATATAGAGTTTCTGGTTTTGATCCAAGTGAGGAGAAGTCCTTAGCAGCAGCAGCAGCTAACGTCAGACACCACTAGACATCTAAAGCCTATGCAACTCCTCTGCAACTCCCGCAGCATAGATTCAGGCTGGAGATATGCCTTGGCAGGGCTTGACTCTTCTATAGAGCAAAGAGCACCTGATTTGTGCAAGTAAAGGGATCTGCATACATATACTGTCTAATGCAGGAAGGAAGCACCCTGTCTGTAGAAGACACACAGACCCAGTATATTTATATTATTGGCGTAAATACATAGTAAACTCCATTGACAAACACTATTAATACAATAGCACACCTGCTCTACACCAACACAAATACTGAATCATGACTTATTGGAAAGATCAATACAAAATAGAGAATTTCTTGTCTGTATCATAAAAGTACAAGCATTTACAGACCTTTAATTAATGCCATAGATGGATGAAAAGCTACATAGGAAAGCACTACAAACTAGTGCAGAAGCTGAGTAATACACCTAGACGTGCCTAACGGGTTACAGATGCAATATCCCAGATAAATGAACCCATTTCAAATCAGAACACACCCAGAGAGATCATACAGAGCTACACATTCACGTGTTACACCTCATATCAGCATTAAGCTCCCATCACATGAGCACCCACATTCACCCAGCATACAGACACCACTGCTGTGTAATACAGTACAAGATCACACACAACATACAGAAGGATCCATAGCATAGAATGCAGAAAACAGAAGAATAGTAGAAGAATGTAACACAATCCTTTAGTGAACAGTTCTAGCACAAAAACGGACACATGTATAAGAAATAAAAAAAAGATACTGGTTGTGCGTGCATGTGTGCGTGCATGCGTGCGTGCGTGTATCTATGTGCACATACATATAGACATCAACATATTTCTACATATGTGACCAGTCACGCAGTTTACCAGTGTCTCTGTATCATCAGTCTGTGTCTCTCATCTCTCTGGCATTAAGAATCTGCTCATCCGCTTAGCAACCGGTGTCCCTGTCACTTTCCGTGCTCTTCTTGTCACCACTGCTCCCCCCTTTACAGTGTCACCAGCAGAGCTGTGTCCCTCGCGGCGCCAGAGACAGGCACCCAGACAGAAATCTTTCCAGATCTCCCCAGCTGTCTTACTCCAACAGATAGGCACCCACACAGCGAGCAAGCGAGGGAGAGCGAGAGAGCGAGAGAGAGAGAGAGAGAAGGAGGGAGGGAGCAAAAGAAGGAGGGGGATAGATAGAAGAACAAATACAGCATAAAAAGAGTGATGGTGCTAAGAGGATGGATGGAAGAAGCCCACAAGAAAACAACTGATCAACATCAACAATTGATCGACGCATAAATTCGAAGCAAAACGACAATAATAGCAATTAGTTGTAGAGGACGGGATAGAAATGGCAGAGAAGATAGCGGGTGTTAAACACGGCACAGGAGAAGAGAGATTTCTAGCACATAGAAGGCAGTAGAATGATGGATGAGAGACACACACAGAGCTATAGAGGGATCATAGGAGTGGAGAGAGCATCCTCGCAAACGGCGATCATCATACTCAGCCAGTGCAGCACCAGACTGAGCCACAGAGAAGATTATTGTGGGGCAGACCTGAATGAAAGGAGAGAGGAAAAAAAAAAATCAGGATGGAGTGTAAGAGATTCTGTGAATCAGGATGGGGAAGAAAAAAGAGAATTAAGAATAATGGAATATGGTGATGATATAGAAAAAGGGAGCATGAAATCAAGAAGCAGAAAGAGAAGGAAGAGAGCTAGCAGAAGGCAAGAAATGGGAAGCTGCCAGGCTTGTGTGTACAGTAAACTGTACGTGTTAGAAAAGGTGGGGGGCTATAGAATTTACAGATGGGAAAATGCAGAGCGAAGAAATAATAGAGGGAAAAAAAAAACACATGCACCATATTGAGAAAAAATAAAAATAAGAAAAGGAGCCAGAGGGAAAAAGAACATATTTGTGTGCTTGAATGTATCTCTACATCATATACACTCATGGTGAAAGGCCAAAGGACGCTTGGTCCACATCTGTATTACACCTGCCCAAGTCAATTTACTCGTCAGCCATTATGAAGACCCAGCTGTTAAATGACACAGTCATCTCATCCATTGTCTTGTACAACATAGATTTGCTACAACGACATAACAACTCTCAATGTCATTACTTGTCTCACGGTGTTTTTTGATTATGCCGTTATCCCAGGATCCCCAGGATAAGCACTAAGGATGTCACAGAGTCGAGAGACTGGAGCGCAGCCAAGAGTATGCTCACAGGGAACTATCCAGTTATCTAGCTTTTTTATATTGTTCTGAGGATGTCACTTAGGTGACCGATGAGCCTTCTCCTTCCTGCAATGTGTAGGATCTTCTTTGTATAGTCTGAATCACCTTCTACCTAATGAGAAGTGTCAGGCAGATTATGGCCCCCTCAACATGGCTCCATGACCTGCAGATCAATCAATCAGAATTAAATGAGAGGAGAGTAGGAGAGAGTAAAATGTGTACTACAGGAATTATCCTGTGATGGCGAGCCAGCTCCATAGTGGCGAAACACAAATGTATATTTTATACTGAGCCAGATCCCCTGTATTAAGAAAGAAAACTGCTATATAATCCTGAACCAGCTCTGGAAGCTAAAGAATACAATGCTAAGTATATCTCGATTGTTAAAAAAAATGATTAAGCGCATGGTATGTAGGAGCACATACTGGAAGAAAAAACCCTTATCACTAACCTGTCGCGTTTCGCATTTAGCCAAAGCTCAAAATCTTAATTGGCTTATCAGAAGCGTTGCTTCTACGCCTTCTACAGAAATTCTGTTAATATAATTTGGTGATATAAATACAAACAAGAATATTATAAAAATCAAGAGTATTTAAAATTAGGCCCAGATAAAGCTATGGTGCGTTTTAAAGCAGAGTTCCAGCCTTTTAATGTTTATTAAAAGTCAGCAGCTACAAAAAGTATAGCTGCTGACTTTTAATAATTACACTTACCTGTTCCACGGTCCAGCGATGCGGCCGCACGGAGCGTTGCTCCTCTCCCCGTTCCTCTCCTCAGTGCCTCCATATCACATTCTGGGCACCCAGCCGTGACAGCTTTTGGCTTCACGGCCAGGCATGCACTCAGAGGCGTATCTACTGAAAATGGTGCCTATGGCAAGCACTGAAACTGCGCTCCCCGGTCAAAACATTTGAAACCCATCTTTCAGATAACCTTAACAAAAAAAAAACGGCTAGCAAAACTACAAGTCAAGCGGTTTAATTACCCCTTACACCAGTCAATAGCGTTACATCTTATATCACAGTTCCCCCCTTAGAGTTCCCAGAGAGCCCTCCTTACATCGGAATCCACAGAGTTCCCCTTCACACTGGGAAATCTGATCTAAAGAATGCTGTGGACTCTGGCTTCATCTTTATATACAGCCTACCTGATGGGGCCCATGACCCCACCCCTGGGCCCATCCCTGGCCCTGACTTAACCTCAAAAAATAATTCAGCTGTGTTCAAGTGATATTTATCATTCCTTGTGATACCTTGGGTAGTGACATATCCTCTTTATGAAGAAATCTGGGGTTTATTAGATCCATTGATCCCTCCTCTGCCCTACAAGGCTTATTGGCTGCTTTCTTAGCTGGTATCAAACAGGCAAATGCAGAACCGATACTGGAAGTGATGAAATCTTCTTAACTTATGGCCTCAGTTGTCACAGAGGAAAGGAAGAAGCAAGCCGAATTAGAAAAAATAATCCCTCCATTTTACAGCCTCCTGGGCCCCTGTGTTTGATCTCATGGGGCACAAAAAAAAATATGATTTAGACTACAAAGGAGCCATGTCCTGCAGGGAGAGGGGAAAGCATGAAAAATGTGCCTGCATCTTAATCAAGAGGATCAGTCTCAGCATAAGGCACTGGCAGTACAGCCGTCCCTCCTGCTGGGCAGGTGGCTGGGCTCTACTTTTGTACTGATAGGACCTCGAGCCAGAAGGCCTGTGAGGAGACACCTCCTGGGTCCACAGTCCAGGTGTCCTGTCGAAAAAAACACTGCTATAGTCCTGGCTATAGCATCCCTTACAGCAGGCGGGGGAGTGATATTCAGCTGTCAGGGCTGCTGTAGCCGGAACTATAGAGGTGCTGCCTGCTTACTCCGCGACCAGTGACTGCACTCACAGGAGTAAGAAATGAGAAATAGTTCCACTTGCAGCGCTGCCATTGTCCATTAGCAAAGGTGCTGAAAAGGAGATCCAGCCTATGCTCGGGAGCCTGGAGGGAAGAAAAGACCATCAAACCCTGGTAAGTGCTTGCTGCCCAGCCACTCACCAGCGCCCCCCTTCATATGGCGCCTATGGCACTTTCCATGGCTGCCATACCCTAGATACGCCTCTGCATGCACTGCTCATGCGGTGCGCTCCCGGAATGAACAAGCCATCTCCAGGGACCTGTCATGTGTCCCAGGAGATCACCTAGATGTAGGGTGACCACATGTCCCGGATTGACCGGATTCTGCAGGTCTGACCTGGGCACCTTCACTCTGGAACAATACAGTGTCCTGGGAATGAAACTGACACAGGTCCCAGCATTAAATCCCTCAGAGCTTAAGATGTGACACCCCCCAAACTAGTGAAGAACTACAGGTCCCAGCATAGATCTGTGAAATCTATGTGGTCACTCCCTTAGATCTCACGGGTTCATGCTGGGAGTTTCAAAATTGGGAGGGGGGTCACATCTTTAGATATCAGCGGTTCATGCTGGGATTGGTAGTCCTTTACTTTGGGGGGGTGACCTCCCCAAAGTTAAGGACTACAGGTCCCAGCATGAACCCCCCTCCCCAGAGCTGAAGATGTGAGACCCCTGCCCTCCAAATAGTGAAGAACTACAGGTCCCAGCATAAACCTGTAAAATCTATGGGATCACACCCTTAGATCTCAGGGGTTTCATGCTGGGTGTTGTAGTCCTTCAAATTGGGGGGATGGTCACATCTTTTCTAGTCCTTCACTTTTGGGGGAAATGTGACCCCCAAAAGTGAGGGACTACAGGTCCCACCATGAACCCCTCAGAGCTGAAGATGTGACCCCCCCCCCCCCAAACTAGTGAAGAACTACAGGTCCCACGATGAACCAGTGAAAACTATGGGGGGGGGGTGTCACAATTTTTTTTAATACAAATTTATATTTTTTTAGGAAGGGGGGGGGTGTCCCTGAATAACAGTTTGGAAATGTGGTCACCCTACCTAGAGGGAGGGGCCACCTAGGGGCAGAGGAGGAGTCACCTAGGCGGTCCCTAGGTGGAGGTAGGAAATGAGACAGGAAGTCCCACTCCTAACGTAGTCCCCACTCCCCCTCAAAAAAAATTACCTGCCAAATGTGGCATGTAAGGAGGCGAGGAGTGCTTAAAGCGAAAGTTCCACTTTTGGATGAATCTCCGCTTTAAAACCATGCATATTAAATCTGTGGCCTGACTATGCTGCAGGGATGTGGTGCACAACCCAACTAACTTTGTTAATAACAGTATAAAAATGTTAAAAGAATTTCTAATAATAATACACTTTTAGTTGGCTGTAGTATGTTTGCCTGACTTTTTTTAATACAGAAGATATTCAGGAAATTGATAGTAAGTATTGGTAACAGACTATCAAAAGCAGCTTTCAGGGCAGCTGAATGTCATATGAGACTTCTAAGCCATTGGACTTAAATGATATCTATGTCACCTGCTCTGGCATAGAAAGATGATTCTTCATAAAAAGATCAAATTTTATTTAATGGAATAGCTGTTTTAGTCTCAATCATTTTGGCACAGAAAAAGCATTATTATGCATCTGCCCTCGGTATTCTGGAGGGAAGATGGCTTCAAAAGCTCTGAAGCAGCGGCTGGTTCTTCTGCTTGATCAGCAGGGCTGCTCACAAAGATCCCTCTGGGGCAGGCAATCCTCTTTCTGCTATAGGCCGCAGGCTCTCCCAGCCCTGGGTACACACACAGGCCTCTTGCTGGTTGTTGAATGGTGTCCAGAGAGCCAGAAAGCAGGCCACGCTTGTCCTTTTATATGCTAACACAGCAGGCTGTTCTCTGAGCTTGGCATTGTGGGTTTGTAGCTTGGCATTGTGGGTTTGTAGCTTGGCATTGTGGGTTTGTAGTTCCCAGCCTAATTTAACAAAATGAGTACATCCTAATTGTCCTATATATCCCACAATGCATAACTGTTTTTTTTTTTTTTTAACCAGAAGGAGATTTTCTGATAAAGATTCAATGGCCACTAGATGGAGCCAAACCCTTCCTAAAAACAATACATTTCTTAAATTATTACTTTGGTAGTAGACCTGTGCTACATGTGTTTGATAGCCCAGCCAATCAATGGACCTGAGGAGCCTGATGATCTATGCTGGTAGAACTATTAAATACCTGAGAAATTTCTTAATCCTAGCCTTTAACCCCTTGAGCCTTTAGCTGCCTGCATTTCTTTTCAAGCCTTGAGCCTAGGGATGGAAGCCCCTGAAGGTGTTGGCTGCTGGAGGCCTAAAAGACACAAGCTGTGACTGCCATATGACATATGAAAATGCGGAGAGTCACTGGCTGAGTGGGAAGTATACACAAGAACATTTCTGTGTTTGCCTGCCTTGGAGGATACCTATTACCCAGGGCTGTTTTTCTAAGAGGATTGATGCAGGAACTCCCCCTTTTAAGTTGACCCTTGTCTTAGCTCCACCCATCGTTACTTGGACCCACCCCCTATCCACCTCCCAGTAGCGCCTCTTTTTAAGAATACAGAGCCAAGTATTATTTTGTGGTGCTAAGTAATTTGATTGGAGTTTGTTAATAGCAAGAAAAGTAGTAAAATAGATCCCCAACAGCAACAATAGACTAGTCCAGAAACTATATCCCCAGCAGCAACAACAGATCTCCCAGTAGCCAACATTAGTACATCCTCCAACACACCCCAGCACTCCTTGCCATTACATACATTCAGTGCTGGGGGTACCAGAACCTGCGTTCCTGCTGAAAAGAGCCCTGGAGATACCATTATAACCTAGAACCATTAGAACCTCAATTGCCAGATCTCAGTAAAAGCCCAATAACACCAGATGCAGTGGGGCTGTGTTAGCAGCTATTTCTGGATCAGAACCAAACCAAAAATGAGGCAAAAGGCCTTGCTGTGATGTGTGCTGAAAAAATACACTGCATGCAATGCTTTTTTTCAGCGCATTAGGTTGCAATGCAAAGCACTGCATTATAATGTCACAGTGGTGAATTGAACTGCAATAAAATATTACTTGTGTCACTTTCATAGAGTTCTGTGAAAAAAAATGAATGTGCCAGGACCAAAGCTGACGCGTTTCGGCAACAGTTTTAGTCCTAGCAGGACTAAGGCTGTTGCCAAAACGCGTCAGTTGTATTGCTTGTCACTCTTTGTAACCAACTATTAAAATCGCTATATGGACTACAGAGTTGCCGGCTCAATTTGTTTTAACTTGTTTCTGCTGTAGTGTGTAAGGACACACTGAGCCTGAGCACCTGAAAGAGGATCTTGCAAATTGGACTGTAAGTTCCCCGTTGTGTTCCTCTCTTCAAACTTACCTAATGGTGTCAGGACAAGTCTGATCATTGGAGGAGAGCAAGCTGAGTTCCCAGTATAGCTAGAGAACTGACCACAGTGTGTTTTCCTGCTAAGTGTAGTCAGTTTTTAACCTTTTAAGTACCATGCTATAGTCCAATTCACAGTCCAATCACAGCCGGGGGAATGATCATCAGTGACCTGATTAGCAGTGGTGCCCCATCAGTGACTATCGGTGACCATCAGTGCCGCCTATCAGTGCCCAACGGTGCTGCCTCATCAATGCAGCATCATTAGTTCCTCTTCATCAGTGTCCATCAGTGCAGCTTATCAGTACCCATCAGTGCTGCCTCATCATTGCACATCAGTGCAGGCTCTTCAGTGCTCATCAGTGCACATCAGTGCAGCCTCATTAGTGCACATCAATGCAGCCCCATCAGTGCCCATCAGTGCTGCCTCATCAGTCATCCTCATCAGTGCCCATTAGTGCTGCCTCACCAGTACAGCCTCATCAGTGCCCATCAGTGCTGCCTAATCAGTACAGCCTCATCAGTGCACAACAGTGTAGCCTCATCAGTGCCCATCAGTGCAGCTTATCAGTGCCCATCAGTGCAGCTTATCAGTGCCCATCAGTGTTGTCTCATCGGTGCAGCCTTATCAGTGCTCATCAGTGCAGCCTCATCAGTTCCCATCAGTGCAGCCTCATCAGCGTACATCAGTGAAGAAGAAAAATGACTTATTTGCAAAATGTTATAACATAAACTAAGAAAACCTTTTTTTTTTTTTTTTCAAAAAAGGTGGTGATTAAAGCGGAGGTTCGGCCGAATTTTGTTTTTAAAAGCCCGCAGCTACAAATACGGCAGCTGCTGACTTTTAGAAAATGGACACTTACCTGTCCAGCGTGTCCGCGATGTCAGCAGCCGAGGCTGAGCAACCACTCGGTCCTCGGCTGCTTCCGCCACCATCCTCGGTGAGGGAATTCCTTACTGCGCATGCGCGAGGATCACGGCGTGCCGTCACTGGTCCCCGCTCTTTCTGGGAACAGTGTTTCCCAGAAGACAGCAGGGGGCGATGACGTGCCAGGCTGGATTCCCCGCAAGGATCCAAACCAGGAAGTGGTGCAAATACCTGTCTCAGACAGGTATCTGCACCCCCTTCCCCCTTAAAGGTGTCAAATGTGACACCGGAGGAGGGGGGGATCCAAAAAGTGGAGGTTCACTTTTTGTGTGAACCTCCGATTTAAATACCACCAAAAGAGAGCTCTATCTGTCTCATAAAATAAATGCTGAAAGCTGAAAATTGGCCTGGGCAGGAAAAAGGTGAAAGTGCTAAGTATTGAAGGGGTTAATAGGAAAGCAGAGGGACTGGCAGGGACACCTGGGATTTTACACAAAGGGAGCAATACAAAGAGAACAGGATACTTTCTCATACAGGTACATGGTACAGCAGACACATTATCAGGAATATGAAATGTTGGGTTTACATATTTAATAAGTAGAGGGTTAAATCACTAACGAGCTACTTCTAAATGTATGTGTCAAAAAGTTTAACTCTTTCTTCTCTGAGAATCTCTTGAAAAGCACGGGTTGTTTAATGTGCAGGGATAAGCATGTAATAGATTTCTGAGAAACGTCAGCTGTAAATGTGCATAGAAGTAATCCATACCTTATATGGCCCTTCACAGCCATTAGACTGAAATGTGACAGATGGACACAATTGCACAATGGCAGGGTGAGCTTGTACCTGTCAGTACATGAGATATTTGGATACTTTCTTATTGGTGTAAAAAGAGAGTAAATTAGAAATGAGTTTTTTATAAATATAATATACCATAAGCATGACATATGTTTCATTGTATGTTGTCTGCTCAAACAGTTATGTGCAGTTGTGTGGGGGTGGTAGGCACCCTTTAATTATTTTGAGGAAGGCTGCATTGCTATGGCTACCTGCCAAGTTCTCTCACAATGAATGGGGTGGGGGTAAGTGCTTTACTACTATCTTTTCAAGCCTTATGGATGCATTCTGACACATTTATTTTTTTCCTTGGGAATGCTGTAGAAAGAATCTGGCTGTGTTTAATCCAATTCCTCTATTAAAGCAATTTTTAGAGATAAACTGGCCATAGACTGTGCAAATTATGACTGGTTCTTGAAGAACCATAAAAATGTTGCTTTGTGGGTGGACCCCTTGGCCCCCTCCCGCCTGACATCTTTCAATTGCAAAATCGAAGGAGCCAGGTGGAAAATTGTCAGTTGAACAGTACCTCCTTCCAATGCTGTATAACGTGGATAGAAGAATACATTCGATATAGGCTGCATTTTAAACATCTATTGGTGTATGGCACGCTACTGTATATACTTGAGTATAAGCTGCCCCGAGTATAAGCTGAGGCACCTAATTTTACCCCAATAAACTGGGAAAACTTATTGACTCAAGTATAAGCCTAGTGCAGTGATGGCGAACCTTGGCACCCCAGATGTTTTGGAACTACATTTCCCATGATGCTCCACTACACTGCAGAGTGCATGAGCATCATGGGAAATGTAGTTCCAAAACATCTGGGGTGCCAAGGTTCGCCATCACTGGCCTAGGGTAAGAATGCAGCAACTAATGTAAGCAGAAAAGAGGGTCAACAATGCCCATTTGCATGCTTCACTGTGCCCATTGCAACCTCACTGTGCTCAACCTCACTGTGCCCAATCTCATTGGAACCTCACTGTGCCCAACCTCACTGTGCCCATTGCAGCCTCCCTATGCCCGAGTCAGTGTACCTAAAATTCTTGACAGGCTGCGGGCGTCCATTCATTGTTTAACCTCTTCAGGTCCGCGCTATTAACAGAATACGTGAACAGCGCGGACCTGAGGCGCCGGGGTCGCGTCTTTGGACGTGATTTGCTTGTAATTCCCCTGTGGCGCACGGCGGGGAAAAACAGTCCCGACGCATCACCGAGGATCCGATGCGTGTACCCGGCGGCCGCGATGTCCGTCAGGTACACGCGATCGTCGGTGAGAGAGCAGGGACATGGAGCTCTGAGTGTAAACACAGAGCTTCACGTCCTGTCAGTGAGGTGACAGATGCTGTTTCCCTTGTACATAGGGAGACAGCATCGGTCACCTCCCCCAGTCACCCCCCTCCCCCCACACAGTTAGAACACACCCAGGCAATACATTTAACCCCTTCCTCACCCCCTAGTGTTAACCCCTTCAATGCCAGTCGCATTTATACAGTAATTAGTGCATTTTTATAGCACTGGTCGCTGTATAAATGTGAATGGCGCCAAAAATGTGTCAAAAGTGTCCGATGTGTCCGTCGCAATATCACAGTCCCAATAAAAATCGCAGATCGCCGCCATTACTAGTAAAAAAAAAATATTAAAAAAAAATCATAATTATGTCCCCTATTTTGTAGGTGCTATAACTTTTGCGCAAAGCAGTCACTTATTGTGATTTTTTTTTTTTTTTTTTTTACAAAAATACGTAGAAGAATACGTATCGGCCTTAACTGAGAAAAAAAATAAAAAAATGGGATATTTATTATAGCAACAAGTAAAAAATATATATATATCTTTAAATTGTCGCTCTTTTTTTCATTATAACGCAAAAAATAAAAACCGCATGGGCGATCAAATACCACCAAAAGAAAGCTCTATTTGTGGGGAAAAAAAGGACGCCAATTTTGTTTGGGTGTCACGTCGCACGACCGCGCAATTGTCAGTTAAAGCGACGCAGTGCCGGAAGCTTAAATTTCGCCTGGGCACTAAGGGGGTTTATGTGCCCAGTAAGCAAGTGGTTAAAAGGTCTCCGCCTGTTCCCGTTTCGTGATAGGCGTTACCCAGCAGCCTATCACGGACGTCTTCTCATCCTCTGACTCAGTTTCCCAGCAGACACTGTGTTCAGTGTTCCGCCAATCACAGACGTCTTTTCATCCTCGGACAAGAGAATGTCCATGATAGGCAGAAAACTAAACATGGTGTCTGCTGGGAAACGCCTATCACGGAAGGGACCCAGCAGAAGCCGCGACTTTTAAACAATGGACGCTCGCAGCCCTTCAGGTACTCTAACACAAGTATAAGCTGAGGGGTGTATTTTCAGCCCTAAAAAAGGCTGAAAACCTTGGGTTATTCTCGAGTATATACGGTATATATGTTCATGTAAATTGTATGCACATTACATACTGTGTGTCTAATGCCGCGTACGCAGGATCGGAATTTCCGATGAAAATAGTCAGACAGAAGTTTTTCATTGGATATTCCAACCGTGTGTGTGCCCCATCAAAGTTTAACACTTGCAAGTATTTACTAATTCTCAAGGAGGTCAATGTTTCCCCCTTACAACGCAATTGTCTTTTTTCTCCCCAGAAGAGTGGAGCCATCTTTGCTTAGGCTTCATGCAGGATCAGCATTTATGACACACTCTTCCCAGACACCTTCCAATCAGAGAGGAGGACCTCTATTACCAACTATAATTGGAGAAACAGGGACAGTTCTTGTAAGGACCTCTTATCCTCTACTTGATTGATGCTGCAGGTAGGAACATAAGCTATATTACCAAAAGTATTGGGACGCCTGCCTTAACACGCACATGCATGAACTTTAATGGAATCCCAGTCTTAGCCCTTAGGGTATAATATTGAGTTGGCCCACCCTTTGCAGCTATAACAGCTTTAACTCAACTCTGACTAGCCTGCACAAAGTATTGACCTCAATAAAACACCTTTGGGATAAATTAGAGTAGAGACTGTGAGCCAGGCCTTCTCGTCCACACCTCACAAATGCGGTTCTGGAAGAATGGTAAAACATTCCCATAGACACATGCCTAAAGCTTATGGACATCCTTCCCAGAATAGTTGAAGCTGTTATAGCTGCAACAGGTGGGCCCCCCTTCAACCTGCTGCTCTAGGTACTTGCTATTAACACCATAGTGTTAAATGCAGATCTGATTTGGTCATGTAAAATCTGATGAAGGAGGGTTTTATGGACCAGTCATGTTGTCTGAGACATCTCACCTCTACAAGTTCCTCTCACCTTCTGAGAAAGTTATAAAAAGTTATAATTTTACAAAGGTCGGGAAGAATTAGTAATTTTCTTCTAGCTTGCAGTAGGCTGACCACATTCATCCAAAGATTGGACATCAAAACTGCTTTGTAATAAAAAATACATATTATATCTGTACTGTAAATTGTGATATGTCACTAATTATGGGCCAGATTCTCAGCTGAGATACGACGGTGTATTTTTTTTCAATGGGTATCTATGCGAGTGATTCTTAGAATCACTTACGCATAGATACACTAAAGATCTGACAGGTGTAAAGCAATTACACCGTCGGATCTTAGATGTAATGACAACGCCGGCCGCTAGGTGGCCTTTACGTTGTTTTCTCATTTGCCTATGCAAATGAGCCTAATACACCGATTCCCGAATGTTTTTTGCGACGTGGCGACGTAGTTTACGTAGGTTGCGTACGCGTAAGGTTACCCCTGCTATATGAGGGGTATGTTTCCGAAGTGCCGTCGTTGCCATGTTAAGTATGGCGTCGGGTCAGCGTCGTCTTTTTCCGTCGGTTAAGTCGTTCGCGAATAGGGAATTGTGTAAGTGACGATCACGTCGTTTTGACGTCGGTTTCAACGACGCTTTCCGACGTGAGCTGGAGCATGCGCACTGGGCTTTTTTCCCAGCTGGCACATGCGCACTTTGTTTGATGCGGGGGCGCGCTTAATTTAAATACAGCACGCCCCCTCCTTAACTATTTGAATTACACGGCCTTACGACGCCGCATTTACGCTACGCCGCCGAAAATTACGGAGCAAGTGCTTTGAGAATACGCCACTTACTCCAGTAATTTGCGTAGACGTAGTGTAAATGCGATACGATACGCTACGCCACCAAATACGCAATTTTTTGAGAATCTGGCCCTATGTATGCATATCCATAAAATTATCAATAGATCTACTTAAAATAGTACTTATACTAGTAATCCAATAATATACAGTACAAGACATTATTTATTTCAAGGTTTGTTTACATCGGTGCAAAATAGCAAATAATATAAATTTAAAAGGGGTTGTATGGGTTTGTATTTTTAACCACTTAAGCCCCGGACCAATATGCTGCTAAATGCCCAGAGGCGTTTTTACAATTCGGCACTGCGTCGCTTTAACAGACAACTGCGCGGTCAGGCGACGTGGCTCCCAAACAAAATTCGCGTCCTTTTCTTCCCACAAATAGAGCTTTCTTTTGATGGTATTTGTTTACCTCTGCAATTTTTATTTTTTGCGCTATAAACAAAAATAGAGTGACATTTTTGAAAAAAAAAACAATATTTTTTTGTTATAAGAAAAATCGAATAAACTAAATTTTAGTCAAACATTTAGGCCAAAATATATTCAGCCACATGTCTTTAGTAAAAAAAAATCGCAATAAAAACAAAACTAGCTACCTAGCGGCAACAGTGACACTAATACCGCGTTTAGAAAAATGATCGCTTAGTGACACTGGCAATAGGGGGTGAAAGGGTTAACTAGGGCGGTGATTAAGGGGTTAAAACTTTATTAGGGGGGGTTCGGGGCTACCCTGGACCTAACACTAACTGAATTTCACACTAACTGTCACACTGACACTAAATGCAGTGATCAATATGATCACTGCATTCAGTGACAGTGTGACGGGGGGTGATCGGGGGGTTAAATGTGCCTATGTGTACTGGTGTCAGTGTAGTGTTGTGCAGACTCACTTGTGATGTCTTCTTTCCTCAGCGGCGATTGAAAATACCGGCGAGAGGAGAGATTACATCACTTCCCCCTTCCTGTGTTTACACAGGAAGAGGGCGGGGGAGGACGCGCATTGGCTGGGAGCGAGTCGAAGGGGGCCAAAAAAAACGAACAGCCGCCCCCTCATCCCGGATCGCTCACCCAGCCACGGGGACCGCCGCAACTACCGGGGGGGTGGGTCCCGATCGGACCCCCGACCCACGTCTAGGCAGGGACGTACAGGTACGCCAATGTGCCTGTACGTGCCATTCTGCCAACGTATATGTACATGCGGCGGTCCTTAAGGGGTTAAATAACAAACATGTTATACTTACCTCCACTGTGCAGTTAATTTTGCACAGAGTGGCCCCGATCCTCCTGTTCTGGGGTCACACGGCGGCTGTCTCGGCTCCTCCCTGCAACAGCTAACCCTCTCTGGGAAGCACTCTCTCAAGGGGGTTAGCTTGCGGCCACGCTCCCGTGTGATACAGTCGGCGACCATAGCTGCCGACTGTATCACTCGGACCCGCCTCCTGGTGTGTTGCGCCCCTGATTTGATTGACAGCAGCGGAAGCCAATGGCTGCGTTGCTATCAATCATCCAATGAAGAGCCAGCTGAAGCTGGGGGAAAGCATCGTGGGATCGCGCCCACAGAGATTTGGGGCTCCGGTAAGTAAAACGGGGGGGGGCTGGAGAGTGCAAGATGCAAGTTGCGTCTCAATCTATTGTTTGGTTCTTATGTAACTCCTCTTTAAAACCTCATTCAATTTCCTATTCAACAGGACTAGGAGAGGAAGAGATGCAGGAACGAAACGAACGAAGCCCCCGCAAGAGTCCTCGGACACCACCTCCGTCGCCACCATGATACCCGGAGTGACTTCTGGGTATCGCTGCACCGGCGCTGTGACTGGCCGGGGCAGCGATGACGTCACTCCGGCAATGACGCCACTAACAGGATGATGCCTAGGTCAGGGCGCCTGCGCACTGTTGTCTACGGCGCATGCGCCATAGACATCGGTGCTGTCTTTCTTGGAAATATCTCCTTAACCGTGTAGGTTAAGAAGATATTTCTTGGACCTACAGGTAAGCCTTAATCTAGGCTTACCTGTAGGTCAATGTGGTCTGTAAGGGTTAACAACCACTTTAATAGGGTGAGAGAGCAGAGGGTTGACCCTTTCAGTGTGCTTGCTGCATTTTCACTCTCCAGTACAGGAAGAGGCAGGTATTTGACCAAGCTGTATTTATTTAACCATGGTGAAGAAAAGTGAAGTCATAGATTTGTCTATGGTGTCCTGCAGAGGTGAGTGCATTTTAATATAAGCTGAACAGAATTACAAATCTTATGATTTGTAAAAAAATATTACCACTTGATTTCAGTTGTGCATTAACCTGTTTAGCGTTAGTTCTGCTTTTAAATCATCTTAATATACTGTATTAAGTATGGCTATTTAGGGTGGATTCCCAGCTGTAATGTGCTTATTGCAATTAACATGTTTTGCATGTTTTGTAATAAAATAGTGAAATAATCCAGCTGTACCAGAGTGGCAAATAAATCTGTCAGATAACCTGTTGCAATCAGTTTAACAAAATATAATGCGTGCCCTTGTGAAAACAGACTTTTAGGTAATGATTTATTCTGTGTGGTGTACTCCCATTGCTCCTATTAGACCAGTGACCTCCAAACTGTGGTCCGGGGGCCAGATACGGCCAGTTGCATGCTTTTAGCCAGCCCTTGTTTTATCCGGCCCTATTTAATCCACTGATACCAACAATGGGGCTTATTTCCACCCCCCAACTAATGCCTATGAAGGTGTAGAATTCCTCCTAATTATGGGGCACAAGTCCTCCCAACGATGCCAACAATAGAGCCTAATAACATCAATGATGGGGTACAGTTCCTCCCACAGACGTCAATAATTATTTGTCCCCACTGATACTAGGACATTTTCTACTCCCAATGGCAACCGTCTGGCTTCCTTAAAGTCTGAAGGACAGTTAACTGCCTGGCCCTTTGCTTAGAAAGTTTGTAGATCCCTGTATTGGACCATAGAGGAATGCAGGTAACAGCAGAAAAGTTCCTAGATATTTTTATTTGTATTGTCTATATGTGTTTGTGTTGTCTGTGTTGTCTGTATGTGTATCTTTGTCTTGTTTTTTATTTGTATTTTTTTTTTTTGCCTGCTTTCTCTCATTCTTTACTTTTATGGAGTAGTTCTCAATCCAAGAGGAACACTTGATAGCACTATATAGAAGCTATGGAAGAACAGGTAGAAATACACACCTACATGTATACTGATTCTATTTCGAGCTTGTACAAATTGATTAAGGCGGCGTACAGACGATCGGACATATCCGATGAAAACGGTCCGCGGACCATTTCCATCGGATATGTCCGATCGGGAGTTTGATCCGATGGCGTGTACACACCATCGGATCAAATTCCCCGCCGCCGGACGGCGCGGTGACGCGGCGGTGACGTTGACGCCGCCGCGTCACCGCCACGTCACCGCACCAGGAAGTAAAACACTTCCGCGCATGCGCCGAATCCATTCGGCAGCGGCGCGGCGGCGGTGGGGGCCGACATGTCTGCTGGTAAGTGTACTAACCAGCAGACATGTCGGGCGGACAGATTCCACCAGATAGATTTCAAAGCTTGCTTTGAAATCTGTCGGGTGGACAAATCTGTCCGCTAGCCCATACACACGAGCGGAGATGTCTGCTGAAACGGTCCATCGGACCGTTTTCAGCGGACATATCCCCTCGTGTGTACGCCGCCTTAGAGGTTGTTTTAATCACTGTTATTTTAACATAAGGATGAATGGGAATATGTTGATCCTGATTATGTGCTTTGTGTGTAACTCTTGCAAAAGATCTAATAAAATCTTATATATATATATTATATATATGTAGCGCCCCCTTACTTTCAGTATGGGCACTACGCTAAAGTTAGTTGGACTGGGAGAGTTACATTGCTCCCAGTCATGATTTACCTACCGTATTTATCGCCGTATACCACGCACTTTTCCCCTTAAAATAAGGGGAAAATCGTGGGTGCGCAATATACGCCGATACCCGCTTCCCGCGCTCAGTTTGAATGGAGCCGCCGACATATACTGAGTGCAGTACACTCGGGTACATTCGGCTAGGCTCGGCTTTGCTCGTGCTCACGCTTAAACGTCACAGAGCGTGAGCACGAGCGAAGGCGAGCCTTGCTGAATGTACCCGAGTGTACTACACTCAGTATATGTCGGCAGAGGCGTCGAACTGAGCGCGGGAAGCTGGGATTCGTCTCGAGGCGCGCGCTGGAGAAGCCGGAAGGGACACCACCGAGGCCGCAGACGGACACCGGACCGGACGATGGACGCTGGGCAAGACAGCAAAACTGTAAGTAATAAAATGTTCTAAAAAAAATTTACAGGAATTTCAGGGCAACTTTAGGGGTGCGCGCTATACACAGGAGCGCGCAATACCCCGATAAATACGGTAAATTGTGACCTCTGTCATTCCAGAAGGTCTACTGGGTCAGTCTGCATTCTAGGGATGTAGTATCATCTCTGGTCGGCAGTTGGCACCAGGGGGTTTCTGGCAGAGCAAGTCTTCCCCAGCAAGTTGTTCGGGTTAACTCAGTGTTTGGGCATACAGGCTGTGAAGGGTCCACACACTGTTTGGCCTTCTCAGGCTTCTTTTCCTGCCTGTAATGCCGCACTGCAACAGTTTGGAGCACCGTTGTGCTCGTTGAGCCTATATTTTTGCTTTTATTTTTTCAGAGCATTGGAACGATCAGACTTTGCATACATGGTGGTTACTTTTCCGACCGACACGGCATCCGAATCTCTCCTGGACTGTTGGCACGGATCTGTGGAACTGATCCCCCTGTTGCTTGGGGTAGCTCATTACTTTGCAATTTCCGTACGGACAATTTTTGTGAATGGCCACTGTGTCAGTACTCTCCTGGAACGTTAGAGGGCTTAATGACCATTTGAAACGTACCATGGTGTCAACTTTGCTACGTAAATATTTACCTGCCATTTGTGCCTTGCAGGAGACGCATCTGGTTGCTGATTCTGTTGCCTGTCTGGGATTTAGGTGGGTGGGAAAATCCTACCACTCCACTCACACTTCATTTTCCAGAGGTGTGAGTGTACTGGTACATAACTCGCTGGATTATGAGGAAATTGACTCAGTAATAGACACGGAGGGGAGGTAAATTTTTTTACTTTGTCGTTTATATTCACTTACCTGTATTCTTGCCTTTGTTTATATCCCACCGCCTTATAACAATCTGACCCTTAGGACACTGTTAGACTTTCAGGTTAAACACCCGGAAGTTCACTTATATGTTATGGGGGATTTTAATTGCTATACAGACCCAATCTTGGATAAACATCCCCCGGTCACAGCTAGACGGGGGACCAAACGTACTGCACTGAAAAAATTTATGGATGAGGTGGGTTGGAGGGATCCGTGGAGGGCAAAACACCAAGAGTTAAAGCATTTCTCTTGCTTTTCCAAAAGTCATCAATTATTATCCAGCATTGATTTATGTATCTGCTCGTTTACGGCAGAAAGGTATGTGGTGGAGGCTACATATGCTCCGCGGAGTGTGTCAGACCATTCCCCGTTGGTGGTGCAGTTAGAGGTTCGCTGGCCTTCACATCTGGCCCGAGCCCCATGGAAACTGAATGCTTTTTGGCTCCAACTCTTCCCCTCCCATGAGCAGATTGTGACACAAATTGCAGACTTCTGGGGGATTCATGAGGGGGGAGTGGTAGATACCGGTGTTAGTTGGGATGCCTTTAAGGCGATGCTTAGAGGGGTCTTCATTAGGGAGATACAGGCAATTAAACGACGCACTGGTGCTCAGAGGGGGGACATGGAGAGACTGGCGGATGACACAGAAAGAGTTTTTGTGGCGGATCCCACGGATCGTAATAGGGAGGCTTGGCTGGCTGCCCAGGCGGCCCTGAGCCAGGTAACTACCTCGGCGGCAGAGAGAAAGAGATTTTTTAATAGGCTGGCCTTCTATGAGGAGGGGGAGCACACGGGTCGCCTCCTAGCCAAAATTGCCCACGCCCATCAAGTGTCCCCCTCTATTGGGGCGCTGCGCACTAGCACTGGGCGGGTGACTAATTCTCCCCCTCAGATAGTGTCCACCCTAGTTGATTATTATTCCTCTCTCTACGGGTCTAAACAGGCCTACACGACTGATGCCCTACACCAGTACCTTGATGCAGTGCAGCTTCCCCAGATGTCCTCTTCCTCTAGGGTGCTATTAGATGCTCCTTTAACGTTGAAGGAGTTGCAGTTGGCGACCGGTGCGTTACCTAATTCTAAGGCCCCGGGTGATGATGGGATACCTATAGAAGTTTACAAGCAGTACGCAGACTCTCTACTACCTAGACTACTGAAAGTGTTTAATGAGGCCAGGGAGAGAGGGGAGCTTCCCCAATCTATGTCCAGAGCCACGATTGTCCTAATATTGAAACCGCATAAGGACCCCCTTGACCCGGGCTCATATCGTCCTATATCCCTTTTGCAAACGGACGTCAAGATTTTGGCGAAAGTCCTGGCATTACGTCTTAATATGGTGATCGCCACGATTGTCCACTCTGATCAATCTGGATTCATGCCCCAAAAATCAACGGCCATTAATTTGCGCCGGCTCTTTCTCAATATCCAGTCCCGGGCGGATAATGGTGGGGACCGGGCACTACTGTCCCTGGATGCCCACAAAGCTTTTGACAGCATTGAGTGGACCTATCTCTGGGCGGTTATGCGCAAATTTGGGTTTGGGGATAGGTTTATTTCATGGGTTCAGCTGCTATACCGTTCACCGGTGGCTCACATCAGAGAGGGGGGACAGTTGTCACCTAGTTTTGAATTGCACAGAGGTACGAGACAGGGCTGCCCCCTGTCTCCTCTGTTGTTCGCCCTGGCCATAGAGCCCTTAGCTGCAATGGTCCGCTCTAATACATCTATACAGGGCTTTAGGTACGGAGAACTACATGAAAAAGTAATGCTGTACGCTGACGATACGATGCTGTTTCTGGGTGATACTTCTGTTTCCCTTCGGGAGGCTATGAGGGTGATAAGGGAGTTTGGGGAATATTCTGGCCTAGTTATAAACTGGACTAAGTCGTCGCTGATGTTGCTGGATAAGATGCCAGAACCCTCGGTGCTGACCTTACAGGATGTTCCGCTTGCAAGTTCCTTTAGATACTTGGGTGTACAGGTGACCCCCAGGCCTCTAGACTATATTGGACTCAATTTGACCCCCTTGCTTACTCGCTGTCGGGATAGTGTTAAAGTTTGGAGCAAACTCAAGCTGTCCCTTGCGGGTCGTGTAAACCTTCTTAAAATGATTATGATGCCACGGTTGCTCTATGTGCTTCACAATACCCCGATGGTTATTCCTTTGAGTAAATTTCGTATTATTAACTCGATTTTTCGCTCACTCCTTTGGCAGTCGAAACCGGCCAGGATAAAACTGGAGCAGTTGCAGCGTCCGAAGGATGCTGGAGGATTGGCGCTGCCCAACCCTTGGCTTTATTACCTAGCCGCCCAGCTACAACACATTGCGAGGGCAGTTCACCCCCAGCCGGAGTTACCTGTGAATCTGCTGGACTCCACGCCAGCACTCCTTCGATTTACCACGGGGTCGGGGGTGGCGGATGGTCTCGAGGCCTTGCGTTTTAGTAAGTCCAATAAGTTATTCCCTACCTATATACTTATGCAAAAAATTTGGAATAAGGTAAGAACTATGCAGGGGGTGCAAGGATTCACCAAGTATAGCCCCATATGGGATAATAATTGCTACCCGGAACTGGAAAAATTACCCTATGGTACCAAATGGTTACAGTTTGGTACTGTATATCACACCTGACTCATATTTTCCGAGAGGGACAGTTGAGACCTTTCTCGGAGCTTAGGGAGGCCTTCCGACTTCCTACCACAATGTATTTTTACTACCTGCAGCTTCGGCATGCGGTTGGAGCCCAGGGCGAGGGGGTCCAGTGGTCCTTGGACTCCACCCCTATTTTCAATTACATGTTTGATAGCACCACATATAAGGGCTTTATCTCTTACAGTTATACAATGCTCCTCGGCCTTTTTCATGAGGGCTTCCCCCTGAAGGTAGCGGAGCGGTGGCAGCGGGATGTGGGAGCTTTTGAGGAGGAGCAGTGGGAGGAGGCCTTACAGGCTGTTCCCCTGTGCTCTCTGAATGTGGCTCAGCGGGTATCGCAGCTATTTATTCTTTTGAGGGTGCATTATACACCAGCAAGACTGGCTCGTATGGGGGTGAGAGCAGATGCCGAGTGTACTAGGTGCAGCAGGGATCACGGAGATTTGATTCATCTCCTTTGGAGATGTCCAAAGCTCCATCTTTATTGATCACAGGTCCTGGATACTCTTACTAGAGTATTTCAGACTACTATCCCTGCCGAGCCTAAACATTGTTTGCTGGGCATACTTGACACACTACCACTGGAGGATATTTATAAACAAGCTGTGGCGAGGGCTCTCTTCCAGGCTCGAAAGCTGATCTTGAGGCACTGGAAATCCACAGAGCCCCCTACTTTGCAGGAGTGGCTTACCCAAATGGGTGACACCATTCGCTTGGAAAAGTTGATTTACCAACACAGAGGTACGAGAGGTAAATTTGATAGAATGTGGGCCCCATGGTTGGCCGTTCCCGGACTAGCCCCATTAGATCTGGTTTATGATCATTTGTTCTAGGTTCTATTATTGTTACTCTTTTTATGTTCTTTTCAGTTGGTGTGGGGGGGGGAGGGGTTGGATCCTTGCAATGGAGAGTGGTTTGCCAATGTTCTTTCGGTTTGTTTTGTATACTATGTTGCTCTTATGTATGCTGAACCTTGCAGTTTTTTTTTTCTTTTCATTTTTTGGAATGTATATTTCCTTCGATCTGAACCATGTCTGTGTGATTACCTTTTGTGCTCAATAAACACGCTTTGTTTGAGTTAAAAAAAGTCTTCCCCAGCAGCCAATTGGAGGAGTTCTTCCCTCGAGGGGCATGCTGGGGAGGGGTATATCTGTGACAGATGTCATGTGCTCTAAATCAAAGGTGTCAAACACACAGCCCGCGGGCCAAATCCGGCCCTTCAGGCCATTTAATGTGGCCCTCGCACTTCTCCTGCAGCTGCAGGAGAACTCCAGCCTTTCTCTGGTCCTACTCCATACCCTTACTTTCTGCTTTCAAGCAATGCATCCAGCTTCTACCCAGAAGTAGCATAAGGAAAGGGGGGTGCACTGTGATGTAAGGGAGAGTGGGGGACTCAACTTCTGATGGTGGGGTGGTTCTTGACATCTAATGTAAAAGGGAGGGGATGCGCTGGACATCTAATCTTACAGATGGAACCGGCCCATTTGAGGGCAATCATAATGTTGATGCGGCCCGCAATGAAATTGAGTTTGAAACCCCTGCTCTAAATCTTTGTGGGGTCTTAGTTCCAGGTGCGGCATCCACCTTTAGGGTGCGCACATCCATGGACCCAGCCGGTGTGGCCCTCCTGGCCAAGCTTACAGGCTTCACCGAGCCTCAAACGGAGGCAAAAGGGGACCCCAGTGACTTACTGGGTTCCCAGTCCTATTGAAAGGATCCGAGGCTGGGTGCCCTGCGATTGGGGGATCGGCTTGAGGGGAACCCGGAGGCATGTTGTCCAACAGGGCTTGAACGAACCAATCGGGGATCTGGTGACCGGGATGCTGACAGGTACGCTTTACTGTCTCCCGGTGACCTGTGCTAGAATCTACTGGGAGGATTCGCTCTGTTCATTCACCTAATCTCAACTAAAGTAATTGGCCTGTGGCAGAGGCCCTAGAGCCAGGTCTGTGTGAAAGACCTGTTCCTCCCAGACATCTAAAGTGACACCTCGGTTGCCAGGTTAGAGAAAGAGACCTGTCCGTGGGCACTTCACCCACTCAGGCAGGAGTGGCAACGAGTTTACAAATTGGTATTACTGAGGGCAGGCGTGCCCGTTCATATCCAGGCCTGACACCGCAAGTTCTCCTTTTCTTTCATCAACCTTTTTCCTTCCTAACTGAAGTTGATGTTGGCTGTGTTGGCCTGGAAACAAAGCATTGGAAATATCTTTATTGACGGTCTGGACCTCCGCTCACTACTTTGTTCCTGCATCACACCCCTAGACAATGCTAGGGTAACTTAATGTGCCGATCCCAACAATCAATCAGCCGCTTCTTCGGGGGTAGCGCTACATATAACAGCAGAAAGGAAATATCGAAGGATAGAGAATTATGTGGTCCAAGGCACCATGGGTAATTGGCCTCCATCCCAAATTTGAACAGAAAAAGGAGAGGGATTGGTCAGGGGGACTTTAAATGAGGCCAATCACTACGTAAAGTAAGCATGTGAGATATACTGTACAATATTGCTTAATTGGGTTCCAACACGAAAGGGTGGGGTTAGTTAGGGACTTTGAATGACAGATGTATACCAAAAAGCAGTCTTAGCAAAAAGTGTTTTATTATGCCTTGTGAAACCATGTACATCACACTGAATGACAATTTTTTTTTAGAAAGAGAGAAAGTTAAGACAGTTGCATTCTGTAAAAGAACAGAAAAGTGAGGAGAAAAACAAAACAAAAAAAAACACTCAGACATCCAATGGTGCTGATCTCCTGCAGCCATTTTCTGTCTACATACCATACATGCATTTTAGATACAGCTGCACAGCATGTTATAGAACAGTTTTACAGGTTTTAACAACAGTGGGCATAATGTGTGTTGAAACAGACACCCACAGTTTCCATCAGAAGCCCATGTGACAAGTTGGTAATGCAGGAGCATAAAAATAAGACTCAGGCGCTGAGCTTTGTCATCCTATAACAGGAATTGCTGAACAAGGTGAACAAGAAACTTCATGGCAAAATCACCAAGTGTTATTTTTATTGGAGGCTGCAGATTTGAAAATACTAAACATTATTATACAGGATTTATATAGCGCCAACAGTTTGCACCGCGCTTTACTATATAAAGGGAGACAATACAGCAACAATACAATTCAATACAAGAGGGTTAGGAGGGCCCTGTTCCTGCAAGCTTACAGTCTAATAGGGTCATGTTTTGAAACAACAAAAGCCTGGTAAAGCCTACGTATTTAATAGTTTAGTGATTGGGTCCACATATTCTTTAACAATGGGAATGCTTTATATTCAGTTGATGGAGTGAGTTTCCATTTACAACTGTCCCTGCCAGTACTTTGCATGATCGCATGAATTCGCATTGGCACATAAGAAAAATGTGCACAGGCGAACAGGTGCGTGCACAATCATGCAAGCTCCCAGATACGTTTGGAGCCAAACAGCCTTTATGAGGGAAGCCTGTCAGTATCTACAGTTGCTGGTTAATCTTTGACTCCTCCAGTGTGTTATTCCTGTGGTTCCCTTGTTCTTGTGATTTCCTGTTACCGACTTGGCTTTTCCTAACCTGCCTCCTGACCTTGGCTTCATTAATGGATCCTCTCTTTTCGCTCTCCTGTGTTTTGTCAGCTGAGTATTTAAATTTTGGGCTGGAAGCTTATCATATACAGTAATACGCTTTACTTTCATTTAGAAATATCAGAAAATGTCTTACATCATGAGGAACATGAAATAGGAACAGGATACAAACAAGTACACATTTAGATACAGATGGTACATCCTGTCATTTCTTTGTATCATAGAATACACACTATAATACTGCAGTGAATAGGATATAAAAGTGTAATGATGAGCGCAAACTTAAACTAAACTATATAAACAATCCAAACAAACAAGTGAAAATATGGATAATCCAAAATAAGTGCAATACAGTGCAGCAGCAAATGTCCCAAATAAGTGATTAAATTAATGATCCAAATATGTGCAATACAGTGCAGCAACGAGTGTCCCAAATAAGTAAAATCCAGTGGGGGGACTAACGTAAATTAATCAGTGACAAGGCTTCTATCCATGTAACAACGATACATCCAGATGAGACTTCACAGATGAACGTGCTCACAGAGCGCTTACCTTCCACACGGAAGAAAGAGGCATCAAACACATGCAATGATGATCCTGTAGGCAGCCGTCTCCAATGCAATCCTTAAACCAGACACATTCGACTTCCGGTCGAAAATGTAACGGATGTTCCAAAGGAAAAATGAAGCTCACATAGTGAAGTACGTAAACTTAAAAATGGTTTAATTAAGTAAACACACTTACAGAAAGAAAAATCGAATAAAAACACCAAAACAATGGCACTTCCGGTCGGACGGTCAGGGTGTCACGTCACTTCCGGTTGACCTTACGCGTTGCGTCACGTGACTCTTTCTTCCGTGTGGAAGGTAAGCGCTCTGTGAGCACGTTCATCTGTGAAGTCTCATCTGGATGTATCGTTGTTACATGGATAGAAGCCTTGTCACTGATTAATTTACGTTAGTCCCCCCACTGGATTTTATTTATTTGGGACACTCGTTGCTGCACTGTATTGCACATATTTGGATCATTAATTTAATCACTTATTTGGGACATTTGCTGCTGCACTGTATTGCACTTATTTTGGATTATCCATATTTTCACTTGTTTGTTTGGATTGTTTATATAGTTTAGTTTAAGTTTGCGCTCATCATTAAACTTTTATATCCTATTCTTTGTTGTTACACATATTAGATTTGAGCCGCATGTAATTAGTTTAATTATTTCTCATATTGGGTCTATTCACAGTTGGCTAGCGCTTTAGTTTTTCCTTTTTATAATACTGCAGTGTCACCTGCTGGATAGACAGGTATAATGCATACAGTATATATAGTTCACATTGCTTTACATTACACACTGTTGCTCTTCCAATACCCCTTCTCAACAGCATGTGCTTTGTCAAATTATATTCAGCTTGTGAACTATTTGATTATAACCCCCTTCTTGTTCAAAAAAAATCAATATAGATGAGGATGTATATCCATCTGTCTTGATTCTTGGAGTAGAGACAGAGGTCTGCTTTACTTATTGAGAATCCTTCTCTGGTAAGCACTTCATTCACTTTCTCATTCCACATTGCAGATTGCTTAAGACCATTAATTCTCTTCTAAAGTTTACACACAAGGTTGTCTCCTTGCTCAAACCCTGGTGGTTGCTCCATGTAGAGATCTTCCTTAATGTCTCCATATAGGAAAGCAGTTTTAACATCTAGGTGTTTGACTTGAATGCCCTTTCTGGCCTGCAACGCTATGAAGTGTTCTGATGGCGGAGTGTTTCTTTTACGTCAGGAGCAAATGTTTCATCTTAATCTTCACAGCATTTCTGTGAGTAACCCTTGGCAACTAGTTTACCTTTGTATTTGTGGATATTCCCTTCTTTACTTTGAAAGTCCACTTTATTCCTCTAGTTTTGTGGTTAGAAGGGAGCTCTGTGAGTGTCTAGGTTTTATTTTTTAAAAGTGACTTTAATTCTTCTTGTGCTGCCTTTCTCAATTTATTGGCTCGCTTGGATCAACCTTTTCTTCTGGGTTGCTGGGCATATTCACTTCTAAGCTTTCAGGCATTGGTGTTTCTAATGATGGGTTTTCATCAAATAAAAAACACTATTGCTTATTGTCCCTTTGCCAGTCTTTGGGTGTAGAATTCTGTAACCCTTAGTTTGCTCGCTGTAGCCTACTAGTATGCCCTCTATGGCTCTGCTCTCCAGCTTGGATTGCTTTATACTTGGAATATAGGTATATGCTTTACATAAACACTCTGATCGGCCCTATGCCAGGCTTTGATCCATGCCACATTTTGAATGGAGTACGTTTGGCTCATGAGGGTAGTCTGTTCTGTAGGTAGGTAGCAGTCAAGATTGCTTCTCCTCAGTACTTGTGAGGGAGGTTGAAATCTGACAACATGCACCTGGCCATTTCTATTAGAGTGCTTTCTGTTACATCGTTTTGTTCACAAGTGTATGATGGGGTTGTCTGGTGTACTATTCCTTGTCTCTTTATGTTTAAGGCCACTTCTTTGCTTATATATTCTCCCCCATTGTCGGTGCGTATTATTCCTGGTTTCTGTTGGAATTTATTGCTAGACATGGCAACAAACTCTTGGGCCTCGTACACACGAGGGGATATGTCCGCTGAAAACGGTCCGATGGACCGTTTCAGCAGACATCTCCGATCGTGTGTATGGGCTAGCGGACAGATTTGTCCATCGGACAAATTTCAAAGCATGCTTTGAAATTTGTCCGCTACAAACCTGTCCGTCGGATATGTCCGCTGGTTAGTACGGTAAACCAGCGGACATATCCTCCCACACATGCGTCGTATCCTGTGAATGGATCCGACGCATGCGCGCGGAAGTGTTTACTTCCTGGTGCGTGACGTAGCGGTGACGTAGCGGTGACGTGACGTCACCGACACGTCACCGCGCCATCCGCCAGCGGGGAATTTGATCCGATGGTGTGTACACGCCATCGGATCAAACTCCAGATCGGACATATCCGATGGAAATGGTCCGATCGTGTGTACGAGGCCTTGAAGTTTATCTGATGTTTCATTCTTGTGTTTCATCAGATAAGTAGTTGTGTACCTGCAATAATCATCAATGAAAATCAGTAGATATCTGTTCCCGTCTGATGTGGGAGTTTTCATTGGACTGCATACATCACTGTGTATGAGCTGCAGGGGGTGGGTAGTTTTTCTTTGAGATGCCTGTGGAAGGGGAGCACATGTGGTTTTTGCTTCTATACAGCATTTGCATTTCATGAACACTTTGCAGGGCATTATTTTCAAATCTTCTGATAAGATCTCTTCTTATAATGTCCTGTATAGCTTCTGGACTTCTGTGTCTCAGCCACCTGTGCCTTATGTGAATACATTTGCTGTGTAGCTCAGAGGCTATATTGGCTTGCTGGTCTGTAGCCTGATGAGCCTTTATAGGTGATCATCCAGTTTTACTTTTGCGAGGAATCGCTTATTATTGTGAAATGTGCATTCATCACCCTGAAACTTAACTGTGAGGCCGTTATTTGCAAGACTTTCACTGATAGAATGCTGTCTTCTAGTTCTGGAACATACAGCACTTTCTTTACAAGCATACTGTGGTGACCTCCTTGTGGTGTAATGCAGTTCAGGAAGTGATTATTTTCCCATTTGCCATGAAAACTTTGTCTTATGCACTGTAATCAATGTTTGTAAAGAAGGTCTCATTTCTAGTCATGTGGTTTGTCACAACTGAGTCTATGCACCAGCCACGTGGGTTTGCCACTCTGCTTCACTTTAAAGGTGCCACTCCATGATGTGTTTTCAATTCCCTTTGTGATTGCTTTGACTTTCTTTTGTGGATAGCTCTAGATTTCACTGCTCGGCTTTCCGGGAAGAACATTTTTTTCTTTAAGTGACCAGTCTTTTTACAGCGAAAACAGGCTCCGCTTTCTTTTTTGTGCTTTATGTCTTTGTACGTCTTAAGAGCTTTGTCATCATGGTGAGTACTTTCTTTCCTTCTGTCATATTCATCAATTAATTTGCCTTTGATGTATCCTAATGTTAGCTCCTGCTCAGGTCTGGTTTCTAAAGCGTTAATAAGAGCAGTATATGGGCCAGATTCTCAGAGGCGTTACGACGGAGTATCTCAGATACCCCGTCGTATCGCCTTTTTTTTGTCCTCGTATCTATGCGAGTGATGCTTAGCATCACTTTTGCATAGATACGCTTCTACAATCGACAAGTGTAAAAGCATTACACTTTCGGATCGTAGGTGTAATGACAACTCCGGCCACTAGGTGGCCTTCACGTTGTTTTTTCATTTGCATATGCAAATGAGGCTAGTACGGCGATTCCCGAACGCTTTTACGCCGCCCCGTCGTCGCGTACGTCGTTTACGGACTCGTAAGGTTACCCCAGCTTCTATGTGGAGTAACCTTACGAAGTTCCGTCGGATGCCGTCGGACGCCATGTTAAGTATGGCGTCGGGTCAGCGTCGGCTTTTTCCGTCGCTTACGTAGTTTTACTAACTCTTTCGCGAATAGGGAGTTGCGTAAATGACGCTCACGTCGTTTTGACGTCGGTTTAAACGACGCTTCCCGACGTGAGCTGGAGCATGCGCACTGGGCTTTTTCCCCGGCCGGCGCATGCGCAGTTCGTTCGGCGCGGGGGCGCGCTTAATTTAAATACAAGCCGCCCCATTTGAATTGCGCGGGTTTACGCTTGGCGATTTACGAGACGCCAGCGAAAACTACGGAGCAAGTGTTTTGAGAATAAAGCACTTGCTCTAGTACGCAGCGGCGGCGTAGTGTAAATGGCTTACGCTACGCCGCCGAAAATATATGAGAATCTGGCCCTAAGTCTCTAGAAGGCTGCAGAGGAGCAGGGCAACAATATAGTTATCTTTGATGTCCTCTACAAGCTGCTCTATGATCTCTAGCATAGCTTCAATTTGCTGGCCATCTTCTAGTCTTATCTTATATAACTTTCTTACTAGAAAGAGCTTGTTGTTTAGGCTTGAACACTCATGCAGTTTTTGTAATGAAGTTCACATACCTTTGGCCGTTTTCTCTGTTCTTATGTGGATAAGCTGGTCATCTTCCACTAGCAAGCTTTTAGTTGCTGTTGCCTCTCTGTCTTTCCTATCCCATTCCCCTGTCTCTCCATTTCTGGGTCTGTCTGTATTTACAGGTAGCACTTGCCACAAGTCATCCTTGTTCAGAAGCATTTCTAGTTCCAACTTCTACAGCTGGTAATTGGCATTGTTCAGCTACTGCAAACTTCACATCTGAACCACTTGCTATCTTTTAGTAGCTTGTATACAGCAGTCACTGCACTCACTAAGTTGCAGAGTTTTCTTTCCAGTGCCTGCTGGGTTCGCTAGGTGCCTGGGGTATCCTCTCCAATGCCTGGGTGCCTGGAGCCCATAACCTGTTGGCTGAGTATTTAAATAATGTGCTGGAAGCTTCTTATATACAGCAATGGAGGAATATCAGAACATGTCTTACATCATGAGAAACATGAAACAGGAACAGGATACAAACAAGTACACATTTAAATACAGACAGTACATCCTGTCATCACTTCGTATTATAGAATACACACACATATACTGCAGTGCCACCTACCTGATAAATAGGTATAATGCATGCAGTATAAATAGTTCACAGTACTTTACATCACATGCTATTGCTCTTCCAACATGTTTGATCCCGGCTGCTCTGAAACCTACCTGGCACCTGACCCTGACTTCGAACAGACTTTTCTCCAGTCTTTGTGTTACCAAAGACCTGCTACATCTCATGGGTGCCACCTGTCAGCAGACTTCACTCCAGCACATCAACTGTACTCCTGAGTTCCCCTGCAAGCAGTCCCACAGGCAACCCATGCTACTTTGGGCCTGACTCCTCCTGTTTCATCTCCAGGTGAGTCTGGAACTTAGCCACAAGGGGAGCCCTCTCTCCATTGGCCTCCAGCACCAGGTACATGATACCAACATAATATGGGGAGCCATGATGGGCATGTGAGGCATGGGGAATGGATAGACTTAGTTGGGCCTCATTAATTCTCCTGCCTAAATGTGCTTGCATTACCCGCACCAATATTGTTTTAACAAAGATTTTATAGTTCTCACTGAACCGCTTATTAATAAACAAATTGAAACACTATGAATGTGGCAGAGCAGAAGATGAGTAGCCGGCTGGGTCTAATGTCCTGAGATTAAATCCAGAGTAAAACAAATTCTTGACATATCCATGAATTAGCCAATCACATGTTCCATCTTCCTCTCATATAAACACAAATCAGCTGAAAGTGTCTGCATAGAGACTATGGCTGCATTGACTTGCCGGACACAGAAAGGGTTACTGCAGCTGTGCTGCTAAAGCGGAGCTGTGACCCACTTGCACAGATGAGAACGGGTTATTTGGAAAAAGAACAAGAGACCAGATGCAAGAATGGTGAAAGGGAGCTTATGAGAAATAAAGGAAGCTTAGAAGAAACAGAAGTAGCTATGATGAAGTCTAAAGGATGAGAAGTGAACGTGCAAAACAAGCAAAGAAATGTAATGGGCAAAAAGACACCAAATACAGGGTGTTAAGAGTTGAAATGATGGCATGAGATGGAGGAAGAGGAATAAAAATACTAAGTGCATGGAGAGGGCCAGGGTAGCAGACGGCTCCTACATTAGAGAGGGCCACTCTCCCCAGCTATCTTTAATCTTTTAATCTTTTCTATTTTAATCGCTTGCCACTGCATTGTGTATGAAACAAAATAAATAAATTAATCATGCAGCCAATGGCAGAAGAAAAGAGTGGAATGGAATATCAGGCAAAAAAGCACAGAAACGCGGGCATAATTCATGGGCTAAAATTGAAAATCTGCATTTCCGATTTGACATGTTTATGTATTTGTTCACTGATAAAAGCAAATCTCTACTAAACACTGATTGTATCTAAAATCACTACGTTACCATATAACAATAAAATGTAAAATTTTCTGTAAATAAAAACAAAAATGACCCTAAACAGTAGATATATCTCATACCATAAACCATATGGACCGGGTTCAGAAAGGACTTACGCTGACGTATCTACTGATACGCCGCGTAAGTCCACGGATGCGCCGTCGTATCTATGCGCCTTATTCTTAAATTAAGATACGCCTGAGTTTTGGCTTCATCCGACCGATGTAAGTCTCCTACGCCATCGGATCTTGGGCGCATATTTACGCTTGTCACAAGGGGCGCTTCCATAGATTTACGCGTCGAATATGTAAACGAGCAAGATACGCCGATTCACAAACGTACTTGGGCTCGTCGCTGTAATCTACGTAGTTTACGTAAGGCGTACGTCCGGCGTAACTTTACCCCTGCTATATGAGGCACAGGTCATGCAAAGGTATGGACGTCGAAACAGCCGTAATTTTACGCGGTTTACGTAAGTCGTACGTGAATAGGGCTGTGCGTAGGTTACGTTCAGTGATTCGACGTACAGTATCTTAGGCGTTTGTCCTGACGTGATTCTGCGCATGCGTACTGGGATGCGTCCAAGAGCCGACGCATGCGCAGTTCGTTTTTTGAAGCTCAGCCCATCATTTGCATGGGGTCACGCTTCATTATAATATATCACGCCAACTTCCAGCTAATTTGACTTATGTCGGCTTACGCCGACAACTATACGCTACGCTGGCGCAATGTTGAGTGCATATTCTTTGTGAATAGCAGGCTTGCCTCTCAACGTTGCGCCGGCGTAGCGTAAAGAAGATACGCTACGGCGGAATAAAGATGCGCCGTTCTACGTGAATCTCCCCCTATGGGCCAGATTCACGAACACTTGCGCTGGAGTATTTGGATATGCGCCGCGTAACTGTGATGATGCGCCGTCTTTTCTATGTGCCCGTACCCACCAAACTAGATGCGCCCAATAACGGGTCATTTGCGACCGGCGGAACGTTCCGACGCCAGAGTATCGTCAGCGCTTATTTTCGCTGGGCGCATCAGTCGCGCCTATTGATTTCCCCTGCAAATATGCAAATGAGGGATTTTTCCCAATTCACGATCGGATTAGCACCATACGCTGGCTACATGCGCCGCGCGTATCTGGTCCGTCCGGCGCAAAGTTATTTCTACAAAAGGCTGCTTTATCTTTACTCCAGACGGTCACAGGTCAGCAGGAGAGCAGCTACAGCAGCGTTACCGACGAAACTAGCAAGCTGAACAACAACACTAGCAAGAACAAAACCTCTGTGTGCCAACATGCCAGGGGCACTCGTGGTCCTAAGACTAGTACTGGGTCCCTCGCTACGGAGGAGGCGGGCACGTGAGAGGATATACCGCACTCGTATGAACCTCTTTGGCATGGGGGATGAGGAGGTGTATCGCCTCTTCAGATTCAGCCCTGATGTAATACTTGAACTAACCACAACCCTGCAGGATGACATCACCAGCCCAACACACCGATCACAAGCAGTGCAGCCACTGGTGAAGGTCCTGGCAACACTTCATTTCCTTGCCAGTGGATCATTCCAGCGTACAAGTGGAGTGGTGGCTGGGATGTCACAGTCCTCCATAAGCAGATGTGTGCACCAGGTTGTCCCTGCAATCCTCAGACGCATGTCCAACCAGTTCATCAGACCCACCACTGAGGAGCTGCGGCTGAAGGCAATGACAGATTTCTACAACATTGCCAGATTCCCACGCACCATCGGGGCCATTGATTGCACACATGTGGCACTCCAGCCCCCCAGTGCCACAGAGCACATATACCGCAATCGGAAGCATTGGCATTCCATCAACGTACAGGTGATAGCCGATGCCCAACGCCTCATATGGCACGTCCGTGCCAAACACCCCGGGTCCAGCCATGACAGCTTCATATACCGTCAGAGTCCCATCCCAGCAGAATTCGAACAGAACATGTATGGGGACAGCTGGCTGGTTGGTGAGTGACATGGGAGTCAGGCATGACTATCCCCTCCCGTCATGCACAACAGAAGTCGCACATGCATGACTAACATTCTCCTGTCTTTTACCTTACAGGTGACTCTGCATATGCACTGGGACCCCATCTAATGACTCCTTTCCGGAACCCCCAAACCAGAGGAGAGAGAAAATACAATGAAGCACACATCAAAACCCGTGCAGTGGTTGAGCAAACATTTGGGCTCCTGAAGTCCCGTTTCCGATGCCTGGATAAGTCTGGGGGGGCCCTATTGTATTCCCCTACCTTTGTGTGTCAGATCATCGGTGCATGTTGCATACTACATAACTTTGCTATGAAAAAAGGCCTGCAGATTGACATACGTGATGACCTGACCCCCGACCCACACAGTCCCCACCTGCCAGAGGACACCCAGTCTGCTGATGGAAGAGCAGTCAGGAGGGTCCTCGCCGTAGGCATCTTTGGACACTAAACCAAAACATTACTAACACAGACAGTGCACGCATGTACACCACTGATGTCCCTAGATCACACACATCACATGCACATCGCATTGGATTAGCCCAAGTCCAGCATGTAGGAGTTGGGAGCAGTAACGCCGCGTCAAGGCCCCAATGATGTCACTGTCCATTCACACACCTTTCACACGTCATTCATTCAGCCGTGGGGTTAACTTCACCACCACGGCCGAGGGTGACACCCCTTACTTTCAGGAGTGCCACCCTCTCACATTCACACACCATTCACACTGCAACGTGTGCAGTATCAAAAAATAAAAATAAAATCTCATAACCTGAGAACCAAAAAAATTAACAAAAACTCATGTCCTGAGTATAAACAATAATAATAAATAAAATAAATAAACTCATGTCCTGAGTATAAACAAAAATATATAACAACCAAAAAAACAAAAAACCCTCATCTGGGATGACGGGGGCTCCTCCTTGGGGGCACTCTCGGGCTCCTCATCTGCCTGGAGGGAGTGGGTGGTGGTGGTGGTGGGGGGGCATCAGGAGGAGGCTGATCCCCGGGTGGGCCACTCCTGGGAGCTGTTGGCTGCATGCCCTCCAATGCCACAGCGATACGGCTCAGATACAAATTTGTTTGGGCCTGCATCCTCAGCTGGCGGGTGATCTGATGCCGCTGGTCACGTTGCCGCTGCCTCCCCTCTTCCCGAATGGCAGCAGTGTTGTCTCGAACAGCTGCTGTCAAGTGCCGGATATCAGCCTGCACCTCCCCCAGGCTGGTCACAACGCCCTGCACGCGACTGGGCAGCTGTGACATAGAGCCCAGGCTGTCTGCGACCCTGTCTAGGTGGCCAGCCATCTCCCCCATTTGCTGGGTCTGTTTCGCGTGGTCCAAAAGCACCTGGTCTTCGACCAAATCACACACCCCCCTGGTCTTCCGGGTGGCCTTCCTGGGGGCAGAGGAAGGTTGTCCCCGTGGGGATGGAGTCGCCCTTGAGGGGCTACCTAGGATGGGGGAGGGGATCACAGAGGGCCCTGCAGAGGAGGAGGACTCCTCCAACATTAAAATGAACTCCTGTTCAGGGACAGGCTCCTCCACAACCACCTCTGCTGAAGTGGTGTGGGCACTCTCCTCCTCCACCTCGGTGTCTCCAGCACCCAGGGCCTCGTCTTCAGCATCCCGTTGGGGGGTTGGGGTGGACTGGCCGGCACGAGATGGCCCAGCACCGTCATCTGTGGATGACACAAAGCAGACACATGTTGGTGGTCCCACACACTTGGCACATGTACCCACCCCCGCCCCACATGCAACACACCAAAAAGGGGGTAAAAATCACTTACCTGTCCTGGAGCCTTCCTCTACGGAATCATAGCCTGGGACCCCCTCCAACTGCTCCCTGTCCAGGCAGCGGGCGACCACCTCCTCCTCCGCGGTCAGGGTGACAGGACATGGGGGACCACCACCTGTGCCCCTCTCATGGCTCCTAATGGTGGACACCTTGCCCCTCACCTTGCGCCGCAGGTCATTGATTTTTTTTCGAATGTCTGAAGCACTCCGCGTGGAGTACCCCAGCACATTGACCCTGGCAGCTATGGTGTCCAGGATGGCCTGCTTTCTCTCCCGGCTGGTCTTCCTGCTTTTTTTACCATGGAGAAAATCATTAAATGCCTCCATAGCCGATATTATCACTGTGACCTCCTGGGCATTATAATTTAGGTTCCTCCTCTCTTTGGGGGCAGCGGGAGCAGCCATTACAGGGCAAAAGTATCTTCCCTGGGGTGGGGGGAAATGGAACTACTTTTGCGCCGGAATGGCGTTTCCGCCAGCGCTTTTAAGCGCCCAGCGGAACGCATTGCGCTGACGTTTCCCAGGAAGTGGTGCCGACGGAAGTTGTGAGCATGCGCACAAGGGGGCGAGTGGAGCCGCACTCACTGCGCATGCTCCGTGGATGATGCGCTGAACGTAAGCCTCTGCGCTGGGCTCCGCCCATCATTTACATATGATCACACCCAGTTTCACTTGCGTCGGGTTGCGCCAGCGCATTATCGTTACTCTGGCGCAAGTTTACGCGCAACTGCTATGTGAATTACAGGACTTGCGCTGAAAGGGTCTTCAGAGTAACGTAAATGAGAAGCGTTACTCCAGAGGAAAGATACTCTCATCTACCTGAATCTGGCCCTATATGTCTAATTGCTTGGAAAGTTTGTATAAATGTGATTTTTTTTTTGTTACTATTAATGTTATTAGCTTTATTATCCTTGAAGAACAACTTCACGTTAAATAATCCCCCCCCCCCCCCCACACCCGAGTAGAGGAACATATTTACTTGCAGTGGCGGCTGGTGCTCAAAATTTTTGGGGGGGCGCAAACGAAAAAAAAAATATTGCAGCCTCGCTGTGCCCATCACATGCAGCCACTGTGCCATGCCACCAAATGTAGCCACTGTGCCATGCCACCAAATGCAGCCACTGTGCCATCAATTGTCACCACTGTGCCATGCCATCAAATGCAGCCACTGTGCCATCAATTGTCACCACTGTGCCATGCCATCAAATGCAGCTACTGTGCCCATCAATTGTCACCAATGTGCCATGCCATCATATGCAGTCACTGTGCCATCAATTGTCACCAATGTGCTATGCCATCATTTGCAGTCACTGTGCCATCAATTGTCACCACTTGTGTCACTAATTGTGCCATGCCATCAAACGCCACCACTGTGCCATCAATTGTCACCAATGTGCCATGCCATCAAAAGCAGCTACTGTGCCCATCAATTGTCACCACTGTGCCATGCCATCAAATGCAGTCACTGTGCAATCAATTGTCACCACTGTGCCATGCCATCAAACGCCACCACTGTGCCATCAATTGTCACCACTGTGCCATGCCATCAAACGCAGTCACTGTGCCATCAATTGTCACCTCTCTGCCATGCCATCAAATGCAGTCACTGTGCCATCAATTGTCACCTCTCTGCCATGCCATCATATTCAGTCACTGTGCCATCAATTGTCACCACTGTGCCCGGCCTGTGCTCATTGTTGCCCCTGTGCCCCATGATGCCACTGTGCCCCATGCTTCTACTGTGCCCCATGCTGCCACTGTGCCCCATTCTGCCACTGTGCCCCATGCTGCCCCTTTCCCTGTAAAAAAATCACTTACCTGATGCTTCCATGTCCTCCCTCGATGTCTTCTGCCGCCCTGGAGAAGCTTCAGCCAATCAGGTTCCTGAAAACCAGAATCCGGGAACCTGATTGGCTGAAACGGCTGTCAGTCTAATGCAAGGACCGCAGATTGTCTGCGCTCCGAGCATAGACTTCCGAGAGCCGGAGGGCGGGACTGGAAAAGCCTATGAGAGCCACTGGCTTTGATAGGCAGTTCCCCTCAGCCAACCAGCTGTCGCTATTCGGGTAACCGGCGTCCCATGTCCGGTTATACGAATAGACCAGGCAGCTGGCAACAGTAACACACGTCCAATGCATAGCATTGAACGTGTGTTACTTGCGAGAGGGGGTGGCGCTGCAGCGCCCTCTATAGACGGCCGCCAGAACTTCGGCTAAAATGTCAAAATGACATTTTAGCCGAATAAAAGTTCTTAAAGGGCCCGTTTTTTTTTTTTTTTTAATTCTTTTTTTTTTTTTGTGACTGCGGGAGGGGGGGCGGCGCCCGTGCGCCCATATGTGCGGGCCGCCACTGTTTACTTGCATTACCGATCCAACAAAGTTTTGCAAGGTCAACTTTTGAAAGTTTTTTCTTCTTCATGTGCATGTGCACCATGGTCCCATTCCTTTGGGATGGTCATACTCACAGCACTACTGGAGGCTGCCATGACTACAGCCATTTTAAAGGATGAATGGGGACGTGGTACACCTGCACAAGAAGGAAAGTCTGATTAAAGTTGCCTGTGTGAAGCAGGGATGTTTTCTAAAAGCAGTAGGCATGTGTGCAAAAATTGGGCCCCCTGGCCTGTAAACAAGAAAATTTGGCACACGCAGGCAAAAGTGGGCTTGTTTCTAATTTGACTTACACAGTATAGTATCAGACAGTGTTGATTAGGCCGCAGTGGTCATCAACCTTGTCCTGCAGGGCCCATTAACAGGCCAGGTTTGCAAGATAACTGAAATACATCACAGGTGATATCATTTGCTGCTCTAGTGATTGCAGTATTCTAGTCTGCATCCCCCCAAGGTAATACAAAAACCTGGCCTGTTAGTGGGCCCTGCAGGAATGGTTGATGACCACTGGATTAGGGAACAGGGCCAGTACAAGGGGTGGGCAGAAGGGACTGATGCCCTGGATGGGACCATTTACTGAAGGAAGGTGGGAGCAGTAGAGGCCACGCTACCGGCCGCCTGTCCTGGGGCCGCTTTGATCTGGTGCTCCCCTCCCATCTCCTCCTCTTGTTTTTCACACAGCGCCAGGAGTGCTGTGTGTCAGGGAGCTGTAGTAGTAGATTAAATCAGTGTTCCGCCTATCACACGAGCCAGTCTAGGGGGACGGGACCTTTTTCCGGTGCCAACGAACACACACACAGACCCAGCTATGTGACACATAGTGCTGCGGGAGATGTGAGCTGTGTGATCAAGGGCAGGCTATGGTGAGTCTGCATTAATAGGCATAGTGAGGCTGCGATTATGGGCACAGAGAGGCTGAAATTATGGGCACAGTGAGGCTGCTATTATTGGCACAGTGAGGCTGCAATTATGGTCACAGTGAGGCGGCATTGATAGGCACAGTGGTAGGCTGCATTTGATGGGCACTGGTGAGACTGCATTGATCTCTTGTATCATGTGTGCAGTCTCTGACCATCTTTAGTATGATGTCTCTAACCCATCGCCTGCATCATGTCCTCAGTCTCTAACCATCTCTTGTATCATCTTCTCAGTCTCTGACCATCTCTTGTCTTATATCATGTCTGCAGTCTCTGAGGGTAGTTTAATTAGCAATGGTATTGGTAATATGCAGCAGGAAGGGGGTTAATGCACTGTTACTGATGCATTAGTATAAATCCCATCGTCTGTAGGCGCTGTAGCTTTTGACAGCGGGGGGGGGGGGGGGGGCACAGTTTTACATCTTCGCCCTGGGCATTGGATGACCTTGTCCTGGCACAGTTAGGAAATGTACAGCACAGGATCCTAACATTAGGGTACCTGTTCAGGGGTCAGAAGTAAGGGACTTACTACTGACCTCTGAACTCTGCATCACTTACTACTGACCCCTGAACACAGTGTCACTTACCACTGAACTGTGTGCTGCTTACTGCTGACCTCAACACTTTGAATTACTTACTACTGACCACTGAACTCTGTGTCATTTACTACAGAACTATGAACTCTGCATCATTTACTACTGACTCTTGAACTCCGTGTCACTTACCACTGAATTGTGTGCTGCTTATTACTAACCTCTGCACTCTGCATCACTTACTGCTGACCACTGAACTCTGGGGTCAAGGGTAAGCTATGATAAGGTCAGGGATCAAGAGTAAATAATGTAGAGTTCAGAGTTCAGTAGCAACTGATGCAGCATTCAGGGTTCAGTAGTGACACAGAGTACAGAATGCAGTAGTGACTATCTGTCCCACAGTGCAGTCAAACTCCACAACCCCCCACCCCACCATGCACAACTTACCTCTGTTCTTCCTCTTCCTGGACTCATTGTACTGCAGCTCCAGTTCTCCTCCCCCACCTCTTCCCCTAGTAAGTTGGGCTAAATCACAGCCATGCTACAAGGGACCACCCCATCTACCCGCCAGCATTTGGCACCTACCCGCTTTAAGGCATAACCAAACAGTGTTTAACCTCTTCCTCGACCGCACTATAGCCAAAAGACTTTGTCCGATTCTGGGAGGGCATCCATGAACATCCTCCCAGAACCACTGCAGCTGAGACACTTATTGTGCAATGTGTGAGAACACAGTGGACCCCACCTATCTTGGGGCCCATCTTCACTGAACACATTTCACATGTGGGGCATATTCCCCTGTATGCAGCATTTTGGGGTGCATGCACACCATGGCTCTATTCATTTCTATGGGACGACCATACTCCACAGAACTACACGTGGCCATCATGAGTATGGCCATCCCAAAGAAATGAATGTAGCTGCGGCGCACCAGTGCCGGAAGAAGAGAAGCCAATCGTAGAATGTCTTTAGAAAGGCTGCGTGTCAATGAACAGAGCCATAAAGCACGCACCACTGGTTTTGGGCTGAACGTAGGTATGTTTAATTATTTAAGCAGCCCAGCTACCCCTGCTTCCATCTCTCAGAAGTCATTAGGCAGCCTATTAGCCTTTTAATCTCTATTGAAAACACAAATGTGAGGGCTTACCTTGAGTGGAGTCCATTCTGCAGATTGTAAGCTCACCCTTGCAGGTACACACAGCCCACAGTAATAAGGTAGACACCACCTGGGCTGTGAGTCCGTGCACGGGGGCTAGTCTTGTAGCTGAGCAGACGTGGTACACTGATGACAGCAGAGGGTCAGGTAAATACCAACAGAAAGTTCAGGGTTCGCAAACAGGAACCAAAGACAAGTCCGGGGCACAAGCCGTGGGTCAAGGGCTGGAGACGGCAGAGGAAGTCCGAAGGTACAGACCGGGGTCAAAGGACAGGAGACAGCAGCAATCCAAGGTACATAAGCCAAAGATCAGAAGCCGGGGTCAGTCTACAGGAACCGTTGGCACAGACAGGACGATCAGATAACAATGAACTGACACCCACCTCATAGTGAGGCAGGGCTTTATATCCTGGTTGATTAGGAAACCTGCCTCAGCTGGACCAGGATAGACAAGTGCAGATAGTAGGGAGATCAGGCAATCAGCACATACAGTAGTTCAGCACCAGGCTCCGATGGACAGCAAGCAGAATCTAAACTGAGAAGTGGCTCAGAGGGAAAAGAACCAGAGTAGCAACGCAGAGGTCCTGGGTTCATTTCCACCCAGAGCCACTGGAGGCGTGACCACGCCTCGCTGTCTGTTTGGCACTGTAGCGACCGTGACAACAAAGCAGCAGCTCTGGGAGGGGTACAAAGCTGGCTGAGCTGCAGAAAGAATGACTGGAATAACTTCAGTGCTTCTGTTGTGAACTTTGACTATAAATTGCTTTACAGTGCTTGTGGCTACAGAGGTCAATGAGGACTTTTTATATATAAAGTCTGTATTTTCCTTTTACACAATAGTTATGTAATTAAACACAGTATAAACATTAAAGTGTTTGTAAACCCTTACATACCTGTATACAGATAAACAGAGATGAAACAAATCCTCCTACATAATTTTACATGTATATCTGCTGCCTACAGCTTTCTATACCTGTTAGAAAGTGCAAATCATGTTAAAATTCTTTCTTCCTCTTTCAGAAGCACATAGGGGTGGGTGGGGATACTGGGTTTACACTGTGGGAGAGCTGATTGGAGGAAAGGCACACACTCCCACTCCACACAGGCAGAGGAACAAAGGAACATGCAGAACTGTAGTCTGAATAGAAAAGCTCTCTGCTTATCTTCCTCTAAGCACCCTCCCCAACACAAATTTTCAGCTAGAGAGAAAGGAGTCACCGCTCCAGGTGGGATCACTAAATGGTTACAGGTGGTGCAGGATACCGAGGGTGCTGGCGGTGCACTAAGCAAAATGAAGACAAAGAAAAATGGATAGCCGCACTCCAAAACCTGATGGGTGGTCTTTTAACTTAAACGATAGCTGAAAATTTGTGAAGACAAAGAAAAATGGATAGCCGCACTCCAAAACCTGATGGGTGGTCTTTTATTCAATAGACAGCATGTACAAAAATAGGGTCACAGCAGTAGAAACAAGGAACAGCCGACGCGTTTCGCACTGGATCAGTGCTTATTCATGCCATGAATAAGCACTGATCCAGTGCGAAACGCGTCGGCTGTTCCTTGTTTCTACTGCTGTGACCCTATTTTTGTACATGCTGTCTATTGAATAAAAGACCACCCATCAGGTTTTGGAGTGCGGCTATCCATTTTTCTTTGTCTTCACAAATTTTCAGCTATTGTTTAAGTTTAATTCGGATGGCGCCACCCTTTGGGCTGCTTTTGCTAATTTCGTGAATCGTGTTAGTAAACGTTTGGTGAGAGACGATTCGCGCTTTTCCGTCTTCGTGCTTTTTAGTCTGTTACAACGCTAGTTTTACCAGAATGAGTTTTCCCGTCTCATAACTTGTTTCTAAGTATGCACGTTTTTTCCCCGTCGTTAAAGCCTACACACGACCGTTTTCCACAGAGTGAAAAACGATGACGTGAAAAATGACGATAATAATTAGAGCATGTTCTAAATTTTTAATGCCCATTTTTCACGTCGAGAAAAATGCTCTGGAGCCTACACACAATGGTTTTTATTGAACAATTAAAAAAATTGCATTTTTCTCGTCATGAAAAGCGGTCGTGTGTACGCGGCATTAGAGCTTTGGAGAGAGATAAGTAAACACTACAGATATATGTGCTTAGTTAAACTTTAACATAAAAAACATTGCACTGGAAATTCCACAATCTTACAAATAATAAAGCTACCCAATGGAGAGACAAAATATCCCTCTCCATGGGTGGCACCCATGGATACAATTTCCTCATGTGTACATATACTTTCTGGAAAAGAGAGAGCAAAGAAAAAAGATATGGAGACAAGACAAATAATCATTAGGGCTTTGTTTTAAAGCGTATTTACGGCTTGTTAACAATATAGGAATACTTCAATTCCAATAACTTGGCCACAGATTTACTGTACGATTTATTTTGTGATATGTTAAAAAGAGATTCCAAATTCAAAAAGCAACTCTGCCAAAAATGATTTCTCTGTTGTGATGGAGTAGGGTATATTTTAGATATATTTTTAGATATATTTTATCCTCAGTGTTTCTTAGCTGTTTATTTGTAGCCGCAGTATAATAATATTCCTTCAGTCTATTACTGTGTTGGCATCTTGAGCCTGGTTTGTTAGCTTTGTTATGATTGTCACATTCTTATATTCTCTATATCTGTTTGTATGGAGAATCCACTAGACTAGAGGAAAGGGGATACAACATTCTAGATCAGGGGTCCTCAAACTCTGGCCCTCCAGTGTGATCTGTTATGGGGGAGTCTGTAATGGGGGATCTGTGATGGGGGGGGGTCTGTGATGGGGTTCTGTGATGGGGGAGTCTGTGATCTGGGATCTGTGATGGGGGAGTCTGTTATGGGGGGTCTGTGATGGGAGGAGTCTGTGATGGGAGGAGTCTGTCATGGCGGATCTGTGACTGGGGGGAGACTGTGATGGGGGGAGACTGTGATGGGGGAGTCTGTGATAGGGGAATCGTATAGGGGGATCTTTAATGGGGGTAGTCTGTTATGGGGGGCTCTGTGATGAGAGTGTCTGTTACGGGGGGCTTTGTGATGGAGAGGAGTTTGTGTTGGGGGGCGGTCGGTGATGGGGGATCTTTTATGAGGGGCTTTGTGATGGATGACCTGATATGGGGGCTTTTTGATGGGGGGGGATCTGTGATGGAGAGCAGTCTGTGATGGGTGGGTTCTGTGATGTGGAGGGGGTTCTGTTATGGGGGGGATCTGTGATGGGGAGGGGATCTATAGTGAGGGGAGTTTGTGAAATACTAATAAGTGTATGTTGAATAAAATAGTTTTTTACTTTAAATATTAAATAGTTGTTTCCTGTTTTTTTTGCACTACAAATAAGATGTGTGCATAGGAATTTGTTCAAATTTTGTTAAACTATAGTCCGGCCCCCCAACAATCTGAGGGACCGTGAACTGGCCCACTGTTTAAAAAGTTTGAGGACCCCTTTTCTAGATTATTCATAGAAATATATAAATACCGTATTTGCCGGTGTATAAGGCGACCAGGCGTATAAGACGACCCCCTAATTCTACAGTTTTTAAAGGTTTTTTTTGCCTGTACTCACCGTATAAGACGACCCCCCCCCCCTTCCATGGCTTCCGGCTTCCGACACGTCAAATGTCTTCCTTCTGGAGCCATATTCTTCTTCCTTCTTGCTGGAGCTGGAGCCAATCACAGAGAGCAATTTATTCTATTAATGAATACAAAGCCTGCTTGGATTGGCAGAGGCTGTAACATCATCAGCCCACGCCTCTCTGACACTCAAAGCCAATCCGAGTAGGCTACTGTATGTAGCCTGCTCGGATTGGCAGATGTTGTTACTCCAATCCAAGCAGGCTCTGTATTCATTTGAATACATCCCTCACCGGGATTGGCTAAGCGGTATTTACTGTATGTAGTCGAAGCTCCATACAGTATTACTGCACATCCAGCAGTCATCCGAGCAGCTGACCCAGTGTATAAGACGGCCCCTGCTTTTTGGACAGTTTTTTTAAGTGGAAAAGGTAGTCTTATACGCCAGCAAATACAGTAAGTCTAAACTATTAAGTAAGCCTGGCAGGCAGGAAGGCAGAACTACTCAATGGAGTTTCCGAAAACTTTGACGATCTTGCACAGACTCATGCCACACACGGTCACACTAAATTCTGTCAGTCAAAAACGCGGTGACGTACAACACTACAACGAGCCAAGAAAAATTAAGTTCAATGCTTCCGAGCATGCGTTGCCTTGATTATGAGCATGCATGTTTTTTTGTGCGTTGAAATTCCTGCTCTCTTTTTTTTTCTGGCAGGTTTCCTGTTGGAAAAAGTCAGATGGAGCATACACGCGGTGGGGATTCCAGGCCAAAAGCTCTCATCTGACTTTTTCAGACGGGAAAACCGGTCGTGTGTACGGGGCATCAGACTCTGTTCTGCTCCATCCCACTTTTAGTTACCGTATTTATTGGGGTATAGCGCGCTCCCGCGTATAGCGCGCACCCCTACAGTAGCCCCCATTCCTGTGGAAAAAAACTTTTTTTGTACTTACAGTTTTGGTGTCTTGCGCGGCGTCCATTGGCGGTCTCGTCGGGTCCGGCTGGGGCTTCGGGTGTCCTCTTCGTCGGGTCCGGCGTGGTTCTGCAGCTTCGGGTGTCCCCTTCGTCGGGTCCGGCGTGGGTCTGCGGCTTCGGGTGTCCTCTTCGACGGGTCTGGCGTGCGTCTGCGGCTTCGGGTGTCCTCTTCGACGGGTCCGGCGGCCTTCTGCGGCATCCTCCACGCTCGATCCCCGCTTTCTCGCGCCGAGTTTGAATACTGCGCTGACATATACCGAGCGCAGTACACTCGTGTATAGTTGGGCAGGCTCGGCTACTCTCGCGCTCACGTCCTGTACGTCCAGGACATGAGTGCGAGAGGAGCCGAGCCTGCCCGACTATACACGAGTGTACTGCGCTCGGTATATGTCAGCGCAGTATTCAAAACTCGGCGTGGGAAAGCTGGTATCCATATCAATTTGAAACCAGTGTGTACAAAAATATGGTTACCAAAGCCTGCTTGTAATTATAAATGGACCTGTTTCAGTTAAGGTACTTGGCAGTTTGGTGGTTAGCCATTCAGACATTGCCCTCATCGGCCTCATTGTTTCTAAGCATTTGATTTTACAAACCTAAAGGGAGAGAGGAGTTCCATGTAAAATGGACATCCAATTTAATATGGCTTACAAAGATTTGGCGTATACAAGTAAACATGCAGTACCAGAACACATGAAGTATAAAAGGCAGGTACCCAGTGGTGCAATGTGTCTATGGGATTACATCAAGATTAGTAAAAGTGAATGCTCTGCTCTTGACACTTATGTGTGGAGAACCAGAGATGCCTTTGTTGTAACTCAGCAGTCAGTCGTCTAGTGGCTTGGGTGAGTACACAGGTCCTATTGTTCAGCTGTATGACAGTCTAACAGTTTCTTGCAAGTTTCAAATAATGTCAGCTACTGGGAAGGATTATGGCATCCGTGACAAACCTACCCCAGAAACTGCTGACATGTGCAGTTATATAGTAGAAGCCTCAAAATCCCTTTTTTTTTTAAAAGGCATATTGTAACAACTTGTTTATTTTTTATTTATTTATTTTTATGGGGTAATTTCAGTCCCTTTAAAGTGGACCTAGACTAAAACATATGTAAAGCATATCAATAGACAAAAAAAGAGACCCCCCCCCCCAAAATAAATAAATAATGCTGACATCAGAGGGGATTGCCAGTGACACCCCCCATCCCTCCACCACATCCCTATGTGGTATGCCTGCAGGAAATAATAAAAAATATATGAGGGGAGGGATTTCCATTGACACCCTATTGAGTGAGAATAACCGCCCCCCATCCCTCACACACCACAATGGACATCCCTATATTCAATACATACTCATTGCACTCTATGGGGTGACAACTTCCCCCCTACCAAATAATACAGACATGGGGGGTGATTGCCCATGACAGATCACCCCCTTCATAGAGATGTGAGGGGGGCTGTGATCAACAGAGCCCCCCCTCCCCCCCACATTGCAAGGGTATCTCTGCGGACCCTAATGTAGAGGGGGGGCTTTGGTGACTATAAACCACCTTACATCAGAGTTTCCCTTTACATTACGGTCCACATCGGTCCCCCTTACACTGTAATGGGGAACCCTGCAGATTCTTTAGTAGAGGAGAACTCTGAGGACTCTACTCTGATGTATGGGGAACTCTGGGGACTCTTGTGTAAGGGGGAGGGGGGCTCTGGTGACCAGAGAACACATATAAGAATAAAAATATTTTATCAAGAAAAAAAACTTATATAGCGCAGCACATGCAAACTTAATCGCCTCTGGGAGCTTGTTGTTCCTGTCTCCTTTGGTATTAAAAGAGATGAGTCTTGATCTTTCTCCTGAACGCTAAGTGGTTCTCCTCCAACCGAATGCTGGTTAATAAAGCGTTCCATAGTCTGGGACCTTGGACCGCGAATCTCCTTTCTCCTTTGGACTTGTAGTTGGCTTTCGGTATCTGGAGGAGATTTTGATGGGTGGATCGCAAAACGCTTTTATTTTTTCGCATAGATAATGGTGGGCATTCCCATGGATACATCTATGCGTTAGACAGAGTGCTTAAAAGTGATTCTGTCTTTTACTGGTAACCAGTGAAGGGTTCTCAGTGAAGGTGAGATTGATTCCCAAGGTTTTTTCCCAATCACAAGTCTAGCGGCCGTATTTTGAACGACTTGTAGACGAACGATTTGGTAATTGGGGGGTCCGAGGTAAAGGGCATTTGCATAGTCCAATCTTGAGTTTACAATTGCTCCCACCACGACCGCTATGTCTTCCTTGGGAATAAAAGGAGTAAGTCTGCGTAGTAGGTGCAGCAGATGGTGAGATCCGCTGACTACTGACCCTATTTGTGCGTCCATTGTCATGTAGGAGTCGAAGATGACCCCAAGACTTTTGACGTTGGCACTAGGGGTGATGATTTTGCCCAGAATGGGCGGGGGGGTCCAAGTTGTTACAGGTTGATTCATACGCTTGGCGTGAAACAGTTCTGTTTTCGCTCCGTTAAGTTTAAGATAACTCTTTGTCATCCAGTCCTCTATCAAAGAGAGGCATGTCTCTAGATTGAGGTGATGATCCTTTTTATTGCAAATGCGGAAATACAGTTGCGTGTCGTCTGCATATGAGTGGTAAAGCAGTTTTTGGCTGCTAATAATCTCAAAAAGAGGGCGAAGATAGATGTTGAATAACACCGGCGACAGGGGGGATCCTTTAGGGACTCTGCACGATAATGTGCGTTTCTCAGAAGTGAAAGGTCCTAACTTCACTATTTGCAATCGGTTTTCCAAAAAAGAGGAGAACCAAGATAAATCGCCTTCTGCGACTCTGGCTACTTCATCTAGCCGAGTCAATAAAATCTTGTGGTCTACTGTGTCGAAGGCTGCGCTTAGGTCCAACAGCACCAGAAGACAAGATTCTCCTTCGTCTGCGGCCTCGAGAGAGTCGTCCCATATTTTGAGCAATGCGGTTTCCGTCCCGTGTCCAGGCCGGAATCCCGATTGAAATGGATCAAGTAGGTTGTGGGTATCTAGATGCTGTTGCAGCTGTTGTACCACTACATTTTCCATTACCTTTGAGAGTACATTTAGGCCTGTTATTGGACGACGGTGGAGTGGGTCCTTGGCGTCCAGGTTGGGTTTCTTCAAGATGGGTCAAATTATACCCTCCTTCAACTGGGAGGGCACTATGCCTTCCCTGAAAGATTGGGTGATAAGCTGCGTGATAGGAGGTGCCAGGATGTCGGAGCATTCCTTCAGCAGTTTAGTGGGGATGATATAATTCGGCGTGGTGCTGTTACGCAAAGTACCGATGATATTTTTAGTGGCATGGATAGAGATAGGTTCCAGCGTGAACTTACCTGGTTGTGGTGAATTACTGCAGGTGTTGTGTAAATAATTACGGGAAGGGTTGAGGGGGGAATTATTTTGCTGAATGCTTTGTCGGATTCCCTCGATTTTATTAATGAAGTAATCCGACAATTCATTGCAAAATTCTTGTGAGTCCGAATTGGGATCCTGGATTCATGATTGACCAGCTTGAAGAGTTCACGTGGGTGATTAAGGGCGCTGTTGATAGCCTCAGAAAAATAGTTTTTCTTGGCTTTGAAGACTTCTGTCACGTACCTGATGGGAGACTGAAATGACGAGGTCGGCCTTTCTTGTATCTCCAGCCCTGGTACCGCTGGAGATGGAACAGAGGACACCAAGGGACTGGAGGAACACGAGTGCCTGTGGGTAAGGACTCCGACAGCAGGGCGCTGGGGTTCCTAAGAGATGTAGTTCCTGAGGGTCTTGCAGCGGGACGTTTGCAGGAAATTGCAGGAGCAAGTTGCAGACGTTCAGGGTTGCTGGATCGCAGGCACTAGGAGCCGATGCGGGTCATGCGAGTAGCCGGGTCAAGAGGAAGGTGGGCAGCGAGGTACCAGGCAGCAGGCAGTAGCGGTGTCAGTGGGGAGCCAGAGTCGGGAACCAGTACTCAGAGTACAACAGAATCAGTAGCGGGGTCAGAGCAAGCCGGGTTCAGCAACAGGAGATCATCAAGACAAGAGCAGGATTCAGGTAACAGGGTACACGCTGAAGATCAGTCAGCAATGGGTCTAGGTCAGAGCACTTCCTTAAATAGGAAGTGAGTGCCAATTGGCGCTAGGGGCGCGCACATGCGCATTGGTGCGCCTAAGTATTTCAGGGCGCCCATGTGGGCGCGCATGCGCCGGAGGGCGCCTGGGACAGACGGTTACAGTTCTCTTACAACTTCTTTGTGGTATTTTCTTGTTGTTGCTTTGTAGACGATGAGGTTCTTATCTGAAGAGCTTCTTTTCCAGGCGGCTTCCGCCCTTCTGCGCTCTTGCTTCAGTAACACCAGTTGGTTGTTGAACCAGCTGGAGTTATTTTTCCGGATGCGGGTTTTGCGTTTCGGCGCTAATAAGTCAGCTGACTGTAATAGGGCTGTGTTTATGGTATCCAGTGTTTCTTCAGCCGTTTGATGCGGCTGAATTGTATTTATTATTTTCCTTAACGTGGTTTTGAAGAGTTCCGAGTGGAGCTTCTTCTGACATCTAGTCCAGTGTGTTGTCACTGGATTTGATGTTTTTGTTAAGGGTGGGAAATCGGAAATAATGAATTTAATTGCATAGTGATCTATCCATGGCAACGGTTCATTTTCCAAGATTTTTATTTCCAGATCTTGTCTGAAAATAAGATCGAGTGTGTGACCTGAACCATGTGTGGGCCCACATACTAGTTGTTGTAGCCCTAATCCTTCGAAGTGATCAATGCAGGCGTCGGCAATGGGGTCTTGCGGGGAGTTGGCCCAGAGGTTGAAGTCCCCGAGCAGCAAAAGGTGTTTGCTGTTAAGGGTATAGGTGATGATAAAGTCCTTCAATGATGGGAGAAGCTGCGATTTTGGGCCAGGTGGCCTATAGCAGAGTAGAATCTGGACGGTCTCCTGGGAGTTTGTTTGTAGTTGCAGGGTAAGGGTTTCCATGAATGGAAGAGGGTTTTGAAGGACTGGTTTAGTGATCGCAAGATGAGTCTTATGGATCACCGCCAGTCCTCCTCCTCTTTGCCCTATTCTGTTTTCAGTTATAATACAATAGTTTTCTGGCACCAGTTCTCCTAGAATGGTGTTGCAGTCAGCTGTGAGCCAGCTCTCTGCAATAAAGTGGCTAAATTGTATTGTAGAATGAAATCATGGATTTCCAGTCAGTGTTTTACTGCCGATCTTGTGTTGATCAAAGCACATGATATATGCTTAGGCTGGGGTAAATGGCTGAGATTTTTGATAGTCGATCGTCGATCGATTTTCAAAAGTCACTCAGTTCTTAGGGCTTTTTTAGTGATGGCTGGTAGTATTACGGCAAATTGCCTTAGATCCCCAATGGTTTCTGCAGAATATTGCAGATTAACCATAGTCGCCAAACACCAGGGGGAGGAGGGAGGGGAGGATTTTCAAGGATTAACTTAATCCTCGATTCTGGCTTGGTCCAGAGGAAGGCAAAAAAAACCCTGGCCATGCTACGCCAATATGCTACGACAGGGAAAAAAAATCCTTCCTGACCCCTTGAGAGGCGATCGGGCGAACCCTGGATCATGTTCAAATGGTATTGAGAAAGGGGGAGTGGGGCTTGGGTGTTGCAAGATGGCCACCACTCCGGCTGCAAAGAGCCAAGGTGGTGACCTCGAGGGGGGGCAGGGGGGGATTGCCAACTGGTAGTTATTAAGTCAGGAGAGGGTGGTGGGTGACCCAATTACAAGGGGGTAGCAGGCTGGTATCTGGAGGGGAGGTGCGGGGGGCCACTCGGTCGCGGCTATGAGTGGGGGGTGGAGGGGGCCTTACCTATCTACATCCCGTGGGCCACACATCCTACTCCTAGGAAGCGTGCACCGGTAGCTGCCGGGATGCAGTTCTAGCCCTAGGGAAGAGGGGGGTCCTGCTGGTGTCCGGGGGGGATTGATGTGCAGCTGGCAGGTCGCAGAGATGAAGCGGGGGGGTGGATGGGGGCCCTACCTATCTACATCCCGTGGGCCACACGTCCTACTCCTAAGAAGCGTGCGCCGGTAGCTGCCGGGATGCAGTTCTAGCCCTAGGGAAGTGGGGGGTCCTGCTGGTGTCCAGGTGGATTGCTGTGCAGCTGGCAGGTGAATGGTGTATCGGGGGGGCCGCCAAGCCGGGGAAATACCGAGCCACCGCCAGGGGCTACGCGGCTGGATTCTGTGAGGAGGCGGCTCGGGGGTAGCTGGTGGTGGCTGGAGGGTTCTGCTGGTGTCCAGGGGGGGGTTGATGTGGTGCTGGCAGGAGAATGGCGCGCGCGCCGCTAGGCCGCGGGTAAAGCCGTGGCCTTTCCTAAGTGCGGCGGCCGCAAATGATTCCAGAGGTGGCGCGAGGGCCTCCGCCGCGCCTTATCCTGAAAAGGACGGCCGCCAACGGAGCTTGGGGAGGTGGGAGAGCCCTGTGGATTAGGGGCTTACCTTGCTGAGAGCAGAGAGCGGCGGATCCGGGGGGACCAGGGGGAGAACCGGAGAGAGCGATAACCGATATCCATTCATTATGGAGAAAGTAATACAAAATCATGACTCAAAAAAGCACATCAGAGGGCAATAGAAAACACTAGTAATTATTTACTATATGGCAGTAAGAAAGGTAAAAAAGATGGATGAAACTACTAGGATAATAATTAGGTATTCTAACCAACACACAAAAATACGAAATGTCATACAGAAGTATTGGCATCTACTATCCATAGAACCTAATGTGGGTAGATTTATATCTAAAAATGTCATCACATAACCTTTAGATGTGCCACCTCGATCAAAGATCATATCATTCTAAGTGAATTTAAAGGGGAGGGAAGACGTGATCCCTGTAAACTCAAAGGGACATATACATGTGAAGGCTGCAATTATTGCAGATATATATGCGTGGGTCCCTCATGCAATTTGCCCAATTGTCAAAATTGTCAACTTTAAAAAATATGGTGTGGTCTATTTATTGTTATGTGACTGTGGCTATTTTTATGTGGGCAAGAAGGTTGAATTCCATACCAGGATATCCAAACATGTCTAGTGTATGAAGGGATGCAATCCTAATCAACCCTGCATAACGGCCAATTTTCCAAGATTCAATTCTTGGCCCTCCATAGAGTACATCTCAACCCGAGAACAGGGGATTGGAACAAACTCCTCCTTCAGAAAGATCTTAAATGGATCTATCTCCTTAAGGCAACATGTTTCCAAGGCCTCAATGAGGCAGTCAATTATGAACCCTTTTTAGAGGGATTTACCTCTGGGGGTATGGAAAAATAATTGGATACCTTGGAATTCAGCCTCTGTCCTTTCTGCCAACTTTCCCTCTTTATTCTGTTCTATATATGGACGTACACCATTATATGCTCTTACTATGTATTTATTTCTCAATATATAATACATGTATGTTTTATGCCCCCAGATGTAGACTTTGTATTCGATCGTGCAGTGCACCACAGTTCCCATGCTTCTACTAGTTGACCATACCAACCTTCTATCCCCCTCCCCCTTACTCTGGTTCCTCTCTTTCTCTTTTTTTCATCCATTGCTCTGTTCTCATTCTAGGTCTCATTTGGGCGGGCCCAGTCTTGTGTATGTCTGGCCCCCGGTTAGGGGGTCGCTGACATCCTCTGTCTACCAAAGGACCTCTGGCCAATCAGCATTCCATATGCTGGTCCTCAACGATGTGGATGCTTAAAGGGGTGGTTCCCCTAAAAAATAAACTTTTAACATTGCATTTCTCCTCTTAATCACATCTAGAATCGGCTGGTATTTTAAAAAAAATCCGTCCGTGCATACCATTTTCGTCATGTAGTCTCACTGACGCTTCCGGGTCTGACGGTCGGGGTAGGGCGTCCCTACTTGATTGACAGGCATCCGATCGACGCATACAGCGCGTCACAAGATTCCGAAAGAAGCCGAACGTTGGTGCGCATGCGCCGTATAGAGCCGCACCAACGTTCGGCTTCTTTCGGCATCTCGTGATGCGCTGTATGCGTCGATCGGATGCCTGTCCCCAACCATCATACCGGAAGCCGCGGTGAGACTACATGATGAAAATGGTATGTACAAACGGATATTTTTTTAAATACCAGCCGATTCTAGATGTGATTAAGAGGAGAAATGCAATGTTAAAAGTTTATTTTTAGGGGAACCACCCCTTTAACCACTTGACTACTGGGCACTTAAACCCACTTAATAACCAGACCAATTTTCAGCTTTCGGTGCTCTCACATTTTGAATGACAATAACTCAGTTATACAACACTATAACCAAATGAAATTTTTGTCCTTTTTTTCCCACAAATAGAGCTTTCTTTTGGTGGTATTTTATCACCTCTGCGGTTTTTATTTTTTTCACTATAAATGAAAAAAGAACGAAAATTTTGTAAAAAAATGAATTTTTCTTCATTTCTATTATAACATTTTGCAAAAAAGTAATTTTTCTTCATAAACTTGGCCTAAAATGTATACTGCTACATATCTTTGGTAACAAAACAAAAAAAATGTAGATATTATTTAGTCTGGGTGAAAGTTATAGGGTCTAAAAGCTATGGTACCAATTACTGAAAATTGATCAATTTGATCACATCTGATGTACTGACATCCTCTCTCATTTCTTGAGACCCTAACATGCCAGAAAAGTACAAATACCCCCCAAATGACCCCTTTTTGGAAAGAAGACATTCCAAGGTATTTAGAAAGAGGCATTGTGAGTTTTTTGAAGTTGTAATTTTTCCCACAATTCTTTGCAAAATCAAGATTTTTTTCATTTTTATTTTCTTTCCACAACATTTTCATATTAGCGGGTTATTTCTCACACACAGCATATGCATACCACAAATTACACCCCAAAACACATTCTGCTATTCCTCCCGAGTATGGCGATACCACATGTGTGAGACTTTTACACAGCATGGCCACATACAGAGGCCCAACATGCAGGGAACGCCATCAGGCGTTCTGGAACACCCAGACCAATTCTAACATTTCTCTCCTACATGTAAAAATCAACACTTATTTGCTAGAAAATTACATAGAACCCCAAAACATTATATATGCTTTTTTAGCAAAAACCCTAGAGAATACAATGGCGGTTTTTGCAACTTTTTATCGCGCATGGTATTTGCACAGCAATTTTTCGAACACATTTTTTTTGGAAATAAAACAGTTTTGTGCTTTTAAAAAAACAAAACATTAAATTTAGCCCAATGTTTTTGCATAATATGAAAGATGAAGTTACGCCGAGTAAATAGATACCCAACATGTCACCCTTCAATATTGCACACGCTCGTGGAATGGCGCCAAACTTTGCGACTTAAAAATCCCCATAGGTGACGCTTTAAATATTTTTACTGGTTACATCATTTTAGTTGGAGAAGAGGTCTAGGGCCAAAATTATTGCTCTCGCTCTAACGTTGGCAGCGATACCTCACATGTGTGGTTTGAACACCGTTTTCATATGTGGGCGGGACTTGCGTATGCGTTCGCTTCTGCATGCGAGCTCACGGGGACAGGGGCGCTGTATGCCCAGAGTATTGCATAGTATGCCCAGAGTATTGCAGAGTATGCCCAGAGTATTGCAGAGTATGCCCAGAGTATTGCAGAGTATGCCCAGAGTATTGCAGAGTATGCCCAGAGTATGCCCAGAGTATGCCCAGAGTATTGCAGAGTATTGCAGAGTATGCCCAGAGTATGCCCAGAGTATTGCAGAGTATGCCCAGAGTATTGCAGAGTATGCCCAGAGTATTGCAGAGTATGCCCAGTATTGCAGAGTATGCCCAGAGTATTGCAGAGTATTGCAGAGTATGCCCAGAGTATTGCAGAGTATGCCCAGAGTATGCCCAGAGTATGCCCAGAGTATTGCAGAGTATGCCCAGAGTATGCCCAGAGTATGCCCAGAGTATTGCAGAGTATGCCCAGAGTATTGCCCCCCAGAGTGTTGCCCCCCAGAGTATTGCCCCCCATTGCAGAGTATTGCAGCAGGGATGGTTGAGCAGGGAGGGATGGATGGATGGATCTGTGACTACATTTGTCACAGATCCAGCCCGCAGCACTGGCGCTGCCATCCGCTCCCTCCCCTCTCCTCTCACACTGTACCGATCGGTACAGAGAGAGGAGGGAGGAACCGGCGTCATCAAATGACGCCGGTCTGTTTACATCTGATCGCGCCGTCATTGGACGGCGCGATCACGTGGTAAACCGCCGCTATCAGCGGCGATTTACCGTGATCCGTGACCCGCCGTATGCCCAGAGTATTGCAGAGTATGCCCAGAGTATTGCAGAGTATGCCCAGAGTATGCCCAGAGTATTGCAGAGTATGCCCAGAGTATTGCAGAGTATGCCCAGAGTATGCCCAGAGTATGCCCAGAGTATTGCAGAGTATTGCAGAGTATGCCCAGAGTATGCCCAGAGTATTGCAGAGTATGCCCAGAGTATTGCAGAGTATGCCCAGAGTATTGCAGAGTATGCCCAGAGTATTGCAGAGTATGCCCAGTATTGCAGAGTATGCCCAGAGTATTGCAGAGTATTGCAGAGTATGCCCAGAGTATTGCAGAGTATTGCAGAGTATACACAGAGTATTGCAGAGTATGCCCAGAGTATGCCCAGAGTATGCCCAGAGTATTGCAGAGTATGCCCAGAGTATGCCCAGAGTATGCCCAGAGTATTGCAGAGTATGCCCAGAGTATTGCCCCCCAGAGTGTTGCCCCCCAGAGTATTGCCCCCCATTGCAGAGTATTGCAGCAGGGATGGCTGAGCAGGGAGGGATGGATGGATGGATCTGTGACTACATTTGTCACAGATCCAGCCCGCAGCACTGGCGCTGCCATCCGCTCCCTCCCCTCTCCTCTCACACTGTACCGATCGGTACAGAGAGAGGAGGGAGGAACCGGCGTCATCAAATGACGCCGGTCTGTTTACATCTGATCGCGCCGTCATTGGACGGCGCGATCACGTGGTAAACCACCGCTATCAGCGGCGATTTACCGTGACCATCGGTCACGGACATTCCCGTGTGCGCGCCCCAGGGGGCGCGCGGGAGCGCGACTCTGGAATCACGTTATATAACGTGATCCCAGAGTTAAGCAACCACCTTGCCGCCGTTATTTTTTGGCAGGTGGTTGCTAAGTGGTTAAGGAGCTCAGCATCTTTCCCTTCCAACTCCCTCATCCAGCCACGTCACCATGTAGGCCGGCGCCCTCACATCTCATAACGAAGGTGCCATACACCTAGGTCCATGTAACCACCCTCCTACATTCTCCCCTTGGTTTGCTGGTTGGCAAGTACGGACCCACGCTCGCGTGTCGGCAGGAAAGCAATGCATGACATCACTCTGCCTGCAACACAATCTTGGTTGTGGGCATTGGTTGATGCTTTGCGCCGCACATCCGGGGGACCTTCCACTATGAATCCAGAAATCTCCTTGCTTCCACACTTTGAGTCCATTATCCACCTCTTGGTGGAGGTCTCTTCCACCTGGTAGCAGCCATATACAGTGCCTTAAAAAAGTATTCATACCCCTTGAAATGTTCCACATTTTTTCATGTTATGACCAAGAACGTAAATGTATTTTATTGGGATTTTATGTGATGAACCAACCCAAAGTGGTACATAATTGTGAAGAGGAGGGAAACTGCTAAATGTTTTTCATTCTTTTTTTTTTTTCAAATATCTCACATTTATTTGTATTCAGCCCCCTTTACTCTGATACCCCTTACTAGAATCTAGTGGAATCGTATGCCTTCAGAAGTCACCTAATTAGTAAATAGAGTCCACCTGTGTGTAATTGAATCTCATTATAAATACAGCTGTGCTGTGAAGCTCCCATAGATTTGTTAGAGAACCTTTGTGAACAAACAGCATCATGAAGGCCAAGGAATACACTAGACAGGTCAGGGATAAAGTTGTGGAGAAGTTTAACCACTTAAGACCCGGACCTTTAGGCAGACCCGGACCTGGCAAGTTTTTTCGATTCGGCACTGCGTCGCTTTAACTGACAATTGCACAGCCGTGCGACGTGGCTCTCAAACAAAATTGGCGTCCTTTTTTTCCCACAAATAGAGCTTTCTTTTGGTGGTATTTGATCACCTCTGCGGTTTTTATTTTTTGCGCTATAAACAAAAATATTTTTAACTTTTTGCTATAATAAATATCCTCCAACAATATATATATATATAAAAAAAAAAAAAATTCCCTCAGTTTAGGCGATACGTATTCTTCTACCTATTTTTGGTAAAAAAATTGCAATAAGCGTTTATCGTTTGGTTTGCGCAAAATTTATAACTTTTACAAAATAGCGGATAGTTTTATTGAATTTTTATTCATTTTTTTTTACTACTAATGGCGGCGATCAGTGATTTTTTTCATGACTGCAACATTATGGCGGACACTTCGGACAATTTTGACACATTTTTGGGACCATTCTCATTTTCACAGCAAAAAATGCATTAAAAATGCATTGTTTACTGTGAAAATGACAACTGCAGGTTAGGGTTTACCACAAGGGGGCGCTAAAGGGGTTAAGTGTGACCTCATCTGTGTTTCTAACTGTAGGGGGGTGTGGCTGTAGGTGTAACGTCATTGATTTTCCTTCCCTATATAAGGGAACACACGATCAATGACGGCACCACAGTGAAGAACTGGGAAGATGTGTTTACACACAGCTCTCCCAGTTCTTCAGCTCCGGGGACCGATCGCGGGACTCCAGCGGCGATCGGGTCCGCAGGTCCCGTGGCCGCGGTCACGGAGCTTCCGAACAGGTTGCGTGCACGCGCCGGCAGCGCACACGTGCGACCCCGTGGCTGGGCTTAAAGGGCCATGTACAGGTACGTGGATGTGCCCAGCCATGCCATTCTGCCGAAGTATATCGGCGTGAAGGGGTCCTTAAGTGGTTAAAGCAGGGTTAGGTTATAAAAAAATATCCCAAGCTTTGAACATTTAACAGAGTACTGTTCAATCCAGTATGGCACAACTGCAAACCTACCAAGACATGGCCATCCACCTAAACCGACAATCTGTCCACAGGACAACTATTAGTCGTGCACTCCACAAATCTGGCTTTTATGGAAGAGTGGCAAGAAGAAAGCTACTGTTTAAAGGAAGCCACAAAAAGTCCCATGTATAAAAAGGTGCTCTGGTCAGATGAGACCAAATTTTTTACTTTTTAGTCAAAAAGCAAAACGCTATGTGTGATGGAAAACTGACACTGCACATCACTCTAAACACACCATCCCCACTGTGACAGTGGTAGCATCATGTTGTGGGAATGCTTTTTTCTTCAGCAGGTACAGGGAAGCTGGTCAGAGTTGATGAGAAGGTGAATGGAGTCAAATACAGGGCAATCTTAAAAGAAAATCCAGCCGATGAGTACGGTCCGTAGGACCGTTTTCATCGGTTAACCGATGAAGCTGACTGATGGTCTGATGTGCCTACACACCATCGGTTTAAAAACCGATCGTGTTAGAACGCAGTGACGTTTAAGTGTTTTAACACAACGACATGCTAAAAAAAAGTTCAATGCTTCCAAGCATGCGTTGACTTGATTCTGAGCATGCGCGGGCTTTTAACCGATGCTTTTGCATACTAACGAACGGTTTTGACCCATCGGTCAGGCGTCCATCGGTCAAATTTTAAAGCAAGTTCTCTTTTCTTTGACCGAAGGATAACTGACCGTTGGGGCCCACACACGATCGGTTTTGACCGATGAAACGGTCCTTTAGTCCGTTTTCATCGGTTTTGACCGATCGTGTGTACGCGGCCTTAGAGTCTGCAAAAGACTTGAGACCGGGGCATAGGTTTGCCTTCCAGGAAGACAACAAGCCTAAACATACAGCCAGAGCTACATTGGAATGGTTTAGAGCAAAGCATATTCATGTGTTAGGCCGCGTACACACGACCGAATTTGTCCGCTGAAACTGGTCCGTCAGACCGTTTCAGCAGACATCTCCGATCGTGTGTACGGGCTAGCGGACATGTTTGGCCAGCGGACAAATTTTAAAACATGCTTTAAAATTTGTCCGCCGGAGACATTGCCGTCGGATATGTCCGCTGGTGAGTACACTCACCAGCGAACATATCTTCCCGCACATGCGTCGATGGATTCGACGCATGCGCGGAAGTATTTTTCTTCCTGGTTCGGTGACGTGGCGGCGTCAACGTCACCGACACGTCACCGCGCTGTCTGCCAGCGGGGATTTTGATCCGATGGTGTGTACACACCGCCGGACGAAAATCCCGAGGAGACATGTCCGATGAAAACGGTCCGCGGACCGTTTCCATCGGACATGTTTCTCCGTGTGTACGCGGCCTTAGAATGGCCCAGTCAATGTCCAGACCTAAATCCAACTGAGAATCTGTGGCAAGACTAAAAAATTGTTGTTCATAGACGCTCTCAATCCAATCTGAAAGAGTTTGAGCTACTTTGCAAAGAAGAATGGGCAAAAAATTCACTCTATAGATGAGCAAAGCTGGTAGAGACATACCGAAAAAGACTTTCAGCTGTAATTGCAGTGAAAGGTGGTTCTACAAAGTTTTGACACAGGGGGCCTGAATATAAATGCACGCCACACTTTTCACATATTTATTTGTAAAAAATTTGGAGAACCATTTATAATTTTCCTTTCACTTCACAATTATGTCTCACTTTGTGTTGATCTTTCACATAAAATCCCAATAAAAAACACATTTACATTTTTAGTTGTAATATTACAAAATGTGGAAAATTTCAAGGCACTGTAAATGTAGGGGCTTTGTTGTACCTTTCTTTGGCTACTGGTGTTTTCACACACTCAGGCCCTGTACACACGAGGAGACATGACCGATGAGACAGGTCCAACGGATCGTTTTCATCGGACATGTCTCCAGGGATATTTTGGTCTGATGTGTGTACACACCATCAGACCAAAATCCCCGCGGACAGAGAACACAGTGACGTAAAAGACACCGACGTGCTCAAACAAGGAAGTTCAATTTGACGCATGCGCGGGATTTCGTCCGATGGTTGGGCGTACTAACCATCGGACATGTCTGACGGACAGGTTTCCAGCGGACAAGTTTCTGAGCATGCTTAGAAACTTTTGTTCGCTGGAAACCTGTCCGCTAGGCCGTACACATGATCGAACATGTCCGGGAAACTGGTCTGCGGACCAGTTTCAGCGGACATGTCTTCTCGTGTGTACGCGGCCTCAGATGCAGCGCTTGGCAACAAAAACACATACAGGTGTGTCTCCCTGCCATTTTCCTTTAATCCCAGGTGCACTATATATATGTGGCATGTATGGCCACTATATTAGTGATACTGATCCATTTGTTCACTCTTTATATCCCTAGATTGTAAAAGACATGCTGCTCTTTCAGGACCAGGATATCACTAGGCTGTTTTACAGTTCCATATGCACTTCTTTGTTTAAATTGGGATTTGGACTTTTTTAGGTTGTCGGTTATATATCTCTCATTGGCATTTGCTGGTGCAATGTTAATGAAAGGTCATAGTATATAGATGTAATGATCCAATTCATACCCATTTCATACTTTCCTTTTTTCCATTAGGGACTTCCAGGCAGGGTTCAACCGATCATTATCTGGCCCTCTAAATAAACCATTAGTTAGAGGCTATCATCTAAATTCTAATTGGGACTCCCCATCTTCATTTACTACATCCTGAGTAGGTGTATATGTGGAAGAACAATAGACCACTCTTATTATCTTCCACCCAGTTTTTATGTGCTAACTGTCTACGAGTTATGGATTCTTGGGCATTGCATTACATCAAACTGCTTCACTCATTTTCAATTTTTCTATTTTTCAATTTCTATTTGTTTTATTTTATTGATATTAAACTGAAAAATGCACTATTCATGAGAAAGGAGTCAAGGGTACTCCGAAACGTTGGAACTGTCTATGCAGACCCCCATTCAATTCTAAACTATATTGATCTCATGCCATGAGGCACATGGTTCAGTTTTGTTATTCCATTGTGTGTTCAATCTTACTATTTCATTATTGATGGCTCAGCACTTTTAGTTTAATTTGTCTTTATGCATTTTTGTCTTATAGGTATTTTTGATACTATTAAAATTCAATCGACACTATTTTGCTACACACCTGTGCCTTTAAACGCCCATTTTTAGGGGGAACAATGTTTTAACATTTTTAACCAATTTAACCTGGTTGAGCACAGTGAAAAAGGCATCTGCCCGGGTCTCCTACCCGCAGCGGGTCGCAGGTGCGGCACCCACCTTCAGGGTGCGCGCACGCCACAGGGCCACCACTATGGCCTACCTGGCCGGGGCCTACACTACGCGGAGCTATGAACTTTGGGCCTCATTGCTCAAGGCAATTGATGCTGTCAGGGACCCCAGTAACTTACTGGGTTCCCCCTTCTATTGAGAAGATCCCAAGCTGGGTGCTGTTCGATGGGGGATTGGTCTGAGGAGAACCCGGAGGCAGGTGATCCAACAGGGCTTGAATGAACCACCGGGGATCTGGTTACCAGACGCTGACAGAACATAGTCAGTCTGTCAGCTGGTGACCTCTACTAAAAGACCTACTGGGAGGATTTGCTCTACAACTCTATTTTGCTAACATTGGGCCTGTGAGAGAGGTTTCCATCTTAAAATCCTAATTTGGTTAGAGGCAAGTCGGTGGCAGAGACTTATTCCTTCCCAGAAGCTTTAAGTGACACTTCAGCTGCCAGGCCTGTGAGAGGAGTCTGTCCTGGGGCACTTCACCCGCTCTGGCTAGAGTGGCGACGTGATCAATACTACTGTTGAAGGCAGGACTGCTTTCCTTATCTAAAGCCTGATGCTGCAAGGTTCATCTTCTTTCTTTCATCAACCTATCCTGTCTACCTCAAGTTGATGTTGGTCGTGTTTGACCGAAAATAAAGCACTTAGAAAACGTCAACCCTTGGCTTGGACATTCCGTTACTGCTCTCACAGGTTGCTACCATGAACTTCCCTAGACACATAAAAGGTAACTTAAGCCGAACCTGAGGGGGTAGCGCTACACACAAGAGGAGTGCAAATATTTTATTTTGATGGCTTTTAATATGCCACAAATATTCAGCAAGGATAAATACAAGATAAATCCAGCTTTAAGATATTATGCCCATCATAGAACACTTTACCTCACCACCTTTATGACCACAGATGTCTGTTCCTGCATAGTTCTATGCAACTGATATAAAATACCTAGACATTAGCATGCAATGAAATATTAATTCCTTACTTTGTCATCCTTGTAAGCTTACATAAGAAGGAATGTGATAAGAATAGTGTAAAAGTATTTTCCGCAAATCCAGATTTTAGCATGCTTCTTTCACATCAAACATTTTGTCAAGGGGGATTTATTTGTATTTTAAGATGTATATAAAGAGGTACATGGACAATAAAAAAGGCAAGATGTTAATTTCTATTTAAGAAATTCACAATAAAATAACATTTTGTTTTTCCAATATAGAACTGCTAGAAGGTTGTCAAGTTTTCCACCCTTGGTTAGTTTTTATCTAAATGCTTTTAAATTGGCTTGTTTTTCCCCCATCTGTGGATGACTTTGTGGTTATAGTTACTGTACAATTATATCTATGTGTAGACAGAGTAGTGGCTAGAGATTAGAAAACCATTATAAATCTGATGGGTCCTTGACCTGTGAATTGGGGTGTAAACTGGGGCACTCTGGAGCACATTCATTCAAATTTGTTTACTTATCGCATTATTAAAAGATATCAACTAGTGTAGTATTTCCCAGATAATATTTAGTTGGATACCACTATCATGAACTTTTCTTTTTTAGGCTGGGTTCACACTATACTACACGACAGTAGTACGACTTTCATCCTACTTTGCTCTGCGTCATCGGTCCTACATTGGTCCTACATCGGTCCTACATCCATCCAACTTTCATGAACAGGATACTACTTTGATCCGACTTTGTGATAGTCTGACTTGTTCTTTGACCAATCAAAACAATCCCAGAGTGAAGCCCTGTACACACGGCCGAGGTTCTCGGCAGAAACCAGCGAGAACCTCGCTGGCATCCTGATTCTGCCGAGAACCTCGGCCGTGTGTACGGATTCGGCGAGCATCCCGTCGGGAATGCCGTTGAGCCGAAATAAAGAGCAGGTTCTCTATTTGCTCGACGGCCCATCGGGATGAATGGCTGGTCGCCTTTCCCGACGGGCTGGTCGCCGAATCTGACGGCCAGGCGAGAACCTTGACGGGCGGAACGATGTGTTCCGCCCGTCGAGGTTCTCTGCCGTGTGTAGGCGGCCTGAGATCAATTCCTTTTTGCTGTAATAACAATGTTGGGTGTCAAAACTCGGATGTTAAGGACAAGGGTCCTACTTTGATCAAACTTCAGTGATATTCAATAGGCTGAAGTAGGATCAAAGTCAGACCAAAGTAGTACAGGGAGCATTTTCAAAGTCGGACCGACTTGTGTTGGACCAGTTAAGACGACTCCTATAGGGAAACATTGATTTTCACACGTCATGCGACATGAGCTCCCAATGTCGGAGCGTTTGTCGGACCAGTGTGAACCCGGCCTCAAAGATGGAAGAGGCTTGAGATGAGATACTAGCAGTATTCCTGTCTGCAAGAAAACATGTGTTGTAGCAAGAGTCCTGGGATTTCAGAGAAATAGGGAGACAATAAGCAGTAGGCCGCAGTACTGAATGGGCTAGGAAGTCTGTGTCTTAGTGTGGCAAACTGTGATGCATAGGTATAGTAAACTGAAACAACTGGAAACAACAGTCACTTGTAGCTTGTGATGGTTTGGGTTATGGAAACTTTTCTCCCACTCTGTAGTCTTGGCAAAGCAAAGGAAGGTCTATAAGTTGGGGGCCCCCTTGTTCTCTTGGTCCCTCTGTAGTAGAAGCAATGCCGATACCACGATGAGACTTCCTGCAGGGTCGTCTCTCCTGCCTCTCAGCGATGGCAGCGATCTGTAATCCCTATTTCATGCTCTACAATGTGACCCAAGGAGGCCTGCCATCTCACACATCCTGTAAGGCCTCTGCGGACAACTTGGAATTTAGACTATAAGTTTGGATCCCAGCTTAGAGGCCTCTCAGGTCACAACCACCAACCACTCTCAAGATAACTAAGAGCTGGGGTTAGATCATCACAACCTCCGGTGGGAACAAAACAATGTTAAACTTAGCTTATTTAGTCATAAGCTTAGTAGCTCTAAACTAAAGTAAAAGTCTCTACAGAGAATGAATGGCTGAGCTGCTAGACAAGGTAATGATGCAGGATTAACTATGAGCACAAGACTAGGGGTTAATCCTAGTATCAATGGTAAGGCAGACAGGCATAATATAAGACAGATCTCCCGGAGATGTTTATGTGATAATTAAGAAGTATTTCACAGTCCTTCTGAGCAGAGCAGTTGTTATAAACAGTACGTTTGTTTTCCAAACTAAGAAGGTACTTGCGGTTTGGCTGATGGTGCGGATGAATCCTTCCAGTTGACTGTTACTGTAATAAACCAATGTCCTCTAATGCAGATGGAGGCTGTTACTTGAGTCCCAACTTGGTGGAAGTTTGCAGGATAGCTGGAGGTTCTGATAGGGCTGGATCTGAGGTTCAGGCAGGGTTGGAGTCCTCTGGTGTACAGAGCCAAGATGCCTGAGGTACCTAGCAGGGCTTCCAGGGGTCCTAGGTGGCGGCAGGGGTCCAACAGGAATAACCGAACACCCTGCCGCCGAACCTTAGGAAGTTAAATAGCCCGGTTAGGAAGGGAAGGAGACAGAGCACGCTGGGACGCACTTCCGCGTTCCAGCGTGGAGCGCAGACGTCCGCGCACCGGAAGTGACGCGGTCAAGTCACGGAATGGAGCGCAGCTGTTAGGAAAAGATACAGCTGCGCTCGATCTAAAAATCGTAACGGTCATGGCATTACACATCCTCACCCTCTCACAGGCTTCTACCCCAGGCTTTCGATTCTATAGGCTCCTGCCCCTTTGCCAGCTCTTCTGGGAAATGTAGACTGCATTCAGCTTGTCCAGGTACAGGAGTCCTGTTATCAGCACACAAGTTCAACAATTCTTTGCTTGGCTATATTTAAAGCGGAGGTCCACACAAAAAGTGAACCTCCGCTTTTCGGGAACCCTCCCCCCCTCCGGTGTCACATTTGGCACCTTTCAAGTTGGAGGGGGGTGCAGATACCTGTATAATACAGGTATTTGCACCCACTTCCAGGCATAGACTCCCATGGAAGTCACGCCCCTCCCCATCCCCGCTTTCTTCTGGGTAACACATTGGTCTCAGGAGACCAGTAAGGAGCAGGGGACCAGTTCCAAGGAAAAAACATTATCACCAATAAAAAACAACCGGTGGTAAAGGACTATAAAATATAAAATTGTGAGAGACAATTGTGGTTAAAAGATGTAAGCCTTAGATCAGATTTTCCACTAAAGGCCTGTGGGGTCCTAAAATCTGATCCATCTTGATGTTTCCAGATCAAATCAAGATGCATCAAGATCCTTGTGGATAGGTTTCCTCATCTGTAGTATTCACATTCCCATGCTATAAACCATACTTAGTGAACAACCCCCTAATTATATCCTCTGGAGTCCCTGCCAGCAATCAGTAACAGAAGAGGAGATCAGTAATAGAAAAGGAGATTGGATCTGAATACGGAGAAAGCATACAGGAGCTTCCAAACAGTAAAATAAAGTTTGACCTATTTTTCACTGCCACATTTACCAGATGTCTGCATTTCACTTTTTTCCCCCTGTTAATATTTGTCCGCCTTCTGTACATCTCCGTTTCTTTCCAGCTGTCAATTTACCTGTCCTACCCACCTGCAGCTCTGTGTCCCCTTTTTACTTACTAAGCCTCAAGCTTATGTTAGAATTATTTTACTTTCATTTTAAATTACGCAAATTGAGTTTGACAAAGAATAGAAAATGTCAAAAGCAACATATTTTATAGTTTACTGGAATTTATTGTACGTTCTGTGCTCATCTTCATTAGGCGAGTTTTGGCATTATGTCAGAAAAAATATATACAATGGGCCGGATTCACGAAGGATTTACGTCGGCGTATCAAAAGATACGCCGTCGTAAGTACAAATGTGTGCCATCGCATCTCTGCGCCGATTCACAAAGCTAAATACATCGAAAAGCAATGCTTCAGCCGCCCGACGTAACTTGCCTACGCCCGCATATCGTGGGCGCATTCGGCGTTCCCATTTTAAATATGCAAATGAGTAAGATACGCCGATTCACGAGCGTAGATGCGCCTGGCCGCTTCATATACGCGATTTGCGCAAGGCTTACATCCGGCGTAAAGTTACCCCTCATATAGCAGGCACAGGTAATGCAAAGGTATGGGCCAGGGAACGACGCTGTCGAATTTTACGTTGTGTACGCCATTTACGTAGTATTACGTGAATAGGGCTGTGCGTAGGTTATGCTCACGTCGTAGGCATTGAGCCATCGTATCTTAGGGAGTATATGCAACGTGATTCTGAACATGCGCGCATGCGCCGTTCGATCGGCTATTCATTTGCATGGGGTCACGCTTAATTTAAATAGATCACGCCCACCTCCTTCCTATTTTGAATTAGGTGGGCTTACGCCGGCCAATTTACACTACGCCAACTTATGGAGCAAGTGCTTTGTGAATACTGTATTTGCCTCTCTATGTTACGTCAGCATAGTGTATATGAGATGTGCTACGCCGCCCTACGTGAACCTTGGCCCTTAATTTTTTAAGTGCACTGGTTTGAGACTTTCGTCTTTTGTTATGCTTTGTTTTCTTTAGTTGTGGACAGTGCAGGCATCAAAAAGTCTTGTCAGGTTTATTTCTAAGAGGCCTTTCACGCTGAGGCCGAGGTCGCATTAGTGTTAAAGCGACACTCGTTTTTGCGGCAATTAAGCAATGTTTAAGCGGCGATTTTTGGCTGCTAGCGGGGCGCTTTTAACCCCAAAAATTTGGTTAAAGACTCCCAGGCTTTTTGGAAGGGCTGCCAAGTCATTGCAATGTGCAGGGGTGTTTAGGGAGCACTGTATATAACGCTCCCAAACCACCCCAAAGATTCTGCTTACAGGACTTTTCCGGATGTCCCGCAAGTGCACCACCCGGGTGTGAAAGCACCCATTGTAATGAATGAAAGGCAGTTTTCAGACGCTAAATGCCTCAGTGTGAAAGGGGTCTTACTGTATGTGCCCACCGGGAGATTTCATCCACTTCCTGTTCCAGAGATGCCAGGAATTTGTACAGAAAAACCTCTCCGTACGGATGAGAATGTTCCTCTCTTAGACCCCTTCCACACTAGAGCGGTTTGCAGGTGCTATTGCGCTAAAAATTGCATCTGCAAACCAACCCTAAACAGCTGCTGCTGTTTCTCCAGTGTAAAAGCCAGAGGGCTTTCACACTGAAGCGGTTCCGCTGGCAGGACGGGAAAAAAAGTCCGGCAAGCCACATATTTGGAGCGGTGAAGGAGCAGTGTGTATACCGCTTCTTTACCACTCCCGCCCATTGAAATCAATGGGACAGCATGGCTTTACTGCCGGCAGTGCGCCTCTGCAGAGGCGTATTGCCAGCGGTTTTAAACCTTTCTCTGCCACTAGCGGGGGGTAAATCTGCCCCACTAGCGGCCGAATAGCGCAGCGAAATTAGCAGTAAAGTGTCGCTAAAAATAGCGGCCATTTACTGCCACCGCACCTCCCTTCCCATTGTGAAAGGGGCCTTACACAACTTTTACTGTAATAAATTTCCCCACTGGAAAGTCTCCTTTTACCATCTGTTCTGGTCACAACAGTAAAATGTATTTTCCACTACTTTCTGTCCTGGGGGCAATGGTCACAAATGGTCAACAGAAATAGTAATTCTACCTAGCAGGCACACAGACCAGACACCTCACAAGGGCTTAAATCCCTTTGCCACTCTAGCTACAACTTAAAAAAAAAATACTTTACATACTCACAAAATGTTTTTGATACACTGATTTTAATTTATTTAAACACTAATAATTGCTTTGTAGGAACCAGGTGATGGAGCTAAACAAATCCAGTCCTTTTCTGGGTACCATTTCCTTTAAAGGGACTTTTTTTCTGATATAGGCTTGATACAGTCTTTCCCAATGAATCAATTAAAAAAACCTTTGTTCTCTTACAATTATTCATTGTGCCAATCGCAGCTCCAGCATAAAGGCGGTTTTAATACTGGATTGTAACGCCTAGCCCTAGCAGACAGGCTGAGTGGTCCAATAGAGTAGTCTGAGTCAAATCTATGGTCTAAAGGCAGGCAGAGTTCAGAGAGTAGTCCAAAGTCCAATCTGAGGTCAATAACAAGAAAATCCAAACTGGCTGGCAGGGCAGGGATCAGGCGAAGGCTAGGTCAAGGCACAGGAACAAGGTAGGTAAACAGGGATCTTGAGGCACGTGTCACAAGCATTACACTAAGGGCTTGGCAGGCTTAAAACACTCTTGGACTCTACCAAGTGCCTGTGTCTATGTCAATCACCCATCTGGCCAATGGCTACCGATGCTTCAAAATTCAATCAGGAGAGAGAGTCCCCTGAGAGGCAAGGTTCTTGTGGACATCGCTGAATCGAGAGGGGGCTTAGGTAAGTATTAGGGGGGCTGGTGGGGGGGTTTATAGAGAAGGTTTTTTACCTTCATGAATAAAATGCATTAAGCTAAAAAAAAAATTGCCCTCAGGCTCACAACCACTTTAAGGTGGAGGTTGGCGTTTTATAAACCCTCTGGGGTTACCATTAACTTTTTTTTATTAGAAACTTTAGGAAAGGATTTTTAAATTAAGAAAATATATTTAAAAGAAGGGCAGGAAAGCTTCATATCATCCTATGTTTTCAACCTTCAAGCACCTCCTCTGGGTCTGTAAGGAAACTAAACTATCTGAGCACTAGAAACATTTTTAAAGTGGTTGTAAACCTTATGCCTCGTACACACAAACCGTTTTCCCGTCGGATAAAAAAACAATGGTTTTGCCGAGGGACTTCCTCTCAAGCCTGCCTTGCATACACACAGTGACACAAAAGTCCAGTGAACTTTTGACTGCCAAGGACACGGTGACGTAAAAGACTACGACGCGCCAACAAAATGAAGTTCTATGCTTCCGAGCGTGCATCGAATTGTTTCCAAGCATGCACATTTTTTTCCCCTCGGAAAAGCATACAAACGGTTTTCCCGCTAGGATTTTTCCTGACGGGAAAAGAGAGATCCAGCTGTCTTTTTTTCCGGCAGTTTTCCCATCTGAAAAACTGCGATGGAGCATACATACGGCCAGGATTTCCGAGGAAACGCTCTCATCGCAGTTTTTCCAACGGAAAAACCATTCGCGTGTACGTGGCATTTACGTACGTGTACGTGGCATTTCAATCCACGTTTTACTACAGGAAAGCCAAATGATAAGGCTTACCTGTAGCTCCCCCGGAAACCTATTATACCCACAGTTTAGGCGACATTCCCTGTATCAGCATGTACCCACGTCACCGGCACGTGTGCACTGAAGCAATGGCTCGTCCATGTCGTTGCCTTAGCAAGTGTGCCGTTAATGGCGGCTCCCAAGCACATGCGCGGGAGTTATGTCATCGCTGCTTCAGCCAGTCACAGCACCTGAGCCCGTGATACAAGTAACTCCGGAGACATGTCGCTGGCCTGAGCTGTGTACTGGGACCACTGCGGGGGTTTTGATCTAAGGTAAATATTTCATAATGAGCTAGTATGCTATGAATACTAACTCATTATGCCTTTGTCTTGCAGGTTTTTTTTGGAGCAGGTTCACCCATCCAACCATGTCTCCATGCCTTATTTTGTTGATAAATTACTTTGAAAAACACCCACCTAGCATTTCTATTTGCAGCAATGTTGAGTAATGGCAGATGGTTCTTCTAGTATTTACTTCATTGAATCAATCTGACCTTAGTTCAGGCATGCAGGCACGAGGGTGTGCTTAGCTGAGAAAGCCCATCCTCCCCTCTTCCAGATGAAAGAAAAAAATGCCCATGAAGACTCATGGGATGTTTGACATCATTTTGGCCTAGGCAAGAATCCAGGAAGCAAAAAGAAATGTTAAAACAAATTAATATAATACAACTTCCTATCTATTTACTTTTGATAGCAGTTAATTGAGAACATTTAGTTCTACTTTAAGCAACCATCCTGTGCTGAAGATGTATGTGCTGTTTTGCTATGGAGATGCCAACCTTTACACATGGTGTACAGCAAGGCTGTATCCTGGCCTAGGCCAACATGGTCTGGGCCTAGGGCAGCACTTTGCAGGGGGGCAGCACGGAAAGAATCCCCGCTGGCTTGTGCTACACTGTTAGTGTAGCGCCAGTCTTATGGGGCGGACTGGGCTAAGAGGCAAATTAGTCTGTAAAGTGGACGCACTGCTTCCGGTATGCAGGAGGCCGGCATTCCGCAACTGGGGGGGGGGGGGGGTTGGCGCTGCTTCTAATTTTGACTGTCCTATCATCCTGGACCAGAAACCTTCCTCACTGTGCTATATGTTTTCTGCTGTCTTCTTAGTCTTCTTCATAAAATGATCACACATTTCTTAAAGTTGAACTATAGCCAACACTTGTTATTTTCATTTTGGATAGAGTAAGGGAGGGTTATAGCCCCTGTCAGTTTATTTTTTACCATCCCTGTCCCATTGCAGAGATTTCCCTTCACTTTCTGCCCCATCACCAAACAGGAAGTGAGAGGAAATATATGCAAATTATTGGACTCCGCCCCAGGCCCTCAAAACTAGTGTCCCCACTGGAAGATTTCAGGGCGGGTTTTAAACAGCAAGGAGTGTGGCCTTGACAGGAAGGGGGTGGGTCATTATTAAATTAGGGGGTGCATAAGTTTAGTCAGGCCTAGGGCAACACAAAACCTAAATACGATACTAGTGTACAAGACTGGTATTAGAGTCGGTTCACACTGGGGCGACACGACTTCCAGCACGACTTTCAGAGGCAACTCCAACACGACTTCAGCATGAACCACAGGGCGATCTGGGGGCGATTTACAACACTACTTGAAGTCGTCTCCAGGACAGGAGACTTTCCAGTGGCCAATCAAACAACAATCAGCTCTGGGAGAGGGAGGGAGGGGTTTGCCTGAGAAATGTATGTTATCTTCCTGTATTGTTGCTTCAGTTAAGACAGTGATTAGACTTCTGAGGCGACTTCCATTGAAATCAATGGGTACAAATCGCCTAGAAGTCTGATTAAAGTAGTACAGGAACCTTGACTGGTGTACTACTAGTGTCTTTGCTACTTAAACTAATAACAAACCCCAAAACCTCTTAACCCCCTATATAAACCACGCAACACCTTCTGGATTAAAAGGCCACTAAAGGCCCCTTTATTTAATACCAAAAGGTAAATATTAAAATAACTTTAATAAAATACCATTTATAAATATATATATCTTTATAAAACTTCATATATATATTTACCAAAAATAGAATAAATTAACTCAAACACAACAATTATACAAAACTGCTGTAAACGAGGGGTTCCTGAGAGAAGGGAAAGAAAAAGTGCAAGGTAATCGGCTGTACTCCATCAGGAAGCATCCTGGCCTCTAGCCGTGCTCCAGTCAGCTCATGAGACAATGACTTCCTCCTTCATTTCACTCTTCAGCACGATTGACCAATAGCCCCCACCTAACCAGATAGGGAAGGTGCCCATCCCATGACAGGCCCCAACTCCTACCAACCATCTCAGGTATATACATCCCATATATATATACCAACCACCACCCAACCCTCAGGAACCCCAGACCAATGCCAACGTCCACTTGAAACACAAAAATAACATGAAAAACAAATACCCATACCAGACACTTCCACAGGGAGGGAGGGAAAAACAGTCTGTGTTATCTCTGCCATGGATGGTGCCAGAATGACCAGCCCTGCCCCCACCCAATACTTTTAACAAACCCTCCTAGTGCTAGGTAACCCCACCCCTAAGACCTCACTTCCCTATCCTGTGTGTGCACCGCACAGTGTTCCCCCAGTCATGTGGCCCCACCACCTGGGTTCCCCTTACTATGGGGCTTTCTTTTCTGAAGTTAGAGCGACTTTGCAAATGTGGTTTTAGCACTTGTATTACCCTGGTACAGATATTAGGCGGTATGTTTATTCACAGAGCTGCAAAGCACAAGCAATGGACTGATTTTGGCAGCCCAGTGTTCCCAGTGTTTCAGAATAAGTAGGCACAAATAATATATGTGCATTCAAAATACCCAATCAAGTACACACCCATTTCCACAGTATGGCCAGCTTTGCCAGCATGGAAGCAGAGAAGACCAATTTGATTGCAACCTCCTTAGCACAACACATGCCCCTTGTGAGCATTCACACCTAATGCTAATTTGTCGACTCCCTTCATGTAAATATAAATCTAGATAATGGTGTGTTTGTGAGTGTCAGGCCAACCCCCGGTCATTTCACCACAGCGGGAGGGCGGGGGAACCTCGATTAACGTAATTAGGCAGAAATAATCCTTTTCGGTGAAAAGCAAATGAAAGGCATACAGGGAGATTGAATTAACCACATCATGGCTTGAGCTAAAATGTTGATATTGCTTTGTGTGCATGGAATACAAGGCAGGAATGAGTGGGCTGTGATAAGAGGCTACTATTAAATGTACCTTAACTGTTTGCCTTCCAGCCTATTCTAATGAGAATCATCAACCTACTGTCACAGCAGGTGGAAGCACTCAGCCCTATAGGCTAGGTGGCATTCTATATTCTGTGCAATTAGCAGCTTGCCATCAAACTGATCGTGCACGTCTTCAAAAGATTTATTGACTGTGTCTAGAAATATTGCATTGGTCATTACGGTGCTTCTTTACTAATGGGGTATTACCATGGTTTAACTCAAATATGTTTTTTTTTCAGCGTCAATATATTATACAAGAGACATGACAACAACAGGCAAAGCCTCAAACTGTTATAATTGCTCTATATACAGAGTGAGGGGCTGCTCATTTGAGTACCCTTCTATTTGCAGTGTGTAGTCTCCAGCTGAGAGGCCAATAGCCTGGTTAACATGATAGGATAAGGACCGTATGCTGAGTGTTGCTGCTGTAATTATGCTAATCAGCACAGCTGCCTACCATGTAAGCTGACATTATTTAAAATTATGTTTTGGTAGAAAATTGATGTAAGATATGTAACTTCCATGCAAGTTATTTTATCGTCTATCCTGTTGCCTTAGACACCATTCATGTTTGCAATCAGTCCTGAGTCAGCGGACTCCAGTAGGGAGTAGCAGGTGGCATCATCTTATCATTAAATAATAACTCTGGCCACAATTGTGTATATTTGCGGTCTGGTTGAATGCAGGTGTAACTATACATAAAATGCATAATGAGATCTATGTCATTATAGGCATTGCTATATTGACTAAACTGACTATATTTTCCATGCATTTCACTGCACCAAAATTTGTGTGAACAGGGTCTGGGTACTATTTATTAGGGATGAGCTTCGCGTTCGATACGAACGTATGTTCGACTCAAACATTGTCTGTTCGTACGTTCGACAAAATTCGAACAAAAGCGGTCGTTCGCGCCAAATTCGAGTGACGCAAAACGGCCCATAATTCACTGCGGCATTGCGTGCTGATGATTGGCCAAGCATGCTGTATGTCCCGCATGCTTGGCCAATCACAGCGCGCAAAAAACGAAGAGCCATAATTGGCCAAAGCCTGGGTGGCTTTGGCCAATTATGGCTCAGGGCTTTAGGACACGCTCCACACTATATAAGGCCACCTTCTGGGCAGCCTCGTGTAGTGTGTTCCGGGCTTGTTAATGAGAGCAGTCAGAGAGACATAGATTGTCTTTTTATATAGCTAGATAGAGCAGGCAGGCAGGCAGGCAGGCTAGTCAGTTTAGCTTAATTTACAGTGTGTAGAGAATATATATACATCCCTAGGAGTTGTACATATATTTATACTCTGTATAGCTTAGCTAGATCAGTTCTTCATAATTTACTGGCAGGCACGTGATTGTGCTATTTAAAGACGTTATCACAGGTATAGACACCCAGCAGGTACAATATTTAAAGGAATTTCTCTTTTTTTCTTTTATTTAACCACTTGACTACTGGGCACTTAAACCCACTTAATAACCAGACCAATTTTCAGCTTTCGGTGCTCTCACATTTTGAATGACAATAACTCATACAACACTGTAACCAAATGAAATTTTTGTCCTTTTTTTCCCACAAATAGAGCTTTCTTTTGGTGGTATTTTATCACCTCTGCGGTTTTTATTTTTTTCACTATAAATGAAAAAAGAACGAAAATTTTGTAAAAAAAATGAATTTTTCTTAATTTCTATTATAACATTTTGCAAAAAAGTAATTTTTCTTCATAAACTTGGCCTAAAATGTATACTGCTACATATCTTTGGTAACAAAACAAAAAAAAAATTAGATATTATTTAGTCTGGGTGAAAGTTATAGGGTCTAAAAGCTATGGTACCAATTACTGAAAATTGATCAATTTGATCACATCTGATGTACTGACAGCCTCTCTCATTTCTTGAGACCCTAACATGCCAGAAAAGTACAAATACCCCCCAAATGACCCCTTTTTGGAAAGAAGACATTCCAAGGTATTTAGAAAGAGGCATTGTGAGTTTTTTGAAGTTGTAATTTTTCCCACAATTCTTTGCAAAATCAAGATTTTTTTCATTTTTATTTTCTTTCCACAAAATTTTCATATTAGCGGGTTATTTCTCACACACAGCATATGCATACCACAAATTACACCCCAAAACACATTCTGCTATTCCTCCCGAGTATGGCGATACCACATGTGTGAGACTTTTACACAGCATGGCCACATACAGAGGCTCAACATGCAGGGAACGCCATCAGGCGTTCTGGAACACCCAGACCAATTCTGACATTTCTCTCCTACATGTAAAAATCAACACTTATTTGCTAGAAAATTTTGCTAGAAAATTACATAGAACCCCAAAACATTATATATGCTTTTTTAGCAAAGACCCTAGAGAATACAATGGCGGTTTTTGCAACTTTTTATCGCGCATGGTATTTGCACAGCAATTTTTCGAACACATTTTTTTTGGAAATAAAACATTAAATTTAGCCCAATGTTTTTGCATAATATGAAAGATGAAGTTACGCCGAGTAAATAGATACCCAACATGTCACGCTTCAATATTGCACACGCTCGTGGAATGGCGCCAAACTTTGCGACTTAAAAATCCCCATAGGTGACGCTTTAAATATTTTTACTGGTTACATCATTTTAGTTGGAGAAGAGGTCTAGGGCCAAAATGATTGCTCTCGCTCTAACGTTCGCAGCGATACCTCACATGTGTGGTTTGAACACCGTTTTCATATGTGGGCGGGACTTGCGTATGCGTTCGCTTCTGCATGCGAGCTCACGGGGACAGGGGCGCTGTATGCCCAGAGTATTGCGGAGTTTGCCCAGAGTATTGCAGAGTATGCCCAGAGTATTGCAGAGTATGCCCAGAGTATTGCCCCCCAGAGTATTGCCCCCCAGAGTATTGCCCCCCAGAGTATTGCCCCCAGAGTATTGCCCCCCAGAGTATTGCCAGAGTATTGCCCCCCAGATTATTGCCATAGTATTGCCAGAGTATTGCCCCCCAGAGTATTGCCAGAGCATTGCCCCCCAGAGTGTTGCCCCCCAGAGTATTGCGGAGTATTGACAGAGTATTGCCCCCCAGAGTATTGCCAGAGTATTGCCCCCCAGAGTATTGCCAGAGCATTGCCCCCCAGAGTGTTGCCAGAGTATTGCCCCCCCCAGAGTATTGCCAGAGTATTGCCCCCCCCAGAGTATTGCCCCCCCAGAGTATTGCCCCCCCCCCCCAGAGTATTGCCCCCCAGAGTATTGGCAGAGTATTGGCCCCCAGAGTATTGCCCAGCAGGGATGGCTGAGGAGGGAGGGATGGATGGATCTGTGACTGCATTTGTCACAGATCCAGCCCGCAGCACTGGCGCTGCCATCCGCTCCCTCCCCTCCCTCTCCTCTCCTCTCCTCTCACACTGTACCGATCGGTACAGAGAGAGGAGCGAGGAACCGGTCTGTTTACATCTGATCGCGCCGTCATTGGACGGCGCGATCACGTGGTAAACCGCCGATATCAGCGGCGATTTACCGTGATCCGTGACCCGCCGGGTCCTGTGGACCCAGCGGTCACGGATATTCCCGTGTGCGCGCCCCAGGGGGCGCGCGGGAGCGCGACTCTGGAATCACGTTATATAACGTGATCCCAGAGTTAAGCAACCACCTTGCCGCCGTTATTTTTCGGCAGGTGGTTGCTAAGTGGTTAAGCATCAATAAAATCACTGCTCCTGGACCAGTGATTTTAATGATGCTTAACTTAAAAAAAAAAAATGAAAAATTCATTTAAATATTGTACCTGCTGGGTGTCTATAGTTTGCCTGTGAAAACGTCTTTGAGAACCGGGGTCTTGCCCAAAGGGAACATGTATCAATGGAAAAAAGTTTTAAAAATGGTAATATGTTCAGGAGTCCTGCTCCTGAAAAAACTACTGTTTTTTTAAACTTTTTTCCATTGATACATGTTCCCTCGGCAAGACCCCGGTTCTCAAAGACGTTTTCCAACAATAACTTGAATATTGGTCTTCAAAATGAGCGTTTTTGAATTCGAACATTCGAGTCCCATAGACTTCAATGGGGTTCTAAATGTTTGTGCGAACGGTCGGTCTGTTCAACGGTTCTGGTGCGAACCGAACGTGGGTATGTTCGGCTCATCCCTACTATTTATATGTCCAATGTACTTTGTAAAAATATACAGCATTTCCCTTGATTTTTCCCTCCACCCAGGTCCCCAAACACTTTTTAGGACAATAACTTGCATATTAGCCTTTAAAATTAGTACTTTAGATTTCAAACGTTCGAGTCCCATAGACTTTAACAGGGTTCTAAAATTCACACAAACTTTTGGTCTGTTCGCAGGTTGTGGTAAGAACCAAACCCAGGGGTGTTCAGCTCATCCCTAGTCTTGGACCTCTAACTGATGAATTCTGATACTGCCTTCAGGGATATGTACAGCCAAATGTGGTTGTATTTACTGAATGTACAGGGTCTTGCATTTTTAACTACCTCCCTGTTATGCCAATTCTAACACTTCTCAAATACGTGTAAATATCAGCATTTTTTGCTAGAAAATTACTTAAAACCCCCAAAACATTATCATTTTTTAAAGAAGAGGCCCTAGAGAATAAAATAGTGGGTGTTGCAATTTTTTTAATGTCACATTGGCCCAGATTCACAGCCATCTTTATGCCGCCGTAGCGTATCTTCTTTACGTTACTTGAGAGGCAAGTATGAAATTCACAAAGAAAATTCACCCAACGTTGCGCTGGCGTAGCGTATATTCGTCGGCGTAAGACGACGTAAGTCAAAGTAGGTGGAAGTGGGCTGGAAGTGGGCGTGATGGATGCTAATGAAGCGTCACCCCATGCAAATGATGGGCTGAGCGTCATCCAAGTACTTAAAACGAATGGTGCATGCGTCGTAACTTGGACATACATGAGGAATAACTTTACGCCGGACGTAACCCTTACGCAAATCGCTTAAAACCTGCGGCGGGCGCAAGTACGCTCATGAATCAGCGTATCTCACTCATTTGCATATTTGCATCACAAATCAATGGGAGTGCCAAATGCATCCAGCGTAACTATGCGCCCACTATACGCCGGCGTAGGCAAGTTACGTTGGTCGGATGAAGTCAGTTTATTGGCGTATCTTAGTTCTATGGGTATGGCCCATAGATACGATGGCGCATATTTACGCTTACGCGGCGTATATCGAGATACGTCAGCGTAAGTGCTACGTGAATCCGGGCCATAGTATTTGGCAGCGTTTTTTCAAATGCAAATTTTGGGGAAAAATACACTTTAATTATTTTTTTTCACACAAACACAATTAAAAAAAAGTGATTATATTTGAGCAAATCGTAAAAAGATACCTAACATGTCACGCTATACCTTAGTCATGCTATATACTTGTACGCCTGTGTGACGAGGCAAACTACAGTACCTAGAACTCTCCATAGGCGCTGCTTTAAAAGCAGATGACAAATGAAGGACAACAAATTTCAAGCAGAACTTAGTTGCTTCATGTTGGATACTTTGTTATTTAACAACAAATTTGGTTAATATATGATGGTTAAACAGGAGTGGCCTGTGCATGTTTTAATCATCTATTTCATATCTGCTTATTTTTTAATTAAAATTATACAAGGGGTATGTATTCCTCTATATTTTAGAACTTTTGTATTTTGTGGCTTTTCTGGTGCACCTCAAAGGTCTGCTTTGTAACAGAAGAATAGGGTCCCTCAAGAACCAGTTCTGTCAGCTTAGCAGTGCCCGCACATTGGGGGCGCCCGGCGCCGCCCCCCTCCTGTAGGCACAAATATATATATATATATATATATATATATATATATATATATATATATATATATATATATACTGTATATATATATATATATATATATATATATATATATATTTTTTTTTTTTCAGTGGCCCCTTTAAGAAACTTAAAAAAAAAATTCTTTAATAAAATAGGATTGAGCGCCGGCCACCATTGCACCGCGTCACTGCAAACTTTAGATTGTAGACATGGCGCTTCATTTGCGGGCTTTTAGCCTGTGTTATGGGCGCATTACAAAGCTCTGATAAGCTTCCCGTGCCTCTATGGGCGCCGGGAGCTTTACTATTACTGACACTGTTACTTCCGGCCATTCGTCTTACAGACGAAAACCGGAAGGGACGTCACGCGGCAGCTCAGTTCTCTTCACACTGCCCGAGCGGAGCTGCTTAGGTAAGCCGATGTCACAGAATTCAATATGGATTTGCTGGATCGATTTGCTTGATCACCCCCAAAGTCATCAGCGGACAGCAGTGCACTGCCTGATCCCCACCCATCCACATTGGAGCCTGTTATTGTATTTAGACTGCTGGGACTTGTAGTTCTCCATCTTCTCCTGGGGCTCATGGAGAAGATGGAGATTGGAGAACTACAAGTCCCAGCAAGTTATATATACAATAAGGCTCTGAAGTGGATGGGTATGGATTGCATGCACTATATTAATCCCGGGGTGGGGGGAGGCAGGATCAGATAACAGTGTTTTCAGTTTGTTTGTGCCGATCTGTAAGGCTGCGCTATATGCCATGATCTGTGATGCTGGGGCTTTATACTCTGTCCTGTGATGCTTGGGCTATATACTCTGTCTGTCCTGTGATGCTGGGGCTGTATACTCTGTCCTGTGATGCTGAGCTGTATACACTGTCCTGTGATGCTGAGCTGCATACTCTGTCCTGTGATGCTGAGCTGCATACTCCTGAAACTATGGGTGGAAGGAAGTGGAATTTAGCAGACAAAGTAGGTGGATTATATAAGGGGTGTGGTTTACAAGAAGTGGGAGGGGCCAGTCGTGGAGGGGCGGGGTCTTGCACCCCCCCCATCCTAAAACTTCACCAGCCGCCACTGCAGCTTAGTAGATTGTTTCTAAAAAGAGCTGGATGCATGCATTCCTAAATGCACAAGATATAACTGGATACTAACATTTACAGTATAAATATAAACATCAGGGGTAGTTGATCGACTGAACATCTTATTGTTTCCTGGGAGATCACTAAGGATTTTTTTTTCCTCATTGGAGCAAATTGGATCAAGCATATTGTTGTTTTTTGCCTTCTTCTGGATCAACTGTAGATATAGGATTCTGTATATGGAGGTTTTTATTTTTTTACTATTGGTTGAACTAGATGCACTTATGTAATTTTTTTTTTTTTTAACCTAAGTAACCACATAACTATATAACATTGGTTCAGCTTAGACCAATGTAATCAATCATTTATCATACCTGGTTGATGCCCCCGAAGGCTGGAAATCACTGAAGTAGACACCGATATTCCAGTGATCTCCACTTGCTTCCAGGTCTAGTGCCGATCAGCTGCCTGCTGCTTACTGAACACAGGAGGTCAGCAGCTCAACACGGGTACCATTCAGAGAATGCTTTGTATTTTGTGAATGAAAAACATAACATTCTCTGACGGGATGAGGTGAAGGGCATGATGTCACCAACCCACCTCATCAAATAAGAGAGCACTTTGCATTCATTCAGAAAATGCACAGGCTGCTCTGAATAATGCCTGCACTGAGTGACTGACCTCCTGTGCTAAGAATAAGGTGCAATCTGCCACTTGAAGCAGTAATCGGAAGTGAGTGAGTTTCAACGTCCAGGGGCTTTGTCCAGTTATGGTAGACACATAGGTCCAAGTCGGACCAATGTAACTATTAGACATGTGCATTCGTTTTCGTTAGAATGCATTTTCGTCCGAAAATCTGTCTTCGTTATCGCTTTAACAAACGATAACGAAAGCGCAAGAAACAAAACCGAAAGATCCAACATAAAAAATGCTTCATTTTCGTTTTCGTTGCAGTAAAAATTCGATATAGAGAGATTCGACATTATAGGGAAAAGATTTGACATTATAGGGAAAAGATTCGACAGTATAGGGAAAAGATTCGACAGTATAGGGAAAAGATTCGACAGTATAGAGAAAAGATTTGACACTATAGAAATAATAGATTCGACATTACAGAGATTAGATTTCAATTTATGAGAAAATAGATTCGACATTATTACTAGTCATACAACATTAGAATTCTTGTAGGCGGAATAATCGAACGGAAATGTACGATTCGACGTAAAGATTCGACGTTCCGTCGAATATTCTTTTGACCATTCGACAGAAACCAAGTATTATTGGATTTTCGGACGAAAGCTATTCCCCAACGAAAAACGAAATAAATCAAAACGATTTTCGGGAGTAACGAAATAAATTTATTTTCCAAACGAAAACGAAAAAACGAAACAAAATATTCCAGTCTGCACATGTCTAGTAACTATATGGCTGTATAAAATATCCATACATGGAATTCCTCTTTAATCAAACATACCAATGCAGTTTTCAGAATTGGTTTTCATTCACCTTCTGCCTATTAGGTCATGCACAGTGTATACTACATTCAAGGCATGCCTCTGGTTATAACTTTCACAGTTTCCAGTGTACAGTACTTAAAGCTGAGGTTCACCCAAAAATCAACTTTCTGCCATTAGCTCCAGCATACTGCTGACATCTGCAGTATGCTGGATTTTTTTTTTTTTGTACTTATCGTTTTAGCAGGGTTTCTTCTCCGGCACCGAGCGGGGATTCCTTCCGGGTATAGGCGTTTCTAAAACAAGCGTAGTTGATTGACGGGCTTGGATAGCGCGTCACGCCTTCCGAAAATAGCCGAAGTGACACTCGGCAATTTACAGCGCCTGCACAGTCAGTTCTACACGGCAGGCGCAGGCGCCGTATGGCGCCCTAAACAGCCGAGTGTCACTTCGGCTATTTTCGGAAGGCGTGGCGCGCTTTCCAAGCCCGTCAATCAACTACGCTTGTTTTATGAATGCCTATTCCCCACAGGAATCCCCGCTTGGTGCCGGAGAACAAACCCTGCTAAAACGATAAGTACAAAAAAAAAAAAAAATGCAAATGTCAGCAGTATGCTGGAGCTAATGGCAGAAAGTTGATTTTTGGGTGAACCTCAGCTTTAAGGTCAGTTCCCAGACACTCTCTCAAGCCTTCAAATGGCTGATGTCTTGGTTGATCATATATGTAGCACCATGACAATTACAGATCTAGAGGCTAAGACGGCACTATGCTTGGCGGATGGGAGGGTTTAGTTCCACTTAAAAAAAAAAAAAATTGATTGAAATGAAGTATTATGAAATAATAAAGTAAAATTATAACGTTTCATAAAACATTTTGTAAATCCCATAACTTATGCCCCTTGAACTATCATAAACCACACAATTGTGAATTAGCCATTCAAGGAATGGGTACTTTTCGTTCGTTGTTATTAAATATTACATTTCTATTTCAATCTGCAGCTGTCAGTGTATTTCTTTAACTGCCAAACAAAATTCAAATTTCTCTTCTCTGTACTATATCATCTGTAACTTGCTTACTTTCTCTCACAAAAGCTGTTCATAGACCATAAGGTTAAGTTATGTGCAGTCTGCTCTGTGAGATATGGCAACCTCAGCATGTCTTTAGATAATATTAAATTAGTTAGGAGTTGTCAGTGCAATTCCATTTTCCATTGAACAACTTCCAGAGTTAAGTCTATAAAGATATCCACTGACATGAGACAAAGTTCTGCTACAGATTTTGTAGTTTATTGTCTTATCGCCTGCCCATGTGGCCTGTATTACATAGGTCACACCATCAGACCACTACGTCAGAGGTTTGGAGATCATCGACGGTTTATAGAAAAAGGAAATGACGAACATAGTGTTCCACGACACTTTCTAAAGCCCCTTGCACACAATCAGAATTTCCGATGAAAAAAGTCTGACAGACTTTTTCCATCAGAAATTTCCGACTAGGAAAGTTAACACATGTGCCATGCCTGGAACATGTCCTCAATTTGGTGGTGCAGTGTTTCTTGAACAGGTACCCAGGTTTGCAAGACCTTCTAATGCAGGCCAGAAGAGTCTTTAGCCATTCCAGGCAGTCATACACAGCCAGTGCTCATTTGGCTGAAATTCAGTATGGAATTCCTCCTGCCTGTAAACTGCCTGATCTGTGACATGCCCCCACCAGGTGGAACTCAACTTTGGCAATGCTGCAGCAGCTGCACATGCAGAAGAGGGCTGTCAATGAGTACATGTGCTAATGGCATAAGGGCAGGCTCAGGACAGCCCAGCTTTTATCGCAAAGAGGATTCAGTCGGCGGGAGCCTCCCAGGCCTTCAGGCGGAGTTGTGTTTTTTTCTTTCTCGAGTCATCAGACGCTGTGATTAAAGATAAATGGACATCGAGGGGACACTTTTTTGGGTGAATGAGTAGGGGTACTAGTAGGATATTAACATGGGGGGGCTGGATCTGGGGGTCCCCTTGTTAAAGGGGGCTTCCAGATTCCGGTAAGCCTCCTGCTCGCAGACCCCCAAAACCACTGGGCAAGGCCAGCGATGCCCCAGTGTGAAAGTAACCTTAGGGAAAACTTATGTCAGGATAGGTTTGACAAAGGTTACCCCTAAGGCCGCGTACACACGATCGAACATGTCCGCTGAAACTGGTCCGCAGACCAGTTTCAGCGGACATGTTCGATCGTGTGTACGGCCTATCGGACCGTTTTCCAGCTGACCAAAGTTTCAAAACATGCTTGAAAACATGTCCGCTGGAAACCTGTCCGTCGGACAGGTTCGATGGTTAGTACACAAAATCATCGGACCAAAAACCCGCGCATGCTCAGAATCAAGTCGACGCATGCTTGGAAGCATTGAACTTCGTTTTTTCATCACGTCGTTGTGTTCTACGTCATCGCGTTCTGGTCCGAGGGGATTTTGGACCGATGGTGTGTACGCACATCAGACCAACAGACAATTCATTTTGTCCCATGAAAACGGTCCGTCGGACATGTTTCCTTGGACATGTCTGATCGTGTATACAGGGCCTAAGGGAAAACTTATGTCAGGATAGGTTTGACAAAGGTTACCCCTAAAGTAGTCAACTGGCAGATGTCTGTTTAACATGATATCATCAAAATAATTATTTCTGTAAGCAGCTAAATATTTAATAGATTACAATGGTATTTACTTGCATACATACTTTCATTTGTCCTTAAACTCTTTTTAATAAGTTCATTTGGGCTAACAAATCCCCAAGAATCAAGAGGCGCATATTATCATTATCAAAGCGAGACGGAGGCGTGTCGGCACCAGATATCCACCGATACTATCAGGCGGCTACTCTGATCCGCCTGATAGATTGGAGGAGACACGGCGGTGAGAAAATATGGCCAGGCTTGGAGCAAGCCCAGTGCAGCAGTATACTCCACCTGGCAGCATGGTGTTACAGAGACCTACCGATAACTATCAAGAAACACCCACTGATAGGCCCAACATTGAAAGTTGCTTATGGGACGTGAGGCGTGCACACGTCGAGGAGCTGTCCACACGAGGCTGCTGGCTTGGAGACGGGGGAGGAGGACGCCGCGCTCGATCGAGATGCTGCGGCGAATGAGGCAGTGTCGCGGCGTAGGTTGCACGGTGCTGTACGGGACTGGTGAGCTATCGATGCCGCTAGGGAAAACACCGCTTATGCGCCCCCTCCCCCACCGCCACATGTAGCCTCCCGGCTCGCGCTCCCTGCCCCCCTCTCTCGCACCGCCGGTGAGGGATGTCCAGTCAGATCCCGGGTTGCATGAATCCGGAGCGGGTCCCGCTGGATGGCCGAATCAACGGCTCTTAAGGCTTGAGTTCTACAGGAGCTGCTGATATCATGGTTGGTTTCTACTCTCCCCCCCCAGCCAAGGTAACATTTATTTTTTCTGCTTGCTGTTGGATTGAATAGTGAAGCCCAGACTGCATTCTATACCAGGCTGAAGACAGGAGGATGGACTGTTAAGAAACTGGTAAGAAACTGCCATATGTTTGTATGCTATAAAGTAAACGCCTCTGAAAACCTCCCCACCATTTTCCCTGGCCGCATATTAAATCAGGCTCGGCTGTGGAAAGGAAACCCTAAGCTGTGATGACAATGTTTTAATGTGGACAAATGTGATGGGAGACATTTACAGGATTGGTTTAATTAACACAACATAAGACTATGAGGAACTGAAACCTGTGTTGGGACGTGGTATTAAGGATCAGGGTTAGAGGGGTCCAGGGCATTTTCCCAGTATCAAACTACCCTGTTTCAAACTTCCCGGCAGTAAGAGGTTGGCCAGATAGGGCGGCAAAGTGTGTTGCTCTTTGGGGGGACGTGACGGGAAATTCTAGTCTTGTCAATTTGCCCTTTACAAGGTGGTTGAAGGCCGGGAAATACGTGGGCAGGGTGCCCAGGGGTACAGCTAGCCCCCTTGACCTGTGGATGGAGATATTTCTTTCTGGCTACCCGCATAAATAAGGGACCCCGCTGAAGACCCAAGGAGGACTTTAACCCATAAGTAGAGTGGTACGCCCATCATATCCTGAGCGATCACTTATAGGGGTATAGTTGTATGGCCTACGCCCCCGCAGATTAGGGAATACATCTCTGGTCCTCTGCGGGTCGGGTCAGCTGGGGGGGTCCTCGAGGGCCGTAAAACGCCTTCCATAAGCTTAATAGCTGTAAAGCATAGACCTGTGGGGTGCGACAGAGGCTAACCAATAGTGTCTGGGTCAAACAGCGCAGCTCAACAATATAAACAAGCTCTGCATTTGTTAAACTGGGGAAACGTATTAGATCCAAAAAAAGAAAATACAACATGAGCAAGGTTACTAGGGGCTCCGCCCCGAAAATTCCGAAGGAGAACCCTACAACTAGTACCATTAGGCAATATATGACTCCGGAGAGGAACCCCAACAGCCCTGTCACTGGGAAAAAAGCCGAAAAAGCGGGGACCACAAAAAAAGGAGGGGGCGGGACAGGGCAAACAACCACGGATACGATATGGGAAGATGTCCAAGAAGGAAGCCTACTAGAGGAGCCTGGGGGGGTAACCCACATCCCCACGAAGACAGAAATGGAAGGGATGTTACAGAAGCTGGGGAAGGAGATTAAAGAAGAGATACAAGGCTTAAGAACGGACATTAATAATATCCTATCCCGGGTGGAGGAGGTAGAAACAAAAATCGAACAACATGACCATGAAATGACCCAAATAAAAGACCAACTTCTAAGTATGAAGCGGGACCAGCGGCTACTACAGTATAGACTCGAAGATCAAGAAAATCGAAATAGAAGGCAGAACTTGAGATTAAGAGCCATTAAAGAAGAGCGAGGCGAAGACCTGAGACAAATTGCAAATAGCCTGTTCCTCCCCCTTGTAGGGACGGGAGACGAAGAACCCCTAAAAATTGAGAGGATACACCGATTAGGCAGGAGAAATGAGCATGAGAACGAAAGGCCCAGGGACATAATCGTCAGGTTTCGTTATTACGAGGATAAGGCCGAAATATGGCAAAAACTAAGAAGAAACCCCCCCCTGAGATATGAGGGAGTAGAGATCCAGATATTCCCTGATCTTGCAAGGGAAACCCTCGCTCGGAGGAGACTCCTAAAACCATTACTTGAGCAGATGCGACAGCAGGGCGTAAATTATCAGTGGGGGTTCCCGGCATGCCTAATAGGTCAAAGAGAAGGGGTGTCCGCGAAATTGACATTTCCCGAGGACTTGGCGGCTTTTTGCCGAAAATTCGAGTTACAGATGCCAGATCTGTCTGGGTGGGTGGAATAAGGGAGACCAGGGAGGAGGGGTGGGGGGGGCGGAGGGAGGTGGTGGTGGGGTTTCCAGGATCAGGTTAGCCACCGCCTCTCCCGGTAGAGCAGTGCACCCAAGTATAACATCCGGGCGGCACTGGGGAGGCAGGGACGTGGGGAAGCAACACCTCACATTTTTGGGAACCAAGTGAGGCAATGGGGTGTCCAAAGCCCCTTGGTTCGGAGGCTGAGAATTGGCCATTAGGGGGCTTTAAAGGGGGGGCGGGGAGGTTGGGGGAGGGGAAGGGGAGGGAGGGGGGAGGTGGGAATGGGGTTCATAGGGGGGGTCGAAGGGGGGAGGGGGGGAGGGTGGAGATCGTGGCTCCTCGGGACTATGCAGGATTAGGACAGGTAGGAGGTAGCCAGATGAGGACATGGCAGAGATAAAATTTCTATCTTACAATGTTAAGGGTATGAATGCCGCTAGAAAAAGGGTTAAGATCCTGGAAGAAATAAAACACTATAGGGCGGATATTGTCTTTATCCAAGAAACACATCTGACATTGGATTCAAATGTTAGGTTTTATACAAATGCATATCCAACTTGGTACTATGGAGACTCTATCACTAGTCGGGCCAGAGGGGTTGCTATTGGGTTCGCAAGAGGTGCAGAATTCACTCTGGAGGCAAGATTGACGGATCCTGAGGGGCGGTCTCTATTTTTGAAAGGGCGGTTAAGGGGAATTAAATACACTTTGGCTAACATATACGCCCCAAATGTCCGCCCAACACAATATCTAAGCCGGACTTTGGGTAAACTGTATAGCTTCGCGGAAGGGTATGTAGTCTTGATGGGGGATTTAAATTTTGTCATGAACCCCAGGATTGACAGTACGGCCCATGAGCGGGAGACAAAGAACGGAAAAACGCAAAAAATAAAACTAAAGTTACATGAGTCCCAACTCGTGGATGTGTGGAGGGCTTTACACCCTCAGACGCGTAATTATACGTTTTTCTCTCCCCCACATGGAACGTATACAAGGATTGACTACATACTGATCGATCACGGTTTGATGGAGTGGGTTACCGAGACGGACATCGGAATCATGACTCTGTCGGACCATGCCCCAGTTACCATGAAAATAAAATCCCAGACTCAAAATTACCATCAAAGGGTAATAATTACCTGATCCAAGACGAGTTAGGGGCTAGAAGGGTAGAAGAAGAACTAAAAAAAATTTTTGTGTTAAATGATACGGAAGGCATCTCAAGTGCTACGCTGTGGGAATCGCACAAGGCGTACATGAGAGGGATCCTAATATCTGAAGGGGCAAGGAAAAAAAAGGAAAATAATAGGAAGCGAGAGACCTTAGCCAAGGAAATAAAGATATTGGAGAGTGAACATAAGGAGGATAGATTAAAAGAGACTTTCCATAAGCTGACCGTAAAAAGGGAGGAGCTCAAGGAGGTGATGGAACAAGAGGCTAATAACTCCCTCCAGAATATTACTAGAGAGAGATATCTGTGGGGAAATAAGCCCAGCAGAAGCTTAGCCAAAATGTCTCACAAAAAGAAGACTAGGAACTATATCGAAAAAATTAGGAAAAAAAAACGGAGATATGGTATATACAACGGGAGAAATTGCAGAAACCTTTAAAAATTATTATCAGGAACTGTATACGATAGACCAGTCCAGGTGGCAGGTGGGAGAAAAGGAGGCCAAAATACATGAGTTCCTAGAGAAAGCAGGGTTATCCAAAATTAATGAATTTGAAAGTGCACAACTGGATCAGCCCATAACTGAAATTGAAATAAAAAAAGCTATTGACAACACTGCAGTGGGAAAAAGCCCGGGCCCCGACGGGTTCTCAGCCTTTTACTACAAGAGATTCAGCGAAATCCTCATACCGAAATTATGTAACTACTTCAATGGTCTGGGAGCAGAGTTCGAGACAAGTAGAGAAGCGCTCGCCGCCTCAGTGGTCACTATCCTAAAAGAGGGCAAGGATAGGACACTATGTTCAGCATATAGACCGATATCCCTTCTAAACACGGACATTAAGCTGTTCGCGAAAATCTTAGCGGAACGTATCAAGGGAGTTATACATCTCCTAGTTCAACCGGATCAGGTGGGGTTTGTCCCTAATAGAGAGGGAAAGGACAATAGTATCCGAGCACTTCTGTTGCTCCAAAAGATAAGACAGGATGAGACCCCGGGTATTTTCCTATCAGTAGATGCTGAAAAAGCATTCGATAGGGTAGACTGGGGTCTCATGATGCAGACCATGGAAGAAATGGGTATAGGGGTGAGATTGGCCAGTTGGATAAATACACTCTATAAATCCCCCTCGGCTAAAATTAAAGTCAATGGAATATTGTCGGAGTCCTATGTAATGAAGAACGGGACGAGACAGGGATGTCCCCTGTCCCCCCTGCTCTTTATTTTGTCAATAGAACCCCTTTTGGAAATTATCCGAAAGGATTCCGATATAAGGGGCATAAGAGTAGATAAGGAGGAACACAAGTTGGCAGCCTTTGCCGATGATATTCTGTTTTTTCTGACTAAACCCGTAGTCTCAATTCCTAAGTTGATGTGGGTACTGCAACAATACGGAGACATCTCCAATTTCAAAATTAACATAACCAAATCTGAGTTATTGAATATTAATTTAAATAAGTTGGAAGTAGGACAAGTAAAAGGGATTTGCTCTTTCCCATGGAGTAGGGAATTAAAGTATCTTGGGATCAAATTAGCAAATAATATACAGAAGATTTATAAAATCAACTATGTACCGCTGCTGAATGATATCAAAACTGAATTAAAGAAAACAATTAATAAACCATTATCATGGGTAGGGCGTATAAATCTGTTAAAAATGACGGTAATCCCTAAAATTATGTACAAATTTTTATTACTACCAATAGCTGTCCCACAGCAATTTCTGAGGATCCTTAATTCTCTACTTATGAACTATGTGTGGAAAAAAAAAAAGCACAGGTTATCCCTTTCCATCCTAAAACAAACAAAGCAAAATGGGGGTTTAGCAGTGCCCGACATTAGAAGTTACTGCAAAGCAGCAGTACTCTCGCGGGCGGTGGAATGGTCTAGGGACAGGAAAAGTAAAAGATGGGTGCAAATCGAAAAAGGGCAAACCCACCGACATCTGGGTAATATTCTCTGGATCCCCCCTAAATATAGGGCACTAGAGCACAATATATTTGAAATGACTCGGGACACTTTAAAAATGTGGGATAGGGTTCAGTCACTGTTAGACACAAAATTCAACTCACCACTTATGAAATTAAAAGAAAATCCGTTTTTTGCACCAGGGGTAACAAAAATAGGGGGAAATTGGATTAGGAAGGCGGATTTACTCTTAGGGGATATAATAAAGGATGGGGAAATAAATACTTATGAAGAGTTAAAGAATAGATGCGACTACTGGAAGCTTGATAGGTGGCACTACTTTCAGTTGTCGCAATTCGTTCGGCACCTCCCCACACCACTACGGACACATGTAGAAATGACACCTTTGGAGAAAGTTTGTAAAAATAAAAATTCAAAAGGCACTATCACCAAGTTATATAAGATTTTAATTAAAATAGGAGCACGAGAGGAAGCTCCATTTATAGGAAAATGGGAAAGGGATCTAGGAATATCAAGAGGAGAACATACTCCACAAAAAATGATGTACTGGACGCATTCTTCGGCAATAGATGCCCGAACCGCTGAGACAAACTTCAAATGTGTATCGGGCTGGTACATCACACCTGATAAAGCCAGTAAATATAAAGAGGGACAGTCTGCCAACTGTTGGCGGGGCTGTCCAGATAAAGGCTCATCTATGGTGGACCTGCCCGATTATACGAAAATTTTGGGAAACTATAATAGGCCTAATTAAAGAAATAACGGGCAAGGGGATTAAGAAAGACCCTTGGGTGGTCCTCTTCCACTGCGGCCAGGAGGGTCGAAAGAAATATAAGAAATCCCTAGTACCCCACCTGTTAAACGCGGCAAAGAGACTCATACCACGAAAGTGGAAGGAAGTGGAAAGCCCTATGGTCTGGGATTGGATCAATGCAGTCGAAGAAACACACAAAATGGAGACGCTCAAAGAGATCCTCTTTGAAACAACGAGTGAGCCTGCTGTTAAATGGCAAAAGTGGAGGGAGTTTAAAAAATCATGGAGCTATATGGAAAAATTGAGGCCCCCATGAGCAAGGAGGGTGGAAAGGAGGGGATGCATGAAGCGGAGAAAAGACAAATTTTAAATACGAGAATACCAACATGAATACACACCAGGAACGGTGCTTAAAGGAATACATTTGTTGTCTACCACTACAGGATAAGAGCAGGACCCGGGGAGCCACGAGGGGGGGGAGGGGTAAGGGAGGGGAGGGGGGGTGCAAACTTTGTCTATTCATTGAGGGAACCCCACGCTTAGTGGGGTATTTGCTTTCCCCCTCATGGAAAAAAAAAAAAAAAGCAAAGGGCTATAAGATATACCACATATGATGCAAACCCAAATGGAGACGAGAGAGAGTTCCATACCATGAGTGGGTCTCCTGAGCATGGTCAAGGCTGAGGTGGTAGCAAAAAAAAAAAAAAAGAAAAAAAAAAAAAGAAAGTTGCTTATGGGCTATTTGTGAAGGGGACATTGTCCACTCTGGATTCACCACTCTATCCAATTCTGGGGAACCCTCAGTTCATACTAGGGTTGATAAAGGGGCCTTTCAGTGGGTTAATAGATCAGGGCCTGGTACAGGCATCCAATTTTGTCAAAGAGGGCTCGTGGCACACTATGCAGGAGATGGTAACGGGTGAGATCCCCTACCAACTGGACACTTGGAGGGCATTACAACTACGGCACTTCTTGGACACTTTGAAATCCCCTATAAGATATGGGCGTAAACTAACAAGATTCGAGGGATATTGTAGTGGGAGTGGAGTGCTTCGGCACGCCCTCTCAAGAATTAACGAATTATTAAACGCACCGATGGAGGACTCTCAAATCCCTTTTTTTAATAGGTGGGAGGTGGAGCTGGGAAGACCCTTTACAGAAGGACAAAAGAACAAAATACTCCGGAATATATTTGAATCATCAGTCTTTGTGAAGACACAGGAGATGAATTACAAGATACTAACTCAGTGGTATCGTACTCCGGTAGTATTAAAAAAGTGTTACCCAGACATCTCGGATAGATGCTGGAGGTGCGGAAAGAAAGAAGGAACGTTATTACATATTCTGTGGTTCTGCCCAAAGATCTTAAGCTTCTGGACAAAGGTTCAGGGAATAGTACAGAAATTCAGCAAAGAAAAATTACCAGACGAATGGTCTTACTATTTATTACAGGACTCTGAGCTCTCTGTAAAATGTTATAGGAAATCTATGGTCTGCCACCTTCTAAATGCTGCCCGTGCCTGTATTCCAGGGATGTGGAAACAGACACAACCTCCAACGGTAAAGATGTGGCTTAATAGAGTAGAAGATACAAATAGAATGGAGGACCTTTTGTGGACCTCCAGACAGAAACGTAAGGTGTACCTTGATACGTGGACTGAATGGAACACGTTCAGATACTCAGAAGAAGGAAGGGTCTTGATAGATGCGTAGTAATTACAGTACCCTGTTGGTGCAGGAATACCACAACCTATCACTATTGATTAGATAAGCTTTCTGACTGCTAGCAGTAGGTCTTTCATGGTTTGTAGTAGTGAGAACTCAATAGCCAATACCATTGTAACAATGGTTGGAAGAACCACCAACCACATTCATAGTCCAGGACATGCATCTCAGCAGTGGCCAAAAGGAAAGATAAATGTAATTTTGCATTTAAGAACTGATAATTAATATGATGACCCAGCCTGTTCTATAGAGGCCATTATATAGGTCATTCAGGACAATGATTTTCTAGATTGTCAAGCCAAAATATAATTGTCAGCACTGCTTTACAGTATCAGTGTTAAAACAACTAGTATTGTTTGCGGTTATGCAAAAACTGAGTGTTCAGTCTTGATTTATATGTGCATGCTTACCTCTGGAATGTTTGTATCCATCCTACTTATTTAGCTTTACTTGCTTTATCTAAAATAAATTCTTCATCTTCAGAATGAGCAGTCAAAAGTATCTGCAGTCTCAGGCCCCGTACACACGACCGAGCTTCTCGGCAGAATCCAGCGAGAAGCTCGCTGGGAGACATATTCTGGCGAGAAGCTCCATCGTGTGTACACTTTTCGACGAGCGTCCCGTCGGAAAGCTCGTCGAGCCAAAAAGAGAGCATGCTCTCTTTTTCCTCGTTGTTCAATGAGGATTTTGGCTCGACGAGCTTTTCCAACCGCTCATCGGGAACCTCGTCGGGCGGAACGATGAGTTTAGCCCGACGAGGTTCTCGGACTTGTGTACTGGGCCATAGAGTTGCCGTCCTGTCAACTGCTTAAACACCTTTACCATCTTCCTACTTCGTTGCAATGGCTTACACCGTCTTAACTACAACTATTTACCTTTATAAAAATACTTCTTACACTACTATAATTATAACTTTAGAAGCCAGGATGTTTTTATATACACTAACAGAAAATGTTAAAAAATATGTTTTCACTGACGAGGGTGGTAAATGGTAATAGATGTAATGCACCAACTGTCATTTTTTGGACCTAAGTATTTTCCATGTGTACAACAAGCTCTGTGGGTGGTTTTGAGTGACTCAGTGACCATGTCCTGTAAATAGCTAGCCACAAAGAATGAAACTTGGAGGAAAACTGACCATATCTAGCAAAAACTGCATGGAACATGAAACTGTATTCTTCTTATGCTGCCTTACAGTACAAAACGACAAGTCATATAACAAGTGTAGCTCTACCCATTAAGGAGCCACTGTATAGATGGGTCCTTTTGCCACCTCTAGTGGTGATCTGCCCTAAATGAACCCCAACTCACCGACACTTACTTTTTAATATCTTTTTAATATCTTTATAAATGATATTGGGTCTGAGATCAAAAGTAACATTTCTGTTTTTGCAGATGACACCAAGCTATGCAGTGGAATAACGTCCTTGCAGGATGTCTCCAATTTACAAGCCGACCTCAATGCTCTGTCTAATTGGGCGACTATGTGGCAGATGAGGTTTAATGTTGATAGATGTAAAGTTATGCACTTTGGGCTAAGAATATGCATGCATCATACATACTAGGAGGAGTACAACTGGGGGAGTCCTTAGTGGAGAAGGATCTGGGGGTTTTGGTAGATCATAAGCTTAATAATGGCATGCAATGCAAAGCTGCGGTTTCCAAAGCAAGCAAAGTCCTTTCTTGTATTAAGAGATGTATGGACTCCAGAAAGAGAGAGATATAATTTTGCCCCTGTACAAATCATTAGTAAGACCTCATCTGAAATATGCAGTCCAGTTTTGGGCTCAAAAAAGATATTGGAGAACTGGAGAAAGTGCAGAGAAGGGCAACCAAACTGATAAGAGGCATGGAGGAGCTCAGCTATGAGGAAAGATTAGAGGAACTGAACTTATTCACTCTGGAGAAGAGAAGAAAAAGGGGGATATGATCCACATGTACAAATACATAAGTGATACATATAGTGAACTGAGTTATTCACTTTACGGTCAACACTGAGGACAGGGGGGCATACTTTACGTCTAGAGGAAAAGAGATTTCATCTCCAAATACGGAAAGGTTTCTTCACAGTAAGAGCTGTGAAAATGTGGAACAGACTCCCTCCAGAGGTGGTTCTGGCCAGCTCAATAGATTGCTTTAAGACCGCGTACACACGACCAAATACATCTGTTCAAATCGGTCTGACAGACCGATTTAAACAGTTTTGTCTGCTGGGCTGTTTTGGTTTGATCGCTGTACACACGATCAAACCAAAATCCCCACCGGCAGACAGCGCGGTGACGTCACCGCACCAGGAAGTAAAACACTTCCGCGCATGTGTCGAATCCATTCGACGCATGTGCGAGCAGATATGTCTGCTGGTTAGCGTACTAACCAGCAGACATGTCGGACGGACGGATTCCCAGCAGACAGATTTTAAGGCATGCTTTAAAATCTGTCGGCTGGCCAAATCCGTCTGTTTGCCCGTACACACGATCGAATCTGTCTGCTGAAACGGTCTGTCAGACCGTTTCCAGCAGATAGATTTGATCGTGTGTACGCGGCCTAAGAAAGGCCTGGATACTTTCCTAAATGTACATAATATAACTGGGTACTAAGATTTGTAGGTAGAGTTGATCCGGGGGAAAATCCGATCAGGAAGGGGATCAGGAAGGAATTTTTTTCCCTGCTGTAGCTAATTGGATCATGCTCTGCTGCGGTTTTTTGCCTTCCTCTGGATCTGTTGGGATAGAGTTGGGTGTATGGGATTGTACTGTGTTTTTTATTTAGTTTGTTTATTTTTTCTGTGGTTGAACTGGATGGACTTGTGTCTTTTTTCAACCTGACTAACTATGTAACTATGTAACTATGACACTCTCAGCATGAAGTGGGCTTTATTAAAGGCACAGTGGATACAATGTTTCCTCATTATACTCAAAACAACAAAAAAAAAGCCTACCAGCTGGGCTACACAAGCTATTAGCATGGCAGAACAAACACTGCTTAAAGTGGTCCTTGCAATAAAATGCAAGGTCCACTCATTGGGTTCAGCCTCCCTGTCAAATAACTGCCTTATTTTACTGCAAAAATGTACTCATAGTACTGCAAAAAGGATAATTATATGCTTATCTTAACCCCCTTCTACCTGTGCCTAGATAAGTGTGATGTCACACTCTTTCCCAAGACATCCTGTGGAATGCAGAGTAGCCCTAATCTTGTGAGCAGATGCTTTTGCACAAGATCTAGGCTGCTCTTCTCTAGACTACTCTACTCCCTGGGAATCTCACCAAAGGCTGTTGATTGTCACATCTAGTCATATGGAAAAAAAGTTAAGATTAGTAGGGTTGTCCCGATACTGATATTAGTATCGGTATCAGGACTGATACCGAGCGTTTGTGCGAGTACTTGTACTCACACAAATGCTCCAGATGACTTACCCGATACCTGGTCGGCGGGCGGAGTCAGTGGCCAGAGAGGGTGGGCAGAGTTAATGGCCGGGGAGTGCGGGTGGAGTCAGTGGCCAGAGAGGGCGGGCAGAGTTAATGGGCGGGGAGTGCAGGTGGAGTCAGTGGCTGGAGAGTGAGTCCTCAGTCCTCATCTGCAGTGGAAATTGGTAAGCTGGCATAGGTGTAGGGCGCAGCAGCATCAGGATCGGTGACCGGTACTGTCACATTCAGTCAACGTCAGCGGCTGAACATCCCTACGCCCATCTTGGTACACCCTGCACTCGGCTGCAGTAAGTCAGCAGCAGACATCTTGTTACACCCAGCCCATATAGTTTGGGCTGGGTGTAACAAGATGTCTGCTGCTGCTTACTGCAGCCGAGTGCAGGGTGTACTAAGATGGGTGTCGCAGCATAGTTTTTTTTTAATAAATCCTTTCCTTGTGTCATTTTTCGCAGCATTTTAGTGCCAGCCACCTGTCAATCAGTGCCATCTATCAGCGCCCACAAGTGCCACCTATCAGTGCCATCTATCAGTGCCTACAAGTTCCACCTATCAGTGCCCACAAGTGCCACCTATCAGTGCTATCAGTGCCATCTATCAGTGCCCACAAGTGCCACCTATCATTGCCAGCCACCTCTCAGTGCCACCTATTAGTGCCCATCAGTGCCAGCCACCAGTCAGTGCCCATAAGTGCCAGCCACCAGTCAGTGTCCATAAGTGCCACCTATCAGAGCCAGCCACCTGTCAGCGCCACCTATCAGTCCCCATCTGTCAAACTGTCTCACGACATTGAAAAAAAAGTATCAGTAATCGGTATCGGCGAGTACTTAAAAAAAAAGGATCGGTACTTGTGCTCAGTCTTAAAAAAGTGGTATCGGGACGTCACCTATGGTAACTTATACGCCCATTCGTCACCTCTCGTGACTTCCTCAGTGACGAACGCGCGTATGAGGTACCATAGGTGACATCGGTGTTCGCCCTGTTTTTTATGCCTGTTTTTTATTGTAACATTGTGAGTACCCAGTGTATCATTTGAATAAAACCTTCCCTGTTTTAATGGTACTACACTATTGGCATTTTTTTGTTTTCCTGGATGCGAGTGCTGCTAGCGTTTGGAGGTGATTACCAGGAAGGATCTATCCTCACCACTACAGTCTATTTGGATGACACCACAAGCGGACCTAACCAGAAAAGCGCTCCTGGGCTTTGCTTTTGCTGTTACCTTACAGCAGTAAGGTAAGGGGACATCCTTACTTAATTTGGAGATAGCACCTGCAACTTGTCATCATGTCATTTTGGCTTTTATACCACTATTTCTATGAACTTTATTTATATATCACTTGTTGATACCTGCTCTATGGACATTCACCCCAATCAACACCGCTGTGTGTTGGTTTTAGCATTTTGTGCACCGGATTGTGTATAAGAGATTTACACTTTATGGGCCAGATTCAGGTTGATGGGCGAATCTTTATTTTGGAGTAACTTTTCTCATTTACGTTACTCCGCCGAAACTTTAGGAGCAAGTACTGTATTCACACAGCACTTGCTCCTAAAGTTGCGGCGGCGTAGCGAAAATGAGCCGGCGGAATTCAAATTGGGCGGGTAGGGGGCGTGTATTATTTAAACTAGGCGCAATCCCGCGGTGAACGTATTGCGCATGCGTCGACTGTCAGTGAACGTCAATGACGTCAATCCCCATTCACGGACGTTTTACGCAAAGGACTCTAATTATTTTTTTTGGACGCGATGACGACGGCCATACTTAACATAGGATATTCCACTAGGGGGTTGGTTTATCTTTACGCCGCGTATCTCTTACGGAAACGTCGGAAAGTCACTGCGTCGGGCCCGAATACGATCATGAATTGCCGATTCTCGCTGATTAACATATTCTCGGCGTTAATCAGCGGGAACGCCCCCAGCGCCATTTTTAAAATTGCAGTTCCGATACGACGGCGAAATACAATTACGCCGCTCGTATCGAAACTCCAACCTGGCGTTTCTTGTTTTCTGAAAACAGAAACGCCGGCTCAAAGTGAGAGTTAGGCTGGAGTATCACTGATACTCCAGAGTAACTCTACCTGAATCTGGCCCTATATGTTTATTTACACTGTCACTGGTTTGACAGCCAGCTTTGGGTGCAGTGCAGCACGCTTATATCACTGTAATTTTTCGAGATTGTTATTGATCACTAGTTAGGTTTACTCTTTCCTAACATAACGTTTTTTGCTACACTTCCTCTCCGCACTTTATCCCATCCCCATTCCCTCACAGCGCAGCACCACCCCCCCTATTTTTATTTATTTGCTTTGGTTGATACACCATTCAGTGCAGCAGCTGTACCCACCTACCTTCCTCCCCCCCCCCGTTTGTGGTAAGCGCGGTAATATTCACCCCACTACCTTAGAACGAAGCTGTCGCAGCGGCACCCTCACACCTCGGAGATGGCTGACATTTTCCCCGGATTTTCTTATTGGTTTGCGGGCTCCAGCGCTGTAATTGGCTGGTCTGCCTTGTGGTTAAGAACAAACTGTAAACAATCAAATAAACTGACCTAATAAAAAAGTAAAAGCTATGTTTTAAGAATGCCTGTTATTAGAAGCATTACATTACCTTATGTATAAATCTGTGATGAGCCAATTTGATCCAATTAAGTAGGATATTTAGGCAAACGTGTATATTATTAGTTGCTGATCCTAGTACGCTCAGGATAGACCAGCAAAAATTCTGCTGTGCATGTGGCACACTTGCCTTCTTTGAAATACTCTGCTGTCCCAGTTCCTTTATTGACCCTTGTTAGATCCAGGAGTAAAGGGTACCTGCATTTCTTGGAGGCATGTTAAGCTCAGCTACTAGAGGAATAAAAGTGCAGCATGTTTTATTTGACCTAACACTCGTTTGATATTAAAAGAAACACTTAAGCCTGGATCGAAATTCAGCCAGTTTAGCAGGTACTGGCCAAATTTCGATCCATATATGGACAGGCTGACCCAAGTTGATCCATTGATCGACTTGGGTGCAACCAGCATGTCAGATTTTGCTACATACTGTTAATGGCAGCGCTTAAAGCCACTAGCTGTAAGTAACCAAAGTATTCTGCCGGCTGGGCATGCACCCTTCGGACCTCTGCTGGCAGAATATGATAGCACAATGGGAGGAAAGAAAATTGTATCATCTATGGCTAGGTTTTGGTAAGCACCTAATAATAAAAGGCTTAAAGAATATCTAAACTCAAGAACATCTGTTTCTCCAGAGTTTCCATGGGCCTCTTCGCTGCTTCTCTGATTAATGCTCTCCTTGCTTGGCCTGTCAGTTTAGGTGGACAGCCATGTCTTGGTAGGTTTGTAGTTGTGCCATACTCTTTCCATTTTCGGATGATTGATTAAACAGTACTCCATGAGATGTTCAAATTTTGGGATATTTTTTTTATAACCTAACCCTGCTTTAAACATCTACACAACTTTATCCCTGACCTGTCTGGTGTGTTCCTTGGGATTCACAATGCTGTTTGTTTACTAAGGTTCTCAAAAAAAAACTTTGAGGGCTTCACAGAACAGCTGTATTTATACTGATACTAAATTACACACAGGTGGACTTTATTTACTAATTAAGACTTCTGAAGTCAATTGGTTCCACTATATTTTGGTTAGGGGTAGCAGAGTAAAGGGGGCTGAATACAAATTAATGCCACACTTTTCAGATATTCACATAAAATCTCAGTAAAATAAATATATGTTTTTGGTTGTAACATGACAACATTTTAAAATTTTCAAGGGGTGTGAATACTTTTCAAGGCACTGTAACATACATTAAATTGCAATTTTTTTAATTAGAAATAATATCTACAACTGATGTTATATATTTGCTTGTTATAGATAAATACCTCCATCAAGTTTTTATTGCTATATGTGTCCCCTCTAAAGAGCTTTCCTATTTATTTGATAGGCATTAGATAGAACAGCAAGTGGGAAGAAGTCCTTTCCAAGCTGAACTCTGGGTGGATATAAAAAACACAAATAATCAAGTTTCTTAACCACTTCAGATCCGCGCTATAGACAAAAGACGTCAACAGCGCAGACCTGAAGTGCCAGGTTAATGTCTTTGGACGTCATGTTATTGTAATTCCCTGTGCGCGCCACCCCACATTGGCGTCGCATTGCTGAGGATTCGATGCGTGTACCCGACGGCCGCGGTGTCCGTCAGGTACACGCGATCGGCGGTGACAGCAGGGACGTGGAGCTCTGTGTGTAAACACAGAGCTCCACGTCCTGTCAGGGAGAGGAGACAGATGCTGTTTCCCTTGTACATAGGGACACAGCATCGGTCACCTCCCCCAGTCAGTCCCCTCCCCCTACACAGTTAGAACACACCCAAGATACACATTTAACCCCTTCCTCACCCCCTAGTGTTAACCCCTTCAATGCCAGTCACATTTATCCAGTAATTAGTGCATATTTATAGCACTGGTCGCTGTATAAATGTGAATGGTCCCAAAAATGTGTCAAAAGTGTCCAATGTGTCCGTCGTAATGTCGCAGTTCCAATAAAAATCGCAGATCACCGCCATTACTTAGTAAAAAAAAAATATAATTTTTTTTTTTTTTTTTTTTACAAAAATACGTAGAAGAATACTTATCGGCCTTAACTGAGATTTTTTTTTTTAATTGGGATATTTATTATAGCAACAATTAAAAAAAAAAAATATATATATATATATATATATATATATATATATATATTTAAAATGGGGATCAAATACCACCAAAAGAAAGCTCTATTTGTGGGGAAAAAAGGACGTCAATTTTGTTTGGGAGCCACGTCGCACGACCGCGCAAATGTCAGTTAGTTAGTGCCAGAAGCTGAAATTTCGCCTGGGCACGAAGGGGGTTTATGTGCCCAGTAAGCAAGTGGTTAATCCATTACATTGAATGTGTTTTGTAAATACAACTAGTCTAAGAACCTGAAGAGAACTTGGTATCAGCTTCATATCTCTGGATCAGCAGTCCAGCCCACCCTGCACCCCCAACAGCGAAGGACCTGGAGGGGGAACTTATAATTGGAGATTTTCCTAGCTTGTGACGGAAAATATTAATTATATGAAGACAGGAGGCGAGTATCTTGCATTTCTTTCTTTTAATAATGCTCATAGCAGAAAGGTTCAAATGTTTAAAACTTTAACAGTTCACAAGAAAAACTGAACTACAACACCCAGAATCCTTAGGGTCTATGGCCCCACCCCCTAGAGACCCTATATACAGTATGATCTGCCCTGAAGCGACCACTTCCTCTTTCTGGATGCGAATACTCTCCAACTGAGTCTGACAAAACAAGGAAAGCCTCGAGTTGCTCTGGTCAAACGGACGACGAAAGGCCCCAAATCCGATAGGATGAGTCCACCGGAACCTTCTCAAGAGAATGGCGAACCTTGATCGACCCTCGTCCTGGACTACAGTCTTCTCTGATGACCCTGCAACTTAAACTGGCAGTAAACTTCGACCCAACGGGATCAGACGGGACATCGTTTAAGCTGTGGTTGTAACGGTTTCAAGAAGTTCAATAACCTGAAGCGGTAAAGAAATAACATCATAGGGTGGGTCGGGTGGGAAGATACTCGCCTCCTGTCTTCATATAATTAATATTTTCCGTCACAAGCTAGGAAAATCTCCAATTATATATCAGACAGGAGGCTCATATCTTGCATGTTTAAAGCAATAACACATCATTAATACAAGATATGAATATCAAACAATACCCTGGAAGACTGTGCATCTAGTCCTGCATGAATATGTAACCCCCTGACTCCTGTCTAGGACCCAAAAGAATGAAGTGTGTTGGTCATGAATCAAGCACTGAAAGAGATACATGAGTTCCCGGTCGGAAGTAAAACTCTCGAAAAGTGGATTCGGAGGACCAGTCAGCTGCCAGAAGCAGATCCGAAAGGGATCCCCCTGAGGAAAGCACCTTAGTGGCCATCGCGCCCCTGGTCGAATGGGCGCCGAAAAGAGATACGTCGATTCCTGCCATGGCCATGACCGAGCGAATCCACCTGACCAAAGTGGAGGAGGTCCCTGGGAGGTGAGGTTGAACGAACGAAATCAATAATTGCGACAGTGTCGGAGATCGGAGAGAGGCTGTAAGTGCCTCGTAAGCCTGTAAACAGCGAACCACGCAAAGACGAGGATGAGATGGGAAAAAAGGGTAGAAGACCGAGTGTAGCTGGGTCTTGGTCCTACATACAATCGAAAATCTCACACCCTCGGGGGAAAATTGTCTCCTGGAGATATCTAAAGCTCTCACATCCGAGGTGCGTTTGATGGAGATGAGGCATAACAGAGTGGTAAGTTTCATTGAGAGAAGTCTCAAAGGAAGGCGGTCGTTGTCTTCCCAGGACGAGAACAGTCGCAAAACTAAAGAGACGTCCCATGTCGCCGAATAACGAGGTCGGGGGGGCGGTTGAACTTCGCGCCTCGGAGAAGTCGACAGACCAGAGGATGTTTGCCCACAGGTAGGGAATCCACCGGACAATGGTATGCCGAAATGGCGGACCTATACACATTCAGGGAGTTGTAAGCTTTGCCCGAAGCGTAGGCTTCCGCAAGATAGTTCACTATCATGGAGATAGGGGCCCGAATGGGATCAATTTGTTGTTGATCACACCAACGAGTCCACAATCCCCAGGCAGATCTATAAGCCGATCTAGTCCCCGGGGCCCAGGCCAAGGAGAGGAGGTCTCTAGCTGACTCTGAAAGTTCAGGGTCAGGGCCTGACGACCCGAAACTAGCCAAGCGATGAGGGGAAGATTGCCCTCCAGTAATAAGGGGTGCGGGTTCCCGGCCGGGTCGGTCAGGAGGTGAGTGGAATGTGGAAGAAGTCTGGGATAGTCGATTGACATTCCCAAGGCCAGGGGGAACCACGGCTGAGTTGACCACCAAGGTGTGATCAGGACCACCGTGGCCCTCAAGTGGACCACCTGTAGAAGAAGTCTGGTAATCATGGAAAAGGGAGGGAAGGCGTAGTGTCGACCCTCCGGCCACCATTGAAGGAACGCGTCCACCGCTATTGCTTCCGGATCCGGTCTCCAGCTGTAGAAGTTCGGGAGTTGGCGGTTGAGGCGGGAGGCGAAAAGGTCCATATGCAGTGGACCCCAAAGGTTTTGAAGTGTCAAAAAGACCGATTTGTGCAAAGTCCAGTCGCTGGAGTCCGATAAGTGGCGCAAGTTCCAATCCGCCACCCAATTGGATACACCCGGAATGTGTTCCGCTACAGGGGTAATATTGCGGGAAAGGCAGAAGCTCCAAAGCTCGGAAGCAATGTCCGCCAGAAGTTTGGATTTTGTGCCCCCTAAGCGGTTGATGTATTGCACTGCCGCTACGTTGTCCAAACGTAAGAGAGCGCAGCAGTCGGATCTCCGTGAGAGAAAACACCTGACTGCGAACAGCGCCGCCAGTAACTCCAACGCGTTGATATGGAGCGCGGATTTTTGGATAGACCATGTCCCTCCAGTGGAGGACGGACCACATCGAGCTCCTCAGCCTAGACGACTGGCATCCGACTCCACTATTATGTCTGGACGCGGGCTGAAGATCGTCTTCCCGTTCCATTCCAGGGCGTAGTGGAGCCACCATCGGAGTTCCATTTCCGAATCCGAGCAAAGGGTAATCTTGTCTGAGTATCGAAGGCCCTGACGTAAGTGAAGTGCTCTTAAACGTTGTAGAGCTCGGTAGTGGAGGGGTGCTGGAAAAATGGCCTGGATGGAGGCTGAAAGTAGGCCGACGATACGAGACAGAAGTCTGAGGGATATCTGACGTTCGCGAAGGACCGCTCTGATCTCCCGTCGGATCAGAGCCTTTTTGTGTAGTGGCAATTTCAGAATCGCTAGTCTGGTGTCCACTGAGAAACCCAAGAATTCCAACTCTTGAGCTGGTGATAGCACCGACTTCTTGTGGTTGATTAGAAAACCCAGGCCTACTAAAAGAGACTCTGCCCAGTCCCTGTGTAATTCTGCTTGGGCTCTCGAGTGAGCCAGAATGAGAAGGTCGTCCAAGTAAATGATCAGACGTACCCCCCTCAGACGAAGAGTGGCTACCACTGGTTTCATCAACTTGGTGAAACACCACGGAGCCGATGATAGGCCGAAAGGAAGGCAAGTGAATTGCCATGTGTGACCCCGCCACCTGAATCTCAGGTATTTTTGTGCAGAATGATGCATAGGTACCGTCAGGTAAGCATCTTTCAAGTCTATTTTGACAAGCCAATCCCCTTGAACCAAAAGGTCCCTCAACATGTGGATGCCCTCCATCTTGAAATGGTGATAAACCACAAATTGGTTTAGGAGTCTGAGGTTTATAACCGGTCGGTATCCCCCGTCCTTTTTTGCTACCAGGAAAAGGTTGTTTAGGAATCCCGGGGTCCTTGGGTCGACCTCTACAATTGCTTGTTTTGAAATCAGTTCCTGAATTTCTAAATCTATTAGGTACCTGTTGTGTGCTGTGTAGTGAATGGGTTGAGGTATCGCAGTCATGACAGGATGGGACATGAATTCTATGCGATAACCCTGAACTGCAGAAATGATCCATCCGTCTGCTGTAATCGTGTGCCAGGCGTGAATAAAATGTTTTAGTCTGCCCCCTATCGATATGTGGGCACACAGTGAGGCACTCACCGGTAGGAGGTCTGGATCTCGGGAATCCTCTGCCGCCTCGACTTCTCCACGGTCGTCCTCTGGGAGGAAAGGATGGTGCCGGTTGTACCAAGGGGGTTGGATACTGCTGTGGGGTAGCAAAGGCCTGGTTGGGGGCTCTTGAAAAGGCCCTGTAGTAAGTAGCGCGGCCGGCAGAACGGCCTCTACCTCTGCCGGCCCTGGCAAAAACCCGGTTATTCGGACTTGCTCTTTTTAGGGACGATTGGGCCTTGTCTAGGGTATTGAACATGCCCACAAATTTGTTTATATTCTTTACTAAATCCTCCCCGAAGAGGAGACCCTCAGCCGAGGGACCTGGTTCGGACTCCGCAAGGTGCGAGAGTTGAGGGTCTAACTTCATGAGGATAGACCTGCGTCTTTCGATGGCGCAGGTCGTATTGGCTGAACCTAGGAGGCAAATGGCTCGTTGGGCCCAGCCTCGCAGTTGTGGTAGATCAACCGGTTCTTCATTAGTAACCGCATGTTCTGAAAGATTTAGGATCTTAGTAAGTGGTCCCAGTAGATCCAGGATACGATCCTGAATTAATTTAAAGGACCGTTCGATACCTTTTTTAGCGTATCTACCATTTTTGGCCAGATACTTGAGCAGGATCGGGTCGATCTCGGGAGTGATCGCCACCTTGTGGGGAACACATGGCCTGGGGCATTCTGCTCTGAGTTTGTTGCGATTTGATCTATCTAAGATCTTTCTGACCCAGTGTTCCACATAGTGAGACACCAGAGGGAGTGGGGCCCAGTCCCCAGACCTAGGATGGGTAATGTTTTCGGGATTAAAAAATGGTTCTCCTAGAGAATCCAAAATTACCTCCGTTGGGAGATCGGAGTTGGTTTCCGTGTCCGGAACCACATGCCCAGCCACCATTTCAGTATCGGATTCATCCGAAGAGGAAATAAAGGAACCCTCAGGGGATTCGTCCCCTGACTCCTCGTTAAAGGAGTCCGGTTTAACCCGGTGGGTAGACACTAGTCTTTTATTAGGGAACTCCTTGTGAGCCAAGGGTCGGTCCATAGTCGGATGGCTGGGTCGGCAGGCCGAGGAGGGTCCTGCCTCAGGCATGATTTTTACTTCCCCTGCCGGGGAGTCGGAGCGGGTCTCAAGGTGTTTGCGTTTGAATGCTGCCTTGCCCGCTTTGACAGTCTCAGGTTGAGGTGAGGGGTAGGTAGCAGAGGAGGCTAGGGCAGTCTGTATGGACCTAGTGATCAGATCCTGAATTTGAGCAGGAGTCATCATCTGGGGAGTATCCGGGTTAGATCCCAGATCTGCCTGCATACTATGGGTTCTAGAGCCTTCTGCCATTATTGAATATCCTAGAGAAATTATGAAATTTAACAAATATTTTGTCAGGGACACAAGCACTGACACAGACCACTAGCTGAAGTGCTCCGTGTGTGCCAGATAAGGAATCCTAATGGTTATGATAAGAGAGAGGAGAAGGGAGTGACAGCAATACCTACGGGTCCCACACGCAGCAGTTAATCTCTCTCACAAGTGCCGCTGTGAGAGAGAGAGAGACGAAGCTCCGAATCAAAATCCTGTCGCAGCGCCGTGACGAGAGGCGCTGCGATAGGTCAGTGGGATCTGAAGGTGTTTCCCATAGAGAGGGGCAGTTACGTCCCCTCCCTTTCAAGAGCAAAAAGGCGCGAACGGCCTGAGGAAAAGCAAAAATGTCGTTGAAGCCGCGCCCCCCGGGGAGCCGACCCAGCGTCGGACCCGGAGCAGCCACAGCAAGCCAAACCGAACGTAAATCCCTCAGAAGGGAGGGGTTGTCTAGCGCTCGCCCAAGGGATAAAACACATACCTTGCCACATACAATTAAGGTCACATTTCCATACAAGCTAGAGAAAAATAAAAGCACTTATCTGTACTATGAGCAGAAAGAAAGAGGAAGTGGTCGCTTCAGGGCAGATCATATATAGGGTCTCTAGGGGGTGGGGCCATCGACCCTAAGGATTCTGGGTGTTGTAGTTCAGTTTTTCTTGTGAACTGTTAAAGTTTTAAACATTTGAACCTTTCTGCTATGAGCATTATTAAAAGAAAGAAATGCAAGATATGAGCCTCCTGTCTGATATATAATTGAGTATATCTGTATTCACAGGGTAAAGGAGAAAAATGCTTAGTACCATAGGTTAGAGGTGGATGGGAAGAAGCATTAGTAAAAAAAAAAAAAAAGTAGGGCTTTACTTAGTTGGTCATGCTGATTATATATTTGTATATATTTTGAATTATTGAATCATTTAATTATACATTAGACACATGAATTATGCAAATTATACACATGAACTAGCTAGCATGTCCTGGAGCTAGATCCAACCTTCTAAGGGGAATAGCAACTTTTTTTGCAAAGATTGCAGTGTTGGTTGGAACTTCTGACCTAAATATTGGTTCCACACCAGTGATTACCTGTATAGTAACATTGAGGCCGCGTACACACGATCAAATCTGTCTGCTGGAAACGGTCTGCTAGACCGTCCCAGCAGACAGATTCGATCGTGTGTACGGGCGAGCCGACGGATTTGGCCACCCGACAGATTTCAAAGCATGCTTTGAAATCTATCGGGTGGGAACCCGTCCGCCCGACATGTCTGCTGGTTAGTACACTTACCAGCTGACATGTCGTCTCGCACCGGCGCCGAATGGATTTGGCGCATGCGCGGAAGTGTTTTACTTCCTGGTGCGGTGACGTGGCGGCGTCAACGTCACCGACACGTCAGCACGCCGTCTGCTGGTGGGGATTTTGGTTTGCTCGTGTGTACACGCGAGCAAACCAAAATTAAAACAGACAGATTTGTTCAAATCGGTCGGACAGACCGTTTTGAACAAATCTATTGCCTCGTGTGTACGAGGCCTAAGACAAGGTAAGCTGGGACAGTTGTGGATAGAAGTGAAGCTTGGTGGATTAAACATATCAGACAGTGGCACAAAAAGGCAACTGGATCTACAGCCATAGACAACATTTACTGCTGCTTCTCCGAAAGTGACACAGTGGGCCAGATCCACATAGAAATAGATCGGCGCAGAGATACACTACGCCGCCGTACCTTACCTGGCGTATTTTCGAATCCTGAAAGATTTCGCGCCGTAAGTTACGGCGGCGTAGTGTATTTCTGGCGGCGGAATTCAAATCGGCGATTAGGGGGTGTGATTCATTTAAATGAAGCGCCGATCGAACTGCGCATGCTCCGTTCAGAAATTTCCCGCAGTGCATTGCGCTAAATTACGTCGCAACAACGTTATTTTTTTTACTAGCGTAAATTACGTACATTCCTATTCACGGACGACTTGCGCAAAAATTCTAATTTCAACGCGGGAACGATGGCCATACTTAACATGGCAAGTCTAACTATAGGCCGCAAAAAAGCAGCTTTAACTATACGCCGGAAAAAGCCAACTAAAGACGCCGTAAGAGAATGCGACGGCTGCGCGTACGTTCGTGGATCGTCGGAAAAAGCTAATTTGCATACTCGACACGGAAAACGCCGAGAACTCCACCCAGCGGACGCCAAAGTATTGTATCTACGATCCGAAGGCGTACGAAGGCGTACGCCTGTCAGATCGAACCCAGATGCCGTCATATTTTGGTTTGAGGATTCAAACTAAAGATACGATGCGGGAACTTTGAAAGTACACCGGCGTATCAGTAGATACGCCGGCGTACTCTCTCTGTGGATCTGGCCCAGTATTTTTATAAATATTTGGGCAAATTAAAGAAAAATATGTTTTGCATTTTTTCTTTGTCTTTTGTTTTTGCATTTAATTGTCTGTAATCAAGTTTTATTTTTTTTAAATAAATTAATTACTTTGATTATACAGTACACTGTAATGCACATTGCCACAGATTATGGATGGGCCGAAAGACCCTCTGTTCGGTTTTCACCATAACTTTTTGAACATCAGGAAAGTTGGATACCAAATAACGAACCCCATTGAAATATATGGGACCCCAATGTGAAAAATCAAAAGTGCCCATTTTGAAGGCTTATATGCAAGTAATTGGGCATACAATGGTTATGGGGGTCCAGGTACTGCCCTAAGGGGGAACATGTATGAATGAAAAAAGTTTGTAAAAAAAGTAGGGCTGTTACTGATCAAAATTTTTGTGTTCGATTAATCGTTTAATTTTTTAATCGATTAATCGAATAATTTCGATTAATTATAATGCACAAACAGATCCAACTACTTTTTTTTTTTTTTTTAAATATGTTTTTATTGAAAAAGTTACAGAACATGGTATGACAAAAAAAAAACAGAACATAAGAGAAGGTTTTAAGGACGTTAAACATAGAAAGCAGGAATGGAGGGATCATACAGAAAGAAAAACAAAAAATGTACGTAGGAGTCCAATAGGGTTGATACTGTACTCCGACCAGGTGGAGGGGGGGAGACTGCGCACCCCATGTGACATGGGGGGGCCTCGTAAGGCACGTCCAAAATATAAGAGGGGGAGGAACATCAGTCCCGCGGGAGATCCAGGTAGAAAAAGGACATCTTCTCAAAGTTCAACCTCTCCGCGGGGGTGAGAGTGTACATCATGAAAGGTTGCCATATATGATAGAAGCGAGTTTTGCTCCGTTCATGGGTCAGATCCGTGTTGAGCTTGTCCTTGTATAATAACTGCAATAGTTCCTGATCCAACTACTTTTAGCTGTTCTTCTTGCAGGCTGATTCCCAGTGCAGCTACCAACAACTGGAAAAATGGATAGCAGGATACAAAAAACACACAAAGGCAGCGCTTGATGGGAATAGAATTTAAACTTTTATAGTCTTCAAATAGGTAACCAAATAAATATTGCACTGGAGATAAAATCGATGTAGCTACATAAACTGTAAAAATGGTGCGAGTAATACCAAACGGTAGCAAAAGCTGTCATAAAAACCATGTAGCCAAGTATGATACTGGTATTAAAATGTGTACAACGATACCACTGTTGAATCCAGATGAGGAGAGGTTAGCATCAATCTGTCAGCATGTAAATGTCCCATAAAGGGAACTATCACAACTCCCAGTGGATGGTTGTAGAATCCCAGGTTGATAGAGGGACGTGTAACAGCCCTTGCGTGTGGCAGATAGTAATGTCCCGCCGGCATGCAGATATGAAGGTACAGCAAAGGAGCCCTTCAGAAGGACACGGCAAGCCCCGCCGGTGTCTGTGACATCACCGGATCTCCAATAGAACTCCCTGAATGCCCAGAAGCCAGCAGAGAGGCGAGTACCAATCAAAAGAATTTTAATCGATCAAAAAGATTTTGATCAATCAAAAAAATTAAAGATTAATCGATTAATTAAAAGTTAATTTGCACAGCCCTAAAAAAAAGTAATTTTTAACCACTTAAGCCCCGGACCAATATGCTGCTAAATGCCCAAAGGCGTTTTTACAATTCGGCACTGCGTCGCTTTAACAGACTATTGCGCGGTCGTGCGACGTGGTTCCCAAACAAAATTGGCGTCCTTTTTTCCCCACAAATAGAGCTTTCTTTTGGTGGTATTTGATCACCTCTGCGGTTTTTATTTGTTGTGCTATAAAAAAAAATAGAGCGACAATTTTGAAAAAAATTCAATATTTTTTACTTTTTGCTATAATAAATATCCCCCAAAAACATATATAAAATTTTTTTTTTTCCTCAGTTTAGGCCGATACGTATTCTTCTACCTATTTTTGGTAAAAAAAAAATCGCAATAAGCGTTTATCGATTGGTTTGCGCAAAATTTATAGCGTTTACAAAATAGGGGATAGTTTTATTGCATTTTTATTATTTTTTTTTTTTTACTACTAATGGTGCCGATCAGTGATTTTTTTTCATGACTGCGACATTATGGCGGACACTTCGGACAGTTTTGACACATTTTTGGGACCATTGTTATTTTTACAGCAAACAATGCATTTAAATTGCATTGTTTATTGTGAAAATGACAGTTGCAGTTCGGGAGTTAACCACAGGGGGGCACTGTAGGATTTAGGGTTCACCTAGTTTGTGTTTACAACTGTAGGGGGGTGTGGCTGTAGGTCTGATGTCATCGATCGAGTCTCCCTATAAAAGGGATCACTCGATCAATGCAGCCGCCACAGTGAAGCACGGGGAAGCCGTGTTTACATACGGCTCTCCCCGTTCTTCAGCTCCGGGGAGCGATCGCGAGCGGGCGGCTAGAAACGCATAGCCGCGTCCTCGTCCCGGATCGCTCCCCGCGGGGTTTCCGACCGCCGCATGTAGCAGGGGGGGTCCCGATCGGACCCCCGACCCGCGCAAAGGCAGGGACGTAAATTTACGTCCATCTGCCTTAACGTGCCCTGCAGCGGTCGGGAAGTGGTTAAATGGGCAGTGATTTATTGAGGCTTAAAGTGAAAGTATAACAATTACCTGTAATGTAGTGCCTGAGGTATCCCCTTAGTCCAACTGTAAAGTGGCACATCTGTACTGTGTTTAGAAGCTGCTGCAGCAAAAATTGCATATATATAAAGTCCAAAAAATGAAATTTTATCTGCAAGCTTTCTTTTTTTATATCATATCATAACATGAGCTGATCCAAAGTTCATTGTATATTACCAGGATGTGTTATGTGGGGGAGGGGTGGATTTCTCACTTTTTATATCTCATGGTATGATAAACATAACATAACATATGATAAACATGTCTGAACTAGATATGTAAATAACCTGTCACTCAAAGCAAGGAGAGAGAAACTGACTTTTTATTTAGACAGTTTTTTATCTGGAAGGCTGTTCATTTTACTGAAAATTGAAAGAGGATTACTCAGATCTGGATTAACTCTGTGTGGCAAGACTGGGCACAGATGATAGGAAATCTTATACTCTACATTGTGACATCAAAAAAAATATGTTTTTTTTTTGGGTTTACATCTACTTGTTATTTGAAAAAAAAACTTGCTGTACCGCACAGAACTATATGGCATTAAACTTGCAGTAACACAGTTAAATATATGGCGTTAAACTTGCAGTAATGCACAGAACTATATGGCGTTAAACTTGCTTTAACGCACAGAACTATACAGCATTAAACTTGCAGTAATGCACAAAACTTAATGGCGCTAAACTTGTAGTAACGCAATGAAATATACATTGTTAAACTTGCAGTAACACACAGAAATATACAGCGTTAAACTTGCAATAACGCACAGAACTATATGGCGTTAAATTTACAGTAACACAGAGAACTATATGGTGTTAAACTTGCAGTAACACACAGAACTATACAGCGTTAAACTTGCAGTACCGCACAGAACTATATATGCCGTTAAACTTGCAGTAACACAATGAAATATACGGCATTAAATTTGCAGTAATGTACAGAACTATATAACGTTAAACTTGCAGTAATGCACAGAACTATATGGTGTTAAACTTGCATGCAGTAACACACAGAACTATACAGCATTTAACTTGCAGTAATGCACAGAACTTAATGGTGCTAAACTTGCAGTAACATAATATACATTGTGTCAGGACCTGGGCTTGAACCTGGGACCCCTTCTGTGTCTGGCATTGTCTTTTCCCACTGAGCTATCTGGGATGCTGGACAGCTCCCTGTCTGATCTGCTGGACAAACCTATCTGATCCGTTGGACATCCCTGCCTTGTGTCTTGATTGCCTTGAACCTTGAACCCCTTGCTCCTCCCATGAACTTCCTATATAAGCCTTGTCTCAGCACTTCCTCTTTGCTGGGTTACTGTGCCTTCCCAGCCAGTGCCTTGCGACTTGTCTGCTCTGCTGCCATTTGTACCTGCAACCACCTGTGTTTGACCCTTGGCCTGTTCCTGGACTACTCAGCTGCCTGATCCCAATCTGCAACCACCCGTGTGTGACCCTTTGGCCTGTTCGTTCACTACTCTTCTGCCTGATCCCATCCTGCAACCACTTGTGATTGATCCCTTGGCATGTTTACTGACCACGCTGCTGTTTCGTCTTTGTCTGCTCATCCGCTACTGTACCCTGGCTTGCTCACATCCTGGTGGGGCAAGCTTGAGGACTGCGACCTGGTACTAGCTTGCAGCTAAATCCATCTCCACCATTAGGAGCTCTGGGGAAAACCAGCTAGTACTTAGATTCCGCACCTCAGGGGAGCCTGTATCATCTGCCAGAAATGACTGCCTGTCCTGCCACTGCTGTAGCAATTGGCCTTCTAGCCCGACACCTGATCGTGACACATTGTTAACCTTCCAGCAATGCACAAAACTATACAGCGTTAAACTTGCAATAATGCACAGAACTATATGGCTTAAACTTGCAGTAACGCACAGAACTATATGGCATTAAACCTGCAGTAACACAATGAAATATATGGCAATAAACTTGCAGTAATGCAATGAAATATATGGCGTTAAAACTTGCAGTAACGCACAGAACTATATAGTGTTAAAATATGCAGTAACGCAATTAAATAAATGGTGTTAAACTTGCAGTAATACACAGAACCATATGGCGTTAAACTTGCAGTGATGCACAGAACTTAATGGAGTTAAACTTGCTGTAACATACAGAACTATACAGTGTTAAACTTGCAGTAATGCACAGAACTTTATGCCGCAAAAATTGCAGTAAAGCAATGAAATACATGGCGTTGAACTTGCAGTAACACACATAACTATATGGCGGTAAACTAGCAGTAACGCAATGAAATATATGGCGTTAAACTTGCAGTACTGTAGTGAAATTTACAGCGGTAAACTTGCAGTAACGCAATGAAATCCCAAATTTTTCGCCTTATAAGACACACTTTTTCTTCCCCAAAACTGGGGGGGAAAAGTTGGTGCGTCTTATAGGGCGAATACACGGTTTCGCCTGACCGTTCCGCGGAGCGCGCCGCGGTCTTTGGTCTAGCTCCGGAGCGGTCGGCCATCTTAGTACACCCGCTCTGCTCGTGGACCTGTTTATCCCTAGCAGAGCGCGCGCCATGCCATGCCATGCATTTGCAACAACAGTGAGTTGTGGGGGCAATGTTACTGGCTATAATTACTATGGGGGCAATGTTACTGGCTGCTATTACTATGGGGGCAATGTTACTGGCTGCTATTACTAATGTGGGGGCAATGTTACTGGCTATAATTACTATGTGGGCAATGTTACTGGCTGCTATTACTATGGGGGCAATGTTACTGGCTGCTATTACTAATGTGGGGGCAATGTTACTGGCTGCTATTACTAATGTGGGGGCAATGTTACTGGTTGCTATTACTAATGTGGGGGCAATGTTAGTGGCTGCTATTACTAATGTGGGGGCAATGTTACTGGCTGCTATTACTAATGTGGGGGCAATGTTACTGGCTGCTATTACTAATGTGGGGGCAATGTTACTGGCTGCTATTACTAATGTGGGGGCAATGTTACTGGCTGCTATTACTAATGTGGGGGCAATGTTACTGGCTGCTATTACTAATGTGGGGGCAATGTTACTGGCTGCTATTACTAATGTGGGGGCAATGTTACTGGCTGCTATTACTAATGTGGGGGCAATGTTACTGGCTGCTATTACTAATGTGGGGGCAATGTTACTGGCTGCTATTACTAATGTGGGGGCAATGTTAGTGGCTGCTATTACTAATGTGGGGGCAATGTTAGTGGCTGCTATTACTAATGTGGGGGCAATGTTAGTGGCTGCTATTACTAATGTGGGGGCAATGTTAGTGGCTGCTATTACTAATGTGGGGGCAATGTTAGTGGCTGCTATTACTAATGTGGGGGACTGGGGGTGGTGTGATGGTGATGACGAGTGGGGGGCAAATATTTTACTACAGTATTTGGTTCGGAATCTTTTTTTTTCTACATTTTCCTCCTTTAAAATTGGGTGCGTCTTATATGCTAGAGCGTTATATACGGCGAAAAATATGGTATACACTGTTTAACTTGCAGTAATGCAATGAAATATAAACTTGCAGTAATGCACAGAACTATATGGCGTTAAACTTGCAGTAACGCGATAAAATATACTGTGTTAAACGGTCACTACGCTTACATTGACTGAACTATCCCTACATTCACACTAATGTAAAGATGAATGGTCGCATTACAATCACAATGACTGAACTATCACTACAGTCATACAAATTTAAAGATGAATGGTCGCAATACACTCACTCTGAACAACCCCTAGATGCACACTAAACTGATATTCTACACTGACAATAGAATCAGAATGGAACACTATAGCAGACTAACTGTCTAATAGCACTGAACAGAGCCCTGTTTTATCTCTCTCCCTGCCGATATCACACTACAAATGGCTGCTATGGAAAGAATACTTTTATAGTGTGGGGTGGGATTAAGAGAAATGAGCCATGGTCAGATACTGTCATCATGACAGTGTCCAATTATGGCTCTGACAGTACTCTGTGCTCTGATTAGGCAAAGCTTTTATTGCTTCAGCTAATCAGGGTTCCAATGCCCTGTGCGGCACTTTTTATGGCTAACACTTGCACATAAGCTTTTAATATAAGCACTATTGATTTTTCATGTAGTATTTGTTTGCAAACAAAGTATATGTGATCACTATGATTGGCTGATTTGTTTTAGATTTTTAGTGTGGTTACCAGGGACAAAAAGTTCTCAGAACTAGGAGCACGCCTAGGTGCATGACCATAGTTCCCGGCTGCAATGCTATTTTATATTTTTACAGCATGGGGTACTATGCCAAAGAAGGCTATATATATATATATATATATATATATATATATATATATATATATATAGCAGACATGTGGGGACACAACAGTGATTTTAGTGAGGTGGATTTACTAAAACTAAAGAGAGCAAAATCTGCTGCTCTACATAGAAACCAATCAACTTTCAGGGTTTATTATCAAAGCTTAATTGAACAAGCTAAAGTTAGAAGCTGATTGGCTACTATGCACAGCTCCACCAGATTTTGCATGTTTTTGTTTTATTAAATCAACCCCAGTATGTTTCTAGGGCATAATTTCTGCAATGTTGTACATTTCTTCACAGTGTACTTATTATGCCAGAGACAGAACAGTTTATTCACAAAAGGAAACTAAGATGCATGTATTTTAGATATCTAACATTTTATACTTGCCTGCATATATGAAGGTGTGCTTTCCTGAAATTTTCCCGTTTTTATTTGCCAACATGTAAAACTGTTGCATTGCACAGTGTTTTCAGTCTTTATACAATGTTTCCAAGGTGTTATTCTTACAATTGCGTACATGTATCCACAGCCTGTTTATTATGCCACTTGCTGTGCAGTTTGTTTTATCTGACAAAGGCAATTTAAAGTAAATGTAATTTAGTTGACTTTCTCTTCTTCACTACTGAATTTATAGGTGTAAAAAAAGAATATTGTTGTCTTCCTGACGCGGTGCTATAGTTGCTTTCAATACCAGTACTAATGTTGAATGCTTACTCTTTAGCAATTGTGTTCTCAGAGAGTTTTCCTGCAGTTTTGTACATTTACTTGCTGTCTCTTTACTACGCTGAGTGCCACTCAACTTACTTTAATCGAAAAAGGAAAAATACATATATTTAAGATATCTAGATGCTGTTTTTCCTATTGACCATCATCAAAAATCTCAACTATATCTAGCTCATTCCAAAAAAATAAATATATGTATACATACACACATAAACAAGGTCCATAAAGACATAGATGAGCGAGTTTGGGGTGGAGGAACTTGACTGTCCTGACCGCAATCCGATAGAACACCTTTAGGATGAATTACAGCAGATACTGCGAGTCAGGCCTTCTTGTCCACATCAGTGCCTGACCTCACAAATGAGCTTCTGGAGAATGGTCAAACATTCCCATAGACACTGCGAAATAGGGATGAGCTATCAGTTTGAGACAAACATAAGTTCGACTTAAACATCGGGTGTTCGTTTGTTCTAAAACAAATGCCCCATAATGCACTGCAAGATCGTAGTGCATTGCTGTATGATGATTGGCCAATGCATGCACCTGACCTGCATGCTTTGGCCAATCACAGCGCGCTCTGCTAATAATTGGTTCAGGGGGACTAAGTCCACGCCCCACACTATATAAGGCTGCTTACAGAGCGGCCGTGTGTAGTGTTGTCGGAGTGGACATAGAGATATCTAGAGTTAGATTAAGCAGGCAGGTTATTCAGTTAGTGGCAGTGTGTGTATATATATATATATATATATATATATATATATATTCTGCATTTACATTTAGCATAGACTATATATTCAGTGTTTACCGTATATTCAGTCAGTGCAGGCAATGTATTAATATATATTTATATATACAGTCTTCTGTTTTGTACTTTTTCTAATACACTTCAGGCAGTGTATTAAAAAATATATATATAGTCTATACTGTCTGCTAATACAGTGCAGGTGGTGTACACAATATCTAATACAGTGTGTACAGTTTCTACTACACTTCTGGTGGTGTATACAATATAGTGCAGCCATTGTACACTTTCTCACACACTTCAAGCGATGTACAAAGTATCTAATACAATGTAGTGTGGTGTTGCAAAACAAAAAATACATCATGTCCAGAAAGCCACCAAGGAGAGACAGATGCTCACAGGCCACTAAAAAAAGGCAAGCAGCCTCTGTGTCTATAATCAACAGTGGTGGTCGTGGACATGGTGCATCCTTTGCAGATGGCCGTGGGGCACTATTTGAAGCCATGTTGGAGTATCCTTTGTGTGAGACCCTAATAAAGATGTTATTTATGGGGGACACACAGGTGCTCCTGAGTCCAGATGTGTTAACAGCTGCTTATTATCCTCTGATAACTTGAGAAAAAAAAAACATTAAATAATAAAAAATAAATAAAAACATTGTTGTGATAACTTGAGAAAAAAAAATCCATTTAAAAAAATAATAAAATGAATAAAAAAATGTGGAGTACAAAATTATTATTTTGGAGATCACAAGCAAAAAATAAAAGTCAGTATGGGAGAACTCTGTCTAAATACCATCAGCAAAACAACGTCTTTATTCTAGCAATGGAACAAAGAAAAAAATGCGCTGCATTAAACGAGGCACACATTTTTAAAATGTAGAATGTGCCATCTCCAAAATGAACGCTAGTTTTACCAGAACGAGCGCTCCCACCCCCTAATTTAGTCTGAGCATGCGTGGATTTTTAACCGATGGTCGTGCCTACTAACAGTCGTTTTTGACCTATCGGTTAGGAATCCATCGGTTAAATTTAAAACAAGCTCCCTTTTTTTTTTTTTTAACCGATGGTGGCCCCACACGATTGGTCTGATGGACCATTTTCATTGGTCAAAACCGCTCTCATCGGTTTAACCGGTCGTGTGTACGCAGGCTTACAGTGTTCTGGTACCAACAACATCTAAGGCCCAATTTTCTGCAGAGTATATAGGGCAGGCTGTATAGTATATATACTGCTGTTCAGAGTATATAGTGCCTGGGGGACCCCCACGCCATTAAAAAAAATGAAGGGCTTGGTATGGATTTGGGGGCGGGGGACATCCGCGCCATTTATTTTTTGTATTTTTAAATTAAATTTTTTCCTTTTAAAAATGTAATATTGCTGTTGCACTATAAACATGGTGTGACAGGAAGTCATGTAAATCTGTGGGTGTTGTCACAGACGGGAGATACATTTCTGCCTTGCTTAGACAATACACCAATTGCTATCAGGTGTCGGCTGTAGAAGTAGCCAGAAAGGTTTAGGGCGTTGGAAATCTTCAGCTGTTCAGTATGAGGCAATTAAGGCCTCTATAAGTTATCCAGAGGATGACTACTGATTGCTGCATCCTGAGGCTTTTTGAATTGAGGAAAGCAGTGAGGTGAGAAAAACTTCTGAAGAGGTGAGGTGGTGTTGATTTTTCTGTGTGATAAAAAAATCAAAAATACTTTTTTTCTGCTGTATGACCAGCAGTAGGTTGTGCGAGACTCCATAGATAGGTTCCTGTGTGGTGAAGGTAGACACCCCAAGTGGCCAGGGTTTATTTTATGTTTTGTTTATGCCGTTTGGATGCTTGCACTTGTTTCCAGCTTTATGGAAGAATAAACCATAATCTTTGTTTTCAACCGTCCTCGGCTGTCTCTCTGCATAGTTCAGTATGTAGTGAACCCACCCAGGGGGTCACACACACCCGCTACCGAGCTAACCCCTTACAATGGGAAATATGCGCTATTTTACAGGCATACTAAGGGCACCCCCAGGCATGATATTTAAAGGAATATTTCATTTTTATTGTTTTACTTTAAGCATTATTTAAATCACTGCTCCCCTGGGGCAGAAACCGGGTCCCTAAACACTTTTTTATGGCAAACACTTGCACATAAGCTTTTAATATAAGCACTATTGATTTTTCATGCTCGTGTCACATAGACTTTAACGGAGTTCGCACAAATCTTGTGCCTGTTCGCATTTTCTGCTGCGAACCGACCCGGGGGGGGATGTTGGGTTGTTCGGCATCCCTACTACTAAACCTTCTGGACAGCCTTCTCCGTTGAAGCTGTTACAGCTGCAAAGAATGGCAGGCGCCCCAATACTGTTGGTAATATTGTTGGTAATATAGTGTGTGTGTGTGTATATATATATATATATTGAGCTGCCGTTAATTCTGGGAAAGACAGAGCCTGATGGGAACAAATATCACTTGTGGGGAATGTAGCCCCCGGGGAGATTGAGCCTGTATATATATATATTGGCTCTGAGACTACATAACCCAGCATTAGCAGATGTGTTCATCTGTGGGGAGGAAAAGGAAGGATTTTTTTTAACTTGGGGCAGTCTCAGAGGGGATGTAGAGGAACAAACAAAGTGTAACAGGCTGCTGTTGGGTCAGCCTGGCTGCATGTCAGATTTTAAACGACTTAACTGCAGAGTAAATAGCTGACTCTGAGTTCCAGCCTCACACCACGGTTTCTGTGTGTAAGAAGCGGCATTCCAGACTGGTTGGACAATAGTTGGAGGATCTCGCCTTCAATGATGATCTTGTTTCGGGTCTCCCACACAAAGACAGATGCCGCATCATGATCATTCTCAGGGGAGTCGGGACCCAACATCTGGACTTTGCTACAACTTTCACCTGAAGGAAACTCAATTCATAACTATGTATACACCTGGGTATATGTGCACAATTCCACCAGGAATCATATTGGGTCCTTTGCTGACAATACCTATTTATACATTGGATGCAGGGCTTTTTTTTTTTTTATAGGTGCAGGAACTCAACCATGCCTGCCACACACACATATCTGCCAAATGGCATCAACAAGTAGCTCTTCCTCTGCATACAACCTCCTCCCTCATCTTCTCTCCCTTCCTAAAAGCTCCACCATCTGTCATATGTCTTACCCTCCGGTGTCACATTTGACACCTTTCAGGGGGAGGGGGTGCAGATAGGTATTTGCACCCACTTCTGACCCAGCATTCTCGGGCCGAATGCGGGCATGATGTCACCTCCCGTCGCCCCCCCCCCCCCCCATTGTGTGCTTGGAACATTAGGCTCCCAGCACATAGCGGGAGCCAATCGGCCATAGGGAACCGGGCAGTGAAGCCGGAGCGCTTCACTTCCTGGTTCCCTCACCGCGGATGGCGGGGGGAGCAGAGTGACAAGCGATCACTCGTCCTCTGCTGCGGACGGCGCTGGAATCCAGGACAGGTAAGTGTCCTAATATTAAAAGTCAGCAGCTGCAGTATTTGTAGCTGCTGGCTTTTAATATTTTTTTTGAGCGGACATCCGCTTTAAGCTGAAACACCTGTAGGACCTCCCAGCATACTATGCTATACTACAGTCACTTGCAAGGGAGATCATGCAGTATAAGCATAACTGGTCACTAGGGAAAAATGGAGACCACAGAGGGTGCAGCCTACCACGCACCCTCTCCTGCATGACCACTGAACCCTGGGCACCTGTTCTGTATCTCACTTGCCCTGTCCGGCACTCATTGGGATCTGCTCAGGAAATCTGACCTGTGGGAGCTACTGGGAGATAAGTTATCACTTGTAAATGCAGAAGCTGGACTTCAGTGTTACCAAGTGATAGTGGTGAGCAGGGACCAGAACACCTGATCCAGAGGTGGTGGAATTGAGTTCCCCCTAGTTCCTGCCGAAAAAAAAGCCCTGATTGGATGTATGTACTATTTTGATTCTTTCCTTATATAAATCATGTATTTCCATACTGATGTGCATCTATATACCGTATTTATCAGCGTATACCGCGCACCCCAAGCTTAGAGGGGAAGTTTAGGAAGAAACTTACATTTTGGATGCTCGTCGGTTGTCTTGCCTGGCGTCTATCGGCGGCCTTGCGCGGGGTCCGTCCAGCCTTGTGGGTGTCCGTCTGCTGTCTTCCCCGGCGTCCGTCTGCGGCCTTGTCCGGCGTCTGTCTGCGGCCTTGCGCGGGGTCCGTCTAGCCTTGTGGGTGTCCGTCTGCTGTCTTCCCCGGCGTCCATCAGCGGCCTTGTCCAGAGTTCATCTGCGGCTTTGCGTGTGGTCCGTCCAGCCTTGTGGGTGTCTCTCTGCGGCTTTGGAGGTGTCCACCCACACCTTGCCCAAGGTTGCAGCTCTGTGCAGAGCTGGATTTCCTGTGTGTTCGGCTCCTCTCGTGTGGCTGGGGGCGGACCTGAGCGTGGCAGAGCCTAGCCGAGTGCGCAGTACACTCGGCTCAGTCTATGTCGGCCGACAGCGGGGGATCGGCGTATAACGCGCACCCACGATTTCCCCCTGATTTTAAGGGTAAAAAAGTGCGCATTATACGCCGATAAATACGGTACTTACGATAAATGTTATATTCTGGTTGCAACTGTTTCTCTGCTTCCAACTGTTTTGTTTAATTACTGGTTAATCTCCCAGGAAGAGAATCCCCTCTGTTTATAACTTTTTTTTATCAAACCCACTTTTACACTTAGTGAAGGCTCTGGTTCTCTTATTTACCTACAAGTTTAACGCAATATCCTGTTTTAGCAGGGTAATTTCTCATAATCTCCCCAAAAGAGGGATACCTGTACTAAATAAAGAGGGTGGCGGGGTACAGGTGTAAAGTTGGGTACACACTATTAGGTTTTTTTCATTCATCCCCACGGGTTCAAAGAAAAAAGCTGTCAGCTTCGGTCGGAGCCACTGTACTAACCATGGGCTGGTAATCTTAGCGATCTCTGCCGCTGAGCTGTTGTGTTCTGACAGGGGGACATCCTCATCGCCAAAACACTCCGATCAGCACTCTCTGACATTGGCTGAGAGTGCTGATTGGGAGTCAGTCGGTTGCTGGTTCTTCAGCATACACGGAGATACACACAGGTCGAATGTTGGCCTTCTTCATTTTTTCAACAGACCATTGTCTCCATTCGGCCCACGTGTACAGGGTTTAAGTCTGCATATATTACTAAGTAAAGATGCTGGCAGGCTACAGTTGTAAGGCTGTATTGTATGCTAAATATTAAACAAAATAAAGGAGACAGGGTGCAGGCCTATATTGTACCCTGTGTACTGAATAAAGAGGAAGACAGGAGAAGCAGGCGATAACTGTGCAGATCTGTTCTGTAGACTATACATAGTGTTGTACTTTATAACTGTTTTTATGGGACACACAGACAGTTCTGCAGGCAGATGAAGTCTTACCATATTTCTGCATTCTCCATTCATCTGTTTGATTTGTGCTATTTTGAGTTGACGTGTAATTCAAACATCGTAAAAGATGGCACTGTTTAAAATTTGTGTAAAATTTGAATGCTTACAGTGAGGACACCCTTATGCTTGTATGAATGATTGAGGAGCAGTAAGCCGTCTTTATGCAAATTGCAAAAGATACATTTGCTCATCTGACATTAGCTTGAAAGAGGAGTATAATTTCAGGTGTACTAAAGGTTCTACACAGTAGAAGGAAGTAATCAGAAGACTGCTTTACTGCAGAACACATAAAAGGCACATGCCGCAGAGCTATATTGTTTTATGCAGCTGTATACAATGCTATTTTTATAAGCCTCCTGTGTTAGAAGGGAACTTTGATCACCTCAGGGATGTTCATTAGAAGAGCTGGTGTGTAAGATCACTAAGTGCTGTGTTACAATATGTTAGCTTCTAACTGTTGGTGACATGTTTCAAGGAGACTCATAGTCCCACTAACGTCATGCTTGCCCTGTGTATCATTATAGATGGAGAAGGCAAAACATACATGCTGGTGGTTTTCATAGAATCATTGACATGTAAAATAATGTACACCTACTGCAATGATATTGCTTATAGGATATATATAAATAGATGTGTAATTAAGCAAATTATGTATCTAGAATCATAATAAATAAATAATATTTTATACAGTATGTGCTATTATGCAAAGGTACTCTGTTTTCCCATGCTTGGGGAGCTGCAGGTTGTGTGTACAGCTAGTCATAGACATGCACAACTGTATGCACTTGTACTTGTGTAAACCTGGATGTCCTTTTTGATCTGCATTTACCCACACATGCACATATGACAGCTGGCACTGACAAAAGAGCCTGACAGAAAAGCATTTTTTTCTACCCTTATTACCCAGTCACATCCTTTCTTCTAAAGCCGCGTACACACAATCGATTCGTCTGATGAAAACGGTCTGATGGACCCATCGGTTTGTTATCCATCGGTGAAAAAACTAGGAACTTGTTTTAAAATTATTTGATGGTTAAAAAACTATCGTCTGTGGGCACGTCCATCGGTTTAAAATCCATGCATGCTCAGAAGTCGACGCATGCTTGGAAGCATTGAACTTCATTTTTCTCAGCACGTCGTGTTTTACGTCACCACGTCCTGACACGATCATTTTTTTAACTGATGGTGTGTAGGTACGACTAATAAAAGTCAGCTTTATCGGATATCTGATGAAAAAAATCCATCAGTCCGTTTTCATCGGATTAACCCATCGTGTGTACAGGGCATACGTTTTTGAGAAGAATTGGAAAATAAAGGCAGACCTAACTGGTTGTTCAGATAATAAGAACAGTTCTTTTATTAGGCTCTTTAGAGCCAAACCTCTGTACCTTTGGCCAATTACTCTACTGTAATTTGAATTCAAGAGCCATCTATGGTGACCATATACAATAAAGAGGACCTTGTACTCCAAGCAAGGTCTGCCTATTCACTTAGGGCACCCTCCTCTTATTGGTTTCCCCAAATGTTAAAAAAAAACACTTGTGGGGGGGAAAACATATTAAATACACCTATCCTTCTCAAAATGTTGGTGGTGATGTCACCGTCCTTCCCTGAGTACCCTGCATTCTGTAGGACAATTCTACAGCACAGTGATGATGCATCTTCTCATGAAACCCAGGGTACTATTAATTTCTAGGGATGTTGCCAAAAAACAATAGTGCACTCACCCCTGCTTAGGTGCCACAGGCAGAATTTTTTTTTTTGTTCAGTAAATGTTTATTATAAAAAGAGCAAGAGCAGAGAGACCACAAGTGGCACAAGCGAAATCACAAAACACAGAATGTACATCAAAGAGACATCAAACAAAACAAGTAGCGGTTCATACAAGGAGCATAACAAGAATCCCCCAGAAACCCCCAGCACAGCAGGTACCCACTAGCAAGAATGATGAAATGATAAGACACCCAAATCCATTCCTGGAATGATCAGGAGCCGCAAGGGGCCTGGGAGGGTCAAAGCCTTAGTTACCATATGTAACAAATGTCAACCCTAGGGTCCGGGCGAGTCCGCCTCAGGCAATGGATGTCTGTGACATATGCCTATCCGAGGACTACACCAATCCTGTAATCTGTTGAAAAGAAAGCATAGAAGGACAAAGCAGAAGGAAAGGAGAGAGAAGAGGGAGAGGGATAAAGAGGGGGGGGGGGGAACCGATCCGAACTACAAAAACAGGCATAAACACACCTTATAAAAGGACAAACTTGAGTTACCATGGTTCAATGAGCATTGAGGGACATAAGGTCGGCATACTTAGATGTGAATTTAAAAGCGAACCAACAGGACCATGTTTTGTCTGCCAAATCCGATTTGTTGCGCAGCGTAAGTGTACTAGTTTCCATATGGTAAAATAAGTCTACCCTGAGCAGCCAGTCCCTAAGGTTAGGAACCGACTGAGACTTCCACAATTTCGGAATAAGAGACTTAGCCGCGTTTAAAAGGTAGGGGGTTATACTCTTCTTATACGATCCTATTGGTTTGCTAGTACAATGAAGTAAGACAACCCACGGGACAACCCACGGGATAAAAGGGCACTATAAAAGCCAGAAATAGCTTTCATGGGTGTCTGGGAGCCCACTAGCAGATGTTCCACCGGGTTCAGATCCGAAACCGACCAAAGAGGCTGAGGCAGCGATTTAGTAAACAACAACAGCTGGTGATGTTTCCATAGATCCATGAAAGAGACAGGTGAGGATGCTATTAAGTCTGCAAGAGGCCTGACCCCATTGGGGGAAATCACGTGGTGGAGTAAAAGAGGAGAGGGTGTAAGCCAATTGTCGAAGGAGCGGTCCATATTACCTGGAGGAAAATAATCATGGCCTGCAGAAGGGGGGAGTTATATTCCCATTTCTGGTGTTTACACAGCGAGTCCCAAAAAGCAAGAGAAGATCTGGTAAGTGAGGATGTAGAAGGCAGAAGTTTCCGGAATTTATTTGGCATCCAAATGAGTGGAAACATATCAGAACCACACATGTCAATCTCAAGCTGCACCCATAGTTTAGAGGTCTTGTGGTATTTCCAGTCCGAGATGCGGGTCAATACAACAGCTGAATAGTAACGTTTAACATCCGGGATTGCAAGGCCCCCAGCACACTTAGGCTGGGTCAGGGTAGGAAGGGCAATCCTAGGGCGTTTCCGATTCCAAACATATCTACAAAGCAATGAACTAACCAATTTAAAAAACCCAGGGGGAATCCTATAGGGGATCATCTGAAAAAGAAAAAGCAGTCTGGGCAAGACATTCATTTTTACAACGCTAACATGCCCCAGCCAGGAGTGGGCCAGCTGTGTCCATTTTTGTAGGTCAGCTTTGATGGAATTTAGCAGTGGAATATAGTTTTTCCAAAATAGAGAGGCGGGGTTCGCAGTAAGGTGTATACCAAGGTACTTCAGGGAATGGGCCTGCCAACTAAAGGTAAAGGAGGACTTCAGCGATGACACCATATTAGGAGGAACAGAAATATTCAATATTTCGGACTTGGACAGATTAATCTTAAAGTTTGATAGGGCACCAAATTTTTCAAATTCTACCATAAGATTTGGGAGGGAGACAAGAGGGCGCTGTATGTAAAATAAAAATGTCGTCCGCATACGCTGCGTACTTATGCTCTCTAGTACCCGAAGTTATACCACCAATATCGGGGTTATTACGAATCGTCGAAAGGAAAGGCTCCAGGGACAAGGCAAATAAAATGGGAGACAGGGGGCAACCCTGTCTGGTACCATTATGGAGGGTAAACGGTTCGCTTAGGGTGCCGTTGATTCGTAGCTGTGCAGTAGGAGAACTATAAAGAGATGAAATACGAGCAAGCATATTGGGACCTAGGCCGAAATGAGACAGCGTACACAACAGTCCACCCTATCAAAAGTGTTTCCCGCATACGTGGAAAGTAAGAGGGTGGGCTGGGGGGAACCCCTCACATTGGAGATCAAGGAGAGTGTGCGCAGGGAGTTGTCCTTCACCTCCCTCCCAGGGACAAAACCGGTTTGGTCCAGAGAGACCAAACTCGGAATAAAGGGTAGTAGTCTGATCGCGATCGCCTTAGCGTACAGCTTAGCGTCCAAGTTCAATAAAGATACTGGACGGTAGCTGCCACATAAACTCGGATCCTTCCCAGGCTTGGGAAGGACCGTTATATGAGCGTGAAGAGTTTCCTGCCGGAAGCCCGATACCCCGGAGGCCGAATTAGCGTAGGACGTAAAAAATGGTAGTAAGGTATGAAAATAGGAAACCGACAGCCCATCCGGCCCTGGGGCCTTGCCCCCAGCCATGGACTTGAGGGCGAACGCAAACTCCGAAGACATAAAATTCGCCTCTAGGGAACTCATCGCCGCCGTGGACAAAGTAGGGAGTTTGGCATGAGTCAGATATTCGCGAATAGAGGCATTCCCATCAAGACCCGACGCCCCCGGCCCATTAACGCAATAGAGTCGCTGATAAAACTCCCGAAATACCTTGGCTATCGGAGGAGGATTTAATTTTAGAAATAAAGGCGGCCGTTTTTTTTTTTGTTGGAGCGAACAGGCCAGGATAGGACTAGGCCTATCCCCCCATTTGTAGGAGCGTTAGGACACCAATCTCAACCAAGACGTATGCTTGGCATGGAAGAGCCTTCAACTCTTCCCTTTTCTGCGTGAGAGAATGAAAGATAGAGGGAGAATTTGACACCTTATGCGATTTCTCAAGAGCACTCATTTCCTCTATCAGACGGGTTTGCTGAGCCATCCTTTCCCTTTTCTTCCTGGAACCCAATTCTATGAGCTTACTATAGAAGTGGGCCTTGCGGGCCTCCCAAAGTACTCCCGGGGACACATCAGGGGATGCATTGTCTCTAAAGTAGTTTGAAAGACTAACCCCAAGTTCCCTAACATCCAACTCATCCGAGAGTAGAGAATCATTCAATTTCCAATTAGTGGATTTAACTGGTAGAGAGGGTACATGCAGCCGCAGGCTAAGCGGGGCATGAACAGAAATCGTGGAGACAGCAATACTAGCATCCAAAATAAGATCCAAATAATGGTGGCTAACTAAGAAATAATCTATTCTCGAATGAGATTGATGCAAATGGAAAAAATGGGTAAAATCCTTCTCTTGCGGATGTAGTCATCGCCAGGCATCTATCAACTGAACCTCTATAAGCCGCTTATGCACAAACGCCAACCTCCTATAAGGAATGCAGGAAGTACCCCGCAAAGTATCTAAGCGTGGGTCTAGAGGCACGTTGAAGTCACCCGCTAACACAATGCATCCCTTCGCAAAATCTTAAACAAGGAGTGACGCTTCCCCGGAGTATGGAGACCCCGGATATTCCAGGAAAGCAAATTAAGTGCGGCCATTGGTTATATTCCCTAAAACAGCAAAACCACTAATATCTTTTGGATCGGTTCGGAGGAAGGGCAAGGGGGGGGGAGAGAGGGGAGGATGTAAGTAAAAGGAGAAACAGATAGGCTAAGTAGAGAAAGAAACAGAAAGAAAAAGAGGGAGGAGAGAGAGAGAGAAAGCGACATAGCGCCAGAGGACGTAACAACAACCACCTATTGCACGCAAACTAGTGCAGTGCCTAGCCCAGTGTACCACGGGGCCCGATCCCCCGGAGCAGACGAAACCCAAAGGGCCGTCAACCCCAAGGCACCGGCCCCCGCAACACCCCGGGACACAGGGGGAGGCCATCACCACCAGTCGCCCGTGCATGACCAAACAAGGCATACCGCAGGCAACGAGCCCGACGACGGCACCAGAGCAGGAAATTAACATGCTGTGACCATGCAGTCAACCCCAAGCCACCCACGCCAGGCTAAATGCCAAAAGCGTGAGCGCAGGCCCGAAGATGACTGCACACGATCCACCTCAAAACAGAAAATTTACAACATGGGCATTCCAGAACTAAACCAGTGACCAGTATGAAAAGCGTGCAATAAAAATAAAAATAAAAATAGCCAGAACATGTAGAGAACAAACAACCTAGCGCAGGTAGTGGGTAAACTAAAAGTCATAGCAGTAATGGACAACAGTCCAACGAATACTTGCAGTGTAGCAACACGGAACACATCCCGATCAGGTAGTGGAAAAGAGACCACGGCGGGGATATTCAATCCGCCTGAGATCCTGCACCCGTGGACGCCGAGCAGAGTTTCTTAGAGACCTTCCGCCAAGACCCCTCAGGGGGAGCAGAAAGAGCTGGGATATGATCCTGCCAGCCAGGCAATTTAGGGGGGTTAATGTTGCGATCCGAACAGAATGCATCAAACTCATCAGGGAAACGGAGAACGGCAGTTTTCCCATCTCTGGATGCGATGAGGGCTGATGGAAAGCCCCACCTATAAGTGATAGACGCCTCTCTAAGCTTTTCCGTGAGGGACTTCAGTGCCTGCCGGCGCTCCAGAGTTTCCATGGCCAGGTCAGGAAAGAAAGAGAGAAGCGCACCGTCAAAATCAATTGAGGCTTCATCCCTCGCCTTTTTCATGATCAGCTCTTTTTCTTCGAAGTTGTGGACTCTGCAAATGACGTCCCGAGGAACATCAGAGGATAGGTTGCGAGGGCGCAATGTGCGATGGACTCTATCCGAGCAACAGGGGATGATCTGCCAGCCTACCGAGCAGGCCGTTAAATATACCGCGCACGGAGTGAACCAAGTCCTCGTCCCCAGTCGCCTCAGGGAGCCCCCTGATACGAATGTTGTTCCGGTTCTCCTGGTCTTCAATCTTGTATAACGCCATCCTGTGCGCTATCGCCAGCTGCCGGGTAGTGGTCTGCAAGTCTCTGATAGCTGCCGCGTGTCTGTCCAGGCGCAGCTCCGAGTCCTCCACCCGTTCTAGAACCTGCGCGAGGTCTGTGCGCACACCCGACACCTCCTTCTTGATCGTACACTCCAGACTCAGGAGCATAGATGCCAGATCTGCCGTAGTGGGTAAATTCGAGCCGCTCTATGGGATCGGTCGTGCAGACGTACCTCTCCCTCCGTCCGAACCGCCAGATGAAGCCAGGGAGAGGTCTCTTCGCAAACCCCCCCCCCCCCCGAAACCATGAGGCGAGCGGCCTAGGCCGTCAGAGTCGGGAAAGTCCTCCGACTCCGCCGCCAGAAACCGGATTGAAGTGTTAGAGGTCCCCTTCTTAGGTACAGCCTTTCCCGTCTTCCGTCCCATGCTTGCCATAAAGACATGGACCGGGATATAGCAATAAAAAACAAGAAAAACAGTGCCGTCGTCGGAGCTCACACGAGACACGTCCTCACCGTCTCATGTCCAAGCCACGCCCCCCCCACAGGCAGAATTAAATGGTGAGTAGTCACGCCCCCGCCACAGGCAGAATTAAATGGTGAGTATATTTCATTTTTTTCCTTCATAAAATTAAAATGGGAACGGGAAACTTTATTAATAGACATGTGCACAGCAAAAAGTATTTATTTTTTTTTGGTTTAGTTTTGTCTCGCTCTGTAGATTTGTAAAGATTCACAAGTTTTCATATTCGGACCCGTTCGTAACAGTTTTACTTTCGTTTTATACTGAATGATTCGTAATTCTGTCTAATTTATTTTTGTTGATTCGAAATTCGTAATTTTGTTAGATATAACTTTCGTTTAATAGATTTGTAATTTTGTACTTTCGTAAATACATCGCAACACGCGGCTAATCCATATTAAGATTGACTTTCTCTTAAGCCCCGTACACGGAAAAGTTTGTTTTGAAGTTCGATCATGTGTATGAGGCTTTAAACTGTCCAATGTGACTCAGCACAAAAGAGCTAAGCTGATTGGCTAAGATATTAAGTAAGATACATCACTTACTAACTACACTGCCCAGTGCCAATCTAAAAGAACGATCCGAATACACAAATTTATGAACAGACAAAGAAACGGATTTACAAAACACACAAATAAAAATATGAACATATGAATGAAAATACGAACAGACAAAGGATTTAAAATACAGAATGCAAATCGTTCGTTATAGATGTCATTTTCATTCTTTTGCTTTTTAGGTGTTTCGTATTTTAGTAAGATTGTCCAATCGTACGTTCGTATTTTCGCTTTTCCATTATTTTGCTTATTCGTAACTCCGTAATTTTCGTCTTTTGGTTCTTTAAGCTTTTCGGATGTTCGAATTGTTCCGAATGTACGAATACTAAAAAATTTGTACGAAAATTCATTTGTTACGAACGGTAATGCACGTCTATTTATTAAAGACTTTGGTATTTAGGCGTAGGGTCTGCGTTAAATAATCTTGAAAATATGGGTGCATGTTGACCTATACCAGTGTTTCTCAAACTTTTTTTTCTTTGGCACACCAAAAAGATCTAAACATTTTCACGGCACATCTGAAAAGACTTAACAATTTCTGTGGTGAATAACTTATTTATTTTTACATATATATTTAATTTTAAATTTAATGTGAAGGTTGTGCCTCCTTTTCGAGAGCAAATCTGATTGAAGCAGGGCCCCATATTCAGCAAACGGAAAAAACAAATCAAACGGTCTCTATTATTATAATATAATTAGAGCAATCAAGTTTTCCCGAGATTTCGCACAAGTCTCACGCTACAAAAGGAACCAATGAATGACAGACTGACAGAGATTGCATTTTTATATATGTTACTAATTTTACTTTTGCGACATTGATTTACCATTTAATTTTTCAATATGTTCAAGGTTTCAAAACGCTACCAAAGCACACCTGCAAATCTCATGCGGCACGCTAGTATTCCACAGAACACTGGCCTATACATTTCACCAAAGAGAAAACTTTGATGTCATAAACAATGCATTTTTTTCATGGAAAGAAAATATGAAGATTACTGTAATAAACTTTCCAAAAAAATCTTGCACAATATTTGTCTATCTGTTCAATATGAATTTTAATTCTGTTATAATAGATTTCCAATTATGAATTGAGCATGCTTGAATGAGCAAATTCATCTATTATTGCTTTATTTTATAGTTTTTTAACTGATTTTGATTATTTTGCATTGCTTTGGCTACTGCAATGTCTATAAAATGTCATAAAACTGCAGCCTGAACGCACCAATGCCTCCTGGGCCTACTGCAACTCAGTGGTTTAAACTGGCCTGGTAGGAGGCAAGGCATTATGCCCTGTCATGCTGTGAGACTGTGCTGAAAGCACCCGATGTGAATAGCACGTAGACACTATGGGCCAGATTCAGAAAGACTTATGCCGGCGTATCTCGAGATACGCAGCGTAAGTGTAAAATTGCGCCGTCGTATCTATGCGCTGTACCCACAACACTAGATATGCCTGAAAATAGGCTTCCTCCGACCGACCTAACTATCGTAGGGGCATCTGGCGCTCCCATTGATTTCCTATTCAAATATGCAAATGAGGGAGATACGCCGATTCGCGAACGTACGCGCGGCCGGCACAGGCTAGTCGTACGTCCGGCGTAAAGTTATTCTAACAAATAGCTGGTTTATATTTGCACCAGACGTGCACAGGTGAGGTGGAGAGCAGCTACAGCAGCACCGTTATGGATGAACTTAGCAAGCTGAGCAACCCCACTTGCAGGACAACTCATCTGTCTGCCAACATGCCAGGGGCAGCCGTGGTTTTAGCACTACTAATGGGTCCACCGGTACGGAGGAGGAGGGCACATGAGAGGATATACCGCCTGCGCATGAGCCTCTTTGGCATGGGTGATTCGGAGGTGTATCACATCTTCAGATTCAGCCGTGATGCCATCCTGGAAATAACCACAGCTCTAAAAGATGACATCACCAGCAAGACACACCGCTCACATGCAGTGCAGCCACTGGTTAAGGTACTGGCAGCACTCCATTTCCTTGCCAGTGGCTCGTTCCAGCGTACAAGTGGAGTCGTGGCTAGGATGTCACAATCCACCATGAGATGTGTGCACCAGTTTGTCCCCGCAATCCTCAGACGCATGTCCCACCACATCATCAGACCCACCAATGAGCATCTGCGGCAGAAGGCAATGCTGGATTTCTACAGAATTGCAGGATTCCCACACACCATCAGGGCCATTGATTGCACACATGTGGCACTATAGCCCCACCGTGCCACAGAGCACATATATCGCAATCGGAAGCACTGGCATTCCATCAACGTACAGGTGATAGCCGATGCCCAACGTCAGTGCCAAACACCCCGGGTCCAGCCACGACAGCTACATATACCGTCAAAGCCCCATCCCAAAAGAATTCGAACAGAACGTGTACAGGGACAGGTGGCTGGTTGGTAAGTGACATGGGAGTCAGGCATGACTGTCTGACCCCATGATGCAGACATCACGAGGTGCACATGCCTTTTCCTTCCTTCCAGGTGACAAACCAGAGGAGAGAGAAACTACAATGCGGCACACATAAGTGTGGAGCGCACATTTGGCCTACTGAAGTCCCGTTTCCGATGCCTGGATAAGTCTGGGGGGACCCTGTTGTATTCCCCAAACTTCGTGTGTTAAATCATCGGTGCATGTTGAATGCTGCACAACTACGCCATGAGAAAGGGCCTGCAGATTGACATATGTGATGATCTGTCCCCGACCCACACAGTCCCCACCTGCCCGAGACTACCCCGTCTGCTGAGGGAAGAGCAGTCAGGTGGGCATCTTTAGACGTTAAACACACACATTCATCATGGCACACAGACAATGCACGCTTGCACACCACTGTGGTCCCTAGATCACACACACCACATCCATATCACATTGGATTAGCCCAAGTGCAAGACTTGGGAGCAGCAACGCCGCGCCAAGGCCCCAATGGTGTCGCTGTCCATTCATACCACATTTACACGGCCGTGGGGATAACTTCTCCCCAACGACCGAGGGTGACACCCCTTACTGGCAGGAGTGTTACCCCCACATTCACACACCATTCACACTGTAGTCTGCACTACTGCCTGTGTGCAGTCATAAAAAAAGGCTCATGACCTGAGCAATCAAAAAAAAAAAACTCATATCCTGAGCATAAATAAAAACAAGAAAATCATATCCAGAGCAGAAAAATAAACGCCACTCATTTGGCCTGAGGGAGGCTCCATCTGGTGCCACCTCTCTGGCTCCTCAGCTGCCTGGAGGGAGCCTCGGGTGGGGGGGTGGGGCTTCTGGAGTTGGCTCATCCCCGGGTGGACCACTCCTGGCAGGTGATGGCTGCCTGCCCTCCAAGGCCATGGCAATACGGCTGAGGAAGTGGTTTGCATCCTCAGCTGGCGGTTCTGATTATGACGCTGGTTGCGCTGCCTCTGCCTCCCCTCTTCCTGGATGGCAGCTGTGTTGGCCTGGACCACCCCAGTAAGGGTGTGTACCTCTGCCTGCAGCTCCCCCAGGCTGGTGACCACTGCAGCACAGTTGGCGCTTATATCCTGCATGCCATCAGTCATCTGTGCCATGGAGGCCAGGCTGTCAGCCACCCGGTGCAGGTGTCCGGCTATTTTCTTCATATGCCGGGTCTGGTCCCTTGCCATTTCATTGTGGATGGCATCAGAAACACCCCTGGTCTTCCGTGTTGCCTTCCTGGGGGCAGAGGAGGATTGGACCCGGGTGTAAGGTGTTGCCCTTGAGGGGCTTACCCTGCTGGTGGCAGAGCCAGAGGGGCTTCCCCGGGGGGAGGAGGTGTGAGAGGGCCCAGGCAAAACCGAGGACTCCTCAAAGTAGAGGGAATCTTCATATAAATTTACAGTCTCCTCCTCAACCACCTACAGAGGAGAGATGTGGCCACTCCCCTCCACCGCTGGATCCTGGCTTCCTAGGGGTTCAGGATCAGGCTCCAGGGATGATGTGGGATGGGCACCGGCAGCAGATGGCCCCGCTTCCTCCTGCACATCTGTGGATGACACAAAGCATTCACATGTTGGTGGACCCTCACACTTGTCACATGTCCCCTTCCACCCCCTCACATGCTACACACCGGATGGGGGATAAACAACACTTACCTGTTCTTGAGGCTTCAGCAACAGAATCAAAGCCCTCCACGCCCTACAACTGCTCTCTCTCCAGACACCGGGCGACCACCTCCTCCTCCGGGGTAAAGCTCACCGCACATGGGGGTCCACCGCCCGTGCCCCTCTGGTGCCTCCTAATGGCGGCCACCTTCTCCCGTACCTTGCCCCTGACATCATTAATTTTTTTATTAATATCCGTGGCTGTCCGGGTCTCATTGCCTTGGATATTGACTTCAGAGGCGATGGTCTCCAGGATGACCTGCTTCCTGGCCCTACTGGTATCCCGACTTTGGGCATCATGGAGGAAGGCGTCATACCTCTCCATGCCAGAGATGAGGACTGCCATCTCCTGGGGTGAAAATGTTTTCTTCCTCCTCTCCCTCCGCGAAAGGCGAGCAGCCACTTCACAGCAAAAAAAAAGTACCTTGCTCAGGGGGGGGGGGGGGGAAGCAGGATGTACTTTTGCGTCGGACGGGCGCATATCTGGGCGTATTTATGCGCTCGGCGTAAGACGGTACGCCTGGCGTATTCCAGAAAGTTGGTCCGGCGTAGTTGTGAGCATGCGCACAGGGAAGCGGATATACGTCAATGTCACTGCGCATGCTCCGTGGATTATACGCTGGGCGAAAGTCTCTGCTCCAGGCTCAGGCCATCATTTGCATAAGGTCACACCCACATCCACTTGCGTCTTCAAATTTACGTTACACCGGCGCAACGTTGGGAGCAAGTGCTGTGTGAATACTGTACTTGCCTCTCTAGGTTGCGTGGGCATAACGTATATGCGCTGCGCCGGCACAAAGATGCGCCCATCTATCTGAATCTGGCCCCATGTGATAGACAGTAAGAAATGCATGTTTGGGGTTTTATCACCATATTGAAAAGTACCATTGTTCATTTTCAAGTGTTTTTCTCTTTAATGTTAATTAAAATATGTGTTTCCTTGTAGTTATTCTGAGTCATGAGCACGGTCACTGACCATATTTATGCAGATCGGGATATCAGAGTAAAGTCATAAATTCTTATCTGCACACTTGTTCTGGATTAGTGAAGCAAGAGCAGCCACACGCTTATGCAGAATGAGAATTTAGCATCTATAGTATTACGCTTCTCTGAGGTAATTGTTTGCACCGTCTTCAAGCCCTGGGATGTCTGTTCTCCATTAATTGTTTTTTGTTCAGAGGAGGGGTGCGAGCCATAATGATGCTGAACATTACCCTGTTCTGCTTAACCCCATACTTTTGTCACCTTGGCATGTGCAAACTGGTACACCACCACTTTACATATCATTCGTGATAAATGATAGAACGCATTGTTACACTCAGGGCTTTTTTTCAGGGCGAACTCAGTTCCACCACCTTTGGCTCAGACCCTTTTGGTGCCTGCTCACCACAATCAATTGTAAACTCAGAAGTCTGGTTTCTGTGTTTACAAGTGACAGCTCTGCACTCTGTGTGTAACCCCCTGAAATCTGCACTCTGTATGTAATGCAATCCTGGTATTTAAAGCGGAGTTCCACCCAAAAATTGAACTTCCGCTAATCCCACTCTTCACCCCCTTACATGCCACATTTGACATTTTTTTTGGGGGGGGGGAGTGGGGGCTTCAGGAGGAGTGGGACTTCCTGTCCCACTTCCTCCTTCCGCCGAGGGGCTGGTTAGGCAATTAAGCTTAATCGCCTACAGCAGCCCCTCCCTGTAGGCGATCGCCTGGGACACATGACAGGTCCCATGCGATCGCCTGTCCAATCAGCGGCGCGCCGCGCCGCTCGCACATGCACAGTGGGTGCCCGGCCGTAAAGCCGAAGGCTGTCACGGCCGGGTGCCCACAGTTAGGATGAGGACGCCGGCCGGGGAGGGGGGGAGAGGAGAGGAGAGGAGCGGAGCCCCAGCCGGCGCGTCCCTGGAACGCTGGAGCAGGTAAGTGATTGATTGTTTATTTAAAGCCAGCAACTACACTTTTTGTAGCTGCTGACTTTTAATAAACATAAAACACCCCTTTAATGCCCCTTTAAGACCCTTCTATTGTTTGTGAAATCTGAACGGGGTCGTGGTTGAGTTCCTGCACCTATTTTCTGAGAAAAAAAGCTCTGGTTACACTTCAAAATTAAAGGGGTTGTAAAGGAATGTGTATTTTATTTTCATAATAAGCATCCTTTACCTGCAGACATTCCTCTTTTCACTTCCTCATTGTTCGTTTTTGCTCAGAAGTTGCTCTATTTCTTCTCTGTTCTGTTCACTTCCTGCTTGTCTGATTTTACTGACCACCGTGAAGGGAGGCTTTACTGCGGTGGTCAGTGACGTGCTCGCCCCCTCCTGGGAACTACATCTGTGCGGCAGGACGCTCTCTACGTGTTAGAGACTTCAAGGAGGTGTGAATTACTGGGCGTGCCACAATGCATACCTGGGAAATGCAGTTCTTACATGAATGAGCGCCGCAAACCAGGAAGTGAATGAGAGAACAGAAGCTAGAACGCCGGAGGTGATATAGATGAAAGAATTTAATCGGTATTTACTTGTTTTTTTAACAGAATCATTAGCTAGCAACTGATTCGCAAGGTCATTGATGTTCTTGGATTGAAGTCGGAGGGCCAGATTCTCAAAAGAATTACGCGGTGTATCTATAGATACACCGGCGTAATTCGAATATCCCGCCAGCGTATCATTGTTTTGTATTTACAAAACAAGATATGCCGGAACTACGCTAGGATCCGACTGGCGTAAGGCCTTTACACCGCCGGATCCTAAATGCAATACTACGCTGGCCGCTAGGTGGCGTTCCGGTCGATTTCTGCGTTTTACGTAACTCGTCGCGAATAGGCCTTTACGTTAATTATGTTGCCGTTGTAATTGCTGTATTTGCGGCGTACGATGGAGCATGCGCAGTGGCCTACGTTTAAGGCCGGCGCATGCGCAGTTCGTTCGGCACGGGAGCGCGCTTAATTTAAATACAGCACGCCCCCCTCCTTCCCTATTTGAATTACGCGGCCTTACGCCGTCCCCTTTATGCTACGCCAACGCAAATTATGGAGCAAGTGCTTTGAGAATACAGCACTTGCCCGTAAGCGTAGCGTAAACGGGATACTCTACGCTATGCGGGAAATACGCGTTTTTTTAAGAATCTGGCCCGGAGTCTTTAACAACAGTATTGGAAAGGAGAATGTTGTTCAAGGTACGTTCAGTCTTAGGCGGCGTACACACGGCCGAGGTTCTCGCTGAAAACCAGCGAGAACCTCGCTGGAATGTGCATTCCAGCGAGGACCTCGGCCGTGTGTACGGTCTCGGCGAGCTTCCCGTCGGGAAGCCCGTCGAGCAGAAATAGAGAGCACGCTCTCTATTTCCTCGACGGCCCGCCTGGATGAATGGCTGGTTGCCATTCCCGACGGGCGGGTCGGCGATTTCGATGGCCGGCAGGGAACCTCGACTCTAATGTAATAGGAGGGGAGTCCTCTGATGTGATGGGAGGACCTCTGAAAATAATGGAGTTACCCCTTTTCATATCACAAGACTCCCCTTCACATCAGAGGACCCCCCATCATATCAGAGGACCACCTATCACATCAGAGGTCCCCACCCACATCAGAGGTACCCCTTTCATTTTAGAGGACCCCCGTCACATCAGAGGGCCCCATCACATCAGAGATACCCATCACGTCAGAGGATCCCCATCACATCAAAGATCCCCCAATGACATCAGAGGTACCCCATCACATCACAGATCCCCATTACACCAGAGATCTCCCATCACATAATTTGACCCCCCATCCCATCAGAGACCCGCCCATCACTTTAGAGGTTCCCCATACCACATCAGAAGTACCCTTTTTTATCTCAGAGGTTTCATCAAAGGATCACATCACGGGGCCCACATCACATCACATCACGGGACCCCTCCCCGTCACATCAGAGGGCCCCATCACATCAGAGATACCCATCACGTCAGAGGTCCCCCGATCACATCAGAGGACCCCCATCACATCAGAGGACACCCCATCACATCAGAGATCCCCCAATGACATCAGAGGTACCCCATCACATCACAGATCCCCATTACACCAGAGATCTCCCATCACATCAGAGGACCCCATCACTTTAGAGGTTCCCCACCACATCAGAGGACCCCTCATTATATCAAAATACCACCGTCACTGTAGACGTCCTCAGATCACTTCAGAAGTACCCCTTTCATTTCAGAGGTCCTCCCATCACATCAGAGGACTCCCCCCATCACATCAGAGGACCCCCATCACTTTAGAGGTTCCCTCTACCACATCAGAGGTACCCTTTTCATCTCAGAGGTCCCCCCATCACATCAGGGGACCCCTCATCATATCAGATATCCCCATCATCTCAGAGGTCCCCCTATCACATCAGATGTCCCCCTATCTCATCAGAGGTCCCCCCATCATATTAGAGATCCCCCATTACATCAGAGATCCCCCCATCACATTAAAGGTCCCCCATCACATCAGAGAACCCCCCATGACATCAAAGGACCCTCCATCATATCAGATATACCCCCATCATGTCAGAGGATCCCCCATCATATCAGATATAACCCATCACGTCAGAGGACCCCCATCACATTAGAGGACACCATCATATAAAATGACCTCCCATTAAATTAAAATGACCCCCAATCACAGGCATGTCCAAAGTCTGGCCCGCGGGCCAAATGCGGCCCCCCTGTTGATTTTGATATATATTGTTTGTGACCCCAAGGGCCACAAAATATATATACCATATTTATCAGCGCTGCCTTGGAGGGGACAGGACGAGCACCGTCAGATTACATGAAGAGAATCTCCTGTTTACATGAAGAGAAGTCCTGTCTCCTGGGATGCCATTGGACGACTGTTCTGTCTATCATAGGAGGCAGGACTTTGTACTAAAAAGGTCACAAGAGAAAACAAGAGATTCTCCTGTTTGTAATCACTCGTCCCGCTTTCCTTCCTCTGCCCTCCGAGGCTGCAGATGGGCATCGATCAGGCTGAACTGATGGCAATGGTAAGGCTGCATTTATGGAACATGCGAGGCTGAATTTATGGCATTTATGGCACATGTGAGGCTGCATTGGTAAGGCTGCATTTATGGCACATGTGAGGCTGCATTTAGGCACGTGTGAGGCTGAATTGGTTGCAATTGTAAGGCTGCATTGGTTGCAATGGTATGGCTGCATTCATGGCAATGGTGAGACTGCATTCATGGCAATGGTGAGACTGCATTTATGGCAATGGTAAGGCTGCATTTAGGGCAATGGTGAGTCTGCAGTCATGGCAATGCTAAGCCCGTGCATGTTATATGCCGATAAATACAGTATATCCAAATAATACGCCCAAGCTCATCCTTAGTCCTGAGCAGCGCTCTGGGATTCCTTGGGTGCCACAAAAGTAATGTATACAGTATATCCGAATAACACACCTAAGCTCATCTCTTCATCACACACAGCCACAAAGGCAAGAGAATTCTTGTAGGGCAGTGTATTAGTGCTCAGACGAACACACTTAGACCAAATTTTAATGGTTCAAAGAATATCAGGTAAAATAGTCGGCCCTCACGCATGTTCACTTTATCAAACCTGGCCCTTTTTGAAAAAAGTTTGGACACCCCTGACATCAGAGATCCCCCATCACATCAAAGGACCCCATCACATCAAAGGACCCCATCACACTAGAGAAACCCCCATTATATCAGAGGTCCCCATAACATCAGAGAATCTCCCATCACATCAGAGAACCCCCCATCATATTAGATATACCCCCATCACAATATAGATCCCCCCCATCACATCTGAGGAGTGAGGACCCCCCTCACATCAACGGACCCCCCATCACAGAGGTCCCCCTATCACATCAGAGGTCCTCCTATCACATCAGAGATCCTCCCATCACATCAGAGGACCCCATCACATCAGAGTATTACCCATCACTTCTGAGGCCCCCCATCAAATTAGACATCTCCCCACCACATCAGAGATCCCCCTCCATCACATAGGAGGTTCCCCATAACATCAGAAGACCTCCCTATAACATATCCGGCAGGATATTGGGAGTAAGTTCACCTTTTCATTTCTCATTATAAGGTGAACTTACCTTTTATCTGAATTAGGAAATAGTGAGAGTTATAGGGGAGAGTACAACAACCAGTGCAGCTCTGCAGAGAAACCAATCAGCTTCCAGGTATATTTTGTCAAAGCTTAATTGAACAAGCTGAAGCTAGAAGCTGATTGGCTGTCAGATTTTTCACTCTCCAGTTTTAGTAAGTCTCCTCCAAATTGTGATTTCTGGTACTTGTAACAATAGCGCGATCGAAAGTTCCTGTCCTATAATAACTTGTAGTAAATCTCCTCTAATGGACAGCAAATGACTGATTGGGTATTTGGTTAGATTCAGGGTTTAGGGGATGGAGGGTCAGGGTTACAGGGTAGCAGAGTTAGGATTAGGGGGGTCATTGTAACAATCAAAACGTTTTTTTTATCTAGCAGTAGTGCTGTGTGGTAAGTATTGTGATCCCCCCCTCCCCCACAGTGAAAGCTGCACATACACCAGGAGGTTGCCAGGGCTGCTGTTAGCAATCACAGGGCCCTGTACAACCTACCTGACAGGGGCCCGCCCCCAGAATGTGTAAGTCCCCCGAACACAGACAGTGTGTATATGGGGCCGCTCACCTGCACACCAGTCAGATTAGAGCCTGCAGCCCTGTTTGTACAGCCACTCCATAGAGTAATCCTACATTCACATTAACACATGTCAGGGACGTATGTAAAAATTGCTCCCTTTCCCGACACTTATAGAAACGCGCTGCTGTTTAGTACACAATGCGGCGCTGTCATTCATTTTTAATAGTACCCCTACACAACAAGGACTGTTTTTTTGTGTTTCTGAGTCCTAGGACTGCCCATTGACATGAATAGACTGTCCTACATGTGGAAACGCACTTACTCACGCTCACACTTGTAGATGTAAACCAAGTCTGACAGGCGGCTCCAGCTGCATGAAAAAAAATACTCATTCACGCAGCCAGAGTACCTGTGAGAATGAGCCCTTCGTTATGTAGTTTTTTTTTAACAATTTCTATATATATATATATATATATATATATATATATATATATATATATATATATATATATATATATATATCTTTTTTTTAAATATTCCATTACATGTTTAAGCCGGCCAACTGCATCAAAGTAATCCCTCTCTGGCCAGTCCTTACTCTACTACAAAATGCAAATGCTCCAGTGTATATAGTGCTCTCTATGGAATGTCCAGTGTTTATAGTATCCTCTATGTAATATGCAGTGTATATAGTGACCCCTATAGAATATCGAGTGTATATAACCTCAGAAAGACTCCGTTCCTGAGGTTTGCCGAGGTCAGCTGAGCTGTCCTCTTGCCTTTCCGAATGGCTGCGATCAGTGCCATTCCGCTCCAGCACCCCCCTCCCCCACCTTAGGCCACCCACTGCACACCGCTTTGGCCTGAATCCTGCTAGTTTTGCGAGACCACATTCGCAAACCGAGTTAGGATTTTTTTTAAATACAGTGCTTATATTGCGAAAACACTAGTTAACCGCGTTATTTGCAATCCAAGGTTCCACTGTACTATATTCACTGGATATTTCATAGGGGGCACTATATTATTATTACTTATATAGGGCTGTCAATCTACGCAGCACTTTACATATACATTGTGCATTTACATCAGTCCCTAACTCACATTCATATATTAGGGCCAATTTTAGACAGAAGCCAATTACCCTGCCAGCATGTCTTTGGAGTGTAGGAGTGTAGGAGGAAACCCACGCAGGCACAGGGAGAACATGCAAACTCCAGGCAGGTAGTGTCGTGGTTGGGATTCAAACCAGTGACTCTTTTTACTGCTAGGCGAAAGTGCTACTCACTACACCACTGTGCTGCCCATGCTATATACACTGGATATAGTGCCCCTATGGAATATCCTGTGTATATAGTACAACTTATAGTATAACTTATACACATACAGTATATATATATATATATATATATATATATGTAACCCATCAGATGCTAGAGGGGTCTGATCACTTGCTAACACTATAACAATTCTGGTTGAACCTTCTGCTGCACACTGTTGTGCTTTCTAGCAAACTTTTTACAAAAAAATAGGGATTTTTAGTTCACATATATTGCAATGCAAGTATAACCACTTCCCGTATAACAAAACGACGTGCGCAAAGTGATTAAATGATCCTGACCGGACGTCATATGATGTCGGGCAGGGTGCGCACCGTGGCGATCGAGGATAGCTTGTCTCTCGGACACAGTGCATACCCAATCAGGGTAAACAGCCAATGAAGAGAACCTGTCACACAGCCCATCTGTCACTTGCCATCAGTACCGTCAAATAGGCCCACCATCCATCTGGGTGGGCTCCAGACCCAATGCTTTGTGTTTCAAGCCCACCCTATTTTGAAGCCTATTAATAGCTTTTAACCCCAACTGTAGCCCTTAACTTTACCCCTAGCCTTTAACCCCAACCAGTCTAACGCTAGCCCTCAACCCTAACACTACTCCTTAACGTTAACCATAAATCTTAACCCTAACATTTAGCCCTAGCCCTCAACCCTAACACTAGGTCTTAACCTTTTTCCCCGAAGCCAGGGAAGAATCTGTAGGAATCTGTGAAGGAGCAGAGAGTAGTCTGCACGCCATGCATCCCTCGCTCCCTGGTAGACTCCTCTCTGCTCCCATACAGACTCTCATTGCTTCCCTGCAGACTTATTCCTGCTCAATTGTAGGCTCAGTCCCTGCTTCCTGGCTGACTCCTTTCCACTTCCTGTAGACTCCCCTGATCTCTAAAACTCTTCCATGCTTCAGTGTAGGCTCTGCCCCAGCTCCCTCACAGTCTTAGCCTGGCTACCTCGTAGACTTCTGGGCTGAGTCTGCAAGTAAGCCGGTAGAAAATCTATGAAGGAGCCAGGCTGGGACTGTTGGGAAATGGGGAGAAGATTGAAGGAGAGCGGAGAAGATTGAAGGAGAGCTTTAGGAGTCTGTCCCCCAACAGACTCCTCTCTTCTCCTCTGCACAATCCTCCCTGCTCCATCGTAGACTTAGTCCTGACTTCTTCACAGTCTCAGTCTGATTTCCTTGTAGTCGCCGTCCTGGCTCCCTTGTAAACTCTGTCCCAGCTCCCTTGTAGACTCTGTGCCGGCTCCCTTGTAGACTGTGCCGGATCCCTTGTAGACTCTGTGCCGGCTCCCTTGTAGACTCTGTGCCGGCTCCCTTGTAGACTCTGTGCCGGCTCCCTTGTAGACTCTGTGCCGGCTCCCTTGTAGACTCTGTGCCGGCTCCCTTGTAGACTCTGTGCCGGCTCCCTTGTAGACTCTGTGCCGGCTCCCTTGTAGACTCTGTGCCGGCTCCCTTGTAGACTATGTGCCGGCTCCCTTGTAGACTCTGTTCCGGCTCCCTTGTAGACTCTGTGCCGGCTCCCTTGTAGACTCTGTGCCGGCTCCCTTGTAGACTCTGTGCCGGCTCCCTTGTAGACTCTGTGCCGGCTCCCTTGTAGACTCTGTGCCGGCTCCCTTGTAGACTCTGTGCCGGCTCCCTTGTAGACTCTGTGCCGGCTCCCTTGTAGACTCTGTGCCGGCTCCCTTGTAGACTCTGTGCCGGCTCCCTTGTAGACTCTGTCTCGGCTCCCGGGGCCAGGCTAAGACTGTCAGAAAGAGGGGACTAAGTCTACTAGGGAGTAGTGTTGAGCGGAATATGCCATATTCGATTTTGCGGTATTTCACGAATATATAGAAGAGTATTTGTGAAATATTCGTTAATATCGAATATTCGTGTTATTTTATAAAAAAAATTTTTGGGCGAAATTTCGCTAATGCGAATGCGAAATTGATTGCGAAATTCTCGTCCGCGCATGCGAGCGAACAACACGAGTAAACGGAGATCATTTCCTGGATTACTAAACTAATATGCACTAAACACTAACTCTACTTACACACTTATATGACTAAACTAAAGCTATTTTTTTTTTTTTTATACACAAAACACAGAGACTAAACACACACTAAACTAAGCTACCTTAAAGAAATGTACACTTACACTAACTACACAGAAATCTATCTTAACACTAAGCTACACTAACCTGGACAAAATAACACAAATCTGAGCTATTAGAAAAGCTGTTGGGTCTTTTGCTTTGAAAAAAGCATTTGGTTTTAGAAGCAGGAAACTCAGAACTGAAAGCACTATAGGAAACACAATGCTAAGCTCTAAGATCGCAATACACAGGAAAAACGCACAGAAACACTCCACTCTCTCTAGCCACCTTGTGAATCTGCACTGAAATACTGCTGGGAGTGATCTTATATAATGGTCGTGTAGGCAGGTTCCTATTGGTTGCTATGGAGGTTGCTAATCTCTGACAACTGTGGTAGGAGAACTCTGATAGGTTCTGATGCAAAAGAAGGGCAGAGAAAGTATTCGCGAATATTCGTAATACGAATATTCGCATTGCGAATATTCGGCAACATAAAAGGATCGCCTCAGCTACTCGGCCCAGGGTCTCTAATCATACCAGCAATGCTTTTAGACGTCGATGGAGATCACTAGGATGTGATCTGTTTTAAAAATAAATTTGAAAAAATACGAATATTCGCAATAGCGAATATTCACCGCAATATTCGAGTTATTCACGAATACTCGAATATTCAATATTCGTAACGAATATTCGCAATTTGAATATTCTTGAGCAACACTACTAGGGAGCGGGAGCGGGCACAGACTCCTCATTGCTCCTCTGCACACTCCTCCCTGCTCCATCGTAGGCTCAGTCCTGACTTCCTCACAGTCTCAGTCTGACTCCCTTGGAGACTATGTCACGGCTCCCTTGTGGTGGTAGATGGTTGAGAGGGAACACCAGGTGTGAAATTCCTTGCAGTATTTTATGTCCATAAGCTTCATCCTGGCGTGTTTCGGCTTCAGTTCAGCTTCTGTATGGCTCTCCATTGATCACTCTCAAATAAAAAGCCATCGAATAGCACCTGCTTCTTGGCTGGAATTTTGTCATTGTTTAGGAGGTCATGGTATCTTCAGCCTTGTAACTTGTCTGAGGCCCTGAAATAGAAAAAATAAAACAATGAGATCCATGATGATTAGAAGAAACCCCTCTATGTAGGGATGCAACGATATATCGGCTGCGGAACATTATCGGCCAAGAATAGGGTTATCTGCATTGTGCCAATGAAAAAAAAAAGTGCAGATAATGGCATAACGCGTCCTATTGATTTCAATGCAAAATCGCATCCCATTGACTTCAATGCATAATCGAGTTCTGTATTGAAGTCAATACAAAAATGCCCCCTATTGACACTGATCAAATACTTACCTTTCGATGTACAAAGAATGGGGGACGTGTCTCTCTCGCCTCCACCTCCTCCCAGTTTATTCCTCTGAAAAATGGGTGATATCTGATGTTCCTGAAGGCCGCTTTCTGCTGCTCTGTGTCTTCATACAGGAGCTACGTGAAGAAAACAGAAAAACATAAAATGACAGTAATGGTGCATGAAGCGCGGCGGAGCCTATATGGCTACTCTCCTTGTCCCGCTGGGACTGTGTCACTACTTACCTCTTCTATCGGGTCCATGAATTCGGTGTAGGCCGCAAAGGTAATGGAAGTACCGCAGGCCAGAAGACATAAAATGTGTTGGTACTTGTAATAATCCTCTGCTGCGTCAAATGACATCTGTGGGGAAATCAGAGAGAGAAGAATAAGGATGAAAGGTCAGGCTAGAGACCAACAGCATCAACATTACAACAAGTATTCAGTTTCAATGTGTAAATGGTAATTCCCAGGGGTGGGTGGTAGCTGGATGTGGTCCCCAGGAGTGGATAGGACCCTCGGCGCCAGATGATGGTTAGACAGGACCCCCAGGACTGAACAGGGCCAGATGGGAACCTCAGGGCCAGATGGTAGCTGGAAAGGTCTCCCTAGGATCAGACAGGACCCTCAGAGCCAGATAGTAGCTGGAAAGGTCTCCCAGGGGCGCATGGTAGCTGGATTGGAACCCCAGGGCCAGTTGATGGTTAGACTGGGGCCCCATGTGCAGGTGTTAGCTGGACAGGACCCTCAGAACCAAATAGAGGCTGGATAGGGCCCCCAGGACTGGACTTGATATCCAGGTATGTAACTGGACCGAGGTCATTAATCCAATCCTAACCTGATAATTGCTCTGTATATGCAGGTTCTGGTTAATCCAGGCCTAGTTTGGTTGATAATTGCCCTGTAAATGGGCACATTGGACTTACCATGTTTTCTGGCATGTAGACACATGCAATTCTGAAGTCGGCGATTTTGATGTGGCCGGTGCTATCTATGAGGATGTTGTCAAGCTTTATGTCTCTGTGGAGAAAAAAATAGTGTCAGTTCTGCAGTTTAGACAATGATTCCTCCCATATATTCAGAGAATTACAGATCCATAGAGGGGTGAACAACCACAAAGCTCCCTTTCCTAGCACCACCCAATGTTTCCTATTATCCGGTTTGTGAGGGCTTACCTTGAGTGGAGTCCATTTTGCAGACTTGTAAGCTCACCCTTACAGGTACCCACAGCCCACGGTAATGAGGTAAGACACTACCTGGACTGTGAGTCCGTGCATGGGGCCAGATAGGGATTAGCCAAGGATAGTCAAGTATAGCCGGGTCCAAGATTCCAGGATTCAGAGTAGAGTCAGAAGCCAGGGTCAGTCCTGTAGCTGAGCAGACGGGGCACAAGCCGTGGGTCAAGGGCTGGAGAAGGCAGGGAGAATCCGAAAGTACAGGCCAGGGTCAAAGGGCAGGAGACAGCAGCATTCCAGTGTACATAAGCCAAAAGGTCAGAAGCCGGGGTCAGTCTTGTAGCTAGAGATAACCACAGGAACCGTTGGCACAGACAGGATGATCAGAGCACAATGAACTGACACCTCCCTCATCGTGAGGCAGGGCTTTATATCCTGGATGATTAGAAAACCTGCCTCAGCTGGATCAGGATAGACAAGTGCAGATAGTAGGGAGATCAGGCAATCGGCACATAGTTCAGCACCAGGCTCCGACGGACAGCAAGCAGAATCTAAACTGAGAAGTGGCTCAGAGGGAAAAGACCCAGAGTAGCAACGCAGAAGTCCTGGGTTCAATTCCACCCAGAGCCACTTGAGGCATGACCACGCCTCGCTGTCTGTTTGGCACGGTAGCGACCGTGACAGTTCCCCCCCTTAAAAACGCCCTCCGGGCGTTGGAAGGAGCTTCCTCATGGGCACAGTCTTTAACGTCCAAACCGCCCTCTTCACTAGAGTAGCCAAACACATCGTCCGACAGGAGAGATATGTTGCCATAGGCATCCATGCCATACACACAGTTCTCATCCAACCCATGGGGAAACAAAGCTCCAACGACAGAGTCCGAAGACTTTTTCTTTTTCCCTTTGGACTTCGTTGATCTTGAAGTTCTGGTAGGGGGTACACTCACCGCTTGTAAAGCTCGTTCAAACATTACTAGATCTTGTTTACGGACCATGGTACCATTCGAGGCATACGTGCAGTCAGGTGGAAGAACAGGAGACACCAGAACTGGGGACACAGGAACTGGAACTGGGGACACAGGAACTGGAGACACAGGAACTGGAGACACAGGAACTGGGGACACAGGAACTGGAGACACAGGAACTGGAACTGGGGACACAGGAACTGGAACTGGAGACACAGCACAGGAACTGGAGACACAGGAACTGGAGACACAGGAACAGGAGACACAGGAGCCGAAACTGGAGACACTGGAGCCGGAACTGGAGACACTGGAGCCGGAACGTCAGACTGGGGCAGAGGAACTTTAAGCTGCATAGCAGGCAAAGATTCTGGGGTAGCAATAAAAAAACTCCCAATAGTACCCACTTGAAGAACCTTTGGCCGAGGTGGGCGAGTTGGGCAAAGAGATATAAAGTGCCCGCTTATACCACAGTAAAAACAAAGTCCATAGCCTCTCCTCCGTTCTTTTTCTACCTTAGATAGCCGGACCGGATGGCCCCGATCTGCATGGGTTCCATCCACATCCTCCATATCACATTGCTGAAGTCACTGACCCAGCAATGTCACCAGTGACTTCAGCAATGTGATATATATATCCAGATATCATGTAGCAATGTCTGCTTCTGAAAAATAGACTTACCTCCATCTAGAATGAGGCGTAGGCGTGGGTACAGTAATGGTTGCCCCCTACCTTCTCCAGGGCATGACGCTCACACAGGGCAAACTCATTGCTGTATGAAGTTACTTGAATCTTTTGAACAATCTTCACGGCCACCAGCATGTCGCTGTCAATGTGAGTCGCCAGCACCACCTGTAGGAGAGAGAGAGAGAGAGAGAGACGGTTAGTACATTCATCTTTTTCCATGTGCTCTAACTGCTAGGCCTGGTTCACACCCGCTTTGCTGTTTGAAATGCATTTCTCAGTCGGATCGCACTTCAGACAGCAATACCGGGGAACCACGCATGTTGTGCATGGTTGTGTAGGGGGCGGTGGCAGCACAGCATTATTTATTCAAATGGGTCAAGTTAAACCACAGAGCATGACAAGGGGATATAATTCCTGCCACCGTAGTGGCAAAGGAAAGCATTTGTATGCCCCCAGAAAAAGGAAGAGCGGTTGAGAGGCAGGGTTTTAAAAGAGGAGTGTGTGCGGCTGTCAGTGGGGAAAGATGTGTCGGCTGCTTGTGGGACCCCAGACGAAAGTTGTCCCAGGTGCCCACGCTAGCGCACCCCTGTTTGGCCAGTTCCTGGAGCTCAGTGTCGGAACGTGTCGTGGCACTGAGCTTCGGAATTCAACTATACTCCCCTGTCAGCAGCTCTTCATGTGGGAGATGGGAGGAGGGTGCAAGCTTTTTTTTTTCATGCAGGGACAGTTTTTTTGCCGCCACCATAGTCCTGGGCCTTGTCGGCCTAGGCCAAAACACAGCACTGCCCCCCCCCCCCAGTGTCTATGGGCCCCTCATTACTAATGTCTGCTTACTTACCATCCCAAAGGCTCCTGATCCAAGTTTCTTATGGAAGATGAAACTCTTTGGAGTCAAATTTGTTTCTTTGTGTCCTGTAGGGCCCGCTATGCATTCTGTAGCTACCGCTATGCGTTCTGTCGTCCCGTCATCTGCTAGAGAGAGAAGAAATAAAAATAACGTTATTATCATCCTATCATTGACTATACTGCAGGCTTAGAGCAAGTGTGTTCTAGGTCATTGTATGGGGGTTGTAGGTGTGTTCTAGGTCATTGTATGGGGGTTAAACTTTCACTACCATGCATGACTAGGAATGTTAGGAGAGGTTATGGGGGGGTTATTCACTGCCATTCCCAGCATTGGGGGGGTTAAACTTTAATAGCAATGCCCAGCTGGGAGGTAATTGGGGTTGAACTTTCATTGCCATAGCCAGCAATGAGGGAGGGGGGCAGAATATGGCGGGTTAAACTTTCACAGCCTTGCTCAATATTATGGGGGGGTTAGACTTTCACTGCCATGCACAGCAATTGGGGTGGAAGAGATTATAGGGAGGTTGAACTTTCCTTGTCATACCAAGCAATGGTGGGGGTAGGAAATTAGTCTTTCTCTGCCATGCCCGGCAATGAAGAGGGGGAGGTATGGGGGAGTTAAAATTTCAGTGCAATGCCCAGCAATGGAGGAATGAGATTATGGGTGGGGGAAATCTTTAGCTGCCGTAGCCTGCAATAGGGGGGGGGGATTTTAGTGCCATTGCCAGAAATATGGGGGAGATTATGGAGGGGGGTTAAAACTTTAAGTGCCATGCCTAGAAATTGGGGGGGAGGTATGGGGGAGTCAAACTGTTACTGGGGAATGAAGTGGTTAAACTTTGACTGACATGGCCAGCAGTGGGGGGGGGGAGATAATGGGGGCGGGGGTTAAACTTTCAGTGTCAAACCTAAGGCAAGGGGGGGTAAAGAGAGGGGATGTGAGGGGGAGTCAAGGTGATAATTTCTCTGGTTAGTGATAAGTAAAATTGGTATTTGCTTGCTATCACAGAGCGAATGTCTCCTCCTCTGAGCCCAGTTCCTCTTTAGCGATGAAGTTTCTTGGCGAAATTCCTTATTGTCCTCTCCTATGTACTATATGAAGATTCACAACTAATACTTACCTCCTCCGTCACTCCTCCTCCTCTTCCTCAGATGGCTCTCACGATCTGTGTCTGGGGACCATCTTCTCTTCTCTCCTTTCCTCTCTGCACAGCTCTGGAGATCCTCACTGGCTATGTAACATCTGCTTCTCTTCCTGGGAGTCTGGCCTGTCTGCTCAGTGGAGCTCCCTGCTTTTTCCTCTCTGCTCCTCTTCCTGGGAGTCTGGCCTGTCTGCTCGGTGGAGCTCCCGGCTTCCTCTTCTCTGCTTCTCTTCCTGGGAGTCTGGCCTGTCTGCTCAGTGGAGCTCCCTGCTTTTTCCTCTCTGCTCCTCTTCCTGGGAGTCTGGCCTGTCTGCTCGGTGGAGCTCCCGGCTTCCTCCTCTCTGCTATGCTTCCTGGGAGCCTGGCCTGTCTGCTCAGCAGATCTCCCTTCCTCCTCTCTGCTCCTCTTCCTGGGAACCTGGCCTGTCTGCCCTGCAAACATCTGTAGTTCCTCACTGGGGCTGTAATAGATTTCCTTGCTGATCCTTTTCCTGCGCCTCTGATTGGACATTGTGGATGTTCCAATGCAAAGTTCCTCCCTGCTGATCTCCTGTCCTCTCTGCATGGCAGCTTTTGTAATTTAATTTGATATGAAATACTAAAGAAAAGTGATAAAAGAAACTCCTCCTCCTCTTCCTGCGCTGTGTACAATATATACAATCTATATATAAAGGTTATATATGGAATATTCTCCTATAATAGAATGCTGATAGAGAGCTCAGAATTATGTGTCTGCACTTGTCTGTCTCCAGTACACAAATGACTCTCCTCTCCAGAAATCTATTTGTTGCCTGGGAGACAGCCCTCTGTGGTGTCATTACATCACATGACCAAATTCAAATCTCCAGCCACAGCCGGATCTTCCAACTGACGCTTATGCCCATATATGGTAAACAGCCCAGAACAAGTGAACAAAAAACAGCCCAGAATAGGTAAACAAGCACTGATAATGTGATACAGATCTGACCTATACAAAAGTGTTGTACAATTTTACACATTGTTTATATACATTTATATGGTGCTGACATATTCTGTAGTGTTGTGCAATTCAAAACTATTATTATTACTAATCTATATTCTGTATAAATAGCTCTGATCTATTCTGCCACATTGTACAATTCTATATTATTATTATTCAAATATCCAGCCACAGTCTGATCATTTAACTGACACTTCTGCCCATATAAGGTAAACAGCCCAGATCATGTAATATGGATCTGACATATACCGTAGTGTTGTACAATCCCTCATTATTACTATATATTCATATAACGCTGACATATACCGTAGCGTTGTACAATTTTACACATTATTCATATACATTTATATAGTTCTGACATATTCTGTAGCGTTGTACAATTACATATTATTACTTTATATTTTATATAGCGCTGACATATACCGTAGAATTGTACAATTACACATTGTTACTATATATTTTATATCGCACTGACATATATCGTAGCGTTGTACAATCACACATTATTACTATATATTCATATAGCGCTGACATATACCGTAGCTTTGTACAATCACCCATTATTACTATATATTACATAGTTACATAGTTAGTCAGGTTGAAAAAAAACACAAGTCCATCCAGTTCAACCATAAAAAAATAAACAAACAAACTGAAACACAGTACAATCCCATACACCCAACTCCATACCCACAGTTGATCCAGAGGAAGGCAAAAAACCCCAGTGGAGCATGATCCAATTCGCTACAGAAGGGGGAAAAAATTCCTTCCTGATCCCCCGAGAGGCAATCGGATTTACCCCGGATCAACTTTACCTTCAAATCTTAGTACTCATTACTATATTACGTGCATTTAGAAAATAATCCAGGCCCTTCTTAAAGCACTTTACTGAGCCGGCCAGAACCACCTCTTGAGGGAGTCTGTTCCACATTTTCACAGCTCTTACTGTGAAGAAAACCTTTCCGTATTTGGAGGTGAAATCTCTTTTCCTCTAGACGTAAAGAGTGCCCCCTTGTCCTCAGTGTTGACCTTAAAGTGAATAACTCAACACTAAGTTCACTATATGGACCTCTTATATATTTTTACATGTTGATCATATCCCCCCTTATTCTCCTCTTCTCAAGAGTGAATAAATTCAGTTCCTCTAATCTTTCCTCATAGCTGAGCTCCTCCATGCCTCTTATCAGTTTGGTTGCCCTTCTCTGCACTTTCTCCAGTTCTCTGATATCCTTTTTGAGAACTGGTGCCCAAAACTGGACTGCATATTCCAGATGAGGTCTTACTAATGATTTGTACAGGGGCAAAATGATATCTCTATCTCTGGAGTCCATACCTCTCTTAATACAAGAAAGGACTTTGCTCGCTTTGGAAACCGCAGCTTGGCATTGCATGCCATTATTGAGCTTATGATCAACTAAAACACCCAGATCCTTCTCCACTACAGATCCCCCCAGTTGTACTCCCCCTAGCATGTATGATGCATGCATATTCTTAGCCCCTAAGTGCATAACTTTACATTTATCAACATTAAACCTCATCTGCCACTTAGTCGCCCAATTAAACAGAGCATTGAGGTTGGCTTGTAAATTGGAGACATCCTGTAAGGACGTTATTCCACTGCATAGCTTGGTGTCATCTGCAAAAACAGAAATGTTACTTTTGATCTCAGACCCAATATCATTTATAAATATATTGAAAAGTAAGGGACTCAACACCGAACCTTGGGGTACACCACTGATAATCTTGATCCATTCAGAGTAGGAATCATTAACCACGACTCTCTGAATTTTGTCTTTCAGCCAGTTTTCTATCCATTTACAAACTGATATATCCAATCCTGTAGACCTTACCTTAAACATGAGCCGTGTGTGGGGAACTGTATCAAACGCTTTTGCAAAATCCAAGTATACCACGTCCACAGCCACGCCTCTGTCCAGGGTTTTACTTACCTCTTCATAAAAGGAAATCAGGTTCATCTGACAACTTCTGTCTTTCATGAATCCATGCTGTCTGCTGCTTAAATAGTTTGTTTCCAGGAAAAACTCATCCATGTGGTCTTTTATTAAACGTTCCAGTATCTTCCCAACTATAGAAGTTAAACTAACAGGTCTATAGTTACTTGGTAAAGACTTTGTTCCCTTTTTAAATATAGGCACCACATTGCCTCTACGCCAATCCAGTGGTACTATTCCTGTCATTAATGAGTCCCTAAATATTAGATACAGTGGCTTTGAAATTTTAGAGCTCAATTCTTTTAGGATCCTTGGGTGGATGCCATCTGGTCCAGGTGCTTGATCTCCCCCATGCTCCATTGTATACACAGAGCTGAAGAAAGCATTTAATAAATTTGCCTTCTCTTTGTCCTCAGTCACCCACTCTAGATTATTTTGTAAAGGGCCTACATGCTCAGACTTGACCTTTTTACTATTAATATATTTAAATAATTTTTTGGGGTTTGTCCTACTATCTTTTGCAATCTGTCGTTCATTTTGAATTTTTGCATCCGTGATTTCCTTTTTACATATTCTATTATATTCTTTGTAACATTTAAACGACACTAGTGTTCCTTCATTTTTATATTTTTTAAAAGCTATTTTCTTATTGTTTATAGCTTTTTTAACTTTGACTGTGAGCCACATAGGTTTTATCTTTAGCCTTTTAAACGTATTGCCCAGGGGAATATACTTTGCAGTGAGGTTCCAAAGAGTCTTTTTGAAGAATTCCCATTTCTGTTCTGTGTTCATCGGTGCCAATATTCCCTCCCAGTCCAAGCCCTGGAGAGCAGTCCTCATCCTTTGAAAATTTGCTCTCTTGAAATTAAGTGTTTTTATCTTTCCTGTATGTATTTCTTGCTTATAGTTAACATTAAATGAAATCATGTTATGATCACTGCTACCCAGGTGTTCCTATATCTGAACATTAGTAATAAGCTCTGCATGGTTTGAGATTACCAGGTCCAACAGAGCATCATTCCTAGTTGGGGCCTCAATAAACTGGACCATAAAATTGTCCTGCAAAAGGTTTTACATTTTTTGTCCTTTAACTGTCCCAGAAATTCCATTATTCCAGTCAATTTCTGGGTAGTTAAAATCCCCCATTATTATCACCGTCCCAGCCCTTGCAGCCCTTTCCATCTGTGCAAGGAGCCGAGTCTCCACCTCCTCATTAACATTGGGTGGTCTATAACAAACTCCAATGATTAACTTTGAACTACGCACATCTGTATGCAGTTTCACCCATAATGCTTCAACTTCATCACACTCTCCATCAACCAGGTCCTCTTTCATGCTTGCTTTGAGGTCACTTCTCACATAGAGACAGACCCCTCCACCTTTTCTTTTTACCCTGTCTTTCCGAAAGAGAGCATAGCCAGGAATATTAATAGCCCAGTCATGTGAGGATTGAAGCCAAGTTTCAGCAATACCGATTACATCATAGCTCTCCTCATGTACCAGAGCTTCCAACCCACCTGTTTTGCTTGGAAGGCTTCTGGCATTGGTGAACAAACACTTAAATGTATTGTTACATTTTTCTCTGGTGTTTTTCATATAATTCATATCATTTTTAGTAGTGCAAATGGCACTATAATTTCCAATGGCTGTTTGCAACATGGGAACTTTCTTGTCACCTGCCATAACCCCACCTCCATCTATCCCCATTCCACTCTCCATTAATGTCTGACCCCTAACTGACCTGTGTGCCCGATGTAATTCTAGTTCACCCTCCCCCTCAAGTCTAGTTTAAATACTCCTCCAGTATTCCGCTAAACCTCTCCCCAGCACAGCAGACCCCCTTCTATTCAAGTGCAAACCATCTTTAGCATATAGGTGGCACCCCAGTGCTCTAGAAACCCAAATCCCTCCTTCCTACACCAGGTCTTTAGCCATGCATTCAGCTCTCTAATCTCCCCCTGCCTTTCATGTGTTGCGCATGGCACAGGCAATATTTCAGAGAATATCACCTTGGAGGTCCTTCCCTTCATCTTGCAGCCTAGTTCTTTAAATTGATCCTTAACCACTTGTCATCTGCCCGTCGTCAAATGACGGCGGGCAGACGACTCCATTGTTCTGACATCACGTCATATGACGTGATGTCCCTTTAAAGCCGCGGGCGCGTGCGCGTCGCCGGCGGCGCGCGCGCGCACCCGCCGCTCCGCGGGGATCCCGTGCGAGTGCCCGGCGGCAACGATCGCCGCCGGGCACACGCGATTGCTCTGTAAGTGAGCTGGGACGTGCAGCTCTGTATGTAAACACAGAGCTGCACGTCCCTGTCAGGGAGAGAGGTGACAGATTGTGTTCCTTGTACATAGGGACACAATCGGTCACCTCCCCCAGTCACCCCCCCTCCCCCTACAGTTAGAACACTCATAGGACACACATTTAACCCCTTCCCCGCCCCCTAGTGGTTAACCCCTTCACTGCCAGTCACATTTATACAGTAATCAATGCATATTTATAGCATTTTTCACTGTATAAATGTAAATGGTCCCAAAAATGTCAGAAAAGTGTCCGAAATGTCCGCCATAACGTCGCAGTCCCAATAAAAAAATCGCAGATCGCCGCCATTAATAGTAAAAAAAAAAAAAAAAAAAAATGCCATAAACTATCCCCTATTTTGTAAACGCTATAAATTTTGCGCAAACCAATCGATAAACGCTTATTGCATTTTTTTTTTACCAAAAATACGTAGAAGAATACGTATCGGCCTAAACTGAGGGAAAAAAAAATTTTTTTATATATTTTTTGGGGTTATTTATTATAGCAAAAAGGAAAAAATATTGCATTTTTTTTAAAATTGTCGCTCTATTTTTGTTTATAGCGCAAAAAATAAAAACCGCAGAGGTGATCAAATACCACCAAAAGAAAGCTCTATTTGTGGGAAAAAAAGGACGCCAATTTTGTTTGGGAGCCACGTCGTACGACCGCGCAATTGTCAGTTAAAGCGATGCAGTGCGGGAAGCTTATATTTTGTCTGGGCAGGAAGGGGGTCTAGGTGCACAGTAGGTAAGTGGTTAAGGAGCCTCCACCTTCCATGTATACTGTCATTGGTTCCAACGTGGACCAAGACAGCTGGGTCATGCCCAGCCCCTCCCAGTAATTTATCCACCCGGTCCACCACATGCCGAACCCTGGCACCAGGGAGACAGCAAACCATTCGGTTGAGGCGATCCTGGCGACAAATTATTCTATCAGTCCTTCTGATTATAGAATCCCCTATTACCACCAACTGTCTAGGCCAGTGATGGTGAACCTTGGCACCCCAGATGTTTTGGAACTACATTTCCCATGATGCTCAACTACACTGCAGAGTCCATGAGCATCATGGGAAATGTAGTTCCAAAACATCTGGGGTGCCAAGGTTCGCCATTACTGGTCTAGGCCTACCTGCACTCCCCTCACCACTTCTACTAGATGGGTTGCTCTCCCGGCTGTTAGGGGTAGCAGTAACATCTAGGGCTGCCACCTCTGTGTTAGACACCTCCACATCCTCACCCAACTTGGCAAATTTGTTTTGATGCACAAATACAGGATTGGCCTTCCCTTTCTGCAAGCCCCTTCCACTCCCTCTAACTACATTAACCCATCTTCTTATCTGATAATCCTGACTTGCCCCTCCACCCTCCACATCAACCCTACTGACCACCTATTCATATAGCACTGACATATACCCAGAGCTTTTTTTCTCAGAAAATAGGTGCAAGAACTCAACCACGACCCGTTCAGATTTCACAAACAGTAGAAGGGTCTTAAAGGGGCATTAAATACCAGAATTGCATTACATACAGTGTGCAGAGTTCAGGGGGTTACAAAGTAGTCACTTGTAAACACAGAAACCAGACTTCTGTGTTCACAAGTGATTGTGGTGAGCGGGCACCAAAGGGTCTAAGCCAAAGGTGGTGGAACTGAGTTCCACCAAGTTCCCTCAGAAAAAAAGCCCTGCATATACCGTAGTGTTGTACAATCATGCATTGTTATGATATATTTTATATAGTGCTGACATATATCGTAGCATTGTACAATCACACATTGTTACTATATATTCATATATCACTGACATATACCGTAGTGGTGTACAATCACACATTGTTACTATATATACATATATCACTGACATATACCGTTGCGTTGTAAATCCCTCATTATTACTATATATTCATATAGCGCTGACATATACCGTAGCATTGTACAATCACACATAATTTTTATACATTTTTATATAGCGCTGACACATATTGTAGCATTGTACATTCACTTAATATTAATTATTATGATTTATGGGTAACTCCACTTTCGTGGGTAAAAAAATCTCAAATAAAGAAAAAAATATATACTGTAGCGTAGACAATTGTGACACACGTCCTATTGTGATTAAATGATATTAAAAATGACCTTTCCTTTTCAATCTGCAGCCATTGTAATTTTCAGAAAATGCAATATGGCCACCTGGAGGTGTTCTGTACACAGAATGTATGCAGAATGTCCCCCCAGAAGCATAATTTCCTGCTTGTGTGATTGGCTCACCGATTTTTCCACAGGTCTGCACTAAGATGCAAGTCAGATTTCAGGCATCCCCTGCAACATAAATGTGATTTTTGCTGAGATATTCCCAATAGGAACCTATCTAAAGGGATGCAGACCATGCCACCTTTCTTATTAGAGCCCGGCAGCTATTTGATCATTATGAAACCACTCCGATTAGACTCAATGTGGACAGGGGAACAAAGGAACACACAGGGATTTTTTTTCAGAATAACAAAAGGTAGGATTCTTGTAATGTTGTACAATCACACATTATTACTGTACATTTTATATAGCGCTGACACCTCTTCACATCAGAGGACCCCCCCATCACATCAGAGGACCGCCCCATCACATCAAAGGACCCCCATCACATCAGAAGTCCCCCACCACATCAGAGGTACCCCCATCACATCAATGGATCCCCAGCACATCAGATATACCCCCATCACATCAGAGGACCCTCATCACATCAGATATACACCCATCACATCAGAGGACCCCCTCATTACATCAGAGGACTCCCAATCACATCAAAGGACCCCCATCATATCAGAGGACCCCCCTCACATTAGAGATCCCCATCACATCAGAGGTCCCCCAATCACATCAGAGGTACCACCATCACATCAGAGCCCCTCATTACATCAGAGACCCCAATCAATTTAGAGGACCCCATCACATCAGAGGACCTTCCATCATATAAGAGAATTCCCCATCTCATTAGAGGTCCCTTAGCACATCCATAGCACATCAGAGGTCCACCTATCAAATCTTAGGACCCCCCCAGAGTGTATTTAGGTTTTGTGCTGCCCTAGGCCTGACTAAACTTGCGCACCCTTCCTGTCAAAGCCACATCCCTGTTAAATTCACGGGAAGAGGACAGAGGGACGCCCTGGGAGAAGAACAGAGGGATGTCCTGGGAGAAGGACAGAGGGACGCCCTGGGAGAAGGACAGAGGGACGCCCTGGGAGAAGGACAGAGGGACGTCATGGGAAGAGGAGAGAGGGACGCGGTGGGAAGAGGAGAGAGGGACACCGTGGGAAGAGGAGAGAGGGACGCCGTGGGAAGAGGGACGCCGTGGGAAGAGGACAGAGGGACGCCCCCCACAAAGTGCTGCCCTAGGCCTGGGCCTTGTTGGCCTAGGCCAGAATACATCCGACCCCCCATCACATCAAAGGATCCCACCCATCACATCACAGAACCACATCGCATCAGATGACTCCCCCATCACATCAGAGGTCCTCCGTCACATCAGAGGCCCTCCCAATCACATCAGAAGCCCTCCCAATCACATCAGAGGTCCCCCATCACATCAGAGGACCCCCATCACATCAAAGATCCCCATCACATCCAGGGGAGGGCTGGCAGCCTTAGGCCTGGGGGCCAAGTTCAATCAAGTGGCCCTTTGAACCACTGAATAAGCTCACCATCTCCAGTGCCCATTAGCGCAACCTCACCAGTGCCCATCAGTGCAGCCTAATTAGTACCCATCAGCACAGCCTCACCAGTGCCCATCAGCGCAGCCTCACCAGTGCCCATCAGCGCAGCCTCACCAGTACCCATCAATGCAGCCTGGTCAGTGCAGTATAATGTTAGCAAAAGTGGTGTATTAACCACTTAAGGACCGCCTCCTACACATATACGTCGGCAGAATGGCATGGCTGGGCACAACCATGTACAGGTACATCCTGTACTAGTACCCAGCCATGGGTCGCGGGTGCGCGCCCGCGACCCGGTCCGAAGCACCGGAACCGCGGGATTCGCGGACCCGATCGCTGCTGGAGTCCGGCGATCGGTCCCTGGAGCTGAAGAACAGGGAGAGCCGTGTGTAAACACGGCTTCCCCATTCTTCACTGTGGCGGCATCATCAATCGCGTGATCCCTTTTATAGGGATACACAATCAATGATGTCACACCTACAGCCACACCCCCCTACAGTTGTAAACACACATTAGGGAACACATAACCTCTTCAGAGCCCCCTTGTGGTTAACTCCCAAAGGGCAAATGTAATTTTCACAATAAACAATGCAATTTAAATGCATTTTTTGCTGTGAAAATGACAATGGTCCCAAAAATGTGTCAAAATTGTCCGAAGTGTCCGCCATAATGTCGCAGTCATGAAAAAAATCGCTGATTGCCGCCATTAGTAGTAAAAAATTAATAATTAATAAAAATGCAATAAAACTATCCCCTATTTTGTAAACGCTATAAATTTTGCGCAAACCAACCGATAAACGCTTATTGCGTTTTTTTTTACCAAAAATAGGTAAAAGAATACGTATCGGCCTAAACTGAGGAAAAAAATAATTGTTTTATATATATTTGTGGGGGATATTTATTATAGTAAAAAGTAAAAAATATTGCATTTTTTTTAAAATTGTCGCTCCATTTTTGTTTAGCGCAAAAAATAAAAACCGCAGAGGTGATCAAATACCACCAAAAGAAAGCTCTATTTCTGGAAATAAAAGGACGCCAATTTTGTTCGGGAGCCACATCGCACGACCGCGCAATTGTCTGTTAAAGCGACGCAGTGCCGAATCGCAAAACCTGTCCGAGTCCTTTAGCTGACTAAAGGTCCGGGTCTTAAAGTGGTTAATTGCATTTTGGCAGTTTGATTTTCTGTTAGTTTTTAACCACTTCCGGCCCACCGTATAGTAAAATGATGGAAGGCGGGAAGCACTCTCATTTTGGGTCGACCTCATATGATGGCACCCCAGAACCGCCACGCTCCCGCACCCGCAGGGGGCATGTAGTGTGGTGATCACACTCGCGCTGTGTTCCTAAGACACGGAGCAACCCACATCTCAGTAAAGAACCGATGACATGGCTATTTACCCATGTGATTGACTGTGTCCAATCACAGCTGGTCAAGTGTAAACAAAGAAGTGCCGTTTATCGTCTCACCTCAGCTCACACTGACAGAGTGTGTGGTGAGTAGGGATGAGCTTTGCGTTCGATGCGAACACATGTTTGCATCGAACATCGGCCGTTCGATTGTTCGTCGAAAACGAACAAATCGGGTTATTCGCGCCAAATTCGAATGACGCGCAACGGCCCATAATTCACTGCGGCGTTGCGCGCTGATGATTGGCCAAGCATGCACCATGACCCCGCATGCTTGGCCAATCACAGCGCCCAAAAAACAAAGAGACCTAATTGGCCAAAGCCTGGGTGCTTTGGCCAATTAGGGCTCAGGGCTTTAGCACACGCCCCACACTATAAAAGGCCGCCTCCCGGGCGGCCTTGTGTAGTGTGTTCCGGCTTGCTTTCAGAGAGAGATGTCAGACAGACAGACAGAGAGAGAGAGAGAGATAGATAGATAGAGACACAGTGGGGTAGATTCACATAGATCAGCGGAACTTTTGATCCGCGTGATCTATCTTTTTTACGATCCGCCTGCGCCAGTTTTTGAGGCAAGTGCTGTATTCAGAAAGCACTTGCCTCGTAAGTTGCCCTGGCGGATCGTAAATCCCCGGGCGGGAATGCAAATTCCGCGGCTAGGGGGAGTTTACTATTTAAATCACGCGCGTCCCCGCGCCGATCGTACTGCGCATGCGCAGCTGGCTAAATTTCCCAGCGTGCATTGCCTCAAATGACGTCGCAAGGACGTCATTTTTTTCGACGTTAACGCTATTAATGTATGGCCGTTTTCCCGAACGACTTACGTAAACGACGTAAAAAATTCAAAATTCTACGCGGGAACGACGGCCATATTTTACATAGGATACGCCGCACTTACCCCGCATATAGCAGGGGTAACTATCCGCCGGAAAAAGCTGAACGCAAACGACGTAAAAAAAAAAAGCGACGGCCGGGCGTTCGTTTCTAAATCGGCGGTTCTCCTCATTTGCATATTCGTCGCGTATAATAACAGAAGCACCCCACCTAGCGGACGGCGGGAGATTGCAGCCTAAGATCCGACAGTGTAACTCACTTACACCAGTCGGCTCTAAGGGAGATCTATGCGGAACCTGATTAGAGGAATCAGCCGCATAGATCCGAGCGTCGGATCTCACAGATACAGATACGACGATGTGAATCTGTGTCTTTTCAGATAGATAGATAGATAGATAGATCAGGGAAGCTACTAGTTAGTATAGTTAAATGTACAGTTTGTAGAGAATATATTGACATCCCTAGGAGTTGTCAATATATTTATAAACTGTATAGCTTAGCTAGTTCTGCTATTAGTATCTGTCAGGCAGGAGATTGTGCTTGATGCTCTAACGTGTTGGTGTACACGTGTTAGTTCATTGCACATAGACGCATTAACTGTTACTGCACGTGTGCTATTTATTTGCACAGAAAGGCAGTTGCTGTTAATGCAAGTGGGCTATTGAATTGCACAGAAACGCAGTCGCTCTGACTGTGCGTGTGCTGTTTAACCACTTGACTACTGGGCACTTAAACCCACTTAATAACCAGACCAATTTTCAGCTTTCGGTGCTCTCACATTTTGAATGACAATAACTCAGTCATACAACATTGTAACCAAATGAAATTTTTGTCCTTTTTTTTCCCACAAATAGAGCTTTCTTTTGGTGGTATTTTATCACCTCTGTGGTTTTTATTTTTTTCACTATAAATGAAAAAAGAACGAAAATTTTGTAAAGAAATTAATTTTTCTTCATTTCTATTATAACATTTTGCAAAAAAGAAATTTTTCTTCATAAACTTGGCCTAAAATGTATACTGCTACATATCTTTGGTAACAAAACAAAAAAAATTTAGATATTATTTAGTCTGGGTGAAAGTTATAGGGTCTAAAAGCTATGGTACCAATTACTGAAAATTGATAAATTTGATCACACCTGATGTACTGACAGCCTCTCTCATTTCTTGAGACCCTAACATGCCAGAAAAGTACAAATACCCCACAAATGACCCCTTTTTGGAAAGAAGACATTCCAAGGTATTTAGAAAGAGGCATTGTGAGTTTTTTGAAGTTGTCATTTTTCCCACAATTCTTTGCAAAATCAAGATTTTTTTCATTTTTATTTTCTTTCCACAAAATTTTCATATTAGCGGGTTATTTCTCACACACATCATATGCATACCACAAATTACACCCCAAAACACATTCTGCTATTCCTCCCGAGTATGGCGATACCACATGTGTGAGACTTTTACACCGCGTGGCCACATACAGAGGCCCAACATGCAGGGAGCACCATTAGGCGTTCTGGAACACCCAGACCAATTCTGACATTTCTCTCCTACATGTAAAAATCAACACTTATTTGCTAGAAAATTACATAGAACCCCAAAACATTATATATGCTTTTTTAGCAAAGACCCTAGAGAATACAATGGCGGTTGTTGCAACTTTTTATCGCGCATGGTATTTGCACAGCAATTTTTCGAACACATTTTTTTTGGAAATAAAACGGTTTTGTGCTTTTAAAAAAAACAAAACATTAAATTTAGCCCAATGTTTTTGCATAATATGAAATATGAAGTTACGCCGAGTAAATAGATACCCAACATGTCACCCTTCAATATTGCACACGCTCGTGGAATGGGGCCAAACTTCGCGACTTAAAAATCCCCATAGGTGACGCTTTAAATATTTTTACTGGTTACATCATTTTAGTTGGAGAGGAGGTCTAGGGCCAAAATGATTGCTCTCGCTCTAACGTTCGCAGCAATACCTCACATGTGTGGTTTGAACACCGTTTTCATATGTGGGCGGGACTTGCGTATGCGTTCGCTTCTGCATGCAAGCTCACGGGGACAGGGGCGCTGTATGCCCAGAGTATTGCAGAGTATGCCCAGAGTATTGCCAGAGTATTGCCCCCCAGAGTATTGCCAGAGTATTTCCCCCCAGAGTATTGCCATAGTATTGCCAGAGTATTGCCCCCCAGAGTATTGCCAGAGCATTGCCCCCCCAGAGCATTGCCCCCCCAGAGTATTGCCCCCCCAGAGTATTGCCAGAGTATTGCCCCCCAGAGTGTTGCCAGAGTATTGCCCCCCCAGAGTATTGCCAGAGTATTGCCCCCCCCCAGAGTATTGCCCAGCATTGCAGAGTATTGCAACAGGGATGGCTGAGGAGGGAGGGATGGATGGATGGATCTGTGACTGCATTTGTCACAGATCCAGCCCACAGCACTGCCGCTGACATCCGCTCCCTCCCCTCTCCTCTCACACTGTACCGATCGGTACAGAGAGAGGAGGGAGGAACCGGCGTCATCAAATGACGCCGGTCTGTTTACATCTGATCGCGCCGTCATTGGATGGCGCGATCACGTGGTAAACCGCCGCTATCAGCGAGCGCGACTCTGGAATCACGTTATATAACGTGATCCCAGAGTTAAGCAACCACCTTGCCGCCGTTATTTTTCGGCAGGTGGTTGCTAAGTGGTTAATACCACCTGAGCGCATTTGGGGTCACCGTACGTGTGCTGTGACATACAACCTGAGCGCATTTGGGGTCACCGTACGTGTGCTGTGACATACCACCTGAGCGCATTTGGGGTCACCGTATGTGTGCTGTGACATACCACCTGAGCGCATTTGGGGTCACCGTATGTGTGCTGGTATATACCACCTGAGCGCAGTTAGTGCCACTGTACGTGTGCTGGTATATACCACCTGAGCACAGATAGTGCCACTGTACGTGTGCTCCTATATACCACCTGAGCACAGATAGTGCCACTGTACGTGTGCTGGTATATACCACCTGAGCACAGATAGTGCCACTGTACGTGTGCTGGTATATACCACCTGAGCACAGTTAGTGCCACTGTACGTGTGCTGGTATATACCACCTGAGCACAGATAGTGCCACTGTACATGTGCTCCTATATACCACCTGAGCACAGATAGTGCCACTGTACGTGTGCTCCTATATACCACCTGAGCGCAGTTAGTGCCACTGTACGTGTGCTGCTATATACCACCTGAGCACAGATAGTGCCACTGTACGTGTGCTGCTATATACCACTTGAGCACAGATAGTGCCACTGTACATGTGCTCCTATATACCACCTGAGCGCAGATAGTGCCACTGTACGTGTGCTCCTATATACCACCTGAGCGCAGTTAGTGCCACTGTACGTGTGCTGCTATATACCACCTGAGCGCAGGTAGTGCCACTGTACGTGTGCTGCTATATACCACCTGAGCGCAGGTAGTGCCACTGTACGTGTGCTCCTATATACCACCTGAGCGCAGTTAGTGCCACTGTACGTGTGCTGCTATATACCACCTGAGCGCAGGTAGTGCCAATGTACGTGTGCTGTTATATATCACCTGAGCGCATTTGGTGTCGCTCCGCTTGTGCTGTTACATACCACCTGAGCACTTCAATATGTCTGGAAGGAGAACAAAGAGAGGCAGAGAGTCAGGAGGGAAAGCAGGCTCTGCATGTAGAGGTAACGCTGGTAGTGGATGTGGTGCATCCTCTTTAGCCCCTGGCCGTGGCCGTGGCCGCTCGTCATTCTTTTCGGTAGCTGGCCGTGTTGAACCTCAACATACAGAGGAATTAGTAGAGTGGATGACCAAGCCGTCCTCATCCTCCTCATCCTCTCTCACACAGACAGATCAAAGTTTATCTGGCAAAGCAGCTGCCAAGGTGTCCTCTTCCCTCTGCACAATGGCTTCACACAATACTTCCCTAGTACCACCATGTCCTCCTGAGGAGTCCCCCGAACTGTTTCAACACAGTGTGGGGTACATGCTGCAGGAAGATGTGCAGCGTTTTGAAGACTCCGATGACGGAACACTGATAGAGGAAGGTAGTGATGTGAGCCCAGGGAGAGGGGGTGGCCGAGAGGGACAGCAATTTGTCAGTGATGATGTTCCCCCAGCTGGAGCATACTGCCAGGTTGTTGACAGTGATGAGGAGGGAGGGGATGATGAGGTCACTGACTCTACCTGGGTGCCTGATAGGAGGGAGGAGGAGGAGGAGGAGGAGGACGACGAGGCACAGGCACATCTCCAAAGAGGCAGGATGCCCTCCAGGGGTCAGCTTAAGGTCACACCCACTGCATTACAGCGCACATCTACGGCGCTTGTGCATGGCGCTGCTGTGTCTGACCGGTACAGCAAAAGTTCTTTGGTGTGGGCCTTTTTTGAAACATGTCCACAAGATCGTACCTTTGCTATTTGCAACTTATGTCGCAAGCGTATCTCACGTGGCCAAAACATCAACCGCCTGGGTACCACATGCTTGTCCAGAAATATGTCGACCTGCCATGCAGCTCGTTGGCAAGCACACCAGAAAGACCCACACCAAAGACAGAAGCGTACCCCCCCCTTGCCCTTCTGAGACCTCCAACCCCAGTAGACCCCTAGTCCTTTCTGAAGCCTGCAGTGAAGGTGTAGAAATAGGTGTGTCACAAGCTAGTAGTAGCGGTCAATCTACTGATAGTACCAGGCAAATTTCCCTGCCCCAGCTGCTGCAGCACCGAAAGAAGTACAATCCCAGCCATCCACATGCCCAGCAGTTGAATGCTAGCTTAGCGAAATTGCTAGCACTTCAACTGCTACCTTTTCAGTTGGTAGATTCTGCCCCCTTCCGTGAGTTGGTGCAATGTGCAGTACCTCAGTGGCAAGTACCAAAACGCCACTTTTTCTCATGGAAGGCTATTCCGGCTCTCTACCAGCATGTGGAAGGCAATGTCCATGCCTCGCTGGACAGGGCGGTCAGTGGTAAGGTGCATATTACCGCTGACTCATGGTCCAGCAGGCATGGACAGGGACGTTACCTGTCTTTTACAGCGCATTGGGTGACTCTGCTGGCAGCTGGGAAGGACGCAGGGCATGGTCCAGTAGTTTTGGAGGTTGTTCCGCCACCACGCCTCCAAAAAAATACTACTGCTTGTGACACACCTCTTTCCTCCACCCCCTCCTCTTCTTCTTCCTCTGTGGCCTCTTCCTGTGGGGATGTTTTCTCTGAACCAGCCGTGCTCCGTAGGTGTACGAGGGGATACGCAGGAATGCAGGCCAAGAGATGCCATGCGGTGCTAGAGCTGGTGTGCTTGGGAGACAGGAGCCACACTGGGGAAGAGATTTTCTCAGCTCTGCAGGGTCAGGCTGAGAGGTGGTTGACGCCACGCCAGCTGAAGCCTGGAATGGTGGTCAGCGATAATGGCACCAACCTCCTCTCTGCCCTGCGACAGGGAAAACTCACCCACGTGCCCTGTTTTGCGCATGTCCTCAATTTGGTGGTGCAGCGGTTCTTGGGCAGGTACCCGGGCTTGCAGGATGTCCTGAAGCAGGCCAGGAAAGTCTGTGTGCATTTCCGGAGGTCATATAATGCCACTGCTCGGCTGACTGACCTCCAAAGGGAATACAACCTGCCCAAGAACCGCCTAATTTGTGACATGCCCACCAGATGGAACTCAACGTTGGCCATGCTGCAGCGGCTGCACATGCAGCAGCGGGCCATCAATGAGTACCTGTGCCAATATGGCAGCAGAACTGGGTCAGGGCAGCTAGGTTTTTTTTCACCACGCCAGTGGGCTTTGATCAGGGATGCATGCACTGTCCTTTCACCATTTGAGGAGGCCACGAGGATGGTAAGCAGTGACAGTGCATGCATCAGTGAGACTGTCCCTCTTATTCACATGTTGGAGCACACGCTACGTGGAATAATGGACAGGGCCCTTGAGGCAGAACAGAGGGAGGAAGAGGAGGACTTCCTTACCTCTCAAGGCCCCCTTTACCCAGACAGTGGTCCTGCTTGCCCACCTAGCACACAGGAAGAGGATGAGGAGGATGAGGAGGAGGATTGTATCAGCAGCATGGAGGTGGAGCCTAGCACTCAGCAGCAGCAGTCTTCAAGGGATCATTTACAGTCCCAAGGAGCACGTGGAGTTTTACGTGGCTGGGATGAGGTGCCTGTGGATCCTGTCATCCTCAGTGACCCAGAGGACTGTGGCCCGAATGCCTCAGCAAACCTACGCTGCATGGCCTCCCTGATTCTGCAAAGCCTGCGTAAGGATCCTCGTGTACGTGCTATTAAGGAGAGGGATCATTACTGGCTGGCGACTCTCCTTGATCCACGTTACAAGAGTAAGGTTGCGGACCTTATGTTGCCATTGCAGAGGGAGCAGAAGATGAAACTTCTGCGGGAGGCCTTGCAGAAGGGTCTGTGCAATGCGTTCCCAGAACCGGGGGGGATTACCAAAACCTGGCTCTGGACAACGTCTTGCTGAGGCTTCGGTGAGTCACAGGAGGGGCGGTGGAGAAGGTGGTCGTCTGACCGATGCGTTCAGGCAGTTTTTTAGTCCGCAGCCCCAAGGTCTGACCGGTTCCAGCAACCATCGCCAGCGTCTGCTTTACATGGTCCGGGAATACCTAGGGGCAAGATCCGACTTGGACACCTCCCCCACCGAAAATCCTCTGGCTTACTGGGTCTTGAGGATGGATCACTGGCCAGAGCTTGCCTAGTACGCAATTGAGCTACTGGCTTGCCCTGCATCCAGTGTTCTTTCAGAACGGACATTCAGTGCTGCTGGAGGCTTTGTCACTGATCACAGGGTGCGCCTCTCCACCAGCTCTGTTGATCGACTGACCTTCATCAAAATGAATCAGGCTTGGATCAACACCAGCTACCAAGCACCTGATGCTGATATTAATGAATAATATATTTTTTGTTGAAATGTCGGATCCCTTTTAGACTGCTGATGCTGAGTGACTGTCCTCTTATGCTGCTGATGGAATATCCTTCTCCTCCTCACTTTTTTTGCTGATAGCTAGTAAGAAATGTTGTGTTTCTGGGCTCCGCCACCAGTGCCTAAGGCACAATTTTTCAGCCCCTGTTTAACAGGGGCGCCTAATAACAATTTTTGATGCAATAATTTGTACGTGGCTCCTTGTTGCGCTCCAATTGGAGTTATTGGGAGGGGTTGCAAGTGTTGTGTTGTGCCCAATGCACAATTTTTCTGCCCCTGTTTAACAGGGGTGCCTAATAACAATTTTTGATGCAATAATTTGTACGTGGCTCCTTGTTGCGCTCCAATTGGAGTTATTGGGAGGGGTTGCAAGTGTTGTGTTGTGCCCAAGGCACAATTTTCCAGCCCCTGTTTAACAGGGGCGCCTAATAACAATTTTTGATGCAATAATTTGCACGTGGCTCCTTGTTGCGCTCCAATTGGAGTTATTGGGAGAGGTTGCAAGTGTTGTGCCCAAGGCACAATTTTTCAGCCCCTGTTTAACAGGGGCACCTAATAACAATTTTTGATGCAATAATTTGCACGTGGCTCCTTGTTGTGCTCCAATTGGAGTTATTGGGAGGGGTTGCAAGTGTTGTGTTGTGCCCAAGGCACAATTTTTCAGCCCCTGTTTAACAGGGGCGCCTAATAACAATTTTTGATGCAGTAATTTGCACGTGGCTCCTTGTTGCGCTCCAATTGGAGTTATTGGGAGGGGTTTCAAGTGTTGTGTTGTGCCCAAGGCACAATTTTCCAGCCCCTGTTTAACAGGGGCGCTTAATAACAATGTTTGATGCAATAATTTGCACGTGGCTCCTTGTTGCACTCCAATTGGAGTTATTGGGAGGGGTTGCAAGTGTTGTGCCCAAGGCACAATTTTCCAGCCCCTGTTTAACAGGGGCACCTAATAACAATTTTTGATGCAATAATTTACACGTGGCTCCTTGTTGCGCTCCAATTGGAGTTATTGGGAGGGGTTGCAAGTGTTGTGTTGTGCCCAATGCACAATTTTTCTGCCCCTGTTTAACAGGGGTGCCTAATAACAATTTTTGATGCAATACTTTGCACGTGGCTCCTTGTTGCGCTCCAATTACAGTATGTTTGAAGGGTGCCCTTTTTTTTTTTTTTTTTTTTTTTTCTTCAAAGATTTTTATTTCGTTTTCAAAGGTAATACAGAGTACAAATAAATTGCAGACGTCGTGCAATGACGTTGAGGAATCAAATCAAAAGAAATACAATAGTAAAAGTGAAAGTATTCTTAAACAAAGGTGTCAGGTAATACATCTTAGCGCATTGGGCACAGTGGACTTTAGATAGACGTTGTTACCTGCCCTCTGATGTGGCACCCCTTATGGGAACTCTAGTGGCACACGAGAGGACAGGTGATGTAAAGCAAGGGTCCACTGTGCGTCGTTGTTGGACCTTAACATAACTGGTACGGTACATTGTCCAAAAAGGAAACAGTAAACAGGAGATAATACTGTGAACAACATGGGTACTGCTCATTCAAGAAAGTGGTAGAAGAGTGCGGTGCCCTATCGTTGTATGGTGGGTACAGTCTCTGTCCAGTCGATCCAGGGCTGCCAGAGGGCCCTAGTTTTGAGAGAGCGGCTGGTGCTGGCTGCTGTGACTGTCTCGTAGCTAAAGTGCAATTTCACAATTTCTATCACCTGTGTCACGGTAAGGATCGTGTCCGACTTCCAATGTCTCGCAATGTTAAGTCTGGCTGCCAGGAGAATATGTGTGGTTAAATGTCTCGCAGGATAGGGGATTTCGTCTATGGTTAGATTGAGAATCGCTAGGGCAGGTGATTTGGGCACCTTGACGTTGGTCACATCGGAAATTAGTTGGAAAATGTCAGTCCAGTAGTTGGTGATATCAGGACATTTCCAGAAGATGTGAAACAGGTCCCCTTTGGAGAGTTTGCATCTCCAGCAAGTGTTGGGATAGTTATCGCTGAATGAGGCTAGCTTTGAAGGAGTGAGATACCACCTGAGGGAAATTTTCTGAGTTAGTTCCCAGAGGGCCGAGGATTTAGTGGCCTTGTAGGCAGATTTAAAGGCATATTGCCATTGGTTTTCCGTAAAGGTGTGTGAAAGGTCAGATTCCCATTTGAGGTGAGGGATCAGTTTGGAGAAAGTGGATTTGGCGTGTAAGACGTTGTAGAAATGAGATATGCCCTTAATTTTTGAGTCGGGATCAGTGAGATAATCCCACGTTTTGAATGGGATACAGTAAAGGGTAGCAGGCATGGTGTTTAAACAGTGACATATTCTGAGATAGGTAAAGCAGTCGAAGTCTGGGAGGTCATATTCTGTCTGTAGCTGGGCGAAAGGTTTGGGGCGGTCTTTATGCAACATATCTTGGAGATGGTGGATCCCTCTGTGGGACCACCTTGTAAGTGGCAAGTCAGGTAGAAGAAAATGCAGGGATTCCAAGGGAATGGGGGGTTGATATGCTATAGGGTCAGACGTGTGTAAGGAGATCAGCTTTCCCCATGCTTGAGCTGATGCTTTAACAGGCGGCGGCAAAGATGGTGAAACCTGTGTACCTAAAGGGGTGCTTAGAAGCCAGTTTATTAGATTGGGTTTAGCAAGCGAGTGGTTTTCTATTTGGCCCCAGGTTGGATTCCTGTTTGGTTGGAACCACCCGGGTAGTTGAGCTAAAATGGCTGCCGTGTGGTAGTCTCTGAAGTCTATCGACCCCGTGCCCCCTATGAACTTGTGTTTGACCAGTGTCGAGTGGGCGCACCTGGGTTTCTTCCCATTCCAAAGGAATTTGTTATACAGTGTTTGGAGAGATTGGAAGAAAGAGGCAGGAAGAGGTATGGGGAGGGTCCTAAATAAATATAAAATTTGGGGTAGGCACATCATTTTGAAGGCTGCCAGCCTTCCTGACCAAGAAAGCTCCTGTTTCGCTATAGATTGGGAGGTCTTTTGGACGGTTTGTAGAAGTGGGAGAAAGTTGCAGGAGTAGAGGTTTTTAAGTGTTCTCGGTAATTGGGTGCCTAAGTACGAGATGTCTTTGTGAGCCCATGCGAATGGGTGTTGGAGTTGGAGGAGATTTCTAGTTGTGGCATCAATGTTAATGTCCAGTATGAACGACTTAGTTGTGTTCACTTTGTAGTAGGATACTGAGCTGAACCTTTGCAATAACTTTTGTATTTCCGCCAGGGAGGAGGTGGGGTTAGTGAGGATAAGGATAATATCGTCCGCGAATAAGCTAATTTTGTGTGAGTGGGAGCCAATTTGGAGGCCTGAGATGTTGCTACAAGAGCGGACATGGGCAGCCAGGGGTTCCATGAGCATGTTGAAGATCAGTGGGGATAGGGGACACCCCTGGCGTGTGCCATTCGTTATGGGGAAAGGGCAGGAGAGCATGCCTTCAGTAAATACTTGGGCCGTAGGGTTGGTGTATAGTGCTAAGATGGCGTTTCGGATTAGGCCCTTGAAGCCAAATTTATGGAGGACAGCTTCAAGGTACGTCCAGTGAACCCTGTCGAACGCCTTCTCTGCGTCCAAAGATAGGAGCAGAGAAGGCGTTCCGGTGGATTCCGCGTGGTGGATCAGATTAAGCATTCTCCTGGTAGCATCGGATGCTTGCCTGCCTTTCGTAAATCCTGTTTGGTCCTTGTGAATGAGGTCTGGCATGATTGTAATCAGTCGTGTGGCTATGGTCTTGGCATAAATTTTAAGGTCAAGGTTGAGGAGGGAAATTGGGCGGAAATTTTGAGGAACATTTGGGTCCTTTCCTGGTTTCGGCAGGGTTATGATCAGTGCCTTCAAATATTCAGTCGGAAAAGAGGCAGAAGAGGCAGCATTATTGAACACAGTGGTAAGATGAGGTACAAGGTCGGAGGAGAATTGTTTGTAGTATTCTCCTGTCAGACCGTCCGGGCCGGGTGCCTTACCACTGGGCAGGGAGTCTATTGCTCTACTAACCTCTAGTGTAGTGATCGGAGCATTGAGCATTTCTAGATGTTGTACAGTCAAGGAAGGGAGATCAACGGTCTGGAGAAAGTGGTCAATGTCTGTTTGTGTGGGTTGCGTGGTGTTGGGGTCTCGCTTCAGATTATATAGGTCACCATAATAAGTACTGAACGCGTCGGCTATGTCCTGTGGGTTTGTCAGGGAGAGGTTTGTGTGGGGGTGGAGGAGCTGGTGTATCTTAGTTTTGGTCCGCCTGCCTTTTATGCGTTGTGCTAATTTCTTCCCTGCTTTGTTGGAGGTAGAGTACGAGGACGCTTTGAGTTTCCTCTGGAGGAACTCGTAGGAATGGAGGAGCAAGGTTTTCAATTCATGTCTAAGTGACAGTAGGAGCTTCGTCTGCGTGTCTGTGGGGTTTGTCTTGTGGGACGTCTCTAATGTCGCTATCTGAGCTGTCAAGTTGTCTATACGTTGCACTCTCTCTCTCTTATGGCGCGAGCTCAGGGATAGTAACTGTCCCCGCATATACGCTTTGTGGGCACTCCACACCACCGCAGGGTCAGACACGGAGCCAGCGTTTATTTGGAAAAAGTCAGTGATCTGCTCACGGATCACTGGCGCGTGTTTGTCACTTTGGAGTAAGTAGTTGTTAGCCCTCCAAAGGAATGTGTTTCGTTGCATGTTGGAATCTTCAATTGATATTGAAATAGGGGCGTGGTCTGACCATGTTGTGGTGTGGATCTTAGACATGCATACTTTCTGCAAAAGCCATTTGTCAGACAAAAAAAGGTCTATTCTAGAGTATGTGCGGTGTCTAGAAGAGAAAAAGGTGAAGTCCTTCTCAGAGCTATGTTGGCAGCGCCAAATATCGTACAGGTCAAATTTTAAAAGGAAAGCCTTAAGAGGCGATTCTCGCCTCTTTGCTGTAGAGGTGGAGTCCAAAAGAATATCCGGGACTAGGTTGAAGTCTCCGCATACTATCAATTGTCCTTTTTGAACAGACTTCACGGTGGTAAGCACTTTGCGGAAGAACTTCAATTGACGTAAGTTGGGGGCATAAACATTCACAAGGGTGTAGGTGATTTGGTTGATGTCAAAAACTAAAATCAGAAAGCGCCCATCTGGGTCCGCAATAGATGCTGATAAGTGGAAATCCAAAGATTCCTTAATTGCAATCATAACACCTCTGGACTTGGAGATGTGGGGGGCATGGAAGACGTGTGGGAACTGACGATGGGAACAGAGGTGTAGATCAGGTGGTGTCAGATGCGTTTCCTGAATGCACACTATGTCACTGTGGAGAGTCTTAGCGGTTTTCCATAGTGAGTGGCGTTTGGCCGGGTGATTTAGGCCATTCGCGTTCAGCGATAGAATTGAGAATGGCATTTCGTGTCCGGTAGATTGGGGTGCGATGCGAGATAACACTTACAGTTCTGTGACGGTAATTGATCTGTTGAGGTTCTGGCAGCAGAAACGGTCTCGACAAGATGCAATCCAGAAGTCCAGGATCAAGTGGAGCAACGACTGTAGGCAGAGCGGTATTGTAGATTTAGCTATAACAGGAAAAAGGTAAAAATACAAAAAAAAAAGAAAAAGAAAAAAAATACAAGAGCAAAAAAGTCAACAACTTGTGGAGGGAGGTGAAAGCACTTCTATATCCTCCAAGTGGGGGTATTAAACAGTCAGTAATCCGGGAGAGTAAAGAAACAAAGGTAACAGGCGTCAGGGCCCAGGGGAACTGAGGTACTGTTGTTTGGCCGCTTCTTGTGGTAGCATTTACGCTTCTCAAGTGTGGCTGGAATCCAGGTTGTTACGGGTGGTAGATACTCTCTTCCCAAGCTGGGCAAGCCTGGGGGTGGTTCCACCAGTATCCCCCAGTTGTGGAGAAGATGTAGACCTTTAGTTAGCTCAGTGATTATGTGGGTCTGACCATTTCTCACTATAAGGAGGGTAGCCGGGTATCTCCACTTATATTGCACTTTGTGGTTTTGCAGAGCTTTAGTGACTGGGCTCAGTTGCCTGCGGAGCTGAAGGGTGTATTTGGAAAGATCTGGATAAACTTGTATGCCAGCAAAGGGCGCAGGGAGGGGGGATTTGGCTTTGACCCCCATCATTAAACGTTCCTTGATGTGGTAAAAGTGCACCCTCATCAGGATATCTCTCGGGACAGAAGCGGCCAGGTGGGATGGTTTGGCTATTCTGTGGATCCTACCTGCGGGGATGCGTCTGGCACAATAAGGTGTATTAGCTCCATGGCATATCGTGGTAGGTCCCCAGGTGCAACATTTTCAGACACCCCTCTCAATTTAACATTATTTCTGCGGGACCTGTCCTCTAAATCGGCCAGCTTGGCGCGCATCCATGACTGTTCGTCTTTGAGGTCCCCAAAGTAATCAATTACCTCATTCACTTTGGCTGTGCATTCTGTAATGCCCTCCTCAACATTGACTACTCTGGCGTCCAGGGCCTGTACATCAGAGGTAATCTTGGTAAATAGAGATGCAAGGTCAGTCATGAGGGATGTCTGCAGTGACAGTAGCATGTCTTTTAGGGTAGTATCTAGTACTGGTTGGCCTGCTGTGGGGAAGGAGGCCATGGAGGAGTGCAAGGCCTTGCTGGACAGGAGTGGGCCCAAAGCCGGGGCCTCGATTTGCTGCCGCGGCGTCCGCTGCGGCAGCGCGTCCATCCTCATTTTAGATTTGGCAGGGCTGGAGGGGAACATATCACCCTCCTGTGGGTCAGGGAGCTGGTCTGAGGTACCTGCTTTGTGGCGATCTTCCGATCGATCGTCCGGGAGGTCCGTGTAGGAGTCGCGTTGTGCGGCCTGGTCAGCGCCATTTTGTGTGACACCCTGCCTCTCCGCCGGCTTGTAGGCGAATTCGGTCAGTTTGAGAGGCTGGTGCTCCGTGTTCCTCTTCCTGGAGGAGCTCATCGTGTGTCCCGGATTCTGTGGAGCTAGGTTGGGCGGATATAGTGGCGGTTGTGCGGCAATGGCGCGATTTAGTGTCCCCTGGCTGACGAGCTGCAGAGCTAGGCGTCCATCTCCTTCTCCAGCCGGACACGCCCCCCCAAGGGTGCCCTTTTTTCAAAACATTTTCTTTCACACAACAATAATGGCCCCCCACCACCGCTAAAATATTCGACATAATGTTGCCACACAGAACTTGCGCAAGTAGCATTAATTACTTTTTTTTTTTGGTCCTTTCATGTTGTGCAGGGACATTTCTAAACACGTGCCACTACTATAGACACCCAGCAGGTGTGATATTTAAAGTACTTTTACCTAGAGTTAGGTATTTTACCTACCTATAGGTAAAAGTGGTAGTACAGAGTTTACTACCACTTTAAATATAGTTTTTATTTGTTTTATTTGGTGCTAATGGCTGTTATTGGTAATTTTGTTGTGTCATTGGCGTTCATTTACTAAAGGCAAATAGACTGTGCACTTTGTAAATAGCAGTTGCGCTCTGCAGTGCAGTTGCTTCAGAGTTTAGTAAATGAGACAAAGCTTAACTTTGCAAATAATGCCCAATCACATGCAATGAATATAAAATAAACAGCATTTTTGCTTGCACATGATTGGATGATGGAAGTCGGCAGAGCTTCTGCTCATTTACTAAGCACTTGAGCAACTGCACTTGCAGAGTGTAACTGCAGTGGGACCTGGTTACAAATAAAAACACGAATTTGTAATGTGTGTGTGTGTATGTATGTATATATATATATATATATATATATATATATATCTAGTTCAACTAATAAAAGGGAAAAATAAATAAACAAATAAAAAGTATAAAAATAAATATCCTAAAAAAAAAGTTGATCCAGAGGAAGGCAAAAAAAAGAAAACCCAGCAAAGCATGAACCAATTTTATTTCAGCAGGGGAAAAAAAATCTTTCCTGGTCCCAGAGAGGCAATCGGATATTCCCTGGATCAACTTTAATTATAAATGTTAGTACCAGTTATATTATGTATATTTGTGAAATAATGCAGGCCTTTTTTAAAGCAATCTACTGTGCTGGCCAGAACCAGCTCTTGAGGGAATCTATTCCACATTTTCACTGCTCTTACTGTGAAGAAACCTTTCTGTATTTGGAGATTAAATACATTTTCCTCTTGACGTAAAGAGTGCCCCCTTGTCCTCTGTGATGACCTTAAAGTGAATAACTCAACACCAAGTTCACTATATGGACCCCTTATGTATTTATATATGTTGTTAATATCCCCCCTTAATCTCCCTTTCTCAAGAGATAAATCTAGGACGCATGCACCCGCCACGTTACTGAGCAGGACCATGCGCCCTAGTGGCTCGTCAAGACGAGGACGTCACATTACGTCCTCCCAGAACTAGAGCATAGCATTATCGTGCCACCGTCAATTGATGGCGGGAGGTAGTAAAGTGGTTAAAGTGAAGCAAAAGTTAAATATTCCTTTAAATACCATACCTGCTGGGTGTCTATATTATGCCTGTGAAGTAGCACGTGTTTCCCGTGTTTAGAACTGTCCCTGCACAAAATGACATTTCTATAGGAAAAAAGTAATTTAAAACTACTTTAATGTAATGTCTGGTCCCAGCAATATGGATGAAAATCATTGAGTAAATGGCATGGGTCCCCCCTCCCCAGACCATTACCAGCCCCTTTGGGTCGTGCATGGATATTAAGGGGAACCCTGCACCCAAATTAAAAGAAGGATTAAGGCGTGGGGCCCCCAGGCCCTATATATTCTGAACAGCAGTATACAGGCGGTGGTGCAAACAAGACAGGGAGTGCCATTAGTATGAGAACACCAGGTAGCTTTAGGTGCACACGGTGCAAAGGACACTAAAACAAAATACTGGAGGTCCCTGCCTGTATTTGTATAGGAACACCAGCAATTGTATTCAGGTAGCTTTAGGTGCACACGGTGCAAAGGACACAGTACACTAAGTGAAAATACTGCAGCTAGCACAATCACCTGCCTGCCTGTCAGTATATTATGAGGAGAATAACAGGAACAATTCTAGCTAAACTGAATACAGTGTATAAATATATATACAACACCTGGGATGCATATATATCCTCTACACACTGTAACTGCAGCTGACTAGCCTGCCTGCTCTATCTAACTCAATTGAAATGACACTGTCTTTCTATCTCTCAGCATGCCGATACACACTACACAAGGCCGACTTCCAGGTGGCATTATATAGTGTGGGGCGTGTGCAAAATCCCCTGAGGCATAATGGGCCAAAGCCACCCTGGCTTTGGCCAATTATGGCTCTCCGTTTTTTTCCATGCTGTAATTGGCCAAAGCATGCGGGTCACCAGCAATTGTATTCAGGTAAGCTTTAGGTGCACACTGTGCAAAGGACACTAAAACTGAATACAGGAGATCCCCGCCTGCCTGTATTTGTATTAGAACACCAGCAATTGTATTCAGGTAAGCTTTAGGTGCACACTGTGCAAAGGACACTAAAACAAAATACCGGAGGTCCCTACCTGTATTTGTATGAGAACACCAGCAACTGTATTCAGGTAAGATTTAGGTGCACACTGTGCAAAGAACACTAAAACTGAATACTGGAGGTCCCTGCCTGTATTTGTATGAGAACACCAGCAATTGTATTCAGGTAAGCTTTAGGTGCACACTGTGCAAAGAACCCTAAAACTGAATACTGGAGGTCCCTGCCTGTATTTGTATGAGAACACCAGCAATTGTATTCAGGTAAGCTTTAGGTGCACACTGTGCAAAGGACACTGGAACAAAATACTGTAGGTCCCTGCCTGTATTTGTATGAGAACACCAGCAATTGTATTTAGGTAACATTTAGGTGCACACTGTGAAAAGGACACTAAAAATGAATACTGGAGGTCCCTGCCTGTATTTGTATAACAACACCAGCAATTGTATTCAGGTAAGCTTTAGGTGCACACTGTGCAAAGGGCACTAAAACAAAATACTGGAGGTCCCTGCCTGTATTTGTATGAGAACACCAGCAATTGTATTCAGGTAAGCTTTAGGCGCACACTGTGCAAAGGACACAGTACACTAAGTGAAAATACTGCAGCTAGCGCAATCACCTGCCTGCCTGTCAGTATATTATGAGAATAACAGGAACGGTTATAGCTAAACTTATGACAGTGTATAAATATATATACAACACCTGGGATGCATATATATCCTCTACACACTGTAACTGCAGCTAACTGACTCGCTTGCCTGCTCTATCTATCTCAAATGAAATGACACTGTCTCTCTCTCTCTTTCTCTCCACACGACCTTATATATTGTGGGGCGTGTACTAAATCCCCCAAAGCATAATTGGCCAAAGCCACCCTGATTTTGGCCAATTATGGCTCCCTGTCTTTTCCGTGCTGTGATTGGTCAAAGCATGCGGGTCATAGTGCATACTTGGCCGATCATCAACCAGCAATGCACTGCAATGCAGTGAATTATGGGCCGTGACACACCACTCGAATTTGGTGCGAACGGCCCATAACGTTCGCAATTCGACTAACGATCGAACATACAATGTTCGAGTCGAACATTGGTTCGACTCGAACTCGAAGCTCATCCCTATTCCAGATGAAGTCTTACTAATTATTTCTAATTATTTGTATAGGGGCAAAATGATCGCTCTCTCTCTGCTGTCCAGAGTCGGACTGGGAATAAAATCCAGCCCTGGAAAAATTCCATTTAAAGCACATTTGAAGAGTGTGTATATATATATATAGAAGACAGATATGAAAGTATATATATATACACACACACACACACACATATATATATATATATATATATATATATATATATATATATACACAAAATAAATTTCAGTTAAAAGTGCTAAAAGTGGTCAAGCATCAGGGGGGACCCCAGGAACTCTGGGAACATGGGGGGAAGGGACTCTGTTGACCAGAGACAACCTTCCACATTACACATTCGGGTTACTAATATTGGGGGAAACCTTTATATCAGAACCCCCCCTTACATTGTTGTATTCACTCCCCCCTTACATCAGTAACCCCCCCCCCCCTGGCCTTGCGGCGCTGTCACTGACCTCCTCTCAGGTGCACCTTGCAGGGATCAGTCAGTCGGCTCCAGCTTGGTTTGGTGGCTCTGGTTTTATCCTATAGTGTTCTATCCACAGTCCACACGTCTGACTTCTCCCATGACCCCCATACCAGCAGCACTCCCTCACTTGACTCCTCTCCAGACTCCCTCAGAGACTGCAGACATGATATAAGACAAGAGATGGTTAGAGGTTGCGGACATGATACAAAAGATGGTCAGAGACTGCAGACATGATACAAGAGATGGTCAGACTGCAGACATGATACAAGAGATGGTCAGACTGCAGACATGATACAAGAGATGGTCAGAGACTGCAGACATAATACAAGAGATGGGCAAAGACTGCAGACATGATACAAGAGATGGTCAGAGACTGCAGACATGATACAAGAAATGGTCAGAGAATGCAAACATAGTACAGGAGATGGTCAGACACTAAAGAAATGTACAAGAGATGGTCAGAGACTGCAGACATGGTACAAGAGATCAATGCAGCCTCACTGTGCCCATCAATGCAGCCTCACTGTGCCCATCAATGCAGCCTTTCTGAGCATATGAATGCAACCTTATTGTCTATGAATGCAGCCTTACTGAGCGTATAAATGTAGCCTTACTGTCCATGAAAGCAGCCCAGCCTTACTGTCCATGAGAATGCAGCCCAGCCTTAACCCAGGTTCACACTAGCCTGTGGGAGTGAAATCGTGCAAGCTGAACTCGCACAATTTCACACCTGCTGGCAGTCCCGATTTCGGCCGTGATTACAGAGACATCTGTGCAGGTTTCCATTAAAGCAGCCCAGCCTTACTGTCCATGAATGCAGCCCAATGCAGTCCAGCACAGCCTTACTTTCCATGCATGCAGCCTTACTGAGCCCATCAATACATACTTGCCTGGATCACATCGGGTATCTCCTGCACTGTGTGTGAGAGCTGGGTCTGTGTTCGGCTGTCTGTAGGAAGGTCCAATCAATGTTCCATGATCCATCTACTATCACACAAGCAGGTCTAGAGGAGCACAGCTGAACACAGACCCAGCTCTCACACACAGCGTGGGAGAAGCCCGATATAAATAACACATAGGAGAGAGAGAGGGAGCGCTGCATTCAGCTGCATCTCAAACCAGCCCCAGGACAGGCAACCTACCTTTGGAAACCACAGTTTGGCATTGCATGCTATTATTGGATCTACCAAAACCCCCGGATCCTTCTCCACCATTGATTTCCACAGTTGTACCCCCCCCCCCCCAGTATGTATGATGCATGCATATTCTTAGCCCCCAAGAGCATAACTTTCTAACACCCTGGAGAATAAAACGTTGGTCGTTGCAATACTACAGCGTATTTGTGAAAGATAATGTTACACCGAGTAAATTGATGCTCAACGTGTCACACTTCAAAATTGCACCTGCTCGTGGAATACCCTTTAAAAATCTTCATAGTTAATGTTTAAAAATGTATACAGGTTACCAGTTTTGAGTTACAAAAGGAGGTCTAGGGCTGGAATTATTGTTCTCGCTAAAACGATCGCGGTGATACCTCACATGTGGTTTGAACACCGTTTTCATATACGGGTGCTACTCGCATATGCTTTTGCTTCTGCGAGCAAGCTCGTTGGGACAGGGCGCTTCAAATTTTTTTTTTTATAATTTTTTTACTTAACATTTTTAATTTTAAAAAATATAAAATAAATTGGGTCACTTTTATTCCCATTATAAGGAATGCAAACATCCCATACTATAAAGCAGAGCATAAATATATAAATCATCATAACGCGGGTAAGTGAGTGGGCGGGCGGGCTGCTCCTTGGGTGAGAGAGCAGGCGGCTCTGTGGGCGGGCCAGGCTGCCGGGCGCCTCGATTGGTAAATGAGCGGGTGAGAATGCGGGCGAGCAGCTGGGCAGTTCGTGGGTGAGTGGACGGCTGGCAAATCAGGGAGCCGGTAAGCGGGGGAGCAGAGAGATAACATAATCTCTCACTGCTTTGGACACCCACCCTGCATCCCTGCAGTGCAGTTCTGACCTCACTGTGCAGGCTGCCGCGGGAAGCAGAGAGATAACATCTCTCTGCTGCCTGACTGGTAATCTGCTGCCTGACTCTGGGACACAGCAAGAGACCACCTTAGCAGGAAAGTGATACAGCAAGTGACAATCCGCAACGTGTGGCAGGTGACATGCAAGTAACAATCCGTGACGTGGCAAATGACAATCATTCCGTGACGTGACAAGTGACATTCCATAACATGTGGCAGGTGACGTGGCAAGTGACATTCCGCAACGTGTGGCAGGTGACAATCTGCATCTGGTGGCAGGCGACGTAGCAAGTGATAATCCGCATCTGGTGACAGCCAGGGGCGGACTGACAACTCATGGGGCCCCCGGGCAATAGAAGATTATAGGGCCCCTGGGCTTACAGATGATCACCACACCAGGAGGCAGTGCAGAGGCGGGGCAGCTAAAATCTTGGGCTTTTCACATTAAAAGCTTGTCAGTTTCAGACATATCAGGGACAGATGTAAAAAAACACACAGATTTTTACATACTGTCCCTGGTTTTACTGAGCCTGGCAACCCTGATGGGGCCCCCTAGTGGCATGGGGCCCTCGGGCAGTGGCCGAGTGCCTCAATGGTCAGTCCGCCCCTGGTGACAGCCTACGTGGCAATTGACAATTTGTATCTGGTGGCAGGCGATATGGAGAGTGACAATCCGCATCTGGTGACAGGCGACGTGGCAAGTGACAATCCACAATGTGTGGCAGGTGATGTGGCAAGTGACAACCTGGATCTGGTGGCAGGCGACCGTGGCAAGTGACACGCTCAGGGCTCCCACTGATTCGGCATTATGGTAAGTTTAACTATTTAATTTTATATAACAATGTAATAATAGAAATAATGCGCTTCTTGCAATGGACCACCATCAGGGCAGGACTTAGGGTGGTGGGGGCCCCTGGGCTTGAGTCACTTTCGGGCCCTACCAGAAAATGACTCAAGCGTATCCAAAATTCCAGGATCAGATTTAATTATACTGGTATAAGCAACCCATGATGAAAAGTGGAGGGTATAGTTCTCCTACTTCAAAGGGGTATGCCTAGGGAAGCAAAACAGCATAAAATTAATGTGTGTACAATAAATAATTATATAAAATTGTATTTTATATACTATGAAGATAAAATATTTTGAAAGTGAAAATTAATGTGTGTATGGGGATAAATAACCCAATATCACCTCAAAGAGCCTGGCAAGGAAAGAGCTTCCACTGTACCTGTCAGATAGAAAGGGATCATATAATTCCACCATACAAGCCATCACATCTGTCCATGGGTAGCAGCCACAGCTATAAATATTGTCATTCGGATGCCCGCACATGCGCAGAAAAATAACCGGGGGTAATGACGTCATCGCGACTGCGTCGCATAATGATGACGCATAGTCATCCATAGTAAACATACCGTTGTCCCAAAGGACATGACATATACTGCGCATGGGCAAAAAAAAACACTGACACAAGTCAGAGTGCAATGTACTCAAAGGGCAAATCCAGCAATTGGAGCCAAAGTAACATGCCACATCCAGCAAAAGGACAGACACCGGGCATAATATTGCAAAAATAGCTTCACAGGGGTAATAATAAAACAAAGACAGTTTGTCTAATTGGACGGAGGACAAAAATGGTCAATGTCCCTAGAACAGGTAAAAATGTTAAACCAATCAACACACTTTAAATGAAAAATGAAATGACTGGCATATTATTGAAAACATTTTTAACGTAAACGGGACGGGGCCCATGGGCTTGAGCCCAGTCAAGCCCAATGGTAAGTCTGGCCCAGACCACCATGATTTATGAGGCCTCTGCATGGAAGTGTGAAGTGTTCCCATCCAGTTATAGGGCCAGGTAAAAGAACTATCAATACATTGTAGTAAAAAATGTCATACAGTTATAATAAAGATGTTAAAGTAGTTATAAACCCTTAAGCCTCGTACACTAGGGATGAGCTTTGAGTTCGAGTAGAACTCATGTCCGACTCGAACATTGCCTGTTCGCCGAAGAGTGAACTATTTGGGGTGTTCGCGGTGAGTTCGTGTGAACTTTAGAACCCTGTTAAAGTCTATGGGACTCGAACGTTTAAAATCTAAAGTGCTAATTTTAAAGGCTAATATGCAAGTTTTTGTAATAAAAAGTGTTTGGGGACCTGGATCCTGCCTCAGGGGACATGTATCAATGCAAAAAAAAGTTTTAAAAGCTACATTTTTTTTTGGCAGCAGTGATTTTAATAATTCCTTTATGTGAAACAATAAAAGTTAAATATTCCTTAAAATTTCGTACCTAGGGGGGGGGGTGTATAGTATGCCTGTAAAGCAGCGCTTGTTTCCCATGCTTAGAACTGTCCCTGCACATAGTGTCATTTCTGAAGGGAAAAAAAGTAATTTAAAATCACTTGCGGCTATAATGAATTGTCGGCTCCCGGCAATACAGAGAAAAGTCATTCATAAAAAAAAAATGTGTGGGGGTCCACGGCATTTTTTTTTTAAATTGGGTCGGAGTTCCCCTTAAAATCCATACCAGACCTGAAGGGTCTGGAATGGATATTTGGGGGGAACCCCACATCATTTTTTTTTTATTTGACGCAGGGTTCCCCTTAATATCCATACCAGACCCGAAGGGCCTGGTAATTGAATTTGGGGGGACCCCCACGCATTATTTTTTTATGAATGACTTTTCTCTGTATTGCTGGTATCCGACAATTCATTATAGCCACGAGTGATTTTAAATGACTTTTTTCCTTCAGCAATTACATTTTGTGCAGGGACAGTTCTAACTATACACCCCCCTAGGTACGAAATTTAAAGGAATATTTCAATTTTATTGTTTCACTTTAAGCATTATTAAAATCACTGCTCCTGAAAAAATGGCCCCCAAACACTCCCCTGGGGCAGGACTCGGGTCCCCAAACACTTTTTAGGACAATAACTTGCATATTAGCCTTTAAAATTAGTACTTTAGATTTTAAAAGTTTGAGTCCCATAGACATTAACAGGGTTCTAAAGTTCACACAAACTTTTGGTCTGTTCGCAGGTTCTGGTGCGAACCGAACCCAGGGGTGTTCAGCTCATCCCTATCGTACACATGAACAGACTTCCAGCAGACTTTTTCACGGATTTTGCTCTGAAGGGGGTTGGCTGTGAACTTGAATTGAATTTTCAGCCATCATTCACCAAATCACATGGTTTTTCAGCTGTTTACCGCCACTCTTTATCACCAAACTTCTGCTATTGTTGTCTGATGTTTAACATTGGTTCTGAGCATGCGTGTTTGTACTTTGGATTTTAGTTGGACAGACGATCGGATAAACCGACGTAACAGATTTATTGCCGGACAGTTGGTAAACATGAACAGCCAACATTTGTTGTCGTTAATTCAGCCAACAATTGTCTGATAAAGCATACACGCGGTCGTATTATCCGACACAACACGTCCGTCAGACAATTATGGCCATAAAATTGGATCATGTGTACGGGCCTTTACTTTCCACTTTTACCTACAGGTAAGCCTATAATAGAGCTTCCCTGTAGGTACCGTGAATATCTTCTAAACTTGCACCAATTAGGAGATATGCACTGAAGAAACAGCTTGCTCGTGCCTTTTTTTCAGCTGCAGTGCCATTACTCACACGTGCATGACATCATCACGGCTCTGACCAATCACAGCGCTGGAGCTCACGATACCCCAAGATAACTCCAGGAGACATGTCGCTGGCCACAACAGTGTGCAATGACCGCTGCAGGGGCTTCGATCTAAGGTAAGAATTTCATAATGAGCTAGTGTACAATGCATACTAGCTCATTATGCCTTTATCTTGCAGGTTTTTTTTATTTTTACAACCACTTTAAGTGAAAGGTCCCTGTAGCACAACCCAGACGCTATGGAGCCTTACAACAAGCACCATGCCAGCACCTCCTTCTACCACATGATCTACTTGCATTTAATAGAGAAACACAAAGAACTAGTGATGACATCACTGGGTCTAAAATAAGGTATATAATGAGAAAGAATTAAAAGAAATCATTAGCATGATGATGAGGGGGAAAGGAGGAAACAGGAAAGGCAAAATAAATGCAGATTAAACTTCAGATTTAACTATATCAAGCTTGAGACAGCTCAATATTGTTAATTCAGATGAAATCTTCTTGCATAATATGAAAGAAAATTCTTTTTTGAAATTGGGTAATATCTGCAGCTCCTAGGGGGGTCCTTATCCTTCTCCTCTTATAGTAAAGTGCCCTTGACATCTTTAATCATTTAGAGCTATAAGAGCAAAATCAAATGCAAATGCAAAAGTTTGAGCCTCTTCTACCATTTCCTGCCTGTCTAAACCTGTAATTTGAAGGTCTTTCTGTTAGTTTCAGCGGAGCAGTGGCCTAACAATAGTCAAAATGGCTGCAATGGTGCTTGGGGGTGGAAGGGGGCCCTGTTAGGGGGGCCGTTGAGGCAATTTAAACATAGAAAGTCTGTGTATATGTGAAGAATGCACAAATCTATCACCAGGGGCATATAACTAAATAGGCAGAATATGAGCCCTACAATGTTGAAGGGCCCAGCAACAACAGCTCAAAATAATATTGATTTCATCTTGAAAGAAAATTACAATGAATTTTTGTTTTGCTTACAAAAGATTTAAAAACAATAATCAAAGAAACAAATACTTTACATTAACCACTTCATTACCCAGCCATAGTCATATGACGTCATCGGCTTTGCCGCCGATACTGTGGGCCCCCGGGGGCCCGCATCATGGTGATCGGGGATCCGATGAGTCCCTCGGCAAACAGCCATTCCCAGATGAGGGTAATGAGCGGTGGCGGAGACTGGGAAGCAGCGTGACCGGCTGTACCCAACCACAGCCAATCACTATGCAGAGCGCCATGCAGAACGGTGTGCACATCGCTCATGCGTGACCCGGGGGCGAGCAGCGTGGCGATCGGGGCTGAGGCTTTTCCCTCAGATACAGTGATCAGGGTAAAGAGCCAATGAAATTGTCTCTTTACCACGTGACCGACTGTGTCCAATCACAGCCGCATCTTAATGTAAATAAACATGTGTGTGTAACTGCTGTTGCTGGGCTCTCCTCTGCACACACCGATCCAGTGTGAGGAGGAGATCAGCTAACAGTGAGTTACACATTTACAATACCGTATATATGTACTACTGAGCTCAGATTGCCCCCCCTAAATAAAGAGGACCTGCCATCAGGAGTACCTGTCACCAGAGTACCTGTCCATCAGGAGTACCTGTCATCCTAGTACCTGCCACCAGAGTACTCGCCAACTCATCAGAGTACCTGCCACCAAGGTACCTGTCATCCGAGCAGTGGCGTAACCAGAGTTATTGGCGCCCGGGGCAAAACTTTTTTTTCGCCCCCCCCCCCCCCCCCCGGCGCTAGCGCATGACCACATACGCCCAATCACAGGGCGCCATGCCAATCAATTGCCACCACTGTACCATGCCATCAATTGTCACCACTGTCCCACCAATCGTCACCACTGTGCCACCAATCGTCACCACTGTGCCACCAATTGTCACCACTGAGCCACCAATTGTCACCACTGAGCCACCAATTGTCACTGTCCAGACATCTATCCACCTCGGAGCTTTATATTATAACCTGCTGGGACTTGTAGTTCTCCATCGTCTCCTGGGGCTCAGGTGCATGCAATCCACCATCTTTGTTCAGTTTTTCTTACTGCTGGGACTTGTAGTCCCATAGATGGTGGATCGCATGCACCTGAGCCCCAGGAGATGATTGAGAACTACAAGTCCCAGCAGGTTATAATACAAGGCTCCGAGATGGATGGGTGTCCGGACATCCATCCACCTCAGAGCCTTATTGTATAACCTGCTGGGACTTGTAGTTCTCCAATCTCCATGAGCCCCAGTAGAACTACAAGTCCCAGCAGTCTTACTAAAATAGGCTCTGAGGTGGATAGGTGGGGATCAGGCAGAGCACCCCTTAAGATTTACACCGACACCCCCCCCCCCTTCTTACCTTGCTGGAGAAACTTGCCGCCGCCGCGCCGCGCTGTAAACACATGTTCTAGGCCAATCAGCGCGCCCTTCTGTCTGGTTGGCTGGTGTTTCCCGCCACTCCCACATCAAGGGAGACAGACAGTTCCACCAGCCAACCAGGCGCGCCGCCGCCGGGTGTGCCAAGATGGCCGACAGCTCCAGTGCTAGGCCCAAGCCGCGGCCTTTCCTGAGGCGGCGGCGGCGGCGCATTCCGCGGACGCAAGGATTTCGCCCCCCGCAATTTTTCGCCCGGTGCAGGAGCCCCCCCTGCCCCCCCTCGCTACGCCAGTGCATCCGAGTACCCGTTATCCTAGTACCTGCCACCCAGAGTACCCGCCACCTCATCAGAGTACCTGCCACCAGAGTACACACCACATCATCAGAGTACCCGCCAGAGTACTCACCACCAGAGTATCTGCCACCTAAATACCTGCCACCTGAGTACCCGCCACCAGAGTACCCGCCACCTCACTGCTACCAGCAGTGCCAACATCGCTAGACCACAGGAGCAGAGGCCCAGTACAAGCGCTGCTAGACCCCAGGAGGAAAGGCCCAGTACAAATGCGGGAATTGCAAGCCAAATAATTAGGGCCCAAACCCAGCTTCCAGATGCCTTGGCAAACCGATTGTGGCTGCCTTCTAGCTGTCAGAAACAATGAATCAGACCGAGACACAAGTACAGTTAAATCACAATTGTTTAATAATAATAATAAAAAGATTAACAGAGTAAGTGTAGTCAAAACATAGCCAAAGTTCAGGAACCAGATCGGATAATCAGCCAAGCCAAATGTCATAGAACCAGAGAAGAATGTAGTAGAACAGCAAGTTGACCAAGGCGAAGGCAGAGAGCAACTGAGCTGGAAGGCTTACATAGGCAGGACTGACGAGCAGGATCATCAACAGGTGAGTCACTGTGGAGAGATAGGAGCTGGAAATTAGCCAACAGCTGAGCAGCCAGCTCAGAGAAGGAAGGGCTGAGCCCAGCCCTGACACTAGCACAGGGTCAGCCATGATCCCCCCTTTCACAGCACAGCCAGGTGTGTAGGTCAACACTAAAGGCTTTTCGCTTATATAGCAAAAAATAAAAACCCAGCTGTGTTCAAATACCACCAAAAGAAAGCTCTGTTTGTGAGAAAAAAAATGAAAATTTTGTTTGGGTACAGTGTAGCATGACTGAGTAATTGTCATTCAAAGTGTGAGAGCGCTAAAAGCTAAAAATTGGTCTGGGCAGAAGGGGTGTATAAGAGCCCTGTATGGAAGTGGTTAAAGACTCTACAGAGAAAATACTGTATTAAAGGGGTTGTAAAGGTACATTTTTTTCCCTGAATAGCTTCCTTTACCTCAGTGCAGTCCTCCTTCACTAACCTCATCCTTCGATTTTGCTTTTAAATGTCCTTATTTCGAGAACGCTTCAACAAGTGGGTCTTGGACCCAACATGCTATGCAAAATCCTGGCTCTCTATGACAAACCTACAGCAAGGATCCGATCTAATGGCCTGCTATCTGACCCAATATGGATTCCTAACGGAACCCGCCAGGGATGTCCCTTGTTGCCATTGTTATACATACTCACAATGGAGCATCTAGCCACGGCCATCAAGCACGACTCCAATATTCAGGGTATATCTATTGGCCATCATTAACATAAACTGTCCCTATATGCGGTCAACCTCTTATTATATGTTACTAAGCCCCACACATCTATACCAGCCATTATCGAGGCATTCACAGAGTTTGGACTGGCTAGTAACTTTAAAGTAAATTACGATTTGAATTTTTTTATTTATTTATTTAATTAATTTTTATTGATTTTAACATGATTATACAAAGCCTAACAGTCATAAATAGAGTCAATTTGTATACAAATGAATTTAAATGGCAGCAAAAAGCTGTCAAATATCTTGGAATCCAAATCCCTACCTCTCTACCCACCCTGACAGATATAAACGATATGCCTCTAATGAGAACGTTGCAAACGTGCCTCGATTCTTATGATAAACCGAACTTCTCCTGGTTTGGCCGAATGAACGCTGTCAAAATGCACATTCTACCCAAAGTTTTATACGTTTTTCAGGCAATTCCTAGCCCCCTCCTTGTGGCTTCTTCCAATCGATCAACAGGTCCATTCGGGACTTCATATGGCGACATGGGAAGTCCAGGATTGGCTTTAACGTTTTAACTTTACCTAAAAGTAGAAGGGGTGTTGCCCTCCCTGACCTACGGCTGTACTTTCACGCTGCATCGTTGATCAGAATAGTCGATCGGTACCACGGTTCCTCCACTAAATTATTGACGTCATTAGAAAATGACCGAGTATCTCCCAACATCCCTTCCATGGACACACCCGACACACAGACCCCCTACGGACCTATTGCCCCTTGTGACTTCCACTACGCTGCGAATTTGGGACAACTATCTCCACAAAGGTTTATTATCCTTGAGACCCAGCCCTTTGACTCTATTATTTAATATCAACTCTTTCAATCCGACTTGTGCTTAATCTAAATTTCTTATGTGGCAAAAATCAGAGGCTCCTCTGTTGAGTCATACGCTTCGCGCTGGACAACCAATTCCCCTACCAGACATGCTCTCTTATTGCCACAACCCTTCTATTACTTGGCTTGAACACACTCAATTATGCACAAAATACTAAACATCGACGATATGACAAGACCACAGACAGCTTTTGAGTCATTGCTTTCCCAGTCGGACAGACCAGAGCATTCGCTATCCCTGATATATCAGTTGCTGAGTCAGTTCTCCTATCCAAACTCACCGTCATTCCTTTTCAAAATGGGAAAGGGAGATTAATTTGTCTCTGGAGGATATGGAGTGGGGCAAGACATTGGCGCTCTCTTTTAAATTATCTATCTCATCTAATGTCCAAGAACAGAATTACCGTATTTTCTCCAGATGGTACCGCTGCCCCACTATTCTACATAAGTTTGATCCTAATGTCTCTGACGTATGTTGGAGATGTTTGCAGGCTCCAGGGAACATGACACACATTTGGGGTACGTGCCCACGTGTCACCCCCTTTTGAGACAAGGTTCTCAAACTATATGACAAACTTGTAGGTGACAAATATCCCAATGAACCCCGCTTAATAGTCCTAGCTATGATTCCGGGGTCATACAAACAAATCAAAAAGAGCTTAATCCGCCATGTGCTGACGGCTGCATGTTCAGTTATTGCCAGCGAGTGGCGTCAACCTGTGATCCCCTCTCTGGCTGATTGGGCTTGTGAAATGGACAGGATCAAACATATTGAAAGGATGCTAGCGTTGGATACCGATAAGAGTGAGGACCACACTATTACGTGGACCGTTTGGTTACACTTCCGGTTCTCTGTTGATTTTTAATCTTTTATAGCGGATACAGCTCCTATTGCTTCCCCGATTCCCTTTCATGAGTAGCGTGATGGACCTTCTCCATACTTTTCCCTTTCCTTTTTTTTCCTCTCCTTTCTTCTCCTCCCCCTGTACCTTTATCAGTTTGTAATAATCTTACCAGTAGATTTACCATACTTTCAGGCCATAAGTGTTGAGCCTTTGTTTTTTTGGTTGTTGTCTACGCGACTGTTTACAGTGGTCTACTGCAGTGGTCATCAACCCTGTCCTGCAGGGCCCACTAACAGGCCATGTTTGCAAGATAACTGAAATGCATCACAGGTGATGTAATTTGCTGCTCAGTGATTGCAGTATTCCAGTCTGCATCTCCCCAAGTTAATACATCAAACCTGGCCTGTTAGTGGGCCCTGCAGGACAGGGTTGATGACCACTGGTCTACTGGTTACTTGATTTACCATTACTTATCTTATTTCACTTATTTCTGGGTTCATTGAGGTTATTTACCTGACTATGCATATGTGATACATGTTCTTTTGGTGTCCTTCCGATCCTAATGTGGACTTGTACACTCAATAGACAGATATTATCCCTGACCTATGTTTTGTCGAAATGTTTTACAAATGCTTACAAATGCTTGTGACTCAATAAAACAGATTCAACATAAATGTCCTTATTTCTTCTGAGAAATCCTCACTTCCTGTTCTTCTGTCTGTAACTCCACACAGTAATGCAAGGCTTTCTGCCTGTGTGGAGTGTTGTGCTCGCCCCCTCCCTTGGACTACAGGAGAGTAGTCCAAGGGAGGAGGTGAGCATGACACTCCACACCAGGAAGAACAGGATGTGAGGATTTCTCAGAAGAAATAAGGTAATACTGAGGTAAGTCAAGGAGGACTGCACTAAGGTAAATGAAGTTATTTAGGGGAAAAAAATTGTACCTTTACAACCCCTTTAATGTAATGTATCCAATAAAAGCCTAGTACTACTACTACCAAGTACTATAAACTATAGACCTCATGTTCACATTACAGTTTGTCTCTTAACAGTTCATCTTCTTCTCTTCTGGTGGAGCTTACATAGTCTTTAAATGTAAATTATTTTGGCCTTTTGAAGAAGTAATTTGACAAAATGTTGTGTCAGAGCAATGCTGTAAGGTGACTGTTGATAATGCCGCACATTATCCCAGTGGTGTTTTGGAGTCTGGAACACTGAATAGGCAGATGAGACACCTAAGGTATGTGACACCTAAAGCAGGGATGAGCTCTAGAAGCAGGAATGTTGAAGACTGTTCGCATAGTATAAGCCTGTTTTTTTACGCTATTTGTTGGTAGTTTTTTTAATTAATACATTTTAATTTATGGAAATCCACTATAGGAGTTTTCCTTTTTGATATTTAAAAGAGTTTACTACCTAAACAAGTGGATCACCTGTGAGCCAAGCTGTATATTGGGATGTATTGTATTGTTAATGAAGCTGAGTTTTCTGAGCTTTCAATGCCAGCCAAGAACATCTGATGAGTCATACCCGATCAGGGAGCTTGTGGTGGAGCACTGAGGGTGATTTGTGGAGGTGTAAATCTGCACATTTAGACTTTTCCTGATAATCACAATATCAGCTTTACACATCTTTCTTGTTAGGACTTTTTAGACACTTTAAACTTTTAATTGATAAGATACCCTGTGCCTCCTAATCTACAGTATGTATTTTCTTTAGATTTCTATATATAGTCAGCGGAAAAGAAATGTAACTGTTTTCTATTGTCACTGATTGATTTATTGCTTTGTTGTGATATTTTGTCAATACACTTTTTCCGTTATATAGCGCAGTGATTGAGTAATATAGTGGAAAAAATGTGTAGCGCTAGTGGTGATAAAATTTCTATTAAGAAATTATATATAAATTAATAAACAAAATGAATTGTGCAACACCACATGTGAAGTGACAATATGAACTCTAATTAAAGTCCATAAACATCCAGAGATTGTATTTAAATTATAATAGAATCTGAACAATGTCAGAAAAGTAAAAGTAAATAGAACCATTCATAGAGGAAAAAGTTCATAAATAAAAATCCAGTGACTGAATGATTTAAGCAAAATCCAACAGTGATTTGAAAGTAGGAAATCCACCACCACTTATGACAGGGGGCTTACCGGAAAGATTGGACCCCGAAGGGCATATACCCGCTAGGCCAGGGGTGGGCAAACTTTTTGACTCGAGGGCCGCAATGCGTTCATATATTGGACTCGGGGGCCGGACCAAGAGTAGATGGACGGTGTGTATGTGTGAATTAATATAAATTAAATTTAAATTTGTAACATTAAATGTTTAGATTAATTTAAGGTAGAAAAGCATAAAAATTGTTATTTTACAAAACTACAATTGATGGCACAGTGGCTGCTTTTGATGGCATGGCACAGTGGTGACAATTGATGGCACAGTGATTGCTTTTGATGGTATGGCACAGTGGTGACAATTGATGGCACAGTGGCTGCGTTTGATGGCATGGCACAGTGGCTGCATTTGATGGCATGGTACAGTGATTGCTTTTGATGGCATGGCACAGTGATTGCTTTTGATGGCATGGCACAGTGGTGACAATTTATGGCACAGTGGCTGCGTTTGATGGCATGGCACAGTGGCTGCATTTGATGGCATGGCACAGTGGCTGCATTTGATGGCATGGCACAGTGGCTGCATTTGATGGCACAGTGATTGCTTTTGATGGCATGACACAGTGGTGACAATTGATGGCACAGTGGCTGCGTTTGATGGCATGGCACAGTGGCTGCGTTTGATGGCATGGCACAGTGGTGACAATTAATGGCACAGTGGCTGTGTTTGATGGCATGGCCCCACAGCTCTGGACCCCCTGCATGTTACACAGACACCCTTCAGTTCACACCCCCTTCAGTGCAGACACCCCCCTTAGTGAAACCCCCCTCAGTGCAAACCCCCAGTTCAAACACCCCCCTCCCCAGTGAAACCCCCCCAGGTGCAAACACCCCCCCTCCCCATTCTGTACCTCAGATCAGCGCAGTGACGGTCACAGCACATGGACAGAAGGTCCCCTCCCCCTCTGTACACACAGAGAGGAGGTGGCAGCGGCTTCACTTGGCTGTGCCTGTGTGCCAAACACCGCTAACAGCCCGTGGCTGTGAGAGGAGGGGATGGATGGTGCCGCGGTGTCACCCCCGCAACCCCCCTCCTCTTGTACCGCGGCGCTCGGCAGGCAGATAAATGTCACTCCGACCCCAAAGCCGCGGCCTCAATTAGCGGCAATCGTGGCACAAGGAGATCGCGGGTGGGGGCCGGATTAAAAGGTCTGCCGGGCCGTAGTTTGCCCATCGATGCGCTAGGCCAATCAAGCTTGTAGATACGATACACTATATGGGTATACCACAGATGTCACAAGGTCAGGAAGACCTCTGGCACGAAAATCCAGGGAATCACACCAGGTGATGGTTTACAGCAAATCCCAGAAATGGCACATCAGATATCCCAATGAAAAAGAAGAAATTGGGGTGCACATAGCGTAATTCCGTATGAATAACATAAAATGTATTAAAAGAAAAAAACTCACATATTGCAGTGGTAAAACGAGCTCATAAAATCAGGGTAGCAACGACAAAATTGCTACCCTGATTTTATGAGCTCGTTTTACCACTGCAATATGTGAGTTTTTTTCTTTTAATACATTTTATGTTGTTCATACGGAATTACGCTTATGTTGTTCATACGGAAAAAACGAGCTCATAAAATCAGGGTAGCAATGACAACATTGCTACCCTGATTTTATGAGCTTGCTTTACCACTGCAATATGTGAGTTTTTTTCTTTTAATAAATGTTGTTCATACGGAATTACGCTATGTACACTCCAATTTCTTCTTTTTCATTGGGATATCTGATGTGCCATTTTTGGGATTTTCTGTAAACCATCACCTGGTGTGATTCCCTGGATTTTCGTGCCTGAGGTCTCCTCAAAGATTCCTGACCTTGTGACATCTGTGGTATACCCATATAGTGTATCGTATCTACAAGCTTGATTGGCCTAGCGGGTATATGCCCTTCTGGGTCCAATCTTTTCGGTAAGCCCCCTGTCATAAGTGGTGGTGGATTTCCTACTTTCAAATCACTGTTGGATTTTGCTTAAATCATTCAGTCACTGGATTTTTATTTATGAACTTTTTCCTCTATGAATGGTTCTATTCACTGTTACTTTTCTGACATTGTTCAGATTCTATTATCATTTATATCCAATCTCTGGATGTTTATGGACTTTAATTAGTGTTCATATTGTCACTTCACATGTGGTGTTGCACAATTATTTTTGTTTATTCATTTATAATTTCTTCATGGAAATTTCATCATCACTAGCGCTACACATTTTTTCCACTGTTTGTATAGCAATTTCATCTTTCTTGCTGTGTTCGCTGCTTTAACTTTATTTAGTAATTGATAGCGCGGTATTTGTATTTTTTGTATTTTGGATTGAGTAATATAGTCTTTAATACTTTAATACTCTCTGACATCACTTACTTACGCAAATACTTTCTGATATTCAAATTCTTCTGAGAAAGACGCTTATTCAAAGCATTTCTATATACGTTATTATTTGGTAAGATAACCTCCCCATATAACTTTCTCAAGCTAAAATCAAATTTAACTGTGTTGGCACTTCTTATGCCGCATACACACGATCACTTTTTGTGACGAAACAAAACGACGTTTTTCAAACTTCATTTTCCAAAACGACGTTGCATACACACCATCGTTTTTCCAAAATGCTCTAGCAAAGCGTGGTGACGTACACCACATTCGACGGCACTCTGTTCCATTGAAGCTCCGTCTCATAACTTGCTTCTGAGCATGCGCGGGTTTAAAAACGTTGTTTTAGATGTCGTTTTGCCCACACACGATCACCTTTTTTGACAAAAAAAAGTCGTCGTTTTTTTTTAAGACATAAAACAAAGTTTTGCCCACACACCATCATTTTAAATGACGTTTTTGAAAACAACGTTTTTTTTCATCACAAAAAGTGATCGTGTGTACGCGGCATTAGAATAGCAAACATACCTCTCTCAACAAAGTTTTACGGTTTTGGCCCCATGGGATTTCGTAGAACATTCAGTTTATAGTCCAACTACCAAATTCAAAATCTGCAACATTTTCACTGAAGTGGAAACACGACTCATGCCGCGTACACACCATCACTTTTTGTGATGAAAAAAAATGTCATTTTTAAAAATGTCATTTAAAATGATGGTGTGTGGGCAAAATGTCATTTTATGTCTTCTGAAAAATGACCAAAAAAAAATTCGAACATGCTCGAATTTTTTATGTCATTTTTCAAAATGTCATTTTTTGTGTCATAAAAAATGATCGTGTGTGGGCAAAACTACGTAAAAAATGAAGTTTTAAACCCGCACATGCCCAGAAGCAAGTTAGGAGACGGGAGGTAAAACTACCATTCATAATGGAGTAAGCACATTCATCACGCTGTAACAGACAAAAAAGCAGGAATCATCTTTTACTAACAAGTAACCAGCTAAAAGCAGCCTCAAGGCAAATAGAACTTCCCCTTGATGCCGCGTACACACGGTCGTTTTTTGCGATGAAAAAAAAAACGACGTTTTTGAAACGTCACTTTTCAAAGACAATTTTGCATACACACCATCGTTTTTTCACAAAAAGCGAGGTTACGTTCACCACACTTTTCCATTGAAGCTCGCTTCATAACTAGCTTCTGGGCATGCGCGGGTTGAAAAACGTCGTTTTAAAAGACGTTTTTGCTACACACGGTGACTTTTTGTGAAACAAAAAACGACGTTTTGAAAAACGACACAAAAAATTCAAGCATGTTGGAATTTTTTTTTGGTCGTTTTTTTTAAGACAAAAAACGACGTTTTGCCCACACACGATCAATTTAAATGACGTTTTAAAAAACGTCGTTTTTTTTCATCGCAAAAAACGACCGTGTGTACGCGGCATTAGAGTGCCATCACTTTGTTCATCATTTTCCAAAAATGATGGTGTGTACGCAACGTCATTTTTTAAAATGAAGTTTGAAAAATGTCATTTTTTTTCATGAAGAAAAATGACATTTTTTTTCATCACAAAAAGTGATCGTGTGTACGGGGCATCACTCTATTCAAAACTGCGACTGTTAAATTTATGTGTTTAGTTCTACTTTTAAGGCCGCGTACACACGATCGAATATATCTGCTGAAACTGGTCCGCAGACCAGTTTCAGTGGACAGATTCGATCGTGTGTATGGGCTAGCAGACAGGTTTCCAGCAGACAAAAGTTTTAAAGCATGCTTTAAAATCTGTCTGCTGGAAACCCATCTGTCGGATATGTCCGCTGGTTAGTACACCTAACCAGCGGATATAAATCCCCCGCATGCGCCGAATGGATTCGACGCATGCGTGGAAGTATTTTACTTTCCGGTTCGGTGACGTGGCGACGTCAACGTCACCGCCACATCACCGCGCTGTCCGTCCGTGGGGATTTTGGTTTGATCTTGTGTACACACATCAGACCAAAATCTCCAGGAGACATATCCGATGAAATCGGTCTGTCAGGCCGTTTTCATCAGATATGTCTCCTCGTGTGTACGCGGCCTAAGACTTTCCTGCCGAAGTAGAAGCTAGATCCCGTGGCCATAGCAGTATGTTCTGGTAGTTCAAGGAGTAAGTGTGTTGAACTGAAGCTGCTCTACAGTGGAGCCAGTTTGCTTAAAGGTTATTTTTCTGTATTAGCTGTAAGTGGTGATACAGAGTACAATTTGGTCTGTTGAGTATCCAGTGCTCCAGTTTGTCTATCTCTGGAAGAGAAAGAGTTACCGCTCTAGGTGGATTGTGTTAGGATGATCAGTATGGTCTCAGGAAATCGAGGGTGCTGGCCATGCACAAGGCAACACGTGTAAAGAGGAAATATGGACAGCCGCACTCCAAAAAACCTTGATGGTTGCCTTTATTTAAAAAGAGGAAAGATGCACTACAAGTCACAGCACACGACACAGGGGTAAAACAACTGACACGTTTCGCACTATTAACTAGTGCTTAATCATAGCTGACAATTATAAAACATTGCATCTAATATATAGAAAGCTTTCAAAAGCATGTGATTAATGCTGGCCCGATAGGTCAAAACAAATTAACCAATGGGGTTACCAGATCTGAATCCCTAACCACTATCATCTGTGTATGTAAATAGATCTCAGAGATCACTGAGATTTAACCCCGGAATATCTGGATCGTTGGAAAGTGTGTAATAAAATACAGATATGATGAATGTTTCTCGTATAAAGAATTCATATTCTATCTCTGGGTTTATTGGCTATAATAACTCTGGTAAAACTTTACAAAGTGACTAGCAGCCAAGTCCTTCTTTTCCACAAAATGACAAGGATTTGGACCTGGTTAAATGGTAGCCCACTGAGCCACATAAGAGTCCCTAACCACCTTCAGGAGATGAGAGGGCCCTACATTAGAATTATATTTTACTGACAATTCCAAACCTAATTTGCAAAATTATGTAACCCAGTTAGAGGCGTTACACAGTCTTGGATACACTATTTAAAAAATTCCTACTGTTTAATCCGAACAGAATCACTCATGCACTAGAAGATCAGATATTACCCAAGGTGGCACATGAAAAGACTGTATTTATGAACGTTACACCTTTGTGCCCTAGCGTAAATATTTTTAAGCAACCGTCTGGCATCATAAATGGAAGCAGATACTACATTACAGTAGGGAGATATTCAAAATAGAGCTTTGTCGCACCTGCTGTTCATTGCTATCACTGAGGAATACAAGACAGCAAGCTGAATGGGCAGAGAGTGAAGAGAGGCAATGTACGAAGTGTGTATTCCATTTTGCTTTCTGGCGACTGTTACTCTCAGATGCTTTCTAGAACATGTTCTGATGTGTAAGCGAACAACTGACACTGTGGCAATGTGACAGTATGACATAGAGCAGACTGAGAATTCAACATGGCTTAATCAGATTCATGCAGCCCAGAGTGACAGCCAAGCGGAGATGAACAACAAACTGTTCATTAATTTACGCTATGAATGTAAAAAGCGTGCTCTCTCTACCACTACTCCACAAATGCACTTGGAAAAATACTTTTTCTCTTCTTTTCCCTCTTTCTTCATATCAGCTTGGCTCTACTCCCTTGCCCCTTGGCAGTGAACAGATACAGTAGTGAGCCAGGTCTAAAAAAGCGCAGGGTGTAATTGGTAGAGAGGGGATTGCAGAAGTTGACAGATGTGGACAGAATGGTCTCGCTCATGAAGTCACAAGGGAGAAGAGAGTGGGGTTTCCATGGCAACAGTGGGCTTAGGAAAGTAAGGCATGCTTTGTTACCACTACTCACAGGTCATATGTGAGGGCTTGTTAGCAGGCAGTTTCATTAACCTACACAAATCAGGCATCTTCCTGAATCTGGGAGTTAAATTATGAGTTTAGGAATTGAAACCAGGACAGAGGTGTCAATTAGGCTCCCTTAATATCTGATGTTTTGGTGTTCAAAATAAATCTGAAAACTGTTTTTTTTTTAATAAAGGATCGCATGGCTACTAATACCACTGCATTGTAAAAAAAAACAACAGGTATGTTGACTCTTTTCTGGAGTACTGCAGAAATCTCATATGGGCAGCAAATGAGTCTGTTCAATGCCTGTTATTGAGCTGTCATTAGACAGCTCAGATCACAGATAAAATGTTACATGGCCTATTAGAATGGCTCTGTACCTTGTGATCACTGTGAACCAATCACAATTGTATACACTGCCTGTGTTTACAAACATTCAGCCCATTCACAGTATAGCAGGGGAAGCGGGACTAAAGCACCATGCAGTAAAACCTTGGTTTGAGAGCGTTTTGCAAGACAAGCAAAATGTTTTAATACATTTTGCCTTGATATACAAGCGATGTCTTGATATAAGAGCAGCGTCATGTCACAACTGAGTATAAAAGAGAAGAGAGGAGCCTCCAAGTGTAGCAATATGGTTACATTTAATGAAGGTACAGCATTTAGTAACCTATTGCTACACTTATGCCCTGTACACACGATCGGTTCATCCGATGAAAACGGTCTGATGGATTTTTTCATCAGATATCCGATGAAGCTGACTTTCATCAGTCTTGCCTACACACCATCAGTTTTAAAAAAACGATCGTATCAGAACGTGGTGACGTAAAACACAACGACGTGCTGAGAAAAATGTGTCGACTTGATTCTAAGCATTAGTGGATTTTTAACCGATGGACATGCCCACAAACGATCGTTTTTTTCTATCGTTTTTTTAACCATCAGATAATTTTAAAACAAGTTCCTAGTTTTTTCACCGATGGATAAAAAACCGACGGGCCCACACACGATCGGTTCGTCTGATAAAAAACGTCCATCAGACCGTTTTCATTAGACGAACCGATCGCGTGGACGCGGCATTAGAGGTACCTCTCTTCTCTTTTATACTCTGTATAAAAAATGCTTTGATATACAAGTGATTTGGATTACAACCATGTTTCTGGAACTGATTATGCTCACAAACCAAGGTTTTACTGTATTCTCCTTCTCTGCAATGGTCCAAAGTCTACAAGGAGTCTCTTGCCAGCTCCAGCATCTTCTCCCGACTCCTTCTGGATGCAGGTATTTGGCCATCTTGACTGTCCAGCAATCAGTCATCCCAGCACGCAGGAACCATGCCAGCAATATTACTTTACATTACAAAAAATCATAGCACAAAAAATACATTAGAATAATATCTGTCAGAAGAGAGCCTTATAAATAGTCCCAGTTCATATAATATATGAGCCAAGGATGAAGTAAAGAGATGACACCAAAAAGGTAAAAATATTCTTTGTAGTGTAGTTCTTCATCAATGTTCGGAAAACATTGCAATTTACTTGTGTCCTTATTAGTGTTTCCCTCACTGTATGTACAGGCAGGGCCGGTGCAAGGATTTCTGCCTACACAAGCGAAGCTCCATTTTGACCAGACTGTGCCCCATTACATGACCAGACTGTGCCCCATTACATGACCAGACTGTGCCCCATTACATGCCAGACCTGCCCCATTACATGACCAGACTGTGCCCCATTACATGACCAGACTGTGCCCCATTACATGCCAGACCTGCCCCATTACATGACCAGACTGTGCCCCATTACATGCCAGACCTGCCCCATTACATGACCAGACTGTGCCCCATTACATGCCAGACCTGCCCCGTTACATGCCAGACCTGCCCCATTACATGCCAGACCTGCCCCATTACATGCCAGAACTGGCCCATTACATGACCAGACTGTGCCCCATTACATGACCAGACTGTGCCCCATTACATGATCAGACTGTGCCCCTTTACATGCCAGACCTGCCTCATTACATGCCAGACCTGCCCCATTACATGCCAGACCTGCCCCATTACATGCCAGACCTGCCCTATTACATGACCAGACTGTCCCCCATTACATGCCAGACCTGCCCCATTACATGACCAGACTGTGCCCCATTACATGACCAGACTGTGCCCCATTACATGCCAGACCTGCCCCATTACATGCCAGACCTGCCCCATTACATGCCAGACCTGCCCCATTACATGACCAGACTGTGCCCCATTACATCCTAGACCGTGCCCCATTACATGACCAGACTGTGCCCCATTACATGCCAGACCTGCCCCATTACATGCCAGACCTGCCCCATTACATGACCAGACTGTGCCCCATTACATGCCAGACCTGCCCCATTACATGACCAGACTGTGCCCACAGTGCCCTTACCTTATCCCATGTGAATCGCGGCCGTGTAACCTAACAGCTTACCTTACCAGAATCGCGGCTGTACGATTTTTCAAAAGCCGCGCCTCCGACGTCTTCTGTTCCGTGATAGGCGGAACATTCAGCTTCCCATGAGGCACTGTGTTCAGTGTCCGCCTATCATGGAGGCCCTCTCGTCCGAGGACGAGAGGGCCTCCGTGATAGGCGGACACCAAACACAGGACGAGAGGGCCTCCGTGATAGGCGGACACTGAACACAGTGCCTCATGGGAAGCTAAATGTTCCGCCTATCACGGAACAGAAGACGTCGGAGGCGCGGCTTTTGAAAAATCGTACAGTCGCGATTCTAAGGTAATTTTTTCGCCCCATCCCAGGCTGCGGACCTCAACAGTTAGGTCAATCAAGCATTTCCCACAAGGGTAATCAAAGGTAAAGAATTGCCTCTAAGCGGTCCAAGGATCGAAGTCTAGCCTATTTACTGCAGAAGGAGGTCTCAGGGATGCTGCCTGTAAGTCATCAGCTGCTACCCTGAACCACTCCCAGTCCCAGCCCAGAATGAAAACAACAAACAGGCCTGACTGTCAGCCAGGCCTGCCTAAATTTGCCTCTCCTACAAAATCCTATCACTAGCACCTACCTACCTAGAGGATGCTACAAACCAATTTAACAACATTTTTGTAAAGTGGGCAAGTAGTAGGAAAAGTGAATATAATTCTAGATAGGTCACTGGCAGGAGGAAGGAGATCCTAATTCCCCAATATAGATCTTTAGTTAGACCTCATTTTGAATACTGTGTTCAGTTCTGGAGACCTAGAGATGGAGAATGCATGTGCTTCCATTGTGAAGACCCTCATAAATTTAGAAGGTTAGGACTGCAACTCATACAGGGTTCCATGAAGAGGCCTTGCAGCTTACGCATGTGTTTGTAAATGTGTTCTAACTAAAACCATGTTTTTAACGCATACTGTTGGACTGGTTGGTGTGTTGATCTGGGAATTGTCTCTGGATTTGTCTTTCTTGCATTTGCTCTTCCATGTGCTCCTTGCTGTGAAGGCAAGTTATAGGTGGGGGCAGTAGCCATCCCTTTGGTACTGGTGTGCATTTGGTCAGGAGACACTGGGCACCTTTGCTGTCATTGTGCTGGGTGTCCAATTTGCCCCTATGCCTTTTAGGAGGTTTGGGCTACCTCCAGGCCTACCTGCCCCCTCATATATCTTTTAGAATGCATGTGCTTCTGTTGTGGAGACCCTCAACATTTTAGAAGGTGAGGCCTTGCAGTTGAGAATTTTCTCAGGGTTTTGACCTAGAGATGGGATACAAAGTTAGACTATGGGACCCAAACGTTCGAATTGAAAAACGATCATTTTAAAGACCAAAATTCAATTCAATGTTGGAAAACGTCGTTCAGAACCCGGGTCTTGCCCCAGGGAACATGTATCAATGGAAAAAAAAGTTTTAAAAACAGCCGTTTTTTCCGGAGCAGCCATTTTAATGATGCTTAAAGTGAAAAAAAAAAATCCTTTAAATATCACACCTGTTGGGTGTCTATAGTAGTGGCACCTGTTTAGAAATGTCCCTGCACAACATGAGAGGACTATAAAAAAAAAGTAAATAATACTGCTTGCGCACGTGCTGTGTGGCAACAATATGTCGAATATTTTAGCGGTGGTGGGGGGCCATTATTGTTTTGTGAAAGAAAAATTTTAGAGAAAGGGACACCCCTCAAACATACTGTAATTGGAGCGCAACAAGGAGCCACGTGCAAATTATTGCATCAAAAATTGTTATTAGGTGCCCCTGTTAAACAGGGGCAGAAAAATTGTGCCTTGGGCACAACACAACACTGCAACCCCTCCCAATAACTCCAATTGGAGTGCAACAAGGAGCCACGTGCAAATTATTGCATCAAAAATTTTCATTAGGTTCCCCTGTTAAACAGGGGCTAAAAAATTGTGCCTTGGGCACAACACAACACTGCAACGCCTCCCAATAACTCCAATTGGAGCGCAACAAGGAGCCACGTGCAAATTATTGCATCAAAAATTGTTATCCGTGCATAGGCACTCCCCAATGCTCGTGATTGAACAGATCCGTCCAATCCAGAGAAGGGGAGTGTCTATAGATGGCGTGGCGGGCATTACCAGTATACAAACGAAAACTTGTAATGCCCGCTGTATTGCACAGGGATTATCGCGGCGGTATGCGGTGGCGGCTTTGCGGCGGCGGGGGGGAAAGTATTCTATTTAAGCATCAAGAGTATTTGCGCGAGTACAAGTACTAGCGCAAATACTCGGCATCGGTCCCGATACCGATACTATTATCGGTATCGGGACAACCCTAATTGTTTCCCATAACCATTTTTCTATGGACGTTTATATTTAGTTCACATGCTGCCATCAAGTGACCTTTTGTGGTAATGCACTTGTTTTTTCCACGTCTTTCCCTGATGTTATGACACACTTCCTTTTGTATGTAATGCTCCACCCCTTCTTCCTAAAATTTGTATTTCCGCTGTGATGGATGCAGCTAACAGGCCACATGTAGCAGGGTATATTCTGCATAGTAAGCTACAGACAATATCATCTTTTGACAGCATAAATACAACAAACGATTCATCTGTTGTATCCTGTCATCTGCTGTAACTTGATGTTCGGAATAAAACATCTCTGTGGATGGAAACAATGGGCCAGATTCAGGTAGATGGGCGAATCTTTATTTTGGAGTAACGTTTCTCATTTACGTTACTCCGCCGAAACTTTAGGAGCAAGTACTGTATTCACAAAGCACTTGCTCCTAAAGTTGCGGCGGCGTAGCGAAAATGAGCCGGCGGAATTCAAATTGGGCGGGTAGGGGGCGTGTATTATTTAAACTAGGCGCGATCCCGCGGCGAACGTACTGCGCATGCGTCGACTGTCAGTGCGCATGCTCCAAATTCTGTCAGTGAACGTCAATGACGTCAATCCCCATTCATGGACGTTTTACGCAAACGGCACGAAAATTTTTAAATTCGACGCGATGACGACAGCCATACTTAACATAGGATACTCCACTAGGGGGCTGTTTTTTCTTTACGTCGCGTATCTCTTACGGAAACGTCGGAAAGTCACTGCGTCGGGCCCGAATACGATCGTATCACTGATACTCCAGCCTAACTCTACCTGAATCTGGCCCAATATTGGTAAGTTCAAGCTATCTGATGAGGATTGTCCTCAGTGATTATATCTTATACAGGCCAGGCACAGAGGGCTCACAAGGGATAATCACTTCACAACAATCAGAGTCAGAATAACTGGAGTGAAGGTAAGTCTAGTTCTGCTTTAACACGTGAACATGGATTTTTTTTAATTTACTCAATTTAATTATACAGACAAAATGTGTGGGGTGAGAATTCCAGTTCCCCCTTTTTTTTATATAGAAACGTATACCCACATCTCCCCTTTGGAATTATTCTAGCACAATATAACTGGGATAAAGGCAGGTATTTTCATTGCAAGATGGTTTAAATGGTCTGGATCTGCCACCCATGTATTACTAAGCCATATGTTCCAATGCCATAAATTCCAATCTGAGGCCGCGTACACAGGAGGGGATATGTCCGCTGAAAACGGTCCGATAGATCGTTTCAGCAGACATCTCCGCTCGTGTGTATGGGCTAGCGGACAGATTTGTCCACCCGACAGATTTCAAAGCAAGCTTTGAAATCTATCCGGTGGGAATCTGTCCGCCCGACATGTCTGCTGGTTAGTACACTTACCAGCAGACATGTCGGCTCCCACCGCCGCCGCGCCGCTGCCGAATGGATTCGGCGCATGCGCGGAAGTGTTTTACTTCCTGGTGCGGTGACGTAGCGGTGACGCGGCGGCGTCAACGTCACCGCCGCGTCATCGCCACGTCACCGCGCCGTCTGGCGGCGGGGAATTTGATCCGATGGTGTGTACACGCCATCGGATCAAACTCCCGATCGGACATATCCGATGGAAATGGTCCGCGGACCGTTTTCATCGGATATATCCGATCGTGTGTATGGGGCCTGAGTCATATCTCAAGCCTGAATGAATAGTTTGCTTTTCTCTTCAAATCATGATACTGTACATTCTCTTTCACTGAGTGACTTTTGCTGTCTTGAAACCAAGCTTAAGAGTTCAATGTCAGGGGTAGGGTGACCACATTTCCAAACTACCATTCGGGGACACCCCCCATTCCCAAAAATCAGCTTGTGCTGTAATGAATCACAGCACAGTGATTGGACACAAGAGGTGGGGTTTATGATGTCTCCAATCACAAGCAGGGGGTGGGGATTGTGCTCCTCTAGGCATTTCCAGCCAGGACAAGTACTGTCAGTACTTGTCGGCCTAGGCCAAGATACATCTCTGTACTGCTGTAAGGTTCCTCTAAGACAGTCTAAACAAGTTTAAAATCCAATTACTGTATGTTGCACAATCCTCATCAGTAGATTCATGGTCACAGCATACACTTTCATTTTGTAACATCAACATTGTAACAACAATACAAATAATACTTATTTTTAACAATCCAATATAAGGTTACATAAAATAATCTTTCATGTTGAGTGCTGCCTGTCTGTTGGCCATCTCTTTCCACAACTTCCCAGATTTCCAGCATGATTTGAAGATTCTCCCAATCATTTTTCGGCATGAAAAAAACAACGTTTCTCGTCATGTAGAAAGAACGTCGTTTTTTTCAACTTCATCATCAAAACGACGTTGCCCACACACCAATGCTTTTTAAAAAATGCTCTAGCAAAGCGTGGTGACGTACAACACGTACGACCGCACTATAAAGGGGAAGTTCCATGCAGATGACACCACCCTTGGGGCTGCTTTAGCGGATTTCCTTTTAGCAAAAGACGATTCGCGCTTTTCTGTCTGTTACAGCGTGATGAATGCTTGCGATGAGACTTCTGGATTAAGTTCTCCTTGCTTTTGTCTTTTAGGGACTGTCGGTGGAAATTTGAACTGTTTGTGGTGCGTCTTCTCTTTGAGCTTTGCTGACTGGCCTTTTCGTGAGCTAAAGAGCCTCTTGTCTGCATATGCCTTGTGACAGGACTCTGATCCTGCTCTGACCTGTCAATGCCATGGAAATACTTCATATGGCAACGCAGCAACTCGGCCTTGCGAAAAGACCTGGAGCAATCCAAAATCTTTTCCTTAAACTTGTTGGGTTCCAGTTCCAAAGTAACAGCTTTGGTAGCTGGATCGTCAAGTTTCTTCAAAGTATTTGCTAAAGGTTCTCTACTGTATTTAGCAGAACTGTCAGACCGTCGATTCAGCTTCATAAGAGCTGCTACTGCGGGGACAGCCGGGACCTCCTCAGCATCTTCTTGTACATGAGGGTCTTTCTCTTCTGGTTTGGTCTCGTCTGGTTTGCCCTCTGGAACACCATTCACAACATTGGATTCAACAGGCTGTACAGACTGGTTTATCAGAGGTCTTCTGCGTCAGACTTTAGTCGAGTTCATAGAAGAACAGATTTTTTTGAGTGTCACCTTGCTTTGGAGGATTCCAGTCTTGGTGTGTTTGCATCTGAAGAAGGCATCCACATGGATGATCCATTGCAGAGCACAGTGTTATCAGCTTTTGGTATTGGTTATGACTCACTGAGTTCTTAAGGGATTGAGCTATCGAGGGAAACCTTTGTGTCCATTGAAAAACCAATTAAGGTTTTGCATGGTTTACAACTGAAAATGAGTATATTACAGAGTAAGGAACACCCTCTTATGTACCTCAGCCGAAATTTGAAGACCAATAGGAGAATAAATAGGTGGTTCCTGGCCCTTCAGGAATTTAGTTTTGTCGTAACGCATCGCCCCGGTGTCATTGCTATCTATAAAGTAGAGACACCGGAGCTCCCCAAAGCAAGATAACAGGACCGATGGGAGACTACATTCTTCTCCTGTGAGTCACACTTGTTCTGCCTTCCACACTGTATAGATCTGTACTTTAAACTTGTCCTGTACCTCAGCAGGGCAGGCATGGTGAAAGTGAAAGTAAAATTCTTGATGTTAGAAATATAATGGGATTTTTCAGGTACTACATACATAGATGCATTTTTTCCCAAAATAATTATTTTTAACCACTTCCTTACTGGGCATGTGTTTTGCGATATAAACAAAAAAGAACGACAATTTTGAAAAAAAATACAATATTTTTTTGTGAATGCTCAGGTTATGAGATTTTTATTTTATTATTAATACTCAAGTTATGAGTTATTTTATTTGTGATTATGCTCAGGTTATGAGATTTTTATTTTTTTATACTGCACACGTTGCAGTGTGAATGGTCTGTGAATGTGAGAGGGTGGCACTCCTGCCAGTAAGGGGTGTCACCCTCGGCCGTGGTGGTGAAGTTAACCCCACGGCTGTATGAATGACGTGTGAAAGGTGTATGAATGGACAGTGACATAATTGGGGCCTTGACGCTGGTGTTGCTGCTCCAAAGTCCTACATGCTGGTCTTGGGCTAATCCAATGTGATGTGGATGTGGTGTGTGTGATCTAGGGACATCAGTGGTGTACACGCGTGCATTGTCCGTGTGATCAATGTTTTGGTTTATTGTCCAAAGATGCCTACGGCGAGGACCCTCCTGACTGCTCTTCCATCAGCAGACTGGTTCTCCTCTGGCAGGTGGGGACTGTGTGGGTCGGGGGTCAGGTCATCACGCATGTCAATCTGCAGACCTTTTCTCATAGCAAAGTTGTGCAGAATGCAACATGCACCGATGATCTGACACACACAGGTAGGGGAATACAATAGGGTCCCCACGGACTTATCCAGGCAGCGGAAACGGGACTTCAGGAGCCCAAATGTTTGCTCCACCACTGCACGGGTTTTGATGTGTGCTTCATTGTATTTTCTCTCTCCTCTGGTTTGGGGGTTCCGGAAAGGAGTCATGAGATGGGGTCCCAGTGCATATGCAGAGTCACCTGTAAGGGAAAAGACAGGAGGATGTTAGTCATGCATGTGCCACTTCTGATGTGCATCACGGGAGGGGATAGTCATGCCTGCCACCCATGTCACTCACCAACCAGCCAGCTGTCCCCATACATGTTCTGCTCGAATTCTGCTGGGATGGGGCTCTGACGGTATATGAAGCTGTCATGGCTGGACCCTGGGTGTTTGGCACGGACGTGCCATATGAGGCGTTGGGCATCAGCTATCACCTGTACGTTGATGGAATGCCAATGCTTCCGATTGCGGTATATGTGCTCTGTGGCACTGGGGGGCTGTAGGGCCACATGTGTGCAATCAATGGCCCCCACAGTGCGTGGGAATCTGGCAATGCTGTAGAAATCTGTCATTGCCTTCAGCCGCAGCTCCTCAGTGGTGGGTCTGATGAACTTGTTGGACATGCGTCTGAGGATTGCAGGGACAACCTGGTGCACACATCTGCTTATGGAGGATTGTGACATCCCAGCCACCACTCCACTTGTACGCTGGAATGATCCACTGGCAAGGAAATGAAGTGTTGCCAGTACCTTCACCAGTGGCTGCACTGCTTGTGAGCGGTGTGTCTTGCTGGTGATGTCACCCTGCAGGGTTGTGGTTAGTTCAAGTATTGCATCTGGGCTGAAACTGAAGAGGCGATACACCTCCTCATCCCCCATGCCAAAGAGGCTCATGCGCGTGCGGTATATACTTTCACGTGCCCGCCTACTCCGTTCCGGGGGACCCAGTACTAGTGCTAGGACCGCCACTGCCCCTGGCATGTTGGCACACAGAGGTGTTGTCCTTGCAAGTGTGGTTGTTCAGCTTGCTAGTTTCGTCGGTAACGCTGCTGCTGTAGCTGCTCTCCTGCTGACCTGAGGCCGTCTGGAGTAAAGATAAAGCAGCTTTTTGTAGAAATAACTTTGCGCCGGACGGACGAGATACGCGCGGCGCATGTAGCCAGCGTATGGTGCTAATCCGTTCGTGAATCGGGAAATCTCCCTCATTTGCATATTTGAAGGAGAAATCAATAGGCGCGACTGATGCGCCAAACGAAATTATGCGCTGACGAGACTCCGGCGTCGGAAAGTTAAGCCGATCGGAAATGGCCCGTTTTCTGTCGCATCTAGTTTGGTAGGTACGGCCACATAGAAACGACGGCGCATCTTCACAGTTCCGCGGCGCATATCGAATTACTCCAGCGCAACTCTACCTGAATCTGGCTCATAGAGGGAGAATATCAGTACTTCAGCTATAGCGATATATTTAACTTTTTGTACCTACAGGTCGGGGAAGAAAATAATACCTTGAGCAAGGTGCAAGAACACCTTTTTTATACTGCACAGGGTGTAGCTGGCCAGCTAGAACCTGTCCTAGGTAGCTAATATAACCTACATGTATATACAGTTCAACCTGCTAATAACCTAATGTAGAGCACATGTTTATATGTGAGAGACAAAGGCAGAGTTATTCACTGTGATTTTATGCTTGGATGTCATATAACAGTTGTATGTTATGTTCACAGAAGCAAAAGAAAAAATATGCCTTTTAGGCCTCGTACACACGAGGCAATCTATTTGTTCAAATCGGTCGGACCGACCGATTTGAACAAATCTGTCTGATAGGATTTTGGTTTGCTCGCGTGTACACACGAGCAAACCAAAATCCCCGCCAGCAGACGGCGCGCTGACGTGTCGGTGACGTGGCGGTGACGTTGACGCCGCCACGTCACCGCACCAGGAAGTAAAACACTTCCGCGCATGCGCCGAATCCATTCGGCGGCGGTGCGGAACGACATGTCTGCTGGTAAGTGTACTAACCAGCAGACATGTCGGGCGGACGGATTCCCACCCGATAGATTTCAAAGCATGCTTTGAAATCTGTCGGGTGGCCAAATCCGTCGGCTCGGCGGTACACATGATCGAATCTGTCTGCTGGGACGGTCTAGCAGACCGTTTCCAGCAGACAGATTTGATCGTGTGTACGAGGCCTAAGAGTCATTTGTTTGTATGGCAGCAGTAGGTGGCAATAACACAGTTGAATTCATGCCAGAAAGCATAGAGTTAAAGTGGAAGTAAACCCACCTATCATATTTAGGCAAGGAAGGAATCTTGGCCTATGTTTAATCTTCAACTGCCATGATGCTGTACGTGTGATCAGTTATGACACCAACCATTGGATGGTTTGACAGTTTGGCTGAGAGCACAACCAATGTGACAGTTAGCAATCCCGGCATGCCGGAAATGTAACTGCTTTTTGAAACTGTTAAATTGATGGGTTTACTTCCGCTTTAAGCTTTTGTGAGTGTGACTCATCAGAAGCCTTTGCCCAATCACAGCTAATCTCACATTGAGCAGAATCTTCACTCTGTCTGGGAGGTTCCTAATACTCCATGTGCTGCTAGATTATTCCACCACAGAGACACAGCAGAACAGACACAAGGCCAAAGCAGTTTTATGGAAGCAACAGGGCAAAATAGGTACGTTACACAGTTACTGTAGATATATGTTCTTATTGTAAATAGTGTGATTAGAACTGAATACTGATCTAGCTGTGTGTTCACTTATAGTTCCACCACTTATCACTCATCATACCATACCATACCTCCACCAAACAACTAAGTCACCGCACTAATTCACAAACCAAACCCAACTAAGCTAACCCTGCAAAAGCAACCCTGCTAACCAAGTTGCAAACAGTTAGAGTCGGTTCACACTGGGGCGACACGACTTCCAGCGTGACTTTCAGAAGCAACTTCAACACGACTTGAGCATGAACCACAGGGCGATCTGGGGCGATTTACAACATGACTTGAAGTCCTTTTCAGGTCAGGAGACATTCCAGTGGCCAATAAAACAACAATCAGCTCTGGGAGAGGGAGGGGGAGGGAGGGGTTTGCCTGAGAAATGTATGTTATCTTGCTGAAAGGTCGCTTCAATTAAAACAGTGATCAGACTTGGAAGCGACTTCCATTGAAATCAATGGGTACAAATCGCCTAGAAGTCTGATTGAAGTAGTACAGGAACCTCTTCTGAAGTCGGAGCGACATGAGTAGTGTGTATTAACACCGCTCCCATTCACTTACATTGCTTTTCTGGACAGCGCGACTTGGGACGACTTGAGACGACTTCAAGTCGGATCCCAAGTCGCCCCAGTGTGAACCGACTCTTATACCCTTCAGAGAAATCGGAGAATGCTTTAATAACTTACAGAGAGAGAGAGAGAGAGAGAGAGAGAGTAAATACTGAAGAAAGAAATATATCCACCATCTTATGTTAAATGACAAGATTGAATATTTGAACCACCATTTTCTGTTATACTTATTCATCACATGTTTTGTACATGGACTGTCTGCTGCAAAGCAACAGTATTTTATATGAAGAAAAGTGAAGTTAATAAAGAAGTTATTTTAAGCATTTGGTGTGCTCTTTAAACCTACTGCTTCCATAGAACGGCAATAGAGGAATTTCAGAGTAATAGACAGTCTTGTTGGACTGAAAAGTCAGAGATATCACAATTCTTCTAATGCCACAGCGCATGAGGCACTTCATAGTGCTGCGCCTGCCACACAGGGTGGAGATAAAAACATATTTCTTTATCGTACATCACGGGACACAGAGCGCATAGCCATTACACTTGGGTTATATGGGTACCTTCAGGTGATGGACACTGGTGTAATCAATTTCACAGGAAGTTTCCTCCCTATATAACCCCCTCCCACTGGGAGTGCTTCAGTTTTTTCGCCAGTGTCTTAGGTGTTGGTCACGTCTAGCTGTCCCTCGGAGGTCTCAGGACCCAGGATAGCTAGCCGGATCCGTCCGAAGTGCTTCAAAGCCAAGGTGTACGGTACCCGGGCCCTGCTGGAGTGGGGTTTTGCCTATAATGCCTCTCCTTGGAGGGCTGGATTCTGGGCTCCAGTGCCTTAGTCTCTTCCAAGAACTAAACGCTACTGATGCCAGGATGCTATATAGGTCCAGGTGTGTGGGTTCCTTAACACAGGACCCCGGTCCCTGAAGGTCCAGGACAATACCCACGGAGATGGGGGAAGATTGGGCCTCTTGCATTTTGCAATACCCTGCGGCGTGGAGCAGGTAAGAGGGAACCTGCGGGACTTGGTTCGACAGTAGGTATACCCCTGGGGGTTCTGGGTCGGCTAATGGTATGCTTGTGCATCAGCCACTATCTCCACTATGTCTTTTGAGGCAGGATGGGATGTACTAATGTTTACCCAGATAACATGTAGGTATATGTATGCTTTTAAAGATATGTATTTGCTACTCCCCCCAGATCTGCCTGTTAGCATGATACTGCAGCCCCACGTACTATAAAGGGGGAATGCTGGTGAAACTCCTGTTTCTTAGGAAGCCTATGGGGGGCAGCTTCCTCTGTGTGTGCACTATATTAAGTATTGGTGCTTACCTGGTGTCTGTTGGGTTGCTAGGACTGGTCCATGCTTCTCCTCTGCTTTCTGCTTCCTCCATGTTGGTTTCAGCGTGGGGGGGGGATGGGGGGGGCGGGCCAGCAGTGTCAGGTCTCAGTTAAAGCAAAGCATTTCCTGGCTCGTCATTCCCTCCTGAGAGCAGAGGAGAGAGAGGACACAGAGCACGCAGCTGAGCCATTCTGGCTATGCAGTGACACCTAGTGGTGGTTTGTGGATCTTCAGGTCTGGACTTAGCTCCATACTGACAAAAAAAAAAAAAAGAGTTTTTTTCTTAAAGGGACTCAGCCTTAGATCCGGCAGTATCTGAGTCGGTGCAACCTTGGGCTCCGGCTAACGGGCATTGGTGTGGCAATACTCACAGGATTTCCTCGGTATTGCCGCCTTCTCGGGCGTGTGGAAATTTGAAAAAAAATATATATATATATATATAATTTTTTACCATAGCCTGTTCTTATTAATGATTCACTTCTAGCTACAACAGTTGGGTGTTGGCTACAGGGGTGTCTCAAGGTTGTGCAATGGCTCCCAAGGGATCAGGACCAGCTAAGGCTGCAAAGGGTGCCAAAAAACTAAAGAGGTCTCCATCGGGGTCAGAGGATTTGGGCCAGGCTCCAACGGTCCCACCCTCACCAGATAGACCACCGAGTAGCATGTTGCAGGAGCCATTGAGGGTGCTAGGGGCAGAGGCGGCCCCCAATCAACCTATTCCCGTTTACGTTACGGAAGAAATGCTAGCGACCACCCTGGGTGGGCTAGAGGAAAGGTTAACTGCTTTGATTGCCCGCTCTTTGCCAAGTGGCAAACGGGCTAGATCTCCGTCACCTAGATTGGTGTTTTCAGATGCAGAGGTCCTCTCTTCGGAGGAATTGGACCCACAGGAGGATCAAGCGGACCCGAGTCCCGACGGTTCAGACATTGAGGGTTCCACTGTAGATGCATTTTTTTTTCGGCTTCTCAAGCGGAGAGCCTGTGGATCCAGTCTCTGACAGATATGGTTCGCACTGCTTTTAAACTTCCAGTGTCAGAACTATTAGCCCCTGCGGTATCCTCTTTAGGTTCTTCAAAAGCACCATTAAGTTGTGCGTCTTTTCCGATTCACCCCTTCTGGAGAGCGTGATTTTTCAGGATTGGGCTCAACCTGATAGGATCTTTATCCCTCCTAAAAGGTTCTCTATTCTCTATCCTATGGAAGAGGAATTTGCAAAGAAATGGGCACTCCCTACTTTGGACGCAGCCATTTCCTGCGTGAATAAATCCCTGACCTGTCCGGTTGAAAATGTCCAGATGTTCAAAGATCCGGTCGACAAAAAATTGGAGACCCTACTGAAGGCTTCTTTTACCACAGTAGGTGCCGTGGTTCAGCCAGCAGTGGCAGCCATTGGCGTTTGTCAGGCGTTAAAGGATCAGACTAAACAGATATTAAGGGACATGCCGGCTCAGCAAACTCGTGAATTGGCAGACCTACCAAGGGTTCTCTGCTTTGCAGTAGATGCTATTAAGGACTCCATTCAACAGGCGTCCCGTCTATCTCTGCTGTTGGTTCATATGCGTCGCCTTTTGTGGCTGAAGAACTGGTCAGCAGAGGCACCCTGCAAAAGGCTTTTGGCAGGATTTCCCTTTCATGGTGGGAGACTATTCGGTGAAGACCTAGATAAATATATCCAGACCATATCAAGTGGTAAAAGTTCTTTCTTGCCTGTCAAGAAAAGATCACGTGGGCCCGCGTTTAAGCGACAGGCCTTCGCAGGCTCGGCCCCTTCAACTTCTCGTCAGTATCGACGGCCTCCCGGGCGTTCAGCATTTAATAGCCGCCCACAAGGACAAGCCACGGCAGGCAAGAGGCCATGGTCTCGCAAGGCGGTTAAACCAGTCATCAAGTCAGATTCATGAAGGGGCGCCCCCACTCTCTTGGGTGGGGGGAAGGCTTCGGATTTTCTCCGAAGTGTGGGAGGCCAGAATTCCCGACTCTTGGGTACTGTCCGTGGTAGCCACGGGCTGCAGGCTAGAGTTTCGGGAAGTCCCCCCTCCTCATTTTCAGGGGTCAAGTCTTCCAAGCGACCCATTAAAGAGGGCCTCTCTTGTAAAAGCATTGGATCGTCTCTTGCTCCAAGGAGTAATTGTAGAAGTACCAAACCAGGAATGGGGTCTGGGATTCTACTCCAACCTTTTCATAATACCAAAGCCCAATGGCGACGTCAGGCCTATCTTAGACCTCAAACGCCTAAATCGCTTTCTAAAGATTCAGACCTTTCATATGGAGTCCATACGTTCGGTGGCAGCCAGCCTACATCAAGACGACTTTCTAGCATCTATAGACATAAAGGATGCGTATCTGCACGTGCCGATCTACCCGGCACATCACAAGTTTCTTCGTTTTATGATAGATCACCGTCATTACCAGTTCGTAGCCCTCCCTTTCGGGTTGGCAACAGCTCCGCGGGTATTCACAAAGGTGTTAGCCCCGGTGCTAGCCGTCCTAAGGACAGAAGGCATTTTGATCCTGGCATACCTGGACGATCTTCTGGTTATCGACAGATCAGCTTCCAGCCTCAATCATGCAGTAGTTCGCACAGTTCGGCATCTAGAGGAATTCGGGTGGATTGTGAACCAAGAAAAATCGATATTGCAACCCACAAAGCAGTTGGAATATCTAGGCCTTCGGCTAGATACAGACTGCCAGAGGATATTTTTACCTCAAGCAAAGGTCAGATCAATAACTCAAGCAGTTCAAGTGATCTTAGGCAAGAAGAGGCCGACTATTCGCCTATGTATGCGACTGCTGGGGAAGATGGTGGCCGCCTTCGAGGCAGTGCCCTACGCCCAGATCCATACCAGATATCTCCAGGCAGCCATTCTCTCTGCTTGGAACAAGTCCATTCAGGCGTTAGTTCTCTCCCCAGGAGTCCGGCGCAGCCTGTTCTGGTGGCTGGTCCCTCAAAATTTGTCAAAGGGGAAATCCTTTTGCCCCATCACGTGGAAGATAGTAGCCACGGATGCCAGCCTGTCAGGTTGGGGGGCAGTTCTAGAAGGACAGACCCAGCAAGGGCAGTGGTCCGAGGCAGAAAAACTGCTTCCCATCAATATCCTAGAGATCAGAGCTGCTCGGCTGGCCCTGGTCGCCTGGACTCTCCCCCTTCAGGGTCTGCCAGTAAGGATACAGTCCGACAATGCCACTGCGGTGGCATACATAAACCACCAGGGGGGCACGAGGAGCCTAGCGGCCCAAAGGGAAGTAAACCTGATTTTCTCATGGGCCGAAGCCCATGTACCCTGCATCTCGGCGGTGTTTATCCCAGGGATAGACAATTCTCAAGCAGATTTTTTGAGTCGTCAACAGTTGCTCCCGGGGGAGTGGTCTCTTCACCTCCAGGTATTCCAAGAGATTTGCCAAAGATTCGGAGTTCCAGATGTGGACATTATGGCAACGAGATCCAACAAAAAGTTGGACAAATTCATATCCCGAACCAGGGATCCCTCGGCCTACGGGACCAATGCGTTGGTTTGCCCCTGGCACCAGTTTTCTCTCCTGTATGCGTTCCCTCCACTGCAGATGATTCCCCGCCTTCTACGGAGGATCAGGGTGGAGTGCAGGCCTGTGATCCTGGTGGCCCCAGCCTGGCCCAGGAGGGCTTGGTACGCACTCATCGTGAGGATGTCAGTCGGGGCGCCGTGGCCGCTCCCCCTGCGCCCAGATCTGCTGTCTCAGGGCCCAATCTGCCACCCTGCTTCACAGCAGCTAAATTTGACGGCTTGGCGGCTGAATCCCTAATTCTTAAGGGCAGAGGCCTCTCAGCTCAGGTCATATCTACGTTGATTCAGGCTAGGAAACCAGTCTCTAGAAATATTTATTACAGAGTCTGGAGAACCTATGTGGAGTGGTGCGAGTCTCAAAAATGGCATCCTCAAAAGTTTTTTATTGACAGGATCTTGCGATTCCTCCAGGTTGGCGTTGACAAAGGGTTGGTTCTTAGTACTCTAAAGGGGCAGGTGTCGGCTTTATCGATATGGTTTCAAAGACCCTTGGCCACCCATTCGCTTATGAAAACCTTCTTGCAGGGGGTCTTGCATGTGAATCCCCCTATTAGAGCTCCCCTCTGCCCCTGGAATTTAAATCTGGTCTTGTCAGCTTTACAAAGGCAGCCGTTTGAACCTCTGACAGAAATCCCTCTTGTGCTACTAACCCGAAAGTTGGTTTTCTTGGTGGCTATGGCTTCGGCCAGAAGGGTTTCTGAGCTGGCAGCCTTGTCATGCAGGGAGCCATACCTTATTCTGCATAAGGACAGAGTGGTTCTACGGCCTCAACCTTCTTTCCTTCCTAAGGTCATATCCAGTTTTCACTTGAATCAGGATCTAGTCCTACCATCCTTCTTTCCTACTCCCCAGTCCGGAGAGGAAAGACTGCTTCATACTTTGGACGTGGTTCGAGCCATGAGGGTCTATCTCAAGGCTACAGAGAAGATTCGGAAAACAGATGTGCTTTTTGTTCTTCCGGATGGCCCCAAGAAGGGTCAGCCGGCTGCCAAGTCTTCCTTGGCTAGGTGGATTAAGCAGCTGATTTTTCAGGCCTATGGTCTGAAGCGCGTTCCACCTCCCTTATCAGTTAAAGCCCATTCTACGAGGGCCATGAGTGCCTCCTGGGCGGCACACCATCAGATCTCTATGGCACAGGTTTGCAAGGCGGCAACCTGGTCTTCCGTACATACGTTTACTAAATTTTATATGTTGGACGTTGCAAAGGGTACGGACGCAGCATTTGGGCAGGCGGTCCTACGGGCAGCAGTATAGAATCCTCTGGTCCGGGTCACGCCCCCTTTTCTCTGTTGGTGGAGCTACTTTACTTCCTGATAATTTTTTGTTTGGCTATTCTTGGCCTTACGGTCTCCCTCCCTTCATAGAGCATTGCTTTAGGACATCCCACGTGTAATGGCTATGCGCTCTGTGTCCCGTGATGTACGATAAAGAAAAAGGGATTTTTAATAAACAGCTTACCTGTAAAATCCTTTTCTTGAAGTACATCACGGGACACAGAGCTCCCACCCCTCTTTTGGGGAACATTGTGTAACCTCGGAGGAATTGCTTGCTACAAAACTGAAGCACTCCCAGTGGGAGGGGGTTATATAGGGAGGAAACTTCCTGTGAAATTGATTACACCAGTGTCCATCACCTGAAGGTACCCATATAACCCAAGTGTAATGGCTATGCGCTCTGTGTCCCGTGATGTACTTCAAGAAAAGGATTTTACAGGTAAGCTGTTTATTAAAAATCCCTTTTTTATTAGGGCGTCGGGTAATAAAAAAGCTTCTTAGGCTGGCCATACATGTTCAATTTTCTTGTACAATTTTCTTTTAGATTTACCAAAAACCATATAATATGAGGTCAAACTAAACAACACTTTAAATTGTATGCAATCAGGCAGGCCGTTGCACTATATAGTTGAAGGTAAATCTAAAGAAAATTGTACAGAAAATTGCACAGAAAATTGTATCATGTATGGCCAGCCTACGTTACAAAGCAGTTAAACATTTTACTGTTTACAATTAATGATTTAAACGCATTTTCATTACAAAACCATATGCTGCTTTTTAATTAATGTGAAGTTGCTCTTCTAATTTATTGCTTGCAAATTTTCCATAACATTTTTCAGGCAGCTCTTCTGCGTAGACCAGCCTACAATCAGTAACTTGTCCAAGGCCAAGCCAGCTTTGTGGCACATTCATCAGTGTCATTTTTCCGCACACAGCCAACAGCCCAAGAGAGAGGAAGAAGGAGTGAGGTCAGGATGACGTCTAACACGCTACACAATGCAATTACAACAATAAAATGCTTTGATGATATATATGGTAACCACTCACTCATCTCCCAATTACAATAACAAGGTCTGGATGAATTCACAGACGTGTATTACGTTATACCTACTAATTGTGTAATACAATCTGGACTCATCATTAATAAGAAAAACTGAAAACGTAACCTTATCTCATCCACCCCCAGAGGGGCTCATTTATGAAAAAAATTGAGCCATAAAAAAAAGACACTGACCACGCTCATGGCAGCAATTCTGATTTTAGTTTTTATTTCTCAACATGTGTAATATGTGAAACTGCCTGATTAGCTGCTATAGGTTTAAACGTCAGTCTTCTCTTTTCCTCACTCTATATTTATACACTATATAATATATATATATATATATATATATACATAGGCGTGCGCACAGGGTGTGCCAGGTGTGCCCAGGCAGCACAGATCCCCCCTACTGCCCTGGCTGGCTCCCATCTTTGCCTCCGCAGTGCTGCCAGCTTCCCTCCTCTCCTAATGGCTGTTGCTGCTGGGATGTTTTAGGAGTGGGGAATGGGCCACTAAATATGTGATTTGTTGGCCCCTTTCCTTTCTGAATGAACATTGTGAGTGATCGGTAGTGTGTTTGGGCTTTGGGGTGCTCACCCTAATGCAATAGGATGGGCACGCCTATGTATATATATATATATATATATATATATATATATATATATATATATATATATGTAGCTCCCTGATGTTTAGGCAGGGTTGCCCTTAAATTTACCTGTCAGGTGCAGTTACCTTGGCTCATTGTTAGGGATTAATTGTTGCACTTCTCTCTTCTGCAGCTAGGTGGCCAGGTACCTAGTGGCATTTGAAAAGAGAAGGGCAAAGCAAGTACAGATTACGGCCCGGATTCAGAAACGATTTACGCCGGAGTATCTCCAGATACGCCGCCGTAATTTCAAATGTGCGCCGTCGTATCTTTACCCCGATTCACAAAGCTAGATTCGTCGAAAAATAGGCTTCCTCCGCCCGACGTAACTTGCCTACGCTGGACGCATTCGGCGTTCCCATTATAAATATGCAAATAAGTAACATATGCCGATTCACAAACGTAGATGCAAGAAAATGTTGTTACAAACGTAGATGCGCCCGGCCACTTCATATACACGATTTGCGTAAGGCTTACGTTCGGCGTAAAGTTACCCCTCATATAGCAGGCACAGCTAATGCTAAGGTATGGGCCAGGGAACGACGCCGTCTAATTTTACATCGCAAACACCGTTTACTTAGTACTATGTGAATAGGGCAGTGCGTAGGTTACGTTCACATCGTAGGCATTGCGCCGACGTATCTTAGTGAGTATATGCAACGTGATTCTGAGCATGCGCGCGCATGCCCAGTTCGACCGGCCATTCATTTGTATTGGGGCCACGCTTAATTTAAATAGATGACGCCCACCTCCTTCCTACTTTGAATTAGGCGGGCGTACGCCGGCCAATTTATGCTACGCCGCGGCAACTTACGGAGCAAGTGCTTTGTGAATACTGCACTTGCCTCTCTAAAATGCGCCGGCGTAGTATAAAGAACATACGTACGCCCGCACAAATATACACCAATGTATCTGAATCGTGGCATAGGAGTATATGGGGTATCTCAGCCAATGGGCAGGGTTTTTTCTTGAACCCTTGGCCTGCTGGGAGAACCTATATATTTGGGTGGAGTCAGGTGATCAGTGTTCTTTGCCACCAGGACGGCTGTCTGGGTGGATGTGTGTTGTATTGCCCAGGGTGCTAGGCTGGAGTTTGGGCACATCTGGCTGCTAGGTAGTCTGAGGGCCTATCCTGAAGCAAGAGAGCATCGCAGGGTTGGGATTGTGGCTTGCAGTACAACCAGAAGTGACGGTTCTACCAGCCAGAGAACCTGTCGTGGTCAGAATTAGAGGGGAAGCTGTCACCACTAAGGGACCAACCACCTTATTACCAGGAATCGAAGAAGCCGAAGCAAGGAGCCAAAGCAAGTCCCAGAGCAAAATTCTCATCAACCGAGGACGGTGAAGAATTGGGAAACTTCAGCAGGTGTCAAGCCAGGGACCCAGCAAGCAGCTGCAGAACAGCCTTGTGTGTCAAGCCATGGACCAAGAAGACCAGTGGGGAGAAGCTTGAGAAGTATCTGCAGTGCCAAGCTATTGAACCAGCAGAGAAACGGGAGTGACGATTGAGGAAGATATTACAGTGAAGTAGTCTTATTTAGTCTAGTGATATATATATATATATATATATATATTACTGTATATAGTTAAGAACTGGCTAGCAGGATTGTGAACGCTTTCTATGTGTCACCTAGGTTTCGCTCCTACACATGGTGAATGGCCCCATGGTTTATGACTTATGTGGAGAAAACTGACTTTTATAAGGTTTTGTCTTGAGCCCTGGAACCCAGAGACTTTGAAGAGCTTTGGGTGGGATAAAGCCTCTGCCAGTATCTGGATCTAAACCCAGGACCTCTGTTATCTATAGTAGTAGCTCTTGTTACTGTGCCACCTGAGATGCCAACAGCATCCTGGATGATCCCTTGGGCAGCTTTACTTTCTATTTTGTTTGTTATGAACCTTGAACTTTTTTTTCCTCCCATTCATTTCCTATACATGCAATGTCTTTTTACTTTCTATTTGCCAGATTATTGTGTTCTTCTCCAGTCAATCTCTTGCTCTTTGTGCTCCTGTTGCCATCCGTATCTTTACTACTACTCATTACTAGTGATGAGCGGAATACGCCATATTCAATTTCGCGATATTTCGCGAATATATAGAAGAATATTCGCGAATATTCGTTAATATCGAATATTCGTGATATTTTATCAAAAAATTGCGAAATTTCGCTAGTGCGAATGCGAAATTGATTGCGAAATTCTCGTCAACACGCGAAAACGGAGATCATTTCCTGGATTACTAAACTAATAGGCACTAAACACTAACTCTACTTACACAAACTTATATGACTAAACTAAAGCTAATTTTTTTATTTTTTTATACACAAAACACAGAAGGGCAGAGAACGCATTCGCGAATATTCGTAATACGAATATTCGCATTGCGAATATTCAGCAACATAAAAGGATCGCCTCAGCTACTCGGCCCAGGGTCTCTAATCATACCAGCAATGCTTTTAGACATCGATGGAGATCACTAGGATGTGATCTGTTTTAAAAATAAATTTGAAAAAATACGAATATTCGCAATAGCGAATATTCACCGCGATATTCGCGTTATTCGCGAATACTCGAATATGCAATATTCGTAACGAATATTCGCAATGCGAATATTCGTGAGCAACACTACTCATTACCAATCTTTGGCTTGTTCTACGACTATGCCTCCACTTGATCACTACCTACAACCACTTGTTACCAACCTTTGACTTGTTTACTGACTACGCATCTGCTTGATCCCTACCTGAAATATCTTCTACTGGATACCAACTTGCTCACCTCCTGGTGGGGCGATCCTGGGAACAGAAACCTGGCACTAGTACGAAACTCATCTCCACCATCAGGAGCTCTGGGGCAGACAGGTTAGTGCTTGGAACCTGTGCCTTGGGTGATCCTGTGTCACCTGCTGGTATATTTATCCTACTGGTTTATCAGTGAACTTTTCAACTGCTATAGCTACTGGCCTCCAAGCATGACCCCTGACCGTAACAGCCTCCTACCTGATAGCCAGACCTCGATATTAGTCATGGCCATGCACAGTCCTTTATATATGCAAGCTGACTGATGCTCAGGGCTTTCTCTTTCTTTCACCCTCCCGGCTGTGGGCGTGCAGACACACATTGGCCCTAATGATATCTTGGCTTCTAAAGTGCGGGTCTACTTCTGTATTAGCAAACTCAGTAACACCTGCAGTACAGGTGCATTATTGATGATAATGGCGCTCACAGTAATGCTGGCAGTATAACAGTATAGCTTCATCTTGCCAAGGCATCACACAAGCATAGCCTACCATACCGGGGTGGCATTTACAGGAGGGGTGGTCGTCTGGCAGAGTGGCAGCCCAAGTGGCAATTGAGGAAGTGGTACAGGCTTTATGCAGTAATTCCAGAGACCGGTGGATCGCAGACCATACACTGGTGTCCCTATTCTCAACCTTCTCAAACAGAATTAGTTTGCTGTCCCTGACAAGGGTGGCTCCACTCCCTACTCTAGCCATTCGCAAATGCATGGCAAATACAGCAAGGCACTGCTATTTATTAGCATTGCCCATACTATAAATAGCCACCAGAGGTCACCCAGTGGTGCAGGGGAGTGTGCAGAGGAAAAATGTTCCTCCCAGCCTCCACTTCATCTGCACAGCGCCACCTGCAGAATGGAGGATAAACCGCACCTGCCTACACGCTGAGGTGTGAATCATTGTCTTTTATAGGCCTCATTTATGAAAGGTATTTGTCATTCATAGCAAACTGTTTTTTCTCCTGTATAGATCAGCCTGCAATCAGTAACTTGTCCAAGGCCAAAGCATCTTTGTGACACATTCATTAGTGTCATTTTTTCTGCACATTTTAGACAACCTATGTAAGAGGGGGAGGTCAAAATGACTTCTAACACGCTATACAGTGCAACTGCAACTGCAACAATAACATATTTTAATAAAATGTATAGTAACTATTCAAGCATTTATCTACTATTTATAGAGAAGTAGCTTCTATTGCAGGATTTCTGTACTATATAACTTCAATACAGAGCCCTGACATTAAAGTGCTGACAATTACAATGCAGAAGGTTCTGTTCGCCAGCGTGAGCTCAGATTGGTGAAATATTGTCTACATCCCCCTGTGCCAAGAGCCCTGAACCAAAATTTTAACAACGTTGAGAACCCAGCGCTCACTCATGTAGTGGAAACTAGCAGCTGGAAGCTGACTGGTTTGATGTATGGGCAATGCAGTCACTTTTAATAAACCAGACCCAGTTTAGTTGGCTGATAGTGTGTGGCAGGGCTTTAGATTTTTTTTTATTTGAGGCTTTTTAGAACAAGTAATGGTACACAGGCTAATGTAGTTCCATTGCTACTCATAATCCACGCTTTTTTTTTAACACTACATTAAATTAATTAGTAGGGCACAATTAGCTGGCAAACGTCCTTTCAAATGATACCAACCATTCAAATAATTCATTAGCTTTAAACCATGTTTATACAAAGGCTTGAAGTAACTGTAATGTACAAATAATGATTCCCTGCAGTGCCCACAGCTATGCCCTAATCCTTGGGCCATTTTAATTGGACAAAAAGCTTTAACCATTTACCCTCTGCAGCATTTGTTTCATTTTTTGCACATGGTAAAATCTGCAGTTTTCTCTATAAAATTACTTAAACCCAAAAAGAACTGTGTACATTTTCTGAATACAATGACTGTACCGTATTTATCGGGGTATTGCGTGCTCCGGCGTATAGCGTGCACCCCTAATGTGGACCTGTAAAAAAAAATGTTAGTACTTTTAGTACTTACAGTTTTGGTGTCTTGCGCGGCGTCCATCGGCGGCCTTGCCCGGTCCGGCGTCCGTCTTCGGTGTCCTCCCGGCTTCTCCAGCGCGCGCCTCGAGTCGAATCCCCACTTCCCACGCTCAGTTTGAACGCCTCCGCCGAAATATACCGAGTGCAGTACACTCGGGTACATTCGGCCAGGCTCGGCTACGCTTGTGCTCACGCTCTGTGACGTTTATGCGCGAGCACGAGCGAAGCTGAGCCTGGCCGAATGTACCCGAGTGTACTGCACTTGGTATATGTCGGCGGCTCAGTTCAAACTGAGCGCGGAAAGCGTATATCGGCGTATATCGCGTACCCACGATTTTCCCCTTATTTTAAGGGGAACAAAGTGCGTGGTATACGCCGATAAATACTTGCAATTTTTTATGTCATACAAATTTTGAGCAACTGTTTAGTCAAAAATATATTTTTCATTAAAAAAAAAACCTAAAATGTATTTAACCAGTTTAAGACTGGAACTATTTTTCAAACTTGTTGTTTACAAGTTACATTTTTTTTTTTTTTTGCGCAGCAGTCTTACAAGCGCACTTTTTTGGGAAAAAATACACTATTTTGAATAAAAAAACAAGACAACAGTAAAGTTAAGCCCAATTTTTTTTTTACATTGTGAAAGATGATGTTACGCTGAGTAAATTGATACCCAACATATTACGCTTCAAAATTGATCCCACTTCTGGAATATCGACACACTTTTATCCTTAAAAATCTCCATATGCAACATTTAAAAAATTCTGCAGGTTGCTTGTTTTGAGTTACAGAGAAGGTCTAGGACTTTTATTATTATTATTATTATTGCTCTTGCTCTAACGATCGCTGTGATACCTCACATGTGTGGTTTGAACACCATTTTCTTATGGGGTACTAGTTACGTATGCTCCCGGTTCTGCACGCAAGCTCATCGGGACGGGGAGCCTTAACATTTCTTACATTTCTTTCTTATTTATTTTACTTTTTATTTTTTATTTGTACATTGTTCTTTAAAAAAAAAAAATTGTGTCACTTTTATTTCTATTGCAAGGAATGTAAACATCCCTTGTAATAGAAAAAAAGCATGACAGGACCTCTTAAATATGAGATCTGGGGTCAAAAGACCTCAGATCTCATATTTACATTAAAATGCAATTAAAAAAAATGTCCCTTTAAGAGCTATGGGCGGAAGTGAAGTTTTGACGTCGCTTCTGCCCTGCAATGATAGTCCATATGGGTGGGGGCCCGGGTGGGGGCATCTTCCCCTCACTCAGCTCCATATCACAGAGGGGAGCAGACACGATTGCCTCAGCTTCTGCTGGCGGCTCCGGAGGACACCAGAGCGTGACACGAGGGGGAGGCCCCTCTCCCTCCCCCGATAAAAGTAATGTTGTGGCGAATCCACTGCTGAGACCACTATTATCTGAAAGCGGACCGCCCACTGAAGAAGAGGATACCAGGATTATGGTAGCTAATTGCTGCCATAACCACGATTTTCCTCTTCAAAGTGCTGCCATATAATGGCGATGGGCAGTCCATATGTGGTTAAGTACACACACATGCAATTTAATCAGCAATTTTCTTGTTCAAAGTAAAAATAAAAGGTAGTGAATAGGGATGAGCTTCGCGTTCGATACAAGCGTATGTTCGACTCGAACATTGTCTGTTCGTACGTTCGACGAAATTCGAACAAAAGCGGTCATTCGCGCCAAATTCGAGTGACGCAAAACGGCCCATAATTCACTGCGGCATTTCGCGCTGATGATTGGCCAAGCATGCTGTATGTCCTGCATGCTTGGCCAATCACAGCGCGCAAAAAAACGAAAAGCCCTAATTGGTCAAAGCCTGGGTGGCTTTGGCCAATTATGGCTCAGGGCTTTAGCATACGCCCCACACTATATAAGGCCGCCTGCTGGGCGGCCTCGTGTAGTGTGTTCCGGCTTGTTAATGAGAGCAGTCAGAGAGACACAGAGATTGTCTTTTTATATAGCTAAATAGAGCAGGCAGGCAGGCAGGCTAGTCAGTTTAGCTTAATTTACAGTGTGTAGAGAATATATATACATCCCTAGGAGTTGTACATATATTTATAGACTGTATAGCTTAGATAGATCAGTTCTTCCTAATTTACTGGCAGGCAGGTGATTGTGCTATTTAAAGACGTTATCACACGTATAGACACCCAGCAGGTACAATATTTAAAGAAATTTTATTTTAATTTTTTTTTTTATTTAAGCATCATTAAAATCACTGCTCCTGGAGCAGTGATTTTAATAATGTTTAAATAAAAAATAAAAAATGAAAAATTCCTTTAAATATTGTACCTGCTGGGTGTCTATAGTTTGCCTGTGAAAACGTCTTTGAGAACCCGGGTCTTGCCCGAGAGAACATGCATCAATGGAAAAAAGTTTTAAAAACGGTCACTTTTTCAGGAGTCCTGCTCCTGAAAAAACGACCGTTTTTTAAACTTTTTTCCATTGATACATGTTCCCTGGGGCAAGACCCGTGTTCTCAAAGACGTTTTCCAACAATAACTCGATCATTGGTCTTTAACCGCTTGCCGACCAGCCGCCGCATTAATACGGCGGCAGGTCGGCACTGCTGCACGAGAGCCCGTAGCTCTACGTCGCCACTTTCGACGGCCACTAGGGGGCGCGTGCGCGCTGCCGGCGGCCCGCGCGCGCCCCCCGCTCGCCCCCTAGTCCCGTGCATGTGCCCGGCGGGCACGATCGCCGCCGGGCACATGCGATCGCTCGTTACAGAGCAGGGAACGGGAGCTGTATGTGTAAACACACAGCGCTCGTTCCTGTCAGTGGGGGAAACGCTGATTTTCTGTTCATACAATGTATGAACGGAAGATCAGTGATTCCCCCTAGTAAGTCCACCCCCCATACAGTTAGAACACAAATAGGAACACACTTAACCCCTTCCCCGCCCCCTAGTGTTAACCCCTTCACTGCCAATGGCATTTTTATAGTAATCCAATGCATTTTTATAGCATTGATCGCTAAAAAAATGCCAATGGTCCCAAAAATGTGTCAAAAGTGTCCGAAGTGTCCGCCATAAGGTCGCAGTACTGAAAAAAACGCTGATCGCCGCCATTACTAGTAAAAAAAAAATAATAATAAAAATGCCATAAAACTACCCCCTATTTTGTAAAAGCTATAACTTTTTTCAAAATAGTCGCTCTCTTTTTGTTTATAGCGCAAAAAATAAAAACCGCAGAGATGATCAAATACCACCAAAAGAAAGCTCTATTTGTGGGAAAAAAAGGACGCCAATTTTGTTTGGGAGCCACGTCGCATGACCGCGCAATTGTCAGTTAAAGCGACGCAGTGCCGAATCGCAAAAAGTGCTCTGGTCTTTGGACAGCAATATGGTCCGGGGCTAAAGTGGTTAAAATAAGCGTTTCTGAATTCGAACGTTCGAGTCCCATAGACTTCAATGGGGTTCTAAATGTTCGCGCGAACGGTCGGTCTGTTTGACGGTTCTGGTGCGAACCGAACGCGGGTATGTTTGGTTCATCCCTAGTAGTGAATATGTGAAACCTCAAAACTATGTGAATTCACATAATGACAAAACATTACAGTACCCAAAACTATTAGTAGATGATGCTTTAAATGCTTTTACATCTCATCAATTTAGAGTTATCTATAAATGAGGGAGGCAGAATTATCATTCTTAGTTTGGCATGTGCAGCTGTGTTGCCAACCGTTTGTAGAATTACGGACAGTTCGTTAAAACAAGGCACTTTTTCCCTGTACGTAAAAATCCTTAGTAAGGGAAAGGTGCCAGTAAAAATGGCGGCTATCGGCTCCTATGTGAATTGATTATGAGGACTCCCTTTTAGTCCCCTCAAACCTCATTGCATAATAAAAAACACATTATTTAAACTACTATTTGTCTATATTTGGTATTTCTTCTCCTATCCTATTTACCCTATAATTGCCCTCTAAGGTAAAATCTGAATACATTTACTTTTTCTATTATTCAGATACGATGATTTGAGAAATTTAGACCAAGTATACAGTCAACTAATTATTCAATTTCTTGTTTTATTCCTTTAGTCCTATTGTTTTGCGTCTCTCGTTATATGTAAATCCGTCTTGTGTATTCCTACACCTCCCAACATCCTAAATATGAAATTATTTCATCCCTGTGATCAAAGCTTTGCAACATAAGGATTATGTATAATGCCGCGTACACACGATCATTTTTTGTGATGAAAAAAAACGACGTTTTCTGTGAAGTAAAAAACAACGTTTTTGAAACGTCACTTTTCAAAGACGATGTTGCATACACACCATCGTTTTTTTCACAAAAAGCGAGGTTACGTTCACCACCCTTTTCCATTGAAGCTCGCTTCATAACTAGCTTCTGGGCATGCGCGGGTTGAAAAACGTCGTTTTAAACGACGTTTTTGCTACACACGGTGACTTTTTGTGAAACAAAAAACGACACAAAAAATTCAAGCATGTTGGAATTTTTTTTTTTGCCCACACACGATCAATTTAAATGACGTTTTAAAAAACAACGACCGTGTGTACGCGGCATTAGACATGTGCATTCGTTTTCGTTAGAATGCATTTTCGTTCGAAAATCAGTTTTTTCGTTATCGTTTTAACAAACGATAACGAAAGTGCAAGAAACAAAAACCGAAAGATCTGACATAAAAAATGCTTTATTTTCGTTTTCGTTGCGGTAAAAATTTGATATAGAGAGATTCGACATTATAGGGAAAAGATTAGACACTATAGAAATAATAGATTCGACATTACAGAGAATAGATTTCGATTCGTGAGATAATAGATTCGACATTATAGAGAATAGATTCGACATTTTTACTAGTCAGGCGGCGTACACACGGCCGAGGTTCTCGGCAGAAACCAGCGAGAACCTCGCTGGGAGCCGCATTCTGCCGAGAACCTCGGCCGTGTGTACGCTCTCGGCGAGCATCCCGTCGGGAATGCCGTCGAGCAGAAATAGAGAGCATGTTCTCTATTTGCTCCACGGCCCGTCGGGATGAATGGCTGGTTGCCATTCCCGACGGGCGGGTCGCCGAATCTGACGGCCGGCAGAGAACCTCGACGGGCGGAACGATGTGTTCTGCCCGTTGAGGTTCTCTGCCGTGTGTACGCGGCTTCATACAACATTAGAATTCTTGTAGGCGGAATATTCGAATGGAAATGTACGATTCGTAAAGATTCGGCGTTCCGTCGAATATGCTTTTGCCCGTTTCACAGAAACCAAGTATTATTGGATTTTCGTACGAAAGCTATTCCCCCAACGAAAAACGAAATAAATCAAAACGATTTTCGGGAGTAACTAAATAAATTTATTTTCCAAACGAAAACGAAAAAACAAAAAAAAATATTCCAGTCTGCACATGTCTATTATATATGCACCTTCAATGATGTCTATTCAAGTGCCTGGTTTAGCAGTAATCCAAACCTAATACTTTCCATATATATCCCCTGAGCACGGCCAAACGCGTCGACGTCACCAACCGACGCCTGTCACGTGATGTTCTCACCGTGTGTGTTGGACGGAGGCGCCGTCTATAGCCGCTTGTAGCTACTCGCGGTGAGGGAAGCCATGCAGGTTATTCAGCAATTTAGCAGATATCAAGGAGCGCATTGCTACAGCCAGTACTTTTAAACTCTGCTGATGAAGAGTCTTATTTGAGCCGGATGTGCAGTCTACTTTACAATACAGCTATAACTGCTATCTTCATCAAAGATCTGTACAATTACCTTATTGTTGATCAACGCGATCGGAAGTCTTGATTGAATGACTACCAACGACTAATGGGTAAACTACAGATAGCTATCAGCTTATACAATTACTCTCGGCTGACACTTTATGCATAATATTGGCTATTTAATCACTTACCAAATACCTGCCATGCTGCACATGATTAATAATTAACTTTAATGAGTTACTGAAGTAAGAAGCAATTCACCAATCTCAAGGGACTATTTAAAGATACCCGATGGGTTGTATCCAAACGGATCATCATCCTATCAATATGCACTAAGGGACTTTATAGGATTGCCTCCATTAACAGTACTAATCCACCTGTGTACTAACCTACCCATGGACTGCATTGCATTATTAATATTCCATAACCATTATAGTCCACATTGATCAGATCTGAGTAAATATATGACTTTACTCTTCTTAATGATATTTATATTGCTATAGCAGTTACCCTCCGATTGCCTCCCCAATTTTTCCTCCCCCCCACACACACCGGGTTCAGCCACCAGTGACTGCACTAATTTGGTCGAATTGACCGGGTTATCAGATTTTAGGGTCAATTCACAAAGCTTTATTTTCAGATTGCGGGTGTTATTTTAACGATTTTGCACGTTATTGAAGCTAGTTCAATTCACTAAATGATTTAACGCTTTGAAAAATCATCAATTAACGTTTCACTACACAGAACCGATATTTTACGGTGTGGATCCTTATTAAAGAGTCAAATCGTTATTTTAAAGAGTCAAATCGTTAAATATGTACAGAAGTGCAATTCACAAAGATTTTTTTGACAGTTATCAATCGTTAAGCAATCGTTAAATTAACCACTCCCTCAGGGTGGCGTTATGACATTTCCCAGGCGATATTTTGTTGTTAGGGGAAGCTTTTGGCGATTTTTGTAGTGTAGTCAAGTTTTTAATAGTGTTGGGCAAGATAGAACCATGCTCTATTTGAACTTAAAATTATCCAGAGGCGAAGAAGAACACGTTAGAATGTTGTTCAGATTTATAAACGTGTATTCCGTTCACATACTATTTTGGATGACTTTTCTGAAACCCAGGTGATAGCTAAATTCCGATTATCATCTCCCATGATTTATTCTCTGTATGAGGAAATACACATGGCTTTAGAAAAACACACACTAGAAGTTTTGCACATCACATGCTCAATCTCCACGTGTGTATTGCTTGTCTCTCTCTCTCTCTCTCTGCATCTGCTCTTTTCCACATGCAGCTGTTCTCCTCCCCTTCTGCTCCCAGAATGCATCTCTCCAGCATTATTTAACGATCTTAAGAGTAATTTTAACGTCCCAAATGTTAATAATAACGTCTGAGTAGTTAGCATAACGATTGGATAAAGAGTCAGTTGAAAACCATAACGACTATGTTAAATAACGATTATAGCTTTCATGAATACCATGTTTGCCAGCGTTAAATAAGGAGTGGTAATTTAACAACTGAAGAAAACCAATAACGTTTCTCTTTGTGAATTGACCCCTATACATTGTTTTCTCTGACATACATAATCCCCCATGCCTACTTCCTCCTTCCTCAAAATTAGGCTATTATGCCATAAATAAATATAGTGCACATAACTGATGACTGAACTACCAAGTCCGGACTAGTGTTGTGACTTTATGTTGTCCATTGTGAGTCCCGTTTGTCAGAAATGTTTATATTAGTCAACTTACTTAAATGTTATGATTGCTAGATTCGTATCTTTTTTACATTAATCTTTTTGATACTATAATAAACTAATTTTTTTTATCATAATAGGTTCTCTTGATCACCTATTTGCTGCTATTAGTAACCCTCTTTTTTCTGGCCTCCCATCCCCCCATACATTCTCCCCTTTTTTCTACAAATACGGTAATTCCCATTATGTTCTGGAAGGGACATATCACTGCAAAGCATCAAAATACAAAACTTCAGAAATTGTTTATATTTTCCAGCCTTTCTCATCCAGGGTCTTAAGGGGTGCCATAAAAATACCTGAAAATCACCATGTGTACCCTGTCCTACCAATCAATGATTTTGTTGGTTGTTAAAGCGGAGGTTCCGCGGTCCCTCGTTATTTTAATGGGGTTACAGATACCAACTTGGTACTCACTTGATAGCCGATAAGGACCATCCCCTGTCTTTTTTTCGTTGTAAATATAAACTTATTAAAAACGATCCTGGTCTTTTTCATTTTGCTTGTGGGCATTGTGAAGCCCACAAGCACAGACTTCCGGGAAGCGGTGAATGCTAGTCTCCCAGCATTCACTGCTGTATCTCGCGCATGAGCTGTGTGAGCTGTGTTCAAGGTTGCCATCACAACGGGTGTCGTCATTCGGAGTACACGCTCCAATGTGAGTGGCTTTGACACAATGCAAACATCAGCGACGGCTGAGATGTCCTTATTCAAAATGGCGGAATTAGATCCGCCCTCGTCACGTGACCGTCTTGACGAGTGAAATAGCGTGAGATTACGATGGTTGACGTTCCACATTGTCTCTTGTCAATCATGACACTGAGCTCCCAGCACACACTGGTGCGCCGGGGAATGGGAGAGATACGCCCACTCACGCAGGAGGAATACCCGGAAGTCGCAATTAAAACGTCTGATTCACGGTAAACGCATCCAAACGAAAAAAATAAAACAAACATATGTATAAGTGTCTGCTCAAAAGATCTTGTTAAGCTAATGTGTGTATTGTGGGTGAACCTCCACTTTAAGAAGCATGTTGAGTTCTACACACAGTCTTTGGTTGCCTCTCTCTCTCAGTGTTGGGGTCACAATAGCTGCTTGAGAGGGACAAAGACTGGATAAGGGCTGCCTGTGCTGAGCTCTTCTGAGCTCTGCAAAACTGCATTGAGCCTGTCCAAAATCTAATCCTCAAAGCAAGTGTGGCAGTGAGCCTTTGTCTGACTGTTAATCCAGAATTGGATATTGTACATGTTCAAGGCAATGTTTGAAGGCTGTCTGTTATATGAGAATTGACTGTTTTGGAGGCCACAGGTGTTATGTTGATTATGTATAAACTCTTTTATAAATCAGTATTTCTATATTGCTTACTACTGAGCCGTTAACTCTGTGTTACTCACTCCTAACTTCTGCACTCTGCATTACTTCCTACTGACCCCTGCCATTTGTAAAACATATTACTGACTTCTGAACTCTTCATTAAATACAACTTACCACTGAACTCTGCATTACAAATGAATGACTTCTGCACTGTGCATTACTTACCCCTGCACTCTGCATTATATACTACTGACCCATGAACTCTGCGTTAGTTTCTACTGACCCCCACATCCTGTGTTATATACTACTGAACCCTGAACGATGTGTTACGTTCTATTCACCCCTGCATCCTGAGTTATATACTACTGACCTCTGAACTCTGTGTTACTTTCTATTCACTCCTGCATCCTGTGTTATATACTACTGAACCCTGAACGCGGTGTTACGTTCTATTCACCCCTGCATCCTGAGTTATATACTACTGACCCCTGAACTCTGTGTTACTTTCTATTCACTCCTGTATCCTGAGTTATATACTACTGACTTCTGAACTCTGTGTTACTTAATCCTGACCCCTGCACTCTGTGGTACCTACTACCGACCCTTGCAATCTCCGTTACTTAGTATTGACCCTTGCAATCTGCATTATATACTACTGACCAATGAGTTATAATTAAATGACTTTTGTACTGTTTTACTTACTCCAGAACCCTGCAATCTGTGTTATTTACTATTAATCCCTGAAATCTGTGTTCGTTTCTACTGAGCCCTGCATTCTGCTTTACTTACTACTAACCTTTGGGCTACAAACTACTCTCTTCTGCACTCTGTATAATTTAATCCTGACCCCTGCAGCTCAGCTAGATTGTACAAAGTTTATTTGGCTTCTGTCTTGAGTTTGACTGAGTTATGCCATTTCTCACTGTTGCCAGTAGGTGTCCCTGGTACCACAGGCCAGCATGAGAATTACAACAGAGTTAAGCTGCAATAGATATTATTTTTCCAAAAACAGCCCAGTAGGAGGTTCTTGACCGCTGTGCATTCTGGGAGAGGATATTTAAGAGGCAGACACCATGTGATCTCTCTCTTCCCTCATGGCCTTCCTGGCCAGAGGCTGTGTCTTTCTCTACCTTTGGGACCTTCTGGCCCGAGGCTGTGTTGCTGTAAGCTCTGCAAGTAGGCCCAGAAGCCAGTCTGGGGCCTACTAATCCGGAGGTGGTCCTAGGCTGTCTTGCCTGCGTGGAAGAAGCCAATCCAAGCTGGGGAGATCCAGGGGAGGACTCTTTGCTTGATAGAGCCAGGATGAGGGCTGGTCTCTCAGGAAGGGCCTGGCGACTCGGTTGGAGGATGCACTTAACCTAATCTACCATCACAGTACTGCCGGGTCAGCTTAAAGGTTCTGGTACTGTGAAGCTGTTCTACAATTTTCTAACTACTTGCTACAAAGTCCTGTGAGAGAGGATTATCCAGGAGTTCCACTGATCGCTAAGTACTGTGAGAGAGGCTTATTCAGAGAAACCCTACCGGCTGCTAGGTTTGTGTGAGAAGCCAATCCGGGTAACCAGATCTGCTGAAAGAATGTTTTTTTTTTTTGTCTTTTGGATTCAAGGAGTCCGCATCAGTGATCTGCTAAAGGTATCTGAAACCTTCCCTAACCCTCTATCCTACTGCTACTTCAAAGTCCTTTTATTAAAGCATTGGAAAAAATAATAAAGTGACTGCATTTCCCATTATAGCCATGGACTCAGCACTGCATGGGGTTGAAAGGTAGAGTAACGGCAGGACCCAAAAATATTCAGCAGCTGCTACGGGGGTAGTGCTACACTACTGTCCTCTCAATTCTGCATTACTTACTACTGACATCTGCGGTACAAACTGCTAACTTCTGCTATCTGAGTTACTAACTTCAGACCCCTTGCCTCTGTGAAACTTACTACTAACCTCTGAAATGAGCATTACAAACTACTGACTCTGAATTACAGAATTACTGACCACCGAACTCTGCATTATAAAATACTACAGAGACGACATAGGGCTATGGACTAGGAGCTCCAAGGCCTCGTACACACGACCAGTTTCCTCGGCAGAATCCAGCAAGAAACTTGTTGGGAGACGTGTTTTGCCGAGGAAACCGGCCGTGTGTACATTTTTCGACTGTCGAGGAAACTGTCGAGAAACTCAACAAGCCAAAAAGAGAGCATGTTCTCTTTTTCCTCAACGGAATGGAGAAAATTTGGGTCGTCGAGTTCCTCGACAGCCGAACATGGAACTTGACGAGGAGAACGACAGTTTCGCCTGACGAGTTCCTCTGTCGTGGTTACGCGGCCTGAGCCTACCTCTTGTCCATCCCTGCCAGAATAGAGCAGTTGCCTGATTTGTCCCATACTCAGGTTTCCCTCTGATGATAAGTAGTGTTGAGCAGAATATGCCATATTCGATTTCGCGATATATCTCAAATATATAGTCGAATATTCGAGATATATTCGCTAAATACGAATATTCGTGATATTTTTTGGAAATGAAATGATTGCGATTTTTCGCTATTGCGATTTTTCGCTATTGCGATTTTTCGCTATTGCGAATGCGAAATTTCGAGAAATGCGGAATGGAGCACTCTGATTGGCTCAGAATATTCGTGATATTTTATAATACAAAATAATTGCGAATATTCGAGAAATGCGGAATGGAGCACTCTGATTGGCTCAGAATATTCGTGATATATTACAATACAAAATAATTGCGAATATTCGGCAAATGCGGAAGGAGCACTCTGATTGGCTCAGAATATTCGTGATATATTACAATACAAAATAATTGCGAATATTCGGCAAATGCGGAAGGAGCACTCTGATTGGCTCAGAATATTCGTGATATATTACAATACAAAATAATTGCGAATATTCGGCAAATGCGGAAGGAGCACTCTGATTGGCTCAGAATATTCTTGATATTTTATCGTAATTTTCGCAAAAATGCGAATGAGAAATTTATTGCGGAATTTCGACAGTAACACTCTGAAATCGAATATATGTGTTATTTTAGCTAAAAACAATATTGCGAATTTCTCGAAAATAATCGCGCGATATCGCTATTGCCGAATAATCGCATTGCGATTTATCGGCAATATAAATTGATCGCTGCAGCTACTCGGCCCAAGGTCTCTAATCATACCAGCAATGCTTTTAGACGTCGATGGGGATCTCTAGGATGTGATCTGTTCTAAAAAAAAAAATAAAAAAATACGAATATTCGAAATAGCGAATATTCACCGCGAAATTCGCAATATATCGCGAATACTCGAATATGCCATATTCGAGCCGAATATTCGCAATACGAATATTCGTGAGCAACACTAATGATAAGTAGCATTTATGTTTTTACATTTAAGACTAGGGTACGCTGAGATCTTTTTAAAGGGTACCTTGACTAGAAAAAGATTGAAAAACACAGATATATACAAGGTAATGCACCCCTAAAATATCTGACTAATAATGGTACATTAAACCCCCTTTTTTTTTTTAAATATGTTCATGCAAAGTGTTAAAAATGTCAGTACTGGTGGGCACAAGCGCAGAGTATACATTATGCTCTATGATCCCTCCCCTAACATTCCTGCTATTGTTTTAAGGCACCATTCCTAAGTTCTATCCTTCCTGTAAGTTCCTCAACTATAAAGTTAACCACCAACAAAACAGATATTGAAACATTTACAGTTCACCACCTTTAAATAATAAAAGAGGATAGAATTATAAAATACCAATCAAAATGTCATCTCCACAGCTTCTGTTTCAGCTGAAACCACTAATGCATTCAGAAGAATAACGTTTAAATCTCTCGGAAGCAATGTATTCCTTGCCTGGAATTTTTTTTTTTTTTTAATTGTAGGCTTGTAGTTGGCACAGAAAATACAGAATAATACAGATGTCACTCATGCCAAATTACCAGAATCGTCCTCTACCAATGTGTCCTACACTGCTACTTAGAAATAAGGAGTAGGCTAGTGGGTGATTAGTTCCCAGCTTTAACAGCCTTTGGTGAGGATTAACAAAGAATGGCATAGGCATAAAGCCTGTGCCATCCTTCTAAACTAAGAAAATGGAGCAGATCCAGCTCCTAAGTCCGAGTTAAGAACAATCTACTCTGTCTTCTATGTCATTCCTGTGCCAGGCATGGCTTACATTGCAGGAGAGCTTAGCACTAGAGTTTGGCAAACAATTTGGGCCAGATTCAGGTAGTTTTGCGCATCTTTAGGCGAGCATAGCGTATCGAATATACGCTACGCCAACGTAACTTAGAGAGGCAAGTGTAGTATTCACAAAGCACTTGCTCCGTAAGTTGCGGCGGCGTATCGTAAATTGGCCAGCGTAAGCCCGCCTATTTCAAAGTAGGAAGGAGGTTGGCGTCATCTTTTTAAATTAAGCGTGACCACATGCAAATGAATGGCCGATTAAACGGCGAATGCGCGCACATGCTCAGAATCATGTCGCTTATACTCCCTAAGATACGTCGGCTCAATGCCTATGACATAAACGTAACCTACGCCATGCCCTATTCACGTAGTACTACGTAAACGAAGTAAAAGACGCCGGCTGTTCCGACGTCCATACCTCTGAATGGGTTGCGCCACCTATATGGTGGAATAATTTTACACAGGACGTAACCCTTACACAAACCTGCATATCTTTTCCGCCTAGCGCATCTACTTTCATGAATCGACGTATCTTACTCATTTGCATATTTAACATGGGAATGCCGAATGCGTCCTGCATAACTATGCGCCCAAGATACACCGGCGTAGGCATGTTACGTCGGGCAGGTGAAGCCTTGTTTTACGGCGTATCTAGCTTTGCGAATCGGCGTAAAAGTACGACGGCGCACATTTGTTTTTACGACGACGTATCTGGAGATACGCCGGCATAAAGCAACCTAAATCAGGCCCTTAGAGCCTGAGCAAAAGTTTGGGCTGAACATCACCTGTTCGGTGCTACGGCGAACACCTGAATTCGCAGGGCGATCGGCAGGATGTTTGCCTGCTGAGTGCTACTTAATGCACTGCATAGTGCATAGCTGGTTGTTAAGGGGCAGGCCAGGAAGAAGGTTGCTGCATCCTTAATAATGAATGAGTCATCAGCTGTCAACGGGCTTTCACGCTAACAGCAGAATAAAAAAAAACATTGACGGCAATAGAAAAGAAGTGAAAAAAAAAACCAGCATGGAGGTCCCCCCAAATCCATACTAGGTCCTTTGGGTCTGGTATAGATTTTAAGGGGAACCCCACGCCAACATGTTTAGGAAAATGGCATTGAGCCCCCCAAAAATCTATACCAGACCCTTATCTGAGCATTTAGCTCGGCAGGTCAGGAAAGGGCACCCCCCCCAAACCATACCAGGCCACATGCCTGGGTATAATTTCGCCAACCTTGTTGAGACAAGGTACAAGTGCGATAGCCCTTTGTAATTTGCCTCTAACGAGGAAGTGTTAAGTATGCCCTTGTGCACCATGGTTGACCATTTTGTCCACACCTCCTCCTCAACTGTCTGCCCTAGATCCGATTCCCATGCCATCTGGTAGGAAAGTTTGTTACCCTAATTAGTGAACAGGGAATATATCTCCATGATTCCTCCCTGTGATTCAAGCCCATATTTGCTTATGTTCTTAAATAGGGTCCTGGTGGTTATGTCAACCTGATCCCTAATTAGGGTTTGCATGAAATGGATAATTTGGCACAGATGATAAGTCTCCACAGGGGGCATCTGTAATGTTTCCTTAAAATACAGGTTGTCTTACCCCCGTATGGTGTATAAAATGCCCTATTCTGACAGGACCCTTTTGACCCACCATGTAAATAGATGAATCTGTTGGCCTGCTTTTTACATTGTTTTAACCGGTTAAGGACCGCCGCATGTACATTTACATCGGCAGAATGGCACGTACAGGCACATTGGTGTACCTGTACGTCCCTGCCTAGACGTACAGGTACTTGCGGTGGTCCCCGTGGCTGTGCCAGCGATCCGGGATGAGGGGGCCGCTGTTCGTTTTTGTCCGCCCCCTCCGGATCGCTCCCAGCCAATGCGCGTCCTCCCCCGCCCTATTCCTTTGTAAACACAGGAAGGGGGAAGTGATGTAATCTCTCCTCTCGGCGGTATTTTTAACCGCCGATGAGGAGAGAAGACATCACAAGTGAGTCTGCACAACACTACACTGACACCAGGACATGTAGGCAGATTAACCCCTTCCGATCACGCCCACCCCCCTGTCACAGTGTCACTGAATGCAGTGATCATATATTTACTGATCACTGCATTTAGTGTCAGTGTGACAGTTAGTGTGACAGGCAGTTAGTGTTAGGTCAAGGGTAGCCCCCGTACCCCCCCAATAAAGTTTTAACCCCTTGATCACCGCCCTAGTTAACCCTTTCACCCCCTATTGCCAGTGTCCCTAAGCGATCATTTTTAGGCAATTTTTTTTTTATTATTATTGACATGTGGCTGAATACATTTTGGCCTAAATGTTGGACTAAAATTTAGTTTATTCAATTTTTCTTATAACAAAAAGTACAAAATATAGATTTTTTTATAGCGCAAAAAATAAAAATCGCAGAGGTGATAAAATACCATCAAAAGAAATCTCTATTTGTGGGAAGAAAAGGACGCAAATTTTGTTTGGGAGCCACGTCGCACGACCGCGCAATTGTCTGTTAAAGCGACGCTGTGCCAAATTGTAAAAATGCCTCTGGGCATTTAGCAGCATATTGGTCCAGTCCTTAAGTGGTTGATAAAGGCTTACATGACATACTACACCAGAGCAGTGGTGCTGTCTGTCATTTCCCCCTCTTTTGTCTTCAGTTTGAATTGTTTTTGTTGGTGACAGATCTGTCTTAAAATATAGGAACGCGTACCTTGTTGTACATACATAACATAAAATCAAAGCAAATATATTTGTAAAAGTAATAACTGTGGGTATTGGATAGTGTATATGGAGGTTTTCTATTTGGGTGTGTTGGTTTCCTTTTTCCATATTTTTTTCTCTATTGATTGAATTGGTTGTGTCTTTTTTAACCAGATTAACTATGTAACTATATTCATAACATTCACAATTTTGTCTAACCAATCATATTTTTCATAATTTGCTGGTCCTTTTGATTAGTTGTACTAGTAACTAGTGGAAACTATATTCCCCAAAGCCTCCATAGATAATCTGTTATGGGAGTATTTTTCATTATACTGGTATAAGCAAATTAGTTGTGCATAAAGCCAATGGCCACCAACACTGAAAATGTAAATAAGCGAAGGCAAGCACTGCAAGCCTATCACATCTCTATTGCCTTATGTAGCACTCTTGGCTAGTCATAAATGGCCTAATAATTGAAAGCAATGTGTACAATAAATGGGTCATTTATCATCTTCTAGGGGGTGCTCATTACAGATTTTACAATTTGCGATAACATGTGTATGGCCTAAGCTACATTGGCATTTTTAGCAATAAAACATTGCTACTAAAATCCCTGGAGAATATTTGCAGAGCAGCAATTGCAACTAGATGAAAAAAAAAATGGGTTTATGTTGCTTTTGCTTGCGTCATGCACAGTTACTCCCTAGGACATATTATTTGTACAACTTTCACCATAGGGAGCCATTTGTTTTAGCTGTCGAATGAAACCAATGGTTTTCTGTGGAGCTTAGGCCTACAAACTAATAAAGCTGTACCCCTAGCTTATAACAGGTCAAGGTAAACATACACTATCGGTTGTGCTTGAGGACCAGAATCAAGCACCACTGATTTAGAAACAACTGCTTGCCATACTCATTACTATAAATCACATAAAATGTGTACTGATCCACACAAAAGTAGATTTAAAATGTATCTATGGGTATGTAGAGCCTGGGAACTTTATAGTACCGGTGCTAGTTAAATTTAGAGGGAGATCAGAGTTTAGTTAAACTCTGATCCAAATTATGTGCAAAACAGGGTCTGTGTCCCAGCTTGGCTGTGCTGTGGGCTTATTCTGTTGCGCTGGGGTGTTCTTCCAACCCCGGTGCTGCAGGTGGCAGCAGTGGACTCAAGGTTTGGGTGCTCTTTCCCAGCAGCCAAGCAGGAGGGTTCGGCCGGGGATGGGTATTTATGGGGCAGACACCATTGGTTCTGGGTCTTCTTCTTCAAGTGTGGCACCCACCTTTAGGGTGACCACATCACGGCGCCCCGGCGATATGGCCTACCTTGCCAGGGTGTGCGTGCCACGTGATGTTCCTGGTTCCGGGGCCATGTTGGCCTGGAACATCTGAACAGCGACGGGGGACCCAGTGTGCGACTGGGTTCCCACCTTTGAGGATCCCAAGCTGTATTGCTGTTCAGTGGGGAGGGCATCTGCGGAACGCCATTGAGAGGCTGGCGATCCAAAAGGGCCTCAACAAACCACCGTGGGTTCAAGGTAGCCGGACACTGATCACCTGTCAGTTGGGACCTGGGCAAAAAGTTGAAGGAGATCCAGGCGTAATTCATCCAAGGAGGATTATCTCCGTAACTACAAATCAGAGAAGGCCTGTAGCAGAGGTGTCTCCCTGAAGTTCACCAAGGAGGGTCTGTGGCAGAGACTTGTCCTCAAGTTCAAGTTGACCAAGGAGGGTCTTGTGGCAGAGACTTTATCCTACAAATGTTTGAGTGATAACCCGGCTGCCAGGTCGGTGAGAGAGGCCTGTCCGGGTACACTAAACCCACTCAGGCAGGAGTGGCGCAGAGAAGTATTGGGAGCAGGACTGTTTCCTATCATTACGCCTGAATTTGCTATTCTCCTTTCTTCTTCAACTTTACTTTCCTCACCACAAGTTTATTGTTTTTACCCGGCTGGGTAATAAAGAGCACCTGTCTGGACATTCCTTTACTTCTACCAAATGCAATACGCATCAGCCATGAGGTAAATGTGCCACCCAAAACAACCAGCAGCTCCTCCGGGGGTAGTGCTACAGTTACTTTTTTTTAGTTTTGGAAAGTGCAGGGAAGGGTTACAAAACCAGTTGTTTTTTTTGCAATCTGTCTCCCATTGGTGAGAATTCCTTTGACTTTCTGCTAGGGAGATGCAACAGAACATGAGAGGAAATATCCCCAAAGCAAGAGGACAAACAGAAGGCTAAATCCATACCTCCCAACTTTTTGGAATGAGGGACATCTATCAGCAAAAGTATGCAGGCATAGGTCACACCCCTTGCCACACCCCCTTAAAGGTGAATCATACAAAAAACAAGATTGGTTAAACCCACAATTCCTTTTTTTTTTTTACCACTACTATTTCTTTATATTGACTTTTGGAATTTACAAATGCAGCAATTTAGAAATCAGATGAAAGGTTTAGCACTTTAACACTTTTTGGTAGCTAAAAAGTGCATTTTATATACAACTATATAGATCAGACCAAAATGAGGAGCAAAGAGGGACAGAGGGACATTGCTCCAAATCAGGGACCGTCCCTCGAAATCAGGGACAGTTGGGAGCTATGGCTAAATCTCCCCACTGAAGGCACAGACAGCATTAAATCCCAGACAGAGGCTTGGACCCTTTCCGACTCCAGCCACCGGGCTAAAAAAAGTTTTGCCTTTACATACACTTGAAGCCTAAAAAAATATATAATACAAACTGGCAAATAAAATTTTGAATCTAATTTGTTGCAGTAAAGCAGTACAAGCAGTTTTGACACATTGGTATTTTAAAGCCTCTAAAGACTTAGGAGTTATTGGAGCAGCTGTTTGGAGCGTTAGCCACGGAACAGTACTCAATCTGCACCAAACAAGAGGAGTATTTGTGTTCTGTACTCCTGTGTTTAATTTCATATCAGCATAAGCAAATGTTCCCTTTTATATGGAGTATGTTAAACCATAAAACTGTACACAACCCATTGCTTTGTATAAATCACTGTGTTGTATGGTAACACAAAGCACCACCAGATGGCGATGATTCCTATTAGTAAGTAGTGCACACATCTTTCATGTCAGTCTTCCAGTAGTACACACGGGAAGCCTATGTATCATTAACAAATGTAAACTTTTCTTGTTAGTTTGGTGCTGAAACTGTATTTTTATAGTACGCATGCTAGCAATGTTTTCTAATTACTTATTTATATATATATATATATATATATATATTTTTTTTTTTTTTTTTTTTTTTTTACATAATATAGTCTTTTAACCACTTGCTTACTGGGCACATATACCCCCCCTCCTGCCGAGGTGAAATTTCAGCTTCCGGCACTGCGTCGCTTTAAATTACAATTGCGCAGTCGTGCGACGTGGCTCCCAAACAAAATTGATGTCCTTTTTTCCCCACAAGTAGAGCTTTCTTTTGGTGGTATTTGATCACCTCTGCGGTTTTTATTTTTGGCGCTATAAACAAAAAAAGAGCGACAATTTTGAAAAGAAAATCAATATTGTTTACTTGTTACTATAATAAATAGCCCAATTTAAAAAAAAAAAAGAAAAAAAAATTCTCAGTCTAGGCCGATACTTCTTCTTCTACATATTTTTGGTAAAAAAAAAACAAACAATAAGCGACTGGTTTGCACAAAAATTTATAGCGCCTACAAAATAGGGGACAGAATTATTATTATTTTTTATTATTTTATTTTTTTACTAGTAATGGCGGCGATCTCTGATTTTTATTGGGACTGCGACATTATGGCAGACACATCAGACACTTTTGACACATTTTTGGCACCATTCACATATATACTGCGATCAGTGCTATAAATATGCACTAATTACTGTATAAATGTGACTGGCAGGGAAGGGGTTAACAGTAGGGGGTGAGGAATGGGTTAAATGTGTAGCAACAATACAGGAAGAGACCATACATTTCTCAGGCAAACCTCACTCTCCCCCTCCCTCCCACAGAGCTGATTGTTGTTTGATTGGCCACTTGAAGGCCTCCTGTCCGGGAGGCGACTTGAAGTTGCCTTGTAAGTTGCCTGATGATTCATACTCAAGTCGTGTCCAAGTTGTCTCCCAAAGTCGTGCTAAAAGTCTGTTGCCCCTGTGTGAATGGGCTCTAGCCAGTGGCGTAACTAGAACCTTCAGGCCCCGATGCAAGAAACCATGAAGGCCCCCCCCCCCCCCGACCCCCAGATAGGGCTCTTTTCTCCGAGCCCGGTGCCGTTACAGGACACGGTCGCAAGTAGGCGGCTGCATATAAATGAACCGATTTCTCCAGTTCCCCTTGCTTTTTTTCCTCTCCCTCCCGCAGGCATTCAGCGGCTGAAGGAGGAAAATGGAGAGATTGGTTCCTCTATGTCGGTGTTTTGCAATCTTTTTCCAGTCAGGGCACCCTTGAAGTATACCCCTAGGTGAATGGGGCTACACTGCAACCCCCTTGCAACTGTGTGCATTGCATGCAGTTGCAGCACTGTGAATCCCCCCGCCTACCCGACTCTTACCCTGTCTCGTGGGGCTGCGGGTGACTCCTACGAGTAGGATCCTCCATGCATCTCCTGCCGTCCTCATCTCCCGTCCTCTCCTCCTGATAAGTGTCCAATAGCCGCTCCTATTGTTTCAGAAAATCAGGTGACAGGTAACAGACCCGCACACCTGATTGGTGGAGAGGTGGTTCAATGTTGGGAAAGTGAATATTAATTTGCCGTTCTAACACACCTGGGTGGACTTTGAGCGCCCAGCATGGCGCTCGCGGTTCACCAATTTTGAAGCCTATTAGAGACTGTGGCTCTAATCAGGTGCTCCAACCTCCCCCCTCTGCTGTGATTCAGGCGCCCGAAAAGGAGCCGGACACCTAAATATGGGGGTGGCAACGGTGGCCATGGATAGATTCATGCTATGCATGAATCTATCCATTGGTTATAGAGGGAGTGACTGGGGAGAGGGATCGGCACACATGTGCCACTGATAAACACATGCACATACATGCACACTCACATACATGCACACACACATACAGTACATACATATGCACACACACACATACAGTACATACATACATATGCACACACACACATACAGTACATACATACATATGCACATACACATACAGTACATACATATGCACACACACACAGTACATACATATACATACATACATACATACATACATATGCACACACACATACATATATATACATACATACATACATATGCACACACATATACACATACATATGCACACACACATACATATGCACACACACACATACATCCATACATGCACACACACATACAGTACATACATATACACACACAGTATATACATACACACACACACATATAAACACATACAGCAGATAGTCATAAAAAGAACAGCAGACCTTTACCTTGGCACTTCCTGCCGGGTACTGCACTCTAGGGGGAGACAAAGAGCACACACTACTTTCACTTTAGGTTAATGTGACAAGCTCCTTCCCTGAACAGTTCGGCTAACGATCGGGAAGCTTCTCTCAGCCGCCCCTGCCGCTCCTCCTATCAAGGGGCCCGGTCGCCATGGCGATCTCAGCACCCCTATAATTACGCCACTGGGTCTAGCTTTGTGTTTTTTGTTTTTGTTTTAAATAACAAACATGTCATACTTACCTCCACTGTGCAGTTCGTTTTGCACAGAGTGGCTCCGATCGTCCTCTTTTGGAAACCCCCCGGCGGCACTATCAGCTCCTCCCCGCATCGTATAACCCCCTAGGAGAAGTTCTCTCCCGGGGGGTTACCTTGCGGGCGCACTCCCGAATCCAGCATTTGCATCCATAGACGCAAAATTGCATTTGATTGACAGCTGCGGGAGCCAATTCTGTCTTAAGCCTAGTACACACTAGTCGTTGTTTTTTTTTTTCATTCTACCCAGTATGGCTGAACGAAAGAAAACTGACAGCTCAGGAGGAGTCTATGTACTAACTATGCAATGTTAGTACAGTGATCTCCCCTGCTGTGCTATTGTGTTCTGACAGGTGAACACTTCCCCACCCCCCCAGAACACTCCAGTCAGCGCTCTCAGATCACACTTGGCTGAGATCACTGATCAGGAGTCAACCGGCAGACCTCTTTCGGTCATGCCCCTTCAACAGAAGCCGGAAACCAAACACAAGGGTCGAATGTCAGCTGGTTTCTATTGAATCAGCCGATGCTGCTCGACATTCGGCCCATGTGTTCTAAGCTTAAAGTGATACTAAAGTCTTATTTTTTGGCTTAAACAAAACAAACATGTTATACTTACCTGCTCTGTGTAATGGTTTTGCACAGAGCAGCCCAAATCCTCCTCTTTTCGGGTCCTTGTTCTACTTTCCTGGCCCCTCCCTCCTGATGAGTGCCCCCACAGCAAACAGCACCCCCTAGCACCTATTCTCTAACCCCCCTAAAATAACTCCTGGCAGCATAATTGTTACCTCTGTCCCCCTCCTCTGCAATACAGTACTCCTGTAGCTGCATACCTCAGAGAAGGCGCTGACTGTAGCGTGGATGGTCTCACATTGTTCCTGTGTACACTTCCGAGCTGAGGAGAAAGCAGCAGTGAGATGATGGCCACGCTGTGTGGAGGTGTGTGCGGACCCTGGGCACCCAGTCTGCCTCTGCCTCACTCCCTCCTCCCCCACTCTCCCCGCACATTGTATTGAGCAGAGGAGATCCCGGAAGGGAAAGAGGGAGCCACGGCACCAGTCTGAGCTGGGTATCGCCGTGTGTGTGGGGACAGTTGGACCCCGGGCACCAAGTCTGCCTCTGCCTCACTCACTCCTCCCCCACTCTCCTCGCACATCGCATTGAGCAGAGGAGATCCCGGAAGGGAAGGAGGGAGCCGCGGCGCCCCTCTCAATGCATCTGAGCCGGGTGTTACCCTCTGTCGGGACTCACTCGGGTTCGGGCCGCACCCCCATAGCAACGACACAGGCGCTGGGCAAAATTTTTATTTTTTTTTAAATTTCGGGATGGTGTCACCCGGGTGCGGACCGCACACCCCGCACCCCCCTAGCAACTCCTCTGCACATCGCGCAGTGCGCACCTGGCTGTGAAGCTACCCGGAACAGGTGAGTATGTGTTTATTAAAAGTCAGAAGCTACACTTTTTGTAACTGCCGACTTCTAAAAAACACAAAAACAACCGGAGCTCCTCTTTAACCACTTCATTACTGGGCACTTAAACCCCCTTCCTGCCCAGACCAATTTTCAGCTTCTAGCGCTGACGCATTTTGAATGACAATTGCGCAGTCATACAACACTGTATCCAAATTATATTTTTATCATTTTTTTCCCACAAATAGAGCTTTCTTTTGATGGTATTTGATCATCTATACGATTTTTAGAAAAGACAGAAAATTTAGAAAAAAAACAAAATTTTTTACTTTTTGTTATAATAATATCCCAATTTTTTTTTTATGTTTTTCTTCGGTTTAGGTCGATACATACTGTTCTACATATATTTGTTAAAAAAAATCGCAATAAGCGTATATTGATTGGTTTGCGCAAAAGTTATAGCACCTACAAAATAGGGGATAGATTTATGATTTTATTAGAAAAACATTTTTTTTACTAGTAATGGCGGTGATCTGCGATTTTTTTTTTGTCAGGCCTGCGATATTGCGGTGGACATATCGGACATTTTTGACACAATTTTGGGACCATTCACATTTATACAGCGTTCAGTGCTATACAAATGCACTACTTACTGTATAAATGTGACTTGCAGGGAAGGGGTTAACACTAGGGGGTGAGGAATGGCTTAAATGTATTCCCTGGGTGTGTTCTAACTGTGTGTGGAGGGGGACTGACTGGGGAAGGTGACCGATGCTGTTTCTCTATGTACAAAGGACACAGCATCGGTCTCCTCTCTCCTTGACAGGACATGGAGCTCTGTGTTTTGCTGTCACTGCCGATCGCGGGTACGTGGCGGACATTGCGGCTGCCAGGCACACGCATTGGCATCTCAGCGATGCGCCGGGCACAGTGTTTCCCCGCGGCGCGCCCCCAGCAGAGCCTGCGGGGAATGCACATAAAAGGAGCCGCGCTGTGGACGTCTTTCGTCTTTAGCGCGGCTCTCAAGTGGTTAAATACAGAAGCAGCACCCAAATCTGAACATAAGAAAAAAATAGACTTTTTTAGGTTGTTTTTGCCACCTGATTTATTTTTATCTAGCACTAATAGGGCTGGAATTCTTTCAGAATCTGAGGAATGACCCTAAAGGATAAGTTCACCTTTTCAGAAAAAATAATAAACGCACATTTTTTCCCAGGTAAAAAAAAATGTGCATTTATTATTCTTTGTTGGAGGAGCCTGTAAAGCATTGCACCAGTGATCAGCAGATTGCTGATGCCATGCAGGTCTCCTTCAGACCTGTCAGTGTATAGGCTTGTACGAGAAAGCCAAAACACGCTGACAGAAAGAATGAATCAACTATCACAGTGCTTACAGTGCCGTGGCAGTTCATTAAAAACTATAAGCTAACAGCCGCAAGGGCTGCTGAACCCGGTGTTGCCAACCAGCAGTATTTTTACTGCCAGCAAGTAAAAAACAGGCACTTTTCTCCTGCCAGTAAATGCCAGTGACAGGAAATGGTTGCCAGTAAAAAATATGGTTGGGACAATTGGCTCAGAACTGTGAATGCACAGTTCTGGTCTGGAGCTAGCCAAGACCACCCAAGTGAATATCCTCCGTTGCAGACAACTCAAGTGCAGGCAATGCACTTAGCAAAACAGAAACAAAAATTGTTTCTGGACAGCCGCACTCTGAACAAATTGTAGCCTTTATTAAAAGAAGGACAGCACTACAAATCACATCAACATAAAATAAAACCTGACTACTGACGCGTTTCGCACTGAAACTAGTCGGGTTTTATGTTGCTGTGATTTGTAGTGATGTCCTTCTTTTAATAAAGGCCACAATTTGTTTAGAGTGCGGCTGTCCAGAAACAATTTTTGTTCCTGCTTAGCCTCTAAAGTGTGTTGGGGCGGCGCTGGTGGAGGGCAGGTCTGGCAGAAGCAGTGCCTGAGTGTGTCATGTGATGTCATGGTGCAAGGGAGCCGAGTGCAGTGGCCGGAGCCTTTTGTGAGGAGGCTCGGGAATGGGAGGAAGGCAAGCCGGGAGTGGTACTGTCAGTGCTGTTTGGAGTGGAGTGAAGTGAAGGGACCACCTGGCATAGAGAGAGACTGTCACTGTGACTCAGGAGGGGACGTGTCATGTTAATGACGTGTCATCATTATCTGTGCTGCTGCACCCTGCTGTCAGTGTTAATGCTAGAGTCAATTTAATGTGTGTGCGCCTGTCCATTCTAATTTCTTGCCCACATGAGTCCTGTCCCTGAGCTATTTAGTTACTATATTGGAAATAAAATAAGAAAAATGTTTTTTGCTTTTTGCCTTAATACCTTCCTTAAATACCTTAAATACCTACCTTACCATATCTAATTGCTTATTGTACATGTTTGTAGCCTAAATACTGAAATTTGCACTTAAAACTGTAATTTTGTAACTTTTGGAAATGCCAGGAAAAACATGGCTGTGCCAGTAAATTTTGGTTGTTGTATCAGTAAATTTCAATTTGGTAGGTTGGCAACACTGATTGGACTTTGTAGTTTTCCATTCACAGAGTGCTGTTAATGAGTGACAGCAAGGGGGTAGAGAAGATCCCCACAAGCTGGAACATCGGGGGGCGGTGCATTCATAACATGTTACATGTTATACCCTGAATATGGGTGTAGCATGTAACATGTTATGAAAGGTGAACTTATTCTTTAACCGCTTACTTCCATACAGATTGCTTACAGGCAGGCTTCACAGAACACCTGCTATTCCTTGGGTGTATAGACCATTTTCATTGGGGTACAGGTCTATGTGACCATGTATATGAAGCCTAATGCCACGTACACACGGTCAGAATTTCCGACAACAAATGATCGATGTGAGCTTGTTGTCGGAAAAATCCAACCGTGTGTATGCTCCATCGGACATTTTCTGTCGGAATTTCCGACAATAAAAATCTGGGAGCTGCTTCTCAAATTTTCTCACAACAAAAGTTATTGACGGAAATTCCGACCGTGTGTACACAATTCAATTCACAATCAATTCGACACATGCTCGGAATCATTGAACTTAATTTTTCTCGGCTCGTCGTTGTGTTGTACGTCACCGCGTTCTTTGCATTCGTCATTTCCGACAACATTTGTGTGACAGTGTGTATGCAAGTCAAGTTTGAGCCAACATCTGTTCGAAAAAAATCCACGGTTTTGATGTCGGAATGTCCGATCGTGTGTACACTGCATTGCAGTTCAGTTCACAGACATGAATATCATTATGTGTGAAATTGGCATCATAACGGTTAAAAGCATTGAGTTCTCATCCATCTGTATTTTACCTCATAAGATATTTCTTTACAGATGATGAAAATAATACATACAACGTGAGATTCTTGTGAACAGACCCCTTATGTTACCCTACTATTGTAATCTTTTAACTGGTCAAACCTCTTGTGACTCTTGGGCCATGCGACTGCTACAAGAAACCAACTTGCCACAGTGCCAAACCGCAATGAAAATGAAATGAGCGCAGACCATAATTGGAGCGGATAGAAAGTTCTCTTGATACAAAGGTAAACAATAGTAGGAAAGATAAAAATAGAAGTAGAGACAGACAGGGTTGGAAGGAGGGGAGCAGACACTACAGCAGAGTAAAACTGGAGGTGTGCATACAAGTTGTCCCCTCGTGTATTAGCCATAACGCGTCATGAACAAGTAATGACAACATACTGAGGAGAGCTGGTGACAAACATATCCCTTGGGGTCCTTCAGTGCTTCCAGCCCCCAAGCTTTCCACACCCCACTCAGGAAGCCGTCCTCACAACCCCCCCCCCCCCCCCCCCGCTTAACATTTCTGCAGCCGGTGCAGACCGTCTGAAATGAACCATTGTTTGGAACTTTGTCCATTTCCTGTCTGGGCCTGTACTTCTAAACAACACGGACAATGTACTAGCTAGAAAAAAAAGAGGAGGGGGTCAGTGCCACACCAGGGTAATGGGACACTCAGATCATAAATGTGATTTTACAGTAGCAGCCAGTACACGAGGCTTCAAATAACAGCGGGAGTATAAAGGGTTACAAATGACATTAATACACAGAACATCTTCCTAATGGAGATTTTGCAGTGTTTAGGAAGCATAACATATATGTCAAATGGGGGAAAGGCACTCATGTGTTCTATAAATATCAATTTATTCCCAGTGCTGCTTGAGTTAATGCACAGTGTGTGTAATTGTCACATAGCATTAAAGTTTTGTGCTCATCTACCAGGGAAGGGGTTAATAAGATCCTGGGGCTGATGGTGGGAATCGGGTGCTAAACTGAATTGGCAGGGAAGCCTGCGGAATGTTGGGGCAGCTGTTACATGTTATAACCAGAATCAGCATTGCACTGTGACAAGACTCCTGAAATGGCGCATTATATTGTGACAACGAGTATCTATAAAGAATTTGCATGTTCTGCTTCCTATTACATACTGTATGAAGCAGTGGCGTCTCCAGCTTTCATATTTAGGGGGGCACATAGGGGGACAGGGACAAAAGTAGGGGGGTCGACTATAAAATGCAATGTGGGGTTCCCGAGCTGTCCTGTCCTGTCCCTGCTGTTGATAGCGCTGGTCTGGCATCTGTCTCCTTGGCAGGGGCGGCAGTCTATTAGGACCTAGTGCTGGTGACATTATGGGTGCATGCAGGGGAAGGCTGGCACTATTGGTTATAGAGAGCTGAGCCCCCAGCTGGTCACCTAGCAGCAGTAATGCTGTATAACTTCTCTGTTGATCTCTGATCGGGATGTGATCCAGGTAATGCTCCCAGTCAGATCTAATAAACACAGTATTTATTAGCATCAAGAGTACAACCACATATATATAATCAACCGTATGTTCAGAAGCCATGTGGGTTCTATGCCTGTAAAGTGTGGGCTTTGATCAATAAAATCACTGATATTTAACACTAGGATTTGGCTAGGAGCATCACCTGGATTGCATCCCGATCAGCATGTCAGAGAAGCTCCACTGCTGCTAAGCAACCTGCAGGAAGCTTAACTGTCTACAACCCACAGAGATGGGCTCGGGTGTGTTTGAAACCCCACATGCCCGATCCCGCCAGGAAGCCGACACTCCACAGTGTTAATCACAGCCAGTGAGACATTCCCTCATCTATGCTGCTGCGGACCAGAAAATGGCTTACTGCTTGTGATTAGCGCTGTGCAGTGTGGGCTTTCTGGCAGGTTCTGGCATGTGGAATTTTAAACATGCCCAGCCCATCTCCAACAACAAATTGTGCTGGCCCTCCTGTACATCAGCCCCATAAAGTAACCAGCACTGGGTTCCTGTGTGCTGCCGCCGCTACCATGGAGACCAGTGCTGTGAATAGCCGGGACAGGACAGCAACTATGGTTATTCCAGCACTGGTCCACACTGGGAGGATTCCCCCATCCACATATAATGTGTAGATGGGGGAATTGGACCATTTCTTTTCTTTTTTTCATTCAACCTAATAGTTGAATGAAAAAAAAAGTGATCAATGTATGGGCTGCCTAAGAGTTAAGACCAGCCATAGACAGTTTAAATCTCAGCTGGTTCAGCAGGAACTGGCTGAGATTTGAACCATTAATGAGCAGATTCTCTTATGATTATCACTAGTGGTTGCTGTATAGCCACTAGTGATAATCACTGTTTGTCAGAAGAATACAATTGCTGGACAGGAGGGATATTCCCCTGTCGGCACTGTCTGTGTTGATGGGGGACTCATGCAAGTTTCTTTCCTGCAATCTATTGATGCAGGAAAGAAATTTGCACCGTATATTACCTGCCTCACTGAAAGTGAAAGTAAATTGTGAATGTTTTGAAAGAACAGGAGAGGGGGAGGGAGACAGATGGGGGAGAGAAGGGGTGGAGATAATGCAGTTCAGTGATTACAGTGTACTGCAGTCTGCAGTGCACACACTTACCCAAGGTCCAGGTTAGAATCTTAGGCATCATTCACACACATCCAGGAATGCTGCTGATTTTCATATTTCCCGCCCAAACATCCCCTCTCTTCAGATACAGCACACCGGGATAGTGTGGGCTGGACTGAAAGGAGGAGGATGAGGAGCTGTGTTCCTCCCTGCTCGTATGTGAGGAGAGTGAGGGGGGGAGGTGGCTGGACTCGCTGGGCTGTAAAAGAATGACACTCAACTCAGCTTGCAGTCACCAGTCTCAGAATTTACAGGCTGGTTCTTTTGTCCTCCTGTCCTAAAGACGGGAGAAACAGTCTGTTTTTTTCAGTAACTGAGATGAAGGCTTGGGCCCCTCCCCTCCCCGACAGTGCCGACAGTGCTCTTGGAGTCCTGTCTGCAACTCGCTCTTCTCCGTGCCAATTTGGATGTCTCCAGCTCAGGAGAGACTGTTACTCCAGCGGCGGCCTGAGCAAAATACAAAAAATGCAAAAAAATTTTGGGGGGGGCACATAGTGGGGCACAGCATCATTTTGGGGGGGTCGGGCCCCTTTTTTCTTAAATAATAGGTGCTGAAACTCAACCACGATGCCCCAAAACCCCTCCTAACCCACCCTCCAAATCACATCAAATAGTGGGTGTGGTCAATCAATATTCGCGAACACTAGGAGGGTCTTAAGGCCCCTTTCACACTGAGGAGTTTTTCAGACGGTTTAGCGCTAAAAATAGCACCTAAATACCACCTGAAAAACTCCTGCCCAGCAATCTCAATGTGAAAGCCCGAGGGCTTTCACACTGAGGTGATGCACTGGCGGGAGAGAAAAAAATCTCCTGCAAGCAGCATCTTTGGAGCGGTGAGAGGAGCGGTGTGTATACCGCTCCTTCACCGCTCCTTCCCATTTAAAACAATGGAAAACCACTGTAATACCTGCAGAGGCGCATTGCGAGCGGTATTAACCCTTTTTCGGCCGCTAGCGGGGGTTAATACCGCACATGGCTGGGCAAAGTGACGTATATATACAGCACTTTGAAATTCCCGCCGTGCCCCTGTTGCGAGCTACGTTCCCGTGCCTGTGGGACCCGCGGGTCACAGAGCTGCAGAACAGGGAGAGGCAAGTGTAAACATGCATCTTCCCGTTATGCCTAGTGACACTGTCACTGATTGTCTGTTCCCTCTCATCGGGAACAGCGATCGGTGACGTGTCACTCGTAGCCACGATGTCTAACAGTAATAATCACTCCCTAGCACACACTTAACCCCTTCAGTGTCACCTAGTGGTTAACCTCTTCACTGCCAGTGTCAGTTTCACAGTAATCGGTGCATTTTTATAGCACTGATCGCTGTAAAAATGACAATGGTCCCAAAAATGTGTCCGATGTGTCCGCCATAATGTCGCAGTCATGATAAAAATCGCTGATCGCCGCCATTACTAGTAAATAAAATAAATACAAATTTCATAAAACTACCCCCTATTTTGTAGACGCTATAAATTTTTCACAAACCAATCAATAAACGCTTATTGCAATTGTTTTACCAAAAATATGTAGAAGAATATGTATCGGCCTAAACTGAGGAAAAATGTAATTATTTTATAGATTTTTCGAATTTTTCAAAATTGTCGCTCTATTTTTGTTTATAGCACAAAAGATAAAAACTGCAGAGGTGATCAAATACCACCAAAATAAAGCTCTATTTGTGGGAAAAAAAGTACATGAATTTGGTTTGGGAGCCACATCGCACAACCGCGCAATTGTCAGTTAAAGCGATGTAGTGCCAAATCACAAAAAATGCTCTGGTCTTTGACCAGCGAAATGGTACGGGGTAAATGGGTAAACACAAAAAACGGACTTCTGTGTTTACAAGTGTCTGTGATGAGCAGGCACCAAAGGGTCCACCAAGTTCCACCTGAAAAAAAAAGCCCTGGTTTTAACTAGGGCTGTGCAAATTAACTTTTAATTAATCGATTAATTTTTATTATTTTTGATCAAAATCTTTTTGATCGATTAAAATTCTTTTGATTCGTACTCACCTCTCCGGCAGCTTCTGGGCCTTCAGGGAGTTCCGTCGGAGATCCGGTGACGTCACGGACACCGGTAGGGCTTGTTGTGTCCATCTGAAGGGCTCCTTTGCTGTGCCTTCATATGTGCATGCCGGCGGGACCTTAGTATCTGCCACACCCAAGGGCTGTTACACTTCCCTCTATCACTTGCCTCTATCACCCTGGGATTCTACCGCCATCCACTGGGAGTTGTGATAGTTCCCTTCATGGGACATCTAAATGCCGACGGACTGATGTTAACCCCTCTTCATCTGGATTCAGCAGTGGTATCGTTGTACACATTTGTATACCAGTATCATACTTAGCTACATGTTTTTATAACTGCTTTTTGTACCGTTTGGTATTACTCGCACCATTTTTACAGTTTATGTAGCTACATCGATTTTTATCTCCAGTGCAATAATTATTTGGTTACCTATTTGAAGACTATAAACGTTTTAATGCTATTCCCATCGAGTGCTGCCTTTGTGTGTTTATCCTGCTATCCATTTTCCCAGTGGTTGGTAGCTGCACTGGGAATCAGCCTGCAAGGAGATCGGCTAAATGTAGTTGAATCTGTATGTGCGCTATAATTAATTGGAATTAGTCGATTAATCGATTAAAAAAATAAACGATTAATCAAACACAAAAAGTTTGATCAGTAACAGCCCTAGTTTTAACACACTTGGGGCCCTAAGGCCTCCTTCACATGGCCGATTAGCGGCATATACTGGATTCCTAGAGCAAGAATCGGTGGGTTCTTGAGGCAGAAATTACAGGTGCATGCAAATAACAGCAGCTGCCCAGCCTATATAAACTAATGACAGGCTCACAGTGGACAGTGGCTGTTTTCATGTAGCAACACACAGGGTTACCTGCAATTAGGCCTGAAATACGCTGGAGGGGTGATTTAACATTGTCAGCTATGGAGATGGTTCACATCTCCACGCCGAACGCCAAAACGCCGTACGCCTTAAGCTCAAAACAAGTCCCGGACCCTTTTTTTCAGGTGGCTCCAGCGAAAACAAGGCTAAAAAATTCCGCGTTTTGTCGCAGCAAATCGAGGGACAAAACGCCGCTATTTGTCGTCGCAAATCGTGGTACAATACGCCGCGCTATAGTGTGAATGCAGCCTAAGACCTCGTACACACGAGGGGATATGTCCGCTGAAAACGGTCCGATGGACCGTTTCAGCAGACATCTCCGATCGTGTGTATGGGCTAGCGGACAGATTTGTCCACCCGACAGATTTCAAAGCATGCTTTGAAATCTATCCGGTGGGAATCTGTCCGCCCGACATGTCTGCTGGTTAGTACACTTACCAGCAGACATGTCGTCCCGCTCCGCCGCCGCACCGCCGCCGAATGGATTCGGCGCATGCGCGGAAGTGTTTTACTTCCTGGTGCGGTGACGTGGCGGCGTCAACGTCACCGCCACGTCACCGCGCCGTCCGCCGGCGGGGAATTTGATCCGATGGTGTGTACACGCCATCGGACCAAACTCCAGATCGGACATATCCGATGGAAACGGTCCGCGGACCGTTTTCATCGGATATGTCCGATCGTGTGTACGAGGCCTTAGAGATGGATGAACTTTAGCCCCTGGTCACACCAAATCCGACTTTGAAAGTCGATGTTGCACTGATTTTAACAGTTTTATGGGTGTCTGGTTCCACCTACTTTCATCACTATAATGCCTTGTACACACGACCGGTTTTCCCTTCGGGAAAATGCCATGACAGCTTTTGGCAGGGAAAACCGGCCGTGTGTATGCTCCATCGCAGTTTTCCTGACAGAAAAACTGCCATGAATTCCGGCGGGAAAAATGAGAACATGTTCTCTTTTTCCCTGCCGGGATTCACGACAGTTTTTAAGCCGGCAGTTTACCTATGGGGAAATCCTGCGGTGCAGCATACACACGGCCAGGTTTCCCAACCAAAGCTCTTCCCCTTTGTTTTCCCAGCTGCCTTTTTACAGCCATGAAAACCGATTGTGTGTACACGGCAGAGAAACAGAGGAAAATCCTCCTTCCCAAAGAAAGACCCTTGATGAGGGACTCACTAAGCTTGCCAATAATATAAAACTTATGTTTGTACATAACATACCTTTAAAAATGTAATATAAAATATGTGTGTATACAGTATGTTCTGGGCTGTCACCTTGATCTTAGCTTCAATAGTAAATGAGTCACTAACCTGGAACAAAAATAAGATGAGAATAAGAATGAGAAAATAGACTGTTTGAACTTCACCGTTTTTATGTTTGTTCCAGGTCAAGTGTCTTAGAGACTCTTCACAACTGTGCTTCGGATGAGACACTTAAATGGGCTCATTCATTTCATTTGAACAAGGTATTACACAGGTCCTAAAATCAGACCTGCACTATTTTTCCCAACATAGACAACATACTGTAGTGCATTATCATGTGTTATGGTGCAAGCAGTGTAAGTGTGTAGAAGATGCATTGGGTTAATGCATTGGGGGGTGCCATTTTAAAATGAATGATACCACAATCTATTGCATCATTGTACTTGTGTTGCCATGTATTGCTGTAAAGTGAGACCCAGAGGAGAAAATGGATGGAGGGGCTGTCTGACTAGGGGAGAAACATGGTCAGGAAACGGTCATCTAGGTCAGTGTTGTGGGCAGGGGTGGGACCTGACCTGATTGGAGGCATACGTTAAAATGGACATAAACTAGAACGTATTCTCCATAAATAGTGTTGCCAACAATCACCATACAGTGTGTAATAGTGTATTGTTATAAAGTCCCATTGGTGCAATAGTTGCTGAAAACTTAAAATTCTTCCAAAGTCTTGAATGCGTGTATAGAAACTTCCACCACACTCTAATGATTTCACCCAAAAGTGCTCAATAGGTATATGCGCTTACCAGAAACACCTGACTTCTCTAATTAAAAAGAAAGTCAGAAACAGCCTTAGCAGTATTGTGACTGCAAACACATCGGTGATAACAGAATAGCTGATGTTCTCAATCCCAGATTGGATACGGTGACATAAATATGAGAAAAAAATAATCCATAGCGTAATACTGCTTACTTTATTAAAAATAGGAACATAAAAAAGCCAAGTGGCCTCTTACATTAAAAGGATGCCAGACCCGGCATCAAGGCTGCTCGCTTATAAGTCATAGGTAGTCTGCTCCGCTTCAATCGCAGCTAAGCTGCCTCGCAGCAGCATGTAGCGGCGTGCGTTCCACTCCGAGACTCCGACAACCAGATGACCGGATACTAGGCTTATCATGTGACTAGTTACTCTGCCGACGTACGTTTCGTTGTGCTAAACGTCTTCAGGGCGCGTAACTAGTCTGGCAAAGGCTCATGGTATTTGTAGGGTATTGGACCCCTCCCATCATACAATTAAAGCAGACAGGCCAGTTAACTCATTCAGCACACCAGCCTTGATCTCGAGCATTACAATTGACAGGTATGGAAGTTAGATCTGGCAATTCAAAATAAAAATAGCAATTAAGCCAATTAAATAAGTGAAGCATATATGAAGAAAAAATCAATTATATAATAGTGATTATAATTTTTTTTTTTTTTTAAATCTGCAGTCTCAAAGTCACGGATAAGACTCGCACTGCTTTGTTATTATACAGGTACATTTTAGTTACTAGTCATACTCGAAGGGTGAATTGTTATAGACCGGCTACATCTCCAGAAACTTAGACTGTCATTAAACAAAAAACCGACTAGCAAAAACACCATATTGATACTGAAGACTACCTTCACAAAATATGTACAAAACCCCAAAACACAAAAGTTTAAGGAGAACTCAGCAGTTCCTCCATCCACTGGAGTGTAATGAATTGCTCCCCCCATATGATGGTGGACTCTGCCAAAATTCCTCTATCACCTATAGTGCAGTTGATTGCTCTCTCAGTTTGGTGATGGTATATTCAAAGGGACATTACACCTACATTTTCTGGTTATTTTACATGCCTTACATCTAGTGCACTGATAAAAACCGGATCTTTATTTTTATTTTTTAGGTATTGTGTACATCACTGGTACCTTGGGAGCCTGTAACACCAAAAATTCAGCTTCTTTAGAGTCAAGGATATTTTTCTCAAAACCTTTAGTTTTTATCATTGCACTAGATGTAAGGCATGTAAAATAACCAGAAAATCAGGGGATCCGCAGAAAACTATATCTTTTCAATCAATAATAACAGAAGAACAATTTAAAATTCGACCTCTTATTACCTGTCACACTGATCATGTGACCTACATTCTTCAGTGCCCCTGCCCACTTCAATACGTTGGCAGAACCACCCGACAGTTAAAGACTAGAGTAAATGAACATCTGGGCAACATTAAAAAAAGCTTCCCAAACCATAGTGTCTCTAGGCATTTTGCCAGCCATCATGATAGTGACCCCAGTTTATGCTCCTTTATTGGAGTTGATAAAATCACAAGAAATTGGAGAGGGACACACATGACCCGAAGCATTTCGCAAAATGAAACGCAATGGATATATAAGCTTCGTACGATGCAACCGTTGGGTATGAACATTGAGCTTGATCTCAACTGTTTTTTATCCAACAGCTAAAGAGCATACCTCTGGTTGCCTTCCATGATATTGAGATCTGCCAGAATGTCATTCAATGGTTCATAGGTTTTAGGTGTAATGTCCCTTTGAATATACCATCACCAAACTGAGAGAGCAATCAACTGCACTATAGGTGATAGAGGAATTTTGGCAGAGTCCACCATCATATGGGGGGAGCAATTCATTACACTCCAGTGGATGGAGGAACTGCTGAGTTCTCCTTAAACTTTTGTGCTTTGGGGTTTTGTACAAATTTTGTGAAGGTAGTCTTCAGTATCAATATGGTGTTTTTGCTAGTCGGTTTTTTGTTTAATGACAGTCTAAGTTTCTGGAGATGTAGCCGGTCTATAACAATTCACCCTTCGAGTATGACTAGTAACTAAAATGTACCTGTATAATAACCAAGCAGTGCGAGTCTTATCCGTGACTTTGAGACTGCAGATTTAAAAAAATTTTTTTATTATAATCACTATTATATAATTGATTTTTTCTTCATATATGCTTCACTTATTTAATTGGCTTAATTGCTATTTTTATTTTGTATTGCTGGATCTAACTTCCATACCTGTCAATTGTAATGCTCGAGATCAAGGCTGGTGTGCTGAATGAGTTAACTGGCCTGTCTGCTTTAATTGTATGATGGGAGGGGTCCAATACACTACAAATACCATGAGCCTTTGCCAGACTAGTTACGCGCCCTGAAGACGTTTAGCACAACGAAACGTACGTCGGCAGCGTAACTAGTCACATGATACGCCTAGTATCCGGTCATCTGGTTGTCGGAGTCTCGGAGTGGAACGCACGCCGCTACATGTGTTTGCAGTCACAATACTGCTAAGGCTGTTTCTGACTTTCTTTTTAATTAGAGAAGTCAGGTGTTTCTGGTAAGCGCATATACCTATTGAGCACTTTTGGGTAAAATCATTAGAGTGTGGTGGAAGTTTCTATACACGCATTCAAGACTTTGGAAGAATTTTAAGTTTTCAGCAACTATTGCACCAATGGGACTTTATAACAATACACTATTACACACTGTATGGTGATTGTTGGCAAAACAATTTATGGACAATACTTTCTAGTTTATGTCTATGGACTTCAGTATATATTTAGCACATTGGATTGTGTCTTATTATATGTTATTAGCGCACTTATTTTTTGTATCTCATCACTTGACAATTTTTATTTTGTTTACCAAGTAGCAGCTTTATTGTTTTATATATATTTTGTTTGGCGCGGAACATTTTCCTTTATTCCATACGTTAAAATGGGCAAGGTCCAGAGGAGAGGGTCTTGCTTAGGGGCGTAATCTGCAAGATTCCAAGGAGTCAGGAGAAGTGGCAACTTCCCACCCTCCCACCTTGGTGTTAGGAGTTATCGCATTGGTCAGGTAGTGGGAGTATTTGTGTCTCTAGTGCTGAGTGAGTTTTTTTTTTTTTTATAAATATATACCTGTGTGTATGTATATATATATATATATATATATATATATATATATATAAATAAAAGACAAAGAGGAAACTAAACACATGGATAAAAATGTATATAGGTATAATTTACTGGCTGGTGTATATTGCTAAATTTTGTCGCAACAGTTGACGGTTCAAGGGGTCTTTGGGGAGTCAGTGCGGAATTACATGGTTTCAGGATTAGTGGGGCCTATCTAAGGTATGGCGCTTCCACTTGGTTAGCAGTGGTTCTCCCAGTAGCTAGGTCCCCTGGGGGAGGAGAATATGGAAGTATGTGTGATGTCGGTACACCTTCAAGCCGGTTGGGCACGGCTGAGGGCATGCCTTAGGCCGTGTACACACGATTAAATTCGTCTGCTGGAAACGGTCTGCCAGACCGTTTCAGCAGACAGATTTGATCGTGTGTACGGGCAAACAGACGGATTTGGGCGCATGCTTTCAAATCTGTCAGCTGGGAACTCGTCCGCCCGACATGTCTGCTGGTTAGTATGCTAACCAGCAGACATATCTGCTCGCACACGCGTCGAATGGTTTCGACGCATGCGCGGAAGTGTTTTACTTCCTGGTGCGGTGACGTGGCCGCGTCAACGTCACCGCCACGTCACTGACACGTCAGCGCGCTGTCTGCTGGCGGGGATTTTGGTTTGATTGTGTGTACACGATCAAACCAATACATCCCAGCAGACAGATTTGTTCAAATCGGTCTGTCCGACCGATTTGAACAAATCTATTTGCTCGTGTGTACGGGGCCTTAAAGACACCCAAAGCCCTCTTGTTTTTGGGCATTACTTAGTTGAATTTGCACTTACAGGTATGTCTTTCGTGATGTTATTTAATTCTTGGGTTAATAAAAATTTGGCTGCTGTGGCCATATAAAACCCATGTCACGCAGTTCGTGTCTTTAATTTAACCTCCCTGGCGGTATGATTCTTTCAGATTTTGGGTGCTGAAAGCGGTATCATTATTTGCAAGGAAATTTGGCGTTTTATACTGTAGGCCTGTAATTCTTAGGAATAACTCACTTAAATCTGACCAAACAAGAGTCTAATAGGATCCCGGGTATGACATTTTTTTAAAAACAAAATTATAAATTATAATATAATAAATAATTATAAATAATTATAACAAATAATAATATAATTATAAGAAAAATTATTCAATAATGTAATCAACTCAAAATCACTGAAATTTGCTCATTTGCAGAATTGTCGCTGTCATTATTATTTTTTTTTTTATGACGAATTCCCCCACAAATCGCTATCCCTCAATTCTGCAAGTGATTATAATTTATTATCGCTGTTTTCTAGCTGATCTAAAACCATTTTTGACATAAAGGGACACTTTTGGTTGCTATGGACAATCTACAGTTTGCAGGGAGAAAGAACCGTTTTTATTATATAAAAGTACATGTAGGACACTGGGCAGACCACTAGGGACAAGGGGGGGTGTATTTTTTACATACAGTTCTGTAATCTAAAAGATTACAGTATACTGTATGTAATGTGTTTGTTTACTTTTTTGAATATGGCGCCGTTCTCCGCCCCCGTGCGTCATAACATCGCAGGGAACGGAGCTCGGCGCCACACGGGGACACTGTGTGAATCGAGCGAGCACCACTCGCTCACACAGCGCGGATGCATCGCTGGTTCACGGACAAGGTAAAAAAACCATGCCTGTGAAAGCTGCGAGGCGAGCCCGAGTCTGACTCGGGGTTACCGACCGCAGCATAAAAATCTAACCCCGAGTCAGACTCGGGAATACCACCAGGGGGGTTAATGGTAAGGACGAAGGTTGACGGATCCTTTAGTCATATTGAAGTTGGCTTTAATAGGTAGTGAAAATGTGATGAGAATGACAGTCCTGGAGGCTGAACAAGTCAGTAAATGTATCTCCTATGCCCAAAGAAACATGTTTTTTACCAGAATAACTTTTAAACAAAACATTTTCTTGTTTTACTGGTTTAAACCTGGCTTAGCAAATTGTAACACTGTGAAAATATGCTTTTATTTGTACTGGTGGTGGAAACAAATGTAGAGCTAATACCTGTGGAGGTAAAAAGCTACCTTTTGGTATAAATTATACCTAAATTCATGTACTTATTTAGACATTCTCCTCAATGGCTCCCTGCATACTTTTTCAAAAGATTAAATCAGTTGTTTTCATCTTTTTATGGGGGATAAAAAACCCTAGGTATAATTTAAGTACCTTGATGCGCCGTTGTGAAGAGGGAGGATTAGCTTTTCCGGACTTATACAAATATTTTTTAGCCACTCAGTTGGTAACAGCCACATGGTGGTTAAACCCAGATTTATACAACCCTTCTACCCGGCTGGAAGCAGCAGTAGTAGGTTCCGTAGAAGCTCTCAAAGTACTGTTATTTAGGGGCCGTAGGGCACTACATCAGGTGACTATTCCTACGCTTAATACTATTCGAGCTTGGGAGGCCGGCCTTATGCCGTGTACACGCGGTCTTTTTTTGCGATGAAAAAAAACGACGTTTTCTGTGAAGTAAAAAACGACGTTTTTGAAACGTCACTTTTCAAAGACAATTTTGCATACACACCATCGTTTTTTCACAAAAAGCGAGGTTACGTTCACCACTCTTTTCCATTGAAGCTCGCTTCATAACTAGCTTCTGGGCATGCGCGGGTTGAAAAACGTCGTTTTGAACGACGTTTTTGCTACACACGGTGACTTTTTGTGAAACAAAAAACGACGTTTTGAAAAACGACACAAAAAATTCAAGCATGTTGGAATTTTTTTTGGGTCGTTTTTTTTAAGACAAAAAACGACGTTTTGCCCACACACCATCAATTTAAATGATGTTTTAAAAAACGTTGTTTTTTTTCATCGCAAAAAACGACCGTGTGTACGCGGCATTAGATGTCAGGATTATTCAAAGGGAGCGATCTCTCCAAATGCCCCTTTATGGCTTAACCCTACCCTCTCTCGATTCTTTAAAACACCAGCCTATTGTATGGACCAAATACAATATTAAATTACTTGTTCAAGTGGTTTCTGATCAGAGACTATCTACCTTCTCTACACCAACGTTTTTCAACCAGGGTGCCGCGGCACACTGGTGTGCCGCGAAGAGTCCCCAGGTGTGCCGCGGCAAAATTACCCCAAATATTGGCAGCTATGGCTGCTATCTAATGCAACACTACTGCTGGGCACTTCGTTATCATTTGACTTTACAGCGGTGTTGGTCCGCTGTGTAAAACTCATTTCCCGGCACTCAGGAAGCTGTGCTGGCTGTGAGGGCCTCCCGACCACGTCTTGCCAACCTAATACGTCATCGGTTGCTATGGGAGGGTCGGACATACGCACTGCTTCTGTGACTTGAGAGCCGCGGGTACCATCCTGAACTCTGCCTGGCACGCTTTTTCCTGAGGGGGAAGAAGAAAGAGTAGAGTCACCGTGACCAACACTGCTCCCCTCCCCGCAGACATGGCCACCCGCTCAGAGAGGGAGAAGGCCCTGAAGCTGAATGAACAGCACCAGGCCATCCTGTCTCGTATGCTGAGGGAGGAGGACAACAAGTACTGCGCTGACTGCGAGGCCAAGGTTAAGGTGGTGAGGGGGGCTCTGCTATGAATAACCAGCTTTCTCAGTCACTGACACCCCACATCCTCCATTCATGGCTACAGCACTCTTGATCTGATTGGTTGTTGTGCAGCTCTGACCGTTCTTCTTTCAGTGTATGTGTACACATGTCTGTCAGTGTGTGTGTGACAAAAGTAGTTCTGATGGTACAGGGGAATGGGGGGGGGGGGGTCAGGATTAAAAGTAACATACATACAGACAGATGTACGTGTGTCTGTTTGTGTGCGTGCGCATCTGTCTGTATGTATGTTACTTTTAATACTGACCCCCCTATTGCTGTATCATCAGAACTACTTTTGTAGGGCTCGAGATAGCAGCAAGGACTGTTGCTCCTCTGAAAAGCAATTTGTGTTCATATCGCTTTTCAGGGGCATTTGTCGGCCAGTAAAGAGGCATATCTTGCCTCCTCACCTGTTTTAAGCCCGTAAATGCAATGCACACAGTTGCGGGGTAGTTGCAGTGCAGCCCCATTATCCCTGGGTATATCTCCAGCTGCAGCCACAGCATGTTTACACCCCCAGCTGTTGCCTCTGCAGCTAAAGGGGCAAAAGTTGGGGGTGGTAAAAACAGCTAAACCATGTGGTTTTACTGCCCCTCCAGCCTGATATGTGAACAAGCTCTTGGTTCTGTGTGGATGCGTGTTGCGTGTAGGGCAGCCCATTGATTTCCCTACCTGCAGTAATGCGGGGAAAGAAGTCCCCGACCCTTTTTTTTAAATTGTGCCATAACAAAAGCAACCCATGTTTGCTAATGGATGGGGCACCATTAACAATTAATGGCACCCCTAAAGAGCAGAGCATTTGTGTGTCAAGAACAAGCGCGATTTTGCGCGTGTTCCGCAACACACATCGACGTGAACCAAGTCTTGGACAGGGGTGCCTCAAGACTGAAAATACTTTTTAAGGGTGCCCCGACTGGAAAAAGGTTGAGAGACACTGCTCTACACTAACCTCAATTTTTAATCTTCCTAGCTCTTATCTATTTAGATACTACCAGCTTTCACATACTTTTGTTTCCACAGCATATCTTAACGATGATACAATCTACTTTAGAAAGTCTTTAGAGAGTGTGTACTCAAGACTTTCATCAGTCTTGCCTACACGCCATCGGTTAAAAATCCGATCATGTCCAACGCGGTGACATAAAACACTACGACGTGCTGAGAAAAATGAAGTTCAATGCTTTCGAGCATGTGTCGACTTAATTCTGAGCATGCGTGGATTTTTGACTGATGGATTTCCCCACAGACGATCGTTTTTTTTAATGTTTTTTTTAACCATAAGAACACTTTAAAACGGGTTCTATTTTTTTTTCACCGATGGATAAAAAACCCACACACGATCGGTTCGTCCGATGGAAATGGTCCATCAGTCCATTTTCATTCAGACGAACTGATCGTGTGTACAGGACTTTAGTGCTGGAGGTGCAGAGCAGCTCAAAGGGATTTCACACACATCTTCTAGACCTGTCTATATATAGTTACATTTTGGATGGAGGTAGTGGATCTATTAAACTCTATCACCTCTGCTCCTTTTCAATGTCAGTCTGTCTGCTGGGCTTAGTAGAGGATATTACCCCTATAGAGACCGAACAAATATTTATTAATACAACATTATTTTACGCAAGAAAATCTATTGCATTATATTAAAAGAAACCTCATCCTCCTACGCCTATATATTGGAAACAATTGTTAAATAATAATCTTCAACTGTATAGAGATACGTACAGTAATAGGGGTCGTCATAGTAAGTATGATAAAGTTTGGGCAAAGTGGTTGTATAAGCCATATACGGCATCTAACATAGAGGGAGGTAATGATTCATAGAAGGGATGTTCCCTATATTTGATATTTGTGCTTAGAAATGATGATAATAATAGTGATAATCATTATAATTCTTCTTTATTTCTTGTTTTTGCTATGCAAGGTGATTGGACCGTGTTATTTTACTAATATATTTCAGATTTAATGTGTATGATGTGTTGTTATGTTATGTTTTGTTTGTTTAAGAAATGAAATAAAAAGGTTTATAAAAAAAAACAAAAAGCTACCCTTTTCCTACTGCAAACTATAAGCACAATGCCACTGCCTGCTGGTGTACCATCGGATCAAACGTTTGTGAATACCTAACTATAACATGTTCTGTAAATCAATGAGTTCACTTTACATTTGTACTGGACTTTATAGGCACTGAGATAAACAATGTTGAAGATAAAAAATATATTTGTATTACAATTTGATTAAAGGAAAGAACAACCAAACATTCAAAGCTTTGCAAAGTAGGAATTGCCTATAAGGCCGCGTACACACGATCGAATCTATCTGTTGATCGTGTGTACGGGCGGACAGACAGATTTTTCCAGCAGACAGATTTTAAAACATGCTTTAAAATTTGTCTGCTGGGAACCCATCCGTCCGACATGTCTTCTGGTTAGTACGCTAACCAGCGGACATATCTGCCCGCGCATGCGTCGAATGGATTCGACGCATGCGCGGAAGTGTTTTACTTCCTGGTGACAGTGCTGTGGCGGCGTCCACGTCACCACGCTGTCTGCCGGCGGGAATTTTGGTTTGATCGTGTGTACACGATCAAACCAATCTATCCCAGCAGACAAATCCGATCAAATCAGTCTGTCAGACCGATTTGATCGGATTTATTTCATGGTGTGTACGCGGCCTTACAGTACATAAACCAAACACCAAGAATTATATTTCTAAATAATCATGATGGTCTCCTTGTGGAGACAATAATGATAGTCCTATCAGGCTTGATATAAGTAGATCAAAGTGTGCAGTAGCTTGGCTCTACATGTTACGCGTATATGTAGTGTATTATGACATCCGCCGCTCAAGGGGTCATTCAGATCCTCACTACATCGAATGACCCCTTGAGCATCAGATGTCATGATTCAGCTGTAGACTTTTGATCAGGGTATACTACTAACTCCCGGCTGCAGCTACTGAGAATCAAATGTTCTTTGGATGTTTCAAAGCATTGACTGCCATGCAGGATATTTAGGCTCCTTTAATGCCTTTCCTTTGCCGGTGTGCTACACCATGCTATTTCTTTAACCGCTGCGGAATCAGGGTTTGTATTGTATTGTATTGTATCCATTAACATGGACCAGTCATTCATGTGATGACACTTGTCTGCCACATCTGCCGTACTGGGACACTTTTTTATCTTGATACCTACTCCAGGTTGATGTGCATACAAATGCTCCTGAAGACGCATTCATATGCGTAACATGTAGAGCTGAGCTATGGCACACGTTGATCTAATTACACCAAGCCTTTAATCAAATTGTAATAAAAATATATTTTTTATCCTCAACATTGTGTATCTCAGTGCCTATAAAGTCCAGTACCAATTCTTCCAATTGTATCTTCAAATTAATGGGATGTGGTACATGTATACATTATTTTGGTATCCACAGCACCACTCTGTGGTGATACATTAAAAATATCTATTTCAATCACTTTACATTTGCTGCAAGTATATAATTCATTCCTACTTCATCATAGAAACAGAAATAATCAGAACCAGTGGACAGATTTTCCAACAACTTAAATGCAGTAGTTGTCAGAACTGTCGGGATAAGTACTCACCGAGGCCGAGATGCCGAGGGCGGCTGCCTTTGCGACTCTGTGCACTTCACCCCCTGGAGGTGGAGACAGCGGGGAAGGGCACAAAGGGGCACCGGCTACCAGCGGTAGGTGTTGTACTGATAGGAGATCTCTGAAGACTTGGCTTATGGTCACAGGACAGGACCGTAGCAGGCGTGGATAGTGATCCAGGAGCAACAAAGTTCAGCAGGCAGAGAATCAGTTCAGGTCAGGACTATAAGCAGATCCGGGATGCGAGCCAATGGTCAGGGATTGGAGAAGGCAGAAGGTCCAAGATACAAGCCGGAGGTCAAAGGGGTACAGACAGCAGCAGAAACGATGAGACGAGCCGAGTGTCAAGTACAGGAGAAGGCGTAGAGAAGTCGGGTCCGATCCTGGTCAATAGGTCAAAGCTTTCAGGTTAACAAGGCACTATAGCAGGATAGCTGACAACAAACCAGCAACCCGCCATGCGTCTGGAGCTGGTTTAAATAGGCCAGGCTGAAACTTGGTGGATGCGCGCGCAGACGTGCGCGCACGAGTGCGCGCAGGCGCGCACCCGTGCACGCGCCGTAACACAGAACCATGCTGGAACGCAGAGGCGCGCATGCGCGTGCCGCGCACGGGCACGGGCATGTGCCATGGCGAGGATCGGCCGCTGGAGCTACTGGTACCCTGACATAATGTCCAATATTATGGTAAAATCAGACTGGGATCAGACCATGTCTGCCTACTCTAATGCCTCATACACACAATAGGGTTTCCCGGCGGACTTCTTACCGCTGGGAAACCCGAGGGGAAGGCCAAGAACTGGCACGGCAGCTTTTTCCCCTACACACGGCCGTTTTTTCTGGCAGGAAGAGCTTTGGCCGGGAAACCTGGCCGTGTGTATACTCCCCCCGCAGGCTTTCCCCATAGGAAAACTGGCAGGTTAGAATGTTCTAATTATTCATCCATGATTCCCGGTGGTTTTCCTACACACGGCCCGTCGGGAAAACTGGTTGCGTGTACAAGGCTTAAGGAAGTTTCAAATCAGGACTGTCCAATTATGATTGCTCAGTTGTTGATGTATGTTGTCATACATTTTTGGTTGATTTATTGTAAGCTGTGGATCAATGCACCCGAAAGCAGTATGCAGAACTGTTTTTCTATACACTGAAAAACACAATACACTAGTGGGAATCAGCTCTGTTGAAAAGACATTCTGATGTCCATGCATTTTGCTTGTGCTGAAAGAGAAGAATTTTAAATGTCAACAATATTTTTTTTTTTAGGAAGCAGGGTTTAGTTGGAATTATGGTGACTTTTGGTCCTCCAGGACAGAGTTGGGTGCGATAAACAGAGATTTACCATCTTGGCAGCACAGTGTCCCTGAAACTTGTTTGAAAATGTTGGCAGTGATTATCAGTACAGTCCTATGATATACTGGAAAATATAAAGATTTGGCTATTGCCATGAGGTCTGCCCACAGCTGCTTACAGATACACAACATAAACATTGCAAGCCATATGTTTAACTGTTCCCTCATGAAAACTAGGGCTCCAGAGCTAAATGATTCAAGGGTCTCTTATGTCTGCAACCTGTCTTAAAAGAAATCCTACTGCTAAGATCTGTGCCTTTTAAAAATATTAGCTAACTCTATAGCTTATTAAATATTTTTAAGGTGTTGCGGCAGAGGTATCTAAATTATACATTTATTATAACTTACCGTATTTTGCATAATACTATTACTATCAGATTAATTCACCATGAACCAAATTGTATTGGGTTCTTGTGCTCCTGGATCCTGAAAAATGTGTATAGTGTACTAGGGCTATAACTGAACTGCTGGCACCATCATACAGGGCTGGACTGGGACACAAATTTGGCCCTGGACTTTATCCAGACTGGCCCATTTTGACAGGTCTCTCCCATGGCGGCCAGACAACAACCCCCCCCCCCCCGGCCACCCAAGCCCCCTCTCCCCCTTCACTAACCACTAGCCATTCTACTTTATTAGAGTAGAATGACTGGTACTTACTGGTACTCTTATAGGCAGTACCAGTGGGGAAGCTAGACATTATTTCACCGGGGCAAAGAATCAGTTCGGTGCTTCCCCTTATGGGACAAGATTAGGCAGAAGTGAGAAACTCCCAGGCCATAGCTGTTGAGTCAGCTGTCTGTCCCCTCCCCGTGCTCCTTCTGGTCCCCCCCAATGCGCCTCTGTCAGCCCCCCTGCTCCTCTGGTCCTACCCCTGCTTCTCTGTGTCCCCCCATGTGAGCGCTGCGGAGAGGGAGTGACAAACGAGCAGAGGGGGGCTTCGGTCTGCTGTCACTGAAGCCGGCCCACTGAGCCATCGGCCCACCGGGAAACTCCCTGTAGTCCCAATGGCCAGTCCATCCCTGCCATCATATTGTAAGTGGCTGTTTACCATTTGATAATGCAGGTGCCACAAAAATGCAATCGACAATTCATTCAATAGTTTAGCATCATATTTTCTAAAAACTATAGTTACATTTTAAAGGTAAATGCTAGTCTGTTAATGAACATTACTCTTCAGAATTACCTAATCAACTCAACGCATGGCTGATACCATGTTTATGATGTCACAATTCCTTAAATAAATTATGTGCGATGGAAACAAATAACTGGAAAGTCGAACTGTGAGATGGTGGAATGATCAGGGCCGTCTCAATAGCATCATGGGCCTCTGGGCAAAGTAATACTCTGGGGCCCCTACAATAGAGACAATTTTGGGGCAACGTGGGCTCAAGGACCAGCTGCTTTGGGGAAAGTACAGGGGTCCCCCATGCAGCTGGGGCCCCTGGGCAGTGCCCAGTTGTGCCCTCTCATTATGGCAGCCCTGTGAATGATGGCCTAGTTGGAGGTTGTAATGTATGGACGGCCACACCATCGCTATATCAGCTAATTCATCCAACTGGTCCCCATATCAAGCTAACATATCAGGTGTATTTAGCCATTAAGATATAATAAAAAAAAATCTGTTTATCATATATTTTTTTGTCATGTTAAGGCAAGATGATTTTTTAACTGCCCGTATCCTGCTCAGTTAAGCCTTTTGATGGAAATGAATGAATAAATTGATACTATATAATTGTAGATTAAGGAGTGAGCTAGACAAGAAAGCACAGTATCCAATACTTGGCTGCAAATCAGCAAGATGCAATTGTGTATGTAGAAAATAAATTTTAATGGGCTAGTAGAATAGACTAACTATATCTTGGGCAGACATTTTTGTTCTGCATCTAGTGTATAGGAATGAGGAAAGGAAACAGTTAAACATTGCATAGAGCAAGAAGAGACGGAAACTCTTCATATAGCAGAAATGTATCTACACAGCTCAAGGTTATCCCTTGAAAACAAATAAAATTAGGAGATTTACCCTTCCAAATATGAGAATTTTTTTTGTTCATGGTAACTACAACATGTTCAATATTTAAACAAAGATAATGGATATACAGGATGTACCACCCTCTATCATAGATAGGTGCTAGAGGTAAGGTGTTTTGGGTGATAGCTGCCAGGCAGGTAAATTAGTCAGGCTTATGCTGCATGCTAGGCCTGTTTGTTTTGAACTGAGGGGCAGGGAGTGGTTAGTGTAGCAGTGGATGCAACCACCTGTCTTTCAGTTTTTGGGTGCCTCCCCTGCTTCCAGGGAGAATGTTCTGGAAGAGGGGCAGGGCTGGAAATTGGAGTGACAGGGAGTTCATGTGAGGAGCCTTGACCAATCCCCCAATTGGGTATGGCAGGGGGCAGGCCTCCTACATAGGTCCAGCCCACAGGAGGGGAGTTGTTGGGTGGGTGAATTTAAAGAATGGAGTGTTAGACTGCAGCAGGAGGACCATCCCCATCTGGGGGGTGCAGACCTTGGCGTAGGAGTTCAGGAACTGGGAGGGAGCCTCTCTTTAACGGTCATGGAGAGATGTCTTGGAACAGAGGAGCTGTAGAAGCAGTCGGTACGCACGGTTCGGGTAAATTCTTCAAGAAGGACTCAGGGCAGGAGAAGTTTGGTGAGTGAGACACAGTGGACACCTGGAAGAGACATGCCAGATGAGCTGGGTGCAAGGCCAGAGGAGAGACTGTGGGGTTTTGTGACAAATCAATGTGACCTGAGGGCACAGGATTTGCAAGTTGGCCTGGGATCAGTAGTCCATCTATTCTTTATTTGTGCTAATCAACTAGGCCGTCAAGAAGGGGTACTGCAGGCCCCTGGCCTATCAGTAATCGGCAAGTTCAGAACAGCCAGGGATTATTCAGCATGATCCCTGGTGCAGTGAAAGATGATGGGGTGGAAAGACTATTACTGTGACAGGGAAGTTTGTGCAGGAGAAGAAGAGTCATGATAGTAACAGTCTGCAGGAGTTGTTCCTCTGTATTTTGTGCCTGGTGGTTCTACATCATGGACACATCTTTGCCTCTGTCTGGCCAGCCCTCTCGCACAAGGTATGTGCAGATGAGGGAAGGGGGATGGTGTATGTCGCTGTGCATTAGGAGATGCTAATGGTATCCTGGTTGTGTGTCTCTCTTTTTCTGTCGTGTGCGTCTCTCCTTACAGCCTTGCTATGTCGGGTCATCATTCTGGGGACAGGGACCTAGCCAGGCCACAACTCCATCATTCTTCTTCGAGATCCAGGTGCGACACTCCGTCTAAGATCCATCATCATAGGGGATGTTCACATTCCCCCTCTAAGCATAGGAGACGTTTCCATTCCTCCTCTAGTCACCGCTACCAGTGGCGTCACTAGGGTTTTTGTCACCTGGTGCGATGAAAAATTGTGCCACCCCCCCCCCCAGCAGGACAGGCACTAGGGCATTACATGCCTCTCATGTCTCCGTCCCCCCAGCCTGCCACAGTGCTAATTGATAGTGTCATCTAAGGCATTCTTCTCAGGAAAAAGGTTCAGGAACTCAACCATGCTCCACACCTTTCCCCAAAGTAGGCGGTGAGGGGTTGAGAATGCCACAACTACTGGGTGTGGGAGGGTCCAGAGGGTGCTACATAGAGTGCAGCGTTTAGGTGGGTGCAGCGTTCAGGTGGGTATAGGGTGCAGAGTTCAGGTGGGTATAGGGTGCAGAGTGCAAGGTGGGTACAGGGTGCAGAGTTCAGGTGGGTGCAGAGTGCAGGTGGGTACAGGGTGCAGGGTGCAGGTGGGTACAGGGTGCAAAGTTCAGGTGGGTACAGGGTGCAGAGTGCAGGTGGGTACAGGGTGCAGAGTGCAGGTGGGTACAGGGTGCAGAGTGCAGGTGGGTACAGGGTACAGAGTGCAGGTGGGTACAGGGTGCAGGTGGGTACAGGGTGCAGGTGGGTACAGGGTGCAGGTGGTTGCAGAGTGCAGGTGGGTACAGGGTGCAGGTGGGTGCAGAGTGCAGGTGGGTGCAGAGTGCAGGTGGGTACAGGGTGCAGAGTTCAGGTGGGTGCAATGTGCAGGCGGGTACAGGGTGCAGGTGGGTGCAGAGTGCAGGTGGGTACAGGGTGCAGGTGGGTGCATAGTGGAGGTGGGTACAGGGTGCAGAGTGCAGGTGGGTACAGGGTACAAGTGGGTGCAGAGTACAGATTGGTACAGGGTGCAATGTGCAGGTGGGTACAGGGTGCAATGTGCAGGCGGGTACAGGGTTCAGATGGGTGCAGAGTGCAGGTGGGTACAGGGTTCAGAGTTCAGGTGGGTATAGGGTGCAGAGTGCAGGTGGGTGCAGAGTGCAGGTGGGTACAGGGTGCAGAGTGCAGGTGAGTACAGGGTGCAGAGTGCAGGTGGGTACAGGGTGCAGAGTGCAGGTGGGTACAGGGAGCAGAGTGCAGGTGGGTACAGGGTGCAGAGTGCAAGTGGGTGCAGATTGCAGGTGGGTGCAGAGTGAAGGTGGGTACAGGGTGCAGAGTGCAGTAGCTGAGTGAGCTGGTTTGGTGGGGGAAGGGGGGCAGACACACTGAGAGTCCTCCCACACCAGCTCTTTGGTGGTGTGTGTCAGTACCATGGATACCATGGATCTGTTTGCATCCCCCTGCAACTACAAAATCAACAAGTACTACACTCGAGTTCGTTGCAGTCAAGCTTTCGGAGTGGATGCATTAACACGTCGGTGGAATTTCAACAAGGCGTATGCCTTCCCTCTACCTCCGATCATTCTCAAATTTCTACAGAGGCTTCAGACAGAGACAGTCGAGGTGGTGACAATTGCACCCTACTGGCCGAGCAGACCGTGGTTTCCCTTCTGAACCAGTTGAGCTTCTGGGACCCGTTGCCTCTCCCTCTCAGGCCGGACCTTCTTTCTCAAGGAGCGACCCTGCACCCCTGTCCAGCGATACTAGGACTGATGGTCTGGTTCTTGAGAGGGAGAGGATAGAGTCTCTCGGGTGTGCTTCGAGAGTTGTTTCTACCCTCATGAGTTTCAGAAAGCCTAATACAAACAGAGTCTACAGTAGAATATGGGTCAAGTTTGTTAACTTCTCTACTTCTGCAGGAAAATCATGTATAGAACCTGGAGTCCAAGACATCCTCAGTTTTCTCCAGTCTGGCCTGGACCTTCCTTTGTCTGTTTGTTCCCTTAGGGTACAAGTCTCAGCTCTATCAGAATTCTCGGGAACATCATGGGCAACTCTCCCAGTTCTTTTGTGGGGCATCAAGACTCAGGCCTCAGAGGAAACCTAGATTCCCCTAATGGGATCTTCCAGTTGTCCTTGATGCATTGTCAGCTCTCAACAACAAAGAACTTTCAATTAAGGACTTGTCAATTAAACTGGCTTTTTCTAGTAGCCCAAAAGGGTGTCAGAGATACGTTTTTTGGGATGTCATGAACCCTTTCTGACTTTCTTTCTGGACCGGGTGGTCCTTATTCCCATGGTTGGTTCCAAGCCAAAAGTTACTTCAGTGTTTCATGAAAACCAGGAGATAGTACTTCCTACATTCAAATCTCCGGAATTCACAGAAGCTCATCCCTTAGATGTAGGTGAAACCCTGAGGGAATACTTACGAGTCACTTCATCGTTCATACGTTCCAGTTATCTCTTTTTCTTACAATCTGGCAGCAACAGAGGAAAACGCGCTTCTTCAAGATCAGTAGCGGCCTGGATTGTTCAATTAATTCAACAAGCTTACAGGGCAAAGGGCTTGGCTCCTCCAGAGGTGGTGACGGCTCATTGCACCAGAGGCATGGCAGCCTCATGGGCAGCAGCTCGACATGTGGCTCCTGATGTGATATGCAAGGCAGCCTTATGGTCTTCAATCAACACTTTTATGTCTTATTATTGTATAGAGCCTGCTTCCCTTTCCTCTGTTAATTTTGGTCTGAGAATCCTGTTGTTTGACGGGAAAGATTACTATACCCTTCCGTGTGGATTGGCTAGTTATTTCCCACACGTAGTCTGACATGGAGTCTGTCAGGAAAATGGAAAATGTATTGCCAAATACTTACCGTAATTTTCCTTTTCTGATAGACACCATGGCAGACGGAGTTCCCACCCATGAATACGAATATAAGAGTTGGACTGAGAGCCGGCTAGTTGCGGAACACTGTCTATGGAGGTGAGCTCAAATTTATGGGTAGGGGGTCCTATAGCAGTGGAGAGGAGCAGGGTTAACCCACACGTAGTCTGCCATGGAGTCTATCAGGAAAGGAGAAATTACGGTAAGTATTTGGCAACACATTTTTTTTTTATATACAGTACAGACCAAAAGTTTGGACACACCTTCTCATTCCAAGAGTTTTCTTTATTTTCATGACTATGGAAATTGTAGAGTCACACTGAAGGCATCAAAACTATGAATTAACACATGTGGAATTATATACATAACAAAAAAGTGTAAAAAAACTGAAAATATATGTCATATTCTAGGTAGCCACCTTTTGCAGCAGACACAACTGAACTGTTAAGAGGAGACTGTGTGAATCAGGCCTTCATAGTAGAATATCTGCTAGGAAACCACTGCTAAAGAAAGACAACAAGCAGAAGAGACTTGTTTGGGCTAAAGAACACAAGGAATGGACATTAGACCAGTGGAAATCTGTGCTTTGGTCTGATGAATCCAAATTTGAGATCTTTGGTTCCAAACACCGTGTCTTTGTGCAAAGCAGAAAAGGTGAACGGATGAACTCTACATGCCTGGTTCCCACCATGAAGCATGGAGGAGGAGGTGTGATGGTGTGGGGGTGCTTTGCTGGTGACACTGTTGGGGATTTATTTAAAATTGAAAGCATACTGAACCATCATGGTTACCACAGCATCTTGCAGCGGCATGCTATTCCATCCGGTTTGCGTTTAGTTGGACCATCATTTATTTTTCAACAGGACAATGAATCCAAACACACCTCAGGCTGTGTAAGGGCTATTTGACCAAGAAGGAGAGTGATGGAGTGCTGCGCCAGATGACCTGGCCTCCACAGTCACCGGACCGGAACCCAATCGAGATGGTTTGGGGTGAGCTGGACCGCAGAGTGAAGGCAAAAGGGCCAACAAGTGCTAAGCATCTCTGAGAACTCCTTCAAGACTGTTGGAAGACCATTTCAGGTGACTACCTCTTGAAGCTCAAGAGAATGCCAAGAGTGTGCAAAGCAGTAATCAAAGCAAAAGGTGGCTACTTTGAAGAACCTAGAATATGACATATTTTCAGTTGTTTCACACTTTTTTGTTATGTATATAATCCCACATGTGTTAATTCATAGTTTTGATGCCTTCAGTATGAATCTACAATTTCCTTAGTCATGAAAATAAAGAAAACTCTTCGAATGAGAAGGTGTGTCCAAACTTTTGGTCTGTACTGTGTGTGTATGTATATATATATATATATATATATATATATATATATATACATAAATACATACAGTTGTGCAACACTGTATATATATATATATATATATGTATATATTGTAAGGGGTTAGCTCAGTAGCAGGAAAGGGTTCACTACACACTGAACTATACAGAGAGGCAGCCAAAGACGGTTGAAAACAAAGAGTTTGGTTTATTCTTCCATATTGCTGGAAACAAGTGCAAGCATCCAAACAGCATAAACAAAACAAAACATAAAATAAACCCTGGCTATTTGGGGCGTCTACCTTCACCACACAGGAACCTACCTATGGAGTCTGGCACAGCCTACTTCTGGGCAGACACTGCTGGTCATACAGCAGAGAAACAATAGTCTTTTTGATTTTTATCACACAGAAAAATCAACAACCACCTCACCTCTTCAGAAGTCTTTCTCACTGCTCTCCTTAACTCAAGAAGCCTCAGGATGTAGCAATCAGTAGTCATCCTTTGGATAACTTAAAGAGACCTTAATTTCCTCATTCTGAACAGCTGAAGTTTTCCAATGCCCTAAACCTTTCTGGCTACCTCTGTAGCCGACACCTGGCAGTAATTGGTGTATTGTCTAAACAAGGCAGAAATGTATCTCCCGTCTGTGACAACACCCACAGATTTACCTGACTTCCTGTGTATATAACACAGTTCTTGTGTATTTGATTGTGTGTGTACTGTCCCTAGCCTTTTTTTTTTCTGTGAAACAAATCATAAAAGAATCAGACGAGGGTCCATTTTTGGCAAGGGGTCCAGGATAGCTGAAGCAGAATTCAGTCACGGTCTAGAAGACTCCATAAAGCAAATACGTGCATCTTCCAAGTTTCTCAGTCTTGGTAAAGCAGCTTTTTAGCACAGGATACTGAAGTTCAGTTTCATTAATAATGAAAAGAATTCAGGAGTAGGCAGTGCCCATCATTTCTTCAAAAGGATTTTCTTCTCTGATTGCCATTCCTCTTAAAAGGGCATGTCTTCAGCTCACAGAGTTTAGTGGAATTTCAGTATGATTTATTCTGGATCCCTCAAAGACAAGAAACTGAATTCTTTGTTGGTTTTACAAACCAACATTCTTTTTTTAAAGGATACACCACAACAAAAACTAATAAAAACTTTTTTAGCTTGTAGTAACAGTATTTCCTGTTGCAGACCAACAATGCTAAGCCACTGCCTCACAATTAGCAGTTGCGTTGACAGCTTAGCATGTGCACTGCTTAGGTTGACCATTGAATTGTCTGTCAAAATTATCAAACAAGCAAGACAATCTGACAATTCTGCTTCGCGTATAGTCACATTTTAGACATTTTAGACAGTTCATTTCCTCATGACGTGATAAAGCAGAAGTCAAGACAAAGGCAAATATCTAAAAATCATTTAGGTCAACTATGTAATTATATAAAAATAATTTAATATATTTTTAAATGCTAGTGTAGCGGTGCCCCCGTAGTGTCGCTGAGTGTAGTAGTTCCATGCGTCAGTCTGCTTAACCCAGCATTCACTTCCAGTCACTCCTCATTGAACAATGAACAGCTTGTTTTTGAGGGATTTAACCTGGATGGGGTAAAAGGAACATGGGATGCCCAGATAATTGACTTTAAACGAATGAAAGATATGTCTGTATTGTTTTTCAAAGTGGCATATCTATATATTGTGTATCCTTTGCCATACTGTTTTTTTATTGCTATTTTTCTCTTCATTTTTGTACACTATGTATAGCTGTCACTGCCCACATCAGTCCATGTAATTTCCATGTTACCACCCAGTGCTAATTGGCCCGCACGTTGCTCCACCTATCCACCTATTACCGCATAGTCCCCTATCTCGGCCACTCCCCCTTGCATATGTTATATAGTTAGCTCCCAAACTCCACCCATCAGCTTGAAGGAGTGCGGCTGTCACGTAATTTCAGCCTGTTTGCCCGTGAAACGCGTCGCTTACCAGTAACATCATCCACCCTTGCCAGCACAACATCTACGCTCCAAGCCTCGCTCTGCTTCCAGTTCGACTGCGGCCGACTTTCTCTATCTTTAAAGCGGTCTTCTGGATCAAGCAGCACCAGTGCCCCAGCAAGCAGGATTGGTTTGGCGGATCCAATGACCACTCCCACATTTGGGACCACCTTTTAAACCAAGGCTTATTGATTTCTTACAAAATGTGAGTTCCCTGTACACAGATATATTGTGATTAAATTGTTTAACTTAAATACCCAGAGGTGCCTCTTCCCTTGTTTTTTCTGGAGGTTCATCTTCCAGCGGGACAACGACCTTAAACATACAGCCATAGCTACAATAGAATGGTTTAGTTCATGTGTTCATGTGTTAGAATGGCCCTGTCAAAGTCCAGACCTAAATCCAATTTAGAATCTGTGGCAAAACTTGAAAATTGCTGTTCACAGAAGAATGGGCAAAAATCTTACTCTCTAGATGTGCAAAACTGGTAAAGCCATCCCCAAAAAGACTTGCAGCTGTAATCGCAACGAAAAATGGTTCTACAAAGTATTGACTCAGGAGGGCTGAATACAAATGCACGCCACATTTTTCAGATATTTATTAAAATCAAAAACATTTATTATTTTCTTTCCACTTCACAATTATGTGCCACTTTGTGTTGGTCTTTGTGTTGGTCTATCACATAAAATCCAAATAAAATACATTTACATTTTTGGATTAAGCATGACAAAATGTGGAAAATTTCAAGTGGTATGAATACTTTTTTAAGGCACTGTATGTAACAATATGATTATTTGGTGAAGGAATCACAGATAGCACTGAATCAACAAGTGATCAAATACATTTTATTGAAAAGAAGCAACAGGTCATGGAGAAACATCCAGTGGAATTTTACAAAAATGTTCTTTGTTTGCTGTAAATGATCATAATCATTTAAACCTATCATTCTAATATAACCGACCAACCTGTTTATCATTCATCATATGTAGGGCCATCAGAACTGTCCAAATAGCAACCCACAACATACATTCCTACTTTAAAGAGTTTAAAGGTTTATTTATTTATTTTTTAATTAAGAAACATACCATACTTACCTCCACTGTGCAGTTTTTTTTGGTCCTCGTCTTCCGGGGTCCCTCGCAGCTGTCTCGGCTCTTCCCCGCAAGAACTAACCCACGTTCTGGGAAGCGCTCTCCCAAGAGGGTTAGCTTGCAGGCGCACTCCCGTGTAAAACAGTGGCAGCCATAGCCGCCAAGTGTGTCACTCGACCCCCGCCCCCCGGCGTGATGCGTCATTGATTTGATTGACAGCAGCGGGAGTCAATGGCTGCACTGTTATCAATCATCCAATTAGGAGCTGCCTTAAGCTGAAGGAAACCATTGTGGGATCGTGCCCACACATTCGGAATAAAACGGGGGGGCTAGGGGGCCGGAGTGTGCAAGGTGTTTTTTTCACCTTAATGCATACGAGGCATACGAGGCATTTAGGTGAAAAAAACATGAAGCTTTACAACCACTTTAATATCTTGCAAAATGGGCCACTATGGAATTATGTGTAAAACATTGCTCTATGGAACAGCCAGCAGAACTGTCCACTGTTATGTCACGTACACACGATCATTTTTCAGCATGAAAAAAAAATTTGTTTTTGAAAAACTTAATTTAAAATGATTGGTTTTGGGCTACACATCATTTTTCAGGTTTTGAAAAACGACCAAAAAAAAAAATTCGAACATGCTGCATTTTTTAACGTAGTTTTAAACTATGTCGTTTTTCGGGTTGTAAAAAATGATCGTGTGTGGGCTAAAATGATGTTTTATGCTCAGAAGCAAGTTATGAGACGGGAGCGCTCGTTCTGGTAAAACTACCGTTCATAATGGAGTAAGCAAATTCATCACGCTATAACCGACAGAAAAGCGTGAATCGTCTTTTACTAACAAGGAATCAGCTAAAGCAGCCCAAAGGCGAATAGAACTTCCTCTTTAGAGTGCCGTCGTACGTGTTGTACGTCACCGCTCTTTGTTCATCATTTTTTAAAAACGTTGGTGTGTGGGCAACGTCGTTTTTAACGATGAAGTTGGAAAAACTTCATTTTTTTGGACATGCTGAAAACAAAGGGCCAGATTCAGGTACAATTGCCCTGGCGCAGAGTATCAGAGATACACTACACCGCCGTATTGTACCTGGCTCTAAGACGAATTCTGGTAGATTTCAGCCCGTAAGGTACGGCGGCGTAGTGTATTTCTTGCGGCGGAATCGAAATACGCGATTAGGGGGCGTGAAGCATATAAATTAGGCGCGTCCCCGCGATCGAACTGCGCATGCTCCGTTCAGAAATGTCCCGCCGTGCATTGCGCGAAATTACGTCGTTACGTCAGATTTTTTTTGAGTAGCGTTGTTTACGTACATTCCTATTCCCGGACAGCTTACACAAAAAACAAAAAAAAAATTGAAATTCGACGCGGGTACGACGGCCATACTTAACATGGGCTGTCTAACTATAGACCAGATTTTTGCTTTCCTAACTTTACGCAGCAAAAAGATGACTACAGATGCCGTAAGAGAATGCGACGGATGATCGTAACTTTGTGGATCGCCGGAAAAAGCTAATTTGCATACCCCGACGCTGAAAACTACGCGAACTCCACCCAGCGGGCGGAAAAAGATTGCAGCGTAGATCCGACGGCGTACGAAGACGTAAGCCTGTCGGATCGAAGCCCGAAGCCGCCGTATCATGGTTTGAGGATTCAAACTAATGATACGACGCGGGTAATTTGAAATTACTCCGGTCTAACAGGAGATACACCGGAGTAATGGCTCTGTGAATCTGGCCCTAAGTTTTTTTTCATGCCGAAAAATGATCGTGTGTACGCGGCATAAGTCTCAAACACTTTCAATGGAGATTCAAAATGTATTTAAATCAAATAGAAAATCTGTCCACTATGTAAAAAATAAAATGTGAATTGTCCAAAAAAGATCGAATATAGAAAATGAACATACCATGCATACTGAGGCTTTACATGAAGAAGATGTAGGTTTAAATGCATTTAATGTGTGTTGCTTTATGTGTGCTTTATGGACTTTTGAAGCAAGTAAGATGTAGAAGAAAGGCTTGATGAAATGTGACATGACAGTGGGGTGAAATGGACACAATATTCAGGAATATTTAATAGGGCAGAATGTAGAGTAACGATTGTGTGCACAGTGCAGTAGCCCATACCAACCAATCAAATTTCACTTTCCATAGAGAGTTCAGAACACTGTAAATTATTGCTGATTGGTTGTTATAGGCTACTGCACTTTGCTTGATGCCTTACTAAATCATTTATTAGCACTGATATAGGGCCTCAGTCGGCAAGTTCAGAACGAATCTTGAGAAGCAAGTTTATGTTCTTTTAATCTAAGGATTTCATGATGAAAATATGATTTGTCTGAACCTAAAATCACTTGAGCCACGTGTACAACATCTCCACCATGCTTCACCCATTTCCTTAGAAGACCTAACATTAGCACGGAGCTTATATATGATGCACAGAGGACTAAGGCCTCTTTCACACTTAGGTGGTTTAGCGCTAAATATAGCACCTAAATTAGGGTGACATCCCCAGTTTCAGGGGACAGTCCCTGGATTGAGGACACTGTCCCCGTACCAAGTCTGTCCCCAGTTTTGTCCCCAGATTGGATTTGAACAGGGGCTGGGGCAATTTCAAAGACAGTTAGTGCAAAATTAATAAAAACAAATCTGAATTACACCCCCAGCTTTGCTGCTCCTACTAACTTAGGGGGGGTCTTTTTTTTCCCATTATCTGTGCCCCTTTCTGATGATCATGTTCGGGTCGGAGCAGAGGGAAAATTCTTCAGTTTCGGGTGCATGCCCATTCAGCTCGGCTCTCATGTTCTTCTGCCTTGGCTCAAGTCCTGGCCAGTCGCCTGCTTGCTTATCTCCTTGTCTTCGCTGGCGGAGTGATCTTCCTCCGCTCCCCACCGAGTAGTAGCCGTGTCCCGCAGAGTAAGACTTGAGAGGCTCTGAGACAGGCGGCGGCGGCGACAGGCAGAGAGTCACTTATTGCCGCCATTACTAGTAAAAAAAAATATGTCCCCGGATTTCATATTATAAATCTGGTCACCTTAGCCGAGGGCTTTCACACTGAGGCGATGCGCTGGCAGGACCACTCCAAAAGTCCTGCCAGCAGCATCTTTGGAGCGGTGAGAGGAGCGGTGTGTTTACTGCTCTTTCCCATTGAAAGCAATGGGAAACCGCGGTAATACCGCCGGCAATGCGCCTCTGCATGCTTTAAAATCTGTCTGACATATCTGCCCGCGCATGCGTCGAATGGATTCGACACATGCGTGGAAGTTGTTTACTTCCTGGTGTGGTGACGTGGCGGCGTCAACGTCATCGCCACGTCACCACGCTGTCTGCCGGCGGGGATTTTGGTTTGATCGTGTGTACAGCGATCAAACCAAAATAGCCCAGCAGACAAATCCGATCAAATCGGTCTGTCAGACCGATTTGAACAGATTTATTTGGTCGTGTGTACACGGCCTTAAAGCCTATGTTAACCCAAAAAACAACTACAGATTCTGTTCCTTTAAAGCATACTGTATTACACAGCACAGTTCTTGTGCTGTGTAATTTGGCACCCTGCAACACCTGTAATACATGGCTGATCCTGCCTGTCTATACCCTCCCCTCTGCAAAAAGACCGCGATAACTATGGCTGCTGAGCCGCTAATACTGTGGTCTGTTTGCGTGCCTCTGTCATCTGCATTCTGCTCTTCTGTGTCCGTCTCCTCTGTCCTCCTCTGTCCTCTTTGCATGTCACCTAGTGACAGTGCCCCCTGTCTCTGCGTTTCATGAAAAAAATACCTTCTTCACTGTATCTCACAGCGGCACGCGGTGACCATGTGAACAGCCATGTCTTCTCTCTTCTTCTCCTAGCATCCCGCTGACGTCAGCGGGGAAACCTGGGCCTGCCCACTGCTTCTGCAAGACGGGCTGGGAGGGAGGAGATACAGCCAGTTACACGGGTAATGGGAGCCACTGTGAGATACGGTGAAGGAGGTATTTTTTTCATGAAACACAGAGACAGGGGTGCACTGTATTAGGATACAGAACAGATAGTGTAAATGACTAAAAGTAGGTTAACAACCACTTTAACTACCTGTGCACAGAATAAAAACGTACCTCTCTGTCAGCTGCAGCTATCTCACTGACAATAAATAAGATAGCTACTGTATTACTTGTTTGGGCTTAAAATGTTATACTGAATTCTAGACATGTGCAAAATGAAATATTTTGTTTCGGAATTTCGTTTTCGTCCGAAAAGTTAACTAATTTAGTTACTCCCGAAAACTCATTTTTTATTATTATGTTTCGTTAAAAAAATGCATATCCAAATTAATTCAGGTTGAATCTGTGATTGAAGGCTCATGGTGGCTGTTGAATGTTCTAAGAAGATTTGACGGAGCAGCTAAACTGTACGAAGCCGCAATCGTACATTTCCGGTCGAATGTTCCGCCTACAAGCTATAGAAGAATTCTAATGTTGTATGACACTAGTAATAATTATATTTAGAAATTATTATTACTAGTCAACCAACATTCAAATTCTTCTATAGCCTATGGGCCGAGCATTTGACTGGAAATGTACGATTGCGGCGTTGTACAATTTAGCTGCTTGTCGAATCTTCTTAGAAGTTTCGACAGGCACCATAAGCCTTCAATGACAGATTCAACGTTTGTATGTCTTTCGCTGCTTCGTCGACTCTTCGTCATTCATGTCGAATGGTCTACCCCAACACTGTCTCTATAATGTTGAATCTATCCTTTCTATGTCGAATCTTTCCTCTCTATGTAGAATAATCTCAGACTAATAGACACAGATTGTCAGCGTCATGTCGAATCTCCTTTCTATATCGAACTGTTGTAGCAATGAAAACGAAAATAAAGCATTTTTTATATCGGATCTTTCGGATTATGGATTCTGCGCGTTCAATTTCGTTTGCTAAAATGATAACGAATATACCCACGATTCGGGCGAAAATGCATTTGAATTAAAACAAATGCACATGTCTATTAAACTCTCATGTAGATTGTCTATAAGTGTAATCATTCAGTGAGGAAGGCTTCAGTCTAGCTCTGAGTCATGAATCTCACTGGCTGTGCATAGAAGCTGAGTAGAAGGTGATAAAAAAAGATAAAACACTTATGTTTTCCATCACACACTCTAAAACCTAACTCAACCTATAAAACTAACCCTCAGTGTTTTACCCCTCTTCACCTAAATTAACCCTTAACTCTGTTTATCTTAACCCAATCTAACATTATAAATGAACCTTTAACATTTAATCTCAAACTTAACCCTTGGGAGGGAGACACGGGTCTTAATGTATCTAAACATCTATTCTTTCAAGACCAATATATACATCCCATAAGCCACTGATTGAACCTCTCTTTTCTATTAACAATATATACCTTGACCCACAAACCAACAGAAACACTCCCTTTCCTCATCTCCAGTTGCCATGAAATAGTATCGCTCCACCTTCTGCAACAACCACAAATAAACTACACCTATCTCCACAAATACATATGCTACCTGTAAACCTTAATTTGCCATATATGTGCTAGCTCTCATTCTTACACAACTCGTCTTCCAGCAGTCATACTGTAGCGCTCACCTCCCAACTATTATACATAGACTACCTTTCACTCTCCAGAAATACATACATACATAGTTAGTCATGTTGAAAAAAGACACAAGTCCATCCAGTTCAACCACAAAAAAAACAAAAAACAAACATAGTACAATCCCATACACCCAACTCCATACCCACAGTTGATCCAAGGCAAAAAAAACAGCAGAGCATGATCCAATTTGCTACAGCAGGGGAAAAAATTCCTTCCTGATCCCCCGAGATGGCAATCAGATTAACCCTGGATCAACTTTACCTACAAATCTTAGTACCCAGTTATATTATGTACATTTAGGAAAGTATCCAGGCCTTAGAGCAATCTACTGAGCTGGCCAGAACCACCTCTGGAATGAGTCTGTTCCACATTTCTTCCACAGCTCTTACTGTGAAGAAACCTTTCCGTATTTGGAGATGAAATCTCTTTTCCTCTAGACGTACCTCTAGTGCCCCCTTGTCCTAAATGTTCACCATAAAGTTAATAACTCAACACCAAGTTCACTACCGTGTTTCCCCGAAAATAAGACACCGTCTTATATTTTTTTTTCCTCAAGAAATCACACTATGGCTTATTTTCGGGGGGTGTCTTATTTTTATTACAGAAAATAAAGGTTGCCTACCTGAACCACACTTGCGCTTCTTAGCATTTCCTCTGTCCACCTGTAGACTGAGATTATCGTATTCTGCACGCCATTTTTGGACCATTCGGATATCCAACTTCTTCTCTTTGCACTCATCTTGTCTGGCTGTACAGAAAGATAGGCCAGCAAAGCTGATGTGGAGCACAGTGGAGCTGGGGTGATCTCTTTGGGCTCAGTACGGTAGCAGCTTTTCCCCCTATCCCCTGGTGTTTGTGTGGGGTGAGAGAGGGGTTTGCTGGTCAGTGCTGGGAGAAGCTTTACAGCTTTACGTTCTTCTCCTCACTTCAGCTCCAGTACAGTACCGTACGCCTATCACGTGTTGTTTCCCGCTCCGCGCCGTTACGCATACGACACGCCCATCACTACGTCTTATTTTCGGAGATTCGCCACGCCATCGCTACGTCTTATTTTCGGAGATTCGACACGCCATCGCTCCGTCTTATTTTCGGAGGGGTGTCTTATATTTCGATCTTGTGTCGAAATCCCGCTACGGCTTATTTTCGGAGTACGTCTTATTTTAGGGGAAACACGGTATATGGACCCCTGATATATTTGTACATGTTGATCATATCCCCCCTTATTCTCCTCTTCTCAAGAGTGAATACATTCAGTTCCTCTTATCTTTCCTCATAGCTGAGCTCCTCCATGCCTCTTATCAGTTTGGTTGCCCTTCTCTGCACGTTCTCCAGTTCCCGATATCCTTTTTGAGAACTGGTGTCCAAAACTGAACTGCATATTCCAGATGAGGTCTTACTAATGATTTGTACAGGGGCAAAATGATATCTCTGGATTCCATACCTCTCTTAATACAAGAAAGAACTTTGCTTGCTTTGGAAACCGCAGCTTGGCATTGCATGCCATTATTGAGCTTATGATCTTTTGCCATTATTGAGCTTATGATCTACCAAAACCCCCAGATCCTTCTCCACTATGGATTCCCCCCAGTTGTACTCCTCCTAGTATGCATGCTCATTCTTAGCCCCCAGAGCGTTGAGGTCGGCATGTAAATTGGAGAAATCCTGTAAGGACGTTATTCCACTGCATAGCTTGGTGTCATCTGCAAAGACAGACATTTTAATTTTGATCTCAGACCCAATATCATTTATAAATGTATTAAAAAGTAAGGGTCCCAACTAGGGTTGTACCGAGTATTTGCGGGAGTACTTGTACTCCCGCAAATACCCCCGATACCTAAATAGAATACTCCCCCCCCCCCGCCGCCGTATATGCAAAGCCGACCCCGCCGCCGTATATACAAACCTGCCGCCGCCGAAAACATTACAGGCACCTGTAGTTTGAATAGCTGTTTTTCCCGCCGTGCGTGTATAGACACTCCCCCTTGCTCGGGATTGGACGGATCTGTCCAATCCCGAGCAAGAGGGAGTGTCCTTTACACAGGGCGCGCGGCAGGGAAAACAGCTATTGAAACTAAAGGTGCCTGTAATGTTCGCGGCGGCGGCGGCTTTGTATATACGGCGGCAGGATCGGCTTTGCATATACGGCGGCGGCATCATCATCGTCATCAGGTACGGGGGACATGGCTGCGTATATGGGGAACATGGCTGTATATGGGGGACATGGCTGCAATATGTGGGGGACATGGCTGCATATATGGGGGACATGGCTGCATATGTGGGGGACATGGCTGCATATATGGGGGACATGGCTGCATATGTGGGGGACATGGCTGCAATATGTGGGGGACATGGCTGCATATATGGGGGACATGGCTGTATATGGGGGACATGGCTGCAATATCTGGGGGACATGGCTGCATATATGGGGGACATGGCTGCATATGTGGGGGACATGGCTGCAATATGTGGGGGACATGGCTGCAATATGTGGGGGACATGGCTGCATTTGTGGGGGACATGGCTGCATTTAGGGACACATTTAAAAAAAGTATCGGTATTCGGTATCGGCGAGTACATGAAAAAAAGTATCGGTACTTGTACTCAGTCCTAAAAAAGTGGTATCGGGACAACCCTAGTCCCAACACTGAACCTTTGGGTACACCACTGATAACCTTCAACCATTCAGAGTATGAATCATTAACCATTACGCTCTGAATTCTGTCTTTCAGCCAGTTTTCACAAACTGATATATCCAATCCTGTAGACTTTACCTTACACATGATCCATGTGTGCGGAACTGTATCAAACGCTTTTGCAAAATCCAAGTACACCACGTCCACAGCCATGCCTCTGTCCAGGGTTTTACTTACCTCTTCATAAAAAGAAATCAGGTTTGTCTGACAACATCTGTCTTTCATGAATCCATGCTGTCTGTTGCTTAACTAGTTTTATTCTAAGGAAGAACTCATCTATGTGGTCTTTTATTAAACGCTCCAGTATCTTCCCAACTATAGAAGTTAAACTAACAGGTCCCTCCCAGCCCTATATACATTCCCACCAGCCATATATACACTACCCCTTAAACATGTATATTCTATCCCCCAGCAAAATACACGTTACCACTCAACCTTCAATAGCCATATATACCCTATCACCAAACTCACCCCCCCCCCCCCCCCCCCCCCCACCATATGTATGCTACCGTCACCACCCCAGCCATACATACTATTTTCTATACCCTATTCCCAGTCATATATACACAAATCCTTCCCACAGCCATCCTGTATATATACTTTCCCACCCTCCAGCCAAAATGTATCCACCTCCCATTTATAAACACATCATACTATCTTCCACCTTCAGCCATATATACAATTTCTTTCATTGTTTCAGCTTTACTACTGATCATTCTGCAGTCAGTATGGGACTCTGAGGTGTGGGAGGACTATAATACCATAGTATTTATACCACTTACCCTGGGGACCTTCACAATATACCTTCACAATGGACAACAGCTAATCTTTGGTAATGCTAATAAATACAACACAACACTTTTGTGTTTAAAGTAATTTTCTCATGACCAGTGTAAATAAGATGTCCCACCTTGTTTTGCGTCTGCCCAAACCATGAGTACTCACCATGGGACAGCAGACAGGAACCCTTAAAGTGGTGTTCCAGCCTTTTTTTATGTTTATTAAAAGTCAGCAGCTACAAAAAGTGTAGCTGCTGGCTTTTAATAAACATACACTTACCTTCTCCATGGTTCCAGCGACGCGCCGGCCGGGGCTCCGCTCCCCTTCCCCCCTCCCCGGTCGGCGTCTTCATTTCAAGTGTGGGCACCCGGCCGTGACAGCTTTCGGCTTCACGGCCGGGCACCCACTGCGCATGCGCGAACACCTGTGACGTGTCCCAGGCGATCACCTACAGGAAGGGGCTGCAGTAAGGCGATTAAGCTAATCGCCTTACCCGCCCCTCGGCAGAAGGAGGAAGTGGGACAGAAAGTGGGACACTCCCCCCCAAAAAAATTACATGCCAAATGTGGCATGTAAGGGGGTGAGGTGTGGGTTAAGCGGAAGTTCCATTTTTGGGTGGAACTCCGCTTTAATATCTATAATTTAACCCTAAAATAAAACAAATTCACACCAGTGTTGGAATAAGTATGGCCGAGGCTGCCTTATTATTGGATTTCAGACAAATTTTATTCAAAATAAATAATATTCAATGGGGTCAATTCACAAAGCTTTATTTTCAGATTGCGAGTGTTATTTTAACGATTTTGCACGTTTCTGAAGCTAGTTCAATTCACTAAACGATTTAACGCTCTGAAAAATCATCAAATAACGTTTCCCTACACAGAAACGATATTTTAAGGTGTGGATCCTTATTAAAGAGTCAAATCGTTATTTTAAAGATTCAAATCGTTATTTTAAAGATTCAAATCGTTATTTTAAAGATTCAAATCGTTATTTTAAAGATTCAAATCGTTAAATATGTACAGAAGTGCAATTCACAAAGATTTTTTGGACAGTTATCAATCGTTAAGCAATCGTTAAATTAACACCTCCCTCAGGGTGTCGTTATGACATTTCCCAGGCGATATTTTGTTGTTAGAGGAAGCTTTTGGCGATTTTTGTAGTGTAGTGACGTTTTTAGTAGTGTTGGGCAAGATAGAATGGTGCTCTATTTGAACTTAAAATTATCCAGAGGCGAAGAAGAACATGTTAGAATGTTGTTCAGATTTATAAATGTGTATTCTGTTCACATACTATTTTGGATGACTTTTCTGAAACCCAGGTGATAGCTAAATTCCGATTATCATCTCCCATGATTTATTCTCTGTATGAGGAAATACACATGGCTTTAGAAAAGCACACACTAGAAGTTTTGCACATCACATGCTCAATCTCCATGTGTATTGCTTGTGTCTCCCTCTCTCTGCATCTGCTCTTTTCCACATGCAGCTGTTCTCCTCCCCTTCTGCTCCCAGAATGCATCTCTCCAGCATTATTTAACGATCTTAAGAGTTATTTTAACGTCCCGAATCTTAATAATAACGTCTGAGTAGTTAGAATAACGTTTGGATAAAGAGTCAGTTGAAAACCATAACGACTGTGTTAAATAACGATTATAGCTTTCGTGAATACCATGTTTGCTAGCGTTAAATAAGGAGTGCTAATTTAACACCTGAAGAAAACCAATAACGTTTCTCTTTGTGAATTGACCCCATTAACTTTAAACAGTCTAGCCACTACGGCTCAGGCTGCAAATAAATATTTTCCAACTTATCTTATTTCCAAATTATCCAACAATAAATAAACGAAACAGATTTGTATAATATTTATTTTTTATTTATTTTTAAAACAAAGGTGACCATACCACATAATTAGCAGCCGCGACAAAGAGAAGGAGGGGGAGTTGGGGAACACCACAGATCCTGTCTTCTGAGGTGACTGAAAACTGCTGACAAAACCTTACTTTTATAGCCCTATTTGGTACTGGTTTAAACTAGAAATAACTGGTACCAGGCCCCCAGTACCTAAAAGCTCGGGAAAAACACTTGTAACCCCTTCCCAGGCAATGTGAGCACCAGGTGCTACTTAAAAGCCTGGGAAAGTCACTTCTTTTCAACTGTCTAGCGGCTAGACAGTTGAAAAGAAGTGACTTTCCCGGGCTTTTAAGTAGCACCTGGTGCTCACATTGCCTGGGAAGGGGTTACAAGTGTTTTTCCCGAGCTTTTAGGTACTGGGGGCCTGGTACCAGTTATTTCTAGTTTAAACCAGTACCAAATAGGGCTATAAAAGTAAGGTTTTGTCAGCAGTTTTCAGTCCATGTGAGGACCAGGTGTTCCCCAGAGAGCATTAGCAGGGGAACTTGAAACAGTTTTTTTATTGTCCTGCCGCTTTCATATGAGAAAAGGGGGAATTTAAACCGTCTCCCCCTTTTCTAACATTCCCCTTGTTATTAACTAAATTAATGAGAACACACATGAATTGGAGTACCAATGGCCAAGCAGCATTTTTATTAACAAAAACAACTTATCGGCCTGTTGGTCTTATGACAGCACCCAGAATTCCAACTTGTTCCACTTGTAAAGCCCCATACACACTATCAGTTTTCCTGAAGGTTTTCTCATCAGGTTTACCAAAACCATGTAGTGCAAGGGCCTGCCTGATTACATACAAATTGAAACTCTTGAGGTTTGACCTCATATTAGATGGTTTTGGTAAACCTGAAGAGAAAACCGTCAGGAAAACTGATAGTGTGTATGGGGCTTAACACTGAGGGACCTTTTACTATACCAGGCCTCCAGCCGTAATACACCAGCTTGGAGACAACCCACATCCACAGTGCAACTATTATCGTATTCCAGCTAACCTTAGTAACTGGAATACACCAGAGGGGCACATACCACCGATGAGCCCCCCAAACTTCCATCTCAACCGTATTTTCTTCCACCTTCAAAAGACCAACCACCATCACACAATCAGCTACCATGACGTCCTTTGCTCATATTGCACCTGCAAAGAGATAAAGCAGACCAACCAAACAAAATAAAACAAAGGGAGGGTGGGTGGGAAACTGCCTGTTTGTCATCTTTCCCTTCTCTGCTGTCCAGGAGACCCCGGCTATTCCTTAACTTTTAGAAAAATGGGGTTGGGACTTTGTATGAGGCATGTGGTATGCACCACCACAGGCCTCCATCCCTGTAAGGGTGTAAAAAATGGAAGGTTGGGACTTTAAATGAGATGCGATTAGCAAAATGCGATTAAGTATATATATGGAAATTATAAAAATTGTTTAACTAACTACCACAAACCCCTCCTCATCCTGTTGCTTAACCAATCCACCTCTCCCCCATTCTCCACCTACAATCCTTAACCCTATAGTTGCTTCCCCTTCTCACACTGCCATGCTGGCCCTGCATTTACTGTTCCATCCTCTCACATGTTTGTGGATGAAGGAATACAAAACAATACATATATTTTAAATACTTATACATTACCTCCGGCCAACTCTCAGGCAGAGAACCGATGCTCAAGATTATAGACTAATTTTCCAGCTTAATTTTTCCCATGAACATTTTAGATACCGGTATCTATTTTTTTTTTAAAAAGCCATGCTGCGAGCAACAATATTTTCATGTATTTTTATCCCACAGCTGTAAAATGATGTCCCATACCATATCTCCCTCTCTGTCCCAGCTTCCCTGCACTTCAAGCCTCTGTGTTCTTTTGGCCAGTCAGTCAAGAGAAATCTGTCTTCATAATATTCACCTTTAACCCCTGTCTTTCTCTCCCCTCTGTGAAATCAGAATTATCACTTTTGAAAAACGCCCTGGAATTTCAGCTGAGGGAATTGTGTGACCCCATCAACCTCCTTCTGTCTAGCAGAACAGAGTTATTCAGTAGTTCAGCTCTACTAACCCCTTAAACACGAGGAGAGCATTGTGTGTCTTTTCAGTGCAGCAATTGCTATTACCGATCCATTCTCTTCCATAATATAAAGTGTATCTGCACAAATAAGGCATGCTGCACTACAAATATAAACCGCATTGTGTGCTTTTACAATAGGACAAAAAGTGAAATAGCTAGAGAAATGGAGGGAAATTAGTTTTAATGCTGGCAAGCAAAAAATAAAATAAAACTATTATATCATTTTATAAAGGAAAAATCATACAAAGAGATTGAGTACCTGCTAACGGTACTGAAAAGCTGAAATAATGATAGCATTATGGAAAGGACTATGAGAAGTAATAAAATGTAGAATAGAATCTACATGTGAAAAAGAAAACAGAATAATGTACAAATAAACTGTAAATGTACTTTTTCCCTATTTTTAAAATGTTGTTTAGAACATGCAGTTTAAGCATCTGATATCTGTTTCTTTGGGTTTTTTTCCTTTGTATATCGTAAAGTAAAATAATTTTTAAGAGAACCTTATGCTTAGCCCAGATGTGTAGTAATGGACTAAGTCATATTTGTCATGTATGCAGACTTTTCCCGAGAGTATAGTGATCGTTAGAGACAAGTCAAGTGTAGCAGTTGGCATAATTTCAATGCCGTAACCTTCACCTCTGAGGTTATATAAATCTACAGCTTGACACTGAAGAGGAAATGCAAAATATCAGTGTTCTACCAATAAGTGTGCTATATAAAGACAAGTAAACTAAAGCTTCTTGCAGAATATTTGCACGATCCAGCCATTCACAGTCAGTTTAGGGAACAATAATATGTTTTTAACCCATACCCAACATCTCCCTAGCCGAGGCGTATCTAGTGAAAATAGCGCCTATGGCAAACACTAAAACTGCGCCCCTGTCAAAACATTTGAAACCCATTTTTGATACCCTTGACAAAAGAAACAGCTAACAAAACTAGTAAAATGTATCATCCCTTGTGATACCTTGGGTAGTGACATATCCTCTTTATGGAGAAATCTGGGGTTTATTAGACCCCTGATCCCTCCTCTGCCCTCCAAGGCCAGGTAAATGCAGAACCAATACTGAAAGTGATGACATGTTCATCACTTAAGGCCTCAGTTTTCACAGATAGAGGCAGAAACTGATGTTCCTCCCTTTTCTTTGTGCGTTGCCAATCCGACCAGATAGAATGGGAGAGCCTGGGAGAACAGGGAGGGCTGTGGCTGAACGCAGCAGTGATAACGCTGCCATTGTCCATTAGCAAAGGTGCTGAAAAGGAGATCCTGCCTACAGAGGCGGCTCTCTAATTAGGCAAAGTAGGCGGTGGCCTAAGGCCTCGCCCCCTCACAGGGGCCTCGCATGGCCCGCCTACTTTGCCGAACGTGTGTGAGAGAGGAATGTCCCTGGTTAGCGGGTAAAGTCATGCAGGATCCAGCTGTAACATCCCCCTCACACGAAGGACAGCTCGTGATCTCCTGCCTCCTAGAAGTAGCCTGGATTGTGAGCTGCACTATGCTCATTGAGTGCAGGGAGAAATGGCCTGCGCTGAGGTTGTGTACACTGTGCACGCTGCGTGCCTCCTCTCTGTAGCTGCCTGCAGCTGCCTGCAGCCATACCAGTGTGCATACAGGAGAAGGAAGATCCTCCTGGGTTTTCCTGGCTGTATCGGAGCTTGCATAGTCTGAGCAGCAGTAGAGGTGGGTGGAGCATGCAGAAAAAGTTCACCACACTGCACACTCTGCAGCACCGATCACTGTCCAGCCCAGCAGTTACCAGAACTCTCCCCAGACCAGCACACAAGCTCTTCATTCAATCCATGGACGCTGCTAGTAAGGTGAGGTGCTAATGATAACAAGTGTGAGCAATGCCAGAGTTGTAAAACGTCCTGGCTGTGTCAGTCTGTTATCAGTGCTTGCAGATTACTGTTAAATGATCAGTATCCTGGTCCTGGAACTCTGATGAGATCACAGACCTGGAAAACTTCACTACTTCCCAGAAAACTTTACTGGACATCTACTAAAGACTATGGGCCAGATTCTCATATATATTCGGCGGCGTAGCGTAAGCCATTTACACTACGCCGCCGCTGCGTACTAGAGCAAGTGCTTTATTCTCAAAGCACTTGCTCCATAGTTTTCGCCGGCGTCTCGTAAATCGCCAAGCGTAAACCCGCGCAATTCAAATGGGGCGGCTTGTATTTAAATTAAGCGCGCCCCCGCGTCGAACGAACTGCGCATGCGCCGGCCGGGGAAAAAGCCCAGTGCGCATGCTCCAAAGGACGTCACATTTTCTCAATGTAAACGACGTAATCGCAGCGTACGCCAGCCCCATTGAGAATCGACGTACGCAAACGACGTAAACGACGCACAACACGACGCGGTCCCGAGGCCATACTTAACATGGCATCCGACGGGACACGACGGCATCCGACGGGACCTCGTAAGGTTACTCCACATAGAAGCTGGGGTAACCTTACGTGAACGAAAACGACGTACGCGACGACGGGGCGGCGTAAAAGCGATCGAGAATTGGCGTACTACTTCATTTGCATATGCAAATGAAAAAACAACGTAAAGGCCACCTAGTGGTCGGAGTTGTCATTACACCTACGATCCGAAAGTGTAATGCTTTTACACTTGTCGGATGTAGAAGCGTATCTATGCAAAAGTGATGCTCAGCATCACACGCATAGATACGAGACAAAAAAAAAGGCGATACGACGGGGTATCTGAGATACTCCGTCGTAACGCCTCTGAGAATCTGGCCCTATGTGTTTTGCTTGCAAAGGAGGTGAGGGTCTGCTATAATTAAACCCCAAGCCTGTGATCAGGGACATACAGTTATAAATGTAAAAAAAAAACTCTCTGCTCATTATCAATCATTTTGGGATATCAGTGTGTAGCGTCTAATCTATAACAAGGAATCTGAATTTTAGGCTGACCATAGAACACAGATGCCCTCTCCCTCTGATTGCAGCACTCCTTCTTCACAATTACACATTTCCCCTTAAGTTGGGCACACACAGACCAAAAATCGTCCAGTTCAGTAGGAACCAGACAAATTTCAGTCTGTGTGTGGCCTTCCCCTTTTTTATTTAACAGAAATCATTCAGTAGATCAACTTCTGTCGAAGGGCCATGCTAGAAAATCTTTTCAATCAGCGGCCAAAGCCAAATGGTTGCAGATTGATCAGTGTGTATTCTGACATTGGGGGGGGGGGGGGGGGGGGGGGCAGGTCTGGGAGTCCCATTGTCAGAATATAAATGGCACAGAAGAAGAGGATTTCTCCATCTGTCTCATTTGTGTGGCTGGGGTGAATCCGTTCATTTATCTTTTCTTCCGCACACCAGCTGCACAAAAAAAAAACGAACCGTGCCTACTCTGCTTTAGACTCACACCACAGAAGCAGGGGCATCTATTCCTTCTAGTGACACAACAGACACAGGTATTTTCCTCACACAGATAAAAAAAAATTCTACATCACTGTTGGCCCAAAGCTTTACTGCAGGATAAAATGTGTACTGCTATTAAACTGCGCATGTCGCTACAAACTGCACTGCAGCCCCTACACCACCTGGGGAGTGGGGTGCAGTTTAACACATTTGCCCTGGGTACTGGATGACCTTTTCCCGGCACCTCATTGCATTACCCATGCTATGACTAAACACTAGATATAGTGTGAAACCCGTCAGTTTTGAGTTTTGTTTGCTGTGGCTTGTAGTGCTGTCCTAATTTTCGATAAAGGCTACCATTGTTCAAGAGTGCGGCTGTCCAGAAATACATCCTTGTTATTCCTGCCCTGCTGATTGCATTGTCTGCACCTGAGATCTCTGTGGGGTGGATCACCACCAAGGTTTCCACCTGCAGTGGCTATTTCTCTTTCATCTTCTGCAGCATGTTTGCAGTCTCTGACCGTCTCCTGTATCATGTCCGCACAGTCTCTGACCGTCTCCTGTATCATGTCCGCACAGTCTCTGATCGTCTCCTGTATCATGTCCGCACAGTCTCTGACCGTCTACTGTATCATGTCCGCACAGTCTCTGACCGTCTCCTGTATCATGTCCGCACAGTCTCTGACCATCTCCTGTATCATGTCCGCACAGTCTCTGACCGTCTCCTGTATCATGTCCGCACAGTCTCTGACCGTCTCCTGTATCATGTCCGCACAGTCTCTGACCGTCTCCTGAATCATATCTGCAGTCTTTCACCATCTCTTGTATCATGTTTACACAGTCTCTGACCATCTCTTGTATCATATCTGCAATCTCTCACAACTCTTGTATCATGTACGCACAGTCTAAGACTAGGGTTGTCCCGATGCCGAGTATTTGCGAGAGTACATGTACTCGCGCAAATACTCCCGATGCCTAAATAGAATACTCCCCCCCCCCCCCCGCCGCATCGCGCCGCCGAATCGAAAGCCGCCACATCGCGCCGCCGCATCGAAAGCCGCTGCAAGGGGTTAAACGCCGTGCAGGAACATCACAGCATTCATTTGAATAGCTGTAGTGTTCCTGCCCGTATAGACACTCCCCCTTGCTCGGGATTGGATGGGTGATCGTGATCTGTCCAATCCCGAGCACGGGGGAGTGTCTATACGGGCGGGCTATTCAAATGAATCCTGTGATTTTTCTCCATGTGGCTTTCGGCGCAAAGGTTTGGGGGAAATGGCTGAAGGGACATGGGACATGGCTGCATATGCGAGGAACATGGCTAGAGGGACATGGCTGAACGGACATTGCTGCATATGTGAGGGACATGGCTAGAGGGACATGGGACATGGCTGCATATGTGAGGAACATGGCTAGAGGGACATGGCTGAACGGACATTGCTGCATATGTGAGGGACATGGCTAGAGGGACATGGGAGATTGCTGCATATGTGAGGGACATGGCTAGAGGGACATGGGACATTGCTGCATATTAGAGGGACATGGCTGAACGGACATGGCTGCATATGTGAGGGACATGGCTAGAGGGACATGGCTGCATATGTGAGGGACATGGCTGAAGGGACATGGCTGCATATGTGAGGGACATGGCTGCATATGTGAGGGACATGGCTGAAGGGACATGGCTGCATATGTGAGGGACATGGCTAGAGGGACATGGCTGCATATGTGAGGGACATGGCTAGAGGGACATGGCTGCATATGTGAGGGACATGGCTGCATATGTGAGGGACATGGCTGCATATGTGAGGGACATGGCTGCATATGTGAGGGACATGGCTAGAGGGACATGGCTGCATATGTGAGGGACATGGCTAGAGGGACATGGCTGCATATGTGAGGGACATGGCTGAAGGGACATGGCTGCATATGTGAGGGACATGGCTGAAGGCACATGGCTACATATGTGAGGGACATGGCTGAAGGGACATGACTGCATATGTGAGGGACATGGCTGCATATGTGAGGGACATGGCTGGAGGGACATGGCTGAATATGTGGGGGGTATGGCTGGGGGGACATGGCTGGGGGGACATGGCTGCATATGTGGGGGACATGGCTGCATTTGGGGACACATGTAAATCGGTATCGGCGACTACTTGAAAAAAAGTATCGGTACTTGTACTCGGTCCTAAAAAAGAGGCATCGGGACAACCCTATCTAAGACCATTTCCTGTATCTCTGAATGTGGAGTGGATATTATAGGATGCAACCAGAGCCACCAAGCTGGAGGCTAGAGAGGACTGTGACTGAGAGGAGGTCAGTGACAGCGCTGCAAGGCCAGTCTGAGGGGATTCACTGATGTAAGGGGGAGTGAAGGAAGGTAAGGGGGCACTGATTTAAAAGTTTCCCCTGATATCAGTACCCCCCCCCCCCTCTTACCTTAGTGCATTCACTCTGTGGAAGGTGGTCTGTGGTCCCCAGAGTCCCCTCCATATCCGAGTTCCCATTTCAAATGCAAGTCGGAACTCTGTGGACCCTGGTGTAAAGGGGGACTCTGATGTAAAGAGGATTGCTGTGCACTCTGATATAAAGGTGATCTCTGGTCACCAGAAACCCCCTTACATCAGAGTTCCCCTTTACACCAGTCTTCAGCATTCCCTCTTACATCATGATCTGCAGCATTCCCCTTTACATAAAATTTCCCCTTGCACTGCAAACTCTGATGTAAAGGGGGACTCTGTGTTGGGTTATATTAACCTGACCTTCATGTAAATGGTGAAATATGTTTTTTTACTTTTGTTATAACTTAAACACGTTGTTGGTAGCAGCTGCACAAATTGTATATATATTTGTGTGGGTGTAATAAAAAAAAAATGATATACTGTATACATACCCTATGTTTAATGATATTTGATTAAAGAATAATTGCTTAGAGAACATTTTAGAAATTGTGAATTCATAGTTCATAGGATTTAAGGCACTTCATATAGGTCAGGGATATGCAATTAGCAGACCGCCAGCTGTTGCAGAACTACAAGTCCCATGAGGCATAGCAAGACCCTGACAGCCACAAGCCTGACACCCAGGGGCAGAGGCATGATGGGACTTGTAGTTTTGCAACAGCTGGAGGTCCGCAAATTGCATATCCCTGATATAGGTGATATATACAGTTAATTTTTTATCGCCTTAATTATTTTTCCCATTATGGACGTGAGTGGGGCCTCATGTCTAAGTTTTGCCTAAGGCCTCACAAAGCCTAGAGCTGCCTCTGCCTGCCTATGCTCGGGAGGAGGGAAGAAGAGCCCCTTAGATCCTGGTAAGTGCCTTGCTGCCCAGCCACTCAACAGCGCCCCTTTCATTTGGCGCCCATGGCACTTGCAATGGCTGCCATACCCTAGATACGCCACTGCTCCCTAGGGAGTCTAGCTGAGCACTGTAAGCGTTAAATTGATTGATATAGTGGAAAAAGCATAAGCACACACCTGGGCACACCCTAATCATCCCGTGTGGCGCAGATTTTCCTGCTGCCCAGGCCACCACTGACAATTGATCATTCACTGTGTTCATTCACATCTAAAGCATAGTAAACAGTGTTTATTATGCATCAGTTTGTGAATGAACAGCAAGCCACTTATTACAGATCACATTCACTGTCCATTGCAACTGAGGTTGCAGAAAAAGTGAGCGAAGAATCTCCTCAGTCCCTTCCTGTCTCAAAAGTGACACATCAGGGGTCTGTTTAGAACCTTGATTACCAAAGCCCCCCAACAGGGCACCTAAAAAATTGTAAATTGTCCACGGACAGATGTGGCCACTCTCCCTGGATGGAATGGTCAGTAATGCCACGTACACACGATCGGTTCATCCGATGAAAACGGTCTGATGGATTTTTTCATCAGAAATCAAATGGAGCTGACTTTCATCAGTCTTGCCTACACACCATCAGTTAAAAAACCGATCGTGTCAGAACACGGTGACGTAAAACACAACGATGTGCAGAGAAAAATTAAGTTCAATGCTTCCGAGCATTGAACGTAAGTACAGAATAAGGGAATAATGAAGCAGAACTGATAAGCTGCACAGATGCAGCTGCACTGGTGGCGACTGATGAGGCGTCAATGATGGGTACTGATGAGATGGCACTCTTAAGCTGCACTGATGTGGCTGCACTGATGTGGCTGCACTGATATGCTGTACTGATGGGGGTGCACTGATGGCCACTGATGAGGCGGCACTCTTAAGCTGCACTGATAAGGCAGAACTGATATGATGCAATCATGGGCACTAATAGACTGCACTGGTGGCCCCTAATGAGGCCTCACTGATGGCCACTGATGATAAGCTGCACTAATGGGCACTGATGAAGCTGCACTGCGCCGTACAGAACCGCACCGACGTTCGGCCTCTTTCGACTCCTCGTGGCGCGCTGTATGCGTCGGTCAGGATGCTGTCAATCAATTAGGAACGCCCAACCCTGACCATCATACCCGGAAGCCGCGATGAACATACGTATGGAAAACGGTATGTACCGCAAGTATTTTTTAAAAAAAACTGCCGATTCTCATTAAAATTAATAGCCTAAATGCAAGGTTAAAAAAAAATAAAAAATTACGTGAACCTCCCCTTTAAGGTAAATGCACATGTGAATACACCACCAATACAAACAGAGTGAACAAACCAAACAATCAGAACAGTGATAGTAAACCAACCAGCATATATAGCAAAGGGAGTACCAGAATCGTAGTCAAGCCAGGCCTGGATCATAAACAGGAGATCAGCAGATGGGGGGGGGGGGGGGCAGGAGTAAACAGACAGGGACAAGATGGAAGTAATCAGGCTGCAGGGCAAGGATCCAGGAAAACAAGGCTGCAGGGCAAGGATCCAGGGATACAGGAACAGATACAAACAGGTTCAGGATACAGGGATCAGGAATCAGGTAAACAGGCTGCAGGTTAGGGGACAAGGACAATACCAGGGCAAGGTGTGTGCACACTTGCTGGGTATTTATACTATTACCTGCTAACAAGCTCAGGTGATGCCTGACAGCAGAAGGTAAAAACTGCTCCATACTGCCAGGATCCATCCACTGGTGGACCCCAGTACTGCGGCACAAAGATGAAATAACACCAGCAGGGAGAAGTTCCCCTGACAGTTCCAAACTGTCAGGAGTCACCTGCTGGTGGATCTCAGTATTGCACACCAACTGATAGATATTACCAGAGGATGGAACCTTTCCTGATATACTGGCAACAAAAGTGAGTACACCTCTAAGTGAAAATATCCAAATTGGGTACAAAATGGCAATATTTTGTGTGACCACCATTATTTTCCAGCACTTCCTTAACCCTCTTGGGCATGGAGTTCACAGGTTGCCACTGGAGTCCTCTATTTTCTCCCCTATAGGTAGCTGTAGGCTACCTATAGCCAAAACCTTTTCCTATTTTGGATGGAGTAATTTCTCTCCAAAGTGTAGAAAATGCCTCCTAGAACAAAAGTCCCTATTAAAATATTCTCTCTTTATTCCCGTTATGTTAACAACTCAAAATGTTGGATTATCTCTCAGACTCATTCATGGTGACACTAGCTACCTTGACAAACAGAGGCAGTGAATTTTTCTAGCACAAACACAGATAGCAATAACAATCTGACAGGAGTTCTGACCCCTCACCATTATTTCCAAAATGAAAAAAAATTATATTATTTATACATATTTTGAAGTGAAGTGTCCATCGACATAAGATGATTGTTGCATGATCATGACAATTTAAGGCTATTTCACAGAGCACTGGGTGGCAATCTCCTGTCTAATGCCATTCCATTAGAAAACAGGTGAGAAACAGCAACTTATTGGAAAAACTTGTTTGATCATTATTGTTTTCTGAAAGATAAGTCAATGCCAGAGGTGTCATTGACATGTCCCTTTCCCACTTGCACAAGCATAATCACGAACAGTTGAATAACCCGAGTGATCATATTTATAGCTGTAGCCTACCTTCTGAAGGTGACATTATGCTTGCATACCTGGCCATCCTCTAGTCCCTACAACCAACTTTACAGTAATGTTTTGTGATGATGAATTTAAACCTGTCATATGTACCTTTGCCACAGGCTAGCCTGCGTGCGTTGGCGTAATTTGTCTTGTGCTCTGAGATTTTAAGTAGAATCTTACTCTATAATGAACACCTTTGCAAGTTTCATAACCAGTCACTTGGGGATTTTACTATTTTTACATCTTAATATTTTTATTCTAGTTGATAGCTATATTAACCAGTATGAGGACCTCAAGTTGTAAAATAGTGATTCACATACTAAGGCAGATTTTATGCTGGCCATATTTTCCAATAATTAGTGGGGTCAAACTGACAAGAAAATGGAATGGATGGAAAATATTTCTCAAATGAACACATTTTCAGACAGTCTATGTGGCGTTCAATTACATTCATTCCCAAATTGAATGTTAAAAACAAGTTACATTTTCTAACTGTCTATTCATTGAATATACATATATTCTTTGTAAGAAAATTCTCGTCCAAAAATTTGTAGTGTATGGCCAGCATAAAGCTTGATACGCACTAGAAGTTATTTTTTCATTCATCTCGGCTGGGTGAATAAAAACTGAGCGATCACCATACTAACACAAGCCATTTCCCCCCTAACACAAGTGACTTCCCCCCAAAATACACTGATCAGCACTGGAAGCCAATAATGTCGCAGTCACAAAAAAAATCGCTGATCGCCGCCATTAGTAGTAAAAAAAAAAAATGCAATAAAACTATCAACTATTTTGTAAATGCTATAAATTTTGTGCAAACCAACCGATAAACGCTTATTGCGATTTTTTTTTTACCAAAAATAGGTCGAAAAATACGTATCGGCCTAAACTGAGGAAAACATTTTTTTATATATATTTTTGAGGGATATTTATTATTGCAAAAAGTAAAAAACATTGCAATTTTTTCAAAATTGTCGCTCTATTTTTGTTTATAGCGCAAAAAATAAAAACCACCGAGGTGATCAAATACCACCAAAAGAAAGCTCTATTTGTGGGGGAAAAAGGACGCCAATTTTGTTTGGGAGCCACATCGCACGACATGTGCAATTGTCAGTTCAAGCGACGCAGTGCCAATTTGCAAAAAGGGGCAAGGTCCTTTACCTGCATTTTGGTCCAGGGCTTTAGTTGTTTAATGGCTGTGTGTTGAGTTATTTTGAGGGGACAGCAAATTTACACTTTCATACAAGCTGTACTCTCACTACTTTACATTGTAGCAAAGTGTCATGTCTTCAGTGTTGTCACATGAAAAGATATAATAAAATATTTACAAAAATGTGAGGGGTGTACTCACTTTTTTGAGATACTGTAGATATTTTATATATATATATATATATATATATATATATATATATATACCTGTATATATTTCTGCTTCAAATTGTTTCTGTGTCATTACTGAGCAATAGGTATAGGTTTCTGCATGCATATGCTTCTCAGAGGTCAAGACAAGACAAAGTGATTTGCTACAGTTCGTAAATACCACATCTGTGTAGAATTTTGAGTGTTATCGTCATGTCCATACAATTTACACCAATGACCTTGAATCTAAAGTATTTCCTCAATTTTTCAAAATAAAAATAACCTTATAACACTTTTTACCCAGCATCTGCCATATTTTCGGTTTTGAGAATAATAGCTGTAATTTGTAACATAAACATTAATCTGTCAATGTATGGAGTGATTTTGACATGAAACAAAGTATTTTGGCATAACTTTTCAACAAATATGGGACATCACGTAATTAAATAAACAGGGGGACCCTGGAATCAGGAACAAAGGGCCAGATTCAGGTACAATTGCCCTGGCGCAGAGTATCAGAGATACACTACGCCGCCGTATTTTACCTGGCTCTAAGACGAATTCTGGTAGATTTCGTCCCGTAAGGTACGGCGGCGTAGTGTATTTCTCGCGGCGTAATCGAAATACGCGATTAGGGGGCGTGAAGCATTCGAACTGCGCATGCTCCTAAAATTTCCCACCGTGCATTGTGCGAAATAACGCAGTTACGTCATTTTTTTTGAGTAGCTTCGTTTACGTACATTCCTATTCCCGGACGACTTACGCAAATTTTTTTTAAAAAAATTGAAATTAGACGCGGGAACGACGGCCATACTTAACATGGGCCATCTAACTATAGACCAGCTAATAGCTGGTATAACTTTACGCAGCAAAAAGATGACTACAGATGCCGTAAGAGATTGCGAAGGACGATCGTAACTTTGTGGATCGCCGGAAAAAGCTCATTTGCATACCCCGACGCGGAAAACGACCCGAACTCCACCCAGCGGCCGCAAAAAGATTGCAGTGTAGATCCGAAGGCGTATGAAGACGTAAGCCTGTCGGATCGAAGCCCGAAGCCGTCGAATCATGGTTTGAGGATTCAAACTAATGATACGACGCAGGTAATTTGAAAGTAATGGCTCTGTGAATCTGGCCCATAGAATCCACTGTCACTGACACTTTGCAAGGAAATTCATAAATTGCTTTGAGAAAGGCACAATTTCACCACACAGTTCCCATTAGGATCAAACAGCTATGAATTTCAGTATCATTCCATATATTGCTAAAAGAAATCCATAAAAGGAGCAAATAAGCAGCATATGACAAAATATCAGTAAAGTTCTGTTAACAGTTAATTGGCCCCAATGCAGATCAAATCTTCAACTGAGCAAATGAGAAAATATCTGTGAATCTCCGCTAAATGTTAATCTGCCCTTGTCGGATGTAATCTTAAACTGAGCAAATCAGGAAATATCTTAGTACTGTATCTTTGCTAATTGGCTCTATCTGCATCAGACTTTGAACTTTGTAGATTTAATTTTACGCACCTGTCATACAGCATGGCTCAAAATTTCAAGTCCTGAGCAACTAGCCAAGCCTTAAGGCCGCGTACACACGATCAAATCTGTCTGCTGGAAACGGTCTGCTAGACCGTCCCAGCAGACAGATTCGATCGTGTGTACGGGCGAGCCGAGGGATTTGGCCACCCGACAGATTGGAAAGCATGCTTTGAAATCTATCGGGTGGGAACCCGTCCGCCCGACATGTCTGCTGGTTAGTACACTTACCAGCAGACATGTCGTCTCGCACCGGCGCCGAATGGATTCGGCGCATGCGCGAAAGTGTTTTACTTCCTGGTGCGGTGACGTGGCGGCGTCAACGTCACCACCACGTCACCGACACGTCAGCGCGCCGTCTGCTGGCGGGGATTTTGGTTTGCTCGTGTGTACACGCAAGCAAACCAAAATCCAAAGAGACAGATTTGTTCAAATCGGTCGGTCCGACCGATTTGAACAAATGAATTGCCTCGTGTGTACGAGGCCTAAGGGTTACTCGCCACCAGTTGCCCCACCCAACCCTTACCACAATCCTAACTCCACCCCTAAAGACGCCCTCATAAATTATCTCATGAAATTACACTTAAATGTTTTATGCAGAATAAAGTTACAAAAATAAATATTAACAACAACTGTATCAGTGTCTATCAGTGCAGCCTCATCTGTGTCCCTTAGGCTGCATTCACACATGAGCGTAGCATTTTCGGTCGTTTTTTCCGGGGGGTTTGTGGCGCGTATTCACACGTATTCGCACATTTGCATACATCGTTGTCTGACGTTTTTGAACTTCAACGTTTTTTATTTTAGCCAATAGGAAAAATGATCATCTCTTTCATCACTTGTTGCTACGTTTGTAGATTTTTTTATCTTCTGCCTGGGTAAAATGTTCTATTGATTAAAGCGACAAAATGCCTGTAGAAACGCTCATTGTCGCGCTAGGCGCTTGAATTGAGTTTTTTCATTACTTTCTATGGGAATACAAATGTTCTAAAACGCCCAAATCCGCCCAATTCGCATGACAAAAAAGGGTCTGGAACTTGTTTGAGCTTCAGGCGTTCGGCTTCAGGCATTTTGGAGTGGAGATGTGAACCATCTCCATTGAGAACAATGTATTTTTTCCCCTCTAGCGTTTTGGAGCTTCATGCTTCAGGCGACAAAATGCTCAGGTGTGAATGCGGCCTTAATGCAGCCTCACCCTTGCCCATCAATGCAGCCTCACCTGTGCCCATCATTTCAGCGTAACAAGTGCCCACCAATGCAGCCTCACCTGTGCCCATCATTGCAGCCTCACCTGTGTTTATAATTTCAGTATCCACACCATCACTAGACCGGTGTTCTGTCTGTCACTGGCGCTGGGTCAGAAGATGGGGCCGTGTGTGATTGCAAGCAGAGGCAATTCAAATATAACGTGATCTGTTTTGCACACGTATATTTGTCCTGCCTGGCGCAATGTAAGTATTGTATTAGCACACAGCACTGTCATTCAATCCCAAACCTAAAATTTTAGCTGCAGCAGCACCTCGGCGGTGCTTTTGGGTCTAATTGCAGTTTTGATACCACTATAATGTGAGTGCAATGGGTATGTTTTTAATTGATATTATTTAATAAAGCGGTATTACACTATGCAGGCTCCCCTTATTGTCCCCCTGTATGGTATTTGAGGCACGCAAGTCTAAGTAGGACAGTTTAACAGAACACTGGGAGAAGAGAGTAGTGGAGGAGGAAAAAAACTAGAAGAAGTTGAATATATCTGCCAAGACCCAGAAGGGTAATAGCCACAAGCATACTTTGACTATTGTGCTGGAAAGCATGATGTCAATAATATCAGGTGAGTGTATAGAAGCACAGAGTGTTGCATTGGGCACTAAAAGCACATAAGTTACCTGTATGGAGCACTGTTGTTGTTTACAAAGCACTTTTTTATGAAGCACTTTATTAAGGACTATCACATTTGCACATTAGTTTGCACATATATACAGTTAGGTCCATATATATTTGGACACAGGTACAATTTAATACTTTTGGCACTGTATGCCACCAGAATAAAATTGAAATGAAACAATTCAAATGAATTTAAAGTGCAGAATTTCATCTTTAATTCAAGTGGATAAACATAAATATAAGTACAAATTTTAGGAACTGCAACCATTTTTATACCCGCCCCCCCCCCCCTAATTTTCAGGGGCTCATATGTAATTGGACAAATGAATATAATTACAAATAAAATGTTTTTTTTTATTTTTATTATTTTGTTGAGAATCCTTTACTGGCAATAACTGCCTGAGGTCGAGAACCCATGGGCATTACCAAAGACTGGGTTTCCTCCTCTCTGATGCTTTGCCAGGCTCTAACTGCAGCTGTCTTCAGTTGTTCTTTGTTTGTGAGTTTTTCTGCCTTTGATTTTGCCTTCAGCAACCTCTATTGGGTTGGGATCAGGTGACTGACTCAGCCATTGCAGAATATTCCACTTATTTTCCTTTAAAAGCTCCTGAGTTGCTTTTGCAGTGTGTTTTAGATCATTGTCTATTTGTACTTTAAGCGCCATCCAATCAACTTTGCTGCATTTGGCTGGCTCTGGGCTGACAGTATATCTCTAAACATTGCAGAATTCATCCAGCTGCTTCTGTCTTCTGTCACATCATCGGTAAACATCAATGATCCAATGCCACTGGAAGCCATGCATGCCCATGCCATCACACTACCTCCACCATGTTTTACAGGTGAAGTTGTATGCTTTGGACCATGAGCTGTTCCAAGCCTTATCCATATTTTATTTCTTCCTGTCAATCTTGGACAGATTAATCTTAGTTTCATCCATCCAAAGAAGGCTTTTCCAGAACTGGTCTAGCCTTTTTAGTTGTTTTTTTGGGAAAGTCTAATGGATTTTCTATTCTTAGGCTTATGAATGGTTTGCACATTGTGGTGAACCCTCTGTATTTGCTCTTGCAAAGTCTTCTCTTGATTGTAGACTTTGACAATAATACGCCCACCTCCTAGAGAGTGTCCTTCACTTATCTGGTTGTTGTGAATGGGTTTTTCTTTTCCATAGAGAGGATCCTGCGATTATCCACCACTGTTGTCTTCCATGGACGTCCAGGCTTTTTTATGTTGCTGAGCTAACCAGTGCATTTTTCTTTCTTCGGAATGTACCAAACTGTTGATTTGGCCACTCCCAATATTGCTGCTATCTCTCTGATGGATTTGTTTTTAAAGCCTTACAATGGCCTGTTTCACTTGCATAGGCAGCTCCTATAAATGCATGATGTAGGTTCACAGCAATAGATTTCAAATGCAAATACCACATTTAGAAAAAATGTAAGACCTTTTATCTGCTTAACCACTGTTGATTTAACTGACAATTGCGCGGCCGTGCAACGATGTACCCAAAAAAAATGTATGTCCTTTTTTTGCCACAAATAGAGCTTTCTTTTCCACAAATAGAACTTTCTTTTGGTGGTATTTGATAATCTCTGCGGTTTTTATTTTTTGCACTTTAAACAAAAAAAAGAACGACAATTTAGGAAAATTGGTTTTACTTTTTGCTATAATAAATATCCCAATAAAAAATAAAAAATAATTTCTTCATCGGTTTAGGCCAATATGTATTCTTCCACATATTTTTGGTAAAATAAAAACGCAATATTGATTGGTTTGCACAAAAGTTATAGGGCCAGATTCACAGAGCCGTAACTCCTGTCTAACTGGTGTTAGACTGGAGTACTTTTAAATTACGCGCGCCGTATCACTAGTTTGAATCCTCAAACCATGATACGGCGGCGTTGGGCTTCGATCTGACAGGCTTACGTCTTCGTAAGCCTTCGGATCTACGCTGCAATCTTTTTGCGGCCGCTGTGTGGAGTTCGCGTCATTTTCAGCGGTCGGGGTATGCAAATTAGTTTTTTCCGGTGATCCACGAAGTTACGAGCGTCGTTCGTAATCGCTTACGTCATTTTTTTGCTGCGTAAAGTTAAACCAGCTAATAGCTGGTGTAACGTTACGCAGCCCATGTTAAGTATGGTCGTCGTTCCCGCGTTGACTTTCATTTTTTTTTTTGCGTAAGTCATTCGGGAAAATAAATGTACGTAAACTACGCTACTCAAACAACGAATGACGTAACGACGTGATTTCGCGCAATGCACGGCGGGAAATTTCTGAACGGAGCATGCGCAGTTCAATCGCCGCAGGAACGCGCCTAATTTAAATGCCTCACGCCCCCAAATCGCGTAGTTTGATTCCGCCGGGAGAAATACACTACGCCGCCGTACCTTACAGGCCAAAATCTCTCTGAATTCCTCGTAGAGCCAGGTAAAATACGGCGGCATAGAGTATCTGGCCCATAGCGTCTACAAAATAGGGAATTCATTTATGGCATTTTTATTATTTTTTATTACTAATGGCAATGATCAGCGATTTTTAGCAGGTCTACAACATTGCGGAGGACAGATCAGACACCTTTGAAGCAGCTTTTGATTCAATTGTCCAATTACTTTTTTAACTTACTTTTTAATCCCTTAAAAAAGGGGGGATGGCTATTCTTAAGAGCTGTAATTCCTAAACCCTTCCTTCGCTTTGCATGTACATACCCTCAAGTTAAACCTGAGAGTGCACGTTTAGCTCATATACATTATATAACTTTAGCTTGAATATGTTTTAGTAAATACCTGAAAAAATCTAAAATTGTGTGTGTGTCCAAATATATATGGACCTTACTGTATATATTTATTTCTCATCACCTATATATATTCTCGAATCATGTATAGAGGTATATGAACTGATTGTGAAATGGATTGATACTGGTTTAGGCCAGTGCTGTGGATTAAATAGTTTATAGGTATGTAAGTCAAGTGTGCATATCCCACACCTGATGGGCCACTGTGGAATGTGGAAGTCACTGTAGTGGTTGGTGCTGCTACAGAAATAGTAACAATCTGGTCTTGCACAGGTTCTGTGAGAGCGGTTTCCCCTCTGCACACTGAACACAGGGGGTTACTGGCTCAGCACTGTCCCAATTTATCGGACACCCTACACATTTTGTATAAATTCAAGGCATTTTCTGATTGGACAAAGTTGAAAGGAGGGGCACAGACGTCATGATCTTCACCTCATCCAATCACAGTACACCTTGTATTCATTGTAAAAAATACAATGTTCTATGAATGTTGGCAGTGCTGAACAAGCACCTCCTTATGGCTAGTCTGCAGAAGAGAAGCTGCTTGCATAGAACCAGAGCAGGGCACAGCTATCACTGTAGCAGTGCTGACTACTACAGTGATTTTTTTTCTTCCCAGCTGCTCGGCAGGTATAAGATATGCTGTACATGCTTACATTGTGCCAAGCAGAAACAATGTTAGTATGCAACACAGATCGTTCTTGTAGTTCAGCCTAAAGTCGGCCATAGATGGTTCGACTCTCAGCCGCTTCAGTAGTGGCCAAACAAGATTCGATCAATGTATTGGTAGGTTCATTGTACCCAAGTTGATCCATTGATCAGCTTGGGTACAGGCAGTATGTCAGATTTTTAGCATGTGTTTATTGCCACTAGAAAAAAACACTGTATTCTCCAAGGAGAAATGTCTCCCAAGGAAAGAACTGGGCACCAGTTCTCAAAAAGGATATTGGGGAACTGAAGTGCAGAGAAGGGCAACCAAACTGATAAGAGTCATGGAGGAGCTCAGCTATGAGGAAAGAATAGAGGAACTGGATTTATTCTCTCTTGAGAAGAGGAGATTAAAGGGGGATATGATCACCATGTACAAATATATAAGGGGTCCGTATAGTGAACTTGGTGTTGAGTTATTCACTTTATGGCCAACACAGAGGACAAGGGGCCCTCTTTACGTCTAGAGGAAAAGAGATTTAATCTCCAAATACGGAAAGGTTTTTTTCACAATAAGAGCTGTGAAAATGTGGAATAGACTCCCTTCAGAGGTGGTTCTGGCAAGCTCAGTAGATTGCTTTAAGAAGGGCCTGGATTATTTCCTAAGTAGACACAATATAACTGAGTACTGAAATGTATAGGTAAAGTTGATCCAGGGAAAATCTGATTGCCTCTTGGGGGTCAGGAAGGAATTTTTTCCCCCGCTGTAGAAAATTGGAGCATGCTTTGCAGGACTTTTTCGCCTTCCTCTGGATCAACTGTGGGTATAGGATTGGGTATGTGGGATTGTTTGATATTCTTTATTTTTATAGTTGAAAATGGACTTGTGGACTTGTGTGTTTTTTCAATCTGACTAATTATGTAACTATGTAAAATTGCATTGTGTTTGGCCTGCCTTAATTTATTGTAGTGGAACTTTTAGTCTTCAATGAAAGGTCCCTGAATGTGACAGCTCACCTCATTATGTAGTTGGCTAGCATGGTCATTGGACTGCACAGATACAACCAGTGAAGTGGTCCCACCATAGCAGAGGTGCCAGCTTCCTGTGCTAGGCTGACATCACCTTTACTTCCCCGTCAGCGGACATGACACAAGGGATGTCCAGAGATTGTGGACTTGGCACAAGAGAAGGTCAGAGACTGACGACATGGTGCAAGAGACAGTCAGAGACTGCGAACATGATAAAGAGAAGGTCAGAGACTGCAGACATGGCACAAGAGACAAAAGAGACTGTGGACGTGGCACAAGAGCAGGTCAGAGATTGCCGACATGGCACAAAAGATGATGAGAGACTTCGGACATGGCACAAGAGACGGTCAGAGACTGCGGACATGGCACAAGAGATAATCAGAGACTGTGGACATAGCACAAGGAATGTCCAGAGACTGTGGATGTGGCACAAAAGAAGGTCAGAGACTGCGGACAAGGCAAAAGAGATGAACAGAGACTGTGGACATGACACAAGAGTCTCCGTTCCACCCTAATTAAGCGTGGGGGGGGGGGGGGTACACAGGGGGACAAGAAATAACCTAGGGGGGCAACCCCCTACCTTTCCCCCACTGAGCGAAAGGGTTCGTGCAAAGTGTTGTACCCCACAGCAAGCAATCAGTTATTGATCTTACTAAGAATGTTGAAACTGAAAGCTAAGCTGATGAAATCTGATGTCTTGCTGTGTGCCTACTGTACTCATTATGGTTTGAATTTGACAAAAAGTTCAATTGTGTTGCAAAGTTTTAATCGCTGAGCCTTTTCCTTCCTACACAGTTACATAGAAATGGATGACTGCTAGGAAATTGTAATTACAGGGCATTAATTGTTTTCTTCTTCTCACTTTGTAAGGAAGAATTCCAGGATAAAAAGTAAAAGCTCTTTAATTAACTAGAAGCTATACTTTTTTCTTCTTGTTTCAGTTCAATGACCAAACAATACAAAGCATACATACTTTTACTCTTGATCTAACTCAGTGGTTCTCAACCTGTCTAGTGCCGTGACCCCTTGATAACATTTCCCAAGTTGTGGGGACCCCTAACGGTAAAATTATTTTCTTATCGTGGGTTGTTGGCACCCAAGGCAAGACAAGTAATCTGCGCCCCTAACCCACGGACATTTAGCGCTCACTTCACCTTCCACTCGCACAATATTAAAACCTCTATAGTGCATTTTAGGGTGTACCACTATTTCTCTTTGTTGTCCTTTCTTTCCCTTTATCTCTCTCTATCCTAATTTCTTGTTTGTTATCCCCATCCCTCTCTAGACGTCTTTCTTGTTCTTTCTCTTATTCTTTCTCTCCCTTTTTCTTTGTTCCTTCCCCTCTTTTCCTCTCCCTTCCATGTATTCTCTATTTTTATTCCTTCTCTTACTCCCAGGCTGGGAGTTGGGATCAGTGGCAGTGCTGGTGGGGAGTTCTGATCAGCCAACTTAGGTGCTCTTGATGAAGGTCACCTGCAGATCTGAGAACTGTAGCGGGGACTTTTAAAGGCAACTCTAATCACAGGTAGTGTTACTCACTGTGTCTTCGACTTTGTGATTTTTCATAGTAGTGACACCTATGCTGAAATCAGGAGATGGGGTCTCCTCCATCCCCTCCCACTTCACATTCCTCACCAGTCAGCTGACCTCTAGTCCCTGCCCCCCAGCTATGCCATGAACTAAATGGGTGGCTGTGAAGAGGCTGAGTGGGTGGCCGAAGGCTTCAGGAACAGCCCAGGCTTTGGTGACCCCTGGCAAATCCTCATTTGACCCCCAAGGGGGTCCCGACCCCCAGGTTGAGAACCACTGATCTAACTGATAATCCTGCTGTACTGCCAACCTTAGGCTCCTGTAACACCGACATTCCGATCAGGTCTGCTTGTCAGTTTTTCTGGTAGACCTGATCGGAAGGTCCATGGTACCCTATGGACTGGCAGATGTAAACAGACTTGTGTCTGAAGAGCCTCAAAACAACTCTCAAATGACCTAAAAACAAAGATTGTTCTACATTATGGTTTAGGAGAAGGCTACAAAAAAATATTGCAGAGATAGAAGCTGTCAGTGTCCACTGTGAGGAACATAGTGAGGAAATGGAAGACCACAGGCACAGTTCTTGTTAGGTCAGAAGTGGCAGGCCACATAAAATATTGGAGAGGCGAAGGATGGTGAAAATGGTTAAAAACAGCCCACTGACCACCTCGAAAAGACCTACAACATCAACTTTCTGCAGATGGTGTCACTGTGCATCCTTCAACATTTCCATGCACTTTGCATAGGGAGAAACTGTATGGGAGAGTGATGCGAAAGGAGCCTTTTCTGCACACACGCCACAAACGGAGTCGCTTCAGATTGTGCAACCAATAGAAAACATAGTTAAACTTTGTAGGCAACTATAATGCCGCGTACACACAGTCGTTTTTTGCGATGAAAGAAAACAACGTTTTAAAAAACGTCATTTAAATTGATCGTGTGTGGGCAAAACGTAGTTTTTTGTCTTAAAAAAACGACCCAAAAAAAATTCCAACATGCTTGAATTTTTTGTGTCGTTTTTCAAAACGTCGTTTTTTGTGTCAAAAAAAGTGATGGTGTGTGGGCAAAACGATGTTGAAAACGACGTTTTTAAACCCGCGCATGCTCAGAAGCAAGTTATGAGACGGAGCTTCAATGGAAAAGAGTGCCGTTGAACGTGGTGTACGTCACCACGCTTTGCTAGAGCTTTGTTGAAAAACGATGGTGTGTACGCAACGTCGTCTTGGAAAATGAAGTTTGAAAAACTTTGTTTTTTTTCATGAGATAAAACGTTGTTTTTTTTTTTCATCGCAAAAAACGACCGTGTGTACGCGACATTAGTGTGGGGCGACCAATTGCCCATGTTGTCCTCACATTATCAGAGAGGTCAGTTTTCGATCCAATATTGGTGGTGGAGTTTATGGTGTCAAGATGTTTTTCAACTGCAACACTAAGCTTATGTATTTAATAACATGTAAGGAGTGCGGTATCCAATATGTTGGACGCACCACTAGACATTTAACCACATGCCGATCGCCGCGAGCAGATATACGTCAGCAGAAGGGTACGTACAGGCACAAGGACGTATATATATATATATACGCAGGGCTGATCCGCCCTATAGGCTCACTATGCAAGCTGCTTAGGGCCCCACAAAGCTGCGGAGGGCCCCCCAAATTACGAGAGGCCCCATCTGGTGAGAAGTAATTTTCGGCCCCTCATCCCGCTTCTCAACTCGCTGGCTGCATGGGAGAAGAGGTAGTAAGAAATCAGCACCCCCCGCTTCTCACTTTAATGTAAGATGTAATTTCCAACAGCAGAACACCTACACCTACTTTAATCTTTAATGCAACATGTCACTGTCAGTGGTGCCCACCGCTTCTCAGCTTTAATATGACATGTCATTTTGCTTAGGGCCCCAGGGAGGCCAGGATCGGCACTGTATATACGTCCCCTTTAAGAAGTGTGGAAGCACACACGCCGCAAGCTCTGTGACTCTGACTGCGGTTCCCGCGATCGTGTCACGGTGAGGAAGAAAGGGGAAATGCTTGTGTAAACGAGCATTTCCCCAGTCTTCCTAGCGACAGGACAGTGTACACAGCTTCCTGTAATCAGAAGCTGTGATCACTGTCGTGTCACACGTAGCCCACCCCCCTACGGTTAGAACACATCCCTAGACACACTTAACCCCCTTTAGCGCCACCTAGTAGTAGAAAAAAGGGGGGGAAAATCATCAGGTAAAAAATAAGACATAAATTACAATACAGTTACAAAAAGAAAAACTGGGTACAAGTATATGGATTAACCACTGTGCACAAAGAGGTCCTTAAAGTCGCCGACGCACGTTTCGCGGTGAGGCTTCTTCAGGGCAGTTTGGTAAGGACTTTGTAGCGATAATATATAACAAAGCACATGTAGTTTTATGGCCGACGGTCATACATCGAGTGCATCCAAGATCGATTCCACTAGTAGGTTATAAGCACGTGGGTAAGGACGTATTTAAAAGGTCCTCCAATGAATATATAAAAAATTCGGAAGATCTTTACTAAAGATCAAGGCTGCTTATAAAGATTTCCTGTGAACCGGGGCAACGTGTTGCAAGCAGTTTACACTCTCAATCAAGGAGAAATTTGGCCACCAACTGGGACAGGGGGCCTTCTTTAAATGGCCATTTTCGGGACCTCTCGTTTGTCCTAGACAACCTAAGGGCCCTTTCACACGGTGCGGACCGTTTTTCGGTCCGCACCGTGTGTGTCCGTCAGCTCAGCGGGGGGTCCCGCTCAGCTGTCGGCGGACAGGGCGGTCCCCTATGGGGAATCGGATGGAAACGGACCGTCTGTCCGTTTGCATCCGATCCACCGGACGGAAGAAAAATAGGGTTTTCTTCCGTCCGCAAAACGGATCCAGGCGGACGCGGATAGTAGGCGGACGTTAGCAGATGCATCATCCGCTAACGGATCCGCTCCCATAGGGCCCCATTCTAAGTCCGTTTACGGACTTAGAAAAAGCGGACCGTTCGTCCGCACGTGTGAAAGGGCCCTAAGTGGGGGTTCCTATAATGAACTCGAACGCCAATTTGGCCACTGTGTTATCGTGTGGTTGTAGAAAGTTCTGTCACATTCCCAGGGTGTATAGCCGTGTAGTACCACCTAGTAGTAGTTAACCCTTTTACTGCCAGTGTCACATTGCGGGCGGTATTAACTGGTTATCGGCCGCTATCGGGGGTTAATACAGCACTGCTAGCGGCCCGAATCCCGCGGCAATTCCAACGTTATATCGCCGCTATTTTTAGCCTCCCGCCCCAGTGTGAAAGGGGCCTTAGTGACACTTTTTGGTGAGCAGTGACTTGAGTGTGCAGTCATCCAATCATTTGTATACCTGAGAAGCTGCAGCAGTGGCAGGGTGTGTGTCTCAATTGCTATGCAGTCTGAGCATCATGGCCGGCAAACATCACCTGCGAGCAGCTCCAGAAGGTTTTACCCCCTTAATGATCAGGCCATTTTTTGCGAAACGCCACTGCGATATTTTAACTGAAAATTGCACGGTAGTGTGACACTGTATCCAATTAAAATGGATGTCCCCTTTTTCCCACAAATAGAGCTTTAATTTGGTGGTATTTGATCACCTCTGTGTTTTTATTTATTTTTAATTTTTTTGCACTATAAACAAAAAAGACTGACAATTTTGAAGATTTTTTTTTTTTTACTTTCTGCTATAAAACATATAAAAAAAAGTGTATATTCATTGGTTTGCACAAAAGTTAGTACACTGGCAACTATACCAAGGTATGACATGTCGATGGAAAATAAGGAATGGAAACACTGGGCCAGATTCAGAGAAGGGGGCGTATTTTTCTGCGGGCGTAGCGTATGCTCTTTACGCTACGCCTCCGCAACTGTTATGGGCAAGTGCCTTATTCAGAAAGCACTTGCTCCATAAGTTGCGGCGGCGTAGCGTAAAGTGGCCGTTGTAAGGGCGCCTAATTCAAATTAGTAATGTGGGGGTGTGATTCATGTAAATTAATCATGACCCCGCACAATTTACGTATTTTCTGAACGGCGCATGCGTGAAATCACATCGCAACTAGTCAATGTAATTGACGTGAACGTAAATAACGTCCAGCCCCATTCCCGAACGATTTACGCAAACAACGAAAACGACGTACAATTCGACGCTGTCCCGACGTCCATACTTAACATTGGCTGCGCCTCATATAGCAGGGGTAACTTTACGCTGGACTAACGCTTACGCAAACAACGTAAACTACAACGCCCGGCCGCAAGTACGTTCGTGAATCGGCGTATCTAGCTCATTTGCATATTTTACGCGTAAAACGACGGAAGCGCCACCTAGCGGCCAGCGTAAATATGCAACTAAGATACGACGATGTAAGTGACTTACGCAGATCGTATCTTAGCAGAAATCCGGCGTATCTTGTTTTCTGAATACAGAAAAAAGATACGCCGGCTCAGAATAGACTTTACGCGGCGTATCTATAGATCTGAATCTGGCCCACTGGATATAAAAATCCAGCTGATCATCCAACCTGACAATTTCTACTCAAAACTGATATACTGGTTTTCAATGGACACATGTATTATGATGCTGGGGGTTACATAATAAGAAATGAGAGGAAAAAGATAAATATGTGACTTTTATATGAAATCCCTAATAGTAAAGTCCGTTTTTTTTTCACTAATATTTTTGGCAGATCCTAAACTGCAGAAGCCTCCATAATCTAGTAGTATTATATATATAGACCTGCAATAGACACATCTATATGAAATACCATATTGGTGACATAGGGTGAAAATCCCACCACCCCTCCCCCATTTCTTTTATGAGATAGGGAGACAGAGCATCCATCTGGGAACAGAAAGGAGCGTGGAGTTTGGTTGACATGGGAAAACTGAGAGGGAAAAGGGCAGAGAATGTGGTGGAACATGCCAAGTTTTTCTTAACCCTTGGAATGTTTCTGTTGACGCAAGTCACCAAGTATTATGGGAGGAATGTACTGTAAATGTGAGGTAAAATATGAAACTTAATGGATATGAACATAAAACTTTGGGAGACGATTTTTGACTGTTTTCTTACTTTTAATTTTCTTTTGAACAGTTAATGGAAGAAGTATCCCTATATATGAAGCCCAAGCGTAAACAAATTGAGTATATGTGTAAACCTAATAGTAAGTGTGAATTATTAATTAATTGTTTGATTTTCTGCAAAGTAGTAGTATGACCCACAGTATAACAAATTGTACCTTTATGTAGGGGCGGACTGAAAACTCATAGGGCCAGGAGATTATAGGGCCCCCGGGCAATAGGAGATTATGGGGCCCCCAGGCAATAGATTATGGGGCCACACAGTATACTGTACATACACAGTATACATACACATACAGTATACATACACAGTATACATACACACAGAATACACACACTGAAAAGGTACTGGAGAGGTGGTGCAGCTATAATCTTAGGATTTTTAGAGCAAAAGAATGTCTGTAAGGGACATTTCACGAACAGATGTAAAGAACACAGATTTTTACATACTCTCCCTGGTTTTACTGAGGCTGGCAACCCTAATGGGGGTCACCTAGTGGCATGGTGCCCTCGGGCAGTGCCCAAGTGCCCGAATGGATCCATAAGGTTATAATATTGGTAATGCAATCTATTAGTATTGATGTTGATGTAAATAACCCGATTCCTAATCAGGCAGCTTCCACACCTAAGGGAATGTCCATGGTCTCCTGTTTTGTAGTGTAATGTGGCAGAAATGTAAACTGAAGTGTCACATCACTGCTAAAATGTCCAGATAGGACTTTATTCCAAGAAACATCAGGGGGGCAATCCAAAGAGTAGTCAATACATTTTGCGGGTCCAAAAATGTCCCCTTCATCACAGTTCTATTGAAATTAATGTGAATAGACTGTAAGTGAACTGGACCTTTAATGTTTTCATACTATTCTGTATACAGAGCTGTACATAGGTTGGAAGACCTGTGCAACTCTATCCTTAGCTCACTAGTCACATCAAAATAGCAGCAAATGATTAGCAAGCCATCTTTTGCCAATCCAACTGCCACATCGTCAGTCGCCTACTGCACATTCTCATATGTTTTGGAGAAATTCGCACTTAGTTTTTTTTCTGCAAGTTTTTTTTTTTTTTAAGAGCAACACATCATTGTATCCTTTTGACCTATGCCAGTGGAGAAAGAGGAGCTGTGTGCGCTGCAGGGGTACCACAGGGGTATGGGTTCCATCTCTTTAGATGTCACCTGTCAGCTTTTCTCATGGCCCGACGCTGAGCCCCGGTGCTGCGAATCTTGTCACTTCCACCTGTCTCCTACTTGCTCCTGTGAGTGCAACTTTCTATGTTCTAATAAAGTGTTTGTTTTTTCAATACTACACTATGGCGGCCCATGCGCCTGTTGTTTCTCTCTCCCCTTGCATTTTTTTGTTGCCCGCGAGTCCAGAAAATGGGCATTTTTAATTTGACAGATTCGACTCACACTGATTTTTAGTGGTGTCCGGGTTTGACATCTGACCTTCTTTGAAGTTTTCTGGACCCTGCTCGAACTAAACCCAAGGAAGTTAGGCTCATTGCTAGTCAGCAATTGAGGACATCTTGGTCTGAGTATATTCCCATCCTAAACCCTGTGGACAAGAGGTTTACCATGTTTTTTAATAAGGCATGGAAAAAACACCACCCCTTTGCTATGCAAATGTGGCCATGCAACGGTCGGCGGTATTTATGGCCGTTTGCCAGACCTTGGCAGATTGGACCAAGTGCATGGTGCACAACCTGGGGTTGATCTTGATGGATCCCTTCAGTGCTCCATAATTGGAAACACTTCTCTTATGCCTTGTACACATGAGCGGAATATCCGACGGAAAAAGTCAGATGGGAGCTTTTCATCGGATATTCCGTCCGTGTGTATGCCCATCAGACTTTTTCTGTCTAAATTCCAACAGAATTAGATAGAGAATTAAATTCCGATCGTCTGTATGCTTTTCCGATGGAATAAATACCATGCATGCTTGGAAACAATTTGACGCATGCTCGGAAGCATAGAACCTAATTTTCTCGGTTCGTCGTAGTGTTTTCCGTCACCGCATTCTTGACATTTGGATTTTAGTGTGACCGTGTGTATGCAAGACAGCTTGATCGAAATTCCGTCGGAACTCCGTCAGAAAAACCTTAAGGCCGCGTACACACGATCAGTCCATCCAATGAGAACGGTCCGATCCAAACCTTCACAAACCCCTGCAGAGAGACCACTGCTTTCACACAGAGAGCTCTGCAGAATGCTGACAGGAAAAGCTTTTCTGTTCAAACTATGGATGATTTCTAAAGAAAACAAACCGTAAGACTTAGCATATCTTTTGATTTAATGCACTGTTGGGCTTTACCTCATTCTGCCTGCTTAGTTATGAATTTTTATTAGACATGACAGCCTTCTTTTAACCCACTCAGCGTTACGTTTTTTTTTTCCCCCAGGTAAAACACGCAAAACAATTTGCATTTATATTTCATTGCATGTTAAAATATGCATTTTGAACCTGAAAATGATTTAATACACCAAAACATTAAATATAAAGCAGAGAACCTTTAGAATAAAATAATAGCTAGTTGCCCTGTTTTTCACACTGGATTTGTGAAACTGAAAAATACTTTTTTTTGGTAAAATTTTTAATGTATTCAAACACAATATAATACTCAATTTTTGTAATGTTTATAAGAAGAGACTGTGTGGAGTAAACATGATGCCGTAAATATGTCAAGCCTTAAAATTGTACCTGTAAAAATTATGACACCTAAAATTATCCATAGTTGACACTTTAAAAATCTTTACAGATTAGAGTTACCCATGAATACTGTAAAGACTTTAGAATTGTTTCTCTCATGCCAGCATGCACAAGGAAAACCAAAATGTTTTACCCAAACACCGTTTACCAAAGAACGCCCTAGGTGTGTGCATAGGGGTTTATTTAATTAGGTTTTTATTTTTTATCGCTACAGCAAAGGGGCTGAAAACGCAACAGACCATCTGATGGAGACATCAGGAGTCTATTAGATTAGTCTGCCTGCAAATTAATTGAGTAAAGACAGAACTCAATTTGTTTATATCTTGGCCATAGAAAACACAATCTGACAACCATGAACAAGGAAGAGCTTATGCCCCGCACACGATCAGATTTTCCGTTGGAATAACCTTTGATGGTTTTTCTGACGGAATTCCGCTCAAGCTTGGCTTGCATACACACGGTCACACAAAAGTTCTCTGAACTTTCGTCCGTCAAGAACGTGGTGACGTACAACACTACAATGAGCGGAGAAAATAAGGTTCAATGCTTCCGAGCATGCATCAGAATTTTGCGCATCGGAATTGCTACAGACGATCGGATTTTACAATAGGTATTTTTTCCGTCTGAAAATTTGAGAACCAGCTCTTAATCTTTTGTTGGGGGAAATTCCAACAGCAAAAGTCCGTTGGAACATACACACGGTCGGAATTTCCATTCAAAAGCTGAAATAAGACTTTTGCTGTTGGAATTTCTGATAGTTTTTACGGGACATTAGAGCAGGGCACTTCAAGTTTCACAAATAAGTGGGAGATCAACACTAAATGGGTTTGTCCAAAGGTGCCCGAAATGTATTAGACAAGAGAAATGAAATGTCCCTACATGCTAGAATAGTCAAGTAGTATCAATAAAAACATATACGCATGAATTGACAGCATATTAATTGGACCGTAAGGGCAGACCAACAAGAACATGGTATAATCTTATAAAAATGATAAACATGATAAAACCCAACGCGTTTCGACCTTGTAGAGGGCGGTCATCTTCAGGGGGTGAAATGGAGATGCTCTAGAAGGAAATACATTGTATAGGTGAGGTTGTTAAAAAACAAAAACACTCTCAGCTAAGAAACATCTACCGTATTGACAATGTTGTAAATAATGAGTATATTTACCCTTTAACAGCTAGGGGAAAGGAAAAGAGAACTTTCCCATGTGCTGTGTCTGTAAACCAACCAGGCCCCCCGTAGTTGCAGCCCATGCACCGCAAGACCCACATGGAGGCATGAGGAGCTAAATGGAAAAAGGCTCGGATGGGTAGGCAAGACCAAAGGCTCCGGGCCTACGAGAGGCCGCACTGGTACACCACGCGTGGGGGCGATGGGGGGGGGGGCTCTCCGGAGGAAGAGACCCAAAGGACCAAACTGGCAGCCATAGAGGACTTTAAGCATTACTAAAATCGCTGCTACCAAAAAAACTGACGTTTTTAAAAAAAAATATTGCATTGATACATGTCCCCTGGGGCAAAAACTTGCACATTAGCCTTTAAAAATAGCATTTTTGGTTTTTCATGTTAGTGTCCCATAGACTTTAACGGCGTTCCGCAGCTTTCGAATTTGCCGTGAACACTGCATAATATTCGTGGTTCGACTTGAACATTGGGTTTCTCCCTAACTAGGAGAGTGCTACATCAGCCTTGGAAAACTCAACTATATTAGTTTTATGTAAAGCTGGAATGTAATTTTAGCTTGCAGCATACAAAAATATTAGTCACTTAACTACATTCTCTCTTCTAGCCTTACACCTAGAACAAACTGCTAGTTGCTGTACTAACAATCCGATGTCAGTATAGAAATTTCCCCTGCTGTTCTATTGTGTTCTAATAGGAGGATGACCTCCCCACCAGAACATTCAGGTCAGCGTTCTCAGTTATTGGCTGAGAGTGCTGATCAGGAGAGGGTTGGCAGGTCATGCCCCTTTGACAGAAGGCAGCTGAATGGCCGGCTTCTGTCAGACCGGCTACGGTAGACGTGGGACAAATGTCGCCCGGATTCTATTGAACCGGCCAATGCCGCCTGACATTCTGCCTGTGTGCCTACTTTAGTCCTCAGGCAGCACTCAGAAAGTATTATTCCCCAATTTTGGTGCCTGTCTCATATACAGTACCCTATTTTGGTGCTTTTCTGTGTGGAAACTTCATTATCAAACAGAAAAACTCAAAGTCCTTAAAAAAGTTGATGCACATAGCATTTAGTTTATTTTTAAATGCTATGTGCATTAGCATTTCAAACAAATACAACAGAGAAACAGAAAAGGGGCTTGGATTAAGTGTATAAGAATATATAATGGAATTTGCATTAATATTTAGGCTTCCCAAGACAATTAGAGACAGTGGAGGGTGCGGCAAATTTTGCTGCAAGTAAAACAATGATCACAATAAGTACTGTATATCTGTTTGGAATCTCTTTTTCTGTGTTTTTTTTTTTTTTTAAACTGAAGTATATCACTTGTCTGAATTGTCAAGGTGTTCCTAGTTTGTACACTGCCTGGCTAGGTCTAATGGACTGTGTTTACACCAAGCATGTTCATGGAGGTGCAGGGCCAGACTGGGAGCATTTTAACCACTTAAGACCCGGACCAATACGCTGGCAAATGACCCAAGGGGTTTTTGCGATTCGGCACTGCGTCGCTTTAACAGACAATTGCGCGGTCGTGCGACGTGGCTCCCAAACAAAATTTGCGTCCTTTTTTTCCCACAAATAGAGCTTTCTTTTGGTGGTATTTGATCACCTCTGCGGTTTTTATTTTTTGCGCTATAAACAAAAATAGAGCGACAATTTAAAAAAAAATGCAATATTTTTTACTTTTTGCTATAATAAATATCCCCCAAAAATATATAAAAAAACATTTTTTTTCCTCAGTTTAGGCCGATACGTATTCTTCTACATATTTTTGGTAAAAAAAATCACAATAAGCGTTTATCGGTTGGTTTTCGCAAAATTTATAGCGTTTACAAAATAAGGGATAGTTTTATTGCATTTTTATTAATTATTTTTTTTTTTACTACTAATAGCGGCGATCAGCGATTTTTTTCGTGACTGCGACAATATGGCGGACACTTCGGACAATTTTTACACATTTTTGGAACAATTGTCATTTTCACAGCAAAAAATGCATTTAAATTGCATTGTTTACTGTGGAAATGACAGTTGCAGTTTGGGAGTTAACCACAGGGGGCGCTGTAGGGAATGTGTACCTAATGTGTGTGTTTACTACTGTAGGGGGGTGTGGCTGTAGGTGTGACGTCATCGATCGCGTCCCCCTATTACAGGGATGACGCGATCGATGCTCCGGCCACAGAGAAGCACGGGGAAGCCGTGTGTACACACGGCTCTCCCCGTTCTTCCGCTCCAGGGACGGATCGCCGCACTGCAGCAGCGATCGGGTCCGCGAATCCCGCGGTCCCGGTCCCGGTCCCGCGACCCACGGCTTGGTATTAAAACCAACGTATATATACGTTGATGTGCCCAGCCGTGCCATTCTGCCGACGTAAATCTGCAGGAGGCGGTCCTTAAGTGGTTAAAGAGGAATTGTGCATAGCTAGGTGGCCCAAACTATGAAAATGTCAGTGTGGTGGATACTTTTTGGTCTGCAAATCCCTGGTGGTGAATCTAATTATATAAATGCACATGTATATGCTGCCTCTTGGCTTGGAAGTCTTGTTGAAATCTAAATAGTTACATAGTAGGTGAGGTTGAAAAAAGACATAAGTCCAACCTATGTGTGTGATTTTATGTCAGTATTACATTGTATATCACTGTATGTTGTGGATTTTCAGGTGCTTATCTAATCGTTTTTTAAAACTATCGATGCTCCCTGCTGAGACCACTGCCTGTGGAAGGGATTTCAACATTCTTACCGCTCTTACGGTAAGAACCATCTACACAGTCTAAGGTTGAACCTCTTTTCTTCTAATTTTAATGAGTGGCCATGTGACACTCCATTCCAAGAAAAACGTTTTATCCCTATTGTAGCCAGTTTTCAATTCATGTACTCACCCTATGGTCAATCCCAATGGACCTTACTTGTACAGTAAATGTTTATGGGGAACTGTGTCAAATGTTTTTTTCAAAATCCAGATACACCACATCTACGGGTCTTCCTTTATCTAGATGGCAGCTCACCTCCTTATAGAAGGTTAATAGATTGGTTTAGCAAGAACGATTCTTCATGAATCCATGCTGATTACTGCTAATGATACTGTTTTCAATACTAAAATCTTGTATATAGTTCCTTATCATCCCCTCCAAGAGCGTGCATACTATTGATGTTAGGCTAACTGGTCTGTAATTCCCAGTGATGTATTTTGCCCCTTTTTTAAATATTGATGCTACATTGGCTTTTCTCCAATCAGCTGGTACCATTCCAGTCAGTAGGCTGTCAGTAAAAATTAGGAACAACGGTCTGACAATTACTTGATTGAGTTCCCTCGGGTGCAAGCCATCTGATCCCGGTAATTTATTAATGTTATATTTCCCAAGTATATTTCTAATTCTGTCCTCTGTTAGTCATGAGGGTGCTTCCTGTGATGTGTCATGAGGATAAACAATGCAGCTTTGGTTTACTGAAGCCCCCCGATTCCCCCGTGAAGACTGAGGAGAAGAAGACATTTAATACCTTTACCATCTTCCCATCCTTTGTAACCAGATGCCCTTCCTCATTCTTTATGGGGCCAATATGGTCTGTCCTCCCTTTTTTACTGTTTATATACTTAAAGAATTTCTTGAGATTTTTTTTTGCTTTCCTCCGCTATGTGTCTTTTGTGTTCTACCTTAGCCACCCTAATTGCACTGTTAGGCCTCGTACACACGATAGGTTAAACAGAGGACAACGGTCTAATGGACCGTTTTCATCGGTCAAAACCGATCGTGTGTGGGCCCCATAGGTTATTTAACCATCGGTTAAAAAAAAGCCAACTTGCTTTAAATTTAACTGATGGATTCCTAACCGATAGGTCAAAACCGATCGTTAGTAGGCACGACCATCGGTTAAAAATCCACCCATGCTCAGAATCAAGTCGACGCATGCTTGGAAGCATTTAACTTCCTTTTTTTTTAGCACGTCGTTGTGTTTTGCGTCACCGCGTTCTGACACGGTGTGTGGGCCAACAGACCATCAGTCAGCTTCATCGGTTAACCGATGACAACGGTCCTTCAGACCGTTCTCTTCAGATGGACTGATCACGTGTACGCGGCTTTACATTTATTGTTGCATTCTTTGTAAAGTCTGAATGCTGATGATGATCCCTTGGCCTTGTATTTTTTTAAGGCCTTCTCCTTTGCTTTTATATGCATTTTTATATTGGAGTTAAGCCATTAAAGACTTTTGCTTACTGTTTTAAATTTATTTCCCAATAAGATGCACTGGCTAATGCCCTTATTTAATATGCTCTTCAAGCAAATCCATCTCTCCTCCGTTTTCTTTGTTTCTAAGACTCTATCCCAATTTATATCTTTTAGCAAGGTTCATAGTTTAGTTTAGAAATTCAGTGTCTTTGTATTCCTATTTGTGTGATTTATACTAAAGCCAATTGACCTGTGATCACTTTTTCCTAAATTGCCCCATATTTCCACATCCTAGATCAGGTCTGTATTGTTGGTAATCAGTAGATCTAGTAATGCTTTGTTTTTAGTTGTTGCATCTACATCTGACCCATGAAATTGTCCTGCAACACATTTAGGAACTGATGAGCCTTAGACGAATGCATGGTTCCTTCCACCCAGTGTCTGGATAATTAAAATCCCCCATTATGATAACGCTTCCCATCCTTGCTGCTAACATCTCTCACATTTAAGATCATGCTTCATTAGCCTTTCCAGAATTTTGCCTTCCTTTATGACACATATTTATATATTTTACATGTTCAGTTTTGTTTTGGCAGATGTTGGTATCCTTTGTGCCCATCCTGGTCTGCTTGGGTGATCGACTTTTGGGTGGAGGTATCCTTTAATGTTTTTTTTTTAATCTACCAAAATTGTGAGTGTAATATAATGTATCACACAAACAGTGGTAAGAAAAAACAGCGGGCAATTTCCAACAAGCGCGCTTGCAGAGGTGAATTAAAAAAAATATAATATATAGACACCCTATCTGGGTATAAAAATGTCTAATGAGACTTACAGCTGCTACCATAAAACTAGCCCTAGGGCAAGTACACAACATTAATACAAACAGAGTCAAAAGATCTCAGGCAGCGCTTGTAATCGCTAAAAACTTAAAGTTTCAACTGTATTTAAAATTTGCATGGCATAAAAACATGTATATTAGTCCATCATCTCTTTGAAGCAGGGTGCTGTATATAATTATTAAAGTGTAAAAGATTTCAATTGATTTCCAAATAAATATAATAATGCTGCTGTCACCAACACCTCCACGCGTGCTCAGAGATTCTTACCAGAATGAACTTTGGTTATTGCCCGTCTACCACACCATATTACATGGACTCTCTCCGCAAGGGTAATTTTTTCCTCTGAGTCTCGTTAATGCTGAACAGCTGGATCTCACAATCAAGGTGTCATTCAGAGAAAAACAAGGAAGAAATACCAAAGCGTAACTCATTTTTAAAACTTTTTATTTAACTTCAAAACCCGCTTCCCCTTATAGGATTTGCACTTAAAAAATATACATAGAATATGAGCAAAACAATTCACATAGAGTCAGCCGACTCAATCAGGAAACAGTACGGTATCTCCTACCCCGCAGTGATAGTTTATTTCTCAGTGGTAGTTGGTGCCTTGTCCCGAGAGTCTCACTAGCATCAATCATGTACGTCGTATGGCTACCACCGATGCATTTTGTCATTCATGACATCATCTGTACATGATGCTAGCAGAATTTTAAATACAGTTGAAACTTTAATTAAGTTTGTAACAATATAATGTATAATGTAGAAACAACAACACTTTGCTATTTGTTTGTACCTTAATAAACCTTTATGGAATACTGCACTATGGGCCTCCCTCTCTCTCCTTTTACCCTGCATTGCCTGAGCACCTGTTGATGCCAAGATTGAGAGGTGGAAGCTTTAGAGGAATTTCAAGTGGGAGTTACCCATCTGTCAGTGATCCCCCAAGCACATCAGGTCCGGATACGAACGCGGCGTTCGTGGAGATAAGTCCACCATCCTCAGCCTCAATGTGAGTGCGTGCTGATGTGATTCATCATTTTCTAGGTCTCTTTTAAGGTTACGTCACTTTCCATTCATTTCTGCCTTTCATGTCTGTATGAGCACCTGGTGAAGAAGTTCTCCATTTCAACCTCAATAAGTGTGGTTAAACCCCAGTAACAACTGTTTGGTTTTTTGGGCCATCCGTGCTATGGCTCTGAGGTGAGCATTTTAGTACCACAAGAGGTGTGCGCACCAAAGTCTGCCTGCTTTCACACCGTACCTGCTTTCACACCGCACAGTACCACTTTTTGGGTTTTGGAGGCTCCATTTTTTGTATGAACTTTTTCACGTGTTTATATGCTATACACCTTGTCGTGTGCTGTCACGCACAGCTATTTTCATTTGTGTTTTACATTTTTTGGCTCATATTTTGTATACTGCATTTTATTTTATTTCATTGTGTGTTTGGTACATTTCACTTGTTCATTTATTTGTTGCTTATTCACCTTTCTGTTCACTATACATTCACTTAGCATATTTCCCTTGGTATTTACCCTTTGGTTTTATACCCCTATTAGGATTCACAGCGCTTCACCATCACCTATTCATCAATGTATAATGTGTTTCATTATTTTGTTGTTGTTTTTATCCAATACTTTTGCACTCTTTGGTTATTATGATGCTTTTTTTGTAGAAAGCATCTACTTCATCATCCCCCTGAAGAAGACGAGTTAAGTTGAAATGTGTTGGGGTAGCATTCGTGGAGTTTGTGGGTCCCTCCTGGTAGATTGATGACCTTGTTGGCAATTCTGTGTATTTGTTGTATGCAACCTTTGGATTCTTTTTTAATCTTTGTACAATAAATTAATGTATTTTAATCTATAAATATATATATTTTTGTGTGGTGCCTTAAAAATCCTATCCATCATTACGCTTTTGGTACTATTGGATAATGAGTGAATACAGACTCTGTTCAGTCTGTCCTCAGAGACCTTGGTAATCCTTTATTGTGTGCCTCCATATTGCCTCTCACACCATAAATAAGTAAGGCCTCGTACACACGAGGGGATATGTCCGCTGAAAACGGTCCGATGGACCGTTTCAGCAGACATCTCCGCTCGTGTGTATGGGCTAGCGGACAGATTTGTCCACCCGACAGATTTCAAAGCAAGCTTACCAGCAGACATGTCGTCCCCCACCGCCGCCGCGCCGCTGCCGAATGGATTCGGCGCATGCGCGGAAGTGTTTTACTTCCTGGTGCGGTGACGTGGCGGTGACGCGGCGGCGTCAATGTCACCGCCGCGTCACCGCGCCGTCCGGCGGCGGGGAATTTGATCCGATGGTGTGTACACGCCATCGGATCAAACTCCCGATCGGACATATCCGATGGAAATGGTCCGCGGACCGTTTTCATCGGATATGTCCGATCGTGTGTATGGGGCCTAAGGTGTGGCAGTCAATCACAGCTGGCATATCAAAGACACTTTTGACCTTCCAGAAACAGCCATGCTTTCTGTACATGTCAGCAGCCTGAGAAGAGAGGTCGGTAAGCTGGTGTTGTAGATGAGAAATAAACGATTGACTTTTGACAGATAGTCAAACTTTGCATATCTATAATAGTGCTGTTTGCCTTGCATGCTTTGGGGAAATGAGGAGCACATTTCAAACAGCTAATGGAACAAATTTTGCACATAGGTGCCTCTATGTTTTTGTGCTTGGTTAATTAAAAGGTTTATTTTAAAATAAACATGCATTTACATATCATGTCTATTGTCTACCAAAAAAGATTACTTCATTATTTTTGCATGTGGGCTCAATACAATCATTATGATTAGTCCACATTCAGCAGCATCCCACACACCTCTTATACGATTCGATGCTATCAAGGTCAGTATGTTGACAAACTAATTAAGACATTTCTTGTATTTCTAAAACTTAAAAACTTGTTGTCAAGTAATACACAATATATAGCCCTGTAAGATGGCTATTGTGTTGTGTGCTTAGATTTTTACAGGGTCATAAAATACTTTTAGGGTAAAGTGATTCCAAATTATAACTGGATGACATTTGGTTTGCTAATGTACTTACTTTGTATCAAAAACCAAAAATAAAATGTTCACCTTTTTCCAACTCTTGTTGTTTGTCACTTCTGCTGACTTCCCTATCCCAGTGACAGCTTGCAATTAAAGTGGATGTAAACCACATTTTTTTTTGCTGTCACAATGTAGAGTATAAGATTTCCTATCATCTGTGCCCAGTCTTGCCACACAGAGTTAATCCAGCTCTGAGCAATCCTATTTTATTGTTAAGTGACTTCCAGATAAAAACATGTCTAATTAAAAAGTCCTTACCACCTCCTTGGTTCAAGTGACAGGTTATTTACATATCTCTCCTGGATGTTATCATAATATAGGGTGATCCACAGTTCATAGACAAGTGACCCGGATGTGTTATGTGGGGGGAGGGGTGGATTTCTCTTTCTCTCTCTCCCCACATAACACATCCATAACACAAAAAAAAAAAAAATGGGGTTTACATCCACTTTAAGCCTAGTACACAAAGGTCAAATGTTGGCCAGCATTGGCTGGTTCAATAGAAACTGGCTAACATTTGGCCCATGTGTATTGCAGCCGGTCCGAAGCTGGCTTCTGTCGATGGGGCATGATTAAAAAATGTCTGCCAAATAGCATTCTCAGCCAATGGCTAAGAGGGCTGACCTTAGTGTTCTGGCAGGGGGGCCGCCCCCCTGACCGAACACAATAGCACAGCAGGGGAGATCGTTGTATAACATCTGAGTCCTTACACACCCGTCTTGAGCCGTACTGTGCATTACAGGCCTCCTGACGAGAGTCCCACTCCTGACTCACGACAATGACCATCCAGAGCAGAAAGCACTGTGAGTTTACACTACAATTACATGCCTGAGGCTTCCCCTCAGACCACCATTCGTTCAGAGCACTGTTTGTGCATTACACGCCTCCTCTGTCCACCGGTATCCAGAGCACTGTGCATTACAGGCCTCCACTCAGACTGGAGACCACCATCCAGCACTGTGCAGCATTACAGGTCTCTTTAGAGTCAGACCACCATCCCAGAACTCTGTGCGTTACAGGTCTTCTCTCAGACAACCATCCAGAGCACTGTGCTGCATTATAGTGAATAGCAAAAGCTCACATCATTGCATGACCTACTGCTGCCTTTTGCGGAACATACTAAAACCCTCCAGAGTGACACAATGTCCATGTACTTTTTCCACATCCATGTACTGAGGACTTACACCTTGCCACAATTGCACAGAATATGAAAGGGAATCAGAGTTTGACTTCATTCTTGGATCCGACTGATGTTTTCTCGCAACTTGCAGCCACTGCTTATTTTGTCAACCCTACTGTCTGTGAAACCCTTGTTGATGTGATGGATGAGAATATTTAGGAACTGCTTGAAAAAGGAAGAGGCGTATGCCGTAAAAAAAATCCACATTGCCCTAAACACAAGAGGAGGAATTGTCTGAAGATGATGTGGAAAAGGAGAATATTGAAAAATCACAGAAAGTGGAAGAAGTACCATCCACATCGAAGCAGCCAGTCTTTTGATTTCTAAATGCCGCAGTAGACCCAGGCAGAGGATTTCCCCAAACAGCATAGAGTAGCAGATCAGAAAATATAAGGAAGAGCTTTTGCCACCATCACTGAGGACACCGGAACAGATTTTTGCATTTTATCAATAGCTAAAACCTATTGCTATGCCAGCTTCTCAAGCCTTTGCAGAGAGGGTATTCACTGTCACAGATGACCTCTCTAGAGGCCGGTAGAATAGAGCAATATTCCTGTTGGCACAAAGTGCTTTCCCTAAAATATATCAAAACAAATAGAAGTGTTTTATTCTCCAGGTTTTTCTATTTCTCACATAAGAAGCATACCTTATAGTTGTGGGGTTGTGCTCATTGCGATAGGAAAAATCAATAATTTAACAACAGTTTTAATTGTCAATTTAAATTCATAGGAAAAATGTGTAAGCTACAAATGCCATTAGCAAGTGGAACAATAACAACCCCCACTTTTTATCAACTCCTCTCTATCTTGACATTGACAAATTTGACAATAGAGGTAAATATCACACTAATGAAAAAGAAAAATGGAACAGTAACTTTCAAAAAGGGCAGCCTTATGTCGGGGTCCTGCCCCTAGTAGTCATTTTAGTGTGATACGGTATTTACCTCTGTTGTCATTGCAAATACTGAGAGAGAGAGGAGTAGATAAAAAGTGGTGACTTTTATAATCCACACACTAATGGCATTATTGTAGACTGTGCACCTTTTCTTTGAATGTATCTAACTGTTAAATAAAGTGACAGTAAACTGATTCTTATTGGATTCTTCATTAGATTTTAGACAACTAAAATTAGTTTTAGTCAACAAAAATGATTTAAGTTAACTAAAATGTACTGGAGATTTTAGCTGACTAAATATGACTAAAACTAAAATGATTGCAAAAGACAAAAACTAAATCGAAATTTGCTGCCAAAATTAACACTGTACTTCACCATTGGGATGATGATTTGATGTTAATAAGCTGTGCCCTTTTTGCCGCATACAAAGTGCTGAGTATTCTTCTTAAACAGTTCAACTTTTGGTTTATTAGTCAAAAAAACATTTTCCCAGTAGCGTTGTGGTAGATGTACTAGAACCACTTTTAATGCTGGAGCCCAAAGGGCCTACTTTGACTTGTAGCCTTAGGATGTGTAGATTCGTTCTAAACACAGAGACAAAATCATAGCCAGGTTTGGGGCTACCACGTTGGTCCAAAAATAAATGGTCTTTTCATGGGAATAGGACCCGGAAAAACCTGCATGGCCCCAGATGTAGAATGTATCCCACCTTAAAAACAAGTGCAAGTGGAAGTGCACAAGAATGCTCAGGTTGTGGTGCTAGCGGTCTGCAACTGTTACATTACAGCCTTGTGAGTGAAGATACAGGGAAGCATTAGGCATACAGACTACAGGGTGTAGATAAGCTGGTGTCCCAAGTGGAGAATCAGTTTGCTGGAAGTATGTGCACTCCAAGTTAGAAACCCCTGGAAACAGGAAAATGTCGACCTCGGGCAAGACTCCTAATAAGGTTGGTGAGACCCTCGATATAAACTTAAAACTAGCCCAAAAGGAGTCTCTTCTTTGAGAGAGTGTAACAGCACTGGTGAAGGGGATGAACCACAACTGCGGTTAGCAAGGATTTCAATGCGCTTGCTTATGTGACAACTCAGTATTGGCCCCAGGTGTCACTCCTCGCAACAGGAGTTTGGGGGATCTCTACATCATCTTTCTGTCACAAAGGCGTTGAGTTACTAAGGATGGACGTAGTACAACATGCGACCAGAGCGTAACGTTTAGAATTATAGAATGTACTAAAAGATTTCAATGCACAACTATACGCTAGTGATTATGAATATAACATAGCGTTGTGCATTAGGCGAGAGGGAGAAGGTATAGAATACGTCAACCCCTAGCATGGAAGGTTTAGGCGAACATGTTCCGCAACTTTAGGGCATAGGCACATATACAAGTAGTATTAATAATGGCAGCACGTAGTATTTAAGAGTTGTTGAGACAACTAGTAGTTACAAATTAGTAGCAATACATAGCTTAGGTACTTTGAGAGTACACGTGGTAACTAGGAGTTGTAGTGGTAAATAATAGTTACATATGAGAGGCAATATAGCTCAGGTACTTTGAGAGTACATGTAGTAATTTGTAGCAGCAACTAAGGCCGCGTACACACGATCAAATCTGTCTGCTGGAAACGGTCGGCCCGACCGTCTCAGCAGACAGATTCGATCGTGTGTACGGGCGAGCCGACGGATTTGGCCAGCAGACAGATTTGAAAGCATGCTTTCAAATCTGTCGGCTGGGAACCCGTTCGCCCGACATGTCTGCTGGTTAGTACGCTAACCAGCAGACATGTCTTCTCGCACACGCGTCGAATGGTTTCGACGCATGCGCGGAAGTGTTTTACTTCCTGGTGCGGTGACGTGGCGGCGTCAATGTCACCGCTAAGTCAGCACGCTGCCGGCGGGGATTTTGGTTTGATCGTGTGTACACGATCAAACCAATACGTCCCCAGCAGACAGATTTATTCAAATCGGTCTGTCCGACCGATTTGAACAAATGTGTCTGCTCGTGTGTACAAGGCCTAATAGTTACATATGAGAGGTGATTATAGCTCAGGGTATATGAGTATAGAGGTCTCTTTAAGATATTCCAAACAGTCCTTTAGTACAACAGTATATCCTAAATATGTTGATAGTCGGGAGGCATGATAAACAATAGCAATTATATAGATGGAGCATAAGTAGCAGATCTTACTATAGCACTATAAGTGATACAAAAGCTACTTATCCGTTTTGCAGGCTTCAGTATAGGCAATAAGGATTCAGTGGTGAAGGATGTTCAGCAAGGGGGGCTCAAGGTTGTGGTAGGTGCAATAGCACTAAAGTAGTAGTTGTTGTCTGTAGCAGTGTTGCAGCATGGGGATCGATGGCAGCGTGGACGCAGAGAGTCTGTTGCGAGAACGAAGTACATTTGTAGAGTGAATGCCTTTATAGGCTATGGGCAGCTTCAGTGCATCAGCACTGAAATCAAGCAAACCGTCGTGTAGCCGGCGCACTTCCACGTTCCAAGCTGGAACGCACTATGGCGCCGGGCGATGAGGTCATCGCGCGAGCGCCGTATGCGTTCCATCATGGAACACATTATGGCGCAGAAAGCACCTGTCATAAGCAAGGAGAAGGTGCGCAGAGCGCTTGTTATAAAAGGGAACATCTGTCGAAAAATCGGCTGTTACAGAGAGACACAGCATATTGGGTGCTAGTGTTTCCAAGGACAGGGACATGTGAGTGTCAATTGCCCCATAATGCACGATGCTTAGGAATGTGACCTTGGGAGGTCACTATTTGTCAAGTCTATTTTTGAAGCAGAATTAGGAACTGGGAGGCAGAGTGCGAGGACCATTTTGCAAATGAATTTAAAAATAAAAAGGTAAGGCGCTAACTCAAATAGCATAAACAATAAATAATCTGTGCAAAATAACCCAGTTCAAATGTGAGTTCCGCAGTAAAACAGTTCCATGGATTAAACCAAGGAAAGTCCACACAGAATATTCCATTCACCTTGGTAAAGAAAAATTATGTGCAGTAGTGAGTTAATGTTTTGCATGTGCTCCGCCACCAACTGTATGTGAGAAATGTAACTCATCAGAAACCCACATTAAGTAAGCCTTATGACAATCAGACTCCTTTGAACAGCTGTATATCTGAAGGGGATAGTTCTCTGCTCCAGAAGTATCTCCTTACATTGATGCACCATAAAAGCTCGGGAGAATCTTAGTGGATATCATAATGCATTAGGATTATTAAAACAAAAGTCCCAGAAAGTGAATAACAAATGCACACTTACATGTACAGGTGCTATAAGTCAGCACCAACATGTACAGCCAATACAATAGACTCGCAGTCTCTGCATGTCGCAGCGTGCGTACCAAGACACAAGAGGTCAGAACCCCAAAAAAACTAAGTGGTGTTGGTAAGGGCAGACAAGCAGCCTCAAAGCATTTTGTTATCAACACATCAGAGCCTCACCTGCCATAAACAAAAAATAAATTAAAAAATAAATTAAAAACCGATTGAGCTTCGAGGGTCATAGCTGGGCGACCTGGGGTCACCTATGGTTCTGGAGATACAGAGCTTTTTGCAAAGCCTGTCAGAAGCTACATACAGAGTGGCCAGTGTATAGAGGTAAGTAGTATGTAGGGCAGTGTACAGAGGTCAGTAGTATGTAGGGCAGTGTACAGAGGTCAGTACTATGTAGGGCAGTGTACAGAGGTCAGTACTATGTAGGGCAGTGTACAGAGGTCAGTACTATGTAGGGCAGTGTACAGAGGTCAGTACTATGTACAGGACAAGTCTGATCATTGGAGGAGAGCAGGCTGAGTTCCCAGCACAGCTAGAGAACTGACCATGCTGTGTTCTCCTGCTAGTGTAGTCATTTTTTATTAGGAAAGCAAGGGGACTGGCAGGAACACCAATGATTTCAGATAAAGTACTGTAAGCAATACAAAGAGAGGGATACTTTTCCATACAAGTACATGGTACAGCAGACACAAATATTAGGAATATGAAATGTTGCGGTAACAAACGCTTTACTGTAAGTATTCTCTATTTGCAGCTTGTTAATTATATTGGTTAACTGTTACAATATTACTATTTTCTGTTGTTTGATTGTTGACTGCAGTGTTATAGATTTGATAGTGAACCAATCCATTGCATTCTTCCCTTGCTGATTTATCCCTGTATAATCTTTTTTATCCCAGTAAAACCTTTTATTACTTATAGCAATTGCAATATACAGTACTTTGCTACTACAGGTTTGTGTAATTTCTTGTATGTATATGTACTACTGTGTTTTGGGGATGGATACATGCAATGTATATGTATGTGTGTGTATATATATATATATATATATATATATATATATATATCTCAGGTGGTGTCTGCATCTACTGTATATCCCCAGCCCCGCCAGGTGTGTCAGAGAGTACGTAGCTGTTAACAGACAGAGGATACATCTGGTGGCTCCTGTGGGAGTAAGCACTACACGATGTTAGCTTCTACGATCGATGTTCGGGGCAGTCAGTCTAGTACTGGCATGCTCAGACTGTGAACCCGAGGTTGTCTTAGTTGGTACATTAGATTGAGTTCTAATATCCTCGCTGGACTGTACAGAACCACTTGTAACTAAGACAGATGGAGATTCTTCTGCTGCAGTCTCATCCAGTGTCTGTTGTGCCTGGATATCAGCCTCATGTAAATCATGTATCAGATCCTCCTTTGATTAGCCATATGTTTTCTTGTTCAAACATTTTATTCATCATTATAAAGCATGCCATCTCGTACAGATATATATATATATATATATATATATATATATATATATATATATATATATATATATATATATATATATATATATATACATACATACATACATACATACATACATACATACATACATATGTACAGTTGAAACAGGTAAAATGTAGATTTTTTAGATGTAATTGTAGCGCCCCCTTGCTTTTTGCATGGGCGCTGCATTAAAACTAGTTGGACTGGGAGAGCTAAGTTGCTCCCAGTTGTGACTTGTCTAGGTTATTGACCTATGTCATTCCGGAAAGGTCCACTGGCTCGGACTGCATTCTGGGGATGTTGTTTTATTCTTGGCCGGCAGTGGGAGCCAGCGGGATTTCTGGCAGATGGAGTCTTCCTCAGCAGCCAATTGGAGAGTTTTCTCCTTGCTGGGCATGCTGGGGAGGGGTATATCTGAGACCTAGGTTAGTGGTTCGAGGTTCTTCCTCTTCACGTGTGCGGCATTCACCTTCAGGGTGTGCGCGCCCATGAACCCCGTTGGCGCGGCCTGCCTGGCTAGGTTCCTGGGCCTTCCTGAGTCTCAATCGGAGACAAGAATCAAGGGGCCCCAGTTATTTACTGGGTCCCTGAAGCTTAAGAGAGTCCCAGATGGGGATTCGGTGACCGGGATGCTGGCAGGTATGCTCTACTGCTGCCCGGTAAATTATGCAGAGAAACTACTGGGAGGATTCGCTCTGTTCACACATTTAGTCTATCCAAATTAACTGGCCTGTGGCAGAGGCCTAGAGCAGGGCCTGTGAGAGAGACCCATTCCTCCTAGCCAAGATTCGAGGTGGCATCTCGGCTGCCAGGTCTGTGTGAGAGACACCTGTGGCGACGTGTGAAAATTTGTGCTACTGAGGGCTGATCTGCCTTGAGTATATCCAGGCCTGACATCGAAAGTTTCTCTTCCCTCATCAACCTATTCTTCCTTCACCAAAGTTGATGTTGGCTAATGTTGGCCTGGAATTAAAGCATTGAGAAAATCTTTATTGACTGTGTGGACCTCCGTTTACTGCTAGATCCTTCTGGTGCATCCCTGGACCAAGCAGGGGTAACTTAATTTGCCGATCCCAAATCAAATCAGCGGCTCCTTCGGGGGTGAGCGCTACACAATGATGAATTTTGTGAAGAGCTTATTTATTCCAGCCAGCAGAGAGCCACATATAAAACCTATTTCTTCTTGGTTCATTTCATAACTTCCTACTTCCTGTTCCCACCCCCTGGTCCTAGCTAGTGTTGAGCAGAATATGCCATATTCGATTTCGCGATATATCTCGAATATATAGTCGAATATTCGAGATATATTCGCTAAATACGAATATTCGTGATATTTTTTCGAAATGAAATGATTGCGAAATTTCGCTATTGCGAATGCGAATGCGAACGCGAATTGCGGATGCGAATGAAATTTCGAGAAATGCGGAAGGAGCACTCTGATTGGCTCAGAATATTCGTGATATTTTATAATACAAAATAATTGCGAAATTTCGAGAAATGCGGAATGGAGCACTCTGATTGGCTCAGAATATTCGTGATATATTACAATACAAAATAATTGCGAATATTCGGCAAATGCGGAAGGAGCACTCTGATTGGCTCAGAATATTCGTGATATATTACAATACAAAATAATTGCGAATATTCGGCAAATGCGGAAGGAGCACTCTGATTGGCTCAGAATATTCGTGATATTTTATAATACAAAATAATTGCGAAATTTTGAGAAATGCGGAATGGAGCACTCTGATTGTTTCAGAATATTCGTGATATATTACAATACAAAATAATTGCGAATATTCGGCAAATGCGGAAGGAGCACTCTGATTGGCTCAGAATATTCGTGATATTTTATAATACAAAATAATTGCGAAATTTCGAGAAATGCGGAATGGAGCACTCTGATTGGCTCAGAATATTTGTGATATATTACAATACAAAATAATTGCGAATATTCGGCAAATGCGGAAGGAGCACTCTGATTGGCTCAGAATATTCTTGATATTTTATCATAATTTCGCAAAAATGTGAATGAGAAATTGATTGCGGAATTTCGACAGTAACACTCTGAAATTGAATATATGTGTTATTTTAGCTAAAAACAATATTGCGAATTTCTCTAAAATAATCGCGCGATATCGCTATTGCCGAATAATCGCATTGCGATTTTTCGGCAATATAAAAGGATCGCTGCAGCTACTCGGCCCAGGGTCTCTAATCATACCAGCAATGCTTTTAGGCCGCGTACACACGAGGGGATATGTCCGCTGAAAACGGTCCGATGGACCGTTTCAGCAGACATCTCCGCTCGTGTGTATGGGCTAGCGGACAGATTTCTCCACCCGACAGATTTCAAAGCAAGCTTTGAAATCTATCCGGTGGAATCTGTCCGCCCGACATGTCTGCTGGTTAGTACACTTACCAGCAGACATGTCGGCCCCCACCGCCGCCGCGCCGCTGCCGAATGGATTCGGCGCATGCGCGGAAGTGTTTTACTTCCTGGTGAGGTGACGTGGCGGTGACGCGGCGGCGTCAACGTCACCGCCGCGTCACCGCGCCGTCCGGCGGCGGGGAATTTGATCCGATGGTGTGTACACGCCATCGGATCAAACTCCCGATCGGACATATCCGATGGAAATGGTCCGCGGACCGTTTTCATCGGATATGTCCGATCGTCTGTACGCCGCCTTAGACGTCGATGGGGATCTCTAGGATGTGATCTGTTCTAAAAAAAAATTGAAAAAATACGAATATTCGAAATAGCGAATATTCACCGCGAAATTCGGAATATATCGCGAATACTCGAATATGCCATATTCGAGCCGAATATTCGCAATACGAATATTCGTGAGCAACACTAGTCCTAGCACAGTTATGAAAATACAACACATACATATTCTACATCTTTCCCCTTTTGAAAAAAGGAAATTCATATATAAATGAAGTGTATAACAGAACCAACAGGAAGTTCAGAATAGCAAGAAACAATAACTACAATATAAAACAAAAGATGCTGAGTAAAGGTCAGTGTGTGATAAAGTCTTGGAACTCTGGATTGGGATTACACACTCCTTAAGGCGGCGTACACACGACCGAGGTTCTCGCTAGAAACCAGCGAGAACCTCGGCCATGTGTACGCTCTCGGCGAGCATCCCGTCGGGAATGCCGTCGAGCAGAAATAGAGAGCATGTTCTCTATTTGCTCGACGGCCCGCCTGGATGAATGGCTGGTTGCCATTCCCGACGGGCGGGTCGCCGAATCTGACGGCAGGCAGAGAACCTCGACGGGCGGAACGATGTGTTCTGCCCGTCGAGGTTCTCTGCCGTGTGTACGCGGCTTAAGTCTGAAACGTCTTGCCTGTTGCCGTCATAATTTTGTTGTGGTTGTGCTTTACAGCCGTTGTTGGAAGTGTCAATTTGCACAGCAGCAGACGGCTGTGTTTGGGGTCCTAAAGTGACCATAGGCACATGGACAGTATGATTCAGGTACCTTTAGGAGGTGACGGTGGTACCTTACGTAGGTCCTACCACCGGAATGGACAGCATAGCTGTTTGGTTGGCAGGCCTTTACATGAACCGTTACCATTTTGTCAAAACCACAGGTTGTCTCCATCCTTACCACCTGATCAGGCTTCATAGGGGAAAGGCCTCTGTCCGATTTGTGATGTCTTATCTTTCCTTTTTGCCTGAGTGTAAATAAAGCAGCCTGAACATCAGTCTCAACCCTTGGCAGGAGCTGAGATGGGACTATGGGAATCAGAGTCCTGTTTTGTCGTAATAGTAAACGTTGTGCCGGAGAAGGCATGCCAGGCTAGGTGTGCTGCAGAGGTTGAGTAGGGCTGCATAAACATCAGAACCATCATGTGCGCATTTCTCTAGGAGATGTTTGGCCAATCTTACACTAGGCTCTGCAACACCATTGGATCTGGGGAAATTAGGACTGCCAGTGACGTGCTAAAAATCCCATTGGTGAACAAAGTTCTTAAATTCCCTACTTGAAAATTATGTTGCATTGTGAGTCATCAATTGATAGGGAATTCCATGTGTGGAGAACATTTTATTTAATGTCCTGTTCACAGTGTTACTGGAAGTGTTTGGGAGGACATCAAATTGCCACCAGCTAGAGTATGTATCTACCAAGACCAGGTAATCCTTGTTTGACCACTCAAATATGTCCGCTGCAGTGATAGACCACGTGATAGAAACTTCTCTTCCAATGTCAATGTATATAGTGAGCCAAACCATGGTTTCACGTGTCTTTCGCTTAGTGGAATGAGTGCCAGGATGACCTTCAGGAAGCTGTGTCAAGTAGTATTTTTGGAGAGTGAGGGAATACATATCTCTGACCATGCAGGATTAATCCACCATCCACTGTCAATTCATCCCTCATAGAGTAGAATGGTCAGATATCATGTGGGATTTCCTTAAAGGAGCCAGGCAACCGATTGAGAATGATTTCCATGAGGCGCTGACAGGTGGCATCTGTCTGTGTTTCTTGCTTTAGTTCCTGAATCCTTCTAGATGACAACACTCCATCCAGAGCCAACACATCATAATCCTTGATAGCGCCAGTTATCAGAAGTGGGGAGGTGTGCACGTTAAAGAGCATCCGCAAAAAACAGTTTGCAGCTTTGTTTATAGATTCCATTCCGGATGTTAATGTTGAAGCTTTAACCACTTGGCCAAAGACCAGGCCACTTTTTGCGATTCGGCACTGCGTCGCTTTAACTGACAATTGTGCGGTCGTGCGTCGTGGCTCCCAAACAAAATTTACGTCCTTTTTTCCCCACAAATAGAGCTTTCTTTTGGTGGTATTTGATCACCTCTGCCGTTTTGATTTTTTTGCAATATAAACAAAAATAGACCAACAATTTTCCTCGGATTAGGTCGATACCTATTCTTCTACATATTTTTGGTAAAAAAAAAAAAAAAACGCAATACGTGTTTATTGATTGGTTTGCGCAGAAGTTATAGCGTCTACAAAATAGGGGATAGTTTTATGGCATTTTTATTAATATTTTTTATTACTAGTAGTGGAGGTGATCAGCGATTTTTATTGTGACTGCTTCATAATGGCAGATACACTTTTGACACCATTTTGGAACCATTGTCATTTTTACAGAGAGCAGTGCTATAAAAATGCACTGCTTACTGTAAAAATGACACTGGCAGTAAATGGGGTTAACCTGTAGTGGGCGCTGAATGAGTTAAAGGGGTTGTAAAGGTACAAGTTTTTTTACCTTCATGCATCCTATGCATGAAGGTAAAAAAACATCTAGCAGCACCGCCCCCCCCCCCGAGCCCCCGTTGTACTTACCTGACCGTTCGAATCTCCCGGGCGCGTCCACGTCGTCCTCTTCGGTTCCCAGCCTGGCCGTTGATTGGCTAGGCTGGGCGGATTGATAGCAGCGCAGCCATTGGCTAGCGCTGCTGTCAATCAGGGCGGATGACGCGGTGCGCTGGGGGGCGGAGCAGAGTGATACAGTCGGCAGCTATGGCCGCCGCTGTATCACGGGAGCGCGCTCGCAAAAGCTTTCCTCCATGCGAGCGCCCTTGCATGAAGAAGGAAAGCTTTTGCGAGGAGGAGCCCAGACAGCCGCCGAGGGACCCCAGAAGACAGGTTTCCGGGCCACTCTGTGCAAAACGAACTGCACAGTGGAGGTAAGTATCACATGTTTGTTATTTTTTATTTTTTTTAAATCCCTGACTTTAGTGTTCCTTTAAGTGTGACCTAGGGAGTGTTTGTAACTGTTAGGGGGCGTGGCTTGCCGTGACACGTCACTGATCGCTGTTCTCGATGACAGGGAACAGACGATCAGTGACATGGCACTAGGAAGAACTGGTTCCCCGCCCGGCTGAACCTTCTCAACTCGGTTGGACTCCAATCTTGCAGTCCCAACCCTATGCTGCTTCTCCTGCTCCTGGATAGGCATCAGGCAGCCTAGCAGCCAGGTGTCCCCGGGATAGGCCTTAGGCTTCTGGCTTAGCAGCCCGGGGCGACCTAACACACGTCCACTTAGACAGCCATCCTGGTGGCACAAGTTCATGATCACCTGACTCCACTCAAATAAATAGGCTCTCCCAGCAGGCCAAGGGACTCATACTCAGACCTTGCAAAGCCCCCTGTCATTCAAATGTCACCAGCCACAGTGCCACCTAGTGACAGAAGAGAAAAGGTGCAGCAATTCCAGAATTAGAGGGGAATCAATTGATCTTCTAAAAATTTGCCAGGAAACTGACCAGCTGGCAAACTAAATTTATTAGCAAACCTGGGTAATACACATATGACAATAAAAATTTGACTGAGGAGGTTGTAACATTTCCATGCTCTACACACAACAAAAAAAACTATTTTGAATGGAGCTGCATTTTAACTTTTCCATCATACCCAAACCTTCTATTATAAACAGCTAATTTTTACTTATCATGAGAGCGAATGGTCACAGACTGTCCCAGCGAAGCGACAATCCGTACAGACAACAGAACAGCTTGTGTAACAGCATTTGGGCACAAAATAAAATAACCAGCCCAGAAAAAATTGTGTTCTTCTCTACAATATCAATTATAAATAAATAAAAATTCCTACACTTTTCTCTCCACCTCTCAACGTGAGTGAACAAAACAATTAATGCAAAGTAAGTCACAAATTTAGAAAAAACTGGAACGAAATTAGTCTGAACACAAGATTTAATAGACAATAATTTAAAATAGGTGCGCTAATCTAATGCCAAACTCAAAAAATACTCCAAAAATTGGTGAATAATGCAATGCTTAAAACTTCACAATAATAATCTTATGCAGAATATTTATTTTAGGTGTAAATGACTGATAAAACCAAACACCCTGAGAAAAAAAGAAAATAATGTCTTTCAAAAGAAAAATGTGTCCCTACATAAGTCTAAAAAAAACTTTAACCACTTCAGCCCTGGAGGATTTGGCTGCCCAATGACCGGGCCATTTTTTGCAATTCGGCACTGCATCGCTTTAACTGACAATTACGTGGTTGTGCAACGTTGCACCCAAACAAAATTGACGTCCCTTTTTCCCACAAATAGAGCTTTCCTTTGGTGGTGTTTGTTCACCTCTGCGGGGTTTTTTTTGCGCTATAAACAAAAAAAGAGCGACAATTTTGAAAAAAAAAGCTAATATTTTTTAATTTTTGCTATATTAAACATCCCCAACAAATATATATATAAAAAAAAAAAATTCTCAGTTTAGGCCGATATGTATTCTTCTACATATTTTTGGCAAAAAAAGAAAATTGCAAAAAGCGTATATTGGTTGGTTTTGATGAAAAAATTAAAAAAGAATCAGATAAACGAGATAGTGTGAGGTGGTTAACCCCTTCCATACCGGGCCATAGGGGATTGACGTCTGCAGCAACCCCTCGCCGATGAGAGTGGACGTCATATGACGTCCTTTGTTCTAGGGCACGCACGCGCACCCGCGGCCCCGACGGCCGCGATTGCCGTCGGGCACCCACAATTACCGCTGATCACGGCAGGAGTGTGGATCTGTGTGTGTAACCACACAGATCCACCTCCTGTCAGTGGTGAGGAGACTGATGTGTGTTCCCAGTACAGAGGAACACACATCGGTCTCCTCCCCTTGTGAGTCCCCCTCCCCCTACAGTTAGAACATACTTTAGGGAACATGTTAACCCCTTCAGCGCCCCCTAGTGTTAACCCCTTCCCTGCCAGTCACATTTACACAGTAATCAGTGCCGTTTTATAGCACTAATCGCTGTGTAAATGTGAATGGTCCCAAAAACGTGTCAAAAGTGTCCGATATGTCCGCCACAATGTCACGGTCACAAAAAAAAAAAACGCAGATTGCCGCCATTACTAGTAAAAAAAAAAAAAATGCCATAAATCTATCACCTTTTTTGTAGACGCTATAACTTTTGTGCAAACCAATCAATATAGGATTATTGCGTTTTTTTTTTACCAAAAATACGTAGAAGAATACGTATCGGTCTAAACTGAGGAAAAAAAAAAGTTTTTTTTAAATAAAAATCGTGATATTTATTAAATAAAAAAGTTAAAAATATTGGCCCAGATTCAGGTACATCTGCGCATTATTGGACCGGCGTAGCGCACCGCCTTTACGTTAGACTTGCGCAATTTGTCGCGTAATCACCCTATTCTCGTAGCTTTTGCGCAGGAAATTGCGCATACGTAACGTTTTTTCAGAGGTGTAAGGAGGAGTAATACAAATTGGGAAGGACGTGGGCGTGTTACATTAAAATGAGCCGTGACCCCATGCAAATGAAGGGCCGGCCGGCTCGCGCATGCGCGCTTGAAGGAGACCATGTCAGCTCCGCTGTGCGCATGCTCACAACTCGGGAGCGGAGCAATCAGTGAAATTGGAAATGGACTGGGGCAACGTTGTGAACAACGCAAACAGCATAAATAGACACACACAAACGCACTTGCATTGCAAAAGTACATCCCTTTGTCCCTTCCCATTTAACCAAGTGCTTTTGTCCTGTTGTTCGTTGCGGTGTGTTTTGTAGTTGTCAGATTAGTGTTCTGTGTGATCAAGTGTTTATTAGTAGATTTTTGAAAGTGGTTTTTGATAAGTGTTTGAGAGACTGTTTGTTTGATTGATATATTTGTGTTTGTTTCTTTTCCTGCTGTATTTTTGTTTTGTTTTTTGGTGACTGTTTCTTGCTGAGTAGTTTTCTCTCTGTGTGTGTTTTTTTTTTTTTGATTGGTTGTGCTTGTTTGTGTGCGTGAATTTTGTTGACTGGGAGTGATTTTTTTTGGATGGATGACTGAGAGAAAACGAAAGCTGAATTTTACAGTTGTGGAAAAACAAATTCTTGCCCGGGCCATTAGCGAGTATGGGCGTTACCTCCACGGCCCAGAGAGTGCCAACACCACCCCGGCCAGGAGGAGGGAGATTTTGGATAGGATCACTGACCAGGTGAATTCAGCGGGGCAGGGGGAGACACGGACCCGGTCTGGGATTGACAAAAAAATCAATGACCTCCGGCGTCTGGTCAAACAGAAGCTGGCCAGAATGCATGCCCATGCCAGGGGCACAGGAGGGGGCCCACCATGCTGTATTAGGCTGACAGCGGAGGAGCGTGCGGTGGCCCTGACCTTTCATCAGCATGAAGTTGAGGGCCTGCCTGGCTTTGACTCAAGTCCGGAGCCCGTGGTGCCAGGTAAGTTTTTTTTTTATATCAGGTGTGTAGCATGTGTGGGGGAGGGGGTGAAAGTGAATATGTGGCAAGTGTGTGGATCCTCCAACCTGTGAATGTTTTGTGTCTACCACAGATGTGCAGGAGGGTGCAGGGCCATCTGGCCTGACCGCACCAACCCCAGGACAGCAGCCTAATGAGGCCCCCCCAACAAGGCCGGAGTCCGCGGAGGAGGTTCAAGAGGAGCAGGAGAATCATGAGGAGGAGGAGAATCATGAGGAGGAGGAGTCCATGTCAGGCACTGGACGTTTGGTTTTTGAGGACTCTTCCCCTCTGGCTGGCAGCAGGCAGGCCTCCCTAAGGGGGAGCCCCCCCCCCTCCTCCCCCAACATGGCTCCCCTCACAAGGGCCTCCCCTTCTCCCCGCCACAAGCATCAGCTGGAGGCAGGATGTCATCCCAGACCACCAGGGGGTTGGCCGATCTCCTGCCCGCCACTCTGAGAAGGGACCAGTTCCTCCAGACCCGCCATCTGGGACAGGTCAGCCAGACATTGGTGCGGATGGAGGAGAGCCTGTCCTCCATCAAGGATACGCTGGGGAACCTGGACTCCCACTCTCGGGCTTTCACAACCTGCCTAAACGAACTGCAGACGACATCAGCAGGCGTTGGGCAGGATGTGAGGGCCCTTACCCTGGCTATCCAGGCCAACACGGCAACACTTGGTGCTGCCCTGGACAGAATAGTGGGGGTGACATTCCTGCCGGAAAAGGGGTGTCACCCTCAATTTTGGTGGAGAAGGGTTCCCCAGGACCAGGGAGAAGTGATCCCCAGGTCCGTGTGAATGGTGTATGAATGTACAGTGACATAATTGGAGCCTTGGCGTGGCGTTGCTGCTCACAAGTCCTGCATGGTGGACTGGTGCCAATCCAATTTGATGTGGATGTGGGGTGTGTGTGCTAGGGACCACAGTGTTGTGCATGCATGCATTCTCATTGTGCCATGATTAATGTGTATGTTTAATGTGCAAAGATGCCCAATGTGAGCTGTCTCCTGGCTGCTCTTCCCTCAGAAGACGGGGTAGCCTCAGTTAGGGGGGGATTGTCTGGTTCAGGGGTCAGGTCATCACGTAGGTCAATCTGCAGGCCCTTTCTTTCTGCGAAGTTGTGCAGCATGCAACATGCACCGATGATCTGGCACACAAAGTTTGGGGAATACAAGAGGGTACCCCCAGACTTATCCAGGCATCGGAAACGTGACTTTAGGAGGCCAAAGGTGCGCTCCACCACTGCTCGTGTTTGGGCATGTGCTTGATTGTATCTTTCCTCTCCTGGGGATTGGGGGTTCCGGATAGGAGTCATGAGATGGGGTCCCAGTGGATATGCAGAGTCACCTGTAAGGGAAAAGACAGGAGGATGTTAGTCATGCATGTGCCCCTTGTGATGTGTGCATCATGGGAGGGGATAGTCATGCCTGCCACCCATGTCACTCACCAACCAGCCAGGTGTCCCCATACACGTTCTGATCGAATTCCATTCGGATGTGGCATTGATTGTATATGTAGCTGTCATGGCTGGACCCTGGGTGTTTGGCACGGACGTGCCATATGAGGCCTTGGGCATCGACTATCACCTGTACATTGATGGAATGCCAATGCTTCCAATTGCGGTACATGTGCTCTGTCTCCTGGGGGGGCTGGAGTGCCACATGTGTGCAATCAATGGCCCCCACAGTGCGTGGGAATCTGGCAATTCTGTAGAAATCTATCATTGCCTTCAGCCGCAGGTGGGTTTGATGATTTGGTTGGCCATGCGTCTGAGAATTGCAGGGACAACCTGGTGCACACATCTGCTCATGGAGGATTGTGACATCCCAGCCACCACTCCACTTGTACGCTGAAAAGAGCCACTGGCAAGGAAATGGAGTGTTGCCAGGACCTTGACCAGTGGCTGCACTGCATGTGAGCGGTGTGTTGGGCTGGTGATGTCCTCCTGCAGGGTTGTGGTTAATTCCAGGATGGCATGAGGGGTGAATCTGAAGATGCGAAACACCTCAGAATCACTCATGCCAAACAGGTCTATGCGAGTGCGGTATATCCTCTCCCGTGCCATCCTCCGTGCCATCATGCTTCTTTGTTCATCTAAAGTCAGTAGTATGGCTATGTGCGATGATGCCCCTGGCATGTTGGCATACAGATTGTTGTGCAACACATGTGACTGCTGAGCTCCTCACTAACAGTGTTGCTTTATCTAACAAGTAGACTTTTTTTCTCTTTTTAGACCAGCTTTTATATGCTCTAATTTTAGACAGGACATTTTGCTGTTGCGCACACTGCGTCGCCTGCGCTGCCCCAACGTTGTTTTGTGGATCCCCGTAAGTCCCTCATTAGCATATTTGACTAGCAAATCAATGGTGTGTCTAGCGCACTTTTGCGCGGAAGGATGCGCCAGTCTAACGAAATTACGCGGGACCGATTTTTTGCGTATCTCGTTCTGTGGATGCCACGCAACGAAGCGCACGCGCACATTTCGACTTACGCACGCGCATCTCCTGTTGCGCTGGCGTAATCGCTCTGTGAATCTGGGCCTTTGTGTTTTTTTTTAATTGTCGCTCTTCTTTTGTTTATAGCGCAAAAAATAAAAACCGCAGAGATGATCAAATACCACCAAAAGAAAGCTCTATTTGTGTGGGGGAAAAAACATAACAATTTAATTTGGGTACAGTGTTGCATGACCGCACAATTGTCATTCAAAGTGCAACAGCGCTGAAAGCTAAAAATTGGTCTGGGCAGGAAGGGGGGTGAAAATGCCCTGTATGGAAGGGGTTAAGCGGTCGGATGGAATGGAAGAAGTTGGGCAATAGAGGGGATAGATAAAGTGACACTATGACAATGTAACCTAGGCAGAGGGTGATGTATGTATGTATAGATTTACCCTTAAAGGCATACTATATTTGAAAATATCAAGGTGCTCAAGTTGTATCTGGGCGGCTTGGGACCCCAAAGGAAAGATTAAAAAATCTGGTTCAACTTTGCAAAGAAAGACTTAGGTAGACACTGTGGATAATGCTGGAATAGGTAGGTGAGCTTGGGGATAATCTTCATTTTTATTAAGTTAATGCATCTCAGCAGGAACAATGGTAAACTCTCCCATGCCTTTAGTTTAACCCTCACCTCTAGTAAAACTGGGAGTAAATTTAGGGGAAGGATGTCCGAGGCCTGTGAAGAAACCAACACTCCTAAATACTTGAAGGTATCTACCCACTGCAATGTAGTCCTAGCTGCCTGATCAATCGGGAATAATAAAGACTTAGACCAATTGACCTTGAGTTTGGTGATCGTAGCAAAATAATTTAAAACCTGCAGGGCCCCCTGTAACGATGAACCTGCATCATTTAGAAAAAGCAGCATGTCGTCTGCGTACAGGGCGACCCTCTCTTCCAGCAATCCAATATGAAGACCCCTGATGAGTGTAGCAGTGCAAAGTGCCTTAGCCATTGGTTCAATGATCTTTGGCTTTATGGGGCATGAAACCCATTTGTTCTAAATCTATTATAGAATATAACACTGGATACAGTCTGAGGCCCCGTACACACGTACGAGAACCTCGACGGGCCAAACACATCGTTCCGCCCGTCGAGGTTCTCGCCCGGCCGTCGAAATCGCCGACCAAGGCGTCGGGAAAGGCGCCATCGAGCAAATAGAGAACCTGCTCTCTATTTTGGCTCGACGGCTTTCTCGACGGGACGCTCGGCGAAAACGTACACATGACCGAGAACCTCGGCAGAATATGGACCCCAGCGAGCTTCTCGCTGGATTCTGCCGAGGTTCTCGGTCGTGTGTACGGGGCCTAAGAGCGAGTAACTTTGTAAGGTTTTTTAAAACATTACTCAACAGAGCAATAGGTCTGTAGGAAGCACAAGATTTGGGATTCTTAGGGGATTTGTAAATAAGGGTCAGGTAAGCATGGTACATAGACGCGGGTAACTTCCCCTCCGTAAGGCACTAGGTGTATAGGGAGGCTAAAAGTAGTGCCAGTAATTCGCCATGTGACTGGATTGCATTAAGGACCTCCTAAGCCTTCCAAGAGCCAACTAAGAGCCAAGGGATCCAAAAGATTCTTCAAAGCACCTGGCTGAAAATAGGAGGGCAGAGAGAAAACATATAATGTATCTTAAAACATCTGTAAGGTATCCAAGATGTCCAAGGGAGAAGTCACTGCCTTGCCGTCAGGAGTAATGTGTTCAGAGTTAAGCTTGAGTGGACGGTCGTGTTGGGGCATCATGACCAGTAGTCGACCGTTCCTGACACTCTGCTCAAAGACACGCTGCTTATTAAGTCTGGTGACCTCTATCAGGTTCTCTCTGGGCGGCCATCAGAAGGTTGAAACTACTAGTTGTAGGGTCTGAATTATAACTTGTGGTGCGGTCGATAATCGACTATTGAACAGTAGTGGCCAACTGTTCCTTTTTAATGGCAGCAATGAAAGAAAGGTATTTTCAGGGGAGGAGGACCCCGCATTGTGCTCCCAAAATTCAGCCATTAAAGGTGGAATTTAATCAGTAAGAACTGGTGCAGTTGTGCATGCTAACTTCAGCTTGTTCAATTAACCGCTTGTGGACCACCCACCGCACATTTACTACAGCAGGACGGCTCAGCTGCATAAAACAACGTACCTGTATGTCGCCGCTTCTCCCGTGTCTGGGACGCACTCTCCCTCTTTGATTGGACACAGCGGGAGCCCATCAGCGGGTCTCTCTTTTCCCAGTCAAACCATCCCCCATACAGTTAGCAAACACGCCCTAGGAGCACATTTAACCCTTTGCCCACCCCTGATGTTAACCTAGGGTTAAATAAAATGAACAATACACAGCACTAATGAAATGATGCACACACCACTATACAAAGTAAGGGAGATATGTGTCCGGTAAGTGATGTAGATATGTGCAAACAAATAGTACAAGTAAATATATATAAATAATGATTAAATAAAAAATTGCATCAAAAAAATCACACCACACTAAGGTGCATAAGTGCATAAACATGCATAATAAATATTAGGCCTCGTACACACGAGCAGACAGATTTGTTCAAATCTGTCTGTCCGACAGATTTGAACAAATCTGTCTGCTGGGATTTTGGTTTGCTCGCGTGTACACACGAGCAAACGAAAATCCCCGCCAGCAGACGGCGCGCTGACGTGTCGGTGACGTGGCGGTGACGTTGACGCCGCCGCACCAGGAAGTAAAACACTTCCGCGCATGCGCCAAATCCATTCAGCGGCGGTGCGGGACGACATGTCTGCTGGTAAGTGTACTAACCAGCAGACATGTCGGGCGGACGGATTCCCACCCGATAGATTTCAAAGCATGCTTTGAAATCTGTCGGGTGGCCAAATCTGTCGGCTCGGCCGTACACACGATCGAATCTGTCTGCTGAAACGGTCCAGCAGACCGTTTCCAGCGGACAGATTTGATCGTGTGCACGAGGCCTTAGTGGTAAATAGTTCAATCCCTAAAAATGAAACACAAGTCCATATAAAAGTATTCTAATGCCACAAGATCGGTTCATCCGATGAAAACGGACCGATGGATTTTTTCATCAGATATCTGATGAAGCTGACTTTCATCAGTCTTGCCTACACACCATCAGTTAAAAATCCGATCGTGTCAGAACGCGGTGATGTAAAACACAATGCCGTGCAGAGAAAAATGAAGTTCAATGCTTCCGAGCATGCGTCGACTTGATTCTGAGCATGCGTGGATTTTTGACCGATGGATTTCCCCACAGACGATCGTTTTTTTCTATCGGTTTTTTAACCATCAGAAAATTTTAAAACGGGTTCTATTTTTTTTCACTGATGGAAAAAAAACGATGGGGTCCCCACACGATCGGTTCGTCCGATGAAAATGGTCCATCAGACCTTCAGTGCTTCAGTGTGGATAAAAAATGAATGAAAAATTCCACAGTGCTTTAGTGCATGTAATCGGTAGCAGCAATCCAAGGGTGATGTATAATACAGTTCATACAAGAACACACGGCCCAGTGAGTGATCCAAAAGTCATGCCAAGGTGTAGTCACACAGGTGCTCCCCTATGGTAATGGACGCTCACCTTAGAGCATGCGACTTTGCAACTAAGCTTGGTCTGTGCACGCTTATGAACCACACCTAGGTTCTAATGGATAATCCTGGGTTCCCGGTTTCTTGGCAGGCAGCTCCAGATCATAGAATATATAAGAAAAAAACTCAGATGGTGCAAGTAACGTTTTAACAATATTTACTGGTATTTAAATAAAAAGAGAAATCCCTTGCCGGGGTCCTGTCCCCTCCTCTACGCGTGACGATACAGAGGAAATGCTGGGAAGTCTAAAGTAAGTGGGAGCTGTGGTGAGCAGAAACCCCCTTACATCAGAGTTCTTCGTTACACCAGAGTCCACAGCGTTCCCCCTTACATCAGAGTTCTTCGTTACACCAGAGTCCACAGCGTTCCCCCTTACATCAGAGTTCTTCGTTACACCAGAGTCCACAGTGTTCCCCCTTACATCAGAGTTCTTCTTTACACCAGAGTCCACAGCATTCCCTCTTACACCAGAGTTCACAGCATTCCCTCTTACATCAGAGTTCTTCTTTACACCAGAGTCCACAGTGTTCCCCCTTACATCAGAGTTCTTCCTTACACCAGAGTCCACAGTGTTCCCCCTTACATCAGAGTTCTTCCGAACACCAGAGTCCACAGTGTTCCCCCTTACATCAGAGTTTTTCTTTACACCAGAGTCCACAGCGTTCCCCTTTACATCAGAGTTCTTCCGAACACCAGAGTCCACAGCGTTCCCCCTTACATCAGAGTTTTTCTTTACACCAGAGTCCACAGCGTTCCCCTTTACATCAGAGTTCTTCTTTACACCAGAGTCCACAGCGTTCCCTCTTACACCAGAGTCCACAGCATTCCCTCTTACATCAAAGTTCTTCTTTACACCAGAGTCCACAGTGTTCCCCCTTACATCAGAGTTCTTCTTTACACCAGAGTCCACAGCATTCCCCTTTACATCAGAGTTCTTCCTTACACCAGAGTCCACAGTGTATTGGGATTTTTTTTACCAAAAACATGTAGCTAAAAACATATTTGCCTAAATTGATGAAGAAATTGATTTTTTTACATGATTTATAGCAGAAAGTAAAAAATATTGTTTGTTTTTTTTCAAAATTGTCTCTCTTTTTTTGTTTATAGCGCAAAAAATAAAAACCGCAGAGGTGATCAAAGAAAGCTCTATTTGTGTGGAAAAAAGGACATACATTTTATTTTGGTACAGCGTCAAATGACCACACGATTGTCAGTTAAAGCTAAGCAGTGCAGTATCACAAAATATGGCCTGGTCATGAAGGTGGCGAAACCTTGCGGGGCTGAAGTTGTTACGCTTTGACAAAAAAAAAGTGGAAGCTCATTAATTTCAGATTTTGCACTCTCCCGTTTTAGTAAATCAACCCCAAAATGTAGATTCCATGGCCCGGATTCACATACATCGGCGCATATATATGCCGCCGTAGCGTATGTCTTTTACGCTACGCCGGCGCAGCGTGGAGAGGCAAGCATGAAATTCACAAAGCAAATGCTCCCAACTCTGCGCCGGCGTAGCGTATATTCGTAGGCGTAAGCCAGCGTAGGTGGAAGAGGGCTGGAAGTGGACGTGATCCATGGTAATGAAGCGTGACCCCATGCAAATGATGTGCTGAGTGCCAGACAAGTACTTAGAACGAACTGCGCATGCGTCGTGGCCGCATCCCAGTGCGCATGCTCACAATCACGTCGAAACAACTGCCTGAGATACGTTGAATCACTGCCTACGGTGTGAACGTAACCTACGCCCAGCCATATTCACGTACAACGTAAACTACGTAAAATTCGACGGCTTGTGTTTCCTGGTCCATAACTTTGCATGGGTTGTGCCTCCTTTATGGGGAATAACTTTACGCCAGACGTAAAACTTACGCAAACCGCTTAAATCATGCGCTGGGCGCAAGTACGTATCTCCCTCATTTGCATATTTGAATAGAAAATCGATTGGAAAGCCACATGCGTCCAGCGTAAATATGCGCCCACTCTACACCGGCATAGACATGTTACGTCTGTGGGATGAAGTCAGTTTTTAGGCGCATCTAATGTTTGTGGGTACGGCGCACAGATATGGCGGCGCATATTTGTACTTACACAGCGTATCTGGAGATACGTTGACGTAAGTGCTTTATGAATCCGGGCCCACATCTTCTATTGACTTGGACACTGACATTTTTCTATTATAACCACCCTGGCATTTTGATTATGTCTGATTTTGAATGTCAAAGCAGTACATGGTTTTGCATGGAAATTTGTTGTTTTATATTGTAGGCCTGTAATTCCTAGGAATAACTCAAATCTGTCCAAACAAGAGTCTACTAGACATCCCGGGTATGATAACGTTTGAAACACAAAATAATAAATTATAATATAATAAATAATTATAAAAAAAATATATAATAATAATACATTTACTTTAATCATGTAATTAAACCAAAAACGCTGAAATTTGTCCAAGCAAGGGTGCAATATTACTAGTCACTGTAAAGGCTCATACACAAGATCAGACTTCAAACAAACTTTTCCGTGGATTTTTGTTCGAAGGGCGTTGTATGCATACACACGGCAGGACTTTTTCAGCAAACTCTCCCAAAATCACATGGTTTTTCAGCTCTTTACCGCCCCCTTTTGGTCAACTTCTGTATTGTTGTCTGATCTTTTGCATTTTTTCTGAGCATGGGTGTTTGTACTTTGGACTTAAGTCCGATGGATTTCTGTACACACGGCAGGACTTTACACTATAGTACTTTTGTTGCCGGAAAGTTTGTCTGTTTGCAGAGCGAACTTTTGTCCGATGAAAACCAAAAAAGTTTGTCCAATGGATCGTACACACGGTCGGATATTTTGAAAAACCTCGTCATTTTGAAGTTTGTTGTCAAAAAGTCCTATTGTGTGTATGGGCCTTAATACTAGACACTGCATATTGGTTTAGTAAACATCCCGGGTTTGAACATTTTTAAAAAATGGGACTGCGCAAAGTCCGACGTCACAATCAGGACAATGGAAAGCATCCCTCTACATGAAAAGCGGTTTTAGACCAGCTAGAAAACAGCGTTAGTGAATTAGATTCACTTGCAGAATTGAGCGATGGTGATTCGTGGGGAAATTCATCATCAGACACTGAAAGTGACAACAGCAACGATTCTGCGACTGAGCTCAGCGCTGTGTGATCCATACTGCAGTCAATAAAGCACCAAGTTCGCACATCACTGAGCTCAGTCGCAGAATCATCGATGTCGTCACTTTCAGTGTTTGATGAAGATTTTCCCCACAAATCGCTCAATTCTGCAATTGATTCTAATTTATTATCGCTGTTTTCTAGCTGCTCTAAAGCTGCTTTTGATGTAAAGGGACACTTTTTGAATGCCATGGACGTTCTTAAGCTTCCAGGCAGAAAGAACAGTATATATAATATAAAAGTGCAGGCAAGGCACTGGATAAATCACTAGAGACAAAGGGGAGGTGAAATTATTTGATACAGTAATGTAATCTACAGATTACAATTTTTTGTGTGCGTTGTATGCTTTTTGTAATTTGCCACCAGGCTCCGCCCCCATGCGTTGTGACACTCACAGGACATAGAGCCTGGAACAGTGATACATCTGGCGGAGGATACGGCTGGAGGATACAGCGGCAGGACAGTGCAGGATACTAAAACTCCTCTCAAGTCTGCCTTGCATACACACGATAGTGATAAAAAATGCTTGAGAAAAACTTAAACTTGAATGAAAAAAAAAATGCTTGAGCAAAGCGCGGTGAAGTACAGCACGTACGACAGCACTATAAATGGGAAGTTCCATTCGAATGGCGCCATCCTGTGGGCTGGTTATGCTAATTTCCTGTCTCATAACTTGCTTCTGAGCATGCACGTTTTTTCCCCGTTGTTGAAGCGTACACACGACCGTTTTTTCACAACGAGAAAAACGACAAGATGAAAAACGATGAGAAAAAATAGAGTATGTTATAAATTTTGAATGCCCATTTTTCTCGCCGAGAAAAATGCTCTGGAGCCTACACACAATCGTTTTTAACGACCAATTTAAAAAATTGCATTTTTCTCATCTTGAAAAATGGTCGAGTGTACGCAGCATTAGGCAGTTTTCACCTGGTGATCTGCCAGTGACACACCTCCTGCATTGGAGTGCCTCTAATACAAGCAATGAGGACAGGGGGCAGATCTAGACAGCAGCATTGTCAGTCTGGGGTGGGGGGTATAAAATGTACTAGCAGTTTTAAATACACTAATAAATTGAAACCAAACTCAAGCTTACACATTAAAAGCAGTTACAGCATATAGGTTTTACATTAAAAAAATACAACTGATCATTATAAGTGTAACGGAATGGCCTGTGACAACCAGAGACTTTTGAAGGATGGGGGGTACTCCTGTGCCTGCGTCACTAATGACTCTTGGGTCTAGGGTCACCCTGTGCCCTTTCATGTTTAATAAAGGATATCATTAAACATTCATGTTTGCAGGATATCTTGAGATATTACAAGTTGTTGGCTTATTCTGACCCTACCGGTCAATAGTGACTCATTCCTTTGTGTAACAGGCTGTTGAGATGCTAATTGAGTCTGTACTGGGGAGATGTGAATGGGAGCTTGGTAGACAGCCTGGCTGCCTATTATGGGATGTTAAAGTGCTTTGCTGTAATTGCATTCTGTGTCCATTGTGTTAATTAGGTCTGCTTCCAAGACCTGCTCATTGTGTATGCTAATGACACTGTATGGTGTGGAGATACTATGGATGAATAGATGTGGAATGTGACTTCTCAGGTGTAGTAATAAGTTCATGTTAATTATGTCAGACCGGTGCCAGAATTTCTGACATAGGAATGTGTATTATACAGGTGAATAGCTGTTGTCAGAGTCGGGTCTCCACTGGTATACCCCAGGAATGGGGGGCAGTTGGCCCAGAACCCCAACAGCATGATGGACTGAGCCCAGTCACCCTGTCTTCTCTTCAGTGGCTGAAAGGACTCCAGGGAGAAGGGTCAGTCCAGGCCTCTCCCCAAAGGCAGGCATGTTCTCTGAGAGAGGCAGAGGTTGGCTGGGTGAATAATGCTCTGTTTGGAGGAATTTATTTGGGGTACGGTATGGATACCAGCATTGGAGGACTGGAACTACTGACTAACTTCGGAGTCAACCCGTTTGGCGTTCCCTCCTGTGTTCGTCTCCCACCGAAAGGGGAGAGATGTAACGGAATGGCCCGTGACACCCAGAGACTTTTGAAGGATGGGGGGTACTCCTGTGCCAGGGTCACTAATGACTCTTGGGTCTAGGGTCACCCTGTGCCCCTTTTGGGCATAGGGTGACTGAGAAATGATAATTTATGTTTGCAGGATATCTTGAGATATTACAAGTTGTTGGCTTATTCTGACCAAACCAGTCAATAGTGACTCATTCCTCTGTGTAACAGGCTGTTGAGATGCTAATTGAGTCTGTACTGGGGAGATATGAATGGGAGCTTGATAGACAGCCTGGCTGCCTATTATGGGATGTTAAAGTGCTTTGCTGTGATTGCATTTTGTGTCCTTTGTGTTAATTAGGTCTGCTTCCAAGACCTGTTCATTGTGTATGCTAATGACACTGTATGGTGTGAAGATACTATGGATGAATAGATGTGGAATGTGACTTCTCAGGTGTAGTAATTAGGTCATGTTAATTATGTCAGACCAGACGTCTGACATAGGAATGTGTATTATGCTGGTGAATAGCTGTTGTCAGAGTCGGGACGTCTGGGAGATAATTAACTTATCTGAGTGTCATTATCTAAAAGAATGTGTATAAAGTTCATTGTGTGATGTGGTGTCGGTGGGAGGAGTTGATTCATTGTTCACTTGGTTTCTAAAACTGTATATAACCAGCTGAGTGTACCATTAAAAGTATTCATACATTTGACTCAGAGAACGGAGCTTGTCTCGTCTTTATTCTGGGAAATGGAATGGATCGTGTCTGCATGGGTTGTCGGAGTGTCAGATGAGCTGTCTTGGGTGGGTCGATGGAAGATCATAAATGGTGGTGACCGTTACAATAAGCATCCCTGTTAGTGTTAAATGGTTTTCCTGATCCCTGTAACTGGAAGTGAGCTTGTTCTTTTGAAAAACAACAGATTTGGCATCTAGCTTAAAAAAAAGTGAGGCTGCCATTCCTGAACTCTCATTGTCTGTTCTCTGGCTGTCATTCTGATACTTTGACTCTAATGAGTTGCTGACCCGGGACAAGTAGTTCTGACACTTTTCTGATACTCATTTGGCCCTGCTTCACATCTGAGCAATTAGAAGCTTTTTAACACTTGACCTGAGGATTCCTATTTTATCCTACAGCATGGTGCACATTCAAGTGCTCTGTCACAAAAAAGTTAATGAGCTTCTTTTGGGGCAGTAGCTTTTTTGTTCCCTGTAGACTTCAATGGGAGTTTCCAGAGATGCACCTGAAAACGTGATTAACAAGCATTTTTTTCTGCAATTTCTTGCTGCTTCTCCTAGTTATTAACTTTTAATTCATTAAAACAAAGACACGAAGGCTTCAAAATGCCTGTGTACAAATGTGCACAAAAAAAAAACACTTTAAGAAGCTCAGGTGTAAACCTAGCATTATGGGACCATAACCAATGGATTTTAAGACATAGCCAGGCATCTAGCATTTTCAGAAAGAGGCCTGCATGGTCAGCCAAACACTTCTCTAAAGAGTGATTTACTTTACCTTTGGCTAACCCTTTGAGCTAAGTTTAGACTTTTGTCTACACTGCTATGCTCCGAATTTGGAATGTTTTTCTGAGGAGTCGGACAGGCAGTAAGGAGGCTTTTTGACACGTCTTCACTGACTGTTTTAATCCAATATATGCAGGTTGCAGAGCGTTTTTGATTGGCCCATATTTCCTTGAATGAGCCACATTCATTCGGCGTCCACCATACATCACAGGGAGGATACACTTTGCTGCGGGTGAGAGTGAAGCATCGTAACCTTGGCATGTGAACACACCTGAACTGACTATTCTAAAAACTTGAAATTCCTCTTTAACCACTTCAGCCCCAGACCATTTGGCTGCCCAAAGACCAGAGCACTTTTTGCAATTCGGCACTGCGTCATTTTAACTGACAATTGCGCGGTTGTGCAGCGTGGCGCCCAAACAAAATGACGTCCTTTTTTCCCCACAAATAGAGCTTTCTTTTGGTGGTATTTGATCACCTCTGTGTTTTTTATTTTTTTGCACTATAAACAAAAATGATCACAGGAAGCTGTGATCAGTGTCCTTTTCACTAGGAAGACTGGGGAAATGCTTGTTTACATCAACATTTCCCCATTCTTCCTCACCGTGAGACGATCGTGGGTATGCCTGCGGATCACGGGTATCCCCGTTTGGCTCACGGAGCTCGCAGCGGGCACGAGCGTCCACAGCGACAATTCTTAAAGGGGACGTACATATACGTCCTTCTGCATACCTGTGCCATTCTGCCAATGTATATAGTCGTGCGCTGGTCGGGAAGCAGTTAAAGCGACATTAAAGCTTCATTTTTTTTTTAAACAAAATAACAGAATAACAAACATAACATACTTACCTGCTTTGTGCAATGGTTATGCACAGAGCAGCCCCAATCCTCTTCTTCTGGGATCCCCTGCCGTTACTCCAGGCTCCCCCTCTTCAACAAGTGCCCCATTGAAAAATCCATTGCCGGGAACCCAAAGGCCGGTGAAGAAGTCAGCAGATACAGAATTTGCCGCTGCTGACTTAAAAAAAAAAATCATACAGCCTCATTAACCACTTGCCAAAATCAATACATTTATATACGTTGTGGTTTGCAACTGCTTTACTGGGATTATGGCTGAGGATATCAGCCATAACTCCAGTATAGTTTTTTTCAAGCGTCGGCCGTCAATCTCATGAAGCCTTTCCGAGTGGTGCTTCTCTGGCTTTCCGTTTCTGCCGATGCGCCCGCGAAACAATCCGACGTTGTGGCCGGCTGCTTCCATAGGCGATCAAAGAGTCTTTGATCAACCCTATGGCCTTTGAGGAGTGGAGAGACATCATGACGTCACGTCCGATCCAGGCTGGAAGTAAATAATATTACATTTATTTTTTAAAGCATAAGATCAAAAAATATTTTGCTTTTAGGGCCCTTTCCGTGTGTCCGCAAAGCTCAGTGGGGATCCTCCGTAAAATCACCGCTGAGATGGCAGCTGACAGGGCGGTCTCCGCACACTGTGCAGGGACCGCCCTGTCTCTCCTCCGTTCTCCCCTATGGGGAGAGTGAATGAACACGGACCGTATGTCCGTGTTCATCCAATCCGATCCGGCAGACGGAAGAAAAATAGGATTTCTTCTGTCTGCAAATGCGGATCTTTGCGGAGGCGGACAAATTACGGGTGTCAGCGGATGTTCACCCGCTGACACCCGTAATCACATAGGGACCCATGTATGTCCCGTTTTCATCCGCAAACGGACGGATGAAAAGGCGGACATACGGTCCGTAGGCGTGAAAGGGCCCTTAAAGGTAAAAAGAGATTTGGGGTCCCTTTGACCCAATTCTGGGTCCTATTTCTTTAAAATAGGAATAAAAGTGATAAAAAAAAAAAAAAAAGAATTGAAGGGACAGTGTGAAAAAATAAATAAACACCCCCATTCTTCCATGCTCCCACACATGAAGCGAACGCATACACAAGTCGCGCATGCATATGTAAACGGTACTTGCACCACACATGTGAGGTATTTCCGCAAACTTTAGAGCAATAACGTGTAAAGGCGTTTAAAGCTTTATCTATGGAGATTTTTAGATACCCTAGTTTGTCGCTATTCAATGATTGTGTGCAATTTTAAAGCGTGATATGTATCTAGGTATCTATGTGTAACGCCTGTGTACTTTGTAGTACCGGTGTTAGTTAAATTTAAGGGAGATCAGAGTGTAGTTAAACTCTGATCAAATTTGTTAAGTGCAAAACAGGGTATCTGTCTCAGCTTGGCTGTGCTGTAGGCTATTCTGTTGCATTGGGGTGTTCTTCCAACCCCGGTGCTGCAGGTGGCAGCAGTGGAGTCAAGGTTTGAGTACTTTTTCCCAGCAGCCAATCAGGTGAGTTTGGCCTCGCTGTGCATGCTGGAAAGGGGTATTTATGAGGCAGACGCTATTGGTTCTAGGTCTTCTTTTTTGAGTGTGGCACCCACCTTTAGGGTGACCACATCACGGCGCCCCGGCGATATGGCCTACCTGGCTGGGGCGCGCATGCCACGTGGTGTTCCTGGTTCCGGGACCATGTTGGCCCGGAGCATCTGAACAGCGATGGGGACCCAGTGAGCGACTGGGTTCCCACCTTTGAGGATCCCAAGCTCAGTTCGGTGGGGAGTGCGTCTGAGGAGCGCCATTGAGAGACTGGCGATCCAAAAGGGCCTCAACAAACCACCGGGGATCAAGGTAGCCAGACACTGAGGGATTGATCACCTGTCAGTCGGTACCTGAGTGACAAGTTAAGCGAGATCCAGGCGTAATTAATCTAAGGAGGATTATCTCCGTAACCGCAAGTCAGAGAGGGCCTGTGGCAGAGGTGTCTCCCTGAGGTTCACCAAGGGGGTCTGTGGCAGAGACTTTTCCTCAAGTTCAAGTTCACCAAGGAGGGTCTGTGGCAGAGGCTTTATCCTACAAATGTTTGAGTGATACTCCGGCTGCCAGGTCAGTGAGAGAGGCCTGCCCGGACACACTAAGCCCACTCAGCCCACTAAGTACACTAAGCCCACATAGGAGATGCGCAGAAAGTGTTATGCTTGGGAGCAGGACTGTTTCTCTATCATCACGCCTGAATCTGCTGTTCTCCTTTCTTCTTCAACTTTACTTTCCTCACCACAAGTTTATTGTTTTACCCGGCTGGGTAATAAGGAGCACAGCAAAGAGCACTTGTTGCGGACATTCCTTTACTTCTACAAAATGCAATACGCATCATCCACCCCTAGGAATTCGGGGGAGCCAGGAGGTAAATGTGCCACCCGAAACAGCCAGCAGCTCCTCCAGGGGTAGTGCTACACGTGGGGGCTTTTCCAGCATTGGCTGTTACCTCAAAATACCCGAAATCAGAAGTAATCTGCCATTAATTCAAGGAATTGTTGTGTGTTAAATTGTGCCTGGTGAGGAAGGCGTTGACGTCGCCATTGATACTGGGCACACGTGCGGCAAAGCCATGTGCGCCTGCCACATGTGAGAAAAGGAACTCAGGTGGGAGGAGTCACCCACCCCTCCGTGAGACGCAGACTGAGTTTGGCACCAAAGGACAGAGTGATTACCCGCCCACGAGAGAAGGTGAACCTGTCTGTGCCATCAACGCCATTTGAAAGGCTGCGAACCCCGATGTCTATGCCGGGAGTCAACGAAATGTCTGCTACTGCTGGAGTCCCTCTGACAGATACCGGAATTCGGGTAAGTTCGTCCTAATTTCCAGTGGTAGCGTGGAGGCCCTTGGACTGTCCTGCCCCCGCTGTTCGGAGCTGGCCGTCCGTCTTCTGCCTTTTGCCAGATGCAAGAGATGCCAAAGTTATTTATTCCAAGTGGAGTCACTGACTGAACCTCCTCTGGAGTACAGGGTGGATTGGATTAATGGGACAGTGACTGCGGAGGAGGAGGCCCCATGGCCGGAACCCTCTTCAACTGCTGATCTGGCCGTAACCATCTCATCTACATTGGCTCTGCCATCGGCTGTTACCCCAATTGTGTCACCGGAGGTAAGCGATGCAGATGATAAAGAGTGTGGGCCTAGTGTGGAAGCGCAGACCGGAGACAGCACTGACCAATGTGGTCTCTGTTTGGCATGCTAGATGGGCCCCACTCAGGCCTCCCGCAGTCGTGGTCGAGGCCTGCCTGTGAGCAAGAATGACAAAGTCAGTACCTTTGCTGGAGAGCGTACATGCCAGCAGCTCCTCCGGGGTAGTGCTACATATTTATTTGGCATAACATCATCTTTTACATTGTACAAAGATTGAGGTAAATATTGTGTTTTGCTTTTCTCAATTCATTAACCACTTTAGCTCCGGAAGGATTTACCCACTTCCTGATTAGGTCATTTTTTGCGGTATGGCACTGCGTCGTTTTAACTGACAATTGCGCAGTCATGAGACGCTGTACCCAAACAAACGTTTTTTCCCACAAATAGAGCTTTCTTTGGTGGTATTTTATTACCTATGGGGTTTTTATTTTTTGTGCTATTAACATAAAAAGAGCAACAATTTTTAAAATAAATGTTTTTTTTACTTTCTGCTATAATATATATATATATATATATATATATATATATATATATATATATATATATAAACATATTCATCGGTTTAGGCTAATATATATCCTTCTACATATTTTTAGCAAAAAAAAATTGCAATAGGCATATATTGATTGGTTTGCGCAAAAGTTATCGCGTCTACAAGCTATGGGATAGATTTAGGGATTTTTTTTATTTTTTATTGTTTTTACTGGTAATGGCATCGATCAGCATTTTTTAGTGGGACTGCAACATAGCGGTGGACAAATCTGACCCCAAAGTACAAAGGACCAGTGACATTATTACTTTGATCAGTGCCATAAAAATGCACTGATCATTGTATAAAGGACACTGGCAGGGAAGGGGTTAACACCAGAGTTAACTATGTTCCCTCAGAGTGATCTAACTGTAGAAGGAATGGTCTGCCAGGGTCATGACAGAGATCGCTGTTCCCGGTCATTGGGATCAGGAGATCTCTGACATGTCCCCTGTCAGAACGGTGATCCGCCTTGTTTACAAAGCCAGATTGCCATTCTGCCCCTGTACACTGCGATCGCGTGCCGCCGGAGAACATCGAATCTGCCGGACCCGCGGGTGCGCTCCCGCGGCACGCAGCGGGCGCACATCTGCTATAGTCACTTAACGGAGCCAACGTACAATGACACCAATTCGCGCAGCCGTGCCAACCTTCCGCCGTAAAACTGCGGGGTCTGGTCGGCAACTGGTTTAAGTGTATTTTTTTTTTTTATTAAATGGAGCTTGCAAAACCTGCTGCACAAAGCGTGTGACGTAAAAAATTGCATCAATCTCCATTTTATTCTCCAGGGTCTCTGCTAAAAAAATGTTTATAATATTTGGGGGTTATAAGTAGGGTTGTCCCGATACCACTTTTTTAGGACCGAGTACAAGTACCGATACTTTTTTTCATGTACTTGCCGATACCGAATACTGATACTTTTTTTAAATGTCATGTGACAGTTTTCAAACCACAATACAGTCTAAGGATATTTTCTTTAGAATTATGAAGAACTCTAACTCAAGACATTATAAAAGAATAAAAATGATTAAAAATGAATAAAAATGTTTTATTTTCTTATCACGCAGTAGTAAAAAACTCAAAGAATTTTCACAGAACATGTTGATAAATACAAAAAAAATTATTCTATTTAGGTATCGGGAGCATTTGCGCGAGTACAAGTACTCCCGTAAATACTCGGTATCGGTCCCGATACCGATACTAGTATCGGTATCTGGACAACCCTAGTTATAAGTCATTTTCTAGCAAAAAATACTGGTTTAAACTTGTAAACAAAAATTGTCAGAAAAAGCCTGGTTGGCAATTCTGCATATACTCATTAACATATTTTTTAAATTTTTTAAAAAATTTTACCCTTTAAAATGTCTTTATTCTTCTTAAAAGCCTCACAAAACCTTGTCCCTTTTTCTATTTAGTTCTCCTCCTTTGACTTCCTAACTTTCCTAATTCTCTGTCTGCTCTCCCTCTCCCCACCCTGCCTGCTCCGTCTGTCCCAGCCTACTTTTCCTACCAACCCATTGCACACATTGCCGACCCTTATTCTTCCAGCTGTTATGGCATGCTACTGAAGCTCTGCGCTAAAGGACAGAGACATTGACAAGAACAGGTAATCCTGAAATGTTCCCTAGGCATGATCTATCTACCTCTTTTGTCACTAGCAGAGGGTCCTTAACATTTTCTGAGCATTTGGAACATTTAGTGATTTTTAACACTGTGCTTAAAAACTCTGTAAGCTTTAAATCCTCATTATCCTACAGCGTCTCGTATTGCTAAATACTTAATCTACTATAATGCTGACATGTGAATGGATGTACATGTAGGGTTATCTTCGCAAATGCTTTTTTAGAAACACAGATAAAAAATAGTTTTCCTTAAATAATGGGGATTTTTGCGGCGGCATGCTGCCACTTTGCTCTGGGATTTTGCAGTACACAGGAGGGCACCTAACCTCCAAGTCTCATATATACATTGCAGGATTTAGGAACAGATAACACCAAACTGTTCTTGAGACATTAATACTTGCCATACTGCTCCCGCCGCAAATCACAGGACGTGTATATCTTACCCTGCTCCAGATAAAACTCAACGAAACATGATTACGTTTACGATGGAGCGAGTCGCAGTCTATTGGAGGCAATGGCACTGTTCCAATCAGTGCAACGCCACATTGATTTGCAAAAGAAGTTCCTGCACTACTTTCGCCGCATTCGGGTGCGACTTCAATAGACATCTGTGCATGAAGCCACACACATGTCTTTCAAGTAGCACCTGAAATCGCGCTGACCTTGCGACTTTGAAATCAAGTGAAGTAGCGCGATTTCAAAGTAACAGCAACGTGAACCAAGGCTTATGCCGCGTACACACGGTCGTTTTTTGTCTTGTAAAAAAACGTAGTTTTTTCTCACTTCATTTAAAAAAAACGACGTTGCCTACACACCATCGTTTTCTGAAAATGCTCTTGCAAAGCGCGGTTACGTACAACGCGTACGACGGCACTCTGTTCCATTCAAGCTCGCGTCATAACTTGCTTCTGAGCATGCGCGGGTTTAAAAACGTAATTTTAGCGTACACACGATCATTTTTTATGACACAAAAAATGGCCTTCTGAAAAACGACATAAAAAATGTAAGCATGTTCGATTTTTAATTTTTTTTTTGTCTTTTTTCAGAAGACATAAAACGACGTTTTGCCCACACACGATCATTTTAAATGAAGTTTTTTTAAAACGTCGTTTTATTTCATCACAAAAAACGACCGTGTGTACGCGCCATTAGGCTGGATTCACACCTCTGCAGTTTTAGTGCTTTTTGCAGATTTGCACTACAGTCTATTTAACATGGTTTCCTATGGAACACGTTCTGTAGTGCAAATCTGCAAAATGCAAAAAGCACTAAAACTGCATAGGTGTGAATCCAGCCTCAAACAGTGTCTTGGGATTTTGTAGGCGCAATCGAGCTATCAGCTTCTCTTATCTTTACAGGTCTTCAGTGGTAAGTCTCTGACTCTGCTCGCTTTTCCTGCTGCTTTAAGGGAAGTCTCACTCTTCCTGCTGCATTTATAAATACATACAGAATCGCTATGACAAGGTTTATGTTTAACCACTTGCCTACAGGGCGCTTTTACCCCCTTCCTGCCCAAGCCATTTTTCAGCTTTTAGCGCTGTCACACTTTGAATGACAATTGCGCGGTCATGCAACGCTGTACTAATATAAAATGTTTATAATTTTTTTCCCACAAATAGAGCTTTCCTTTGGTGGTATTTGATCACCTCTGCGGTTTTTATTTATTGCGCTATAAACAAAAGAAGAGGGACAAGTTTGAAAAAGAAACACAATATTTAGTACTCTTTGCTCTAATAAATATCATTTTTTTTCTCAGTTTAGGCCAATACGTATTTTTCTACATATTTTTGGTAAAAAAAAATCGCAATAAGCGTATATTGATTGGTTTGCGCAAAAGTTATAGCGGCTACAAAATAGGGGATTGTTTTACAGCATTTTTATTATTTTTTTATTTTTTACTAGTAATGGCGGTGATCTGCAATTTTTATCGTGACTGCGATATTGCGGTGGACACATCGGACACTTTTGACACATTTTTGGGACCATCAACATTTATACAGCGAACCGTGCTATAAAAATGCACTGATTACCGTATAAATGTGAATGGCAGGGAAGGGGTTAACACTAGGGGGCGATCAAGGGGTTAAATGTGTTCCCTAGGGAGTGATTCTTACTGTGGGGGGAGGGGACTGACTGGGGGAGGAGACCGATCAGTGTCCCTATGTACAAGGGGCATACCATTGGTTTCCTCTCCCTGACAGGATGTGGATCTTTGTGTTTTATCCACACAGATCCATGGTCCTGCTCAGTTACTGGGCAATCGCGGGTGCCCGGCAGACACCGCGGATGCCAGGAATGCGCATCAGGTTCCCACCCCCTGGTGGCTCGGGAAGGCGCAACGTCATACGACGTCTGCCTAGAACGAGAGAGTCTTCGTCCCATCGTCATATGACGGCGGGCGGTAGACAAGCAGTTAAAGTGGATCATTCAAGCTGTATGAAAAAAAGTCAGCAGCTGCAAATACTGGGGATGATTTACTAAGGCTGGCCATACATTATACAATTTTCTTCTATAGATTTCCTTTAGATTTACCAAAACCATATAATATGAGGTCAAATCTAAACACTTTCAATGTGTGTGTAATCAGGCAGGCCCTTGTACTACACAGTTGAAGGTAAATCTAAAGAAAATTGAATAAGAAAATTGTATGGTGTATGGCCAACTTAGGCTGGATTCACACCAGTGGCGGTTCGTCCATAGAGGGCGCTGGAGCGCCGCCCCCTCTGGCTCTCACCGCCACTGAGTCTAATAACACAGATTCATGCACTGCACGAATCTATGTTATTATCGCCGCTGCCGCTGTTATTCAGATGGTCGGCGCTCATGTCCGGCCATCTGAATAACGCCAGCTGGTTGGCTGTACGGAAATGTCTATCAAAGCCAACAGCTCTGATAGGCTTTCCCAATACATCCCTCGGGTCCTGGAAGCTTTTTCTCGGAGCGCACAGACTGTACGCCCCTTGGATAAGATGACAGGTGTCTCAGCCAATCAGGTTGGCGGGTTCTGTCTACCGGTAACCTGATTGGCTGAGACGCCTGTCAGTCATCGAGGGCGGGAGAAGACATCGTGGGACGTGGATGCCTGACTCCAGTAAAGGTAAGTGCCGGGCGGGGGGAAGCAATTTACAGGGCACAGTGGGGACAATTGGCACAGCGGCGACCATTAAAGGGCACAGTGGTGACAATTGATGGCACAGTGGCTGCGTTTAATGGCATGGCACAGTGGTGACAATAGATGGCACAGTGGCTGCGTTTAATGGCATGGCACAGTGGTGACAATGGATGGCACAGTGGCTGCGTTTAATGGCATGGCACAGTGGTGACAATGGATGGCACAGTGGCTGCGTTTAATGGCATGGCACACTGGTGACAATGGATGGCACAGTGGCTGCGTTTAATGGCATGGCACAGTGGTGACAATGGATGGCACAGTGACTGCGTTTAATAGCATGGCACAGTGGTGACAATGGATGGCACAGTGGCTGCATTTAATGGCATGGCACAGTGGTGACAATGGATGGCACAGTGACTGCGTTTAATGGCATGGCACAGTGGTGACAATGGATGGCACAGTGACTGCGTTTAATGGCATGGCACAGTGGTGCGAATTGATGGCACAGTGGCTGCATTTGATGGCATGGCACAGTGGTGCAAATTGATGGCACAGTGGCTGTGTTTGATGGCATGGAACAGTGGCTGCGTTTGGGTACAGTTAGACTGCAATTTTTTTTCCCTTGCGCCCCCCCAAAAATTTTGAGCACTAGCCGCCACTGATTCACACCTATGCAGTTTTAGTGCTTTTTGCATTTTGCAGATTTGCACTGCAGTCCATTTAACATGGTTTTCATATGGAACACGTTCTGTAGTAGAAATTTGCAAAATGCAAAAAGCCCAGAAAATGCATAGGTGTGAATGGGGCCTTAAAGCTGAGTGCAAAATCGGGTGCAGATCTGAATAGAGACCAATCACCTTTCAGAAATCCAGCGCTGTCCTCACCTGGGCTGGTTGTTGACCGGCCTTCGGGTAACAGGCACTGGTTTAAAATATATTAAAATCTTTAGAATTTAATATATTTAAAATTGTAAACTCCATGAGGAGGGCCCTCCTACTCCTTCTGTATTGAATTGTACAGTGGAACCTTGGATTATGAGCATAATCGGTTCAAGGAGAATGCTTGTAATCCAAAGCACTCGCATATCAAAGCAAGTTTCCCCCATAGAAGTCAATGGAAATGAAGAAAATTTGCTCCACATTGACTTCTATGGCATGCAATACCGCATATGGCCAGGGGTGGGGGAGCACCGAAGAGCCTTGGAAATACTCATGGACAGCTCAGCTGATCTCAGAAACCCTTGGAAAGGTTCGGAAATACCCGGGAATTTAGTATTTCTGAGTGATTCTGAGTATTTCCGAACGGCTCCGAACCATTCCAAGTGTCACCGACACCTCTGGCCAAATGCAGTGCTGCACACCCCATTAACTTGAATTCTGCTTGTTTTGTGAGACAACATTAAAAAATAATTGTTTGGGAGCCAGGTCGCACGACTGTGCAATTGTCAGTTAAAGCGACACAGTGCCGAATCGCAAAAAGTGGCCCAGTCATTTAGCAACAAAATGGTCCGGGGGTTAAGTGGTTAATAACCGCGTTACTCGTAAACCAAGGTTCCACTGTATTGTAATTGTGCTCTTCCCCCTTATATTGTAAAGATCTGTGCAAACTGGCGCTATATAAATCCTATATCAAAATAATATTAATAATAATTTCACTGGGAGAGATTACAATTAAAAAATGTCTGTATCAGGTAAGAAACCTAGGATGTAAACAATGAAGAGCTTACCCAGGCCCGTTGCTACAGGACAGGCAAAACAAACAATTGCTTGGGGCCCCGAGCTGGCCTGGGGCCCCCAACTTTCCCTTCCCAGGCTGTAGCTTGGCCTAGCTCCTCTTCCTGCCTCCTGGAGCCCTGTCAGTCCGGCCAGGTCCCGCGCATGGTACAGGAGATTCAGTTTCCTGTTCCCGGCCGGACTGACAGGAACACTGAGTGCTCACTTCCTTTCAGTCCGGCCGGCAACACAGAAAAACTGAATCTCCTGTACTGCACAGTACCCGGCCCGGGCACTATCTGATAGGGAACTGGGGACCCATAATGATAGAACACCAGACTGACAGGAGGAAGAGGAGCTTGGCCACGCTACAGCAGCAGCCTACAGGGAAGAAGGGAAGGTGAGAATAGAAAAACATAGGGACTGGGGGAGGGGGAGTAAGACCATTTGGGTAAAAAATTAGTGAAGCGCTAACGTAGGCTTTGCGTGCAGGGGGGGAGGGGCCCCCATTTTGCTTGGGGCCCCCAAATTCCTTCAAATGGCCCTGATCTTACCTATCATTCAACTAGCCAACATCTACTGAATCCTATTTGTTTTGGGTGAACGAATCCTTAAGGTTTTTGGCAATTTTATTTGACCTATTTTATTGTCTTATTAGTCACTCTGTATTTGCTTCTACAAAGTCTCTTTCTGTCCATAACAGACATTTGTATTCCCATGCTTGTACATTCCGTTCAGTGAACAGTATGTTTGTTTCTCACCCTCTTACCTTGCCCTGAATAAATAGCTTTTACATTTGTTTTACTGTTAATATTAATCTCCTGCGCACTTGCAAGCCAAACGCGGTTACTTATACAAACTGTTACAAAAGTTTCAGGAGGCCAAGAGCAACCTCTTGATCTGTGTTCAATCTCATAGTTGTTGTACTTGTTCACAGCAGATGGATGGCCAACACATCAAAAATGTAACATATTTAAAGTTTAAGGTAGCTATTGTATGCCAGTATGAACATATTTACTGCACGGACTACATCAAGGTACTATGACATCTACATTTTTTTTCACAAGGGACATACACCTCATAACAAAATGTAATAGAACGCCTGCATTTACACGTATATGAACTTTAATGGCAGCCCAGTCTAAGGCCTCGTACACACGAGCAAACCAAAATCCCCGCCAGCAGACGGCGCGCTGACGTGGCGGTGACGTTGACGCCGCCACATCACCGCACCAGGAAGTAAAACACTTCCGCACATGCGCCGAATCCATTCGGCGGCGGTGCGGGACGACATGTCTGCTGGTAAGTGTACTAACCAGCAGACATGTCGGGCGGACGGATTCCCACCCGATAGATTTCAAAGCATGCTTTTAAATCTGTCGGGTGGCCAAATCCGTCAGCTCGGCCGTACACACGATCGAATCTGTCTGCTGAAACGGTCCAGCGGACCGTTTCCAGCGGACATATTTGATTGTGTGTACGAGGCCTTAGGCCTCGTACACACAAGCTTTTATGCCGAGGAAAACGGTCGTGTGTATGTTTTCATCGAGAAAACTCATGGAACTCGATGAGAAAAAAAGAGAACAAGTTCTCCTTTTCCTCGTCGGGAGTCTCAATTTCCTCGTCGTGTTCCTCGTCAGGTTGGTTTTCGACGAGAAACACGTTCGTGTGTATGCTTAGAAACCCGCACATGCTTAGAAGGGTGGCGCCAGTGGAATCAAACTTCCCCTTTATAGTGCCGTCGTACGTGTTTTACGTCACCGCGTTTGAGAACGACGAGATTTTGTCTTGACAGTGTGTACGCAAAGAAAGCTTGTCAAGATTCTCAAAAAGCCTGACAAGGAACTCGTGGAGGAAAACGATGTTTCATTTACGACGAGTTCCTCGGTCGTGTGCCTTAGGCCGCGTACACACAACTGAGGAACTCGTCGGGCGAAACACATCGTTTTCCTCGTCGAGTTTCTTGTTAGGCGTGTCGAGGAACTCGACAAGCTTGCTTTGCGTACACACGTTAAAGACCAAATCTCCTCGTTCTGAAACGCGGTGACATCGACACATACGACAGCAGGGGAAGTTCGATTCCACTGGCACAACCCTTGGGGCTGCTTTTGCTAATCTCATGTTACTGAAAAGTTTGGTAAGAGACATTTTCACTTTTCAGTATGTTACAACTGAAAATTTCCATTACAAACGCTACTTTTACAGAAGGTGCGCAGGTTTCTTAGCATACACACGCTCGAGTTTCTCGTCAGAAACCAGCCCGACGAGGAACACGACGAGTTTCTCGACAGTTTCCTCATCGCAAAAATGTACACACAACCGGTTTCCTCTGCAAAACACGTCTCCCAACAAGTTTCTTGCTGGATCCTGCCGAGGAAGCCGGTCGTGTGTACGCGGCTATAGGCTGGATTTACATCTATTCATTTTTAGTGCTTTTTGCATTTTGCAGATTTGCATGACTACTGTAAAACAGATATACTAGTTACACTACCCACTTTTATGTCACTTTACCCCCAAACCCCCCAACCTTACCTCATTAATTGAGACCACACCATTCCGTTGGGGAAAATATAGGCCGTAGCAGCCTGATTTATTAAAAACATCATAAATTAACATTAACATAACAAAACATTTTTGTCATAACATGACACTAACTAATGTTGGTCTCTGGGGCGAACCTGTAGCCATGGATATCCCATATATATATAAATATAAACATATATATATATATATATATATATACATATATATAAAACATATATAAACATATATACATAACCGTCCACTGCACTGCGGTCTCTCGTATTCCTCTGACAGGCCTCAAGCCGACCGGCTGGCTCAAAGACAACTCACGACCGCAGTGCTCAATAGTCAATCCCTCCATCTAACCTCCGTTATCTGGACTCAGTATCACCTGTCACCGACAGGACGTTAATTTGGCTTTTCAAAGTCTCCTCTTTCACCCGCAGAGACCAACAAGAACGCTGCCACGACAATCCTGTTCGGACCCTATGCAAAGATAAAAAGCAGAACACGCAACGCCACATGACACCACACAGACATACCACAAATCAGGGGAGGGTGGGTGGGAACTTTCCTCCGCGCTGTGCTTCCCAGGGGCGGGAAACCTTCCAATATATGACCTCCCTTCCTCCTCCCCCCCAGTCTGGCCAGCCAATCACCATGTCCCTGGTACCCTGTTCCCCTAGTCATGCCCGCCCTACGCCTAGTGCATTACATTCCTTGCTACGGGCTTATCTCTACAAAATGTGTTCCATAGGAAACCATGTTAAATGGACTGTAGTGCACATCTGCAAAATGCAAAGAGCACTAAAAATGCATAGGTGTGAATCCAGTCTTAGTCTGTAGGGTTCAATATTGAGTTGGCCCACCCTTTGCAGCGATAACAGCTTCAACTCTTCTGGGAAGTCTGTCTACAAGGTTTCGGAGTGTGTCTATGGGAATGTTTGACCATTCTTCCAGAAGCGCATTTGTGATGTCAGGCACTGATGTGGACGAGAAGACCTGGCTCGCAGTCTCCAAAGGTGTTGTATGGGGTTGAGGTCAGGACACTTACTGTGCAGGCTAGTCAAGTTCTTCCACACCAAACTCAGTTATCCACGCTTTTGGTGGAGGGGGGTTTAGGGTGTGCGGTTATTTTTCAGGGGTTGGGCTTGGTCCCTTAGTTCCAGTGAAGGGAACTCTTAAGGCATCAGCATACCAAGACATATTGGACAATTTCATGCTCCCAACTTCGTGGGAACAGTTTGAAGGGGCCCCTTCCTGTTCCAACATGACTGCACACCAGTGCACAAAGCAAGTTCAATAAAGACGTGGATGAGCGAGTTTGCGGAGTAGGAACATGACTGACCTCAACCCAATAGAACACCTTTGGGATGAATTCGGGTGGAGACTGCGAGCCAGACCCTCTCGTCTAACATCAGTGCCTGACCTCACAAATGCGCTTCTGGAAGAGTGGTTAAACATTCCCATAGACACACTCCTAAACCTTGTGGACAGCCTTCCCAGAAGTGTTATAGCTGCAAAGGGTGGGCCAACTTAAAGGGGTGTTCCAGCCAAAATTGTGTTTATTAAAAGTCAGCAGCTACAAAAAGTGTAGCTGCTGGCTTTTAATAAAGACTCACTTACCTGGTCCTGCGTTCCAGCGACGCGCCAACCGGGGCTCCGCTCCTCTCCCCCCCTCCCCAGCCGGCGTCTCCATCTCGACTGTGGGCACCCAGCCGTGACAGCCTTCGGCTTCACGGCCGGGCACCCACTGCGCATGCGCGAGCCACACTGCGCATGCGCGCGCGGCGCGGCTCGCCACTGATTGGAGAGGCGATCGCATGGGACCTGTCAGTGTCCCATGTGATCGCCTACAGGGAGGGGCTGGTGTAGGCGATTAAGGCTTAATCGCCTAACCAGCCTCTCGGCTGTTTTTGTATATATATATATTTACAAGCATACACTGATGGCCACATTGTAACCTCATTTGATGCTTGAGTGGTGCATTTTTGGTGAGGACCCCATGAATGTGAACAGTGCTTGGTCCACTTGGGAATATTAGACTAGCCCATGGTTGCAACTAGATAAAAAATACATTTTTAAAATTGCTCTCTGCTGTAAATTCACAATGCTCAGTGTCTTTCGCCAAACAAATGGCTTCCTACAAAAACATCACCTCCCCTAGCTTATGGGAGTTAGATTTTATTCCAGTACATTCTGTTTTTTGATCCAAGTAAGTTACAACCTCCTGCATCCAGTTCACCTTTTCGCCTAGTTCACGCTAAAAAAAAAAATCTTAAAAAAAGTGTAGTAGAAATAATGTACTTTGTTAAATAATGAAAAAATTATCTCAAAAAGAAACGTTGGTGAAGTTTGGTAAATTTCATTACATAGTTACATAGTAGGTGAGGTTGAAAAAAGTTCAACCTAAATTCTTTTTAGAGTGTTTACAAGTTTACAAACTCATAAATTAGGACACAAAACAATTCCCATTACTTGTATACCAACTTTCTTGAAGACAAGCATATTTTCTAACACACAATAAAAATACTTTCATGACAAGGATTCTTGGTTTTCAAGAAGGGAAACCCAATGGCAGCTGCTCACTTATGAACTGCCTCTCTCTAATTGATACTTTAAACAAAGTCGTATGATAGGAGCCGTGTCTTTCTTCTTACAGAGCTTTGTGTATAGTCTGATTCCAAATCTAAGCAGCACAGAATCAAATGACATTTTGGGGCTAATTTACTAAAATCGGGAGCAGCTCTGCATATAAACCAATCAGCCTCCATGTTTTATTGTCAGCACTTAACGCAGAGTTCTGACGAAAAAAAAAAATATTAAAAGTCAGCAGCTCCAAATAAATACATAGACACTTACCTGTCCAGGGCGCCCGCGATGTTGGCAGCTGAAGCCGATCTGTCCATCGGCTCTTGGGTGCTGCCGTCGCCATCGTTGGGAAGGGAATTAGTAAGTGAAGCTTTGCGACTTCACTTCCTGGTTCCCTACTGCGCATCCGCGAGCCAGGCTGCGTGATACCACTGGTCCCTGCTGTCTTCTGGGACCTATGTGTCTCCCAGGAGACAGCGGGGGGGGGAGTAGGCACTGCAGTGATCTATGCCCAGAAACGGGAGAAAATACCTTTACACAGGTATCTGCTCCCTCCTCCCCCCTGAAAGGTGCCAAATGTGTGTGGGGGGGGGGGGGGGGATTCCGATAGGGGGAAGTTCAATTTTTGGGCGGAACTCCGCCTTAATTGAACAAGTTAGAAGCTGATTGGCTATCATACACAGCTGCACAAGGTTTTTCACTCTCCAGTTTTAGTAAATAAACCCCTTTGTTTATAGCACGAAGGCAAACAAATACAGACCACTTGTAGTCAGCTGACTCCAGAGCTCCACCTGCTAAATGCACATGGTATATATGCAAAATAGATGGTATATTTGTGTGTTTTTTTGTCTTGTTTTTATATATTTTAAAACATTTATTATTCTGTTCCCAACATATTTATTAACCACTTAAGGACCCCCGCACGCACATATATATATATAATATATATATATATAATATTGTGATATGTATTAAATAAAAAGGAAAAAATATTGTGGTTTTTTTTTTTAAATTGCCGCTCTTCTTTTGTTTATAGCGCAAAAAAAATAAAAACCGCAGAGATGATCATTTTTCTGATCGCTGTATTAGTGTCGCTGTTCCCGCTAGGTAGCTATTTTTTTTTATTGCGATTTTTTTTTTTACTAAAGACATGTGGCTAAATAAATTTTGGCCTAAATGTTTGACTAAAATTTAGTTTATTTGATTTTTTTTTAACAAAAAGTAAAAAATAGTGTTTTTTTTTCAAAAATGTCGCTCTATTTTTGTATATAGCGCAAAAAATAAAAATCGCAGAGGTGATCAAATACCACCAAAAGAAAGCTCTATTTGTGGGAAGAAAAGGACGCAAATTTTGTTTGGGAGCCACGTCGCAAGACCGCGCAATTGTCTGTTAAAGCGACGCAGTGCCGAATCGCAAAAACACCTTGGGTCATTTACCAGCGTATTGGTCCGGGTCTTAAGTGGTTAAAGAAAATGTGTACAAAACGCATTCCCTTTAATGAGATTTCTGAATTTACTCATAAAATGCAAAGTCCCCCCTTTCAATAATATAAAAACACAACAAGGGTTAGAAGAATAAATGTCATCCATATGCTCCAGGTGCAACCTAAATGAGCTTTGTACTGATTATAGGTATGGGTAAAAGACTCATAGTCTGATTTCTATATAATTTTTAACCCCTTCCTTACCTGGCCATAGGGAAATGACGCTATGGTCATCCCCTCGCCGATGAGACTGGACGTTGCACAACGTCCTGTCTTCACGGCGTTCTAGGGCGCGTGCGCGCCACCACTCGCGATCCCGTGCGCGTGCCCGACGGCTGCGATTGCCGCCGGGCACCCGCGATTTCCGGCAATCACGTCAGGAGTGTGGATCTGTGTGTGTAAACACACAGATCCACCTCCTGTCAGCGCTGAGGAGACTGATGTGTGTTCCCAGTACAGAGGAACACACATCAATCTACTCCCCCTGTGAGTCCCCCTCCCCCTACAGTTAGAACATACTTTAGGACACATTTTAACCCCTTCAGTGCCCCCTAGTGTTAACCCCTTCCCTGCCAGTCACATTTACACAGTAATCAGTGCAGTTTCATAGCACTAATCGTTGTGTAAATGTGAATGGTCCCAAAAACGTGTCAAAAGTGTCCGATATGTCCGCCGCAACGTCACGGTCACAAAAAAAAACGCAGATCGTCGCCATTACTAATAAAAAAATAAAAATAAAAATGCCATAAATTTATCACCTATTTTGTAGACGCTATAACTTTTGCGCAAACCAATCAATATACGATTATTGCGTTTTTCTTTTTTACCAAAAATACTTAGAATACGTATCGGTCTAAACTGAGGGGAAAAAAAGCTTTTTAAAAAAAAAAATATTGTGATATGTATTAAATAAAAAGGAAAAAATATTGTGTTTTTTTTTTTAAATTGCCGCTCTTCTTTTGTTTATAGCGCAAAAAAAATAAAAACCGCAGAGATGATCAAATACCACTAAAATAAATCTCTATTTGTGTGGGGAAAAAAACATAACGATTTAATTTGGGTACAGTGTTGCCTGACCGCGCAATTGTCATTCAAAGTGCAACAGCGCTGAAAACTAAAAATTGGTCTGGGCAGGAAGGGGGTGAAAATGCCCTGTATGGAAGGGGTTAAAGGCTAACTTAAAAAAAATATGTAGGTAAATGCTGCCCCAGGCATCCTTGTAGACTATAAATGACAGCTTTGCTAGCCTTGCATCCTTACCGATGGACGGTGTGACAGGTGTGCAGTGTGTTCAGCTGCTGACGTGTGCACTGCCACTGTATGCCCGGAGGCTGTCTCAAGATGCAGACAAGTTGGCAGGATCTGACTTCTGCTGGCCAGCATTCTCTATGAGTCCACCAAGGCAGCTTCTACCCACTTTAATACCAAAGGACAGTCTTGTGAACACCTTATAGAGTCGCAGTGCGAGCCACATGATCCGTATCTATACACTCAATCATGGTTGATGCGACTCAGTACCACTATCATATATCTAGACTTATTTTAGGTTCGATGATGGTTATCCTTTTTGACCAATGAAATAAGGGTAGTGTTTGTAAAGCGTATGCAGTTTACCTGTTAAGTACATACAATTTATTGTACATTGCTACATACTTCCTTCAGTTTTATAAGTAAAAAAATTGGTTGGTCATCATTCTGCATGGACTTCTATAAATATCCAAAATGAGACATTGGGGGTTATTTACTAAAGGCAAATCCACTTTGCACTACAAGTGCAAACTACAAGTGCAAAGTGCATTTGAAAGTGCACTGCACGTGCACTTAGAAGTGCAGTCGCTGTAGATCCGAGGGGGACATGCAAGCAAAATAAAAAACAAGCATTTTAGCTTGCACATGAAATCTGCAGAGCTTCCCCTCATTTCAGATCTACCCCTCAGTTTCACAACGACTGCACTTCCAGGTGCACTTGTAGTGAAAAGTAGGTTTGCCCTTCTTAACCACTTTCTGCCGGCCGTACGACTTTCTACGGCCGCAGTGTGGATCCCGATTGCCGGGAAGCCGTCTATATGCGGCCTCCAGCCACTGGGGGGGCGTGCTCGTGCCGCCGCATCACTGAGATGCCGATGTGCGTGCTTGCCGGTCGCGATGTCCGCCAGGCACCCGCGATCGGCGGATACACAGACAAGGACGTGGATCTGTGTGTGTAAACATACAGATCCATGTCCTGTCAGGGAGAGAGGAGACCGATGGTGTGTCCCTTGTACAACCCTTCCCCCAGTCATTCCCCTTCCCCCATAGTTAGAAACACTAACAGGGTACACATTTAACCCCTTCCTTACCCCCTAGTGTTAACCCCTTCCCTGCCAGTCACATTTATACAGTAATTAGTGCATATTTATAGCACTGATCGCAGTATAAATGTGAATGGTGCCAAAAATGTGTCTGATGTGTCCACCATAATGTCGCAGTCCCAATAAAAATCGCAGATCGCCGCCATTACTTTTTTTTTACCAAAAATATGTAGAAGAATACATATCGGCCTGGACTGAGAAAAAAAAATGTTTTAAAAAAAAATAAAAAATTGGGCTATTTATTATAGCAACAAGTAAAAAATATTGTTTTTTTTTTTTCAAAATTGTCGCTAATTTTTTGTTTATAGGGCAAAAAATAAAAAACGCAGAGGTGATCAAATACCACCAAAAGAAAGCTCTACTTGTGGGGAAAACAGGATGTCAATTTTGTTTGGGAGCCACGTCGCACTGCTGTGCAATTGTCAGTTAAAGTGACGCAGTGCCGGAAGCTGAAATTTCACCTGGGCAGGAGGGGGTTATATGTGCCCAGTAAGCAAGTGGTTAAATAACTTAATGTGTGTTAACCTTTTAAGTTTAACATACTAATGAATTTGTGCATTTGTGTTAGTAATCTCCTCTCCGGAACACATGCATTCCCATGCGTTTCCATGTGGTCAGATTGTGCAGCCCATTTATTTGAATGGGCTGCAAAATACACTGGAATTCTATAAGAGTAGAGCAAGCACTTCCATTTTAGAATGCAAATCTGCTGCGTTTGCAAGATGCATTTGGGGTGCCAATTATAATGTATTGGCATCCGCATGCTGGCTATTGTGTTCTAAAATGAAAAGACAGAGAACCCCACGACCATCTCAAAAGTCCATAATCCTTTATTGTTGATAGTTTTATGAGAAAAGGAAGGACAGCACTATCCAACGTGTTTCGGACAAGACCTCCTTCTTCATCAGATCTTGGGCTTAAATATACAGTTTCTCAAGTAGTGTTTTATAGATCCCCAGTGGACAATCTATTTTGATAGAAATAGCCTTACTGTCTCAATTGACTTGTATTCAAATACTTGTATAATAATTCTGTGCCAGGGGAGTGAAGGATCCGGCCAGTAAATCTGATTTTACCATCCCCTAGACCAGTAGTCTCCAAACTTTCAAAGGGCCAGTTTATTGTTCTTCAGACTTTAGGGGGGTCGAATTGTGGCCAGTATTAATATTCCTGGAATCAGTGGGAGTAAACAGTCACATGTGGTATTAGGTGAAGGAATAGTGCTCCATCGTTGCTATCATAGGCATGTAGAGTACCCCATTATTGGTATCAGTGGGAGAAATGGTGCCCCACTGTTGGTGTCAGTTGGCAGAATTGTGTCGTGTACCAGTGGGGGGAACAGTGCATCAAGGGCTGGGATAAAACAAGCAAAGGACCGCACCCGGAGACCACTGCCCTAAACAAAACCAACAGGTTTCCTTGAGTTCAGCATTAAGTTTTACTACCATCCTCTAGCTCAAGGGTAGGCAACCTCGGCCTTCAAGTTGTAGTGAAACTACAAGTCCCATGAGACATTGCAAGACCCTGACAATCACAGGCATAATTATTATTATTATTATACACTATTTATATAGCGCCAACAGTTTGGACAGTGCTTTACATCAGGGAAGACAGTACAGTCACAATTCAATTCAATACAGGAGGGATCAGAGGGCCCTGCATGACTCCTAGAGGCAGGGGAATGATGGGATTTTTAGTTTCACCACCAGCTGGAGGGCCGAGTTTGCCTATCCCTGCTCTACCTGATGGGAGTTAGATTTGATTTTAGCACATTCTGTTCTTTGCTATTGTATTCTGACAGCCAGTGCCCGTGGCTGTCAGAATACCTAAACAGTAACTGCAGCTGATTGGGGAAGGCTGGTTTTGGGTGAAAGACATCACATTCAAATGAATGCGCTGTTGTGTCTGAGCAAACGTGGGCGGCACAGTCCACACAATTGTGAACCTAGACTCATTTTTACCATTTCGTAGATATAGTTTGTCCAGGCCCTTTTGGACCGCCAGCCTCTCAATGGTGCTCCTCAGGCTGACTCCCCACCGAACAGCAGTACAGCTTGGGATCCTCAAAGGTGGGAACCCAGTCACTCACTGGGTCCCCCGTCGCTGTTCAGATGCTCCGGACCAGCATGGCCCCGAAACCAGGAACACCGCGTGGCACGCACGCCCCAGCCAGGTATGCCGAGCGCCATGATGTGGCCACCCTAAAGGTGGGTGCCACACTGGACGAAGAAGACCCAGAACTAATGGATGTCTGCCTCATAAATACCCCTCCCCAGCATGCACAGCAAGTTCAAACCCTCCTGATTGGCTGCTGGGAAAGAGCACCCAAACCTTGACTCCACTGCTGCCACCTGCAGCACTGGGGCTGGAAGAACACCCCAGTACAGCAGAATAAACCCACAGCACAGCCAAGCTGAGACACAGACCCTGTTTTGCACTTAACAATCTGGATCAGAGTCTAACTACACTCTGGTCTACAATTAAATTTAACTAGCACCGATACCATAAAGTGCGCTTGAAATTGCACTGAAAGTTGATGGTAAGCTCTGCTGGTTTAATCATCCAATCATGTGCAAGCTAAAATGCTGTTTTTTATTTTCCTTGCATGTCCCCCTCAGATCTACAGTGACTGCACTTCCAAGTGAACTTTCAGTGCAATTTCAAGTGCACTTTGAACTTGTAGTTTGCACTTGTAGTGCAAAGTGGATTTGCATATAGTAAATAACCCCTGTGGTATTATTGCTATGTGTTGCAGTGTGCTGCACCACAGGTTGCTTTAGTTTGGATGTCAAATAAAACAAATGGCATTGCAACGCATAGGTGTGAAGCCGCTCTAAAGGAAACATGTCATGAGAAAAATAAGGGGCTAGTCTTGCTAACGAAGGTCTCTTCTGAATATATTAGTTGTTTTGCTGTCTTTATGACCCTCTGGCTGACTTGTGAATTGCAAACATGGATCAGGTACCGATATTAGAAGTCCTGGCATGCTGCATGCTCTTCCTGTATCTGTATCTCCCAAAGTATTGAAACCTGAAACAGCCAGTCAGCTAGCTATTTTCAGCAGTCAGGTGTACGCAGTGGCAGCTGGTGCTCACAATTTTTGGGGGGGCACAAACAAACGGAAAAAAAAAAACATCAATTGCAGCCTCACTGTGCCCATCAATTGCTGCCACTGTGCCCATCAATTGCTGCCACTGTGCCCATCAAATGCAGCCACTGTGCCATACAATTGTCGCCACTGTGCCATAAAATTGTCGCCACTGTGCCATGCCATCAAACGCAGCCACTGTGCCATGCCATCAAACGCAGCCACTGTGCCATCAATTGTTGCCACTGTGCCCATCAATTGTCGCCACTGTGCCATGCCATCATTGTTGCCACTGTGCCCATCAATTGTCGCCACTGTGCCATGTCATCATTGTTGCCACTGTGCCCATCAATTGTCACCACTGTGCCATGCCGCCATCAAACGCAGCCACTGTGCCATCAATTGTTGCCACTGTGTCCATCAATTGTCGCCACTGTGCCATGCCATCATTGTTGCCACTGTGCCCATCAATTGTCACCACTGTGCCATGCCATCAAACACAGCCACTGTGCCATCAACTGTTGCCACTGTGCCTATCAATTGTCGCCACTGTGCCATGCCATTATTGTCGCCACTGTGCCCATCAATTGTCACCACTGTGCCAAGCCAAACGCAGCCACTGTGCCATCAATTGTTGCCATTGTGCCAGCTCGGAGGGGAGACATGCTGACCGGAGTGCACAGGTGAGTGAGACAACCCCCCCGATTCGCGGCACCCCCCCCCCCCACCGCTCAACAAATTCGATCCGCGGCACCCCCCCCCCCCCGCTTAACAACTTACATCCGACCCGCTCAACAAAAATGTTTTTTAAATGTTGGGAGGTATGGGTAAGTCTGTTAATAGAAAGTTAATTTTTAGGGTGGAACTCCACTTTAAATTACATCGTTTTGGTAAATATATATGACATTGGGGGTTATTTACGAAAGGCAAATCCACATTGCACTAAAAGTGCACTTGAAATTGCACTGAAAGTGCAGTCACTGTGAATCTGAGGGGTACTGAATGAGGGGAAGCTCTGCTGATTTATTCATCCAATCATGTGCAAGCTAAAATGCTGTTTTTTCTTTTCCCTCGGATCTACAGCAACTGCACTTCCAAGGGCACTTTCATTGCAATTTCAGGTGCACTTGTAGTGCAAAGTGGATTTGCCTTTAGTAAATAACCCCCGTTGCATAGAGATTGTATAGTGTATGGGCAGCTTTAATGAAACAGCCAGGTAACTGATGTGTTTAGAAGGAGGCCTGCAAACCCGGCCCTTTCATCTGGCGCAGTGCAGGTTAATGAACACTGTATAAATATATGGGGAAACTGGAAATCAGTATGTTGTTTGAAGTGAATGTAGGTTCACTGTCACAGCAAACGTTTCCCTCTATTTGCTTATGTGTTAGTCATTTTGTAGTCTCCTTCCTGTCTGAAGATATTTTCTTCCCTCCGATCTATTTTCTTTCATTCTTCTACTTTTCTGTTCCTTTCCCTTTCTAACCAACACATCCCCCCTCCACCCCATTACTTTGTGCTGGGAAAAAAAAAGGGTGGATCTGCTGGACAGAGCCAAAAAAAAGTCAAGAAACTGCTGATTATACCAAATTTAGCCCAGCCTCAAGCTGAAAACTGCTACTGGAAGCAGAGAATGAGAAAGAGAGAGGGAATGAAGGGAGTGAGCTGAGGACAGGAGGTATTTGGTGGGCATGAGAATTCTTGGTGCATCCTGTATGTAATGTAACCCTTTCATTTCTAAATGTCTTCATAATAACATACCAATGTGTATTTTTGCAGCACGGCTAATGAGGACAAAGCTTGGCTTGCATTAGAAGAGAACAAGTAGATAGGGCCTGGGTAACGCAGGGCTGGATTGGCACCTTTTTAGGCACTAAAATACATTTCCAACTGATAAGTGTTTCAAGAGCCTGTGAAAGTGTTTGACGGTTTTTCTCACTTCACTTTCACAAGTAGCTGCATGCCTGTTGAAATTGTTCTCAGGCACACCGTGGATGTATATAATAAGGCTGCACATGGGGGATAATGTACTGCTAAGAGCAGCGAATTAGATTTTAGCTTGACAAAACAGTAAAAGCTGAATTCTAATTGGCTGCCTTAAAGTGGCATTGTGATGTCACAATATACAGTATAAGATTTCCTATCATCTGTGCCCAGTCTGCCACACAGAGTTAACCCAGCTCTGAAAAATCCTCTTTTATTGTTCAGTGAAATAAAACGGACTTACAGAGAAAAACCAAAGTCCGTTCCGCCCCCTTGCTGTGAGTGACAGGTTATTTACTTATCTTATGCACTAGCCTGGAGACAGGCATTATTTTTTAATTCCTACCCCTACTTCTTTTCTGAAGTCATGTGGTTACTTTTCTGGATTTTGACTGGATGTTAGTGATCATAGCAGAATTTAGTGTAAGGGGAGTGTAGAGGTGGGCGGGGAGTCTACTGACATGACGACTCCACCCACTGAGCTCCAGACAACTGATCCACCCACTGAATCTGCAGTTTTTCCGTTTTAATAACAGACAGAGGGGAGACATGTGACAGGAGACATGTATATCCTTATAGATCAGCACTATGGCAGCTGTTTAGAAAGGATGAGAGTGGGTTTACATCCACTTTAACCACTTGCTGACGGCCGTACGACTTTGTAGCGCAGCCCTGAATCCCTAACAGGCCGTGTTTTTACGGCCGTGGCGGCCCCTACGGCCCGCGCAGCGGGGGAACTCCTGTGCTGGCCGGGTCACTCGGACACAGCCAAACACAGATCGCGGTAAATAGCCAATCACAGCGGCTATTTACAGCGCGATCTGTGCGGCCAATGAGAGATGAAGAGGGAGAGAGAACTGTAAGAGCGACTTGGGAAAAAAAAAAGTTACAAATCAGTGCCCCAGGACCACCTGTGCCCCCCAGTACCAAAGTGCCCACCAGTACCACAGTGTGCCCACCAGTACCACAGTGTGCTCACCAGTACCACAGTGTGCCCACCAGTACCACAGTGTGCCCACCAGTACCAAAGTGCCCACCAGTACCACAGTGCCCCCCAGTACCACCGTGTGCCCACCAGTACCACCGTGTGCCCACCAGTACCACCGTGCCCACCAGTACCACTGTGCCCACCAGTACCACCGTGCCCACCGTGCGCCCACCAGTACCACCGTGCCCACCTGTGCCACCAGAACCACTTTTGCCCAGTGCCCATCTGCCACCGCAGTGCACACCTGTAATCAGTTCCCACCTGTGCCACCTCATCAGTGCCCACCTGTGCCGCAGTCAATCAGTGCCCACCTGTGCTGCAGTCAATCAGTGCACATCAGTACCCATCTCATCAGTACCCATCTCGGTGCCATCTGTGCCGCCTAATTAGTGCCATCTGTGCCGCCTCATTAGTGCCATCTGTGCTGCCTCATTAGTGCCCACCTGTGCCGCCTCATCAGTGCCCACCTGTGTCCACCAGTACACAGGCCTCATCGGTGCACATCAGTACCCATCTCATCAGTACCCGCCTCAGTGCCATTGGTGCCACCTCAGTGCCATCTGTGGGCATTTGTACTTTCCTGGCTTGTTAGGGTCTCAAGAAATGAGAGAGGCCTTTAGTACATCAGGTGTGATCAGATTTTTTATGATTTGCACTATAGCTTGTAGACTCTAAAACTTTCACACAGACCAAATAATTTCCAAAAACTTTGGGTTATTTTTATCAAAGACATGTATCAGTATAAATTGTGGCCAAAATGTATGAAGAAAAATTAATAATTTGCAAAATGTTATCACAGAAACTAAGAAAAAATCATTTTTTTCCCAAATTTTCGGTCTTTTTTCATTAATAGCGCAAAAAGAAAAAACCGCAGAGGTGATCAAATACCACCAAAAGAAAGCTCTATTTGTGGGGAAAAAAAAGGACAAAAAAATCATTTGGGTATAGTGTTGCATGAGTAATTGTCATTCAAAGTGTGAGAGTGCTGAAAGCTGAAAATTGGTCTGGGCAGGAGGGTGTTTAAGTGCCCAGTATGGAAGTGGTTAAGGTAAAGCATTTTGTTGTTGTTCTTTGGTTTAAGGGCCCTTTCACACTGATCACATTTTCTTCCAAAAGCGGAAAAAGAAAATGCAGGACCATTCATTCTTATGAAACTCTTTACATTAGTCAGTTGCAGATCAGTTGCGTTTTTAACCTCTTCAGGCCCGGAGGATTTGGCTGCCAAATGACTGGAGCCATTTTTTGCGATTTAGCACTGTATCATTTTAACTGACAATTGTGCGGTTGTGCGACATGGCTCCCAAACGTCCTTTTTTTTCCCATAAATAGATCTTTCTTTTGGTGGTATTTGATCATCTCTGCAGTTTTTTTTTTGTGCTTTAAACTAAAATAGAGACAATTTTGAAAAAAAAGCAATATTTTTTACTTTTTGCTATTTCCTCAGTTTAGGCCAATACGTATTCTTCAATATATTTTTGGTAAAAAAAAATCACAATAAGCGTTTATTGATTGGTTTGCGCAAAAGTTATAGAGTCTACAAAATAGGGGGAAGGTTTTATGGCATTTTTATTAATAATTTAGTTTTACTGGTAATGGAGGCGATCAGCGATTTTTATTATGACTGCGACATTATGGCAGACACATCGGACACTTTTGATGCTATTTTGGGACCATTCACATTTATACAGTGATCAGTGCTATAAAAATGCACTGATTACTGTATAAATGTGACTGGCAGGGAAGTGGTTAACCACTAGGGGGCTAGGAAGGGGTTAAGTGTGTCCTAGGGTGCGATTCTAACTATGTGGTGCTGAGGGTTACTGTGACACAACATTAATCGCTGCTCCCGATAACAGGAGCAGATGATCAGTGTCCTGTCACTAGGCAGAACAGGGAGATGCCTTGTTTACACAGGAATTGCCCCATTGCGTGACACGATCGCGGAACACCAACAGACATCGGGTCCGCGGGTCCCGTGGGCACGGTTACGGCGGTAAATTTAAAGGGACGTACTTGTGCACCCATTTGCCTGTCCTTGCCATTCTGCCGACGTAAAAGTGTGTGTGCTGGTCGGCAAGTGGTTAAAAGTCCATCAGTTTTTGTGTTGTAAAAAAAGCACCAAAAATGAACCTCCCCATTTAAATGAAAAGGTTGCAATTTTGGTGCACTTTTTAAATCCCATGTCCTTTTTTCACAGGTGCGAAATGCACCGGAAAAGCGCCAAAAACGGCCCCAGAAATGAAATTCTCCAAGGGACCCACTTCACCCCCCTTTCTGACCACACTGGACAAGGAGATGGACTTTCGACTGATGTGAAAAAAGGAAGGAGGGCGCCGCAGACACAGATCACTCTGCTAGACTGAACATCTGCAGCTCTGTGCCTCCTCTGCTCCCTTTGTACTGTGAAAAGACTACGACACAACCTCCCATAGCCCCAAGTCGCACTGCAATTGTGGCACGATTGCTGCGCAATTCTACCTCACACAGCAAAATTGCACTGCGTTTGAGGCACCATTAAGAATGAATGGCACCCAAACACGCAAGGTGCATTTTGCGACTACCGCAGTGCGATTTTTTCAAAATAGCGAAGTGCGAAAAGGGGCCTTACTGTTTTTTTATGGGCAGCCCAAGACAATTCCTCTGCTTCCAATATGGCCCAGGAGAATGAAAACATTGGACATCTTTGCCTCAGAACATTGTACAGTGGAACCACGGATTACGAGCATAATCCGTTCCAGGAGAATGCTTGTAATCCAAAGCACTCGCATGTCAAAGCGAGTTTCCCCATTGAAGTCAATGGAAACTAAGATAATCTGTTCCGCATTGACTTCTATTGCCTGCAATACCGCATGTGGCCAAAGGTGGGTGGTGCAAGAGAGACTCGGTAATACTCGGAGACAGCTCGTCTGAATTTAGAAAGGCTCGGAAACACTTGGGAACGGAGTCTTTACGTGTGTTTCCGAGTATTTCCGAACAGCTCCGAACCATTCAGCACCCCCGCACCTCTGGCCAAATGCGGCTACAGCACACCACAGAGGCTTGAATCCTGCTTGTTTTGCAAACCGAGTCAGGATTATCATCTTTCAAAATGCTCATAAACCACGTTACCCGTAAGCCAAGGTTCCACTGTACATAAGGAAATATGTCAATGCTAATTGCCTTATTGCCACCAACAGAAAAAGTACTCTCACTAATTTCTGATGAATTTCATGTAGCAAAGTCTCTATGTATGGCGGCTAATCGGTCTCAACGCAGTTTGCTGTTCTTTTCTTCAGGTAGAGAAAAGGCAATCTAGATTAATAACAAACAAGTATACCTACAACTGCTATACAACTGTTATTTGTATGTATACTTACCTGATTATTAGTATCCTAGATTGCTTCTTGTTCTCCTAAAGAAGCAAACAGCGAAACGCGTTGAAACTCATTGGCTACCATACATAAAAACGTTCCTACATGAAATTAATCAGAAATTAATGAAAGTACTTTTTATACTTGTACCATATAGCTACCTTAAAAAAAAAAAAAATACTATCCAAAGTTAAAACAACAAGGGCAGAAGATTTTATAGACAGAAAGATGAAAAAATTACTGAAGGTCCGGTTTAACCACTTCACCCCCGGAAGATTTCCCTCCTTAATGACTTAATTAAATACGCTGTGTCCATATAAAATGTACATACTTTTTTTCCCCACAAATAAAGCTTTCTTTTGGTGGTGTTTGATCACCCCTGCAATTCTTAGCGGGACTGCGGCATTGCAGTGGACAAATCGGACACTTTTGACTTTTTTTTGGGACCATTGACATTTATACAGCGATACAATGATTACTGTATAAATGTCACTGGCAGGAAAGGGGTTAACAAAGTTCCCTGTTTTTAAAATTCAACATGTAAACATTCACACAGAGTTCTAAGTACTGTTTTTCACTATATAAACTCAGTTTACTGTTAAAAACATGTAAAATGCAAAACTCCAGTGGGTGTAACAGGATGTCCGCTTACCCCCTTCTCAGTGTATCCTTACAATGGAGGAGTGCGGCGTGTAGCAAGATGGCGGCGACGAAACATCACTTCCGTTATCAGATCTGACAAGTCACCGTTCACGGGCAGTACAATGTGGCTCATCCACCTGTGTAAACAAGGCCTTGAAAAAGTTCAATCCGGCACTTTCGTTTTTTCTTGAGAAAAAACAATCATTGATTTGTCCCCGTTAAGCATTAGGAAATCAAAAGAACATTTGAAAAAGAACATTTTTAGACTAAACTCTATCCTTGCATGGCCAGCCTAGTTTGCAACTAACTGAATTTCTTTGTGACTCAATTATACTGTTAAAACGAGCATCTTGTAATGAGACATATACTGTATTACCATATGACTGACACTGGTACACTAGGCTAGTCCTTAGTAGCTAGTTATGTTCATGATAAAGTTCGTCCAAAACATTAGTCAACTTTTTTTTAGCATTAAATCCTTGTTACTAAATAAGTTATACTGAATATGGCAGTAAACTATAATTACAGCTTTTGGCAAAATATGCGCTTTTACAGCTTTGCAATAATACTAATCACCCTGTATGCTGTTTGTTTTTTGTTTTTTTATCACTATAATGTAATTGTTTATTAATGAAATCACCTTGCTCGTTTAATTTTACATAGGTATAATAAATTGCCTAATTAAACTTTATTCGTTTGAATATTAAACGTGCAGTAGATGTTTTGTGCTACATTCTTTGGTGGTCTGAGTTAAAATATTTACAGACAATTGATTCTCAATGCTGTATCTGCTGATTTCAGCAGGACCGGCCGGTGCTTATGATGGACAGCAAGGGCTGATAGCAGTAAGAGCTGGGGCCTTGCAGCACTGAGGTCCTAGGTGCAATGCTGACCAGCTAACACTCTGTACAATGGTTGTATTTTACTACACGATCAGCCATAACTTTAAGACCATCCACCTAATATTAAGTAGGAACTCACTTGCCTCCAAAAAAGACCCTGACCCATTGAGGCATGGATGGCACTAAACTTCTGAAGATATGCTGTGGCATCTGGCACCAAGCAATGGCGACCCTAGGGGGGGCCAGAGGGGGCCCTGACCCCCCCAACATTATGCTGTGGCCCACCATGTGCCCCCCCCCAAAAAAAAAAACTAATTGCAATTTTTTCTGGAGTAACAGTCTCTCCTGAGAGGGAGAGCGTCTCCAGTCAGCTATGCTGGGCATTTCTCCCCCTCCCTCTGCTCGCTGACACTGCATAATGTGAGTGCTCACACAACCACAGCCAACCAATCTGCTTCTTCCCCTGCATCCTCATTGACACGGAGAAAAGCAAGTTGCAGAAAGGACTCCATAAGCACTGTGGGGGGGGGGGGGGGCAAGCCTTCATCTCAGTTACTGAAAAAGCAGACTGATTTCTCCCATCCTTGGGACAGGAGAAAAGAATCCCCCATGTTGAGGGCATGTGGCCTGGTATGGTTCAAGAGGGGTGGCACTGGCTAGCCCCCCTCCTTCCTGGCCTACCAGGCTGCATTCTGGGTCCAGTATGAATTTTGGTTGGGACCCAACAATGTTTTTTTTTTTCTTCTTCATTTTGGCGTGGGGTTTCCCTTACAATCCATACCAGACAAAAAGGGGTGGCATTGTTATTTTCTTAATTTTTTTCTAAATATCCAGGGGATGGCAATTGCAACCATGAGTCAAAATAAACATGTTTTAGTTACCAGCTCTGTGCAATGGATTTGCACAGAGCAGCCCTGATTCTCCACTTCTCGGGTCTCTCTTCGGCACTCCTGGCCCCTCCCTCCTGTTAAGTGCCCCATAGGAAGCAGCTTGCTATGGGGGCACCCGAGCTGAGCCGCAGAACCGTGTGCCCATTCAGACACGAGTAGGTCCCCTCTCCCTCCTTGGACAGCCTAGTCTCTCGAGCAACATCGCTAGATTGAGATGGGACTCAGGTAAGTATTAGGGGGCTAAGGAGGGCTGCTGCACACAAAAGTCTTTTTACATTAATGCATAGAATGCAAAAATATAAAAAGAATTCTGCCTTTTCAACCACTTTAAAGTACAATGTGATACGATGGCCTTTCATAGCACATATTGGTCCCCCAGTTCCTGTCACGCACCTGGTTAGTGAGCCTGACATGTGGAGGAAGGCCTCTCGTACAGCTCCGGCTCGAGGCCTGCTGATGATGAGACAGCTGGCGCTGGAGCATGGTGGAGTAAGAGTGCCTGGAATCAGTCCTGAAGTCTGTGCAGATAGAAGCCAAGAACTTACAGGCAGGAAGCCGGACTGGCTGGAAGCAGGTAGACTGACAGACTTGGCAGGCGGCTGGCTGGGATACACAGCAGGAAACAGGTCAGACTAGCCAAATAGTCAACAGGCAGGTGGGTCAGGTGCAGCAGCAGACAGGAGAGTAGTCAGGTATGGGCAGGCTTTCTGCAACAGACAGGCAGATCAGGTACAAACAGCAGGCAGGAACGTAGTCGGATCACAGGCAGGTTTTTGGCAACAGGCAGGCAGGTCAGGTACAAAAGAGCAGGCAGGAGCGTAGTCGGGTCACATGCTGGTCTTTTGGCAGCAGACAGGCAGAACACAGGATTTCAGGTAAACGCTGTAGACCAAGCAGTAATAAGTCTGTGTCACAGCTCCGTTTGAATAGGCCAACTGGCGCCAGTTCAGGTGACAGGTGCGGGCCCATGCGCACACCTGTGCACGAGCATTCGCAGAAGCGTCTAAGACTGAGCATCCCTGGTTGGCACCTGCGCACAGGCAAGCGCCGGGGAATAGCAATTGTACTCTAGCAGATGTCTTCCCTGACAGTTCCATAGTTATAACAAAAGGGGGGAAAAGAACCGGGGAAAGGGACTGTACGGCCCACTAGGGGCCTGAAGGGGTTACTTGGAGCAACAAAAATAATGATCAAAAATATTTAAAGATACAAAACAGTATTTATTAATGTGTATCAACGTTAAAATTATGTACAGCACGACTATATTGGAACTCTAAGACTGATCACCTACCTATGTAGGCTAACCACTATGCAGTTCCATAGTTACCTGTCAGAGAAGTCCATCTAATGGAGCTTCCTTGGATGGTGTGTTAACAATGCTGCACTGCTCCTGAATTCAGAGCAGAGTTGCCACTCTCATGTAGGCTGTGTCTGCTTGCACTACAGTGTGATGAGGAGATGTTGCAGGAGCATGCCTATCAACACTGTCTGTCACTGTTTATTCACAAGTCTTAGCTTTTTGCTCATAACCTGGTTCCACCTAGTCCTGTCAAATGCTTTTTGAATTGACAGCACTGCCTCTGTTACTGAAACCCTCCTACTGTGAGCTGCAGTGTCTGCGAAGGAGAGCATGTGAAACAAAAATGAATGAGGATTTGACTGAGTCAGGGAATTTAAATACGTTTTTTGTCTACTTTATGAGACTTGTTTATCTCATAGTAACCAGATTCGGTACTTGTTTGGGTGGTCATATGGGAGATTTTAGTTATACTTTATACTAATCATTTAACATTTCTCCGTGTCTTCATACTAGGAGATTTCCTCTTACTTTTTTTGTGATGCCAGAAAGGAAATGAGGGTCATCTGTGCATAAAGGCATTGACAACAATAAAAGCCTTTCTTTTATAAAAAAAAAAAAAGATCCCGTTCCTGTCTCTGTCCCCCTTGGAGAGATTTTCCTTTGCTTGCTGTCACTGTGACCCTGTGTCACAATGACAGGATTTAACGGGAAATAGTCACAGTAGGGACACAGACAACTATATAAGCCTTACAGAAGTCTTAACTCTTCCCCGCATATCCATAACTAGAAAAGTTTTAGCAAGAGAAGGGCTGCAAAGCCCAGCTCTCTGCAAATAAAAAGTTATTGCAGTGGGTCCTGATGTAATAAAGACCAGAGCAGGGTCCATAGCCACCAGACAGGCCACCACTACATCGGTGGCACTATTGGTTGGGGGAGCAGAAAATCAGGTAAGTACAGTAAAACTGTTTGTCTTCTTCCCTGGACAAAATTAGCTATTAACCCTTGCAATATGGGTGGGCACAACCCCACTGCAAGAGATAATTTTTTTTCTGTCCAGAGTTGGACTTTAAAGGGGTGTTTTTTCACCTTAAAGGGGTTGTAAAGGTACATTTTTTTCCCTAAAAAGCTTCCTTTATCTTAGTGCAGTCCTCATTCACTTACGTCATCCTTCCATTTTGCTTTTAAATGTCCTTATTTCTTCTGAGAAATCCTCACTTCCTGTTCTTCTGTTTGTAACTCCACACAGTAATGCAAAACTTTCTCCCTGGTGTGGAGTGTCGTGCTCGCCCCTCCCTTGGATTACAGGAGAGTCAGGACGCTCTCTACATTGCAGATAGAGAAAGGAGCTGTGTGTTAGTGGGCATCCTGACTCTCCTGTAGTCCGAAGAGGGGGAAGGCACGACACTCCACACCAGGGAGAAAGCCTTGCATTACAGTGTGTAGTTACAGACAGAAGAACAGGAAGTGAGGATTTCTGAGAAGAAATAAGGACATTTAAAAGAAAAATCGAAGGATGAGGTAAGTGAAGGAGAGATGCACTAAGGTAAAGGAAGCTATTCAGGAAAATAAAATTGTACCTTTACAACCCCTTTAATGCATCCTATGAATTAAGGTGAAAAAACACCTTGCACTCACTGCCCCCTACCCCCCGTTTTACTTACCTGACCCTGAATCTCCGTGGGCGCGATCCCGTGTTTCTTTTCCCCAGCTCTTGTTGGCTCTTCATTGGATAATTGATAGCAGTGCAGCCATTGGCTCCCGCTGCTGTCAATAACACCCAATGATGCGTCCCCCGGCTATGGACGCCGATTGTATGGAACGGGAGCGCACCCGCATACTAACCCCCTGGGAAGAGCGGTTGCCGGAGGGGGTTAGCTCTTGCGGAGAGGAGCCGCGGGAGCTGCCGTCGGACACCCGTAGAGGATGATCGCGGCCACTCTGTGCAAAATGAACTGCACAGTGGAGGTAAGTATGACATGTTTGTTTAAAGAAAAATAATAATAATCTGCAAACCTTTACAACCCCTTTAAGTTTAAGAAACTGTATTGACTGTTCAGAACCCACCATTGTGCGAGATCCCTTCAACAGACACCACTAACTTGAAGCAGATTTAAAATTCTGCAAAGGAACGATGGAATCTTATTAGCAAGCTTATCCTCCGGCAGAGGCCATTGCTCTGCAGAGTAATAAGAGGCTGTGTTCAGCAAGATGACCCATTTATATGTTTGATCTGACTGTCTGCCACAAGGCCGGATGTTGACTTCAAAGGCTTTGGTTTCTAGGCTTTCTAAGGACTCCATAAGTTATTCTGTTTGACATTTTAATACAATACAACCCATTAGTCCACAGCCCTAAATATATTTGCTGTATACAACCAATGCTAGGAGAATAACACAGGAGCAGTGTAACATCTTTCCAACAAACGTTACTATTTTATTGGTACCTACAAAACAAATTGAGTCTATTACATTGTTATTCTCCGTGATGGATATAGGAGGTTTTCTTTTTACTCTTTAAGATTTTTGAAGGAAGGAAGTTGCATTAGGCTGTAGGAATTTCACTTGGGCCAAAAGGTACACAGGAAAGGCAATGTAAACTTCCCCCTATTAAAAGAGCATTGACAGAAGGAAGAAATGAAGACAATGGGATCTAGAAGGAAAAGGGCGAGGGCAAGAGTTAAACATTGGAGTCTGAAAACACAGGCTATTTCTACCTGTGCCAACAGCGATATAAGCAAGCAAATCACCCGGTGACACCACAAGTGTCTTTAATTCTGGAGACAATCCAGCATCAAGACAAATGAGAAGTAATGAGCAGAATTTATCAATGCCCTCTGTTCCCGGGAGGTAAACTAGTGACAGGTTTATCTGCCTAAATACAATGGTACTTTTCATGACCAGATCATGACCAGTGCATGATTAAATGTAGAGTGAAGGAAGCAGAACAAGATCTCATCAAAAGATATAGGCCTATGGAAAACACAGGAGATTTTTGTGCATGCTCGTTGGAAAAAAATAATAATTTGTTTACAGTGTGGTTTGATATTTAAAGGGTCTGACAACCCTAACTATTACTTCTGCCTGCGCTGATTCTGGTTGTCTGAATCAGTTGCTGTGTATCTCTCAAGGACACCTTTACTTCTCATCTGTGCCCCTTCCCACCATGGCGTCACACTCTCCTGCAGCAACAGTGGGAATCTTGTTGTAATGTAAAATTAACCATGACCCGCAACAGGCATAGAAGCTGCTCGTAATGTTGAAAAAAAATGGATGAGCATACAATAATTAGTTGTAGGAGGACCAGGGGTGTATTTAGGTTTTGTGCTGCCCTAGGCCTGATTAAACTCGCGCACCCCCTAATTTAAATATGAAACACCCCTTCCTGACAAGGCCACGCCTCTTTCTATTTAAGAACCGCCCTGGATTCCCTTAATTTGTATACATTTCCTCTTACTTCCTGTTTGGCTATGGGGTAGGAAGTGAAGGGAAATCTCTGCAATGGGACAGGAATGGTAAAAAATAAACTGACAGGGGCTATAACCCTCCCTTACTCTATTCCAAAATGAAAAATAAAGTTAAGTGCCTATATTTCTACTTTAAGCACAAATTTCTGATAATTTTATGGAGAGGACTAAGAAGATTTAACCATGCCAATGGTGCAGCAGAAATCCCCCCCCCCCCCACAGTTGCAGAATGCCGGCTGCCTGCATACCAGAAGCAGTGGGGGCGCTAGACTAATTTGCCTCTTAGCCCAGCCTGCCCCATAAGACTGCTGCTACACTAAGGCCGCGTACACCCGATCGGTCCAACCCGATGAGAATGGTCCGACGGTTCACCGCTGAAGTGGCCTAATGGTCTGATGTGCGTACACACCATCAGTCCAAAATCTGATCGGGTCAGAACGCGGTGATGTAGAACACAACGACGTGCTGAAAAAACGAAGTTCAATGCTTCCAAGCATGCGTCGACTTGATTCTGAGCATGCACAGGTTTTTGAACCGATGCTTTTGCGTACTAACCATCGGTTTGGAACAATGGTCAGGCGTCCATCGGTCCGATTTTAAAGCAAGTTTTAAAACTTTGGTCCGACGGACTGCGGTTCTGATGGGCCGTACACACCATCGGTTTGGACCGATGAAACTCTTTTTGTGCTGCCCTCCTGCAAAGTGCTGCCCTAGGCCTGGGCCTTGTTGGCCTAGGCCAGGATATAGCGCTGAGGAGGACTAACTCTTTAAAACTGGCCACATACGCTTAGTAGAACTTTATTTTGTTAGATTACATTACACAGTCTTTCTCAGCCTTTCTAACCTCCATGGCGGTATGATTATGTCACATTTTTGAAGCTCAAAGCGGTACATTGTTTAGCATTGAAATTTGACGTTTTATATTGTAGGCCTGTAATTCTTAAGCACTGTACACACAATCAGATATCTGATGGAATCTAATCCGATGGATTTTTTCATCAGATATCCGATGAAGCTGACTTTCATCAGTCTTGCCTACACACCATCAGTTAAAGATCCGATCATGTCCGACGCGGTGACGTAAAAACACTACGACGTGCTGAAAAAAATTAAGTTCAATGCTTCCGAGCATGCGTCGACTTAATTCTGAGCATGCGTGGATTTTTGACCCACAGACGATCGTTTTTTTAACCATAAGAAATATTTAAAACAGGTTCTATTTTTTTACACCGATGGATAAAAAACCTATGGGGCCCACACACAATCCGTTCGTCCAATGAAAACGAACCGATCGTGTGTACATGGCTTAAGGTATAACTCACTTAAATCTGTCCAACAAATGGCCGGATTCAGGTAGACTTACGTAACTCAGAATCTGCGCTGTCGTATCTTTAAGAGTATTCTCAAAGTGAGTTACGCCTAAATGTTGCTAAGATACGACCGGCGTAAGTCACCTACACCGTCGTATCTTAACTGCCTATTTACGCTGGCCTCTAGGGGCGTGTATGCTGATTTACGCCTAGAATATGTAAATCAGCGAGATACGCCTATTCACGAATGTACGCCTGGCCGTCGCAGTACAGATAGGCCGTTTACGTAAGGCGTTTTCAGGCGTAAAGATATTCCAACAATAAGATGGCACAGCCAATGTTAAGTATGAATGTCGGGACCGTGTCGAATTTTATAAATTTTACGTCGTTTGCGTAACCCGTCCGTGAATGGGGCTGGACGTAAATTTACTAACTGCATGCGCAGTTAGTAAAAAACGTCAATTATGTGGGGTCACACTTAATTTAAATAAAACACGCCCACATCAAACACATTTGAATTTGGCGGGCTTACGCCGGCCCATTTACGCTCCGCCGCCGTAACTTAGCTTGGTGAATGCAGCACTTGCCTCTCTAATTTACGGCGGCGTAGCGTATCTGAGATAAGTTACGCCTGCATAAAATTACGCCGCTCTACGTGAATCTAGCCAAAAGAGTCTAGTAGACATCCCGGGTATGATAAAGATTGAAACACAAAATAATAAATTATAATATAATATCCTGATTGTTGTACTTTAACGCTGAACTGGGCTAAAGAAATAATGTCTAAACACAAAAGCATTCTTACTATAATCTAGGTCTACTTTCTATTTTTTTTTTTTAGTAATCCAGCAAAAACAACTAATGTACTTATGCAGGAGTTGCCTGTAATAAAGACCGATCACTGCGGCTCTCTCTCTCATTGGGCAGGGTGACTGGTCTTAATAAAGGAGTATATACAATTGACAGACATACATAAAACTATACTGCATGATTATATTGCCAATACATTATCAAATGGTCCGCAGCAGTACAATAGCCCACTTTACCCCATAAATCACATCTATAATTCCTTAATGGACTCAAATACTACTCTGTTCAGATGATTGATTTGTATTGGTAGGAAACTTGCCGTGAACCATTTGATAATATATCGGTAATATGATTATGCAGTATAGTTTTATGCATGTCTAGACATAACTTTTGTCAGTTTTATAAACTTTTTAATAAAATTATAAAAGGTACATAAATGAATAAAAGATATAGCCATGATTAACAAATAATGTCTTATGTCTTATGATTCTTAGTAGCACTTGAAAAGTCCCAGTTGTTTCTTTTTGTTATATTATATCCTTTGTTATTATGGAATATATTTCAAAGAACATTTGTGTGCCCAGAGTTGGCTTCAAATGCAATGCGGGTTCATTTACAGTAGATTTCATGTGTACTCTTGTCCCTTCAGTCTGAAATAGGCTATTAAATGCATATCGAAATTTAAGCTAGCAGCATAATAACAAAAAAGATTAATAATTCACACAGTGCAACAGAAACACATTAAAGATGCATTTGCGTATATGAGCTTTTTCATATGCCATTGAAAACTGCAAGAAATAGTACGCTGTATATATATACCCCAGGGCTACAGGACAGGGCACATACATATAGTTATGTATTTAGAGATCAAGGCCCTATTTAATAATTGTATCCAAAGGGCTACAGTGCACCTGGAAAGTATTCACAGAGCTTCACTCTTTCCACATTTTTTTATGTTACAGCCTTATTCCAAAATGGAATAAATTCATTATTTTCCTCAAAATTCGACAAAACAATACCCCATAATGACAATGTAAAAGAAGTTTGTTTGAAATCTTTGCAAATTTATTACAAATAAAAGACAAAATCACATGTACATAAGTATTCACCCCACTTTTTAAGTACACAATGGCCCGGATTCACATACATCAGCGCATATATATGCCGCCGTAGCGTATGTCTTTTACGCTACGCCGGTGTAGGGGGAAGCATGGAATTCACAAAGCAAATGCTCCCAACTCTGCGCCGGCGTAGCGTATATTCGTAGGCGTAAGGCAGCGTAAGTGGAAGTAGGTGGAAGTGGGCTGGAAGTGGGCGTGATACATGGTAATGAAGCGTGACCCCATGCAAATGATGTGCCGAGTGCCAGGCAAGTACTTAAAACGAACGGCGCATGCGCAGTCTCGTGGACGTATCCCAGTGCGCATGCTCACAATCACGTCGAAACAACTGCCTAAGATATGTCGAATCACTGCCTACGTCGTGAACGTAACCTACGCCCAGCCCTATTCACGTACACCGTAAACTATGTAAAATTCTACGGCATTCGATCCCTGGCCCATACATGATGACGTTACCGCATTCTTTCCTTTCAAGAGAACCGTGGTTCTTTTGAAATTAAAGTCAGTACACTCCGGTGGCAAGAGTTTCTTGCCAAGAATCTCGTCAGGGAAAACTACTGAGTAAACTAGCTGAGTTTAGAATGGAAAGGTACATTTATGTTGCTCTGGGGAGCTTGTTTTAAATCAAACATGTTGCATTGCACATGTAAAGCACAAGTTCACTTGAAACTGGCCACAGACACTAGACACCTGATGCCCAACCTGTGGCTTGAGGGCCACATGTAGCCCTTTGGTACTTGTGTGTCCTTGGACCTCAGAAGTCTTTAGTGGAAGTCAGAAAATGGAACTGAAAAGGTGCTCCGGAGATGTGTGAACTAGAGCCCGTCAAAATCTCCTGCTATTGCGAATTGGATGCGAGGAACCCGCATCCAATTCACAATAGTGTGACAATTTGGTGAACCCAGCCTTAAAGGGGTTGTAAAGGTAAAAGTTTTTTTACCTTAATGCATCCTATGCATTAAGGTAAAAAAACATCTGACATCACCGCCCCCCCCCCCCCCCAGCCCCCGTTTTACTTACCTCACCCCTCGAAAGTCCAGTGCGCGTGCTTGTTCGTTCTGTTCGTTTCCCAGCCTGGCCGTTAATTGGCTAGGCTGGGCGGATTGATGGCAGCGCAGCCATTGGCTGGTGCTGCTGTCAATCACAGCGGATGACGCGGTACGCTGGGGGGCGCGGGGGGGCCCACGCATGATAGTAGAAAGCTTTTGCCAGGAGGAGCTGAGACAGCCGCCGAGGGACCCCAGAAGACAGGATTCGGGGACACTCTGTGCAAAACGAGCTGCACAGTGGAGGTAAGTATAACATGTTTGTTATTTTTAAACAAAAACACTTCTGACTTTAGTGTTCCTTTAAAGCAGAGTTCCACCTATTTAAAAGTCAGCAGCTACAAAAAGTGTAGCTGCTAACTTTTTATAATCAGACCTGTCGCATGGTCCAGTGATGCAGGTGTACAAAGCCCTGCTCCTCCCCCTCCTCTCCACGGCGCCAGCATTCTAACTGTGCGTGTACAGCGCATGCACGGGCCGCTCGCTGTGAATGGCCGGGAAATCTTCTGGGACCTGTGACGTGTCAGAGAAGATTGCAGGGAGGGAGGGGGAGAGATGATCTTCCTTCCGGCACCACAGAGCCAGGGGAGGAAGTGAGAGCTAAAAACAGGGTACCCACTCCCCCCAAACCAACAAAAATGACATGACAAATGTAGCATGTCAAGGGGTCACCAACACTTAAAGCAGAAGTTACATTTTTAGGTGCCACTCCGCTTTAAGTTGGTCTGGCGCAATACAACTATGCCTGGATAAAAAACTGAACTCCTCAAGAGCAAGAGGCTGTGCTCTCCGAATGTGTTTCACGATTCAGTGTTTAATTTTGACTAGAGAGCAAATTTAGGTTTATATCTTAAATAAAAATGATTTTACCCTGGATACAGCACATAATGGCGTGTTACATTGCTTCTGGTAATAACTGCCAATATCACAGAAGAAGCTGTTGATCAAAAACCACACCAAGCAATTTTAGAGAAAGGCGTTTTAACAGAAAATAATTCTGCAGATAAAGCACAAAACCAACCATTCAACAAATCCAATATGTTAAGAGGCCACAGTGTGTAATATATATTATTAACCTGACCTTAGTACTAGCACAGGTCAGGGTTCTGAACAGTAGCTGATGTGGAATTTCGTGTGATAAGTCATTGTTTACTCATGCAGTGATAGCAGGACAAACAGAAACCTATGAGGTGAGCTGTCAGGTCTGCTCCCGGGGCCTAATAGATGGGGGTGACCACTGCTAATCCTAACCTACAGTACCTCCTATACTGTTTTATAGCCACCTAAGTGGGCTGTTCTGGCTGACTAACCCCCAGCCAGAACAGCTTGGATGATGGGGGCAAGCTTAATGAGGAGAAACAGGAAGTGAGAAATTCAGACTAAAAAAAAACATTTAGAAGGGAAATCGAATCAAGTAAGTGAATCAACAATTGGACGAAAAGGAATGCACATGTCTAATGATTAATAGTATTGTCTTGGTTGGTTTTCCTGGCATTTTATTTAAAAAGTATTGACTTCAAGTTAAAGAGGAGCTCCAGGCGCCCTCAGAAAAAAATTAAAGTCAGCAGCTACAAATACTGTAGCTGCTGACTTTTAATATAATGACACTTACCTTTCCAGGGATCCCGCGATATCCTCACCCGAAGCTGATTCTTCAGTCGGCATCGGGTGCAGGCGCCGGCATCTGTAGTAAGGGAAACAGGAAGTAAAGCCTTCACATCTGGTTTCCTACTGCGAATGTGTGAGTCATGCTCCACTTTTTGAATGGTCTCACCATTCTGGGACCTGTGTGTGTCTCAGAAGGCGGGGGGAGGGGCCATAAATAGTGTTTTATTGCAATCTTACCCTGAAGTAAGAGCAGGTACCTGTCAAAACCATGTACCAGCCCCCCCCCAAAAAAAAATGTGGCAGTGGAGGGGGGGAGGGTGCAAACAAGTGGAGCTCTGCTTTAACCACTTTAAGACCAGCCGCTGCAGTTGCACTGCGGCAGGTTGGCTCATCCCCACTGTACCCTGCAGGAGCGCGCCCACAGACTTATGCCGCGTACATACGATCGGAATTTCTGATGAAAAAAGTCAGATGGACCAAAAACCCTTATTTTAAATTATCGTGTAAGTGCAGTTCAGCAGGGGATAACTGCAAATGACTAACTGCTTGTGTAGAACCCCCTTACTTTCTGTAGGGGCGTTACACTAAAGTTAGTGGGGAATGGGAGAGTTACGCAGCTCCCATTCACAATTTGTCAAATTTCAGGCTGCTGTCATTTCAGAACTGTCCTGTAGGACATTTTCCACCCCTGGGCGGAAGTTGGCGCTAAAGGGGTTTTGGCAGACTCGTTTTCCTTAGCAGCAAATCAGAGGGGTTGGTTCCCTCGCTAGGGCATGCTGGGGGAGGCTATATCCGGGGCATCCGCCTTGGCCCCAGGTGGTCTTCTTTTTTTTTCTTTTCTGCGGGGTCCAAGTTCCAGGTGCAGTATCCACCTTCAGGGTGCGCGCATCCATGGACCCTGCAGCCGTGTCCTACCTGGTCGAAGTTGCGCACCATGCGGAGCTTCACTCTGACATAGAGAGGGGTCCCAGTAGCTGCTGGGTCCCAGACCTTTCCTAAAAGGATCCCAAGCTGGGAGCTGTACGGTGGGGGATCGGCTTGAGGAGAACCCGGAGGCAGGTGATCCAATAGGGCTTGAACGAACCATCAGGGATCTGGTGACCGGGAGATTGACAGGTACACTTCAACTGTCAACCGGTGACCCTAACTAAATTCACTGGGAGGACTCGCTCATTCCGGATCACGCTCATTCAAGTACTAGGCCTGTGGCAGAGGCCCGAGCCAGGCCTGTGGCAGAGGTCTGGTCCTCCCAGCGGTTGTAAGTGACGCCTCGGCTGCCAGGCCTGTGGCAGAGGTCTGTCCGGGGCACTTTACCCACTCTGACTAGAGTGGCGACGAACTGAGCTCATCATTGCTGAGAGCAGGATTGCTCTCTCTTCTTCATATCCAAGGCCTGATACTCAAGTTCTCTCTCTGGTCATCAACCTTTCCTGTCCTGTACCATGTTGATGTTGGCCATGTTGGGCCTTGGAATAAAGCATTGAAGAAAACCCAACTAAAGACTGGACATTCGCTCTCAATCTCAACTTACAAGTATCATCCCTAGACACCTGCAAGGTAACTCAACACGCCGATCCCACTTATAATCAGTGGCTCCTCCGGGGGTAGTGCTACACTTGTTTAGTCTAGAGGGGAGGAAAGTAATTTTGAAGCAGATCTTCATCCTCAATATGATATTGTCTCCTCTCCACCCCTCCCTCCCTCCGCTGTGAAAATTGGGATTATTTTTCTTAAATTTTTTTTTTACTTATGAGAAATCCCTTACCAACCATACACCCCCCTTCCCGTGCACATTAGTCGCCTAGGTGAATGAAGTGCACTTTGCCCGCTGTGTGTGCCTCCTGGAATTTGTACATCACATATCCCCAGAGGCATATTCCTACATTAAGAAAGGAGGAATGGGGTTGGGTTAGCAGCGAATCATTGGGCGAGCAGCCGTCTGAACTCGGACAACACGGCAGCTTCCTGATGGCATTCTGCTAGACACTAGGGAATGGTGATGTGGAACTAAGTGGGGGACAGAAGAGAAACGGAGCACAGCAGGACAACACTAAATCTGCTAAGCAGGTTAGTACCTTAAAGGGGTTGTAAAGGTAAAAAAAAATTCCCTAAATGTTTTTTTATCGCGAGCAGGAGAGTCAGGACGCTCTCTACGTTGCAGATAGAGAAAGGAGCTGTGTGTCAGTGGGCGTCCTGAATCTCTTGCTCGCCCCCTTCCCCTTAAAGGGAGGGGTGAGCTTACACTCCACACCAGGGAGAAAGCCTTGCATTACTGTGTGGAGTTACAGACAGAAGAACAGGAAGTGAGGATTTCTCAGAAGAAATAAGGACATTTAAAAGATAAATGGAAGGATGAGGTAAGTGAAGGAGGACTGCACTAAGGTAAAGGAAGCTATTTAGGGATTTTTTTTTTTTTACCTTTACAACCCCTTTAACTGTGCAGGACCTGAAACTATGTAAGCAGGGATTAAAAAGAAAGGGGTGAGGGTGAAAATCCACTTTTACTTATCTGATCCTCTGGCAGATGGCACTCACCCTCATTCTGGTGGTGGACTATCCTTTGGCATCATCACGTCCAATGCAAGAAGGATAATGTCAGACCTTAGACCAGTGGTTTTCAACCCTGTCCTCAAGTACCCCCAACCGGGCCAAGTTTTGGGTATTTCTCTTATATAGAATAGCTGTCCAAAATATTGACTCTGATTTAAAGCACCTGTGCAAGATAAAGGAAAACCTGAAAACATGGCTTGTTGGAGGTACTTGAGGACAGGATTGAGAACCATTGCCTTAGACCACTGGAGCCAAGCAGACACTGTGGAGACTGGTTTGGCGGCACAGAGGACTGGAGAACCTGGTAAGTAAATATTCTTTAACCACTTAAGACCCGGACCAATAAGCTGCTAAATGACCAAAGGTGTTTTTACAATTCGGCACTGCGTCGCTTTAACAGACAATTGCGCGGTCTTGCGATTTGGATCCCAAACAAAATTTGCGTCCTTTTCTTGCCACAAATAGAACTTTCTTTTGATGGTATTTGATTGTCTCTGCAATTTTTATTTTTTGCGATATAAACGGAAAAAGACCGAAATTTTTGAAAAAAATGATATTTTCTACTTTTTGTTATAAGAAAAATCGAATAAACACATTTTTTAGTCAAACATCTAGGCCAAAATGTATTCAGCCACATGTCTTTAGTAAAAAAAAATCGCAATAAAAAAAACTAGCTACCTAGCATCAACAGTGACACTAATACAGCGATCAGAAAAATGATCGCTTAGTGACACTGGCAATAGGGGGTGAAAGGGTTAACTAGGGCGGTGATCAAGGGGTTAAAAACTTTATTAGGGTGGGTAGGGGGCTACCCTGGACTTAACACTAACTGCCTGTCACAGTAACTGTCACACTGACACTAAATGCAGTGATCAGTAAATATATGATCACTGCAATCAGTGAAAGTGTGACAGGGGGCTGGGGGGGGGTGATCTGAAAGGGTTAATGTGCCTATGTGTGTGTTGTCAGTGTAGTGTTAGTGCGACTTACTTGTGATGTCTTCTCTCCTCTCAGCGGATTGAAAATACCACCGAGAGGAGAGCTGACATCACTTCCTCTGCCTGTGTTTACATTATACAGGCAGAGGAAGTGCAGAGCAGGGAGGGAGCCGTTTGCTGGGAGCAATCCGGAGGGGGCGGGCAAAAATGAATAGCCGCCCCCTCATCCCGGATCGCTCCCAGAGGCTTACCGACCGCCGCAAGCACCGGGGGTGGTCCCGATCGGACCCCCGACCCACGTCTAGGCAGGGACGTACAGTTAAGTCCATGTGCCTGTATGTGCCATTCTGCCGACGTATATGTACATGCGGCGGTCGTTAAGCGGTTAAGAAGTCACCCAAACGAGCAATTAACTTTTGTAGTGTGAGCGCAGACAGACCTACTGCAAGGTATAGTTTTTACATTTTACATTTCTGAAAAGTTGAGCTTTAGGTAGCTCTACAATTATTTTCAACTATATCATATAATTGTTTATTCTTATACGGTATATTGTAGTTTAATGCATTTTCATTGCATTATAACAGGATTTCCCCATAGCCTGTTTATTCCTGCTCTACAGCAGTATTTAATGTGAGCATATACTGTAACCATATCTGTCCCCAAGATGTCAATCCTTTTGAGTTCTATTTTTTTTTTTTTTTATAAAAAAATGTGCTTTAATTTTTTTCCACGATTCTTTGTGTTTGCTCGATAGAATGCCATAATTGTTAGTCACAAGAAATTTCAGTCATTTGCTAAAATGCCAGCTTTGTCTGTGTCCCTGACCAGTCATCAGGGTCATTCTATCAAAGTGTGCTTGTGTTACTTTGGTCACAAATGACTGCAGAAACAAAGATTTTTTTATTTATTTTTACTTTACAAAATTAATCTGAAAGAAAAACTATTTTAATGTTTTTTTGATCTATTGTATTTAGAGACTCTGAAATGTTTGCGAGAAAAAAAATTAGACCCCTTTCACACTGGGGCCACGTTCGTGGTAAAGCTTTGCTTGGTTTCGTGACACTTTACCGCTGTTTTAGTGGCGCTTTTCAGCCGCTAGCGCTTTTAACCCATAAAATTTCTGTGTTGCCGCAAATCGCTTTACAGGCACTTTCGGAAGCGCTGCCTATTCATTTCAAAGGTCAAGGCGTTTTGAGAGCTCTAAATACAGTGCTGCCAACCCACCCCAAGTTCCTCTTTGCAGGACTTTTCGGAATGCCCCGCAAGCGCACCATCCCAGTATGAAAGGTCACGCTTGAATGAATAGGAGGCGGTTTTCAGGCACTTAACAGAGGCTATTTCCAGCGCTAAAGCGCCTGAAAACCACCCCAGTGTGAAAGTTATCTTCAGATTACATTAATATTACTTGCATTTTATAATTTAACATTTACATTTTTCTTGACGCACGTGTAATGCGCACTTGACGTGCACCAAATAAAACACATAGTTTGCCTATGTTGATAGGGATTTACCCACGATCGGAATTTCCAACAAAAAAAGCTCAAAGATTTTGGTTGGAAATTCCGACCGTGTGTAGGCCCCATTGGACATTTTCTGTCGGAATTTTCTACAGCAAAAATTTGAGAGCTGGTTCTCAAGTTTTCTGACAGGAAAAGTTCTTGTCGGAAATTCTGATTGTCTGTATGCAATTCCGACGCATAAAAATCTTACGCATGCTCGAAATCATTGAACTTAATTTTTCTCAGCTTGTCGTAGTGTTGTACATCACCGCGTTCTTGACGTTTGGAATTTTCGACAACATTTGTGTGACCGTGTGTATGCAAGACAAGTTTGAGCCAACATTCTGTCAGAAAAAAATCCATGTTTTTTTTGTCGGAAATTCCGATCTTGTGTATGTGGCATAAAAAAAAAAACACAGGAATTTCGCAATTTCTGCACCCTATATACTATTATCTGTATCACATGTAGTGCAGATATTGAACCCAAAGTCGTCGGAAGGTAGGAAGGAGCAGTCCCAGTATGCTCCGGGTGGTGATGACATAATTACCCCGCCCCCTTATGTCGTCACCACCCGGAGCATGCTGGGACTGTAACGTCATAAGAGGCCTATATAAATCGTTGCGCACTGCACACCCTGCATTACAGCGGGAGGAAGCGTCGAGTCAACATCGGAAGAAAAGAAGAGGGAAGAAGGCAACGAGAAAGACCGGGCTGGCCACCGCTAGTAGAAGAACTTTCCAAAAAGATAGTGGTGGCCATCCCCGAAGAAGGCACCGGAGAGCGGGAGAAGAATCGGGGAGCGCGGAGAGCAGAAGAAAAGAGCGAAGAAGACCCCCCGAAGTCAGAAGAAGACACCGGAGAGTGGAGAAGTTGGAAGAAGACCCCCGGAGCTGACTAATAAATGATTTTAAAAACCTGTGTAGTGTATTTATTTTTTTGACACTTTTCCTCCAAGTGAATGGGGGAAAGCACCCACCCCCCCCACCCCCCATGTTGAGGGCATGCGGCTGGTACGGCTCAGGAGGAGGGGGGCGCTCGCTCGTCCCCATCCCCTTTTCCTGACCGGCTGGGCTGGTGCTCAGATAAGGGTCTGGTATGGATTTTGGGGGAGACCCCACACGTTTTTGTTTTTTTTAAATTGGCGTGGAGTTCCCCTTCATGCACAAGTCCTATACAAGTCGCATGCCAAAGTCGGATCTGTTTATATGGAATCCGACTTTGATCCGACTTCAGAAAAAAAGTAATGCAGGAACTACTTTGAAGTCGACACGACTTAAAGTCGTGCCAGTATGAATGGTAGACATCGAAAATCATGAAGAATGACTTGTCATACGATTTTGCCATCCAATGTCATGTAAGTGTAAAAAGGGACATAGTCATACCATTGTTTTCCTGTTACAGCAGTTGTTTAGATTGTCTTAATGAGCCTGTACTGTCTAATAGGCACTAGAAAAGATCCACAGTTCTCAGTAATTAAAGTGGGACTTTACCCATAACAACTTGATAAAAAATAATATTCTTTAGAAAGGAACATATATTCCACATTAAAGCGGAGGTTCACCCAGAAATCAAGTTTTTGACATTTGCTCCAGCATACTGCTAACATCTGCAGTATGCTGTTTTTTTTTTTTGCTACTTATCGTTTTATGACCCGTTGTAATCTGCCTCCAAGCGGGGAATCCTGCGGGCAATGGGCGTTGCTAAACGAAGGGGAGTTGATTGACGGTTGCGGAAGGAGCATCACGCCTTCCGAAAATACCCGAAGTGACGCTCGGGTGTTTGCGACGCCTGCGCCTGCCGTGTAGAGCTAACTGCGCAGGCGCCGTAAACATCTGAGCTTCACTTTGGGTATTTTCAGAAGGCGTGACGCGCCTTCCGCAGCTGTCAATCAACTCCTCTTTGTTTAGGAACGCCTATACCCGGAGGTATTCCCCCTGCTCGGAGCCGGATTACAACGGATCATAAAAAGATAAGTAGCAAAAAAAAAACAGCATACTGCACATGTTAGCAGTATGCTGGAGCAAATGAGGTAATGACAGAAAGTAAATTTTTGGGTGAACCCCCTCTTTAATAATTATGCTACTAAAATGAGTGTGTGTTGTAAATTGTCTCCAGCATTGTTTTGTTTTTCTTATTGTTTAGGGCTACCATTTTGCTGAAGCCCAGAGTCCCTGAGCAGCAGTAAATCTTTAAGCTGTCAGCAGCTCGACCTCTACATTTTAGGCACAGTACCAAAAAATAGAGAGCAGCTGAGCATGTGCAGAGCAGGGTGAGACGGTGTATTACTGGATTTTAAACAGTACAGGCACTTATTTTTGTCTGTTTCAAATATTTTATTGAATGTTATAATTATCAACAAAACTCCATTTACAGAGAATATACAGAAATATAATAGATTATAGAAATAGATATCACATTACAGAACATGTACAATAGTATAGTAGAAAAAAGCCGTAATCATTCAGGAAAGTAACTCTTATAAATGTAAATGAAAATAGATAAACTAGCGGATTGTAGGATAAGATTATGTAACATGAAGTGTCATAATCATAGCTTCATTGCAGCTATTTGACGACAAGTAATTGAGAAATAAAGTTGGTTGAAATAATATAATTATGTCATCTATGAAGAGAATAGAATTGAATGAACCTATAAAGAAATATAAAGTTAATGTGTTGTAGAATAGCTGGGGGAATACATTAGGCTAAACCAGGACCAAGTTCCTTCTCTTGGCTTTATCTGGTGCGAAGGTAAAAAAATCCCGAACGAAGAGGTGGAAGTCACCTGTTCCACCAACAGCGGAGATGTGGATATGTAAAGTTAAGGAAATAGGCAAATTAGAAGAGTTAGTTCTGACAACACAATATAAAAGGGGAAAATATTTAAGAACTTGGACTCTCTGGAAGTCCTATATGGAATACAGGGGTGAAGGCTAAGGAGGATAAGGCTGAACAGTATAGAAGGAGCCCGGGAACTTGGATTGGGTATATGTGGGATTTAATGAGAAACCACAGGAATATGGAGAAGGGTCGGAGGAGAGGGAAGTAGGGTGGGGTGTTTTTTATTTTTTTCTCCCTTTCTTCTTCTTTTTTCTCTCTCAGTGATGTTTGGAAAGGGGAGAGATACGTAAGAAGGAGATATATGTTAGATTTTGACAACAAGGTAAAAGGGGATGTTTAATAATAAGATGGACCATGACTGTTGTGTTGTTTTGTAATAATGGTCTGTTATGTATTATTTTTTTTTTTTTTTTTTATATACATATGTGTTGTTCTGATGTGTTTTAAAATAAAAAAGAATTAGAATCGTAAAAAAAAAAAAAAAAAAATCCCAACCATTCAAAGCATCTTCTATTACAGTTGGTATATCAGATAATTAACAATAATAAACCTAGTAGAGGGGATAGGGCACAGAGGGGAGAGAGAAAGAAATGTTCAGGGGGGCCAATGGTTAGAGAATCGGGTGTAGGTAATCACAGGCACTTTTAATGTTTTACATATCTATACCGGAAACATGAAATGATCCAGCAGGACTTAATTTTCAGACTAAAGTTCCACTTTAACATAAACTTGGTCAGCCACCATCCCTTCCCTAGTTTGCAATATATGCCAGTGTGAGAAAGCTTGTCCAGAGGGGTGTGGCTGTTACTCAGCTATCCCAGCCTGAGTCCTGCACTGTCAGAGAAGGAAACATCATTTTAAAGCATTTCCAAACACAAGTAAGTCACAAATAATAACTTGCAGGGGGACAACACTCTAAGTAGATTTAAAAATGCTTGTTACTTTAATTGGGATTTAACCACTTAAGGACCGCCTACTGCACATATACGTCGGCAGAATGGCACGGTTGGGCACATCAACGTATATATACGTTGGTTTTAGTACCCAGCCGTGGGTCACGGACGCGCGCCCGCGCCGCTCTCCCGTGACCCGGTCCGAAGCTCCAGGACCGGGACTGTGGGACTTGCGGACCCGATCGCCGCTGCAGTGCGGAAATCGGTCCCTGGAGCTGAAGAACGGGCTTCCCCGTGCTTCACTGTGGCCGCAGCATCGATCGCGTCATCCCTGTTATAGGGGGACGTGATCGATGACGTCACACCTACAGCCACACCCCCCTACAGTAGTAAACACACACACAGGGAACACTCAAAGTCACAGCGCCACCTGTGGTTAACTCCCAAACTGCAACTGTCATTTCCACAGTAAACAATGCAATTTAAATGCATTTTTTGCTGTGAAAATGACAATTGTCCCAAAAATGTGTCAAAATTGTCCGAAGTGTCCTCCATAATGTCGCAGTCACGAAAAAAATCGATGACCGCCGCTATTAGTAGTAAAAAAAAAATAATTAATAAAAATGCAATAAAACTATCCCTTATTTTGTAAACGCTATAAATTTTGCGATAACCAACCGATAAACGCTTATTGCGATTTTTTTTTACCAAAAATAGGTAGAAGAATACGTATCGGCCTAAACTGAGGAAAAAACATTTTTTTCATATATTTTTGGGGGATATTTATTATAGCAAAAAGTAAAAAATATTGCATTTTTTTTTTAAATTGTCGCTCTATTTTTGTTTATAGCGCAAAAAATAAAAACCGCAGAGGTGATGAAATACCACCAAAAGAAAGCTCTATTTGTGGGGAAAAAAGGACGCCAATTTTGTTTGGGAGCCACGTCGCACGACCGCGCAATTGTCAGTTAAAACGAAGCAGTGCCGAATCGCAAAAAGGGGCAAGGTCCTTTACCTGCATTTTGGTCTGGGTCTTAAGTGGTTAAATAAACTAATTTTATTTGATTGTAGAATAATTTGTATATTTGTATATTTGTATATATATATACAATCTTTTTTTTTTTTTTTTTTTTTTTCTTTAGGTTGGACAGATAGCTTTGGCTATTTTCATCTTGAGGCATAATACCGAATTAAGAACCGGAATTATTTTGCATCTACACGTCTTTGCATTCTCAAGCCTACTTACCATCTTCAGTGATCATAAGATAATAAATTGGATGCTACATGGTCTTCCCTGAGGCATTGCCTGGCGGCTCTACACATCTGTGATATCATTATTTCAGATTTTTTTCTTCCATAGGGAACACACACAAGATACATAGAAGACAAAAACCTGACCAACAAGGTGGAAAAAAATCTAGTCAATGGGCCTTTGAAAAGTGGGACTTGTCACTGAAGACAATGCTATAGGAACTCTTTGCGTGTGTTTTTTTTTTTTGGTCATTCATTCCACATCATTAAACAGACACAATGAGTCTGGGCAGCCTTCCAGTCATAAAAAACCTGGTTATTCGGTCCAGGCGGGAACGTGTGTCACTGACAACAGATATGATTAGCCCTCCTCTAGGTGACTTCCGACACACTATGCACGTCGGTAGAAAAGGTGAAGTCTTTGGAGATACCTCATTTCTCAGCAACTGTCGTGAGAAACAAAGACATAATCGTTGGAGCTATATAACCAAGAAACTCCGCCAGGCTAGATGGATGTCACCTGAACCCCAATCCCCTGGGCATCCCACATCACCTCCACCGCCTCCTATCTCCCCCATCATCAAGAATGCTGTGTCCTTGCCACTTCTCAACAAACGTAATTGGGATGATGAAAGAGATGGAAGCTCAGAAGAAGCTTGGAATTGTATCTCAGAGACAAGCAGCCCTTACGGTATGTTAAAGATCCAAATGAAAATGTAACTTATTGTCATAGGCGTGCGCAAGGGGTGTGCTTGGGCACACCCTAATCCTGGGGTTAGCAACCTGTCAATGGTGGGCAGGTGACTGGTAAACCACACTGGGGGGTGGAATTTAGTGGAAACTATCTGTATTTTCCTCCTGCACCAGCTGAAAGTAGGCTTCTCCTCCTCTCCCTTTTGTCAACATTCAGCTGCCACAGGAGGAAAATACAGGGGATCGGTACCAATACATGCCACCCTGCCACCCCTCCTTTTCCTGTTCCTCTTTCTTCTGTTGCCCGGGTCCCCCCTTCCTCCCATTGTTTCAGGATGGAGAGTGGGGAAGAGGCAGGTAAATATGTCAATCGCATATGTGTTGGAGCTTTGGTGTATACACCCTAATGTAATAGGCTTTGCACACCTATGCTTATTGTATTTATTGGCATATAACACTCACTTTTTTACCCTGAAAATAGAGGGTAAACTGTGCCTGTGAGTTATACGCAGGAGGCTGTGGAAAGTTTTTTTCCTGAAACTTCCCTCTTAAAGTTACGGTGCGTGTTATACGCCAATAAATACGGTAGTTATTTAAAAAATTAGTGTGATATCACAGTTCTGGGTAAATACCAGTCATTTATAATACACATCACATTCTAAGGCCGTGTACACACGGCAGAGAACCTCGATGGGCAGAACACATCGTTCCGCCCGTCGAGGTTCTCTGCCGGCCGTCGAAATCGGCGACCCGCCCGTCGGGAATGGCAACCAGCCATTCATCCAGGCGGGCCGTCGAGCAAATAGAGAGCGTGCTCTCTATTTCTGCTTGACGGGCTTCCCGACGGGATGCTCGCCGAGAGCGTACACACGGCCGAGGTCCTCGCTGGAATGCAGCTTCCAGCGAGGTTCTCGCTGGTTTCCAGCGAGAACCTCGGTCGTGTGTACGCTGCCTTACATCTCTTGGTAACACCACTGAATATAATTATGCTTCTTAGTTCTTAACTCCACCCACCTGCTGTGACCAATAAGAAACTTCCGCTAGAAAAATAAGTAGACTCCCATGGACTGGCATGTAAATTGCCATCACCCCTCAAGATATCCTCAAGATAGAACAACATTGGTTAAAAATGGATCACATGAAAATGTATAAACATCTGACAGAGATGTATAGTATAACTGCATCAGACCCCAAGAACCTTGTATATTAGGGTGACCAGACATCCCCAGTTTCAGGGGACAGTCCCCTGATTGAGGACACTGTCCCCAGACCAAGTCTGTCCCTTGTTTTGTCCCCAGATTGGATTGAATAGGGGGCAGGGGCAAAATCTAAAGACAGTCAGTGCAGAATTAAAATAAAAAAAATTGAATTACACCCCCCGCACCGCTGTGCCTACTAGCTTAGGGGGTGTATTTTTTCCATTATCTGTGCCCCTTTCCGATTATCATGTGCTGGTCGGAGTGGATGGAATATTTCTTCAGCTCCGCTCACATGTTCTTCTGCCTTGGCTCAAATCCTGGCCAGCCGCCTGCCTATCTCCTCGCCTTCCCTGGGGGAGTGATTTTCCTCTGCTCCCCACTCAGTAGTAGCCGGGGCCCGGAGAGTAAGACTTGTGAGGCTGTGAGGTGGGCGGCGACGGTCAGAGAGTCACTGATTGTTGCCATTACTAGTAAAGAAAAAATGTCCCCGGATTTCATTTTAAAAATCTGGTCACCTTATTGTATATCCACTTAAGCCCCGGACCATTTCGCTGGTCAAAGACCAGGCCACTTTTTGCGATTTGGCACTGTGTCGTTTTAACTGACAATTGCGCGGTCCTGCGACGTGGCTCCCGAACAAATTCTGTCCTTTTTCTCCCACAAATAGAGCTTTCTTTCGGTGGTATTTGATCACCTCAGCGGTTCTTATTTTTTGCGCTATAAACAAACATAGAGCAACAATTTTGAAAAAAAAACTATGGGCCAGATTCAGGTAGATGAGAGTATCTTTCCTCTGGAGTAACGCTTCTCATTTACGTTACTCTGAAGACCCTTTCAGCGCAATTCCTGTAATTCACATAGCAGTTGCGCGTAAACTTGCGCCAGAGTAACGATAATGCGCTGGCGTAACCCGACGCAAGTGGAAGTGGGTGTGATCATATGTAAATGATGGGCGGAGCCCGGCGCAGAGGCTTACGTTCAGCGCATCATCCACGGAGCATGCGCAGTGAGTGCGGCTCCACTCGCCCCCTTGTGCGCATGCTCACAACTTCCGTCGGCACCACTTCCTGGGAAACGTCAGCGCAATGCGTTCCGCTGGGCGCTTAAAAGCGCTGGCGGAAACGCCATTCCGGCCCAAAAGTAGTTCCGTTTCCCCCCACCCCAGGGAAGATACTTTTGCTCTGTAATGGCTGTTCCCGCTACCCCCAGAGAGAGGAGGAACCTCAATTTTAATACCCAGGAGGTCTCTGTCATTATCTCGGCTATGGAGACGGAGAATGAATTTCTCCATGGCAAAAAAAGCCGCAAGACCAGCCGGGAGAGGAAGCAGGGCATCCTGGAGTCGATTGCTGCCAGGGTCAATGTCCTGGGCTACTCCACCCGGACTGCTGGGGACATACAAAAGAAAATAAATGACCTGCGGCGCAAGGTGAGGGACAAGGTGGCCTCCATCAGGAGGTATGAGAGGGGCACAGGTGGTGGTCCCCCATGTCCTGTCACCCTGACCGCAGAGGAGGAGGTGGTTGCTCGGTGCCTGGAGAGGGAGCAGGTGGAGGGGGTCGCAGGCTATGACTCCGTGGAGGAAGGCACAAGGACAGGTAAGTGTTTTTTAATCCCCTATTTGATGTTTTGCATTTGGGGGGGGGGGTACATGTGCCAAGTGTGTGGGACCACCAACATGTGTCTGCTTTGTGTCATCCACAGATGACGGAGCTGGGCCATCATCTGTCAGCCTGCATTCCACCCCATCCCCCCCACGCCATCATGTGCCCGAGTCACTGGGTGGTGAAGAGGTTGTGGAGGAGGAGAGTGGCCACACCACACCTGCCGAGGTGGTTGTGGAAGATCCTGCTGTGGCAGAGCAGGACTTTTCTTTGGTTTTGTCTGTCTCCTCCCCTTCTCCTGGCCCGTCTGTCGTCCCCTCCCCCATCCTTGGAAGCCCCTCAAGGGCGACTCCTTCCACCCGAGGACATCCATCTTCGGGCCCCAGGAAGGCGACCCAGAAGACCAGGGGGGTGTCTGATGGTATACAGGACCAGTTGGCGAGGGATCACGCCAGACAGACAGAACAAATGGGGGCCATAGCGGACCACTTGCAGAAAGTGTCTGACAGCCTGGGCTCCGTTGCCAACCTCAGCAACGCAGTGCAGGATGTGAGCTCTAATTGCGCTGCAGTGGTCACCACTTTGGGGGAGGTGCAGGGGGATATCCAGCACCTCACTGCAGCCGTCCAGGCCAACAGTGCTGCCATCCGGGAGCAGGGGAGGCTGAGTCGGCGGGCCCAGCATTACCAGGTGACCCGTCAGCTCCGGATGCAGGCCCAGACGAACAATTACCTTGGACGGATAGCCAGGGCCTTGGAGGGCACGCAGGCCACACCTGCCAGGAGTGGCCCACCTGGGGATCAGCCACCTCCAGATGCCCCCCCACCCCCACCCACTCCATCCAGGCAGCTGCGGAGCCAGAGAGGGGCCCCCAGAAGAAGCCCCCGGCATCCCCGATGAGGCCTTTTTTTTGGTGCTGGTTTTATATTATTATTTTTCACATACTCAGGTCATGAGTTTATTTTTTATTTTTCTCAGGTTATGAGATTATTTTTCTTTTATTGATCAGGATATGATCTTTCTAATTTATTTTTGTACTGCACACGGTCAGGAGTGCAGGGGACAGTGTGAATGGTGTGTGAATGTGAGAGGGTGGCACTCCTGAAAGTAAGGGGTGTCACCCTCGGCCGTGGTGGTGAAGTGAACCCCACGGCTGAATGAATCACGTGTGAAAGGTGTGTGAATGGACAGTGACATCATTGGGGCCTTGACGCTGGCGTTACTGCTCCCAACTCCTACATGCTGGACTTAGGCTAATCCAATGCGATGTGCATGTGGTGTGTGTGATCTAGGGACATCAGTGGTGTACACGCGTGCACTGTCTGTGTTATTAATGTTTTGGTTTAGTGTCCAAAGATGCCTACGGCGAGGACCCTCCTGACTGCTCTTCCATCAGCAGACTGGGTGTCCTCTGGCAGGGGGGGACTGTGTGGGTCGGGGGTCAGGTCATCACGTATGTCAATATGCAGGCCTTTTTTCATAGCAAAGTTATGTAGTATGCAACATGCACCGATGATCTGACACACAAAGGTAGGGGAATACAATAGGGCCCCCCCAGACTTATCCAGGCAGCGGAAACGGGACTTCAGGAGCCCAAATGTTTGCTCCACCACTGCACGGGTTTTGATGTGTGCTTCATTGTATTTTCTCTCTCCTCTGGTTTGGGGGTTCCGGAAAGGAGTCATTAGATGGGGTCCCAATGCATATGCAGAGTCACCTGTAAGGTAAAAGACAGGAGAATGTTAGTCATGCATGTGCGATTTCTGTTGTGCATGACGGGAGGGGATAGTCATGCCTGACTCCCATGTCACTCACCAACCAGCCAGCTGTCCCCATACATGTTCTGGTTAAATTCTGCTGGGATGGGGCTCTGACGGTATATGAAACTGTCATGGCTGGACCCGGGGTGTTTGGCACGGACGTGCCATATGAGGCGTTGGGCATCAGCTATCACCTGTACGTTGATGGAGTGCCAATGCTTCCGATTGCGGTATATGTGCTCTGTGGCACTGGGGGGCTGTAGGGCCACATGTGTGCAATCAATGGCCCCCACAGTGCGTGGGAATCTGGCAATGTTGTAGAAATCTGTCATTGCCTTCTGCCGCAGCTCCTCAGTGGTGGGTCTGATGAACTGGTTGGACATGCGTCTGAGGATTGCGGGGACAACCTGGTGCACACATCTGCTTATGGAGGATTGTGACATCCCAGCCACCACTCCACTTGTACGCTGGAATGATCCACTTGCAAGGAAATGGAGTGTTGCCAGGACCTTCACCAGTGGCTGCACTGCTTGTGATCGGTGTGTTGGGCTGGTGATGTCATCCTGCAGGGTTGTGGTTAGTTCAAGTATTGCATCTGGGCTGAATCTGAAGAGGCGATACACCTCCTCATCCCCCATGCCAAAGAGGTTCATACGAGTGCGGTATATCCTCTCACGTGCCCGCCTTCTTGGTTCCAGGGGACCCATCAGTAGTTCTAGGACCACGAGTGCCCCTGGCATGTTGGCACACAGAGGTGTTGTCCTTGCAAGTGGGGGTGCTCAGCTAGCTCCTATCGTCGGTAACGCTGCTGTAGCTGCTCTCCTGCTGACCTGTGACCGTATGGAGTAAAGATAAAGCAGCCTTTTGTAGAAATAACTTTGCGCCGGACGGATCAGATACGCGCGGCGCATGTAGCCAGCGTATGGTGCTAATCCGTTCGTGAATTGAGAAAAATCCCTCATTTGCATATTTGCAGGGGAAATCAATAGGCGCGACTGATGCGCCCAGCGAAAATAAACGCTGACGATACTCTGGCGTCGGAACGTTCCGCCGGTCGCAAATGAGCCGTTATTGGGCGCATCTAGTTTGGTGGGTACGGGCACATAGAAACGTCGGCGCATCAGCACAGTTACGCGGCGCATATCCAAATACTCCAGCGCAAGTGTTCCTGAATCTGGCCCTATGATTTTTACTTTTGCAATAATAAATATCCTCCAAAAAAGTAAAAAAAAAAATGTCTTCACCAGTTTAGGCCGATATATATTCTTCTACATATTTTTGGTAAACAAAAAAATCACAATACAGTAGGTGTATATTGATTGGTTTGCGTCTACAAACTATGGGATAGATTTAGGGACTTTAATTATTTTTTACTTTTTGATAAAATAAATATCCCCAAAAAATATATAAAAAAAAACATTTTTTTTCCTCAGTTTAGGCCTATACGTATTCTTCTACATATTTTTGCTAAAAAAAATCACAATAAGCGTTTATTGATCAGTTTGCACTAAAGTTATAGGGCCAGATTCAGATACACTTAAATTTGCGCTGCGTAATCGAAATACTCTACGCTGCCGTATTTTACCAGGCTCTACATCGAATTCTGGTAGATTTTTGCCCGTACACTACGGCGGCGTAGTCTATTTCTCGCCGCGTAATCGAAATACGTGACTAGGGGGCGTGAAGCATTTAAATTAAGCGTGTCCCCGCGGCGATCGAACTGCGCATGCTCCGTTCAGAAATTTCCCGCTGTGCATTGCGCGAAATCACGTTGTCACGTCATTTTTTGTTTGAGTAGCGTCGTTTACGAACATTCCTATTCCCGGACGACTTACGTAAAAAATAATAAAAGACGTTGGAGAACATAGAAATTCGACGCGGGAACGACGGCCATACTTAACATGGGCTGTCTAATATTAGAGCAGCAAAAAGCTGGTATAGTGTTACGCAAAAAAAAGATGACTAAAGATGCCGTAAGAGATTGCGATTGAAGATCGTAATTTCGGGGATCGCCGGCAAAAGCTCATTAGCATACCCCGACGCGGAAAACAACGGGAAGTCCACCCAGTGGCCGCAATTTTATTGCAGCGTAGATCCGAAGGCGTACGAACACGTAATCCAGTCGAATTGAAGCCCGCAGACGTCTATTCATGGTTTGAGGTTTCCGACTAGCTAAAAAACGCGCGTAATTTGAAATTACTCCAGTCTAACACCAGTTAGACAGGAGTAAGGGCTCTGTGAATCTGGCCCATAGCGTCTACAAAATAGGGGATAGTTTTATGGCATTTTTGACACATTTTTGGGACCATTGTCATTTGTACAGCGATCAGTGCTATAAAAAAAGCACTGTTACTGTAAAAATGACACTGGCAGTGAAGGGGTTAACCACTAGGTGGCACTGTAGGGGTTAAGTGTGCCCTGATGAGTGCTTCTAACTGTAGGAGGGATGGACTGTGTGTGACAAGACAGTCATCACCGCTTCTGATTACAGGAAGCGGTGATCACTGTCATTGTCACTAGGCAGAGCGAGGAGATGCTTGTTTACATAAGCATCTCCCCGCTCTATCTCTCCGTGAGACGATCACGGGTATCCCCGCAGCGATCGAGTCCGTGGGACCTGCGGTCGGACTCACGGAGAAGGCGGCAGGGTCGCGAGCGTGCCACTGCCAGCACGCTCGCGACCACACGGCGGCATCTTAAAGAGGACGTACCTGTACATACCTATGCCTGTCCGTGCCATTCTGCCAGCGTAAATATACAGACGGCAGTCCTTAAGTGGATATACAGTTCCTGGAGATGACAGGCTGCGAAGTCCAATGCGTTTCGAAAGTACAACAATTATAGAACAATCTTCATCAGGGATAGCAACCATCTCTGAAATTGCAGAACATATTATCAATGCATTTTGTATCACAACATGGTATCCATATTGTTCTACCGTGTTGTGATACAAAATGCAAGATGCAGTTATACTATACATCTCTGTCAGATGTTTATACATTTTCATGTGATCCATTTTTAACCAATGTTGTTCTATCTTGAGGAACATTTATGTCTTTCATGTATTTTTTTAATTTTATAAATTATATTTTTATATATATATATTTTTTGAATTTTCATTGCCTATAAAATCCCATTTTCGAGGTAAAATCTATTTTAATAAGAGACTTCCTCACGCTGACCTTAGCTGTAAAGCAGTTCCTACATGCAGTAGGTGTTTAAATGATGTTGCAATTAGCAGGTTGACTAGAGTTGTAACCAGGGGCGGACTGACAACTCATGGGGCCCCTGGGCAATAGAAGATTATGGTGCCCCTGGGCTTACAGATGGCCACCAAGCCAGGTGGCAGTACAGAGGCAGGGCAGCTAAAATCTTGGGATTTTGACATCAAAAGCATGTAGGTTTTGGACATAACAGGGACAGATGTAAAAAAACACAGATTTTTACATACTGTCCCTGGTTTTAATGAGCCTGGCAACCCTGATGGGGCCCCCTAAGTGGCATGGGGCCCCTCGGGCAGTGACCGAGTTCCTCAATGGTCAGTCCGCCCCTGGTTGTAACTCCAGAGAGAAAGGAGTCACCGCTTCAGGTGGGATCACTAAATGGTTACAGGTGGTGCAGGATACCGAGGGTGCTGGCGGTGCACTAAGCAAAATGAAGACAAAGAAAAATGGATAGCCGCACTCCAAAACCTGATGGGTGGTCTTTTATTCAATAGACAGCATGTACAAAAATAGGGTCACAGCAGTAGAAACAAGGAACAGCCGACGCGTTTCGCACTGGATCAGTGCTTATTCATGGCTTATTTGTAACTCCACTCGTAGTTAGCCCTCCTTCCTGAAAATAACCACTTCACGCTGGACATGTTCACTATGGTCCCTTTTATTCCTGTGAGTAAGTCATAGTTTGAGTGACCACCACAGTCTTCCATGAATATGGCATTCCCATGAGAATAAATGACTCTGCATGTGCATGCTCTGTAAGAAGCAGCTGTTTAGAGGAAAAGGGGTTTTCTGCTTTGGGCAAGGCTGCTCAGTGAAGAAAGTTGGATGTGGACTTTAAAAAAAAAAAAATGAACAGGTTTATACTGGAATTGCACAGAGTGGCCCTGAAACGAATTTTTCCTAGTCCTCCCGCTGGCGCTCTGGGCTCCTCCTCTCAGGCAAGTGTCCCCATATAAATTTGCTTTCTATTGGGCATTTGTGCAAGCTCACTGCCATGCCCTGTTGTCTGCTTCTATAGACACAGACAGTGGGACTTGGCCCTGCCCACACTCCCTCATCACTGGCTTTGATTGACAGCATGGGAAGTGATACCAGGAAGTGAGGCAAGAGGAGTGCTGCAGACTGGCGCAATTAGGGGGTCGTTTACACTTGCTTCAAAACGTGGCATTGGGCCCGCTTTTAAAAAGAATTTTAAATGCCAATCAAAACACCTGTCACTAAATAAAATGGTTACGTTACAGTCTTGTTCACACGTTATGATTGGTTCGCTTCGCTTTAAAAACTATACCCAATGTTGCTTTCTTGGTGTTGCAAAGCCTCCATAAAAGTATATGACAAAGCTCGCTTACAGCACCTGAAGATTTTAAGGGACTGTTATTCAGCACTAGCTTCACTTTGTTTTGGAGGTATAGGAGGTATGAGATATCCTAGAAAAAGGTGACCAGATTTTTTAAATAAAATCTGGGGGCATATTTTTTTTTTTAATAGTAATGGTGGCAATCAGCGACTCTCTGCCCATCGCTGCAGCCGCCCACCTCACAGCCTGCCAAGTCTTACTCTCCAGGCCCCGGCTATTGCTGGGTGGGGTGCAGAGGAAGATCACTCTGCCAGGCAGGCAGCAGGCCGGGACTTGAGCCAAGGCAGAAGAACATGCGAGCGGAGCTGAATGGGCATGGACCCGAAACTGAAGAAATATTCCCTCCGCTCCGACCAGCACATGATCATCAGAAAGGGGCACAGGTAATGGAAAAAAATACCCCCGCCCCCAAGCTAGTAGGAGCGGCAGAGTAGGGGGGTGTAATTCAGAATTATTATTTTTTTAATTCTGCACTGACTGTCTTTAAAATTGCACCAGCCCCTGTTCAAATCCAATCTGGGGACAAAACTGGGGACAGACTGTCCCCTGAAACCGGGGATGTCTAGTCACCCTATCCTAGAATCCACTGGGAAATCAACAAGTGAATCAGAAAGATGTAATCAGCAGTCACTTCTGGTTCCTGTGAATATATTCTGGAAGTGCCTAATGCAGACGTCACATGTAGCATGCAGTGTCCAGCAGCAGCAAGGTGAGCGGGGTCCAGACTGGAGCAGAGCAACTAGCAGACGGCACACATGGTGTGCAACCTGGGAACACTTTAGCAGAAGGTGAGCAAGGACAGGTGGAATGGACTGAGTGGCAGAGGATCAGCAAAGCTGGAGGACCAGAGTAGGAGAAACTAGCAGATGTCACACATGGAGAGCATAATGGGAGCAATATAGCGGGAGGTGTGTAGGTACCGGAGAGAGAGGAGGATCAGCAGAGCTGGGGGATCAAAAGAGCTGGGGGTTACTACTGAGCAATAGCAGTGCCAGAGTTCATGGCCCCAAAAGGAAGAGTCGTTTAAGATGGACACAATTAGACATCGTTGACATCGCAGGTTTTTTCTGCATGTAAGTGGCACATAATGGGCTAGTATGCGATGCATACTAACCCATTATGCTTTTACTTTGCAGGGAACAAAGAGGGAAAAAAAACATCAGGGTTTACTTCCTCTTCAAGAACAATTGTACAATGAGTAAATGGTCACTTATTCACTCTGGTGCGTAAGCAAATGCTTGTTTGTGTGGTGACACCAGGGGGCAGTATGTAACGCCTCCTGGCTACATAAACACCTTGTTCATGCTGAACGGCCCTCGGTGCCCACGTGAATGAGGCCTAACGTACTATATAAAATGTTAGTATAAGTTACAAAATAAAGCAGGTATACTCATATTGTAGGCTCGGACTGACTACAGTGTAGCAATATATATGAAAGAACAATGGCTAATTTTTCAAATGTATTTAGAAATGATTTTACTTTATTACATTACATGTTGTTTCTATTATGTTGCCTATGGACAGAAATGTCTGAAACGTATCCTGCATGAATAGTTTGAATTATGCCCTTAAAAAAGAATAACTACAAACACATTTCTGTAGTTTCTAAAGGCAGAACTGTTTAGATCTAAGCATAAATAATTAAAAATGTAGCCTCAGTTGCTTTATCTGGAAGAGCTAACGATATGCAAATGAGCTGATCTTCTGAAGCAGACCACCAGAGTAATGTGTTAATAATCTGATGTATGTTAGGAGTAAGTATGAGCTTTGGTGTCTTCATAACAACCCAGCCACTGATAGAGATGACATTTCCAGACGGAGGCGTGGACGTGATTCAGTTTCTTTCTATAATCATTTTTCAAATGAGACAGGGCAGACACTATCATTTTTAAACAGAGCGATTTATTTTTTATTTTTAAATTGCAATTATCCTATGTTATCGTTTTTTTTTTAGATGCATATGTACATAGCAGGTTTATTCTCCAAATTTCAATGCCAGTGCGTCCATTAAGGATGCAGGAGCCCGCCCTCTCTCCAGCCACCCCCTCTAATATTACAAGAATCTTTCCATGAGCACTGTATCCACCCCCTATTCAGACGTCCGACCCCTTTTCGGACGGCGGGGGCTTGAATTCCAGTGGCGGGGACATGTTTTTGAATCACCTGATTAGAGCCACAGGGCCAGATTCTTATACCTGGCGGCGTAGCGTAGCGTATGCTATTTACACTACGCCGTTGCAACTTACAGGAGCAAGTGCCGTATTTTCCAAGCACTTGCTCCGTAATTTGCGGCGGCGTAGTGTAAATGGCCCGGCGTATCCCCACGTAATTCAAAGGGGGCGGCTTGTATTCAAATTAAGCACGCCCCCGCGCCGAACGAACTGCGCACGCGCCGGCCGTAAATGTAGCCCAGTGCGCATGCTCCATACTACGCCGCAAATACATTGGTTTCGACGTGAACTAACGTAATTAACGCACAGCCCTTTTCGCGACGAGTTGCGTAAACGACGGAAACGACGGAGAAACACAACGCTGTCCCGACGTCCATACTTAACATGGCGTACGCTGGACCTATGCAAGGTTACCCCCCATATAGCAAGGGTAACCATACGCTTACGCAAACGACGTAAACTACGACGACGGCGCACAAGTACGTTCAGGAATCAGAGTATCAGGCTCATTTGCATATTCGACGCAGAAATCGACGGGAACGCCACCTAGCGGCCAGCATAACATTGCAACTTAGATACGACGGTGTAAGTGACTTACGCAAGTCGGATCTAAGCAAAATCTATGCGTAACTGATTCGAAGAATCAGTCGCATAGATACCCAGCTGAAAAAACTGAGATATACGACGGCGTATATGGATTTATATGGATTTATATGGATATGGATTTACGCCGTCGTATCTCTTACGAGAATCTGGCCCATAGGCTCTAATGGGCTTCAAAAAAGCATTTTTTTTATTTTTTTTTTTTCAATCTTTCTTTTTTTTATTAGAGAAAAATAAAAAAAATAAAAAATAAATCAGAGTACAAATTACAGCCAGGGTACCTAAGTACCACACAATAACACATAGTCAAAACATATCAAATACATACTCTGAAAGTAAGCAACTTTTATATCTTATAACAAAGAAAAGCACAGGGAAACATCACTTATCTAGGATATTACCCTCTACTAACTAATACTAAAAGGAGAGAAGAAAAGGAAAAAAAAAAAAAAAAAGGAGAGAAAAAAAAAAAGAAAAAAGAGAAAGAGAGGGAAAGGGGGGCCAAAGACACCGTAGTGCAACGAACTATCTAACGTCTTCTACCTACCACGAAGAGTGGAGAGGAAATGATCAGAGTCAGGACCACAATCTCATGCCGTATAAAATTGTAACTATTGATTAGAATACCTGAACGTCACCCAGGGTAACCATGTCTGATTGAATTTTTCTGACGATTCCCTGGCAATTGCTACAGTTTCCTCCATTTGATGAATATTCTCTATGGAGCTAAACCATTCCGATATGGAAGGGATATGTTTCGATTTCCAGTGCCTGGGAATCAAAACTTTTGCTGCGTTCAATAGATGTCTAGTCAATGATTTTTTATAATGTTGCATAGAGCAGTCGGCAATGTGGAGTAAGCAACATGCAGGCGTAAGAGAGATTGTGGTATCCGTAATGGCCCTGATCATTTCACACACCCTATCCCAGAAAGGTCTCAGACACGAACACTCCCACCAAATATGAAAAATGGTACCCGGGTCTTGCTCACATCTCCAGCAAGAATCCGATGTCAGCGGGTACCACTTTTTTATTTTGTCCGGAGTAGCATACCATTGTGTCAAAAGTTTATACGACATTTCCTGCAATCTCGTGCCAATCGCACACTTATGGGCAAAAATGCAGGCACCTTTCCATTGCTTATCAGTAAAGTTTGTTTTAAGCGCATTTTCCCATTGTACTCGTATTCCGGAAGCTAACCCCCCCCTATCTAGTTGAAGCCAGGAATACATGAGAGAAGTCGATCTCGGAACCAGAGCTCCAGCCAAGCAAATTTGTTCAAAGGGAGTTATCGGTCTAAGAAATTGTTTTTTAGTCTTGGAAACCTGTGTATAGTTATGCAGCTGGCGGTAAGTCCAGAATGAGAGAGAGCTCTGAGAATTTATCTCCTTTTTAAGGGAATCAAAAGATTTTAAGGTGTTAGCCTCAAAACAATGTATCATTAAGAGGGGCATCGATTGATCGGTTGATGCCAAAAGATGCAAGTCCATCCCCGGCATGAAATCAGGATTACGTGTAATAGGGGTAAGTGGACCGGGACATGAGGACAATTTATGATATTTCAACATCCTATGAAACACTCTAAGCGTAGACCCCACCAAGGGATGCTGCTGCAAACTCTGCGGGAGTTTCCCCCAAGGAATCCAAGGTAGGAATCTAAGATGTAGTGTGGAAAATGTTTCCTCTAATGTAACCCAATCCTTCTGCTCCCTATGACAGTTCCAGTCCACAATTCTAGCTAGATGCATCGCGGAGTAATAGAGTTTGAAATCCGGCAGACCTATACCCCCCTCATCCTTAAATTTTGAGAGCGTATCCAGCTTTATCCGAGGTTTTTGCCCCTTCCAAATAAAAGTACGTACAATAGCCTGAAGTCTTTTAAAAAAAAGACCTGGAAGTGGAATAGGTAAAGTATGAAAATAATATAAGATTCTGGGTAAGATTACCATCTTCAATAAGGCAGCTCTGCCAAACCAGGAGAAAGGTCTAGAGGTCCAACCTTTAAGATCTACTTGAATTTTTTTTAACAAGGGGGGGAAATTAATGTTATAGATATCTCCAAAGTTAGCCGCCAGTTTAATTCCTAGATAGGTAATAGATGATGTTACCCACTTAAACGAGCTGGAAGAGCGAGCACTCTCTAAAGAATCGGGTGACAGTGTAAGATTAAGGGCTTCTGATTTAGAATCATTAATTTTCATATTGGAAATATAGCTGAAAATATTAAAGGCTTTAGAAAGGTTCGGAATTGAGTCATCAGGCCGTGTCAAAAAAAATAAAAGGTCGTCCGCATATGCTGCCATTTTAAAGTCACGCTGGCCTATCTGAAAACCCTTTATCTCCGGATTTGCATTAACTGTGCGAATAAAAGGCTCTAAAGATAAATTAAATAAAAGAGGGGAAAGAGGACATCCCTGCCTTGTGCCATTGTTTATATCCACTGCTTCTGAAAGAGTGCCATTGATTTTAAGCTGTGCCCGAGGTTTATAATATAAAGCCGATATCCACGCCATCATGTGAGATCCTAGCCCAATATGTCTGCAGGTAGCAAACATATAGTCCCATGCGACGCGATCGAAAGCCTTCTCCGCATCAGTTGAGAGGAGAAGGCCCTCAATTCCCTGAGTATGTGCAAAATGAACCAGATTAAGGGCTTTTATGACATTATCCCGTGCTTCCCTTCCTGGCATGAATCCCACCTGTTCTGGGCCTATAAGTTTTGAAAGGAATGGTGTCAATCTAGATGCCAATAATTTTGCCAATATTTTTAGGTCCAAATTCAACAATGAGATTGGCCTGTAACTTGTACAATCAGTAGGGTCCTTCGAGGGTTTAGGGATCAGTGTTACATATGCCGTCGTAAAAGTGCTTGAGGTTGATGAGGAAGTTCGGAAATAATCCAAGGCACGGAGTAAGGGAGCTTTCAGGGTGTCTATAAAAGTTTTGTAATAATGGGCTGTAAACCCATCTGGGCCTGGACTCTTGCCCGGTTTTAGAGTTTTAATTGCCACCATAAGTTCTTCCTCTGAGATCGGCATTTCCAAGAAATCGCACTTGGCCGAAGATAAAGTAGGCATACCACTGTCCATAATGTATTCTCGCAAAACGGATTCTCTATTTCCTTGAAGCTCCGCGGGTTTATGTATCGCAGGGAGATTATAAAGCTTAGTGTAAAAAGCATGAAATTGTGCCGCAATTTGGTCCGTTTTTTGTATAAGTTGGCCCTTAGAAGTCTTAATAGAAAGAATGGAATGTGCATGAGAAATTGTTTTAAGGGTTTTTGCCAGGTATTTCCCACACTTATCCCCATGTTCATAATGAAAGCCCTTCTTAAAATAGAGAATACGTTTAGCTTTAAGATTAAGTATGGAATTAAGTTTTTCCCGCGTTTTTGACAGTTCCAACATAAGCGCCTCTAAATGTGACTGTTTATGTTGGCTTTCCAAGAGGGAAATTTTTTCCGCCAATGCCGAGGTAACTTTTTCCGCTTCTCTTTTCTTAATAGAACCTAGGCGCATAATTTCTCCGCGTATAACGCACTTATGGGCCTCCCAAATTGTCAAAGGTGACATATCTTCTGTGGTATTAAGCTCAAAATATAATTTGAGCGCCTCGTGAATCTGTTGACAAGTAAAGGGGTCCGTCAATAGGGTGGAATTCAACCGCCAGTTGCATGATCTAGAAGGCCTATCTGATTGTGAGAGGGAAATCGATACCGGGCAATGATCCGAAAGGGATTGTATGCCTATATTGGCTGCCTGGAGCAAAGGTAAATCACGTTGTGAAATGAACACATAATCAATACGAGAGTGCTTTTTATGCAACGGGGAATAATACGTATAGTCTCTGCCCGTTGGATATACCAGGCGCCAAGCATCCACCAAGGCCAAAGAATTCAGCTGTGATTTAATTTTCTGAATAATAGAATATGAAATGCTAGACCTACCATTTGAGGTATCCTGTAGGGGTAACAGTGGGATATTAAAGTCCCCACCTAAAATAATACAGCCAGTGGCAAATCCCTTTAGTTCGTCTATTAAGTATCGGCAAAATGTAAGATGGCCTGAGTTAGGGAAGTAAGCGTTTGCCAAAGTGATCTCTCTATTATGCCACATTCCTTTGAGAAACAAAAATCGCCCCTTAAGGTCCTTATATTGCTTGGACACTTTAAAATTTGCGTGTTTATGCAACAGAATAGATACACCTTTGGACTTAGAGTTAGGGTTTGGCGCATGATATACCTCAGGGAAGTGTCTGTCAAATAATCTAGGTACAGAAGATGATTGAAAGTGGGTCTCTTGGATAAACACAAAAGCAGGTTGAGCTTTTTTTAATTCTCTTAAAAGTGATACCCTCTTTTCAGGAATGTTGAGTCCCCTTAGGTTATGTGAGATCAGGGTAGGGTGTTTGCCTAATGAATAATAAGCCATTTCGGCGCAATGTCAATAAAACCCCCAGAGAGAGAAGAGAAAAAAAAAAAAAAGAAGGGAGAGAGAAAGAAAAAAGTCTCCTGAAGGAACAGGCTAGATATATACAATTAACCGATCGAGCACTCCTCTGCCGCTGCAGAGGGGCTCCTCAAATTGTGTCCAGCCGGGTGTACAAGGGCAGAAGAAGATAACCCTGAAAAACACCCAGGTTAGACACAGTATAGGGTACGTGGGAAAGACCCGTGAAATGGTCAAAAAACTAAATATTTATTACGTCAGGATAACAGAAAAGCCACTACTCCCACCCGCAACCTAGAAAAGAAAAACATATTTATAAAGCGTTGACCCGTATATTTGAAAGAAAAAAAAAAAAAAAAAAAAAAAAAAACCCCAACAAGAAAAAAAAAAAAAAAAAACACATATATAATAATAATAATAATACTTCCTCTTTTCTTTCTTTTTTTATTTTGCCTTCTTCAAATGGGTAGTTGGCAGGGTGGTGAAACTGTAACTCAACTGCCTGCTGGCCACCTGTGTGAACAAGCCCAAAACGGCTCTACACATTTCATGGATTGATCCAATCTTCAGGAGCATGCACATGACTTGGAGTATGTGATATATGATAGAATAAGAAATATCTATATGGTCTAACCCTGCCAAGGAAAGGTAAAGAAAGGTAGGGATAAAAAGTTAAACCCATAAGGGCCCCCACAAATATGGGTTTAACCTTTTATTCCTACCTTTCATTACCAATCTCTTTTCCTTACAGGGTAAGACCATATAGATATTTCTTCTACTATTATATATCACATACTGCAAGTAACGTGCATGCTCCTGAAGAGTGGATCAATCCATGAAACACGTAGAGGTGTTTAATGCCGTTTCTCTACTTGTCATATTCTTCACATATCTACTGCATATTTTATGTGATGATTTGTTTTTATTTCAACATGTTTGTGTATGTATATCAACTGTACTGATTCCATCATGCATTATGATCACTATTATACGGCCCCCTTGAACTTTGCGACCTTTTGCCACATTTCAGGCTTCAAACATAAAGATATAAAACTGTAATTTTTTTTGAAGAACCAACAACAAGTGGGACACAATCATGAAGTGGAATGAAATTTATTGGATATTTCAAACTTTTTTAACAAATAAAAAACTGAAAAAACTGAAAAGTTGGGTGTGCAAAATTATTCAGCCCCCTTAAGTCAATACTTTGTAGCGCCACCTTTTGCTGCGATTACAGCTGTAAGTCGCTTGGGGTATGTCTCTATCAGTTTTGCACATCGAGAGACTGAGATTTTTGCTCATTCCTCCTTGCAAAACAGCTTGAGCTCAGTGAGGTTGGATGAAGAGCATTTGTGAACAGCAGATTTCAGTTCTTTCCACAGATTCTCAATTGGATTCAGGTCTGGACTTTGACTTGGCCATTCTAACACCTGTATATGTTTATTTGTGAAACATTCCAATGTAGATTTTGCTTCATGTTTTGGATCATTGTCTTGTTGGAAGACAAATCTCCATCCCAGTCTCAGGTCTTTTGCTGACTCCATCAGGTTTTCTTCCAGAATGGTCCTGTATTTGGCTCCATCCATCTTCCCATCAATTTTAACCATCTTCCCTGTCCCTGCTGAAGAAAAGCAGGCCCAAACCATGATGCTGCCACCACCAAGTTTGACAGTGGGGATGGTGTGTTCAGGGTGATGAGCTGTGTTGCTTAAAAAGTAAAGGGGCTGAATAATTTTGCACGCCCAATTTTTCAGTTTTTTATTTGTTAAAAAAGTTTGAAACCTCACTGAGCTTGAGCTGTTTTGCAAGGAGGAATGGGCAAAAATGTCAGTCTTTCGATGTGCAAAACTGATACATACCCCAAGCGACTTACAGCTGTAATCGCAGCAAAAGGTAGCGCTACAAAGTATTAACTTAAGGGGGCTGAATAATTTTGCACGCCCAACTTTTCAGTTTTTTAATTGTTAAAAAAGTTTGAAATATCCAATAAATTTCGTTCCACTTCATGATTGTGTCCCACTTGTTGTTTATTCTTTACAAAAAATTACAGTTTTATATCTTTATATTTGAAACCTGAAATGTGGCAAAAGGTCGCAAAGTTCAAGGGGGCCGAATACTTTCGCAAGGCACTGTACATCAGAATATTGCTGTTATTATTATTGTCATCAATAAATTTATCTTCATATACCTATGTGCTTCATTTAAAGTCCTACCGCCCTTTTTCCCCATTCATTTTGACAGGGATGGAGGCACTGGACCTTACCAGGTCACCGCCACATATAAAGTCCCAAACTGTTCTTGTTCCTTTTATACATTCAGACACAGAGCCGTGGCCCAGCCCGGTACCCTCTCTCCTGATTGGCTAACTGACTTTGATTGATAGCAGTGGGAGCCAATGGTGCTGCTGCTGTGTCTCAGCCAATCAGGAGGAAGAGTCTCGGACAGAGAATAGAATGCATTAGGATAAAAAAACCTTCTGACTTTACAATCACTAAGTTTTGTGCTATAAATTAGTTTGTAGATACATTTATGGATTAAATGTAGATACCTTTTTTTGTCTGAACGTGTGTCATGCCATGTTATTCCGTTAACGCAGACCTCAGATATTTATTGATAAAGAGCAGCTTGGACCCTTTCACTGATGGGCCATGCAGATTTTTTTATATGGGGGGGCTAACCCGGCAGAGGTCAACGACTGTAGGAGTAGCGTAGGCTCAGTTCACAAAACCTTACTATACAGATAAGGATGTTTATGTTTAACAATGTGACTGTAATTCTCAAATCTCATTGGACTCAGCTAACAATAACTGTCATTTATTTTTTTTAAAAAAGGATTTTTATTCTGGTCTCTTTACTTTGTGAATTGGGTCTTAGATTTTAAATAGCCAGTTATTTTTTTATTTCAAAAATATTGAACCTAGAGTAGAAGTAGAAGGAAAGGCTGCATAATAAGCCAGCTGATAAAGCAGCACTAAACTGTATGTACTAAAAACACTATTTAAAGTGGAACTCCTCCCTAAAGTGGAATTTCTGCTCATCGGATTCCTCCCCCCCCCTCCGGTGCCACAATTGGCACCTTTCAAGGGGGAGGGGGGACAGGTATCCTTTCCCACTTCTGGGAGCCAGGCCGCGGCCGTGACACGACAGTGATGTCACTGCAGGGCTCCCTACTCCTCCTCCCCTGGCCACCGGGCTAATAGAAAAGAAGAGCAAGGCCTCGCGCATGCGCAGTAGGGTTCCCGGCGTGAAGCCGAAAGGTCAACAATGCTCCTAAATTATTGGCCCTCTGGTCTGCAGCTTATAATCCCATAGAGCGCTGGTGCCCAACATGTGGTTTCCAGTTTCTTATTGTCTTCTGCAGCATACCCCAGCCAAAAATGTAGCACGTCCACACTCTCTGACCCTCATTTCCGCTATTAGATTTGCCGTTACTGACAGTCCTCTCAAGTAGGGCTGTGCAAATTAACTTTTAATTAATCGATTAATCTTTAATTTTTTTGATCGATCAAAACATTTTTAATTGATTAAAATTCTTTTGATTGGTACTCACCTCTCCGCCGGCTTCTGGGCCTTCAGGGAGTTCCCTCGGAGATCTAGTAACGTCACGGACACCGGCGGGGCTTGCAGTGTCCATCTGAAGGGCTCCTTTGCTGTGCCTTTATATCTTCATGTCTGTGGGACCTTACTATCTGCCACACGCAAGGGCTGTTACACTTTCCTCTATCACTTCCCTCTATCAACCTTGGTATTTTACAACCATCCACTGGGAGTTGTGATAGTTCCTTTCATAGGACAGCTACATGCCGAAGGACTGATGTTAACCCCTCCTTTATCTGGATTCAGCAGTGGTATCGTTTTACACATTTTTATACCAGTATCATACTTGACTACATGTTTTTATGACGGCTTTTGCTGCCGTTTTTTATTACTCGCACCATTTTTACAGTTTATGTAGCTCCATCGATTTTATCTCCAGTGCAATATTTATTTTGTTACCTACTTGAAGATTATAAAAGTTTTAATGCTATTCCCATCGAGCGCTGCCTGTGTGTTTTTTGTATCCTTCTATCTATTTTTCCAGTGGTGGGTAGCTGCACTGAGAATCAGCCGGCAAGGAGATCAGCTAAAAGTAGTTGGATCTGTATGTGCGTTATAATTAGGGTTTTCCCGATACCGATACCAGTATCGGTATCGGGGCTGATACCGAGTATTTGCGGGAGTACTTGCACTCCCGCAAATACCCCCAATGCCTGAATAGGATACTTGTCCCGTCCCCCCTCGTCCACCGCAATGAAAGCCGCCGCTGCATCGTCGAAAATCGCCGCTGCATGGTTAAACAGCGTGCGAGAACATCACAGCTTTCATTTGCTCGGGATTGGATGGGTGATTGTGATCTGTCCAATCCCGAGCAAGGGGGAGTGTCTATACACAGCGGGAACACTACAGCTATTCAAATGAAAGCTGTGATGTTCCCCGTGCAGCGGCGGCGGCTTTCGTTTCGGTGGCGGCTAGGTATGGGGGACATGGCTGGAGGGACATGTCTGCGAGGACATGGCTGGAGGGACATGGCTGGAGGGACATGGCTGCATATGTGGGGGACATGGCTGGAGGGACATGGCTGCATATGTGGGGGACATGGCTGGAGGGACATGGCTGGAGGGACATGGCTGGAGGGACATGGCTGGAGGGACATGGCTGCGAGGACATGGCTGGAGGGACATGGCTGAAGGGACATGGCTGCATATGTGGGGGACATGGCTGGAGGGACATGGCTGCATATGTGGGGGACATGGCTGGAGGGACATGGCTGCATATGTGGGGAACATGGCTAGAGGGAAATGGCTGCATATGTGGGGGACATGGCTGGGGGGACATGGCTGCATATGTGGGGGACATGGCTGGGGGGACATGGCTGCATATGTGGGGGATATGGCTGCATATGTGGGGGACATGGCTGGAGGGACGTGGCTGCATATGTGGGGGACATGGCTGGAGGGACGTGGCTGCATATGTGGGGAACATGGCTGGAGGGACATGGCTGCATATGTGGGGGACATGGCTGCATATGTGGGGGACATGGCTGGAGGGACATGGCTGCATATGTGGGGGACATGGCTGCATATGTGGGGGACATGGCTGGAGGGACATGGCTGCATATGTGGGGGACATGGCTGGAGGGACATGGCTGCATATGTGGGGGACATGGCTGCATATGTGGGGGACATGGCTGCATATATGGGGGACTTGGCTGCATATGTGGGAGACATGGCTGCATATGTGGGGGACATGGCTGCATATGTGGGGAACATGGCTGCATTTGGGGACACATTTAAAAAAAGTATCGGTAGCGAATACTTGAAAAAAAGTATTGGTACTTGTACTCGGTCCTAAAAAAGTGGTATCGGGACAACCCTAGTTATAATTAATCGAGATTAATCGATTAAAATAAAAAACGATTAATCGAACACAAATATTTTGATCAGTAACAGCCCTACTCTCAAGCATTACATATATTGAACATTATGTGCATCCCCTGGTGATGTAAGGGGCCGCATTTTAGCTCATAAGTTGACAACCACTGCCATAGAGCAATGACATCATCCCACTGGCATCCATAATTGAGCTGGAGCTTTGTGGTCATTTGACCTCATAGAAAAACTGTAGAAAGTGGTATTTCCGTGGCAATTTATTGGAAAATGTCTGGTGGAAGTATCAGAGCAGAATCTGAAGGCTTGTGGATCTGTAATAGTCTGAGATGACTCCTGCTCCACTATTCCAAAAGCTTGGTTTCCTTCCCTAACTTATACGTATGGGCTCTACATGCAGTGTGACCTAACTACTCAACATACCCACTGCCACCTAAGGCTGGAAGATTTTGAAGCCTGCAAAGATCCTCCTCTCTTCCAGCAGTGGGGTGCTTCCATCTGCTGGCAGAAAAGTTAAACGAATGCTATTTATGTACAGCAAATGCCATTGTGCATATAGATGGCATATGTAAGACGAATAAACCACGTCAGCAATTAGTTGGTATGAAACATTCTTTAGAGCCTCACATTCTGGGTTTAGGAGTTAAACCAAAATATGAGTTTAGAATGTTTCTGTGGTGCCCGATGGAGTCTGATTTGAACTTTTCAGACTATCTTGGGTTTAATAATTGACTGTCTGACTTTACGGGTGATTTTGTAGCACTCTCTGGTACTGTAAATTAATTTTGCATTGATTAAAGTGAACCTGTCAGGTTCTAAGCATTGTCCAATTTTTCAAGCTGCTGAAGTTCAGGCACTAATAGCTGCGTTACATTTCAGGTTGGTTTCGCCCAAGACACATACAGGAACTTAAAGTGGCACAAGGTTTTTTTTTAATTTCATGCATTCTATGCCACCCCCCCATCTCCCCCAGTACTTACCTGAGCCCTGTCTCTATCCAGAAATGTCCACGAGAACCTTGGCTGTTCGGGGACTTGCACTTCTGATTGGCTTTTGGACATAGGATTAACCATTGGCTCCCGCCGTTGTCAATCACAGACAGTAAGTCAATCAGGAGACGAAGGGGTTGGGGCTAAGCCATGGAGCTGTGTGTGAATAGACACACAGAGCTATGGCTCGGGAGTACGCCTGCTTTGGTGCCCCGAAAGCAAGCTGTTTGGAATGGGGGCACCCGGCAGGAGGGAGGAGCCAGGAGTGCCAGCGTAGGACCCAAGAAGAGGAGGATCTGGGCTGCTCTGTGCAAAAACACTGCACAAAGCAGTCAAATATAACATGTTTGTTATTTTAATGTAAAAAAACAAGGGTTTAGTAGCACTTTAACCTCTGCCATCATTAGGCTGAGTCCTCTGGCATCAGCCCTGCCCCCTCTATTATTTAACAATCCCAGGGGAGAGCCTTCATTGACCGCTATGATTCTGGTAGTGGACTATTGAATGGATGGTTCTGGTCTTAGGAGCAGGAAGGACTTAAAGCTGGACTCCAGGCACAAAAAAAAAATATTTAAATATATTTCTTAATAGTCACAAATGATAAAAATCCACTTTATGTGTGAAACTTGCTTTTGTACCGAGGACATCAAGTGTGTGCTAAAGTGACAGGAGTAAGCAGGAAGAAAGAGTGGGTGAGTTTTTTTTTAAATCGGCCTAAAAAATCGTTATCATATATTGGCCATCGGCCGCCTCAATTTCTAAATTTCGGCATCGGCATCAGCCAGAGAAAAACCCATATTGGTCTACCTATACACACGGTCACACCAAATTCCAACCGTCAAGAACGCAGTGACGTAAAAACACTTAGTCGGGCCGATAAAAATTAAGTTCAATGCTTCCAAGCAGGCGTCTACTTGATTCCGAGCATGCATGGTTTATAGTGTGTCGGAATTCCATACAGACGAATGGATTTTCTGATAGGAATTTTTTTTCGTTGGAAAAATAGAGAACCTGCTCCCTAAGTCCTTCAGAAATTCAGATGAAAAAAGTCAGATGGGGCATACACAAGGTCGGAATATCCAATGAAAAGCTCCCATCTGACTTTTTCAATCGGAAATTCCGACCGTGTGTACAGGGCATATAAATGTGCATATTGATACTGTCAATGACCAAGTTATCTCAATGTGCAGCAAAAGTCTAACAATTTTTTAACAATGGAAAACTGTTGATATCACTAATAACAACCAATTAACATAGCAAACTTTGTGTCTTGAAGAGGGCACTTAGATTTATTGCAAAAGGGGCTACAGATATTCTGTCTGCAGCACAGGTTCTGTGTGCTCTAGTCAGAAGCCCGTCTCCTTTGTCCAGAGTTGTCAGATTGTTGTGGGCAGGGTAAGGGGCCACCTATTATACAACACTGCTTAGGATCCACAACATTCTTTTTAATGGTGACAAGTGCTATGTGCACAGGGTCCTTTGGGGGGAAATTAACAAGTTTATTAACTACTAAGAGACTCTCTTTAATGATGTAATAATATTTATAGAACCACAATAATTTAATTCAAAAAACACATTGACCAATCTATTAGAATTTATGAAAACCATAAGAATGAACTTTACTTATTTGCTCCACATTGGTTTGTTATATATACTATTGAAAGTGGCTTGTTCTCTTGTTTCTGGCTTATGTAGGCTATATAACTAGGGAAGATAGTAACTAAGGAACTTTGGTTTGTTCAGCTTAATATAGGAGTAGTAGCCCCCCCCCCCCCCCCCAGGGTAGGGGAAATGGTTGTTTTTTTTTGTTTTGTTTTTCTCTTCAAAAAGAGAGTTTGGGGTAAAGAAGGGATATATATAGAAGTCACAGGGAATAATTAAAAGATATAGGGTAAATGCGCACAATGCACTTAAATAATATAATACAATAAAAGTTTTTTTTTTCCCCTTCTTTAAAACTAATAGAAATATAGGGAGGTCACAAGAGCCGATTATAATATGGGGTAAACGCACAGGATTCACTTTAAATAATATAGCACGGGTGGATGGGGGGGGTTTCTCTACACCGCCCCCCCCTTTCCCCCCCCCCCTATCCCCCCTTTTTTTTTCTCCCCTCCTGGGGGAGGGGGAGAGAAAAGGAAGAGGGAAAGTGAAAAACCAGGAGGAAGTAGGATAGACCCATATTATTGTTGTTATTGTTATTATTGTTGTTGGTATTTTTGTTATTTATGCTATGTAATGTTGAATAAAAGAAAAAAAAAAGATATTTATATAAGAAAGTGGCTTGTTTTATCTGCTCAATAAACCCCAAAAATACTTGTTGATTATTTTAGAGATTAAAAGCTATCCCACACCCTGCGCAAACTACCTGTGTTACCGTACAGGGTCTAAGGCCGCGTACACACGATGAAAACGGACTGAAGTTCATTTTCATCGGTCCAAACCGATCATGTGTAGGCCCCATCGGTCCGTTATCCTTTCGGTCAAAAAACAGAGGGCTTGCTTTAAAATTGAACCGATGGACAGCTAACCGATAGGTCAAAACCGATCGTTAGTATGCAAAAGCATTGGTTAAAAGTCCAGGCATGCTCAGAATCAAGTCGATGCATGCTTGGAAGCATTGAACTTCGTTTTTTTCAGCACGTCGTTGTGTTAAAACACGTAAAGGTCACTGCGTACTGATACAATCGTTTTTTTAACTGATGGTGTGTAGGCACATCAGTCCATCAGTCAGCTTCATCGGCGAACCAATGATTATCGGATGGACCGATCGTGTGTACGCGGCCTAATTTGCCCACCCAGTTGTTATCCTGAACAATTAGTCCCTAGTTGTAAGGATAAGGGGAGTGGGGAGGGATTTAGTAGTTTACCAAAAGGCAGCTGTGCAGGGCTGAAACCACTCAGTCCACAACACTTCTGCTGTTGTCAGTCCACAACAGGACTTGGGATCTGAGGGGATTTCTAGTAGATCAACGGGTTTTTTCTGTGAATACAGGGGTTCTAAAGAGATAAAATACGGAAAATGTGCATGTATTTTAGAAATGTACTTTAATGAGTAGAGAGCTGCATTTACAGTTGTGCTTAAAAGTTTACATACCCTAGAAGAATTTATGATATCTTGGCCATTTTTCAGAGAATATGAACATTTCTTTCATTCGTGGTTAGTGTTTGGCTGATGCAATTTATTATCAATCTCTAGTTTACTCTTTTTAAATCATAATGACAACATAAAATACCCAAATGACCCTGATCAAAAGTTTACGCACCCTGGTGATTTTGGCCTGATAACATTCACACAAGTTGACACAAAGGGTTTAAATGGCTATTAAATCCTCACCTGTGATCTGTTTTTTTGTAATTAGTGTGCGCATATAAAAGGTCAATGAGATTCTGGACTCTTGACAGACCCTTGCATCTATCATCCAGTGCTGCACTGACATTTCTGGATTCTGAGTCATGAGGAAAGCATAAGAATTGTCAATGGATCAGCGGGAAAAGGCAGTTGAACTGTATAAAACAGGAAAGGGATATACAAAGTAATCCAATGAATTGATAATGTCAGTCAGCAGTGTTCAAACTCTAATCAAGAAGTGAAAAATTAGGTGTTCTGTTAAAACCAAACCACGGTCAGGTAGACACGGTCAGGACGCAAAGAAAAACCTACAAATAACTTCAGGTGAAAAACAGGACTATCTGAAAACATGTGCTGTGGCTGTCTCAAGATGCACAATAAGGAGACACTTTAAGAAAAATGGGCGGCATGGTCGAGTTGCCAGAAGAAAGTATTCCACTTACAATACGCCTATACCAAACAGCACAGAGACAAGCCTCAAACCTTCTGGCACAAAGTCATTTGGAGTGATGAGACCAAAATTAGGCTTTTTGGCCACAACCATAAATGCTACATTTGGAGAAGAGTCAACAAGGCCTATGATGAAAGGTAAACCATTCCTACTGTGAAACACGGAGGTAGATCGCTGATGTTTTGGGAATGTGTGAGCTAGATAAATGCAGTATGTTATCAAAATATACTGGAGGAACATTTGCATTTATCAGCCAGGAAGCTGCACATGGAACGTACTTGGACATTCAAACATGACAATGATCCAAAACACAAGGCCAAGTCGACCCGTCATTGGCTACAGCAGAATAAAGTGAATGTTCTGGAGTGGCCATCTCAGTCTCCTCACCTCAATATTATTGAGCCACTATCATTGAGCAAGACAGCCTAAGAATTTACAGGAACTGGAGGCTTTTTGCCAAGAGGAATGGGCAGCTTTACCATCTGAGAGGATAAAGAGCTGCATCCACAAACACCACAAAAGACTTCCAGCTGTCATTGATGTTAAAGGAGGCAATACACAGTATTAAGAACTGCGGTATGTAAACTTTTGATCAGGGTCATTTGGGTAGTTTCTGTTGCGATTATGATCTAAAAAGAGTAAACACAGTTGATTGATAATAAATAACTTCAGCCAAACACTAACCATGAGTGAAAGAAAAGTTTTTGTTTTATCATTCATATTCTCTGAAAAATGGGCAAGAAATCATAAATTCTACCAGGGTATGTAAACTTATGAGAACAAGATATTTGATCTGCTGGAGATCAGCAATTAAAACCCTCTGTATTAAACCTTATAATACAAATGATAACTGGATCTGTTTATATTTTCAGGTCTAAAATCTGGATACTACACCATGCCTCGACTCTCTAGCTCTGAGGATCAGTCAGAGGACACCAGCTCTCTGAAACCAGATGATGACTGGGCTAGCTCTGGGCTACCAGACAGAGAGGATGTCAGTGTCTGTACTGTTCCTGTGGAACTTTCTAGCAGTCTGTGGCACTGTGACTCCATGCAGTCCTTGGTTATGGACTTTGGACCTTCGCTTACCGAATTCCTAGAAGGGATTAGCTTCTGCGATACTCCCAAGAAAACTGAGGGTGCCAGTGGCTTCAGTGATCCATTTATACCAACAACCAATGATGACCCATTTCATCTTAACGTAGCTTCTAACATTGGCGCAATGGAGATAAACCAATCATATTGTGATATCCAGGTTCAAGAACCTAAAGGTCTTGCATGTTGGGAGCCAACAACCATACCCGAGGATATGGAGATGGATACAGACAGTGGGATCACTGGATCAGAACAAGGAAGCAGAGGAGTCACTGCTGATCTATGGGACTCGGGAGATGGTGATGGTGATGGTTCTGAAATTGAAATGTAGACATTCTTAAAAATAAGGAAACTATCAAGAACTACCGAACCACAACAAGAAAGCAAGGAATTCACTGCTTAATATTAGACTCTGGAGAGTGCCGATGGTTCTGAATGTAGAGATTCTTGAAAATACAGAACCTTTCTGGAATAAATGGATGGCTCTATTCATTGTATTTTTCCGTTGAACATGATTTTGAGCATTGACTCTTCCTTTGAAATGTAAAGTGACTTTTCTTCACTCCACTTTAACCACATATGTTTATATTGGGTAGTTTTGAAACATTCACGGAATACTAGGCTTCTACTGTATATTCATCATCATGCATTACAGCTCTCTTATAATATTCTGAGCAGTGGAATTTGCAGTCACGCAAAATTTAATGCACTGCCTTCAGTTGCCTCAGTGGAAAGTTCCATATTAATCCTATTTTCCATAATCTTCATCCTGCACGGTCCGAAATGATTAATGTTCTGGTGCAAATGACCTTCTGGTTCTATTCATATGATGTGTTCCGGCTATGATTTCTTTGAAAAACTAGACATTTTCAGATCACTCACTAAAATATAAAAAATGCACTGCTTTTCTTACTGATAATTGTGCACTTGCTTAGTAACAGAGAGAAGCTTTGCAACACTTGAGAAGGGAAGGCGTGGGAGTAGAAATGATTTATCCATTACAAAGGAAACCACTTGTAAAAAATCTTGGCTTTGGTTGACAAATAAGGACAGCACCCCTGATGACAATGAGCATTACAAAATCAGGAAGGTAATATTGAGACGTGTAGAGATGAAAGAAGAGATGAAAAACAGTATAGTTAAAAGCTAAGGGTCAGATTCAGAAAGGCTTTACGCCGGCGTGTCTCAAGATACGCCGACGTAAGTACATGGGGTCACGGTTCATAAACAAGTATCACGCCCACCTTCCACCTAGGTTGAATTAGACGGGCTTACGCCGGCCCATCTACGCTACGCCGCCGTAACTTAGGAAGCAAGTGCTTTGTGAATACAGCACTTGCCTCTCTAAGTTGCGGCGGCGTAGCGCAAAGAAGATACACTACACCCGCACAAATATACGCCCATCTTTCTGAATCTGGCCCTATATTGTGTTCATGGTGCATTTGCCATTGGACTTTTCTTAAAGGTTAAGGAACATTGTGAAAGAAGTTTTAAGTCCAGTATCGTCATTTAGAGCTGCTAATGTACACTACGTTTTGTTATTCCCATCGCATGGCGATGTCTGCCCATTAATATAATATGGTGGACTGCTACTGTAAGTGCCGGTTCACAAAGGGGCAACCCGACTTACAGCGCGACTTTGCAAGGTGACTTCAGCGCGACTTGGAGCAACTTATAACGCAACTTAAAGTTGCCTCCAGGACAGGCGACTTTGGCTGTGGCCAATCACAGAATAATCAGCTCTGTGGGAGGAAGAGATTTGCACTATTTTCTTTTCTTAATCTATTTTCTTTTCCCGTAAAGTTGCTTCAGTTAAGACAGTGATCCGACATTGGAGGCAACTTCCATTGAAATCAATGGGTACAAGCAGGGCCGATCCGCCCAAATTACTAGAGGCCCTGCCTGGTGAGAAGCCATTTTCGGCCCCTCACCGTGCTTCTCAACTCGCTGGCTGCATGGGAGAAGAGGTAAGAAGTCAGCACCCCCCGCATCTCACTTTAATGCAAGATGTAATTTCCGACAGCAGAACACCCCCTCCCCCCGCTTCCCAACTTTAATATCTTTAATGTGACATGTCACCGTCGGCAGCCCCACCCCCCCGCTTCTCAACTTTAATGTGACATGTCATTTTCGGTAGACCCCCCCCCCCCCCACCTCCTCTCAACTTTAATGTGACATGTCATTTTGCTTAGGGCCCAAAAGAGGTCAGGATCGGCACTGGGTACAAGTTGCCTAGAAGTCGTCTTGAAAGAGTACAGGAACCTTTTTTAAAGTCGGAGCAACTTCAGTAGTGTACATTAAAGGAGTTGTAAAGGAAAAAAAAAATCACCTTAATGCAATCTATGCATTAAGGTGAAAAAACATCTGATGTTGCGGCCCCCCCCCCCCCCGATCCCCATTTTACTTATCTGACCCCTCGAAAGTCCCGCGCTCTGTCCCAAGATCCTCTTCACCGCTTAGCCTGGCCGCTGATTGGCTAGAGCGGATGGATTGAGAGCAGCGCAGCCATTGGCTGGCACTGCTGTCAATCACATCCAGTGACGTGGGGACGAGTGATACAGTGAGCGGCTATGGCCACTCACTGTATCACGGGAACACGCCCGCAAGGACTCATCACCATGCAAGCTCTCTCGCATGAATGTGATGAGTTCTTGCGGGGAGGACCAGAGACAGCCACTGAGGGACCCCAGAAGACCAGGATCGGGGCCACTCTGTGCAAAACTAACTGCACAGTGGAGGTAAGTATGACATGTTTGTTATTTTAAAGAAAAAAAAAATCTTTTAGTGACCCTTTAAGACGGCTCTTATTCACTTCAATGGATGTCATGTTGCGCGACTTGGGGCGACACAAGTCGGATTCCCGAGTCGCTGTAGTGTGAACCGGCACTTACTGAGTCCAGAAATATTAAAATCTATAGGTCCTCTGGCTCTGAGCTTCCCACCAGAAATGACAAAACCCTCAAATGATTGGCTCTTCATCCTCTATGCCTATCTATTGGACAGTGAATGTCAAACATCCTCTTCATAGGGTAGCAACTTTAGCTTGCTTTTGAGAGTTGAACTCTAGGCTAACAGCTAAATGCATAACTGAAATTCATACATGTGAACTGTCGTACCTGTAAAGAGATTTGTATTTTGTTAAAGTGATATAAAAGTTTTTTTTTGTTAAAATAAAAAAAGTATACTTACCTGTTCTTCCCTTCTGCCAGTACTCCTCCAGGTGCCTTCTTAGCGAGATGGGTGCTAACGCAGCGCCTGTGCCTGCACACTCCTGAGCCAGGCTGTGTGCATCCATAGACACACACAGCGCTGGTAACCCACACCACTGCTCCATCCTCACAGGAGTTAGAGTAGCAGGAACCTATGGCTCCCACTGCCGTGTCTACTGCAAGATCAGGAAGCCCAGCGGTGCTGCAGCTGAGACAACACTTGAACGGTTACTGGCATATGGTGTACGTTTAGGGATGGGGCTAGGACAAAAATCGGGGCTAGCAGATGTACTAGCAGATTTAAATAAACTAACAAACTGAAGCCAAATTCCAGCTCACACTTTTTCAGCAGAGTTATTTTTTCCTTTTGGAATAAAGGTTTTAATAAAAAAAGTCTATTTTTGTAAGTACCCCTGTCAGTGGTAAATGGTTTGCCCTCTAACTGCTACAATTGTAAGACAGCTTGTTCTGTTGAAAAACAACAGACTTTGTGGCAGGAACACCAGGTGAAAAATAAAGGAAAGAAAGCCTAAAAAAGAAAACGAATGCAGCCATCACATTTAAGAATTGGTAAGCTGCAATATAATAAATGATTGCTTTTGGGTTTAAAGCCACTTTAAGCTGGCCATATACCAGAAGAGTTTTTTGTTAGAAATTCTACATTTTCGTAGGGTATTTTTTCAATTTTTTAATGGTTATTAGGATCAAATCGACATTTGTTTTCAACCATAGTGGTGTGGAAATTACTTTTCACAGACAGACATGTTCAAGCCCAAATGAACTATTGACTTCACTAAAGATGCAGTGGCTGTCAGCACTGTATAAACAAATGCCCCATCCCACTCTCAGAACAATATAGAATTGGGTTGAGCTCTGCTTAGCCAATCAGAGCAACGTTTGCATTCTATGAATGAATACAAAGCTTTCAGAGATCGTGACTTCATCTGCACACATTTCCGCCTCCACCTGGAACACAACTGAGTCTGGCTGAGCTCTGCTCAGACATTCACAGGGAGCTTTGTATTTTTTGTATAAATACAAAGCTTGCTCTGATTACCTGAGGTGGAGAGGCAGGTGAATGACATCACAATCCCCGTTTCAACCATTCAGAGGAAGCTTTGTATTCATTCATAGAATACAAAGCTTCTTCTGAATAGCCGAGCAGCGCTCAGCCCTAATTGATTTTGTCAGAAAGTCCCGCTGCCAGAACTCCACGTAGTATACTGTATGTAGTGGAGACTGACAAAGCTGGCCCAACTGAACTATTTAACCTCTTGCTGGCTGCCTCACGTATATATACATTGGCGAAATGGCACGGGCAGGCAAAGCAACATATAAATACGTAGTTTTAAACCGTCCCTATAGCGGGCGCGCACGGTGGTCTTCGTGACCCACAAACTCGATCGGGTCACAGAACGGCAGAATGGGGGGGGGTGCATTTGTAAACAAAGCATTTCCCTGTTCTGCCTGGTGACATGTCACTGATGGTCTGCTTCCTCTCATCGGGAGCAGCGATCAGTGACGTGTCACAGTAAGCCATGCCCCCTAACAGTTAGAATCACTCCCTAGGACACACTTAACCCCTTCCCGCCCCTAGTGGTTAACCCCTTCACTGCCAGTCACATTTATACAGTGCATTTTTATAGCACTGATCACTGTATTAATGTGAATGGCCCCAAAATAGTGTCAAAAGTGTCCGATGTGTCCGCCAGAAGGTCTCAGTCACCAAAAAAAAAGCAGATCGCCGCCATAATAAGTAAAAAAATAATAATAAAAATGCCATAAAACGAACCCGTATTTTGTAGATGCTATAACTTTTGTGCAAACCAATCAATAAACGCTTATTGCAATTTTTTTTACCAAAAATATGTAGAAGAATACGTATCGGCCTAAACTGAGAAAAAAATTGCCTTTTAAAAAAAAAAAAAAAAATGGGGATATATATTATAGCAAAAAATACAAAATATTGCTTTTTTTTTCAAAATTGTCGCTCAATTTTTGTTTATAGCGCAAACAAATAAAAACTGCAGAGGTGATCAAATACCACCAAAAGAAAGCTCTATTTGTGGGGAAAAAAAGGCGTAAATTTTGTTTGGGAGCCACGTCGCACCACCGCGCAATTGTCAGTTAAAGCGACGATCTGCCAAATTGCAAAAAGTGCTCTGGTCTTTGGCATCCAAATGATCGGGGTCTGAAGCGGTTAAAGATTCGATTAAATATGGAGAGTGGCTTTAAACAAACTAAACTGTCTTTTACTGATAGGCAAATTTAAACTTTTTATCAAAAGTCAGTAGCTTATCCCTCATCTTCATCTCAACCACTCCCCCCGGCCCCCGATGTATATATACAGAGAGCAGTGACGCATGACTATCGCACAAAGTGACAGATTTAGCTTATGCAAGAATCATAATATCTCAAATTATTAGATCTGCGCGGACTTACTTATAAATGCTTTAAATATTTATATATGCGCCCTTATTTAGCTTTACCTACACAGTCTGGCCTGAATATTGACAGGGGTGAGAGGTCAACTGAGGTCTTCCATTTGCTACCTTGTTAATTGGCAGCTGCTGCTATTGTTCCTGTCAGTCTGGATGTCAGAGTAATATTCAGTGAATGCAGTAGAGTTGACACCTAATTCTGACATTTAGCTATAGAAAGAGCCCCAAGGTGATGACTGAGATTGCTGGAGGGACTGGTAACAAAGAGATAAACTAAACACCAAAAAAATCATTCTTCCTTTGTCTTCTTATTTAAGCCTTTTTGTATATCAGCTTTACTGTCTTTTTAATAGCAGCATACCAGTGGTGTTTACTCAAGCGAGGTCCATCAATCACAGTATTTACTGGGTTTTAGGAGTGATCTGGAAATATTAGCTTAAAGGGGTTGTAAAGGTAAAACATTTTTTTCCTCAATAGCTTCCTTTACCTTAGTGCCGTCCTCCTTCACTTACCTCGTCCTTCCATTTTGCTTTTAAATGTCCTTATTTCTTCTGAGAAACCCTCACTTCCTGTTCTTCTGTCTGTAACTCCACACAGTAATGCAAGGCTTTCTCCCTGGTGTGGAGTGTCGTGCTCGTCCCCTCCCTTAGGCCGCGTACACACCACTAAACAAATCCGATCAAATCGGTCTGACAGACCGTTTTAATCGGATTTGTCTCCTGGGATATATTGGTTTGATCGTGTACACACGATCAAACCAAAATCCCCGCCGGCAGACGCGCGGTGACGTGGCGGTGATGTTGACGCCGCCACGTCATCGAACCAGGAAGTAAAATACTTCCACGCATGCGTCAAATCCAGAAATAAATCCAGATATGTCCAGATAGTGTACTAACCAGCGGACATGTCGGACGGACGGGTTTCCAGCAGATAGATTTTAAAGCATGCTTTAAAATTTGTCTGCTGAAAAAACCTGTCTGTCCGCCCGTACACACGATCGAATTTGTCTGCAGAAACGGTCCGTCGGACCGGTTTCAGCAGATAAATTCGATCGTGTGTACGCGGCCTCAGACTACGGGAGAGTCGGGACGCTTTCTACATTGCAGATAGAGAAATGAGCTGTGTGTTAGTGGGCGTCCTGACTCTCCTGTTGTCCAAGGGAGGGGGGAGCACGACACTCCACACCAGGGAGAAATCCTTGCATTACTGTGTGGAGTTACAGACAGAAGAACAGGAAGTAAGGATTTCTCAGAAGAAATAAGGAAGTTTAAAAACAAAATGGAAGGATGAGGTAAGTGAAGAAGGACTACACTAAGGTAAAGGAAGCTATTTAGGAAAAAAAATGTACCTTTACAACCCCTTTAAAGTGAATTTAAACTCAAGAACAAAAATGTATTATATTGCAACTTTCCAGTCTTGAGGTTTCTGCTTTGGGATTCTTTGTTCAGGTTTTTTTTTACCTTTATTATTAGTGATCCTGCCAGTAACACACAGCTTGTCTTATGATGACAATGCTCTGTACTGTATCATAGGAGAAGTAGCCATAGGCGTGTGCACATGGTGTGCCAGATGTGCCTGGGCACACCCTAATCACCCCATACACATTAGCATTATCGCTCTGTGTGCCAGCGCCCAGCAGGAAGATGACAAAGATCTTCTTCTTACCGACTCTGCTTACGGACCTCACTTTCACTGTGTCGGCAGGGAGACTGATCTCCCTGCCAGTGCCATATATATGTAGACACACACGTGTGCTTGAGCTTTAGGGTGCACACCCTAATGCAATAGGCTGCGCACACCTATGGAAGTAGCATTGTCACCATAGAACATAGACAACATAGAAGAGAAGGGTTCTGTAGTCATAGTAGAAATTCAGCACAGGCAGGGAACACAGGAAGTTAATAATTGGCAAAATTTATAGCAGAATCAATTGTTTGTTTATCAGCATATGTAACAAAAATCATTTGCATTTAACAATCAAAGAGTAGAAAGTAGAAGTTCATTGTTAGGGAACTAAACCCTTCTATCCTTTTCAGCCAAGGAAGCTGCCATCTTAGCCTCTGTTTGATCTGTAACTGCCATGGTGCTGCACATGTGATCAGTCATGACATCAGCCTTTTGATAGTTTGACAGTTTGGCTGAGAGCACAAGCAAATGTGACAGCATTTCCGGCATTTCGGGAATACAACAGTTTTTTTTTTAACTGTTAAATTGATTGGTTTGGTTCTGCTTTAGGCCCCTTTACACTTTGGGACCATTTGTCAGTTTTTCATCTATCTGTTGACGGATGAAAAATGGACATCAATGCTTCTCTATGTAAACGGATGATCATCTCTTTACATCAGTTTACATTTTTTCAAAGCCCTATTTTTGTTCAGTTAATAAAATAGAACTGATGAAAAAGTGATGTAAACGGACAAACGGTGTGTTTTTGCATTGGTAGTGGATGTAAAAAAAAATAATGTGAAAACTGATGAGAAATTGAAGAAAAACTAATGTAAATTGATGAAAAATTTGTGTAAACGTCATCCTTTTTTTCTTTTAAAAAACGTGACTGAACGAATGAAATGAACAGTTCTCATGTGTGAAAGGGGCCTTTGGCTTTCTATATAGCAAAAGACATTTACATTTTTGGTTCAGACAGGAAACTATATGTAGGCTTTGGAACAAAACAGTTTTTATTAGTATTATATATTACTATACATTTTTTACATTCCATTAGTTTAGATACGGCATTCATTATTTTGGATAATTCATAACTTTGGATAAATTAGTTTTCATTATGTTCACTTACAGCCAAATTTGAAAGGAAATTCCAATACCTATAATTTAATAGTTAGTATTAGTTACGTTTCGGGATGTCCCAATACCGATACCAAGCATTTCTCCGAGTACTTGTACTCGGCGGAAATGCTCTGATGCCTCAGCCGCTACCTGGGCAGGCAGGGCAGTTGCAAGGCTTCTCCCCCCGTGCTGTTTTTCCCCCATGTTCCGTGCTGTGCTCTCTTTCTCCCGTGTTCCACGCTGTGCTCTCTTTCCCCCGTGTTCCGTGCTGTCCTCTCTTTCCCCCGTGTTCCGTGCTGTGCTCTCTTTCCCCCGTGCTGTGCTCTCTTTCCCCCGTGCTGTGCTCTCTTTCCCCCTTGTTCCGTGCTGTCCTCTTTCCCCCCGTGTTCCGTGCTGTCCTCTTTCCCCCCGTGTTCCGTGCTGTCCTCTCTTTCCCCCGTGTTCCGTGCTCTCTTTCCCCTGTGTTCCATGCTGTGCTCTCTTTCCCCCGTGTTCCGTGCTGTCCTCTCTCCCCCCTCAATTTGTCAGGATGAAGAGCGGAGGTAGGAGCCGCTAAATCTGGTTCCTACCTTTTCAGAATGAACAGAGTCAGTGATCACTGACTCTGTCCATTCATATAACTGAGCATCGTAACCTGTGTTTACGATGCTTCAGTTTATGAATGGAGAGGAGATTCTCTCCATTCTTAGCTGAAGCTGCAGAGAAAGGGACTGGGGAATCTATGTCCTTAGTCCCTTTCTCTATCTTAAAGGGGAGAGGTCAGAGGTCTTTTAAGACCCCTGATATCTCTCCAAAAGACCCCCCAACAGGGCTGATTAATAATAGAAAAAAAATTGCAATAAATATATATATTTTTAAATAAATAAAAATAAAATGTAAATAAAAAACACACTGACAATCCACCCCCCCCCCCTTAACCACTTTAGCCCCGGACCATATTGCTGTCCAAAGACCAGAGCACTTTTTGTGATTCGGCACTGCGTCGCTTTAACTGACAATTGCGCGGTCGTGTAACGTGGCTCCCAAACAAAATTGGCGTCCTTTTTTTCCCACAAATAGAGCTTTCTTTTGGTGGTATTTGATCATCTCTGCGGTTTTTATTTTTTGCGCTATAAACAAAAATAGAGCGACTATTTTGAAAAAAATTCAATATTTTTTACATTTTGCTATAATAAATATCCCCAAAAAAGATATAAAAAAACATTTTTTTTCCTCAGTTTAGGCCGATACGTATTCTTCTACATATTTTTCGTAAAAAATCGCAATTAGCGTTTTATTTATTTTCGGTACTGCGATATTATGGCGGACACATCGGGCACTTTTGACACATTTTTGGGACCATTGGCATTTTTATAGCGATCAATGCTATAAAAATGCACTGGATTACTATAAAAATGCCATTGGCAGTGAAGGGGTTAACACTAGGGGGCGGGGAAGGGGTTAAGTGTGTTCCTATTTGTGTTCTAACTGTATGGGGGGTGGACTCACTAGGGGGAATCACTGATCTTCCGTTCATACATTGTATGAACGGAAGATCAGCGTTTCCCCCGCTGACAGGAACGAGCGCTGTGTGTTTACACTCACAGCTCTTGTTCCCCGCTCTGTAACGAACGCGCGCGCGTGCCCGGCGGCGATCGCGCCCGCGGGACTCGGGGGCGAGCGGGGGGCGCGCGAGCGGGCCGCCGGCGGCGCGCACGCGCCCCCTAGCGCCCGGGAAAAGTCCCGACGTAGAGCTACGGGCTCTCGTCCAGGAGAGCTGACCTGCCACCGTAGAACCACGGCGGCTGGTCGGCTAGTGGTTAAAAAAAATATATATATCACTGTAAAAAAAAAATTGTAAAAAAAAAAATACTGTCACATGACATTAAAAAAAAGTATCAGTAATCGGTATCGGCGAGTACTTGAAAAAAAAGTATCGGTACTTGTACTTGGTCTCAAAAAAGTGGTATCGGGACAACCCTAGTTACGTTATTATTAGTTATTATTTCATATTTTCGGATTTTCAAATTTCAAATTCTGAATTTACGAATATTCGGAAAAATTTATTAAACATGTTTTCGTTCGGATATTTCCGAATGAACTAATTTGTCAAAATTCATTAAAACACGAATTCAGGACGAAACTAATTGCACACGTTTAGTCTATACGCTTAAAACTGACAAACATGTTACAATTGTATTATATGTTCTGTTTAATAGAGAGCCAAATGTGAGTGGGAGTCCAGCCACATTTAAAGGTCCTTTGGCACGGGCGCGCTCCGCTTTGTTCAGCTGGTGATCAGTGAAGAGATCCCCTTCTCAGTCAAAGCAAAACGGGACAGATGTCACTTTTGTGACACCCAAACTAGTTCAGTTGTTTTGTCTGCATTATGACGGCAGGACTCCTGTTGAAACTTTGGGCTGCTGAATGTAGACACACTTGTGTCCGTTTACATAAGGCTATCTCTAGCTTCGGCCTGGAAAAATAGAAAAGGAGACAGGGAAGACTTTGCAGATTTTAAAAGACACAAGTGCCATTACATCCACCTGCCCATATAGTTATATGAAAAAATGAAAAACTGGCAGGTGGACCTGATCGGAAAGCCTACCTCGGAAAGTCTAAAAGGGTCCAACCGTTTCAGTTTTAACCTAGCTTGTCTGATTTTCTGTTGTGGTGTCCCTCATCCTGGACTGGACCTTCACAGTAATGTATAGAGAAAATAACACAAGATCTGGAAACCTGCCGCTCAGTAGAATATAATTTATCTGTAGTGGGAACAAACACAATACTTACATATGTAGATCTCATCTCAGGGATCCTTAAGAGTTATGGGAAGCCAATGAGGCCATCAGGCATTCGTTCAAAGTGAGAAGTTGGTTTTGGTTGAAAAGCTTTCAAATCAAATTTTTTATTCATCTTTCAATGAAAATGAAATATATCAAAACCAAAAAATGTGTATTTGAGGGATGGGGGCAATATTTACTTTGCTTATTGTTTATATCAAAACAGCAATCGTTTTTACTTTTAACCAAGAATAAATGTTATCCTGTTAAAACATTGTATTGCACTGGTTTATTTCTAGTTTAGAGTAGAACTAAATGCAAAACTCTTTTTCCCATTTTGAATAGAGTAGGGGAGGGTTATATTGGCTTTTTTAATGCCACCTGTGTTCCTTTTGGGTAGATTTTCCTTTACTTCCTGTCTCAATGCCAAAACAGGAAGTGAGAAAAAACATCTCCAATGTGAGGGAATCCCTCGTTGTTAGAAGAACTAGTGTCTCCATTGGAAGATTTCACCTCTGTTCTGGTGACAACACAACATGTGGTGATCTGTTTTTTTTCATTTTCCCTCTTGATTTTTAACAGGGGCACAGACGGCAGTATAAAACTGACATGTGCCGTAACTCTTCTACTCTTTCTCAGACTAATTTCTGATCACCAACAGTCTCATTACTTTTCTGCAACTGACTCTGATGCCTCGTACACACGATCGGTTTTCCCAACGGGAAAACTGCCATGTTTGATTATGGTCGGGAAAACTGTCTGTGCGTACACTCCATAGCAGTTTTCAAAACAGGAAAACTGCGAGCAAAACTTTTTTTTGCTATGGGAAACACTGCAGTGGAGCATACACGGCTGGTTTTCCTGACCAAAACTGTCATGGCATTTTTCCTATTGGGAAAACCGGCCACGTGTACACGGGGAAAAGCAACCATCCAGGCTCTCGGGTTTCCCCTTGATTTTCCCACCAGACTTTTGACCGCCGGGAAAACCAATCGTGTGTACGAGGCATGAGATATGCAACTAATTCCAGTAAATCCCACACAGAAGATCAGTCGATTATATATTCAATGTAACCAGTTGATCATGCTGTACATTAGGGATGAGCTCTACGTTCGATACGAACGTATGTTCGACCCGAACATTGTCTGTTCATACGTTCGACGAAATTTGAACAAAACGGGTCGTTCGCGCCAAATTAGAGTGACGAGCAACGGCCCATAATTCACTGCGGCATTGCGTGCTGATGATTGGCCAAACATGCACTATGACCCTGCATGCTTGGCCAATCACAGCGCGCAAAAAACGGAGGGCCAATTATGGCTCAGGGCTTTAGCACACGCCCCACACTATATAATGCCGCCTGCTGGGCGGCCTTGTGTAGTGTGTTCCGGCTTGTTAATGACAGCAGTCAGAGAGACAGAGAGATTGTCTTTTTATATAGCTAGATAGAGCAGGCAGGCAGGCTAGTCAGTTTAGCTTAATTTACAGTGTGTAGAGAATATATATACATCCCTAGGAGTTGTACATATATTTATAGGCTGTATAGCTTAGATAGATCAGCTATTCCTAATTTACTGGCAGGCAGGTGATTGTGCTATTTAAAGACGTTATCACAGGTATAGACACCCAGCAGGTACAATATTTAAAGACATTTTTCATTTTTTTATTTTTTATTTAAGCATCATTAAAATCACTGCATCTGGAGCAGTGATTTTAATAATGTTTAAATTTAAAAAAAAATGAAAAAATTCCTTTAAATATTGTACCTGCTGGGTGTCTATAGCTTGCCTGTGAAAACGTCTTTGAGAACCCGGGTCTTGCTTTCAGTCCCGCTCCTGAAAAAACTACAGTTTTTGAAACTTTTTTCCATTGATACATGTTCCCTCGGGCAAGACCCGGGTTCTCAAAGACGTTTTCCAACAATAACTTGAATATTGGTCTTTAAAATTATCGTTTTTGAATTCGAACGTTCGAGTCCCATAGACTTCAATGGGGTTCTAAATGTTCGCGCGAACGGTCGGTCTGTTCGACGGTTCTGGTGCTAACCGAACGCGGGGGTGTTTGGCTCATCCCTACTGTACATACATTTTCAGCACTTAGAAGGTTTGTCAAAAAAAATATGTTAAGATCACAATACATGTGCTCAACCTAAAAAGAATTGCAAACAATAAAGTACCCTTTAATACCACTTACTGTAACTCCTTCAAAGTGTAACCCGTGCATTAAACATTACAAACAATTCCTGTAGCGCTTACACACAAATCCTTTGTACAAAAATGAACATAAAAGGAATAAATGACATATATAACAATAAAACAAGACACTCACTCTACATTGCCAGCAGCATGTTGCTTCTGAGCTGTGTTTCTTCAATGTTGCTAATGCAGTGCCAGCATGTGTGTGCCTAAAGACAGGTATAATTATTCAAATACTTGTTGGATTATGTTGACTTGATGGGGGGGTTGAAATACTCATAATAAGGGTAAGTGATTTCTCTCACTCTTCCTTTTTTTTTCTATCTTTTTTTGTAGATAAACTACTCTTTCTTTATTTTGTTAATTCTGTTAATTAACATTTTTATTATGCTGACCCTTGTCAGATTTCAATCTATAGACACTATAACCGATTCTAAATGAAAAAGAAATAAAGAACTTGCGCTATGGTAATATAAATACCAATATAAATGTATATTAGAGCTGCTGCAAGGTGAGTACCCCAAGAAATGTGAATAAATAATTTAAACTCAGCGCTGCTCCTATAACATTACTAACATACATAAATCTGTGTCAACATATATAACAATAGGATATAAAAAATATAGAAAAAAAATATAGAAAATGCTCAGTGCTAATATTGTGCAAAAATACAATCAATAAAGTCCATCAAATGTGGTATACTGGGCTGGTAATGAATTGAAAAATATATTTTTTTATTAACATTACTACCACTACCGGTACCTGTAAACCCAATTCATTAAATTTGAGCTGGGCACATATATCTTCGGTGTTTTCTTATATCTCTTTAAAGCAAAGTCCCCTGGCTTTCTCCTGCCCAGTTATTCTGTTACCAGTCTGATAACTTCTGACAAGTTCTCTGTGAACTGTGATAAAACCAGCCTAAAATTTGTGTCAGGCCAGGTGCTTAAATTTTTTTTTAGCAAAGAGCTGTTCCATTCACAGCTCAGCAAGTCTCTGCCTATGAGGAGAGGGGGTGTGTGCCTTTCCTCCAATCGGCTATCTCAAAGTGTATGGTGAGACTCCCTTCCCCCTACTGGAACAGGAAGAGAAAATGCTAACAGGACATGCACTTTCTAAACAGTATATAAAGATGAAGACAGCAGATATACATGTAAAACCTATGTAGGGAGATTTGTTTCATCCCTGTGTATCATCTGAGGCTGTTCACTTCACTGGGTATATGCGAGGCCCCGTACACACGACCGAGAACCTCGTCGGGCTAAACCCATCGTTCCGCCCGACGAGGTTCCCGATGAGCGGTCAAAAAAGCTTGTCGAGCCAAAGTCCTCATTGAACAATGAGGAAAAAGAGAGTGTGCTCTCTTTTTTGGCTCGAAGAGCTTCCCGATGGGAAGCTCGTCGAAAGTGTACACACGATCGACCTTCTCGCCAGAATATGTCTCCCAGCAAGCTTCTTGCTGGATTCTGCCGAGAAGCTCGGTCGTGTGTGCGGGGCCTGAGGGTTTACATCCACTTTAATGTTTGAATAGGTAGGTTTTTACGACAAAAGTTTGCACTTGAATTTATACACAATTTTGCTTAAACTTGAATTTATAAAACGTTTTGTAAACACACGTCATAACATGTTTTTATGCGCTATTTTAAACTGTTATTTCCTTATGCTTAAAAGGATTCTATTGAGAAAAAAAAAAACAGGTATAATAGGAGAAAAAAAAACAGGTATAATAGGAGAAGGGCAACAGTTGAATGCTTGATCTGAGTGGTAGCTGCGTGATATTTCTAAGTATTAGAATTTTTTTAACATTAGGCTGTTTGTACGTGAGAAGCAGGAAGGTGTGTGTTCCACCATCACTAGCAGGTACACTCCAGGATCATCAGATTGCTGTCAAACAAGATTTAGTGATGCAGTACAGAACAAAAAAAACAAGAGAGAGAAGAAGTTCATAACTTGAAATTAACTAATGGTTAAAATGAACCTGAAATCATAAAGTAAAGATTTGAAAGTTATACAGTAGGTAACACCTAAAAATGTCAATTCAGCCTAAATAGTACACTCACAATGCACCTTTTTTCTGGAATTTCACTTGAAAAATAGTTATGCACTTCCTGGTACATGATTGTGCCTAGGCTCTCAGATAAATGCAGCCTCACAGCCTTATATCTGTATCATGTACCTGGATGTATTCAAACCAGGATCTTCCAGGTCCCACAGCTGCAGTTTTACTTGTTGTGCCACAGAGGAGCTCTGGAGTTATGGCAATGTCCTCTGAGTTTGAAACATTACCTTGGACTCACAAGCCTCACCTGCTGCCAGCTGTGGTCAATTTACAATCAAATCAGCCCATAAATAGCTGCACTTCCTGTCTCTCAGTGCCTGTTTGTTGGACTAGCTCCCTGGGTGTTGTGATGAGCTTTGTTACTCTGATTTCCATGTGTGAACTTCTGCTTGAAATTCTGACCACTCTCTAGCCTCCTGATTTTGTACTTCAAGCCAGTTCGTGTATGACCTCTGCCTGCCTGTCAGGAGAGGTTATAGATCAGTACTGTGTGACTGCACAGAGGAGACCAAACAAAGAGATAGTGAAGTGAAGAGGTGTTTATTTACAAAATAAGTGGGGACAACCAGTGAGAAACAGCAAACAGTATATACAAACAAAAGGGATACCGTATTCATAAATCAAGCCAGGCCGAGGTCATACACATGGGATGTCAGCAGATAGGTGAGGATGGGGACGGAACAGAGCAGGGAGAGGATGGATGGACAAGCTGCGGGGTAAGACTCCAGGGAAGACAGGAACCAGGATACAGGGCGGAAGAGTCCAGGCAGGGATCAGGATCAAGGATCACGGAACAGGGTCAAGGCTCAGAATCAGGATCCAAAAGACAGGGTCAGGATACAGGGTCAGGAAGGAATGAAGATACCAGGGCGAGCTCTGCTTGAGCTCGCCGGGTATAAATAGAGCTGCTGATTAAGTTCATGTTACAGCTGAGCGCAAGAAAGGTTGTGTGCTCCAAACTGTCAGGATCCATCCGCTGGTGGAGGCCAGTACTGCGTCCCAAAGGTGATATATTAGCAGGGGGAAGTTCCCCTGACAGCTCCGAACTGCCAGGAGACCCCTGCTGGTGGGACGCAGCACTGCAAGACAGAACATAAATAGCACCAGCGGATGGAACCTTTCCTGACACTGCCTGACCACTCTGGATTTCGATTGTGTACCGCTTTGCCTGATCCGTTGCCGACCTGAAGTGCCTGCCTAAGTTTTCACTTGAATCCTCAGCACACAAGCTCCACTTCAGGCATTACCTACCACCAGGGGCGGACTGACCATTCGGGCACTCGGGCACTGCCCAGGGGCCCCTTGCCATTAGGGGGCCCCATCAGGGTTGCCAGCCCCAGTAAAACCAGAGACAGTATGTACAAATCTGTGCTTTTTATTTTTAAATCTCAAGATTATAGCTGCCACGCCTCTCCAGTATCTTTTTAGGTGTGTATGTGTATTCTGTAGTGTGTATATTGTGTGTCTATGTGTGTATACTGTGTATGTATACTGTATGTGTGTCTGTGTGTTTGTATACTGTGTGTCAGTCCACCCCTGCCTACCACAGGTACCTTACAATCTGTGAATAGGTACTGCTGCTGGTGACTGCTAGAGTGAGATTTGGTGATGTCATTACTCTGTTGATGATGTCATTACTGTGCTGCACTACATGCATCTCTCCACTTCGGCTTTTTTCTTTGTGTTAATCTGTGCTTCTTGCACTTCTCCCAAGATGGCTAAACACCTGCATCCATAGCTCAAAGGCGCTAATGGCCAGGGGAGTGTTCACATCCAACAGACACACCACCTACTCAAAGAGACACACTCAACAGAGCTGAAAAAAAATAGGGCTGTGCAAATTAACTTTTAATTGATCAATTAATCTTTAATTTTTTTTGATCAATCAAAATCTTTTTGATCGATTAAAATTATTTTGATTGGTACTCGCCTCTGCGCTGGCTTCTGGGCCTTCAGGGAGTTCCGTCGGAGATCCGGTAACGTCACGGACATCGGCGGGGCTTGCTGTGTCCATCTGAAGGGGTCCTTTGCTGTGCCTTCATATCTGCATGCCGGCGGGACCTTACTATCTGCCCCACGCAATGGCTGTTACACTTCCCTCTATCTCTTCCCTCTATCAACCTGGGATTCTACAACCATCCACTGGGAGTTGTGATAGTTCCCTTCATGGGACATCTACATGCCAACGGACTGATGTTAACCCCTCCTCATCTGGATTCAGCAGTGGCATCGTTGTACACATTTTTATACCAGTATCATACTTGTTACATGTTTTTATGACTGCTTTTGGTACCATTTGGTATTACTCGTACCATTTTTACAGTTTATGTGGCTTCATCAATTTTATCTCCAGTGCAATATTTATTTGGTTACCTACTTGAAGACTATAAAAGTTTTAATGCTATTCCCATTGAGAGCGGCCTTTGTGTGTTTTTTGTATCCTGCTATCCATTTTTTCAGTTGTTGGGAGCTGCACTGGGAATCGGCCTGCAAGGAGATCAGCTAAAAGTAGTTGGATCTGTATGTGCGTTATAATTAATCAAAATTAGTCGATTAATCGTTTAAAAAAAAACGATTAATCGAACACAAAAATTTTGATCAGTAACAGCCCTAAAAAAAAAGATATAAAAAGTTATTTACATTGCAAATTTCTGAATTGAAAAGAGAGAAACAAGGAGACAACATTTCCAGGATGTGTTAGCGTTTTGGCTTTCTTTTTAATTTAAACCGTTTGCAAGCTTTATTCTCACAGGGGGCTCTGCCAGCTCTCCTGAAAGCACAGAGATGACAGCACGCCTGATATCAAGCAATGAGTAATAGACCTCAATAGACCAGCTGAAGTAGATTTACAGTAAATGCTAAAGCAAAGTTGACTCTTAAAAAAAAATAGGCCCTTAACTTCATAAAAAGTGGCACTACAGTTTAATAGCATAGTTTGTGAGATTATTTTTCACAATAACATATTGAGGGTTATTTACGAAAGGCAAATCCACTTTGCACTACAAGTACACTAAAAGTTGTTGTAGATCTGAGGGGGACATGCAAGGAAAATAAAAAACAGCATGTTTGCTTGCACGTGATTTCATGATAAAATCAGCAGAGCTTCTCTGAATTTCAGAGCTTCCCCTCAGATCTACAGTGATCTACAGCAACTGCACTTACAAGTGCACTTGTAGTGCTGAGTGGATTTCCCTTTAGTAAATCAACACCATTGTATTGTATTGTCTTTACCCACTTGACTACTGCTTGCAGTCATATGACGGCGGGACGAAGACTCTCTAATTCTGGGAGGATGTCATATGATGTCTTTGCCTTCCCGAGCCACTAGGGGGCACGCGTGCCCGCTGAGGCACTGGGAACCCACTGGGAACCCGATGCGCTTGCCTGGCAGCTGTAATGTCTGTTGGGCACCGGGATTGCCCAGTAACTGAGCAGGACTGTGGATCTCTAAGATTGTGTGTCCCTTGTACATAGGGACACCGATCGGTTACCTCCCCCAGTCAGTCCCCTCCCCCCACAGTAAGAATCACTCCCTAGGGATCAAATTAACCTCTTGATTGCCCCCTAGTGTTAACCTCTTCCCTTCCAATCATATTTATACAGAAATCAATGCATTTTTATAGCACTGATCGCTGTATAAATGTGAATGGTCCCAAAAATGTCCGATTAACTTGTCAATTAACTTTTAATTGATCGATTAATCTTAAATTTTTTTGATCGATCAAAATCTTTTTGATCGATTTAAAATTATTTTTCTTGGTACTCGCCTCTCCGCCGACTTCTGGGCCTTCAGGAGGTTTCCGTCAGAGATCCGGTGATGTCACGGACACCGGCGGGGCTTGCCGTGTCCATCTGAAGGGCTCCTTTGCTGTACTTTCATATCTGCATGCCAGTGGGACCTTACTATCTGCCACACGCAAGGGCTGTTACACTTCCCTCTATTACTTCCCTCTATCAACCTGGGATTCTACAACCATCCACTGGGAGTTGTGATAGATCCCTTCATGGGACATCTACATGCCGACTGACTGATGTTAACCTCTCCTCATCTGGATTCAGCAGTGGTATCGTTGTACACATTTTTATACCAGTATCATACTTGGCTACATGTTTTTATGACTGCTTTTGGTACCGTTTGGTATTACTCGCTAGTGTTGAGCAGAATATGCCATATTCGATTTCGCGATATATCTCGAATATATAGTCGAATATTCGAGATATATTCGCTAAATACGAATATTCGTGATATTTTTTGGAAATGAAATGATTGCGAAATTTCGCTATTGCGAATGCGAATGCGAAATTTCGAGAAATGCGGAAGGAGCACTCTGATTGGCTCAGAATATTTGTGATATTTTATAATACCAAATAATTGCGAAATTTCGAGAAATGCGGAATGGAGCACTCTGATTGGCTCAGAATATTCGTGATATATTACAATACAAAATAATTGCGAATATTCGGCAAATGCGGAAGGAGCACTCTGATTGGCTCAGAATATTCGTGATATATTACAATACAAAATAATTGCGAATATTCGGCAAATGCGGAAGGAGCACTCTGATTGGCTCAGAATATTCGTGATATAGTACAATACAAAATAATTGCGAATATTCGGCAAATGCGGAAGGAGCACTCTGATTGGCTCAGAATATTCGTGATATTTTATAATACAAAATAATTGCGAAATTTCGAGAAATGCGGAATGGAGCACTCTGATTGGCTCAGAATATTCTTGATATTTTATCGTAATTTCGCAAAAATGCAAATGAGAAATTGATTGCGGAATTTCGACAGTAACACTCTGAAATCGAATATATGTGTTATTTTAGCTAAAAACAATATTGCGAATTTCTCGAAAATAATCGCGCGATATCGCTATTGCCGAATAATCGCATTGCGATTTTTCGGCAATATAAAATGATCGCTGCAGCTACTCGGCCCAAGGTCTCTAATCATACCAGCAATGCTTTTAGACGTCGATGGGGATCTCTAGGATGTGATCTGTTCTAAAAAAAATTGAAAAAATCCGAATATTCGAAATAGCGAATATTCACCGCGAAATTCGGAATATATCGCGAATACTCGAATATGCCATATTCGAGCCGAATATTCGCAATACGAATATTCGTGAGCAACACTATTACTCGCACCATTTTTACAGTTTATGTAGCTACATCGATTTCATCTCCAGTGCAATATTTATTTTGTTACCTACTTGAAGACTATAAAAGTTTTAATGCTATTCCCATGGAGCGCTGCCTTTGTGTGTTTTTTGTATCCTGCTATCCATTTCCCAGTGGTTGGTAGCTGCACTGGGAATCAGCCTGCAAGGAGATCAGCTAAAAGTAGTTGGATCTGTATGTGCGTTATAATTAATCGAAATTAGTCGATTAATCGATTAAAAAAATAAACGATTAATCGAACACAAAAATTTTGATCAGTAACAGCCCTACTTTTTACCCTTGGTGTGTCAGATGGTGTGGCATTGCTGGAAAGGTATTGACATCCAGAATAAGGGGACCTGGCCCGGACTGGCCATAGGGCATACCGGGCAAATGCCCAGTGGGCCGCGGCGGCCCGGGGGCCGGTTGTAGCCCCCAAACGGCCCTCGGCGGCCTGCGGGTACACCACCAACACAGCGCCAGATAGAGAGAGATCAGCTGGGGTATCAAAGCCAGCTCTGATACTTCTCCCCTCCCCTTGCTGCCCCCACAGCCAGTTAGAGGAGAGGAGCTGCTTCTACCCCTCCCCCTCCTCTCTTCCACTCCTCCTGTGTTTGCCCCGCCCACTCTCCCAGCAGACACTGTTCTGCTGCCTACAGGATGTGGGCGGGAATATTCAAGCCCAGCAAACAGAAAGGAAAGATGAAGTCTGATATCCATCCATCCAGTCAGTCCCTCCTGCCTCTGAGTGAGTACTGTACACTGATGTAGAGGTGCCCTTCATCTCTCTCTCTCTCTCTCTCTCTCTCTCTCTCTCTCTCACCTTTCTTTCTTTCTCTCTCTTTTTTTCTCTTTTTTTTTTTTTCGTTTGCACCCCCCCAAAAATTTTGAGCACCAGCCACCACTGTAGATAGATAGCTAGATAGTATCTACCTAGCTATCTATCTACAGTGGCGGCTGGTGCTCAACATTTTTTGGGGGGGCGCAAAAAGAGAGAGAAAGAAAGAAAGGTGAAGAGAACAAGAAAAACAATTGCAGCCACTGTGCAGCAAACATCAGCAGCTCCTTCAGGGTAAGCTCTTCACTTCCAATGAAGGCATCTGTGCTGGGGACAACTGTCTAATAAGGGGATTCCTCCTAACATTGGGATACTTACTCTGAGGCCGCGTACACACGAGGGGATATGTCCGCTGAAAACGGTCCGATGGACCGTTTCAGCAGACATCTCCGCTCGTGTGTATGGGCTAGCGGACAGATTTCTCCACCCGACAGATTTCAAAGCATGCTTTGAAATCTATCCGGTGGGAATCTGTCCGCCCGACATGTCTGCTGGTTAGTACACTTACCAGCAGACATGTCGGCCCCCACCGCCGCCGCGCCGCTGCCGAATGGATTCGGCGCATGCGCGGAAGTGTTTTACTTCCTGGTGCGGTGACGTGGCGGTGACGTGGCGGCGTCAACGTCACCGCCGCGTCACCGCCACGTCACCGCGCCGTCCGGCGGCGGGGAATTTGATCCGATGGTGTGTACACGCCATCGGATCAAACTCCCGATCGGACATATCCGATGGAAATGGTCCGCGGACCGTTTTCATCGGATATATCCGATCGTGTGTACGCCGCCTGACTTTCTCTTGTGTCTTTCAGACAAGAAGTAAGGGAAAATTTCCCCAATGGTACACAGACAAAAAAAAATAATCTTGCAGGGGTTTAAACCCTTCCCTACTCCATTCAAAACAAAAAAAATAATTATAGATACACAAATGTCAAACACTTTTTATGTCCCCAGGAAGATCCATTAGATATACCTAAAATATTTTTTTTATTCTAGCGATACAGGTGCCATTATAGATGTCAGCAATTTGGATACCTTAGTAACATGCAGCAGTTCCCACGAGCACCTACTCTGTATTTTTTTTACTAGTAAAGGGCTTGGCACAACTAGGGTATTCTCAGGTGTTTAGTACATCACAGACCACATGATCACATGACTTGGAGCCATAGACAGTGTCCAGGAGCTTTCATTCCTCCTGTTCCAAGTCAAATGTTTATGAAGGCTGAGTTAGCGCCTAGGAAGACTAAATGCTGATATAGTGGTTCTAAAGCCAAGACATTTTTTTTAGCTTAAAGTGGATGTAAACCCACTCTCATCCTTTCTAAACTACTGCCATAGTGCTGATCTACCAGGATATAGATGCCTCCTGCATGTATCCTTACCTGTCAAATGTCTCCCCTCTGTCTGTTATGAGACCTGAAAAACTGCAGATTCTGTGGGTGGGTCTGTTGTCTGGAGCTCTGTGGATGTCAGTAGACTCCCCGCCCTCCTCTACACTCCCCTTGTCAACATGCATGTTTTCCTGTGTTTTCCTTACACTAAATTCTGCTATGATCACTAACATCCAGTCAAAACCCAGAAAAGTAACCACATGACTTCAGAAAAGGAGTGGGGATGGGAATTAAAAAATAATGCCTGTCTCCAGGCTAGTGCATGAGATATGTAAATCACCTGTCATTCACAGCAAGGGGGAGGATTTGACAAAAGTTTTCTCTCTCAAGATTTATCTCACTGAACAATAAAAGAGTGTTGCTCAGAGCTGGATTAACTCCGTGTGGCAAGACTGGGCACAGATAAAAGGTAATCTTATCTTCTCTACATTGTGACATCAATTTTTTTTCCCGGGTTTACATCCACTTTAATGCATTCCCTGCATTAAGCTAAAACATATCCCAGTAGCACTTTTGCCCCCCAATACCTCAAAATACTTACCCCCTAAATCAGGGGGCTCCAAACTTTCTAAACAAGGGCCGGCTTCAGACTTTAGGAGGGCCAGATTGTGGCCAGCAGGAGTAGAATTTTTTCTGGCATCAGTAGGAGTAAACATCACCACATTTTCTATTAGGTTAGAGGAATAGTGCGCTATCGTTGGTATCATAAGGAGGAATAGTGCCCTATTATTAGTGTCAGTGGGAGAAATGGTGCTCCATTGTTGGTGTTCGATGTCAGAATAGTGCCTTATATCAGTGTGAGGATTAGTGCCCCAAGGGCCGGATAAAACCCAGGCCACAGTTTTAAGACCCCTGCCCTAAATGAATCATTTAATCCAGAGCTGTGCACGTTTGTAGTGCCTCTCTCCTTGCATCTGCAGCAGCAGGAGCAAGTGGCTTGCTATAGAGGCAGAAGGCAAAGAGTGGGAGCCAAGAGTGACAGTGGGGGACCCCAGACGAGAAGGTTGGGGGCTGCTTTGTGCAATTCATTGCCTGCTCCATTGCACAGAGCAGGTAAATATAACATGCTTGTTATTTTAAAGAAAATCAGGGCCAGCCTTAGGTGTTCAGGCGCCCTGTGCGAGCTAATCCTGTGGCGCCCCATCTTCACCTAAACATACACAAAGAGGAAAAAAATATTTATAACAATTTTTTTTTGCAACCGCGCAATTGTCCATTAAAGTAACGCAGTGCCGAATCGCAAAATAGGGCCTGGTCATTAAGCAGCAAATCCTTTCAGTCCAGAAGTGGTTAACATAAGACAAATAACAATGGAGTAAAATACAATAAAATAATTAATAAAAATAATATGTTAATTACATAATTGCATTGGTAATGGCAATTACATACTGTACATGCATACATTACATACATGTATGTAATTGCCATTACCAATGCAATTTTGTAGTAAACATATTATTTTTATATATTATTTTATTGTATTTTACTTCTTTTTTTTGTCTTATGTTAAGTCCCTTCCTTATATCCTCCTCCCCTTCTGTGTTTAGGCTGGCTATAAAAAGTAAATACTTTTTATTTTTTATTTGTATCTGAAAAAGTAGATGCATGCAGGGCCAGGGGCTCAGTGTTACTTACCTTTCGGTAGACGGTGTGGCTTTGCATTTAAAAATGGCGCTGCCTGGCGTTTAGACGCCACTGCGCATGCACCGTCTGCCCGAGATTAGCCAAGCGTTTTCGGGCTTTCCCCAGCAGTGGTGGCGCCTGACGGGGCCGACAGCAGCCATTTTTTTAGGTGCCGCAGCCGATGCGTTGCTCTTCACCCAGTCTCAGGGCAGGGGGACCTGGCAGCCTGCTGCTGTGACTCGTAGGAGTCAGACTCCTGTGATGATCATGTGATCATGATGATCATGTGAGTAAATGACTGCAACTCACATTCTGCGAGCTGTGATGGCCGCACGGCGCCCCTGTTGCCCAATGGCGCCCTGTGCGGCCGCACAGCTCGCACACCCCAAAGGCCGGCCCTGTGTCTAATGTCTGTTGGAGCCCAAATGCTACACAGTAAGTACCAAAAGAGGATGGGCAACAACGTGCCAACTACATAACTGTGGGTTGTACTAGTGGAAACTTGTCTGGTGTTTAGATGCCCCAGGGGCCATTTTTGGTCCTGATCTCCATAAATTGTCAAAACATTTTCTTGACCTTCTGAAGTTCACATAAATCTCAGACCAAAAGTTGACTACAAAACAATTTGCATCAATTTTCTTCCAGAATTTAAAGTGTTCCCTTTGGTTCCTGGTACTACCTGCTCCTTCTGCACTCCTACTTTGCACCAATGTACTGCAGAATGGGATTAAACAGTTTAGGCAGGAAGGAGATTAACTTTTTGAACTCCTGACAATAAGTATTCATCTTGTGTAAATATTTATTTTTGGTTCAGCGCCAATTTTTAATTCTTTCTTTGTGAATGTCTGAAAATGTATGTGTTTGCTTGCTGTTTTCTCGAATACTCATATACTTGTTCAACTATGTCAATGACATTTTGCACTGACGGGGTTACATTCAGACCTTATCAAGTTCCGTCATTCTTTGGCAAGCTCTCTCTAACATTCCATAAGGACACTGAGGATATTATGTCTTTGTCCAAAAAGGACATGGGACATTTGCAGTTTGATATTTAATAAAATCTCAAAGATGAAGGATGCTGGCAGCACAAGCTAGTTTTTATCCTCTGTCCTAAAACTATAGCTACGTAAATAGCAGCCAGAGTTTAGATCATCTTGGATAAGAAAGTAGAAGACGCTAAAGTAATTTAGGAGGGCATGTTGACTGAAATTATTATTATTATTATACCTATGAAGCAATAACCTTTAAATGTGTATCTAAAATAAAGCTTCATCTGCAAAGAAAAATGTAAATACTCACCTTTCCCACTGGCCATGCCGCCGATTGCTTCAGCAGCACAATAGCGACAGCTGAACAATGACCTACTGTATTTATGTGCGTATAACACTCACTTTTTTACCCTGAAAATAGAGGGTAAACTGTGCCTGCGTGTTATACGCAGGGGGCTGTGGTAAGTTGTTTCCTGAAACTTCCCTCTTAAAGTTAGGGTGCGTGTTATATGCCGATAAATACGGTATTCTCTGCTCTGATCTGTAGTTCCTCCTGCTGCCTACAAGACACAGTAGTGACATAAGTGGAAAGAGGGAGACCAGGAATCCAACACTCTGAAAATGTTAGGTTCTAAAGTAGGGTTGTCCCGATACCGATACCAGTATCGGTATCGATACTGAGCATTTGCGGGAGTACTTGTACTCCCGCAAATGCCGCCGATGCCAAATCCGATACTACCCCCCCCCGCCCCCCCCGCAACGCCGCCGCATACCGCAACGCCGCTGCGCGGTGAACATTACAGCTTTCGTGATCTGGGTTCGTGACGGGTGATCTGTCCAATCCCGAGCAAGGGGGAGTGTCTATACGCAGCGCGGCGGGGAATACTACAGCTATTCAAATGAAAGCTGTAATGTTCCCCGCACGTTTATTAATGCGGCAGCGGTGGCGGCAACGGCGGCATCTAGGTATGAAGGACATGGCTGCATATGTGGGGGACATGGCTGCATATGTGGGGGACATGGCTGCATTTGTGGGGGACATGGCTACATATGTGGGGGGACATAACTGCATATATGGGGGGACATGGCTGCATATATGCGGGACATGGCTGCATATGTGGGGGACATGGCTGCATCTGTGGGGGACATGGCTGCATCTGTGGGGGACATGGCTGCATCTGTGGGGACATGGCTGCATCTGTGGGGGACATGGCTGCATTTGTGGGGGGGACATGGCTGCATTCGTGGGGGACATGGCTGCATTTGGGGACACATTTAAAAAAAAGTATCGGTATTCGGTATCGGCAAGTACTTGAAAAAGTATCGGTACTTGTACTTGGTCCTAAAAAAGTGGTATCAGGACAACCCTATTCTAAAGAGTCTACAGTGAGGCATTTCTCTTCACGGCAGTAGCAATTGGCAGAAGGATTTAAAAATTCATAATTATGCCAAAAACTTGTTGCCTATTTTATAGACATGTGCATTCGTTTTCATCTGAATGCATTTTCGTCCGAATTTCAGGTATTTTCGTTATCGTTAAATGATAACGAAAGCGTAGAATCCAAAAACCGAAAGATCCGACATAAAAAATGCTTTATTTTCGTTTTCGTTGCAACAACAGTTCGATACAGATAGGACATTCAACATGACGCTGACAATAACAATCTGTGTCTGTCGCACCTGTGGTTGAATGTGCCTAACCTTAAAGCAGAGGTTCACACAAAAAGTAAACCTCCACTTTTTGGATCCCTCCCCCCCTCTGGTGTCACATTTGGCACCTTTCAGGGGGAGGGGGGTGCAGGTATCTGTCTTATACAGGTATTTGCACCACTTCCGAGTTCTGACTCGTGAGCCGGGAGTCCAGCGGGAAGTAAAATAAAAATTATGATGATGAATGTTATTGGTTGATTGTAAACAAAGAGGAGGAGCAGTAAAATAGGTAGAAGTTTGCACTTGGAGAAACAAATGTAAAAGTCGGCTGACTGTTGGGGTAGACAATTCAACATGAACGACGAAGATTCGACAAAGCAGCGGAAAACATACAAATGTCGAATCTGTCATTGAAGGCGGTGTCTTTCGAAAGTTCTAAGAAGAAGATTCGACGGAGCATCTAAACTGTACGACGCCGCAATCATAAATTTCCGGTCAAATGATCGGCCCATAGGCTATAGTAAAAATTCTAATGTTGGTTGACTAGTAATAATAATGAATAAATATAATTATTACTAGTCATACAACATTAGAATTCAACTATATTCTTCTATAGCTTGTGGGCGGAACATTCGACAGGAAATGTACGATTGCGGTGTTGTACAGTTTAGCTGCTCCGTTAAATCTTCTTTGAACATTCGATGGACACCATAAGCCTTCAATGACAGATTCTACCTTAATTAATTCGGGTTTTTGGACGAATGCTATTTTTTATGAATAACTAAATAAATAAAAACAAATTTCGGGAGTAACTAAATTAATTAATTTTTTAGGCCGAAAACGAAATTCCGAAACAAAATATTTCAGTGAGCACATGTCTACTATTTTATCCCTGTGATCTAGGGTTGCCATCTGTCCGGGATTTACCCTGACAGTCCGGGTTTTGAATTATGTGTCCGGGTTTCAGTCATCCTGAAACCTGGACACATTATTAAGACAGGAATGTGGCTCGGGAACAGGGCTTGACAGGAGGGTGAGGGGCCCAGCATTACTAACCTGTTTACCCAAAAATAAGACCTGCCCTGAAAATAAGACCTAGCGTTATTTTCCAGGAGTGCTGCAATATAAATCCTACCCTGAAAATAAGCCCTAGTTAAAAATGCTTGTAAAATCCTATAATACACTCTATTACAGTATTATATAATGTACAATGTGTGTGTTTCTGTAATATAATTGCGGGGAAGAGAGCTCCGACGGGTCACAGAAGCGCAGAGCAACACTATAACAAATGTATTTGGCACAATTATATTACGGAAACGCACACAATATATAATACTGTAACAGAGTGGATTATAGGATTTTACAAGCATTTTAACTCAGTTCACACTGGGGATTCCTGACAGGCAGGGAGGGAGAGGGGAAGAGAATACATCAGACCCGGGCTTATTTTTGGGGAAACACGGTATTATCGTTGGAGTACCCAAAGGTCTGTTACAATACTATAGTGTATACTAAAACATTTTTTTTTTTACTGTGCTTCGCTAAAGAGTTTGGGTTTGGCTTGAAGAAAAAGTGACAACCCTACTGTGAGCCCCTGTTCCTGGTGGCCGTGCTTACTGTGTATGCAGGGATAAACAAGGACAAAACAGGCAATGCATTTCTGGGCTAATCACCCCTCTTTAAAGAGGGGCAATCAGCCCGGAAATGTGTTGCTTCTTTTATTCCTGTGGTCCCTTACTCCTGGTGGCTGTACTAACTGTGTATGCGAAGTGTTTCTAGTTTGTGTTGCTCCTGTGCCCATATACATGCCAGCACTCTGCTTACTGTATTGCCAGCAGCTTGTTATCCATCGGTGCCAGCTGTGATTATATCCCCAAGCAGTGTGTGGATCGTGGTTCTTTTTCATCTCTACACTTGAGAACATGTGACATTTTGTGAGCTGGTGCTTATGCTCCCTTACTAGGCCAGATCTTCCTGTTTTTAACATGTAAGTGGGTGTATTTTTTATTTCCAGCTAAGTGGATTGTTATGAGTACATCGCTCTTTGTCTTTCCTGTTCTGAGGCTGGTTCTTCCCAAGATGGCTCTAGAGATGCTGCATTTGATGTGTGGCTGACGCCCCGTTATGATCACCATCATAATCTCCCTTGGTGTGCCCTCATCTCTAAGACAAGAAGTTCATCACCCTTGAACTTTTCCTCAGGGTTGCCAACTGCTAGTACATTTACTGACAATTTGTAAAAATCTGTGATTTTTTTTACAACTGCCAGTAAATATCAGGGGCTGATAATTTCATGCTGTGTTGACTCTTTGACCCCTTTCACACTGAGCCGCCCATAGTGTCAGCGGTAAAACGCTGCTCTTTTTACCGCCGATGCTATGAGCGGATTTACAGCGCATTTGGGCCGCTAGTGGGGCGCATTTAACCCCCCCTATCGGCCGAGAAAGGGTTAAACACGCCTGCAAGCGCTGCTGGAGCAGCGCTTTGCGGGCGGTATAGCCGCACTGTCCCATTGATTTCAATGGGCAGCAGCGGTGGAGGAGCGGTATACACACTGCTCCTTCACTGCTCCAAAGATGCGGCTAGCAGGACTCTTTTTACCGTCTTGCTAGCGCAACGCTCCAGTGTGAAAGCCCTCAGGCAATGGAGCAGCTTTTTAAGGGCAGATTACAGGCGCTATTTTTAACGCTATAACGACTGCAATTTGCCCCCAGTGTGAAAGGGGTCTTAAAGTGTAAATCAAGCAATAGGTATTGTCAGTGTTTCCATGTCGTGTTAGCTTTTAATAGGAGTTTTTGTAATTTCTCAGGTTGCCAGTAAAAAATGTGCTCCACCAGTAAATTTTCCATGTTTTGTCAGTAAAAAATGCTGCAGGAGGTTGGCAACCCTGCTGTTCATGGTCTATTGTAATTGCTCATTTTAATTGACTCTTTTTCTTAATCCCTGTCTAACAGTACACAAGTTAGTGCCGCAGTTCATTTATTTGTTTTCTGGATGTTCCAGGGCTGTCATTTTCATTTTAGTGAGCTACCTACCAGGAACAAACATGCAGGAAGAGAAGCCTGAAAGGTCATTCCTGCATGCTTGCTTATAGTCAATGTCAGTTTTAATAGTTCTGTCCTTATATGATATTGGATCTTTCAAACTGACACATAACCGTACATCAAACCCTTTCTGACAATTCAAATATTTCCCTAGCTGCAGAGCCCTTGCCCTTTTATCCATTCTTTTATCCCAGCATTATATCCTTAAATGATCTCCTAATGCCCAATTTATTCTCTCGTAAGTACATTTCTTGGGAAATATTGTCTTTGCATAGCATATATGTACATACCGTATTTATCGGCATATAACAGAGGAAGTTTCAGAAAATAAAAATTCCACAGCCGCCTGCGTATAACACACAGGCACAGTTCACCCCCCATTTACAGGGTAAAAAAGTGAGTGTTATACGCCAATAAATACAGTATTTAATTTTACTTTTGTGTATGAGTATTTCTCTAAGCATGTACTATAACATATAAGTTACTGAACTAAAAATATTCAAAATATGAAAAGGATTCTAAGAGCTCTACAAGGTAACTAAAAAGACAGCACTGCAGTGGACACCTGCCTTCTGGCTTTTTTTGTCTACCTGATTCTTTAGACTAATGCCCCGTACACACGATTTCCCGTCGGAATAGATTCTGACAGGTTTTTCCGACGGAATTCCGCATACACACGGACACACCCAATTCTGACCATCAAAAACGCGGTGATGTACAACACTCTGATGGGGGATACAGACGATCGGAATATCCGATGAAACTATTCAGTTTGACTTTTTCCATTGGTAATTTCGACCGTGTGTATGTGGCATAAGCTATAGTAAAAGGCATGAGCCACTGGGATGCCAGCGCTTATGCATTTCTGTGTGTATGGCCTCGTACACACGACCGAGGAACTCGTCAGAAAAGACACATCGTTTTCCTCGACGAGTTCCTTGTTAGGCTTGTCAAGAAACTTGACAAGCTGTCTTTGCTTACACACTGTCAAGACCAAATCTCCTCCTTCTCAAACGCGGTGACGTTTAACACGTACGACGGCAGGGCAAGTTCGATTCCACTGGCACAACCCTTAGGGCTGCTTTTGCTAATCTCATGTTACTGCGTGTTAAGTAAAAGTTTGGTAAGAGACGATGTAACGGTGATGAACCGTGACAATCAGAGACTTTGGAAGGATGAGAGATACTCCTGTGCCAGGGACACTAATAGCCCCTGGGTCTAAGTCCACCCTGTGCCCTTGTAGGCGTAGGGTGGCTAATAGGATCATAATTCATATATTACATGAAATGGGACATTAATAATAATTCATATTGCAGGACTGGAATATTACAAGGGGTCCATTTTGACATCTGTTACACAGGAGAGGGACATTACAAGCTTATTCAATGCTTAGCTCCGGCTATTGAAATGTTAAGTGAGGTTGGCTCTTCAATGTGTGGACACATTCTGTGGAAAGGTGTTAATTGCATCGACTCCTGAGAGACCTTTTCATTGTGTGATAAAACTGTTTCAAAGCCCTGTGTTTACACTTAAAAGATTGTGTATTATACTTCAAGTTAGCAGTCTCCATTCAGATGTACTGAATTAGCATGTCAATTATGTTTAGGAATGTATTGACGCCCAGGTGTAAGAACCTTCCCTTTAGAGACAGCCATCTGTCTAAAGATATGGTTTGAAGGGAAATCATTGTGTGACAGTATTTTGTTTTGATGTCATTATCTACAGGAATGTCATTCTCTCTGAGGCAGTAGTTAAGTCATGCTAAATATATTGGTGCCGAATTGTCTGCACAGTTACTTATCTTGTACTGTATAAAAAGCTGAGAAGAAACCATTAAAGTGTTCAGTCATTTGGAAACAAGTACAGAGCAGTCTCGTCTTGATTCTGGGAAATGGAATGGATCGTGTATGCAAGATTGTCGCAGTGTGTCAGATAAGCTTGTCGTGGTTGGATGGAAGGTCGTAAACGGTGGTGACCGTTACAGACAATTTGCACTTTTCAGTCTGTTACAGTGTGACAAATGTGCTATCTTCATTACAAACGCTACTTTTACTGAAAGTGCGCTCCCGTTTCATACTTTATTCTAAACATGCACCGGTTTCTAAGCATACACACAAGCGTGTTTCTCGCCAAAAAACAGCCCGACGAGGAACACGACGAGGAAATTGAGACTCCCGACGAGGAAAAAGAGAACTGGGTCACTGGGGCGGAGATCGGGTTGGAAGCTGACAGCCCATGTGACTCTGACAGCCATTTTGGATCAAGAAAAGTCTATTTAAGGCCCTGGCTCCTGGGTTTGGCATGCATTTAGCGTGTGAGTAGTATAGGGACAGGTCACCCATCTGTCAGGGACAGTATTGGTGGTAAAAAAAAAGGTTCCAGATGAGTAGGGAATGCTTAGGGAACTCTTCCTGGAAACTTCCTTACTTGGGCTTGGACTGACCAAGGCCCATTCTGCCCCTCAAGACAGATGCTGTCGTCTTGGCTGAGACCTGCTCCACTACATGCTGCTGTTATCTGTGAGTGTTCCCGGTTGGGTTTCCTTTCACTGGATGTGAACTGTTTTACCTTGACTACAATACAAGTTCTTCTTCCTTTTGCATCTGGACAGTATGTGAATTAGTGTCACGGCACCTCTCTGCACCCACACACAGGCATACTCTAAGGTATGTCTGGCCCCATGGGAAGAGGCAAAGGGGTGAGTCCTGGAGCCCTGGCCAGGGGCATTAACTAGCAGGAGGCAGTGTTTGGAGCAGGTGGGACTCTGCCCGTGGATCACTATGCTCAGAAGAAGCCGCCAGTCCATTACCCAATCCATATAACCCCTGTCTGACTTCACTGCTGGGAGCATGCACAGTAGGGAGGCATTTCGTGGAGTGCCTCCTCTTCCTTGGCCTCAGAATGGAAAAAATTATAATTGTTTTTCTTGTGTTTTTTTCTTGTTTTCCTGACTATAATAAATAAAGCAACTAAGTGTGCACAAAATACCACACATTTCTTTGAATTAAATAATGACAATTAGAGAAATATTATTTTGTATGCCAAGGGTGAAGGCGGTGGCCAGACATCAATTATGTATCTGCTTTGGCCCAATTATATTGTACTGCCCTCCATGGCTGCACATCTTTGTGGCTGACAGGTCTGTATATCTCAAATAAGATTGTGTTCTACATGAGTAGGAATGTTAATTTCCCAAAATCACATCTTATTAAGTCTTGCAAAAGAAAAACGAAAAAAAATAAATGATGAAAAAAGATTGATTATTACTCCCTATTAAAATGTTATTGCCCTAGGCTTCAGCTTATGTTACATATTCACAAATTCAGAACAGGAGTGACCTGTTTCCAGGTATAGGCACATTTTATGGGCCCCTGTCTTGAAGAGAATGACAGTGAATATACCAAATTTATTGTCATATACCGCAAACTTTTTTGCCCTGAAAATCGGGGCAAAATCGTGGGTGCGCGATATACGCTGATACCCGCTTCCCGCGCTGTGTTTGAACCACTGCGCTGACATATACCGAGCGCAGTACACTTGGGTATAGTCAGGCAGGCTCGGCTCCACTCGCTGTCACGTCCTGTACGCGACAGGAGCCGAGCCTACCCGACTATACCCGAGTGTACTGCGCTCGGTATATGTCGGCGGAGTGGTTCAAACACAGCGTGAGAAGCAGGGATCGAGTAGGGAGGACACCACGATGGCCGCAAAAGGACGCCAGACCGGACAAGGCCGCCGATGGACGGCGGGCAAGACACCGACGAGGAGCATCCAAACTAAGTATTTTTTATTTATTTTTTACAGGAATTTTCCTTCTAGGTTGGGGGTGCGCGCTATACGCCGTGGCGCATTATAGCCAGATAAACACGGTAGATCCCTATTACTACATACCCTTTTTGCTGCAGACTAATAAACAACATTTCTCGATTCCCACAGCTCTATGCCAGCTATAAAATAAACGTTTATGCTCAGGTGATCTCATGGTGAATATTTATAAAAGATAATACAGATATACCGTTTGTGGCAAGGTCAGGTTTGCATCCTCTGAGTGTCAGGGCCTGGACTTGAACCCTGTGACCTCTGCTGCTTCTGGCAATGACTCTTCTTACTGAGCAACCTGAGATGTTGGACAGCACTGTGTCTGATTCTTTGAACAACTCTGCCTTGTGCCTTGACTGCTTGGACCTTAAACTCTTTGCTCCTCCCATGAACTTCCTCTGCACTTCCTGCTTGCACTGTCTCTGCACTTCCTGCTTGCCAGATTGTCGTACTCTCTTCAGTATCTCGCTGTTGTCTTTCCTGCTGCTGTCCATATTTTGCTACCACTTATTATGGACCCTTGGCTTGTTCCTCGACTACGCTTCTGCCTGATCTCAACCTGAAACTACTAAGAACTGACCTTTAGTTTGTTAACTGACTACACTTCTGTTTGATCCTTACCTGCTTATCCGCTCCTGCACCCCGGCTTGCTCCCCTCCTAGTGTGGCAATCCTGAGGACCACAACATGGTACTAACATGCAGCAAAATCTATCTCTACCATCAGGAGCCTGGTGAACACTGGTTAGTACCTAGGCTCTGCTCCTCAGATGAGCCCACATCTTTCGCCAAGATGACTGCCTGAGTACCTGTATCCTGCTGGTTGGATGTTGTCCCGCTACTGCTATAGAAAATGGTCTTCGAGCCTGACCCCTGATCATGACAATGGGTTTGCTTAAAGCAATAATGTATTAACCACTAGGGGCCCGTACTATAGTCGAATGACGGCTACAGCGCTGACCCCAATTACCGGGAGGATGACAATAGATGTCCTCCCTTTTGCGCCCGCCACCTGCAGGGCATGCGCTGTGATCACCGAGTCACTGAAACTCGGGTGATCACATATCCGAGTAAGCGCCCCCTTATCACGTGGTCAGCTGTCAGCCAATGAGGATAAAAAAAGAAGATCACCGTCTCCTGTGTACGTGACATCCGTCCCCAGTGGAAGAGGCACATCAGCCTTATTAGTGAACACCAGTACCCCCTGCCAGTGCCCACAGTGACCACCAGTGCCACCTGTCGGTGCCAATCAGTACCACCTATCAGTGCCCATCACTGCCACCTATCAATGCCCACCACTGGTGTCTCATCAGTGTCACCTAGCAGTGCTGCCTTTCAGGCTCACCCATCATTGCCACCCATCAGTGCCCATCACTGCCACCCATCAGTGCCCATCACTACCGGGAGGTTCAATGTGTTTCATTTGTCTAATCAACATTATAGCATAGGCATGTTTGGTACCTGATTATCTCATGCCGCAGCATAATTATCCATTATGAATATAAGTACATCACAGCAGGCTTTATGGATTTTCAGTCTCTGGCTTAAGGAAGGTTTAAAACAGCTATTATCAGGCTCTGGTTTAAGGGACAACCTGATAATGGGGTTTAAAGGGTTAGTCCTCTTTCAGGGACATTTTATATAAAAACCCAATGCCCTGCAAAACCCCCAACACATTACAATTTAGTCTACATCTCAAAAATGACTTCTTTGTCATTCCATTACTGCAGGCCTGTAAGCAAAAGTTTAGAGTAGGAGACCCCACACCCATTTAGGCACAATAGGTCAGACATTACAAGTAAAGGGACACCTCAATGACCATCGAATAAAGGGGCAGCTCAATGACCATCAATGTAAAGTGACACCTCAATGACCATCGAATAAAGGGGCACCTCAATGACCATCAATGTAAAGGGACACCTCAATGACCATCGAATAAAGGGGCAGCTCAATGACCATCGAATAAAAGGGCACCTCAATGACCATCAATGTAAAGGGGCACCTCAATGACCATCAATGTAAAGGGGCACCTCACTGACAATGAATATAAAGGGGCACCTCACTGACCACCAATGTAAGAAGGCGTTATTTCCAAAGACCACCAGTGTTAGGCCGCGTACACACGATGAGATATGTCCGCTCAAACTTGTCCGACGTACAGTTTAGAGCGGACATGTCTCATCGGATTTTGGTCCGATGGCGTGTACACACCATCGGATCAAAATCCCCGCCGGCAGACAGCGCGGTGACGTGGCGGTGACGTTGACGCCGCCACGTCACCGCACCAGGAAGAAAAATCCATTCAACGCATGTGCGGGAACATATGTCCGCTGGTGAGTGTACTGACCAGCGGACATATCCGACGGACATATTGTTGATTTCAATATAAAGGGGTATTTTTCCACTGCCCACAAAAGTAGGAGGGCACTGATATTTTGTTCATTGGAATAATTGTATATAAAAAGTTCAAAAAAGATGTTGACTGCCTGTGTTTGTCTTCCAGTATTATTGTTAAAAACTATTAAGGGGTTAACAATATTTCCCTCCATTTGTCCAGAGTGGGTCTCTGGTACCCATTTTTCCAAGGTTCAGCACAGAATTTCCCAACATGTATAACGCATTGCACTAAAATAAGCAGGAGGTGCATCTTCGAACCTTGTTGATGCAGCAGTTGTTTCAATTGCCCCATCCCCCATCTCAATGCACTTGTCAACTAGAAGAGCCATGAGCCAGTCAAAATCTTGTGTGTAGCTCAGCTCTAATTCTCTGTCAAAATGTTGGATATCGGGATTTTTCTTGTAAGACCCAGCGTCATACATTCAGAGTCTTATTAATCTATCATCTACACTTTTTTTTAGCTTTCAAATAATAGCTGGTATGCAGTCTATGCAGACATAAACAAAGCTGACCCTGCAAAGACACAAATACCAGAAACAAATCTCACAGTAACTCATACGCTTGTACAGCCAAGCTGAATGTAGGAGGTAGGCACTTTTGGTATCACGTAAAGTTTAACAATAACCATGCATAAAAATAGTGCTCTAACTTGCATTTAAAAAAACTTTGATGGTGAGATATGAACATGTAATGGTATTATCAGGATTTACGCCAATTTGTTTTGTTAGTCAGACATGAGGAGAGAGGGGTGGACGGGCCAGAGCCCCTTTTTCTGAGAGGCCTTTATTTTGGTATGAAATACATCTACACTGAGTTTAAAGGGTACTGTAACTCTACTTTCGTGGGGGTAAAAAAAAGGAGCAAATAAAACAAATAATAATATAGCGTATACAATTGTGATACAAGTCATATTGTAATTGAATGTTGTTTAAAATGACCTTTCCTTGTTAATCTGCAGCTCTGTAAATTTCTGTAAAATGCAATATGGCTACCTGGAGGAGTTTTGTACACAGAAAGTGTACAGAATGCCCTCCAGAAACATAATTTCCTCGTGTGATTGGCTTACGGATTTCCCCAGAAGTCTGCACCAAGGTACCAGTCAGATTTCAGGCAACAAAAATGTCATTTTTGGTGAGACACTTCCAAGGAAAATAACATCTAAAGGGACTTCATTCCTTTAGATGTTATTTTCCTTGGAAGTGTCTCACCAAAAATGACATTTTTGTTGCCCAGGATTTTTCCTTATTAGAGCCCTGCAGGTGCAGCAGTTGATTGATAATTATGAGACTACTCCCATTCACTTTTCACGTGGACAAACAGCTCTATCTTTAGAATAATAGAAGGTAGAACTCTACAACAAAGTGTGTTACAATCCCTTTTTTTCTCAACTAAAGTGGAGTCACTCTTTAATGATGCAATAGTTTGAGGCCGTGTACACACGGCAGAGATCCTCGACGGGCAGAACACATCGTTCCGCCCGTCGAGGTTCTCTGCCGGCCGTCGAAATCGGTGACCCGCCCGTCGGGAATGGCAACCAGCCATTCATCCAGGCGGGCCGTTGAGCAAATAGAGAGCGTGCTCTCTATTTCTGCTCGACGGGCTTCCCGACGGGAAGCTCGCCGAGAGTGTACACACGGCCGAGGTCCTCGCTGGAATGCAGCTTCCAGTGAGGTTCTCGCTGGTTTCCAGCGAGAACCTCGGTCGTGTGTACGCCGCCTAATACTTGAATGTATTTTTAGTATATGTGGGTGCTGATTAAAATGCATTTTACATTTTTTTTATACAATAGACGGGGGCATAGAAAGGTACTGTTGTTTATTTTTATTTATTTTTTCATCCCAATGCAGAGAATGCAGAGGGTAAAAAAATAAATAATAATAATTTGCCCAAAGTTGGGCTTTAAAGTGACATTTAGGCCTCATGCACACTGGACGTTTTTTTTTTACGTTTTTTACAGCAGCTGTTTTTGGCTGTTCATCCGCTGACATCCGCAATCCCATAGGGATACATGTATGTCCCTTTCACTTCCACACAGACGATCGTTTTTTTCTATTGTTTTTTTATCCATAGGAAAAATGTATAACATGTTTTATTTTTTTTCACCGATGGAAAACAAACCGATAGGGCCCACACACGATCGGTTTGTCCGATGAAAACAGTCCATCGGTCTGTTTTCATCGGACAAACCGATCATGTGTACAGGGCTTTAGTCAACAAATTAGTCCCATAGGTGTGCGCATAACCTTTTCTATTCACATAAGCAGCTCTCTCAGTTTTTGGCTCCCTGAGTCCCAGGCCAAGAGCAATCCTATCCTCTAGTCCTGCTTAACCCCCCCTGGCGGTATTCCCGAGTCTGGCTCGGGGTTAAATTTCATTACCAAAAGCGGTAACCCTGAGCCTGGCAGGGTTTACTTACCTTGTCCCCTGGATCCTGCGCTATGTGAGCGAGCGGTGTCTCCTCGCTCGATTCACAGTGTTCCTGTGTGCCGCCGAGCTCCGTTCCCTGCGACGTTACGGCGCATGGTGGCGGAGAATGGCGCCAAATTAAAAAAAGTATATAAACACAATACACAAATCTTACAGATTACAGTACTGTATGTAAAAAATACACACCCCCTTTATCCCTAGTGGTCTGTCCAGTGTCCTGCATGCACTTTTATATAATAAAAACTGTTCTTTCTGCCTGGAAACTGGAGATTGTCCATAGCAACCAAAATGTGTCCCTTTATTTAAAAGTGATTTTAGACCAGCTAGAAAACAGGCATAATAAATTATAATCACTTGCAGAATTGAGCGATAGCGATTTGTGGGGTAATTCGTCATAAAAAAATAAAAGTAATGACAGCGACAATTCTGCAACTGAGCAAATTTCAGTGACTTTGAGTTGATTACATTATTGAATAATTTTTATTATAATTATATTAGTATTTGTTATAATTATTTATTATATTATAATTTATGGTTTTGTTTTTCAAACTTTTTCACACCCGGGATGTCTACTAGACTCTTGTTTGGTCAGATTTATGTGAGTTATTCCTAAGAATTGCAGGCCTACAGTATAAAACGCCAAATTTCCTTGCAAAATAATGGTGCCGCATTCAGCACCTAAAATCTGAAATAATCATACCGCCAGGGAGGTTAATGTTTACCATCTGTTGGTGGACACAAGTGGACCGCAAAATCTGGTCCGGAACCAATTTTACCAAGGGGGCTGGTAAAACCTGGACCGGATCCACCTTAGTTTTCTGCAAAAGAAGGCATTCTAAGCGAAACATAACGCCCATCAATCACCATGCCTTTCATAATGTCACAATATATATATACGTGCATATGTGTTTGAGCTTTGCTGTACACACCCTAATGCCATAGGCTGCGCACACACCTATGGCTATTACTAAGTATCCCACAATAAGTTTTTAAAACAAAAGCATTCCTTACCAGTCCAGTCAGTGTCTGCATGTTTATTCTTTGTTATCTGCTCAGTACGACATCTGGCACCATTTAAAATATTACGTTGCTGAATCCAAGGTAAATTGCTCTTTATCTAAAGTAAGCCGGTACACACAAGCTGAAAGACAACCCCATACATAGTAACAGGTAGTAACCCGGTAAGTTTGATTAAACACAGAAGTCTGTCAAGTTATAATAATGTTCTCATTGCCTTGATTCAATAGAAGTAAAAGCAAAAAAACCTTGTGTGCCAGATGTCCAATTATTCTCAGTACCACTAAAACCAAACTCTGACACAAAGCCTTTTTTAAGCAGTTTCATTTACTCAAGGCTTTATTTACTGTGTAATTCGACCTAATAATTGGCACACCAGGATGCTGCTAGCTGCAAACAAATATAGGTGTTTTACATTGATTTTGTTTAAATTTAAATACAAAGACTAATGCTTAGCTTTCCCATTAAAGAAAAAGCAAGAGTTAAAGTGTGCACAATCTACTATACGGTTTATAACACATTTATTGTAATCCTGGCATGAGCTCCACTTTTGGATTACACATAAGAATAAAAAGGGTCAAAGCCAAGGTAAGTCTCCCTCTATACAGAGGCAGCTCTTTAATTAGGCAGTCGCCTAAGGCCTCGCACTCACAGGGGCCTCGCGGTCGTCTAATTTGCCTCTGCTCAATCACTGTGTGATAGATCCGTGCAACTTTCTGCAGCTATTTTTATTTGCTTGAATTTTTTTACCCATTATGGGCATAAGTGGGCCCCCGGGTCTAAGTTTTTGCTTAAGGCCTTACAAAGCCTAGAGCCGCCTCTGCCCCTATATCTCCCGTTCCAACACATCCTAAAGGCATACCTCCCAACATTTTGAGATGGGAATGAGGGATACCTACTAACAAACGTATGTAGATGTAGCGCCCTGCTCCCAAATACTGGACGCTATGTTAGATTTAGTGGGTGTCTGAGCCGATTACATGGCTCAGACTGTATGATTTATACTGAATTAGCCTCTGTTCTGGCAGTGGCTGTGCCTGATAGCATTTCCCCACTGTTGCCTGTAGGTGGCGATACCACCACAGGCCAGTGCTGGAACACAGGCAAGCCATAGATTATTGAGTATCTTTCCTCGGGAACGGCCCAGTGGGAGTGGTGCTCCGCTGTGCAAATCGGGAAGGATACTTAAAGTGGATGTCACAATGTAGAGTATAAGATTTCCTATCATCTGTGCCCAGTCTTACCACACAGAGTTAATCAAGATCTGAGAAATCCTCTTTTATGTTCAGTGAAAATGAACAGCCTTCCAGATAAAACCCTGCCTAGATAAAAAGTCAGTTTTCTCTCTTCTTGCTTTGAGTGAGAGGTTATTTACATATCTAGCTAGGACATGTTTATCGTATGTTATGTTTTGTTTATCATAACATGAGGTGATATAACATCATAACACATCCTGTAATATACAATGAACTTTGGATCACCTCTTGCTATGATAAACATGTCCAAGCTAGATTTGTAAATAACCTGTTACTGAAAGCAAATACAGAGAAACAGACTTTATAATTTGCCAAGTTTTTATCTGGAATTCTGTTAATTTGCACTGAACTTTAAAAGAGGATTACTCAGCGCTGGATTAACTCTATGTGGCAAGACTGGGCACAGATGATAGGAAATCGTATACTCTACATTGTGAGTATACATTTTTTTGGGGGTTTACATCCACTTTAAGGGCATAGGCGTGTGCACAGAGTGTGCCAGGTGTGCCCAGGCACACCCTAATCACCCTGTGCTGCTTCGCCACAGAGAAAGGGACTCGGGAATCTTTGACCTCAGCCCCTTTCTCTGTCTTAAAAGTGAGATATCAGGGGTCTGTTTAGGCCCCTGAAATCTCACCATAGCTCATAAAAAAATTGTAACAAAAAAACGATTGTAAAAAATATTGTTAAAAGTAATAATAAAAAAATAGTAAAAAGAAACTACTGACAACAGTCCCAGCCCACTGACACCATCCACTGTTCTACTGACACCGTCCATTTTCCTACTGCCATATATATATATATATATATATATATATATATATTACACATGCGTGTTTGAGCTTTGGGGTGCACACCTATGACCAAGAGGAGTGTGAAGGTAAAAGGAGGATACTAAGGTTAAGTGATAAAGAATGAAAGCCAACGGAAACTGCCATGAAAATCAGAATAGATGGGGATGATCGGTGACCCTCAATTAAGTGCTCGTGAAGTGATAACTGTGCAAGAAAAAAAGATGGGAGGCTGAAACAAAGAGGAATAGGCCAAGAAATAGACTGACTAACCAAAGAAATAAATAAATGAATATCTCAATTTCCTCTGAAATATGCAAATAAGAAGAAGTATCAATCCTGCACATCCAACAAAACCCATAGTGATGGTAACAACAGCCTCAGCTCAGACTCCATCCAGGCCTTGCCCGCTCTGACATGTTTCGTCCCTGTCCACTGGACTCAGCCTTGGAGGACCTCCATGACAAAGCCCCGTGGGCAGGCAAACGAGTTGGAGGCATAGCTTGGATGGAGTCTAGGCTGAGGCAGCTCTGATTATCACTACCTATAAATTTTGTTGGATGTGCGGCAAATAAAATGATCCTTCTTCTTGTTTGCATTCACAGAGCTGAGACAAGCCCCTTGATTGCCTGCACTCCCCATTGACTGTTCTCCAGACTTGGACCAACCGATTTGTTCCAAATTCCCTGATTTGGACCAAAGTCCCTCTGTCCCTCTTTCCTCCTCATTTGTCCCTCATTTTAGTCCGATCTCTATAGTTGTATATAAAATGCTCAATTTAATTTTCAAAAAGTGTTTCCCAGCGCTAAACCTTTCAACCAATTTCTAAGCAGCTGTATCTGTAAATTTCAAAAGCCAATATAAAGGAATAGTAGTCGTAAATAAAAATTATTTGTATGTTTAATTAATCATCTTTTTTGTAAAATGTTTATTTATTAAGGTATGGGGGGGGGGGGGTGTCCTACATAGATGTCCTACATTCCCACCTCAAATAGTTGGGAGGTATGGAAAAAGGTAAAAATAAAAAAAATCCTAAAATCCTGAATACACACACCAAACAAAGAACATCAAGTAAAGCACTCAAGTGATATACAGTATATAGTCCATACAAGTGCATAAGCAGCAAAGATCTCTGCAACATTTTTGAAACTGTGCCAAAAAAAAAAAATATATAGGCAGGCAAAACAGCAAATGATGGACTGTGTCTTTTTTCAACCTCACCTACTATGTAACTAAAATAACTAGTCATTACTATTTCCTGTGGTCTCCCTGCAGCTTATTGTTTCTCCGATTACTGACTTGCAATGCCTTGTTCTGCACTGTCTCCATGTGGAGATGGCCATCTTGGTAGAGGCAGGGGTCTGCTTCCTCACGCTAGAACCTCCAGCAAGGAGAACCGTGAGAAGAACTCTAGTGACATCACTAAATCTCACTCCAAACCTCCAGAGACTAGCAGTGGGATGCAGCAATGCCTTAGATCTCACGCTGCAGATATACAGCTATGAGGAATTAGGCACAGGAGTGCCTAGGCACACTCACATACCAGGAAGGTCTATCTTTCAGGAGGAATTGGAGACAAAGGATACATTTTAGGGTAGAGTTTAGGCACAATTGACATTTATATTAGTTTCCTATAACAGCAAATCCTCAGTTTTTCAGTTTGGGTCCCCTATAAAATCTCTTTGTATTCCTTCACCTTCACCCTTGTGATACACGCCACTCACTAGCAGCTCCAGCGTGCCTGTTATATCATCTGTACGGTGCTGTTTGGGTCACATCAATTGGACTCCAATTCTCTCAATTATACAAAGAGGGAAAAACGAATAACCACCATCCTCTTGTTCCCACATAATAAAAGTTTAATTCTGTCAAATTTGTAATAAATTCATAATAAACATGAATAAAACACCCACATATAACCCTGCTATACCTAGTTCAATAACACCATCACAATCAGAGAAGTCCAGAATTCAAATGGATTGAAGGGACTGACTCTGCAGCACCCAAGTATGAACTCCTCTCTTTGCCTTCATGTAATACCTGTCAGCAGCACTTGCATAGCTCCCAACTGTCCCTGATTTCAGAACAAAGTCCCTCTGTCCCACTTTCTTCCTCATTTGTCCCTCATTTTGCACTGATCTATTCAGTTATATATAACATGTACAGCCTATTGCATTAGGGTGTGCACCCCACAGCTCAAACACCCACGCCTTTCTCTGCAGCCTCAGCTGCACTGGACAGTAAATTAATGGGAAGTGCTCTGCGCTGAGCGGCTTCCTGTTCATGCAAAAACTGAATTAAAACAGTGAGTGAGTGTGTGTTCGCTGTGTTCATTTAGAAAAGGAAGGGACCAGTAAATTACATATTTACTAGCCCCTTCCCCCACTCTCCATTCTGAAACATCCCCCCAGCAGCCTGGGGGAGAGAAAAGGGGGGAAGCCTGCAACACTGCAGGGGGTACAACATGGGGAGAAGCCCAGACAATAGGGGGAATCAGCACCACAAACAATGATTAGGGTGTGCCCAGACACACCTGGCACACCCCCTGCGCACACCTATACATTTTTTTATCTCCAGGTAAGAAACTCGGCAAAAGATTCACACAATAGGATTTGCTTCAAGTGGCCTAAACCCATCAATTTAATGGATCCCCAACAGTTACATTCAAAGTGCGTCAATAATGCTAACTGACACAGTTGCTTGTGCTCTCAACCGACCTGTTAAGCCATCAAATGACTGGTGCCATAACTGATCACATGTGCAGCATCGTGGCAGCTGCAGATCAAACAGAGGCTAAGATGGCAGCTCCCCTGGCTGTAAAGGAGAGAAGGGTTTAGTTCCACTTTAAGAAAACTGTATACAGAGAGACTTAATGCCAGACATAATAAATATAGATTTGGGGATTACATACACATTCAAGGAACTAGGATTACCATCAGGCCGCCACTGCTAACCTCTCCTCCTGGAAATGGTGAGGGGCTTCCCATTTTGTTATTTTCACTTCAAAATAACATATGTGCAGTGTGCATAGGAAATTGTTCATAGTTTTTTTTATAGTCCGGCCCTCTAACGGTCTGAGGAACAGTGAACCGGCCCCCTGTTTAAAAAGTTTGAGGACCCCTGCTCTAAACCCCCCGAGCATCATGTGACACACGGAGTAAGAGGATGTGACGGTGCACTGCTCTGCATATATGATGGCATCTACGTGCACAGGTGTCGAATGACAATCATTATGTTGCAAAGGTGGAGCGTGTCACCATACCAACCAGGAATGAGAATGTACGAGCCCGAAGGGTTTACAGCACATAAACACCAAACGCAGCATATTATTATAATAATACAGTTGAACCTCGGATTACGAGCATAGTCCGTTCCAGGAGAATGCTCGTAATCCAAAGTACTCACATATCAAAGCGATATTCCCATTGAAGTCAATGGAAACGAAAATAATTAGTTCCACATTGACTTCAATGGGATGCAATACCGAATGCAGCCAGAGGTTAGGGCTGGCACCAGAGAGCCCCGAAAACTGCCGAAAAGGCCGAGGACACTTCGGCTTGTTTCCTGCGCCACCCGTACCTGCTCGGCTTCTGCGCCTCTGTACCTCAGGCAAAATGAGGTACTGCAGGCCTATTTAGCTTGAATTCTGCTTGTCTTGCGAGTCAATACCTGCAAGCCGAGTCAGAATATTAAAAAAAAGTTGCTTGCAAATCAAAACGCTCTCAAATCAAGTTACTCTTAAACCGAGGTTCCACTGTATCATGTAAATAGAAAACTGATACATATAACAACCCTAATGAGCAGAGGTTCACAGAAACTTGCTAAAATAGGACTAGGGTATTATGAAGAGGGCTGAAAACGAAAATAGTAAAATTGCAATGTAATAACTCCACATATTAGTATATTGAAGTCAATGAGCACATCACAATGCAAAAATATTGAGCAGAACTGCGGAGAAACCAATAATGTAAGAAATGGGGGACCCATAATATATACACAGTATATATTTTTTTGGGAGGGAATCTATTATAGAAAAAAGTAAAAAATATTGTTGTTTTTTTCAAAATTGGCGTTCTTTTTTAGTTTATAGAGTGTAGCGCCCATGTACTTCCAAGTACGGGTGCTAGTGAAATTTAGTGGGAGTGATCAGAGTGTAAGTGACCCTGATCTCAATTCTGATTAAGGTAAGGCTCTCTGTTTCAGCTTGGCTGTACTGTGGGCTCATTCTGTTGTACCTGGGATGTAGTTCCATCCCGGGGGATGGGTGGCAGCAGTGGGAGTCAGGACTTGGGTGCCTTTACCAGCAGAGAAACGAGAGGCCTGAGCCTCGCTGGGCATGCTGGGAGAGGGTACCTATGGGACAAACGCCATCTTAGGTGGTTCGTTCCTGGAGTGTGGCACCCACCTTTAGGGTGACCACATCACCGCGCCCCGAGCGTTATGGCCTACCTGGCCAGGGTGTGGGTGCTATGCGCTGTTCCTGGATCCTGGGCCATTCGGGCCTGGGACACCCACACAGGATGGGGACTCAGTGATCGACTGAGTTCCCACTTTGAAGATCCCAAGCAAGTTTAGCTGTTCAGTGGGGAGGTCCAGTTGAGGAGCGCCATTGAGAAGCTGGCGGTCCAACAGTATTGAGACGAACCACCGGGGAACGAGGTATTGGACACTGAGGGATTGACATAAAAAAATGCAGCAGTATTTTTTACGTCCGTGTGCATGAGGCCTAAAGCTCCCATACAGCAGATGGATAGAGTTTCAAACAACATTTTTTTAGGAAAATTGCTACAAAAATTTGAAGAACATTGTCATAATGTTTGATGGTCATTTAAAAGATTTTATCAGGTAAATTGGAACAATGTAGCGCTAATATCTGTGTAAAGATATAGAAAGAACCCACATCTAAAGATAACAAACCAAATCTACATATATTAATACATGGCTAAATCTTAAAGTGTCACCAGTGGCGGCTGGTGCTCAATTTTTTTTGGGGGGTCGCAAACAAACTAAAAAAAAACAATTGCAGCCTCACTGTGCCCATCAAACGCAGCCACTGTGCCCATCAATTGTCACCACTGTGCCATGCCATTAATTGTCGCCACTGTGCCATCAATTGTCACCACTGTGCCATCAGGTGTCGCCACTGTGCCATGCCATCAAATGCAGCCACTGTGCCATGCCATCAAACGCAGCTACTGTGCCATCATTTATCGCCACTGTGCCCATCAATTGTCACCACTGTGCCATGCTATGCCATCAAACGCAGCAACTGTGCCATCATTTGTCGCCACTGTGCCCATCAATTGTCACCACTGTGCCATACCAAATGCAGCTATTGTGCCATCAATTGTCACCACACTGACTGTGCCATACCAAATGCAGCTATTGTGCCATCAATTGTCACCACCGTGACCATCAATTGTCACCACCGTGTCCATAAATAAGCGCCACTGTGCCCATAAATTAGCGCCAGTGTGCCCATAAATTAGCGCCACTGTGCCCTTTAAAATGCCTCCTCCCAGCCACTGTGCCATCATTTATCACCACTGAGCCCATCAATTCTCACCACTGTGCCATGCCATCAAACGCAGCAACTGTGCCATTAATTATCGCTGCTGTGCCATGCCAAACGCAGACACTGTGCCATCGATTGTCACCACCGTGTTCATCAACTTTCACCACCGTGCCCATAAATTAGCACCACTGTGCCCATAAATAAGAGCCACTGTGCCCATAAATAAGAGCCACTGTGCCCTGCTAAATGCCGCCAATGTGCCCTGTAAAATACCCCCCCGCCCAGAACTTATCTTTCTGGGGTCAACCATCCTGCTTCCACCATCCCTCAATCGATGTCTTCTCCTGCCCTCAAAGACGTTTCAGCCAATCAGGTTACCGGTAACCAGAAACGGTGAACCTGATTGGCTGAGACGCCAGTCAGTGTTAGCCAGGGAACGCACCCCCCGTGAGTCCCCTGGTTACCTATCAGAAAGCCGATTACAGCCCTCAGGCTGGCTCTGATAGGCACTTCCTAAGCCAACAAGCTGCCGTCATTCAGATGGCCGGCACTCACCAGGGGGTCGGCCATCTGAATAGTGGACGGCAGCCGCAATACATAGATTCATGCAATGCATGTATTGTATTCAGTGGCGGTGCAGGAGAGAGAGGGGGCGGCGCTCCTGCGCCCTTTATGGACGCACCGCCACTGAGTGTCACCACGTGACCTTACTAAACATATTAGTGTGCCAAGATATAATAAAGGCTTGCAAATAATAACAATGAATTGAGAAAGTGCATAAAGTGACTGGAATGCAAATGAATGGAAATAAGGGCGACTTCACCACAGGAAAGTCCAAATAAATGCGGATAAAGATGGCTTCACCATAAGGAGACCTTGAAGATGGAACAAGAGCTTGGCAGAAGTGCCACCACCAATGGTAGAAAAGGGGGCTTACCCAAATATAAAGGACTAGGGAAGGTATATACCGCCCAAGTCACCAAAGGCTTGTATCGATCACCCCGATCTAAACAGCTGGTCCTGGATCCAAACAGCTAATCGGCTTGATGATCCCAAATCACAGTGTTAATGATAACTTCATAGAGGCTCGGTAACCACAAGCAATGCAAGAAATATTGAAAATAACTCACATAGTGTTATTTTTGTGTGACTGGTCCTTTGTAATGAGACATCTCTTCCCCACAACCCTTGGCTGTGGTTGTGGGGGTCTGCGGAGCATCGCACCTTTCACTGCAGAGAATCACGTCTCTTCTCTGCAGAGCATCAAACCTTTCTTCCAGGGCTGCAGAGCATCATGCCTTTTCTGCAGAGCATAGCACCTTTCTCCCAAGGCTGCAGAGCCTTGCGTCTTTCCCTGCAGCGCATCCCGCCTTTCCTGCAGAGCGTCGCACCTTTCGCTGCAGAGCATCGTACCTTACCTGCAAAGCATCACACCTTTCGCTGCAGAGCATTGTGCCTTACATGCAGAGCATTGCACCTTTCTCCCAGGGCTGCAGAACACCGCACCTTTCTCCCAGAGATGCAGAGCATCGTGACTCTTCTGCAGAGCATCGCGCCTTTCTCCAAGGGCTGCAGAGCAATACGCCTTTTTTGCCCCTTTTTTACAATTACACTTAAAAGCAAGCTAAGTTATGCAAAAATCTGCAGAGTGTTGCACCTTTTCACTGCAGAGTATTGCGCTTTTCTCCCAGGGCTGCAGATCATCGTGCCTTTTCTTGCAGAGCATCAAACCTTTCGCTATAGAGCATTGCGCCTTTCACTGCAGAGAATTGTGCCTTTCCCTGCAGAACACTGTGCCTTTTTCCAAGGGCTGCAGAGCATTGTGCCTTACATGCAGAGCATTGCGCCTTTCCGTGCAGAGCATCCCATCTTTCCTGCAGAGCATCATGCCTTTCGCTGCAGAGCGTCATACCTTACCTGCAGAGCATCACACCTTTTGCTGCAGAGCATCATATTTTACCTGCAGAGCATCACACCTTTCACTGCAGAGCATTGTGCCTTACATGCAGAGCATCGCGCCTACCAGGGCTGCAGAACACAGCACTTTCTCCATGAGCTGCAGAGCATCGTGTCTATTTCTGCAGAGCATCATGCCTTTCCCTGCTATTCCATCAAGCTCCGTATTTGCCCTGATTGTGTCTCGTAAATACAATTACACTTCAGGGCCGGTTCCCACTGGTGCGATGTCGGAGATTGGATGGGATTCGCACCGTACTGCACTACAAATCACATGCGATCTCTGTGCGATGCGATTTCAGCCATAAAGATTGTATGTCTGAATTCGCATCAAATTCGCACAGGACCCGTTTTTGTCCGCAGCAGAATGGGATCCGATGGGTGGTCACGTGTGATCTGACTCCTGTCTGTGTTTGCAGATCGCACTGCCGTTTGACAACTGATTTTTGGGGTGTCATTCGCTTTTATCTGACACTCCTAGCAGTTTGCATAGAGCAGTGTGACCTGCCGCCAGGAGAGATGCGATTCGGGAACTCGCAGGGCATCACAGCAGTGTAAACCAGATCTAAAAGTTATTTTATTAAAAAGCAAAAAAAATGAAAAAGACCCCCAAATTTTTTAAATGAACAAAAAATGGGGCGATATGTTGCGCTATTGGCCGATAGTCTCAGGTTCCGATGATCGCAAGTTGTGCAATTCCCTGATTACGTCAAGTTCCTCTATGAAGGCAAATTGCGCCAATTTCTGAAATTGCGTCAAGTTCCGATGGTTGAAAAAAGTTCCGATGGTTGACAGCCACGATATTACCCAATTGCGTCAAGTACCGCCGGTAATGCAAATTGCGTCAAGTTATACAATTACCAAAATTGTATCAATGAGTGAGTGAGTGAGTGAAAAACGTATAAAGCGCAACACTTGCGAACTGAATCGCTTCTGGGTGCTGTCAATGGTCGCAAATTGCGTCAAGTTCGGATGGTTGACAGCAGCACTATTAACCAACTGCATCAAGTACCGACGACATTACAAATTGCGTCAGTGGTCAAACATGCGTCAAGTTACGATGGTTAAAGCCACGCTATTACCCAATTGCGCAAAGTACCGTGGCTAAGGTAAATTGCATCAAGTTCCGCAATTTGTATCAAGTTATGATGGTTGACAGCGGAGCTATCAACCAATTGCGACAAGTACCGCGGTTAAGGTAAATTGCATCAAGTTCCGCAAATTAAGTCAAGTTCTGATGGTTGACATTGGCGCTATTAACTAATTGTTACAAGTACCGCAGTTAAGGTAAATTGCGTCAAGTCCCACAAATTGCCTCAAGTTCCGCTAATTGCGTCAAGTTCCAATGGTTGACATCAGCACTGTTAACTAATTGCGACAAGTACCGCGGTTAATATAAATTGCGCTAAGTCCCGCGAATTGCGTCAAGTTCCACTAATTGCATCAAGTTCCGATGGGTGACAGTGGCGCTATCAACCAATTACGACAAGTACCGCGGTTAAGGTAAATTGCGTCAAGTCCCACAAATTGTGTCAAGTTCCAATGGCTGACATCGGCACTATTAACTTATTGCGACAAGTACCGCCGTTAAGGTAAATTGCGTCAAGTTACGGAAATTCCATCAATTTTCGATGGTTGACAGCAGCGCTATAGATTTACACTTAAAAGCAATTATCTAAAAAAAAGTATATATATATTTTTTAAATTAATTAACTAAAAAAAAAATATGACTTATTTTTAAATGAATTTAACCACTTGCCTACTGTGCCCCCTTCCTGCCCAGACAAAATTTTAGCTTCTGGCACTGCGTCGCTTTAACTGACAATTGCGCGGTCGTGCGACGTGGCTCCCAAACAAAATTGACGTCCTTTTTTCCCACAAATAGAGCTTTCTTTGCGTGGTATTTGATCGCCCGTGCGGTTTTAATTTTTTGGGCTATAAACACAAAAAGAGCGTACATTTAAAAAATAAAACACAATATTTTTTGCTTTTTGCTATAATAAATATCCTATTTAAAAAAAAATATCTCAGTTTAGGCCGATACGTATTCTTCTACTTATTTTTGGTAAAAAAAAAAAATCGCAATAACCGTATAGTGACTGGTTTGCGCAAAAGTTATATTGCCTACAAAATAGGGGACATAATTATGTTTTTTTTTTTTTTTTTTTTCTAGTAATGGCGGCGATCTGCTTTTTTTTTTCGGGGCTGCGACACATCGGACACTTTTGACACATTTTTGGGACCATTCACATTTATACAGTGAACAGTGCTATAAATATGCATTGATTACTGTATAAATGTGACTGGCAGGGAAGGGGTTAACCACTAGGGGGCGGGGAAGGGGTGTCCTAAGTAGTGTTCTAACTGTAGGGGGAGGGGGGTGACTGGGGGAGGTGACAGATTGTGTCCCTATGTACAAGAGACACAGATCGGTCTCCTCTCTCCCTGACAGGACGTGGAGGTCTGTGTTTACAGCTTACGGCTTTAAATGACAGGACGTCATATGACGTTCTGTCAGAACAATAGAGCATTCTGCCCGCTGTCATTTGACGGCGGGCGGGTTTTAAGTGGTTAAAAAAATTGTACTTTTAAGTGTAAATGTAATGCTGCAGAGCATCGTGCCTTTCTCCCAGGGCTGCAGAGCATTACACCGTTTGCTACAGAGCATCGTGCCTTTCACAGCAGAGCATTGCGCCTTTCTCTCCAGAGCATCGCGCCTGTCGTTCCAGAACATCGTGCCTTACCTGCAGAGCATCGCACCTTTCTCTCAGGGCTGCAGAGCATCACACCTTTCTCTACAGAGCATTGCACCTTTTTCTGCAGAGCATTGTGGCTTTCATTGCAGAACATCTCGCTTTTCTACAAGGGCTGCAGAGCATCGCACCTTTTCACTGCAGAGCATTGTGCCTTTCTCCTAAGCCTGCAGAGCATTGCGCTTTTTTCCCCAGATTGTGTCAGTCGCGTAAATACATTTACACTTAAAAGCATTTTTGTCTTTAAAAAACCCCGGAAAAAATTACATTTAAAAAGAAAGAAAAAAATGTAATTGCTTTTAAGTGTAAATGTAATGCTGCAGATCATCGTGCCTTTCTCCCAGGGCTACAGAGCATCGTGACTTTCGCTGCAGAGCATCACGCCTTTCTCTCCAGAGCATCGCGCCTGTCATTGCAGAACATTGTACCTTGTCTGCAGAGTATTGCGCCTTTCTCCCAGGGCTGCAGAGCATCACACCTTTCGCTATAGAGCATCGCGTCTTTCGCTGCAGAGCATTGTGCCTTTCCCTGTAGAATATTGCGCTTTTCCTTAAGGGCTGCAGAGCATCGCACCTTTTCCCTGCAGAGCATCGCGGCTTTCTCCCAGGGCTTCAGACCATCATGCTTTTTGCTGGAGAGCATCACGCCTTTCATTGCAGAGCATCATACATTTCCTGCAGAGCATCGCGCCTTTCTTACAGGGCTGCAGAGCATCGCGCCTTTTCGCTGCAGAGCATTGCGCCTTTCTCCCAGAGTTGCAGAGCATCACGTCGCACCTGTCACTGCAGAGCATCATGCCTTTACTGCAGAGCATTGCGCCTTTCTCCCAGGGCTGCAGAGCATTGCGCCTTTTTTGCAGTTTTTTGCAATTATACTTAAAAGCAAACTAAATTTCAGAGCATCTTCTCTCAGGGCTGCAGAGCATCGCGCCTTTCCCTACAGAATATCGCGCCCTTCTCCAAGGGCTGCAGAGCATCGCGCCTTTTTCTGTAGAGCATTGTGCCTTTTTCCAGGGCTACAGAGCATCACACCTTTTACTGCAGAGCATCATTAAAAAAAATATTAACAAAATAAAAAATCCCAGTGGAGATCAAATATCACCAAAATAAATCTCTATTTGTGGGGAAAACTGTAAATGTCATTTGTATAGAGTGTTGCATAATGATACAATTGCCAATTGAAGTAGCACAGTGCTAAATAGCAAAAATGTTCTGGTCATGAAAGGGTTAAAACCGTCCGGAGCCGACATGGTAAAAGAAAAAAAAGGATCCTTATCCTGGTGTGTTATCTTTGTGAAATTTGCCAATCTGAGGACTGCACATTTCATGGATGGGATTGTGTTTCTGAATGTGACATTTATCAATGGGAAGTAAAACCGGAATAAACTGGTTTATTTCAGAAATGTAAATCTCAACTGTCATCTACCCATAGCAGGGTGCCAGCCAGCAAGCCCAACCACAGCAGGGTGCCAGCCAGAAAGCCACCCACATCAGGGTGCCAGCCAGCAGACCCACCCACAGCAGGGTGCCAGCCAGCAGACCCACCCACAGCAGGGGGTCAGCCAGCAGACCCACCCACAGCAGGGGGTCAGCCAGCTACAGCAGGGTGCCAGCCAAAAAGCCACCCACATCAGGGTGCCAGCCAGAAAGTCCACAAACAGCAGGGTGCCAGCCAGCAAGCCCACCCACATCAGGGTGCCAGCCAGCAAGCCCACCCACATCAGGGTGCCAGCCAGAAAGTCCACAAACAGCAGGGTGCCAGCCAGCAAGCCCACCCACATCAGGGTGCCAGCCAGCAAGCCCACCCACATCAGGGTGCCAGCCAGCAAGCCACCCGGGGGTTGGGGGGGCAGGTGTGCAGGGGGTACAGAGGGGGAACAGATATGAGTGTGGGGAAGGGGAACAGATGTGCAGGGGATACAGATATGTGTGTGGGGCAGTTTGAGGAGAACAGAGGTGCGGAGGGGGGCTGCAGAGGGGAACAGATGTGTAGGGGGTACAGAGAGGAACTGATATGTGTGTGTGGGGGGGGGGTTTAAAGGAGAACAGAGGTGCGGAGGGGGGGTGCAGAGGTGTACAGGCATTCAGGGTGATACAGTGATGGGGTGATCTGAGGTGGGAAGGTGAAAGAATTGTGGTGAAATGAGACCTGAAAATACAAGAACTGGGGTGATTTGATCAGATGTACAAAGATTTAAAAAAAAGGAGCTACCCACAGCAGGGTGACAACCAGAAAGCCCACCCACAGCAGGGTGCCAGCCAGCAAGCCCACGCACAGCATGGTGCCAGCCAGCAAGCCAGCCACAGCAGGGTACTAGCCAGTAAGCCACCAGCAGCAGGGTGCCAGCCATGAAGCCCACCCACATCAGGGTGCCAGCCAGACGAGGCCACCCACAGAAGGGTGCCAGCCAGCAAGCTCACCTGCAGCAGGGTGCCAGTCAGCAAGCCCACATAAAAAAAAATGAACTGTACAAAAGAAGCCACCCACAGCAGAGTGCCAGCCAGCAAGTCCACCCTCAGCAGGTATTTATTATTTATTTAGTTATATTTAATTATGTTTATTTTCACTGCTTAAAGCGCCCTCATTAATATACATTGTATATATTTTTTTAAGCCACCCACAGCAGGGTGCCAGCCAGCAAGCCAGCCACAGCAGGGTACTAGCCAGTTAGCCACCAGCAGCAGGGTGCCAGCCATGAAGCCACCCACAGAAGGGTGCCAGCCAGCAAGTCCACCTGCAGCAGGGTGCCAGCCAGCAAGCCCACATAAAAAAACTGAACTGTACAAAAGGAGCCACCCACAGCAGAGTGCCAGCCAGCAAGCCCACCCTCAGCAGGTATTCATTATTTATTTAGTTATATTTAATTATATTTATTTTCATTGCTTAGAGCACCCTTGTTAATATACATTGTATATATTTTTTAAGCCCACCCACAGCAGAGTGCCAACCAGCAAGCCCACCCACATCAGAGTGCCAGCCAACAAGCCCATGCACAGCATGGTGCCAGCAAGCCAGCCAGCCACCCACAACTGCACTGTACAAAAGGAGCCACCCACATCAGGGTGCCAGCCAACAAGCCCATGCACAGCATGGTGCCAGCCAGTAAGCCACCAGCAGCAGGTTGCCAGCCACAAAGCCCATCCATATCAGAGTGCCAGCCGACAAGCCCATGCACAGCATGGTGCCAGCAAGCCAGCCAGCCAGCCACCCACAACTGCACTGTACAAAAGGAGCCACCCACATCAGGGTGCCAGCCAGCAAGCCCACCCAAATCAGGGTGCCAGCCAGCAAGCCCACCTACAGCAGGGTGCCAACCAGCAAGCCCATGCACAGCATGGTGCCAGCTCACCCACATCAGGGTGCCAGCCAGCAAGCCCACCCACATCAGGGTGCAAGCCAGCAAACCCACCCACAGCAGAGTTCCAACCAGCAAGCCCACCCACATCAGGATGACAGCCAACAAGCCCACGCACATGGTGCCAGCCAGTAAGCCACCAGCAGCAGGTTGCCAGCCACGAAGCCCACCCACATCGGGGTGCCAGCCAGCAAGACCACCCACAGAAGGGTGCCAGCAAGCAAACCCACCTGCAGCATTGTGCCAGCCAGCAAGCCCACATACAAAAAAAACTGCACTGTACAAAAGAGCCACCCACATGAGGGTGCCAGCCAGCAAGCCCACACACATAAGGGTGCCAGCAAGCCCATCCCCAGCAGGATGCCAGCCAGAAAGACCACCCACAGCAGGGTGCCAGCCAGCAAGCCCAAGCACAGCATGGTGCTAGCCAGCAAGCCCACCCACATCAGGGTGCCAGCCAGCAAGCCCACATCCAAAAAAATATAAAAAAAACAATATAAAAAAAACAAAAAAAACAATATGTATTGTTATTTATTGTAATTTTTTGAAAATAAAATAATTTGAAAAAAAAAAACTGCGCTGTACAGAGGAGCCTTGACGAGGCAGTGCAGCTTCCACATACATTTGCAAATGTGTGCAATGTGACTGCGTGCACGGGGATGCACAGAGCGCCTGTACCCCTCACACAGGGTATGGATTCATACACCTTGTGTGAACGAGGCCTTAGGACCGAACAGCCCAGGAAAAGTAGTGCAGCTTTCCCATTTGCAAATGTGTGCAACTAAGACCTCTGTCAAGTGTTAGATTGTGACTTTTTTATTTATTTGCAGACTAGCTGGTAAGTGTGCTGGGAAATCTTCTGTTTTTGTGATGTGCAAAGCCCTTCCATGTGCACCTTACTTCAAAAGCAAGTTATATACTGCTGTATCTGTCCTGCTTTGTACACTGTTTTTAGATACAACTTAAAGGGGTTATAACGTTTTTCACCTCAGTGTATTCTATGCATTAAGGCAAAAAAACTCCAAGGGTGCGCGCCCGGAAGAACTCAACACCATGCAAGCACGATCGCATGAAGGTGTTGAGTCCTTGCGGGGGGGGAGCCGAGACAGCCGCTGAAGGGACCCCAGGAGACCAAGTTTGGGGCCACTCTGTGCAAAACAAGCTGCACAGTGGAGGTAGGTATAACATGTTTGTCATTTAAAAAAAAAAAGTATCTTTAGTGATCCTTTAAAGCGGAGTTCCACCCAAAAATGGAACTTCCGCTTAATCCCCTCCCCTCCCCCTTACATGCCACATTTGGCATGTATTTTTTTTGGAGGGGGAGTGGGGGCTTCAGTAGGAGTGGGACTTCCTGTCCCACTTCCTGCTTCCGCCAAGGGGCTGGTAAGGCGATTAGGCCTAATCGCCTTACTGCAGCCCCTCCCTTTGGCGATCGTCTAGGACACTGACAGGTCCTAGACGATCGCCTGTCCAATCAGCGGCGGGCGGCGCCGCGCGCATGCGCAGTGAGGCTCGTGCATGCGCAGTGGGTGCCCGGCTGTGAAGCCGAAGGCTGTTACGGCTGAGTGCCCACAATCGCAATGAGGATGCCGGCTGGGGAGGGGGGGAGAGGAGCGTAGCCCCGGTCGGCGCGTTGCTGGAACGTGGAGAAGGTAAGTGTCTGTTTATTAAAAGCCAGCAGCTACACTTTTTGTATCTGCTGACTTTTAATAAACATTACATTTGGGTGGAACACCCCTTTAACCACTTCCATACCAAGCCTATTCTGGCACTTTTCTCCTTCATGTAAAAATCATAATTTTTTTGCTAGAAATTTACTCAGAACCCCCAAACATTAAATATGTTTTTTTAGCAGACACCTAGGGAATAAAATAAGAAAGCGCCCATTGGTACACATTGGGAGTGCGCTCAATTATTATTTTTTTGTACCTAGGGAATAAAATGGCGGTCATTGCAACTTTTTGTCTCGTACGGTATTTGCGCAATCATTTTTCAAACGCGTTTTTTTAGGAAAAAAAAAGTTGTTTCATGAATTAAAAAATAAAAAAACAATAAAGTTAGCCCAATTTTTTTGTATAATGTGAAATATGAGGTTACGTCGAGTAAATAAATACCTAAGAAGAAAGAGACGCCGCTTAAGACAAGAGATTCCCAGTGGTAATTAGAATCCAAAAGCCCAGTGGGTGCAGGCAATGCACAAGGCAGTAACGAAAAAATAAATAAAAAGGAGATGGACAGCCGCACTCCAACACGATACCAAAATGTAGAAAATGGTGTCTTTATTACCAGTAAAAAATGACACTCCACAGCAATAAAAAAGCAAACAGTGGGGTAACAATGCTGACGCGTTTCACATCAATAACTGATGCTTAGTCATGACTAAGCATCAGTTATTGATGTGAAACGCGTCGACATTGTTACCCCACTGTTTGCTTTTTTATTGCTGTGGAGTGTCATTTTTTACTGGTAATAAAGGCATCATTTTCTACATTTTGGTATCGTGTTGGAGTGCGGCTGTCCATCTCCTTTTTATTTATTTTTTCGTTACTAAATAGATACCTAACATGTCACACTTTAAAATTGCGAACACTCATGGAATGGCGCCAAACTTCCGTACTTAAAAATCTCCATAGGCGACGCTTTAAATTTATTTACAGGTTACCAGTTTAGGGTAACAGAGGAGGTCTAGTGCTAGAATTGTTGCCCACACTCTAACGTATGCGACGATACCTCACATGTGTAGTTTGAATGGCATTTACACATGTGGGCGGGACTTACATTTGTGTTCGTTTCTAAATGCGAGATACCAGGGACAGGGGCGTTTTCATTTTTTTATTATTATTATTTTACTTAATTTTTTCACTTATTTTTTAGATTTGTTTTTTTGATCACTTTTATTCCTATTGCAAGGAATGTAAACATGCCTTGTAATAGGAATCTATTGTGACAGGTCCTCTTTATGGAGAGGTGCGGTGTCAATAAGACCCCACATCTCTCCTCCAGGCTGGAAAGCATGAGATCGAGAAAAAAAATTCACTGATCTCATGCTTACTAGCTGCTTTGTTTACACCCGGGAACCCGGGCCTCCGACTGCAGGCATCATTCCGATATCCCCTGAAAGTCAGCGACGTCATATGATGGCGTGCAGTTGGGAAGTGGTTAAGTAAAAACATTTAAACACAAAGTGGGGTAGTTGTCTGGTTTTGTATACTGTTTTTAAATAAAGATTTAATGAAACCCACAATTTATAAAAAAACAAACAAAAAAAAACTGAGGTAGTTGTCCTGTTTTGTATACTGTTTTTTTTTTAACAAAACTTTTATAAAAACTGCAATTATAAAAAACAGGGAGTAGTTTTTGAATGAAACTTTAATACAAACTACAATTATATATTTTAAAAAAACTTGGGTAGTTGTCATTCTTGTAAAGACTGTCTTAATGCATTGTATCGATATTATACATATACAATTTTTCTGTTGTCAATAAACATCAAACAGAAAAAAAATCCCAGAGCACTATGGCTTACCTAAAGAGGCAGGCAGCACAGCAGACAAAGCCTGAATTTGGGAAGATTTGTGTGACTGAATCCTCAGAGGGGAGCGGTAGAAAGAACACGAGACATGGCTGTAAATGTAGGCCTGCTAAAAGGAGATGTTTCAATGCACTGCATAGCAGGCCTCTGTAGAAGCCCTTTCCTCAGAGGATGGACACCAGGCAAAAAGAAGAAGGTCATTACCCTTCACTCCGTAAGCCATTCCACTCCTGAGAGCTCAGAAGGAGTTTGTAATACCAAGAAGGGGTAGACGCCATATTTTGGGTTCCTTCGCCTCGTGGCCCTCCTGGCACGAGGTATGTGTTGATGATTTCCAGCCACAGGACCAGGTTGGCCCAAGGCTGCATCTCTACCAGTAGGCCCAGTTATGCTGACTGGGGCCTACGAATCAAGAGGGATCGCAAGCTGTCCATCTAAGCAAAGGAAGATATACTTAATGAAGAAAACCAGGAGAGGACCAGCCCTGGAGGAGACCAAGCGGAAGACTTATGTCTCAGGATAGGCTTGGTGACCTTATTAACCACTTCCCTACGGCCATACGACTTAATACGGCCGCAGGGTGGTTTTAAATCTCTGGAGCGCCGTGTTTCTACGGCAGCTCCTTTCCTTGTTCCCCGCGCGCGCTCCCGTGCGCGCAACGGGGAACTACTGTGCTGGCCGTGTCTCCTGGACACAGCCAAACACAGATCGCGCTGAATAGCCAATCACAGCGGCTATTTACAGCGCGATCTGTGCAGCCAATGGGAGATGATCTCAAATGTAAACATATGAGATCATCTCCCGTTGCCTGCTCTCCCTCCTCACACAGACAGCGCGTTTGAGGAGAGAGAGAGCTACTGTGAGTGAAAGTAAACGTATTACAGTGTCCCAAATCAGTCCCCAATCAGTGCCACCAGTACTACCAGTGCCCACCTGTGCCACCAGTGTCACCAGTGTCACCAGTGCCCACCTGTGATCACTGCTGCCTCAGTGCACATCAGTGCAAATCATTGCCCACCTGTACCACCAGTGCCCATCTGAGATCAGTGACCACCTGTGATCAGTGCCACCTCAGTGCCCACCAGTACCACCTGTGCCACCAGTGCCCACCTGTGCCCACCTGTGATCAGTGCCCACCTGTGATCAGTGCCGCCTCAGTGCACATCAGTGCGTATCAGTGCGTATCAGTGCCCACCAGTACCACCAGTGCCCACCTGCGATCAGTGCCCACCTGCGATCAGTGCCCACCTGCGATCAGTGCCCACCAGTGCGTATCAGTGCACATCAGTGCGTATCAGTGCACATCAGTGCCCACCAGTACCACCTGTGCCACCAGTGATCAGTGCCCACCTGTGATCAGGGCCGCCTCAGTGCACATCAGTGCGTATCAGTGCGTATCAGTGCCCACCTGTGCCACCAGTACCACCTGTACCACCAGTGCCCACCTGTGCCCACCTGCGATCAGTGCCCACCTGCGATCAGTGCATATCAGTGCACATCAGTGCGTATCAGTGCACATCAGTGCGTATCAGTGCCCACCAGTACCACCAGTGCCCATCTGTGCCACCAGTGCCCACCTGTGCCACCTGTGCCACCAGTGCCCACCTGTGCCACCAGTGCCCACCTGTGATCAGTGCCGCCTCAGTGCACATCAGTGCGTATCAGTGCACATCAGTGCTCACCTGTGCCACCAGTACCATCTGTGCCCACCTGTGATCAGTGCCCACCTGCCGTCTCAGTGCACATCTGTGCCACACACCTCTGAAGTCACCAGCATGTCAAAACGTTGCTTTTCCCTCAAGCAGGCATATGAAATTATTTCCGCGGCTGACGAGAGCAATGGGGAGCTCTCTTCTTCCGATTCCGATTTGGACGTAAACTATGAGCCAGTCTACACTAGTGGAACAGCGACAGGCTCAGAGGGGGAAGATAATCAGCCCGCCAAAAGAAGGCGCTCTGGTGAGGAGGCAGTGGCATCCACCAGCCCTGTCATGCCATCCACCAGCACCGTCATGCCATCCACCAGCACCGTCATTCCATCCAACAGCACCGTCATTCCATCCAACAGCACCGTCATTCCATCCAACAGCACCGTCATTCCATCCAACAGCACCGTCATTCCATCCAACAGCACCGCAGTGCCATCCACAAATACTGAAGTGCCATCCACCAGCAACGAAGAACCTCGGCAACAAAGGCCAAGGACCCATGCCAGCCTTCCCTATGCCCTTCAGTACCCCTTGTGGCTTCCTCCAAATTCCGGAGAAGCCAACATTCCCCCTTTCACTGCCAAGCCAGGAGTCCAGGTGAACACAGACAATTTTTCCCCAATTTCCCCTAACAGTGGAGGAGTTTAGGATTTTTTTAGGCCTCACCTTTTGCATGGGACTCAACCCAAAAAACGAAAAGCATTCCTTTTGGTCAAAACGCCCCATTTATCATATGCCCATCTTTTCTACAACAATGCCCAGAACCAGGTACTTCATGATCATGAGGTTCCTCCACTTCAACGATAATACCCAGTGCCTTCCCCGAAATCACCCAAATTTTGACAGGCTTTTCAAAATTCGCCCCTTACTAAATTATTTTTCTGAATTATTCCCCCAAATATATACCCCGGAAAAAAACATTTGTGTCGATGAGTCCCTCGTTAAATTTTGTGGCCGACTGAAAATAAAGCAGTTCATTCCCAGCAAAAGGGCCCGCTATGGGGTGAAGATTTATAAACTTTGTGAACGAGCCACAGGGTACCTGTATTCCTTCTTGGTCTACGAAGGGAAGGACACCCAGCTGAATCCCCCCAATTGCCCAGACTACTTGGGATCAAGTGGAAAAGTTGTCTGGCAACTCATCAACCCCCTACTGGATAAAGGCTACCATTTGTACGTGGATAATTTCTATACCTCTCTTCCCCTGTTCCACAACCTTCATCGGAAGCAGACCCCAGCATGTGGCACGGCAAGAAAGAACAGGAAAGGCTTTCCTCAAAGCCTTGTGAATAAGAAGCTGAAGAAAGGGGAATCGGCAAGTCTGCGCAACAAGGAGGTTCTTGCAGTGAAGTGGAAGGACAGAAGAGAGGTATACATGTTGTCCTCCATCCACAACAATTCGTTTGCGGAAACCCGCAGAGGGCGTGGCACCACCGTCCAAAAGCCCACATGTATCCGGGACTACAATTTGTTCATGGGGGGAGTCGACTTGAACGACCAAATGTTGGAACCTTACCTTGCCATAAGACGCACGTACCATTGGTACAAAAAAGTAGCTATTTATTTTTTTCAATTGGCCGTATACAATTCATATATAATTTATCGTAAGTCCACCCAAAACCCCCTACCCTTCCTTGGCTACCAGGAAGAAGTCACCACTTCCCTGATATTCCCGAACGACCTGCCCCAGAACATCCGATCAGATGTTCTAAGTCGACTCTCCGAACGCCATTTCCCTGATAAAGTTCCTCTCACATCAACAGGCCGATGAGGTCAAAAAAGATGCAAGGTGTGTGCCAGTGAAGGAGTCAGAAGAGACTCAGTTTATCATTGTGTTGATTGTCCTTCCCAACCAGGCCTCTGTGTAGTTGGCTGTTTTCGGCGTTACCATACCAAACTAAATTATTAATCCTCCGTTCCTGCCTTCTCACACCTATACACCCCTTATGCCACTGCCTGCCCTGTAACTGACCCCGGCTTGTTTTTCGACCACGATTCTGCCTAATGATTTTGTAATACCTCTGCCTGATCTGGAATTGACCCTGGACTGTTTTTCGACCATTCTTCTGCCTAACGATTCTGTAATGCCTCTGCCTGATCTGGAATTGACCCTGGACTGTTTTTCGACCATTCTTCTGCCTAACGATTCTGTAATGCCTCTGCCTGATCTGGAACTGACCTCGGACTGTTTGACCATGTTTTTGCCTGCCTCTTGGACTGATCTTGTACCCTGCTACTGGACTAGTGGGATTTAACACAGGGGTCTCACATATGTGAGGGGCTCCAGAAAAGATTTTCTAGATGAAGAAAACATTTTTTTTGTTTTCTCATACTAGATTAGGGTCTGGTTGCCCGGAGGCTTCAAAGAGATTTGGGTGGGAGAAGCCTCTACCCCTGTCCCAGTTCTGTCCTGAACGAGGCCCTCCATCATGCCTCTGCCTGTTACATGAACTGACCACCTGCACTAACCATGATGGGACAGTATCCCTGCCTGGATGTTGCTGACCAAGTCCCTGCCTGCTGCCTGGACCAGTGCTATCCTGCTGTGTAGAACTGCGCTACTATTACCACAGGTAATCTTTTGTTTACGCTTTACTCAGCATAATGTATTTCGGGGTGTAACTCTTGGTATGTGCATGCTATGTGTCTCTGGAACACCTGACGGTGTTCCTTGCATGTTGGATCTCTGTATGTGGTCAGGCTGTGCAGAAGTCTAACACATGTGGTATTGTTGTACTCAGGAGGAGTAGCAGAATTTATTTTGGGGTGTCATTGTTGCTATCTAAATGCTATGTGTTGGAAATATCTTGTAAATGGACAGCTTTGTGTAAAAAAAAATGGGTTTTCATTTTTTTTCCACATATTCCAAAAACTGCTGGAAAAAAATAAACCGTTCAAAAGACTAATTATGCCTCATAGATTATACGTTGGGGTGTTAGCTTTCTAAAATGGGGTCACTTTGTGGGTAATTCCATTGTCCTGGTGTTCCAGGGCCTTCAAAAGTGTAATAGGTAGTCAACTAGTTAGATGTGCAATTTATGCTCCTAAAACCCCTGATGGCGCTCCCTGCATTTTGGGCCTCCGTATGTGGCCAGGCAGTGAAAAAGTCTCACACATGGGGTATCGTTTTACTCAGGAGGAGTAGCAGAATGTATTTTGAGGTGTCATTTTTTCTATGTACATGCTATGTGTTGGAAATATCTTATCAATGGACAACTTTGTGTAAAAAAAATGTGTTTTCATTTTTTTTCCACATATTCCAAAAACTGCTGGAAAAAAATAAACCGTTCAAAAGACTCATTATGCCTCATAGATTATACGTTGGGGTGTTAGCTTTCCAAAATGGGGTCACTTTGTGGGTAATTCCATTGTCCTGGTGTTCCAGGGCCTTCAAACATGTAATAGGTAGTCAACTAGTTAGATGTGCAATTTATGCTCCTAAAACCCCCGATGGTGCCCCCTGCATTTTGGGCCTCTGTATGTGGCCAGGCAGTGAAAAAGCCTCACACATGGGGTATCATTTTACTCAGGAGGAGTAGCAGAATGTATTTTGGGGTGTCATTTTTGCTATGTACATGCTATGTGTTGGAAATATCTTATCAATGACAATTTTGAGAATTTTTTTAAATGAAAAATAAAAATCTTAATTTTGCAAAGTATTCTGGGAAAAAATTACAACTTCAAATAACTAACCATGCCTCTTACTAAATACCTTGGAATGTCTACTTTCCAAAATGGGGTTATTTGGGGGTCATTTGTACTTTCCTGGCTTGTTAGGGTCTCAAGAGATGAGATAGGCCTTCAATACATCAGGTGTGATCATATGTGATAATTTTTTATGATTTGCACTATAGCTTGTAGACTCTAAAACTTTCACAAAGACCAAATAATTTCCCAAAAATTGGGGTTATTTTTATAAAAGACATGTAGCAGTATAAATTGTGGCCAAAATTTATGAAGAAAAATTTGTAATTTGCAAAATTTTATCACAGAAACGAAGAAAAATATTTTTTTTTCCCAAATTTTCTGTCTTTTTTCATTAATAGCGCAAAAAATAAAAACCGCAGAGGTGATTAAATACCACCAAAAGAAAGCTCTATTTGTATGAAAAAAAGGACAGAAAAATCATTTGGGTATAGTGTTGCAAGACTGAGTAATTCTCATTCAAAGTGTGAGAGCGCTGAAAGCTGAAAATTGGTCTGGTCAGGAGGAGTGTTTAAGTGCCCAGTATGGAAGTGGTTAAAGAGGGATCCACAACCCAAGTTGTCCTACAGTTTGCCGGATCGGATTAAAGGCTCTTTAACTTCTTAAGGACCGCCTCCTGCGCATATACGTCGGCAGAATGGCACGGCTGGGCACATCCACGTATATTTACGTCGGTTCTAGTACCCAGCCGTGGGTCAAGGGCGCTCGTCCGCGGCACGCTCCCGTGACCCGGTCCGAAGCTCCGTGATCGCGGGACTCGCGGACCCGATCGCCGCTGGAGTATGGCGATCGGTCCCCGGAGCTTAAGATCGGGGAGAGCCGTGTGTAAACACGGCTTCCCCGTGCTTCACTGTGGCGGCAGCATCGATCACGTCATCCCTTTTATAGGGGGGACGCGATCGATGACGTCACACCTACAGCCACACTCCCCTACAGTTGTAAACACACACAGGGAACACATAACCCCTACAGCGCCCCTTGTGGTTAACTCCCAAACTGCAACTGTCATTTTCACAGTAAACAATGCAATTTAAATGCATTTTTTGCTGTGAAAATGACAATTGTGTCAAAATTGTCCGAAGTGTCCGCCATAATGTCGCAGTCATGAAAAAAAATCGCTGATCGCCACCATTAGTAGTAAAAAATAAATAATTAATAAAAATGCAATAAAACTGTCCCTTATTTTGTAAACGCTATAAATTTTGCGAAAACCAACCGATAAGCGCTTATTGCGATTTTTTGTACCAAAAATAGGTAGAAGAATACGTATCGGCCTAAACTGAGGAAAAAAAAAATTTATATATATTTTGGGGGGATATTTATTATAGCAAAAAGTAAAAAATGCATTTTTTTCAAAATTGTCGCTCTATTTTTGTTTATAGCGCAAAAAATAAAAACCGCAGAAGTGATCAAATACCACCAAAATAAATCTCTATTTGTGGGGAAAAAAGGACACCAATTTTGTTTGGGAGTCACGTCGCACGACCGCGCAATTGTCAGTTAAAACGACGCAGTGCCGAATCGCAAAAAGGGGCAAGGTCTGTTACCTGCATTTTGGTCCGGGTCTTAAGTGGTTAACTGTACGGCTGGAAGTTCGGGTATTACATCCTGTGGCAGAGGATTCCGGACTGTTCAATTTGCTATCAATCAGTCTGTGGCAGAGACTGTTATCGAACTGGTTCTTGCATCATTCCGGCTGCTATTCCAGGTGAGAGGGGTGAGCAATACCCACTAAAGAGGGAGTGGTGAATGACTTTGAAGTATAGAGGTTCCTCCCCAGTGATCTGTACCGCGTACCTGAACCCCTCCCCCCATCCTTCTACCTTCATCACAAGTTTTGAGCAAAAGAATAAAACCTGACAGTTAGAGGTTTTACATCTTGTGTGGACATTGGAGTTCTTTCAGACTTTCAAATGTTGAGGTAACGTGCAAGGCCCAAATTTAAACAAGCAGCTCCTACGAGGTGGTGCTACATAGGCATAGGACACGCCCCCTGCCACTACTATTCCTTTATATCTTTATATTGTCTTTAAAAATGTACAAATGCAGCAACTTAGAAATTCCCTTTACTAAGTCTGGCTGCAGCCATTTTAATTGTGGGCAGATAAAGCTGCTGCCTGTTCACTTCCTGGATTTACAAAGACACACAGAGGCACACCGTCAGCTCTGCAGCTTTCAATGGCCCTCTTATGACTCACCCGTCTCCCTTCCTGGAAAACTCTCACGAGAGTGAGAGAGAGAGAGAGAGAGAGAGAGCTGTGCATGATGCCATAACCCTAGTCAAAGGACCAGTTAAAGTGTGCACAATCTACTATAAGGTTTATAACACATTTATTGTAATCCTGGCATGAGCTCCACTTTTGGATTACACATAAGAATAAAAAGGGTCAAAGCCAAGGTAAGTCACCCTCTATACAGAGGTGGCTCTTTAATTAGGCGGTCACCTAAGGCCTCGCACTCATAGGGGCCTCGCGGCCACCTAATTTGCCTCTGCTGAATCACTGTGTAATAGATCCGTGCAACTTTCTGCAGCCATTTTTATTTGCTTGAATTTTTTTGCCCATTATAGGCATGAGTGGGGCCCCTGGGTCTAAGTTTTTGCTTAAGGCCTCACAAAGCCTAGAGCCGCCTCTGCCTCTATATCTCCCGTTCCAACACATCCTAGAGGCATACCTCCCAACATTTTGAGATGGGAATGAGGGATACCTACTAACAAACGTATGTAGATGTAGCGCCCTGCTCCCAAATACTGGACGCTATGTTAGATTTAGTGGTTGTCTGAGCCGATAACATGGCTCAGACTGTATGATTTATACTAAATTAGCCTCTGTTCTGGCAGTGGCTGTGCCTGATAGCATTTTCCCACTGTTGCCTGTAGGTGGCGATACCACCACAGGCCAGTGCTGGAACACAGGCAAACCATAGATTATTGAGTATCTTTCCTCGGGAACGGCCCAGTGGGGGTGGTGCCCCGCTGTGCAAATCAGGAAGGATACTTAAGGGGCAGACGCCATATTTTGGGTTCCTTCGCCTCGTGGCCCTCCTGGCACGAGGTCTGTGTTGCTGCCCATTCATTTCCTGGGTTTACAAAGACACACAGAGGCACACCCTCAGCTCTGCAGCTTTCAATGGCCCTCTTATGACTCACCCTTCTCCCTACCTGGAAAACTCTCACGAGTGTGAGAGAGAGAGAGCTATGCATGATGCCATTACCCTAGGCAAAGGACCAGACAAAAAACAGGAATTCCCCTTCTCAGCACAAATCTTTGCCCCCCCCCCCCCAAAAAAAAAAATCTTCTGAATCAAATCCTCTACCCCTAAAATGTCCCCTTCTAGTACACATATTCTCCCCCCCCCCCACTTCAAATCCCCCCTCCTAACACAAATCTTCTTCTCCCCCATCCTCCCTCCCAACACAAATCTCCTAAATCACCACTCTTAGCACTCTCCCTCCCAAATCCTCCTTCCTAGAGCAATACTTACCCCCTGCCACCCCTCAAATCCCCCCCCCCCTTTTAACTTAAATCCCCTCCCCATCTTCTTATGGTGTCCCCCCACCTCACATGACATGCCTTCCAAATTTTGAGATGAAAATGAGGGACGCCTACTAAAAAACGTATGTAGGCTTTTAAACTGTACAATGACTTTTAAAATGTACACATGCAGCAACTTAGAAATTAGATAAAAGGTTTAGCATTGGGAAACACTTTTTGAAAGATAAAAAGTGCATTTTATATACAACTGTATAGATCAGATCCAAATGAGGGACACATGAGGAGGAATGAAGGACATTGCTCCAAATCAGGGACAGACCCTCGAAATCAGGGACAGTTGGGAGCTATGCCAAAGGTGCTCTATTGGACTGAGATCTGGTGACTGTGGAGGGCTGGAGGCCATTGGAGTACAGTGACCTCATTGTCATGGTCACGAAACCAGTGGATGATCTGAGCTTTGTGACATGGTGCATTATCATGCTGGAAGTAGTCATCAGAAGATGGGTACACTGTAGTCATAAAGGGATGGATATAAGAGCAGCAGCTACAATCTATAGTTGAATTTGTTTTTTTGGGGTCAGCTTTGCTGAAACCAACCATTTAAACTGATGTTAACTGCTTGCCGACCAGCCGCCGTTATTTTACTGCGGCAGGTTGGCTCTCCTGGGCGAGAGCCCTTAGCTCTACGTCGGCTACTTTTGTGGCCACTAGGGGGAGCGCGCGCATCCCCCGAGTCCCGCACGCGGGCACGATCACCACCGGGCATACGCGATCGCTCGGTACAGAGCGAGGACCGGGAGCTATGTGTGTAAACACAAAGCTCCCGGTCCTGTCAGCGGGGGAAATGCTGATCTTCTGTTCATACAATGTATGAACAGAAGATCAGTGATTTCCCCTAGTGAGGTCACCCCCCCATACAGTTAGAACACATCCAGGAACATACTTAACCCCTTCCCTGCCCCCTAGTGTTAACCCCTTCACTGCCAATGGCATTTTTATAGTAATCCAATGCATTTTTATAGCACTGATTACTATAAAAATGCCAATGGTCCCAAAAATGTGTCAAAAGTGTCCGAAGTGTCCGCCATAATGTCGCAGTACTGAAAAAAACGCTGATTGCCGCCATTACTAGTAAAAAAAAAATATTAATAAAAATGCCATAAAACTACCCCTCTATAACTTTTGCGCAAACCAATCAATAAACGCTAATTGCGATTTTTTTTTAACGAAAAATATGTAGAAGAATACGTATCGGCCTAAACTGAGGAAAAAAATGGTTTTTTTTATATATTTTTTGGGGATATTTATTATAGCAAAATGTAAAAAATATTGAATTTTTTTCAAAATTGTCACTCTATTTTTGTTTACGGCGCAAAAAATAAAAACCGCAGAGATGATCAAATACCACCAAATGAAAGCTCTATTTGTGGGACAAAAAAGGACGTGAATTTTGTTTGGGAGCCACGTCGCACGACTGCTCAATTGTCAGTTAAAGCGACGCAGTGCCGAATCACAAAAAGTGTTCTGGTCTTTGGGCAGCAATATGGTCCGGGGGTTAAGTGGTTAAAGCTAGATTTCAAGTAAGTCAAAAGTGGAGTACTTATATCAAACAGAGCAGTGCAGCGCAAACCTAAATAGCATAATATTAATATTAAAACGAATATGCTCATACCAGTGAAGACATAATTGAATTAATAACAGTGAAAAAATAAAATAAAATAAAATAAAATAAAAAGAAAGTCCACATTTGCAAAGTGCAAACAAATCCTGTGATCAAAACAGTCAGAGTATCTCCACCATGTGACTTGGAAAACCAATATTTCAAATATTTCAAACGTGATCCCTTCACCAGTAAAGATGGGTACTCTCACCTCACACCAAGACCCTTGTTTTACCAAAGGTCTAAAACGCTTAGAACAAATGGCAGGAAATCCAGATGGCTCAAAGATGTGCAATTGTCAGCTGAAGGACCCGGAGATATGCAAGTATCCTCAGTGGCACCAATGAATCAATATGCAAAGAAAAAAGGCCAGATCTAAGAGCTTCCATATAAACCAGGTCTCTTTAATGAGTAAAAAATGTGCAGGGTACTCACATTCAAGTAGAAAATACAGGCATAAAACACCATATCAGGCAGCTCAAATGAAGATGTGGGACATCAAGGAGTGACATGGGATGGTTCCTGACCCCGGACGCGTATCGTAATACTACTTCCTCAGCAGGGCGGACTACTTTCTCCGCCCTGCTGAGGAAGTAGTATTACGATACGCGTCCGGGGTCAGGAACCATCCCATGTCACTCCTTGATGTCCCACATCTTCATTTGAGCTGCCTGATATGGTGTTTTATGCCTGTATTTTCTACTTGAATGTGAGTACCCTGCACATTTTTTACTCATTAAAGAGACCTGGTTTATATGGAAGCTCTTAGATCTGGCCTTTTTTCTTTGCATATTGATTCGTTGGTGCCACTGAGGATACTTGCATATCTCCGGGTCCTTCAGCTGACAATTGCACATCTTTGAGCCATCTGGATTTCCTGCCATTTGTTCTAAGCGTTTTAGACCTTTGGTAAAACAAGGGTCTTGGTGTGAGGTGAGAGTACCCATCTTTACTGGTGAAGGGATCACGTTTGAAATATTTGAAATATTGGTTTTCCAAGTCACATGGTGGAGATACTCTGACTGTTTTGATCACAGGATTTGTTTGCACTTTGCAAATGTGGACTTTCTTTTTATTTTATTTTATTTTATTTTATTTTTTCACTGTTATTAATTCAATTATGTCTTCACTGGTATGAGCATATTCGTTTTAATATTAATATTATGCTATTTAGGTTTGCGCTGCACTGCTCTGTTTGATATATTTACTTCAGGAATTTTGTGATTGTTCTTTTGGTGTTCAGCTTGCATCCATATGAAATTCACTCTTTGAGTATTTTTCATTTTTACACTTATTATTTTTATTTTTTTCTGATCTTTATATTTTTGCGCTGATTGCACCCCCCCTGTTTTACAAAAGTGGAGTACTGTATGCAGACTAATGGTCAAGATGAACTTGCAAGGTATACCAAAAAAACACAGTTGTGTCATTTTATATATATATATATATATATATATATATATATATACTGTATATGTATGGTGCTGATACTGTATTATTTTCACTTTAAATCTATAGGCGTTCTGTAAACCTTGGCAGTACAAGAGTTAACTGCACCGTGACTGGCTTGACACAGGATGAGGGATGAGGGATGAGGGGGAGAGACATACCAAAAGGCTGAAGTCACAAGCTCAGCTTGGGCATTGCCCTCTGCACTGTGTGATTATGACACAGCCAGTAGAACAAACATGCACACTGAAATTCCCAGACAATGCCCTCTATGTGGTGATAAGCAGTTTCTTATATACATACTGTGCACTACACAAACTCTCATCTAAAAGTCCTAGAGCTGGCTTGATACATATGTGCAAAGTGACCACTGTCTTATATCAAGCAGATAGCAGACCTTATGCTTATGTAATCCTTGTGTGTGCAATCTATGCGGGGAACCCTAGCAGCTCCAGATTCTGATTCCAATCCGGGGGTCACTTCCGGATTCTCTCTCCCTTCTTACATCTTCATAGCATTGCAGTAGTAGTTTTTTTTTCTGGGTAATCCAAACAGGGAGTATATAGCACTCCTCCAACTTTTTACTGAAGCATCCATTAGACATTAGACATAGACCCTGCTACACAATAATTTCCTAAAAAAAGATGTTTCTACAAATATGCAATGTGGGCAGCAGCCTGTCTGGGTGAAGCAATAATTATTGGCTTGGAAAATCTGTGCCAGGCTTCTAGCCTTTCCTCTGAGTAGGCTCGGCCAGGGAGAATTGGTCAGGGTCCTGAATGTGCCTATAAACATAAGACATTTCTTTAGTCTGACCATAATTGGAACATCATTTAGTGTCTCAGAATCAAGAAATTAGGCCGGATTATAACGGTGCAGATATATAACTCTAACCAACATTTTCAACTAAAATATTCAAAACGTATTGATAACATTTTAAAACAATGTCACCATTAAGAACATGTTTATAACAAATAGAAGTAATGGTCCTTAATCTGCATAAAGTGGTATAGGGGGAGGTCCCAACATGTTTCGCCTTTTAATTTATCTTCCTCAGGGGATACTATTTGCTGTAAGGTTATCCATTCTTTAATGAATAGAAATAGCACAAATAAATATATTTTTAAAAATGATATGCTATGATATTTATTTGTGCTATCTCTACCCATTAGAAAGGGGATAACCTTACAGCAGATAGTATCCCCCGAGGAATCCCACCTAATTTCTTGATTCTTTGATACCAAATAACAGGATGAGGTGCTGTAAATCATAGTGAAATATCCACACAAAACCACCTTAAATAGGGGGAGAAAAAATATGCTTAAAATTGATCCAGATAAATTCAGAAAATAGTAGATAGATAAGCAGAAACTCTACTGTGTGATATCAACACATTAACAAACATTAGTATGGGACAGAATCACTCCAAACACAGATGATATTAAATCTTGCAAAAAAGTAAAAGTACAACATAAACAAATGGCTGATTACCCCGCCAGGGCCTTTAGATGATGTTCCTGCAGACTCGCAATGGACCTCAAAGGACTTTTGAAAGAATCCTAATGCCAGGGTGTCCGTGATGTCAGACTCAAAAATAAAAGATGCTCTACATATTGTAAAATACCAATGCAGTTTAGTTATAAAAAGAGTTGGATTTCACTTACATTTTTGTAGTTAAAAGTATGCATAAAAAAATCCCCGGCATATACACAAAGCTTCCCGGACTCGTGGGTAGCGTCGTACGCCCTACCCATTTCGTCAGAGATTGAGGTTGTCCACACCAAGGTGTGCCCCAGGACAACCTCAATCTCTGATGAAACGCATAGGGCCCACGACGCAGTGACATCATCGCTACCCACGAGTCCCAGAAGCGCGGGAGCTCTCTGTATATGCCGGCTTTTCTCTTGAAAGCATGCCCTGCCAGTTGTCAAAATACCAGTACAATGCCTACATCTGATTGAATGTAGGCACTATTTACTGACTATTTTATGGCTAAATTGTTCAATTTTTCAAAAAGGAATATTGTGCGGGAAGGCAGCTGGCAGGATTACCTACTGAGCGAAATCATGAGCTGGCCAAAATGTGCTCTGTGTATGGCCAGCTCTAACCTGGCACCTGTTTGTTGAGATATGATTGGCTTTGGTCGCATAATATACTTATTATACCTCCTTTGCTGCCCACAACCCAAACACCATACTTTTTTTTTACCCACTGGATGCCTGCAGACATTAAAAATCTTAACAAGCTTTGGCAACAGAGCAACAAAATAAAAGCAATAAATAAATAAATATAGATTAAAGTTAAAGAAACGTGAATGATTTTTTTGTTTACATTATTCAGTTCCTGATTGGACAGAGCATATGTAGTACTTAGCCCAATTTACCTAGGTGCCCTGCAACATTTGTTTCAATATCAGACAGGGCGCTCCCTCCCTAGAGGGATTCAGACGTACACCTGGAAGTGACGTGAGATATATGGCAGATGCCGCCTTGTTTATTATTTGATGCCTGCTTTGATTTTTTACTGATGTAAGGAGATTACTTCGTTTTTCAATAAATATACAAGTTGTGACATACTACACCATTGGAGGCCTATCTTTCTTTATGTTTCCCCGAGTAATACAGCGAAGGGGTACTACAAGACATAGAGATGACTGAATAGCTCCTGGTGTCGTCCACTATCATTGAATTTACCCAGAGGATTTGTTTGGAGGCTTTTATTGATCTATTGAGAGGTGAGAGGCCTGTGAGGCTGTGTGTTTGGAGTGGCACGGGCTAGTTTGACCCATTATCACGGCATCTATATATGCCACCAAGGTGAGAGGCCTGAGAGACTGAATGCACGGAGGAGCACTATCACTTTATTGCCAGCTTTACAGCTTCACTGAGAGCAACTTTTGTGCACTGCACGTTTGCACTATATGGACTTTTCCAACACATATGGACTTTTATTTCTATTTTAATTTATTTATCTACTTTTCACTTAATACTTATTACATATTTATCACATATGTTTTATATTGATTGATGTGTTTTTTTGCGCAAATTCACTTTTATATTTATGGTATGTCTTTCAACCCACATCTTTAGACAGACGGACTCTCAACTAACAGAAGATATTTACACCTGATAATATCCCAAGACATCCTGCAATATGTACTATCCACAATGTCTCATCTTCTGCAACAGATGAATTATAATTTATTAGCCACCCTCTCCTGTGTAACAGATGTCAAGTAGAAACACTTTAGTATCTCCAGGTCCATAACATTACTCCCCCTGGGAAATAGTCCAACAGCCACAGTGGGACCCAATTGGGTCCTCTCGAGGATGTTGGAAAAGTAGTCTTAAGGTTCCAGGACTGTCTGCCGGGATAAACCATCCGCCTTCCTGGTTTGAGGCCCTGGCCCATAATCGGACGGCAAGAGGCTCACATTCAGTCCTCTCCAAAAGCCTCTGTCCCGGCTAGGTCTGGCACACAGCTCCCCTTTTGGCAGGAGACTAACACAGTAGGAGACATCAGATGGGTTGACTCTGAAGTTAGTCAGTAGTTCCAGTCCCCAAATGCCGTTATCCATACAGTACCCCAAATAACTTGTTCCAAACAGAGCATTACTCACCCCGCCATCCTCTGCCTCTCTCAGAGAACATGTCTGCCGCTGGGGAGAGGCCTGGACTGGCACTTCTCCCTGGAGTCCTTTCAGCCCCTGGAGAGAAGACAGGGTGGCTGGGCTCAGTTCGTCATGCTGTTGGGGATCTGGGCCAACTGGCCACCATTCCTGGGGTATACCAGTGGAGACTGAAGACCCATCCACTGGTGGTAGGTGACAACCCCCCGGTGCTTGCAAAGCAAGGCTGACATCCTCCTGTCTCAGTGCCGCACCATTTTCTGGGGTTGTGCCTTTGAAGACCAAAGTTCCATCAACTACCACAGGAACCCCCTCTTCCATTAGTTGAGAGCAGAGGCCCGTGGCCCGATATCCGCTCAAGCTGTAGTGGTGTGCAGCCGTCAGTAGCATCCTGTCCAGGGAGTAAGAGCTTTACCACCTCAGCTTGTTGCTGGGGAGGGAGGCCAACCGCCCCGGCTCCCTGGAACTCCACAGTTGGTCCCAGTGCTGGGGAGAGATGGCTAGCACTCTGTCCTGTTGCCAGCACTTCTGCTGGGGATGCACAATCCGCAACATCCTCTGAACAGTCCATACATTCTGTAATCTGCGGCTGGGGCGTGGTCGCCACCTTCTCACCCTGAGCCTCTGGAACTGCCACAGGGGTGGGGCAGAGGTCTTGAACCTTCTGTCCGGTGACCAGCGCTTCAGCTGAGGAAGTTTCTTGCAACTCCACCGAAACTGCCCTTGGTGCTGGGCAGAGCACAGTGAAATTTGGCCCTGATCCCAGCTCTTCTGCTGGAGGCTCATCAGGTTGTTCTTCCTCAGCAGAAAAGTCTATCAAATCCCCTGTCTCTACAACTGGTGTCTGGGGATATAGGTTCACCATCTCCTGTCCATGAAACCCAGAAGATGCTATAGGTACTGAGCAGAGGTTAGCAGAGCTCGGCCCTGCGGTCAGTACTTCAGCTTTGGGAATAGCAATCTCCAGATTTTCCACTGCCGATTCACTGCCATACTGCTGGACAGGCACATTCCTCCATTCAAGATCATTCCATGCAGAAACAGAATCATCAAGGTCAGTCAGCACTTGCTGCATCCGCCATAAGACCTCCGCGTCCATAGCTGCAGGTTGGCAAAGCCCACTGTTACTCTGCCACATTGCCGATTCTTCAGCTAGGATTTCAGCACTGTCAGCTGATATTTCCTCATAGTCCCAGGCAAAGGGAACCTCACCCTGCTGCTGAGCGGAGTCTAGCAGCTGCTTGCAGGCGATTTCCAGCTGCCATTCCTGAACGGACAGAAATTCCAAATCTTCCTGTAACCAGTGCACTTCCGAGACATTCAGTCTTCGCTCTCTGTGCTCCATTATTTCCTCCAAACGCCACTCCCGATCATTTTCAAAGTCGGGATCCCTGGACACCCTCCAATACAACAATCCCAGGCCATTATAGTCAAAGCCTTCTCTGGGGCTCTTGGACTACATACCACCGGAGGGCTCTGTAGCTCTCATCCAACCACATCTCTGCCTGGATCAGCCTGCTTAACTCTGCTGTCCACTCCTGCTTTGGTTGTTCCCCCAATAACAGCATTTGTACTTCATACTGTGACCAGTACCTTAAATGGATGGAGGGGAGAGCTTTTCCCTGGTGTCGCTGCTCGCTGGCTAGCGCTTCCTTCCAGAGTTTGCAGCGGATCGAATCAGACCATCCAAGCAGGACCTCCTCTTATACTGGTCCTCTGTGCTGTATCTGTGTCACGATCAGGCGTCAGACTTGAAGGCATATTGCAATAGCAGTTGTAGAACAGGTATACAGGCAGTCACTTCTGGCAGATAACACAGGCTCCCTTGAGGTGCGGAATCTAAGTACTAGCTGGTTTTCCCCAGAGCTCCTGATGGTGGAGATGGATTTAGCTGCAAGCTAGTACCAGGTCGCGGTCCTCAAGTTTGCCCCACCAGGGTGTGAGAAAGCCAGGGTCCAATAGCGGATAAGCAGACAAGGAGGAAACAGTAGCGTGGTTGGGAAGCAAGCCAAGGGATCAATCAAGGGGGAAGCAAGCCAAGGGGTTAATGGGAGTGGCTGCAGGCTGGGATCAAGCAGAAGAATAGTCAAAGAACAGGCCAAGGGTCAAACACAGGTAGTAGCAGATCGGGATCAGGCAATAGAGAAGTCCAGAAACAAGCCGAGGGTCAAACACAGGTGGATGCAGATACAATGGCAGCAGAGCAGACAATCGCAAGGCACTGGCTGGGAAGGCACAATAACCTGGCAATGGGGAAGTGCTGAGACAAGGCTTTTATAGGAAGTTAATGGGAGGAGCTAGGGGTTCAAGGTTCAACAACAATCAAGACACCAGGCAGTGTATTCCAATGGATCAGGTAGGTTAGTCCAGTAAATCAGACAGGGATCTGTCCAGCATCCCAGGTAGCTCAGTGGTAAGAGACAATGGCAAACACAGACAAGGTCCCAGGTTCAAGTCCAGGCCCTGACAATCTGCTTCTCTCGCAACCTCCTTCTGAATTCCTCTTCCATGGTTACTGGTATCTGTACCTCTCCTCTTCTTTCATTTGGTGCTGTTTCTTTAGGCGTTGTCACCGATCGCCGTATTTTTGCCATTCTCGGCTCATGTTGTCGCTCTCGTTCTCTCTGTTGTCACTCTCATTCTCTCTGTTCCTGCAGCTGGATGTCTCTAATGGTATTCTGTATGACAGTCTCTGATGGGTTAGCACCATATAATGCCAACCGCTGTTGAACTCATTGCTGGAACAAGTCTTTAACTGACCGGGGTCCTGCATCACCATCCCTCTGATCCATCTCGGCTAGCTCAATGATCAGGGTGGCCTTGTTCTTCCCACCGGTCCCTCCACAGCTCTCAAGCAAGTCTTTTAGCATGGTTCTCCTGCAGGCTGCATAGCTGGTCATTCATTTTGGTGGTTTGGAGTTGTCCCAGTAACTGGAGAGCAAATCCCACTGCTGCCACCAATGTGACGAGACCCTTGCTCGCTCGGTTCTGCTCTCCCGACACTCCTCTGCTTCTATTGGATCAGATTGCCGATTGCAACGTCTGATGGTCCACTCATCCAAGGTTCCGGGATCCGAACTACCGCTATGTGTCGTTCGGCCCCATTAAGAACACACACCAGACAGGCTGTATGTATGTTCAAACATGACTCATTTATTGAAATTACACAGCACACTTTTATACAGAATTTGGAACATCCCGTCCCCAACAACCACTTTCCTATTGGTCCATTGTAAAGTATGCAGTCTCCACTCAGGTCCTCCTTAACCATGCAAATGAGGACTTGAAAATGACGCAGCAGAGATTGGTCGGATAGTTTGAATAGCATGACTATGTGTATTGAGACAAAAGCCCCAGGGGGTAATCAATGTAAACAATAGCCAGCCACAGAACAATGGGACCGTCTGGAGAGTTGAGTTAGCCTTAAGACAGGGCAGAGACCCTTTTGACTTAATCAATTACAACATCAGCATCACACAATAGAACATGGTATGTCTTTCAACCCACATCTTTAGACAGACGGACTCTCAACTAACAGAAGATATTTACACCTGATAATATCCCAAGACATCCTGCAATATGTACTATCCACAATGTCTCATCTTCTGCAATACATGAATTATGATTTATTAGCCACCCTCTCCTGTGTAACAGATGTCAAGTAGAAACACTTTAGTATCTCCAGGTCCATGACAGGTTTGTAGTCTTAAGAGGAGCAAGAATGTTGGGCCTGGAGAGAGAGTCAAGGTGGGGACCTATTGTAGGGGGACTTACAGTGGAGAAAGTGGGAGAACGGTCAGACCTTTAAAGGGCTTGTAAAAGTTTTTTGTTTTTTTTTCTAAATAGGAACCTTTTAAGCTAGTGCATTGTTGGTTCACTAACCTTTTCCTTCGATTTCCCTTCTAAATGTTTTTTTTTCTTTGTCTGAATTTCTCACTTCCTGTTCCTCTTCAGTAAGTTGTTCTGGCCGACTAACCCCCAGCCAGAATGGCTCGGATCTGCAGTAAAACTGTTCAAGAGCTATTGATTGAGACATTCTTTTATCCATGGAAGTGGACCACAGGTTATAAGAAATTGAGTAACAATATGGTGGAGTTTCAACAAAAAAGATGTACGCTTACGCTATCAGATTAAAAAAAGGGGTGCCCCTTAGCCAACTTGGCAGAAGCGAGTTAGCACTGCTAACAAGCTGTCAATTGGCCAAGGAGGGGGGTTGGAGCTAGCAATGTAGTTAGTGTTTCGGGCACCTAGGAAGATGGAACAAACTACTGTACTACATGTATTTTAGTCTGTCAAGAACTACATACCGTATAAACTCGAGTATAAGCTTTTCATCCTCGGACAAGGGAACATCTGTGATAAAAGGAACACTGACAGCAGCGTCTGCTGGGAAACCGAGTCCGAGGATGAGAAGACATCCGTGATAGGTTGCTGGGAAATGCCTATCATGGAACGGGACCAGGAGGAGACCACACATTTTAAACAATGAATGGACGCCGCCTGTAAAAATTTCAGGTACACTGACTCGGGCACAGTGGGGTGGCAATGGGCACAGTGAGGTGGTAATGCGCACAGTGACAATGGGCACAGTGAGGTGGCAATGGGTACAGTGTGGTGGCAATGGGCACAGTGAGGTTGGGCACAGTGAGGTGGCAATGGCACAGTGAAGTTGGGCACAGTGAGGCATGCGAATGGGCATTGTTGACCCCCATTCTCACCATAGGCTTATACATGAGTCAATACGTTTTCACTGTTTTTTGGGATACAATTAGGTACCTCAGCTTATACTCGAGTATATACGGTAATAATTACAAAAAAGGATGATTTTGTTCTGTGACACTGTGTAACCTTTTTGAGAGTGAGAAACGGCTGAAAAAGTGAGATGTTGCTCATGGTGACCAAACTGACTCTTTTGGGTCTATTTCTTAATGCTTGTACACAAGGTTCACACATTTTTTTTAATCTGGATTCAATTGGAAAATTTGTGAACGTTGTGTGAATCTTGTAGGAAACCTGTAGGAATTTGTGTCGAAATCTGGAGAACTAAAAATGTTTTATGTAATTGGGTGACATTGGCAACTTCTTCAATTGCTCTCTTTTACTCATTGTTCTTTTGAAATGATTAGTCTTTGCTGCTAGCGGTTACTTCCATTGGACCCTCAAGTAAACACGAGTGCCAATTAAGTAAAAATCAGTCTTTTAAAGCTGTATTGCACACATCTGGGCATATCCCTAGGATACACAGGGGCCAAGAATAAGGTCAGAGACCAGCAACAATAAAGCGTGCCCGTGTTATCATATTACAATGTTTTCTTTAAACTAGAACAAACTGATAAGTGTTTTTGCTTTATTAAAAAAAAAATAGGATTTGTGGCTTGGGGGCTCATAAATTTGTAATAACTTTATTTATAGATGACCCTGTACATAGCACCACTCTTCTAATGTGTGGGAATTAGGTTCTGCACAGGATGTCATGTAATACAAGGCTAGCTCTGGATAAATGCATTATACCCATAGATGGAGAAAAATCCTCGACTCAAAGTGAATATAGAAAATGAAACCTGATTATTTGGGCTTGACAATGCCTTGTTCTTCTCTGCTGATTAAACAGAAATGTTGACATTTAGTTTTCATGCATGTAGGCATAATAAAATCTTCCCATCTACGATGGTTCTTTCTGCCAAAAATAATTTTGAATACAAAAAGGCTTATTTTGACATATGGCATTTAGAAGTGTTCGACCAAAACTTTTGCCAGAAAGCTCCTTTCCAAATGCAGATTTGTGGCTTTTAAAAAAAACAAAAAACAAAATGTTACTCTAAAATACTGTATAATTCTAAATGCCACAATGTGTATGGACACATTGGCTGAAATAGAGTACATTTTTTTTAAATGCTTCTAAAAGTGGTGTTTATTTTGTCCCCAGCCTAATGCCGCGTACACACGACCGTTTTTCGGGTTCTAAAAAATGTTGTGTGTGGGCTCCAGAGCATTTTTCAAGATCTAAAAAATGGGCATTAAAAATTTCGAACATGCTCTATATTTTCACAACGTTTTTAACGTTGTCATTTTTAAGGTTGTAAAAAATGGTCGTGTGTGGGCTTTAACGACGTGAAAAACCTGCGCATGCTCAGAAGCAAGTCATGAGATGGGCTCGTTCTGGTAAAACTACCGTTCGTAATGGAGTAAGCACATTCATCACGCAGTAACAGACTAAAAAGCGCAAATCGTCTTTTACTAACACAAAATCAGCTAAAGCAGCCCAAAGGGTGGCACCATCCGCATGGAACTTCCCCTTTATAGTTCCGTTGTACGTGTTGTACGTCACCGCTCTTTGCTAGAGCTTTTTTTTTTCATGATCGTGTGTAGGCAAGGCCGTTTTAATGATCGGGTTAAAAAAAAATTAGTTTTTTCTAGACCCTTAAAAACAAAATTTTTTAGAACCCGAAAAACGGTCGTTTGTACGCGGCATGAGATGGAAAAAGTGGTATGATATTACAGACATGTGTTTAATTCATACGAGTGGATAAATGATAATAGTTTAGAATCTGAATAGGCTTGTAGACCTGAATTGAAAGAGAAGTGTGGGATTTAAAAAAAAATTACAAAAATCGACATACTCACCTATGTGGCTGCAGCATCGATTCAATGCTGTAGCTGTCCCCCGCCGGCTGTAAGACCGAGAACCCAGCGATCACATGACCGTTGATCACTCAGTTCTCGGTTTTCATTGATCAGAGAATGGTGACTGTTAGGGGAGCAGCTTACTGATTCTCTCAGCAGCACATTGAGAGGCTGAGCCAGATGGTGGCCAAGCATCGGGACAGATCCCAAAGTTATTGTTGGGATCCCTGTAGAGCCTGGACCAGCTCTGTGAAGTCAACTGACAGCGGACTTTAGCCCACTGTTGGTTGAATCTGGGTCACAGGAATGCAGAACTAAGTGCACTCGTGTGACTGAGATGAGAAGTTTAGTCAAAAGGGCTTCCTTTAAGGCCTCGTACACACGATCGGACATATCCGATGGAAACGGTCCGCGGACCATTTCCATCGGATATGTCCGATCGGGAGTTTGATCCGATGGCGTGTACACACCATCGGATCAAATTCCCCGCCGCCGGACGGCGCGGTGACGCGGCGGTGACGCGGCGGTGACGTTGACGCCGCCACGTCACCGCACCAGGAAGTTAAACACTTCCGCGCATGCGCCGAATCCATTCGGCGGCGGCGCGGCGGCGGTGGGGGACGACATGTCTGCTGGTAAGTGTACTAACCAGCAGACATGTCGGGCGGACAGATTCCCACCGGATAGATTTCAAAGCATGCTTTGAAATCTGTCGGGTGGAGAAATCTGTCCGCTAGCCCATACACACGAGCGGAGATGTCTGCTGAAACGGTCCAAATGCTGATTTGATGCCAGATGCATTGGCTTTACTGCGCATTTTTTACTTGTTTTAACCACATTTCCAAACTACCATTCAGGGTCACCCCCTTCCCAAAAATCAGCTTGTGCTGTAACGAATCACAGCACAGTGATTGGACACAAGAGGTGGGATTTATGTACAAGTACTGTCAGTGAGTAAAGCAGTGATGTGGCGGCCTTTTTTGGGGGCATTAGTTTGGCTTGGGGGTGGCTGTGTCAGTTTCATTCCAGGACACTGTATTGTCCTTGAAAGAAGGTGCCCAAGACAGACCTGCAAAAAAATGCTGGACTGTCCCGGCAATCCGGGATATGTGGTCACCCTACTGGGTAGGGAATGTGGAGGGGGCAGAATATAGAGGAACCAATGCCCTTCCTTTTCCTCCTGCAGCTGCTGAAAGCCTGTTTCTCCTCCTCTCCCTCCCTCCTGCATTTAGTGGTGGCAGGAGGAAAATGAATGGCATTGGTTCCTTCACATGCCACCCCTCCTCCCCAGGCTGCTCATTTCCTGCTGCTCCACTAGGCCCCTGTGTGCTCCCCATGCCCCTCATGCAGCATGGTCAAACTTTCCCTATCCTGCCAGTTTCTGCGGGGGGATGCTTTTAGAATGGAGAACAGGGAAGGGATCAGTAAATATGTCATTTACCTGCCCCTTCCTTTTCTGAATGGAGAAAGTGAGTGATACCAGTCACTCCTCTGTCTGTTCATAACAGAAGCATAGTAAACTGTTTGATATGCTTCTATTTGTGAATGAACAGGAGTTATTCCTCTCTAGTCATTCTTTGAAGCCGAGGCTGCAGAGATGGAGATTTAGGGCTGTATCTCTAATCTCCTTTCTCTGTCTCAAAGGTGAAACATCAGAGGTCTGTTTAGACCCCTGATATTTCACCAAAGCCCCTAATGGGGCTCTTAAAAAAAATTATATAAAAAGAAATTGCAAGAAAAATAATAAAATAAAATGGTAAGAAAATAATGAAAAAAATACTGACCTATTCACTACTCTACTGACCCTGGCCACTGCCCTACTGACAAAGTCCACTGCCACACTGACTATGTCCACTGCATTACTGACACTGTCCAGTGCGCTACTGACTGACACCATTCACAGCCCTAATGACACCAGTGGCAGAACTACCAGGGTTACAAAAGTCACCTTTGTGACTGGACCCTGGCGCTTCTCCACTGTGGCCCCAAGATGGCAGGAAGGGACAACATAAGAAAGGGTCCTGCGGTGGGTCAATATAAAAGGCCCTGAGACAGGAGTAAAGGGCCCTAGGATCACGGGGAAGAGCTCCAGGCTCAGATGGATCGGTCCTGGCCGGGGGACCTTATTGCATTGGGAAATTTCAAAGCTGATCTCCAGGATTTAGTAAAGTTTAAACAGTTGGTTTGTACCAAGCTAGTCCAAACTAGCTATTTACTTCACTAACAGATGCAGCAGCTCTCAGCGCTGTATAAACTGAATGTAGCCTCAGCTCCATACAGTATCAGTATACAATGCTATGTTCTGGCAGCGGGATGGGAACTTCCCATCCCACATCCAGAACAAAATTGAGCGCTGCTCAGCTATTCACAGGGAGCTTTGTATTTTTTACTGAATACAAAGCTTGCTCTGAATGGATGAAATGGAGAGGTGAGAGGCGGGCAGGTAACATCACAATTACTAACTCTTCTTTTCAGATAAAGCTCCCTGTGAATGGCTGAGCAGCACTGAGCCCAAATCAATTTTGTTCTGAGGGTGTGATGGGAAGTGTGTGTTCAACTGAGGGAACACATTGCTGTATACTGTATGTAGCTGAGGCTAGGTAGAGTTCATACAGCTCCGGTAATGATGTAATAGTTTGCTTGGACAAGCTTGGCCTAAAAAAAAAACTTCACTAAAAGCTAAGGATCAGCTTTAAATTTACCCATTGAGTTTCCCCCCTATATGCTCTATATGTGTTAAAGGGTCACTAAAGGATTTTTTTTTAGCTAAATAGCTTCCTTAACCTTACTGCAATCCTGGTTTCATGGCCTCATTGTTCGTTTTTGCTTTGAAGTTGCTGTAATCCTTCTCTGATCTCCACACTTCCTGCTTGTCTGTTTCCTTATGAAAAAACTCATGGGAGCTTCTCTCTGTGGTCCCTGACCAAGGAGGTGTGATTACTGTGCGTCTAAAACCCCTCAGAACCAATCACTTTCATTTTAAAAACAAACACTGTCCTGTGTTTGTTTGTTTTTGTTCTGTGTGTCTCTGTACTTCACAGAAACATGAAACTAGATTAAAAACGAAACTGAAACTACAGGCACATTATATGATTGATTTTTATCTATTTTTAATCATTTTTAAAAGGAATCAGTTAACTATTATGTCTCTATACCCTGTAAACAGTCATTTCAGTAAAAACTATTTTTTCCTTTACAACTCCTTTAAATGCTCATTTGGCTAGTGGGATAGGAATAAGTATTAATACTTACCTTATTCCTCACTCCCTCGGCAGCCAGCACTCTCCTCCACATCCAATGGTCTGGAATGTGGGTAGGCCATTGTTGTCCTCTTAGCAGGTCTTCTGGTCCTGTATTGTATGGTACGTAATTATTATAGCAAACTGCAGCTGACCGGGCAGCAAAGTGAAGGGGCTTTTTGGGATGGAGAGGAAGAAGCCTGCTGGAGCGAGAATTTAGGTAAGTATTTCCCCTTATTCTTGTCCTCCTAGCCTAATAAGCATTTAGCCCATGCAGAGCGGGAAGGACTCACTGTGTGGGTAGATTTCACAGCAGCCCTGGTTGCATAGGACACTAGTTTTAATTTCATGTCCTATTCTTTTAATGAGAGATGCTAGCAAATATCAATTTTTCCAAAATCTACGTTTTCACAGTTTAATAAATGTAATATAATAATTGAAATGTGAGAAATTATAAACATTGAACATTTCCTTTGTATCCTAATAAATGGTTTATTAGGACTGCCATCTGCTGGGCATTTAGATCACTGCAGGGCAGTAAGGGCTTGGCAAGAGTGGTAAGATGGTGTATTGTAACTGAAAAATATAATACCTATCCAAGATCCAATTAGTACACTTAGGATATTTTTCTTTGTAGAAACCAAAAAAGTTTTATTATAAAGTATACGTTTTATTTGTGATAATTCAGCCCTGGTTCACACTAATGCGATGCAGGAAATGCATGTTTTCCCGCATCGCAAGTCAGCGCAATCGCATGGCATCCATTTAATTTGCTGCAGGTGTCAATGTTATCTTAACGACACCCAGAAACAGATCGCAAAACGCAGTGCGATTTCCAGAATCGCTTCACATGGGTGTGAACACTCATGCAATGCGATTCAGGTGTGAGGGGAAAAAGGGTCCTGCGCCATTTTGGTGCAGATGCGATGCAAATTCAGCCATAAAAAATGTATGGCTAAAATCGTACCACATATCGCATGTGATATGTGGTGCGTTTCCTGTGAGAATCACATGCAGTGTTTTCCACACACCAATGCAAACCTAGGCTCAAGGTGTTATTATTTTGCAGGTGCTGTGAACTCTGATGATGAGATGCAACGTTTATTCTCTTTTTAAATAGCGTAAAGAAGGGTTATAACCAAGGTTGTTTGTTTTTTGTGTTTTGTTTTTTTTTTGCCACCTGTGTTACATCGGGGAGATCTCCCTTCACTTCCTGTCCTATAGCCACAACAGGAAGTGATTGGAAACCCAGCCAAGCATGGAAAATCTCCTGTAGTCACCACAACTATTGTACCCATTTAAAGATTCTACTTCTATTCCTGCTTCAGTGACAACTCAAACTTTGGGATTCTGAGTGGTCACCGGTACAAACAAAGAAGGTATAATGCCTCAAAGGGACACAGACAGCAATAAAAACTCAACATATATTCTAATTCTTCTCCACCCATTCAAAAACTACCTTCAGTTATGCATTCATCTCTTGGGTATTCTAAATATTATCCAGAGGTAAGTTCAACTTATTCAACTTAAAGTGGTTGTTAAGCCACTCTAACCTGCATACACCATCAGCACTGCCTCCTATTACGTAAATAGAGAACTCCGCGCTATGGTAATGTAAAATATATTAAGAAAGCTGCTCCCCTAAAGTGGTGTGAAAACAACTTTAGCAATGTGGGGGCTGTATAGTAATAAGGGGGCTCTAATAATAAGTGATAAATAAATTCCAAATTCTAGCGTGAAACAATATGTTAACTAGAAGGTAAACAATACAATAGTGATTTAACCACTACCTTACGGCCGTACAACTTTGTACCGCTGCAGGGTGGTTTTACTTCTCTTGGAGGCCGTGTTTTTACGGCCTCCGTTCCTCCAGGCCACTGGGTGGCGCACGAGTGCCGCCATTGGCGGCACGTGTGTGCCCGTCTCATCGCTGAAATGCCGATGCGCGTGCCTGGTGGCCGCTTTGTCGGCCAGTCACTCGCGATCGGTGGTTACAGGGACAAGACGTGGATCTGTGTGTGTAAAGTGTAGCTGCTGGCTTTTAATAAACATTCACTTACCTTCTCCATGTTCCAGTGACGCGCCGACCGGGGCTCCGCTCCTCTCCCCCCCTCCCCGGCCGGCGTCTTCATTCCTACTGTGGGCACCCAGCCGTGACAGCCTTCGGCTTCACGGCCGGGCACCCACTGCGCATGCGCGAGCCGCACTGAGCATTAACGTTTACTTTGATTAATTTACAGGAAAGGAGTTCACAGAGGCTCTGTCCTTGGTGGAGATATGCCAACTTTATTATCAAACCCACTCTTCCACTTGCAGAAGTTCTGGTTCTCTTATTTGTCTAGAGGTTTAGCACAATATCCTGTTTGGGGAGGGCAGTTTCTCATAATCCCCAAAAAGTGGTCTATATCTTCAAATTATAAGTAAAGCAAAATGTTTTTTGTCCCTGGAAAATGTAAGGAAATATTAAAACCACTTTTTTTGCTGTCCTATCTGTGTCCCGATTGGGAGATCCACCCTCCATATTTGTCCTCACGACCTGTGTCACTGGGACTGAAAGCGAGGGAAAGTAAAAAAAATGTAGTTGCCATTGGAACAGGGATAGAGAGGATGTCATTAAATAGGAAAATCTCACCAATGGGGCATAGACAGCAAAAAAAAAAAAAAAATAATATGGGGCTTTAACCATTTTGTACACAATACAAAAATAAAAAAACAAAAAACATTTGGCTTTACATGCAATAGACTATTTATAAATTCTGAAATTATTAACAAGTACTGGGGAAAGGGTATAGGAGGTCTGCCAAAGGCATCCAGAGTCTACCAGTGTGTTAAAGGTCATCTAATGTTTGTTGATACACAAAATGAACTTAGCAGACATTTAGGCTGGGTTCACATTATTGCGAATTGGATGCTAGTTTTGCCACATCCAATTCGCATAGCAGGAGATTGTGACTCTCTCTCTATGGAGCCGTCTCACACATCTCCGGAGAGGCTGCGGTGCGAATCGCACACAAGCCCTGTGCGTCTTTTGCAGGGCCTCGTCCCAGGAGCAGAGAGCCGGGGGGTGGCGCGAATTGAGAAGCATGGGGTGCCACAAATTGAGGTCAGGGGGCTTTGGGTGCTGACGAAAAAAAGGGGGGTAGCCATCCTGGGCCCTTTAATGAAAAGAAAAAAAAACAAATATAAAAACAAATAAAAAAATATATATAAAAAAAAGGGGGGTTGCCATCCGGGGCCCTGGGGACCTCCAGGCCCCTGGGGACCTCCGGGGGCCTTATAATAAAAGGGGGTTGCAACCCAGGCCCCTGGGGACCTCCAGGGCCCTTACAGGTGTACTGCTTGTACCCCCCTGACGACGGGCCCAGTCTTTTGGTCCGTTTCAAGTCCTAATTCAGCCCAAAAATTTGGGCTGAAATTGGACATGAATCAGTGAATGGAGACGCACCGGACCCCTGCTGTGAGCCACTCTGTGCTCTAGTGTGAACCCAGCATAAAAAGCTAACTCCCCCTTGTCCATGTTTCATATTACATTTAAATTTAGGGTGTAAGATGAAACATAGCCAGAGTCCACAGCCCCCACTTCCAAACCACCTCCTCACCCACCACATATAGAATCCAGGGGCTCTTCTTCCCTCCAGCTCCTACACAGCCATGCCTTTCATTCACAGAGAGTTGTAAACGAAAAAACTACAAGTCTCATCTGCCTCTGTGACGGATGGGTTGTAGTTCCCACTGGAGCACAAGTACAGTGATTTCACTGCATTTGAAGTCCTTCAAAACTTCCTTGAGTTCCTTAATTGAAGGTCTGTACTTAAAGTGCAAGTAAACTCTTTTCTTAAAGGGGTTGTAAAGGAAAAAAATGTTTTCCCTAAATAGCTTCCTTTACCTTAAAATTACCTCATCCTTCGATTTTGCTTTTAAATGTCGTTATTTCTTCTGAGAAATGCTCACTTCCTGTTCTTCTGTCTGTAACTAGTGATGTCGCGAACCTAAATTTTCCCGTTCTCGAACTGCGAACGCGAACTTCCGCAAATGTTCGCGAACCGGCGAACCGCGCGAACCGCCATAGACTTCAATGGGCAGGCGAATTTTAAAACACACAGGGACTCTTTCTGGCCACCGAAGTGATGGAAAAGTTGTTTCAAGGGGACTAACACCTGGACTGTGGCATGCCGGAGGGGGATCCATGGCAAAACTCCCATGGAAAATTACGTAGTTGTCGCAGAGTCCGTTTTTAATCCATAAAGGGCATAAATCACCTAACATCCCTAAATTGTTTGGAATAACGTGCTTTAAAACATCACGTTTGATGTTGTATCTATCAGGCACTGTAAGGGTTAGGGTTAGGGTTAGAGTTAGGGTTAGGGTTACAGATAGGGTTAGGGTTAGAGTTAGGGTTACAGATAGGGTTAGGGTTAGGGTTACAGATAGGGTTAGGGTTAGGGTTACAGATAGGGTTAGGGTTAGGGTTACAGACAAGGTTAGGGTTCACAGTGACAGACCAAACTTTGACAGACCAAACTCCCCGTTTTTTTTTTTTAAATTGTTTATTTATCGAATATTTCAAGAAAAAAGAAACATTGTACAGAATCAGAAAGAACTGTCAACAAAAAGGGATATATTCCCAATGTGATAGAAATAATCATAACATAGCATATGTAAATAAAGAAATATAGAATGCAAAAAAAAATGTCAGATGATTATCAAACAAGTGGAATGCAACGTGGTATGGAAAAGAAAAAGATTGATATAAGAACACGTACTCAATAAGACAAAGTGCATAATAGGCTAAGCGTCATATGTTCACACGCCTCATCGAGACACTCCATTCACAAACTTACGAGTTTAAAGTTACTTGTGCCATCTCAGAGTTATATTCAGAGGAATCCCATTTTTCCCAAATGGCGTCAAAGCTAATTAAAGAGTCTTCAATTACAGCTGTGAGGCGTTCCATTCTACGTATATCTATGATAGCTGCTAGAAATTGTGTAAAGGATGGGGGAACATTGGTTAGCCAACACTGTGGGATAGCCCTTTTAGCCGCTAATAGAATAAAGGCCATCAATTTTCTAAGGGGTTTAGGCGTCTTTGGGAGGGGTAATCCCAGGAGGAGATATAAGGGATGTAAGGGGATAGGAATATCTAGAACTTTTCCCAAAAGGGCATGAACTTTGGACCAATAGGGTGTTATCATAGGGCACTCCCAGAATATGTGATAGTGGGTGCCTAAATAAGAACCACATCTCCAACATTGTCCAGAAGCTGTTAGCTTTCTTGCCAATAAAAATTCCGGGGTTCTATACCAAAACATTAATATTTTATAGGCAGTTTCCTTCTGAGCTACGCATCTAGATACCTTGGAAGTAGCCTCCCAAATACTCTTCCATTCGGATAAAGAAATGGGCTTATTCAAAATATGGGACCATTTCCGCATGTAGGAGTGAGTTTGCTCTGTGACCCGAGGCGTATCCTGTAAAATCTTATAAATGGTGGATATTAGGCGGGGTTCATAAGGGCCTTTGAAACATAACAGTTCAAATTCCGTGGGCATAACTACAAACTCCCCGTTTAACGCAGCGCCAACAACCACAAACAGTCCATCATCATCAACTGATTCACTTGTATCTGACAACTTAGCAAAGGAAGCAGCAGCGGGTACAACATCATCATCATCACACCATACGTCCATGTTTGTAATGCTGCCTGACTGAGACATATCCCATTTATCTACATCCCTTGGCAATAATTGTTGCGCATCACTCATTTCTTCCAAATCATGTGTAAATAACTCCTCTGACAGATCAAGTAAAGCAGCTGTGATGCTAGTGTTGATGGTGGCGGCAGGCGGGCGAGTGGTATCTTGAGAGGTGCCCGAAGCTGAGCTGGAGGAGGATGGTGTGTCAAGGTTCCCAGCGTAAGCTGTAGTAGATTGGGTGTCCTGTGTTAGCCAGTCAACTATGTGCTCAGAACTTTTCGAGTTCAGGGTACGTGGCCTCTGAACACTGGGTATTATTCTAGGGCCAAAGGGAATCCCCGCACCACGACCACGACGGCCCCTGCGGGGTGGCCTGCCTCTGCCTGTCATTTTTTTTATATTAGTTTAGTTGTACTATGCGTGCAAGGTACTTTGACAATTGACACCAGATCTGAGTGGCACTGGTGACACTGGCAGAGGCTGGCAGAGTAGACGCTATAGGTCTGACAAAAAAAACACTCACAGACAACTAACTGTTATTCTCTATTGCATTCAAAATTGTGTGTTTTCATTTAAATGTAATGTACTGTGCCACCAGATCTGAGTGGCACTGGTGACACTGGCAGAGGCTGGCAGAGTAGAAGCTATAGGCCTGACAAAAAAATACTTGCAGAAAACTAACTGCTATTCTATATTGCAGTTAAAATTGTGTTTTTTATTTAAATGTAATGTACTGTGCCACCAGATCTGAGTGGCACTGGTGACACTGGCAGAGGCTGGCAGAGAAGAAGCTATAGGCCTGACAAAAAAATACCTGCAGAAAACTAACTGCTATTCTCTATTGCAGTTAAAAAAAATGATTGCTGATTCATTAGCCCTAACAAGGAGCAAAGATCAGATGATTCTTTCAGAACTGGAGTACTGGAAGACAGAGCAGCTTGCAACACTGTACCCCTTTAACTAGCACAGCACCCCACAGCTCTGGGCCCCTTTAAATAGCACCCTGCACCACTGGATCCCTTTATATTACACAGCACCCTGCACCACTGGATCCCTGTATATTACACAGCAGCTTGCAACACTGTACCCCTTTACATAGCACAGCAACCCACACCTCTAATCTAACTAAACTATACAGTGTATAAATATATATACAACTGCTAAGATGTATATATATTCTCTACACACTGTAAGATTAACTAACTAAGCTGCTCTATCTATCTGACTAAAAGATATTACAGCCTCGCAGCACTGATTTAAAAAAAAAATGATTGCTGATTCATTAGCCCTAATAAGGGCTGTTTGAGACTTGGGAGTGCTGTTATAACAGCAGAGATCAGATAAATCTTCCAGGAATGGATTTCAGGAGCCCTAGCTAACACTGTCCCTATGCGATCGGCAGCAGATAAACTATCCCTCCTCTCACTAAGAATCCAGCAGCAGAATGAACGTAAAATGGATGCTGCCCTACAGGTGGGAGGGTCTACTAGGGAGGGTATGCTGCTGATTGGCGCGAACATGCCGAAATCGCCGCGAATAGTTCGCGGGCGAACTGTTCTCTACATCTCTATCTGTAACTCCACACAGTAATGCAAGGCTTGCTTCCTTGTGTGGAGAAAGCCTCTTGAGGGGGGAGGGGCTAGCAGGCAAGTCAGGACAATCTCTACTTTGCAGATAGAGAAAGGAGCTGTGTGTTAGTGGGCGTCCTGACACTCCTGCTCGCCCCCTCAAGAGGCTCCACACCAGGGAGAAAGCCTCGCATTATGGTGGTGAGTTACAGACAGAAGAACAAGAAGTGAGCATTTCTCAGAAGAAATAAGGACATTTAAAAGCAAAATTGAAGGATGAGGTAAGTGAAGGAGGACTGCACTAAGGTAAAGGAAGCTATTTAGGGAAAAAAAAATTTTCCTTTACAACCCCTTTAAATTTGTACCTACAGGTAAAGCTTACCTGTAGGTACTGTAAATATCTCATAAACTTGCACTGATGTCACCGGCGCATGCGCTATAAAGGGACGGTATACCTGTGCCTTCCCTCCAGAGCTCAATGCTACATTCTGTGACTGGAGCACGCATACGCGGGAGTGATGTCATCATGGTGGGGGAAATCAGAGGATGCATACCTGTAAGGAAGACCGGGTGAAGATGGAAGTACCTTCATTGGTGACAGCGCGTTACTTAAAGGCTTCATTCTAAGGTAAGTATTTAATATGCAATGCATACTAGCACACTATGTAATCGTCTTACAGGGTTTAAAAAAAAAAAAACACTTTAAGCTAGAGGAAGTGTCTGCAGGAACTTCAGCATTTCACCCACAGGGCAAAGCTTTTGCAGGCTCCAACGCTAGATGAACATTTTTGCTTTTTGCAACATGAAAACATATATTTTTTTTTGCAAAAAGTGGAATTCTCCTTTAAGGGATGAGCAGCAACCTGTTGTTGGACTGAAATTGCTCATATATTTTTTTTTTCTTTCATTAAAGTGTATTTTGTGCGTGAACTCGAGAGAGAGAGAGGAGCCGGACTGCAGGAGTTGGGAGTAGGCAGACCCTCCCCCAGAGGCAATCTGCCATCCTTCTCCATGCCCCCAGGTGGCAATGGCGGGTGTGAGGGCAGGCGTCCCACTCACCCCGCCCTACCTGCTCCACTTGAGGAAGTGAGGAAGTGAGGGGGTCTAGCCCACCCAGCCAGCCCCGTAGGTCCTTTGCCTCTTTTTTTTAGGAGACCGCATGGCCAAAGTGCATGCGTGTTAAACCAATTTAGTGTGCGTGCAAGTGTGGTGGTTTTTGTAGGGGGGGGGGGTGGGCGTACTAAGCACAGGCGTACCTTGCATAGCACACCCACCGGGAGCCGGGCTGAGACCACCAAACTCAATTCACATGTAGCCGAGACCGGAATCCGAACCCTTGGCTGCAGAGGTGAACAGCTTGTCAGCGCAGTGCCAATCACGTTGAGCCACCACAGCTCCCTTGGAAATTGCTCATATTAATGTAGCGGGGTCATCCTATCAGAGACTATTGATAGGCCTGATCCCAACGGAACTTTAGCTACACCTGTAAATATGTTTGGATACCTTTAAGAAGTTATGCTTTGTGGGACTGTAAGTGCCGGGAGATATGGACTCCATCAACTCTTCGTAGAAACAGACTACGCTTCCCACAATACCCTGCATTACTGGAACATGTGGCACCTCCGAACAGACTTATGGGTGTAGTTACTTAAGGAAAGGGAGGGGCTGATCTCGCTCTTTCGGGACCTGCTTCTTCTCCTCTGCGGAGCTGTGGAGAGCAGCACAACCGTGCTGTTAGACCTGAAGCCTGGGCCTGGAGTCGCCAGGAGGCCAACCCGCCGGGGGGAAGCAAGACCTAGCTCGTGTTCCAGGAGACCGGCGAAGCCACCCAGCTGACGACTGAAACAGTGGAGGGCCTGATACCGGAGACCTTGTGCTACGGGACAGTCACTGACCAACGCGCTTTGGAAAAGAACTCGGGTGAGAGAGCACCTGCTCAACTTTCAGCTCTCCCTTTTAAAAAAGAACAATCTAGTGCCACCCCACAAGCCGGAGACACGTGTTGGCCTCTGACTAGGTCTCAGGGCCTTCTAAGTTGATAGTTGTTACACAGGAGTGACTGACGCTGACCACGCTACCACCATTACTATTCATAACACCCTGTTTTTGACTAACTTTATCTCATCGTTTATCCCTTTTGGATTACAAATTTAAAATGCACCATCGGCCGCAACGTGGACTTTGGTCTCAATACTTTTTCTTTAGCTGCTCCGCAGAACTGCCCGCTAAGGGGAACTCGCGAGCATAGACTGCCTATACCAATTTAACTGAATGGTACCATTCCTTATCTTAGATCTTTTCTTGTTATTAATTGCTGATTCCTGCAAGGGCCCTTGTGGAGTCATTGTGTTCCATTGTATGATTGTTATTGACTTATAATTCAAACCCATATTTGCTTTCTACCTAAAGTAAAGATCTTTCTTTTGGTTTGAATATATTAACTGTGTAAAGTGTATTCCTTTTCGCTAGAAGAACTGCCCACAGGAGCAGGTAATATTGTTGTTGCATTGCCATTACATGCTATTTATATATATATATATATATATATATGTATAACTGCTATTGTGGCCCCAGCCAAGCAGAGGTCACAATACATTTACTAGACATCTGATGTGTCAAGGGAGGGTTCGAGCCAGCTAAATAGGGGTGAGCAGAAGAAAAAAAGTAAAGAGAGTAGATCCCAAATCTAATCAGCGACGGGGTAGCGCTACATTGAGAAAAGGCAATAAAAGCTGGGTGAATTTGTAAATACCGGTAAATACCTGTTAGAAATAACACATTAGATTAGGTTGTTGATCCAGGGAGTATCTGATTGTCTTAGGGGGTATGAAGGTTTTTTATCCTTATTAGAGAAAAATTGACCTCTCTTTATAAGGTTGTCACCGGAGTAGGTGTCTACTGATTTCTCCTCACCTCTTTCTCTGGTTACATCTGCAAAAATGTTAGACCTCCAATTACTTTCTGTCTTGATGACAATTGTCACAACGGAGAAATAAAGTGGGCGAGTTTCCCAATAGGGACACAGCGAGTAATCAAAACCTGACTGAGGCTCTAAACTTCAATTACTTTATCCAATGCACAACAAGTAGTTTTCGATATAAACGCTAATCTGGTGCAATGCTACTTTTGTCCATTAGAGGGTGAGATTATCAAATCTTCAATCTCACAGTAAAAAGCTGTGTAAAGCCTTGCAAAAAAAAACGCAACATTGTTTGTTGCTTGTCACAATTTAGTCAGCTATCCTTAGATTTATTATGCAAAATCTGACTTTCTGAGATGCAAAACTATGTACCAAACTAAAAAAATATTTCATTTTGTTTTTTAAATTCTGTTTGGCAGGCAGGCATTTTAATATTTTTTTAAGGACAGCATTTACCCGTAAACTGCAAAATTCCTTTAAATAACATGCCTGGGCATGCCCTGAACCTGCCTGTGAAGTAGCACATCTGTATGATGTATACAACATACTACAGCAAGACATTTACAAAGGAAAAAATGGTGTTTTTAATTGCTGGCGAATGACAGCTTCAGCTGCTTACTTCTGTTTTTATACAAATAGCTGAGGGTTCTGTTGATCTTTAGTAGAGTCTCATCCTACTGAGGGTATGGTATAAATATTAACAGGGGACCCCACCCAAAAGAAAAACAGTATGGGTTTCTCTCCTTAAAAATACATACCATGCCTTTAACCTAATGTTTGGTGTGGTTCAGTGGCGGTGCATTAAAGGGGTTGTATGGGTTTGTTTTTTATTTGTTTTTAAAACAAACATGTCATACTTATCTCCACTGTGCAGTTCAATTTGCACTGGGGTCCCACGGCAGCTCCTCCCTGCAAAAGCTAACCCCCTCTGGAAAACTCTCCCCCAAGGGGGTTACCTTGCGGGCGCACTCCCGTGTGATACACTTGGCAGCCAAAGCTGCTAAGTGTATGACTTGGCCCACCCCCTGGTGTGCCACATCATTGATTTGATTGACAGCAGCCGGAGCCAATGGCTGTGCTGCTATTAATCATCCAATAAAGAGCCGACTAGAGCTTGGTGATCGTTTTTTCTAACACCCACCTAACCACCTGTCCCCTGTTCCCTCGCAAATACTATGATCACCCTCTGGTTCTATCCTAAACTCTTTGTCACGTACCTTACCAGAGGCCGAAGTGCCGAGAGGGCTTCCCTTGCGACTCAAGTGCAGAACGCCCCCTGGAGGTGAGACAGAGGACGCTATGCCCAGGGGTGCAGGAGTTGCCGGATGAGACTTGCTGGAGTGATGCCAGGGAACAGATGTGCACCAGGATATGTAGTCCAGCAGGTGTACCACGGAAGTACCAGTAGGTTGGCAGGAAACCCAGGGGCGGAGTCAGGAGCTGAGCCGAGGTCATACACAGGAAGCAGGAAGCAACTGGAGCAGGTCAGAAGGCAAGCCAAGGTCATACACAGGAATCAGGAAGTAACTGGAACAGGTCAGAGGACAAGCCAAGGTCATACACGGGAAGCAGGAAGTGACTGGAACAGGTCAGAAGGCAAGCCGAGGTCATACACAGGAATCAGGAACAAGGAATCAGTATCAGGTCAAGGTCTGAAGATCATGCAGCAGTTTGGTAACTGCTGCAACCAGGTTTAAATAGGCACTGACGCCTGGAGTCCCGCCCGTATTGCGTGCTTAACGGTGCGAGCGCGTGCACAGTAAAGAACAGCGTATTCACTGTGTTGTTGCCCGTATGCGCGCGCATGCGCCTGGTGCTCGTATTTGCGGGCATTATGCTCGTATTTGCGCGCATGCGCCTTGTGCTCGTATTTGCGGGCAATGTGCTCGTATTTGCTACGCAAGCGCCTTGTGCCCGTATTTGCGGGCATTGTGCTCGTATGTGCGCGCATGACAGGTCTGCCAGTTCTTTCACGGCCAATTCTCTGACAGTGCCCCCCCCTCAGGGGCAGCCTCCGGATGCCCAAACGTACTTGCTTCTCAGGATACTTTCTGAAGAATTCAGACAACAGTTTCGGGGCATGAACATCTTTTGCAGGTTCCCAAGAACTTTCTTTGAGAGAGTAGCCCTTCCATTTTACTAGGTACTGGATTTGTCTACCTCTCTTCCGACTATCCAAAATGGCCTCCACCTCGAATTCCGTGTCTTCACCCACTGTAACTGGAGGCGGAGGTGGGTCTTCTCTTCCAGGAAAGGAACCGGTGGTGACTGGTTTGAGAAGTGAGACGTGAAAGACTGGATGAATCTTGTAGGTGTTTGGCAGGGACAATTCGAAGGCCACAGGATTGATTTTTTTCTTGATTTCAAAAGGACCAATGAATCTAGGACCCAGTTTCCGGGAAGGGCAGGACAGTTTAAGGTTTAAAGTAGAAGGCCAAACCTTGTCTCCCACTTCCAGAGTCTGACTCTCTTTCCTCTTCCTGTCATAATATTTTTTATAGTCCTCCTGGGATTTTTGCATAGTTTCCTGAAGAACCTGTAAATTTTCTTGGAGAAAAGTTAATCTATCTTGTACGGCAGGCACCGTTGCTTCAGGAACGGTATTGGGCAGGAAGGATGGATGAAATCCGTAATTTGCCTAAAACGGAGACTGGTTAGTGGTGGAGTGTACCGAATTATTGTATGCAAATTCGGCACATGGCAGTAGAGCTACCCAATTGTCCTGAGAGGAGGAGGAGAAGCAGCGGAGATATTGCTCTAGCGACTGATTGGTTCTTTCTGTTTGGCCATTACTTTGTGGATGATAAGCGGATGACAAGCAGATTTCGATGTTCAAGGCTTTACAAGGGGCTTTCCAAAATCTAGACGTAAATTGCACCCCTCTGTCGGATACAATACTACTGGGTATGCCATGCAATCTCACGATCTCTTTTAAATATATTTGCTGTATCAATGGCCGAGGGGGTACCTAATAACGGCAAGAAGTGGGCCATCTTCGTTAGCCGATCGACCACCACCAGGATCGTGGTAAACCCTTCAGAGGGGGGTAATTCCACTATGAAATCCATAGATATAGCTTTCCATGGGTGGTCGGGGACGGGTAATGGTCTTAACAGGCCCCAGGCTTGTGTGCGGCTTCCCTTACTTCTGGCACAAACTGTACAGGAACTTACAAAGTCCTTGCAATCCTTCCTCAGGTCAGGCCACCAATAGGATCGCTGAATCAGCTCAAAAGTCTTATGGACCCCAAAATGACCAGCAAGCCGGTGTTCATGAAGGGTCTTTAGAAGCTGAAGTCTGGCTCCCTCGGGAACAAAAATCTTATTCCCGTGCCACAGGAGCCCTTCTTGTCTTCTAAATGCCGAACTCTCGGCTTCAGGACATTGAGCAGAGGCTTGTTCCAGAGCTGACTTTAGGACGGGTTGGATCAACAAAAAATTCTGAGGGGACAGGATGGTGCTGGGAATGATAGTCTCTGGGGTTTCTGGGAACATGCGTGAGAGGGCATCTTCTTTACTATTTTTGGAGCCTGGGCGGTAGGTAAGATGAAAATTAAATCTTGAAAAGAATAAAGCCCATCTGGCTTGCCGTGGCCTTAGTCTCTTGGCAGATCTGAGATATTCAAGATTCTTATGGTCTGTGAATACCATGATGGGGTGAGCAGCACCTTCAAGGAGATACCGCCATTCCTCTAAAGCAGTCTTAATTGCCAGTAACTCTCGATCCCCCACGTCATAGTTCTTTTCGGGCTGGCTCAATTTTCGGGAGAAAAAAGATATTGGGTGTAGCAGAGCTTTAGGGCCTTGACGTTGAGACAAGATGGCCCCTACGGCAACTTCTGATGCGTCGACCTCAAGGACATAAGGTAACGTTGGGTCCAGGTGCTGTAGAATAGGAGCTGAGGTGAACAGAGTCTTTAGTTTATCGAAGACCTCCTGAGCTTCCTGGGTCCACTGAAAACGGGTATCACGGGAACACTTACCAAGGCCGAGATGCTGAGGGCGGCTCACCTTTGCGACCTGGCGCGATCCTCCCCCTGGGATTGGGACAGGGGGAAGGACGCACCGGGAGGCACTGGTACCAGTGGGAGGATGCAGATCCGGCAGGTCAAGCAGGGACAGGCGGAAGATCCACCGGGATGGTTCGGAGCTGCGGCAGACGGGAAGACTGAAGCGAGATTCCGGTAGACAAGGACGAGACAGGAGAAAAGTCTATGAGACAAGCCGTGGTCAGGGGTTCTTAAAGAAGCAGACAGTCCAGTGTTCAAGCCAGGGTACAAAAGGGCAGGAGAAAGCCGGGAGTCCAGGTTCAAGCCAAGGTCAAGGGATTGGAGAAAGCAGAGGTCCGGGAACGAAAGCCAAAGGTCAAGCAGGTGAAGAATCCGATAACAGGTAACAAGTCAGGTACTCAAACGCTGTTTACAAACCAGCAACCAGAGGACTGTGGGAAGCTGATTTAAATAAGCCGCTCAGGCTTCTGATTGGCCAGGGGCGGAACGAGATCGTGCACTCCCGCGCGCCGTCACGCGCGCGCTCCCGCGCGCCGCCACACGCGCGTGCCCGCGCACACGGCGCGCCGCAATGCCGCGCATGCGCGCGCGCAGCCCAGGCGAGCGCACCCGAGCTGACCCGTCCCGGAGCTGGGGCTGGATGGAGCTGGTCCCTTGACAGTGCCCCCCCCCAAGGGGCGGACTCCGGACGCCCAAACTGTCCATCAACTCCGGATGTTCACGGTGGAAGGTTCGTATCAGGCGGGGAGCGTGCAGATTTCTGGAAGGCTCCCAGGAGTTATCTTCAGGGGGGTATCCCTTCCATTTGATTAGATATTGGAGCTGCCTTCCCCTTTTTCTGCAGCCCAGAATGGTCTCCACCTCGAACTCCCTCTCTCCCTCAATTTCCACTGGCGGAGGTGGAAGTTCTTCCCTCCCAGGGAACGGGTTTACCGTGACTGGTTTGAGCAAAGAGGCATGAAAGACCGGATGGATCCGGTAAGTTTCAGGTAGTGCTAGTTCAAAAGCCACAGGATTGATTTTCCGTTTGATCCGGAATGGGCCGATGAACCTAGGGCCCAGTTTCTGTGAAGGGATTGGTAGTTTGAGGTTAGTAGAGGAGAGCCAGACCTCGTCCCCTACTTCAAAAGCAGGGCACTCCTTCTTCCCCTTGTCATAGAATTTTTTGAAGTTTTCTTGTGCCTGCTGCATGACCTCCCGGAGCTTTTGGAAGTTTTGTTGGATGTGAGTTAGGTGTTCCTGGACCGCTGGAACGGGTGTTTCAGGGATGGAGTCCGGAAGGGAGGAAGGATGATAGCCGAAATTCGCCCAAAAAGGAGTTTGGTTAGTGGAGGCATGCACTGAATTATTATAGGCAAACTCTGCCGATGGTAATAAAGACACCCAATCGTTCTGTGATACAGAGCAAAAGCAGCGGAGGTACTGTTCTAACGTTTGGTTGGTTCTTTCCGTTTGACCGTTGGATTGCGGGTGATAGGCAGACGAGAGACAGACTTTGATTTCCAGTGTTCTGCAGAGTTCCCTCCAGAATTTGGACGTAAACTGCACCCCTCTGTCGGACACAATGCTTTTGGGCACCCCATGCAGTCTCACAATTTCCCTGAAAAAGATTTTTGCCGTGTCAGCCGCAGAGGGTGTGCCAATCATGGGTAGGAAATGGGCCAGTTTGGACAGGCGGTCGATCACGACCAGAATTGTTGTGAAGCCTTCCGAGGGAGGTAAATCCACTATAAAGTCCATGGACAACTCTGTCCATGGGCGCTCCGGAACCGGGAGGGGTTTCAATAGGCCCCAGGACTTGGTCTTGGGCCCTTTACAGCGTTGGCAGCGGGAGCAGGATAAAACATAGGTCTTGCAGTCAAGTCTCCACTTTGGCCACCAGAAGGAACGGCTGAGCAATTCGGCAGTCTTTCGTAACCCGAAATGGCCCGCTAATTTATGGTCATGAAACGTACTTAGTACTCGTTGCCTTAGTACCGCAGGTACAAAGATTTTACCCCGTGACCACAGCAAGTCGTCCCGTCTCTCTAGGGCAATTGCAGCTTGGTCGGTACATTCTTTGGATGCCTCCTTTAGGGAGTTTAACAAGTCTGTTTGGGAGACTAAAAAAAAGTTCTGGGCGGCCAAAACGGTACTAGGTTCCGGTGGGATGGAAGTATCTGAGAACATCCTAGAAAGGGCATCCGCCTTCCCGTTCTTTGAGCCGGGCCTGTAGGTGATGTGGAAATTGAAGCGCGTGAAAAAGAGGGCCCAGCGGGCTTGCCTAGGTCTTAAGCGTTTGGCCGTTCGCAGGTATTCTAAATTCTTGTGGTCCGTAAAGATTAGGATAGGATGGAGAGCCCCTTCCAAGAGATATCTCCACTCTTCAAGTGCGAACTTAATCGCCAACAGTTCCCGGTCCCCCACATCATAGTTCCTTTCTGGGGAGGTCAATTTCCGGGATGCGTAGGCCACCGGGTGGAGGAGAGCTTTGGGTCCCTGTCTCTGTGATAAGATGGCGCCCGTAGCTATTTCAGAGGCGTCGACTTCCAAGACGAAGGGCAGAGCTGGGTCAGGGTGCCGTAGGACGGGTGCAGAGGAGAACATCACTTTAAGTTGAGTAAATGCTTCTTGTGCTTTCTGGGACCAGTGGAAGCGACACCCCTGACGTGTTAATTCAGTGATGGGGGCTACAATTGATGAGAAGCCAATGATGAACCTCCGGTAAAAATTGGCGAAACCAATGAATCGTTGTATGGCCTTCTTGTCGCCTGGAGCTGGCCAGTCTTGGACCGCCTTGACCTTCTGCGGGTCCATAGCAATCCCACTAGTAGAAATGATGAACCCCAGGAATTGGATTGTTGTCTTTTCGAATTCACATTTCTCGGCCTTGAGGTATAATTTGTGCTCCCTGAGAATGGCTAGGACTTTCTTAACGTGGGAACGGTGTTGCTCAAGAGAGACCGAGAAGATGAGGATATCGTCTAAATAGACAACTAGGAAGTCATCTAGGTGTTGGCGAAAAATGTCATTGACTAGGTGCTGGAACGTGGCAGGGGCGTTGCAGAGGCCGAACGGCATCACCAGGTATTCAAAGTGCCCGAACCGGGATCTGAAGGCCGTCTTCCACTCGTCCCCGTCTCTGATCCGGACAAGATTGTAGGCCCCTCGGAGATCTAGTTTGGAGAAGAACTGGGCTGCCCGAAACCGTTGGAATAGTTCAGGGATGAGAGGTAGCGGATATCTATTTTTGATGGTAATTTTGTTTAGCTCCCTGTAGTCAATACAGGGTCTGAGGGACCCATCCTTCTTCTCGACGAAGAAGATCCCCGCCCCAGCAGGAGAAGAGGAAGGGCGGATGAACTTCTTCTTTAAGTTTTCATCAATATACGCCTTGAGGGCGACTAGTTCCGTCTCGGACAAGGGGAAGATACGGCCAAAAGGGATCTTGGATCCGGGTAAGAGGTCGATAGGGCAATCATATGGCCTATGCGGAGGAAGGTGATCAGCTTGTTGTTTGTCGAATACGTCCTTAAACTCAGCATAAGCAGAAGGGATGTGAAGGGAATTGTCCGACATAGTAGCTAGGGTGGAACAGGAGGTCTGGGCGGGTAGGAGGCAGTTTTGTGAACAGTAGGCGGATGAAAATTTGATCTCCTTCTTGTGCCAATCTATGCAGGGTTGGTGGACCTGCAACCATGGGAGTCCCAGGATGATGGGGAACAGTGGAGAAGGTATCAAATCCAGGCAAAGAAATTCTTGATGACCTGTGTCAGAAATGGCAAGGATTGGCTGGGTTTCCTGAGTGACAAGTCCAGACCGGGGAAGAGAGCCGTCCGCTAGGTGGATTTGCAGATGAAAGTCCTTAGGGCGGCAGGGAACATGCAGCTTCAGGGCCAGGGCAGAGTCCAAGAAGCAGCTGCATGCTCCGGAATCAATTATGGCTGGCAGCCGGGTTGCCCCCTCCGGGAGCTGTAAGGAAAGAAAAAGGACAACATAAGTCTGTGGTAGGTTATTAACGTGGCAATTGAAGGCGGGTGGCGGTTTACACTTACTGGGTCTCACCGGGCAGGAACGAAGGAAGTGGCCAGACCCACCGCAGTACAGACACAGGTTGGACTGGCGTCTTCGCTGCCTTTCTTCGGGGGTGAGAGGAGGCCGGATAACCCCGAGCTGCATGGGTTCGGGATCTGGAAGGGAGGAAACTGGTGGGACCGGGAGAGACGGCGGAGCGGGAGAGAATCTTGATGGAATCCAACTGGGACGGTTTGTTTGGAAACGCTCCGCCCGCCGTTCCCGAAGGCGTCGGTCCAGCTGGGTAGCCGACTGAATCAACCCCTCTAGTGAGACGGGGGGATCGACTCGAGCCAACTCGTCCTTGAGGGACTCAGATAGTCCTTGGCGGAATTGGTATTTCAGAGCCGCCTCATTCCATCCAGTGTCGGCAGACCATTTCCTGAACTCCGCAATATAGTCTTCGACTGGCCTCCTGCCCTGATTCAAGTTGTGGAGGGTAGCCTCGGCCGTGGCAGAACGCAGAGGGTCGTCATATAATTTGGACATATGTTCAAAGAAGGAGTCCAACGTGTCCAATATCGGATTTCTTTGCTCCATCAGACTGTGGGCCCAAGCTTGAGGTTCATCAGAAAGGAGCGAGATTACAAAGCCCACTTTTACGGCCTCAGAGCAGAAAGTCCTGGGTTGCAAGGCCAGATACAGAGAGCAAGCATTTTTAAAGGCCCTGAACTTTTTGCGGTCGCCTGCAAAACGCTCTGGTGTAGGCACCCGGGGTTCCGGGTGAGACACGACTACTGCTGGAGTTGAAGCAGGCTGAGAGGTGGACGCCCCTGATCCTGGAGTCACCGAAGGGGCTGCGGGTCCAGGTGTAGGGTTTAGTTGTTGAAGACGGCCATCCATCTGTAGGTACCCGTCTTGTAATTTTTGCACCGCCTCAGTTAGTGCCGAGACTTGTTGGCATAAAGTCTCAAAGGGTGAGCGCGCCCTGTCGGCCTCAGACATCTGGCTGGTTTGTACTATCACGGGAACACTTACCAAGGCCGAGATGCTGAGGGCGGCTCACCTTTGCGACCTGGCGCGATCCTCCCCCTGGGATTGGGACAGGGGGAAGGACGCACCGGGAGGCACTGGTACCAGTGGGAGGATGCAGATCCGGCAGGTCAAGCAGGGACAGGCGGAAGATCCACCGGGATGGTTCGGAGCTGCGGCAGACGGGAAGACTGAAGCGAGATTCCGGTAGACAAGGACGAGACAGGAGAAAAGTCTATGAGACAAGCCGTGGTCAGGGGTTCTTAAAGAAGCAGACAGTCCAGTGTTCAAGCCAGGGTACAAAAGGGCAGGAGAAAGCCGGGAGTCCAGGTTCAAGCCAAGGTCAAGGGATTGGAGAAAGCAGAGGTCCGGGAACGAAAGCCAAAGGTCAAGCAGGTGAAGAATCCGATAACAGGTAACAAGTCAGGTACTCAAACGCTGTTTACAAACCAGCAACCAGAGGACTGTGGGAAGCTGATTTAAATAAGCCGCTCAGGCTTCTGATTGGCCAGGGGCGGAACGAGATCGTGCACTCCCGCGCGCCGTCACGCGCGCGCTCCCGCGCGCCGCCACACGCGCGTGCCCGCGCACACGGCGCGCCGCAATGCCGCGCATGCGCGCGCGCAGCCCAGGCGAGCGCACCCGAGCTGACCCGTCCCGGAGCTGGGGCTGGATGGAGCTGGTCCCTTGACAACGGGTATGCTGGCGGGTCTGCTGGGTAATGGGGGCAATAATACCGGAAAAATCTTTAATAAACCTTCTGTAAAAATGTGCGAACCCGATGAACCTCTGAATGCCTTTCTTATCAGTAGGAGCTGACCATTCTAGGATAGTGGATACTTTTTGAGGATTCATGGAGATTCCAGATGTGGAAATAATTAGACCCAGGAACTGTATAGATGACTTTTCAAACTCGCACTTTTCCGCTTTTGCGTAGAGCCCGTGCAACCTTAATGTGGCTAGTACCTTCCGGACATGGGTTCTGTGTAATTCCAAGGTGGCAGAAAAAATGCGAATGTCGTCTAAATAAACAATTACAAAGTAATCCAGGAACTCTCTGAAGATGTTGTTCACAAAATGTTGGAAGGTTGCTGGGGCGTTACATAGGCCGAAAGGCATGACGAGATATTCAAAGTGACCGAAGCGGGTTCTAAAGGCGGTCTTCCATTCATCCCCCTCCCGAATGCGCACGAGATTATAGGCACCTCGGAGATCCAATTTAGTAAAGACTCGTGCAGTACGGAATCGCTGAAAAAGTTCGGGAACGAGAGGGAGAGGGTACCGATTTTTGATGGTAATTTTATTGAGTTCTCTGTAATCCACACAGGGTCGGAGGGTGTGATCTTTCTTCTCTACAAAGAAGATTCCAGCACCGGCTGGAGAGGAAGATGGGCGGATGAACTTCTTTTCCAGATTTTTGTCAATGTATTGACGCAAGGTCTCAAGCTCAGTCTCTGAGAGTGGGAATATTCGCCCAAAGGGGATTTCTGCACCAGGCAACAACTCAATAGGACAGTCGTACGGACGGTGCGGTGGTAAGGTATCGGCTTTCTTTTTGTCGAAGACGTCGAAAAAGTCATGGTAAACTGAGGGAACATTTGGATTGGAAGTAGGGGCTGGCTGGACGGTGAGACAACTGGGAGAGGCTGAGGCTTCTGGCTTTATACAGTGCTGACGGCAGTACCCCGATTTGAAGGAGATACTCCCTGTGCTCCAGTCTATCTGTGGACTATGTGCCCGCAGCCAAGGGAGTCCCAGGATCACAGGAAACATTGGTGAACAAATAACATCCAAACAGAGAAATTCTTGATGGCCAGAATCAGTTGAGGCAAAAATGGGTAAAGTTTCTTGGGTGACAGGCCCTGAGCAAGGTGTAGATCCATCGGCCAAATGAATCTCAAGTCTCTGTTCTTTTTTCCGCAGGGGGATCTGGTAGTCCTTAGCAATGGAAATGTCCATAAAGCAACTACAAGCTCCGGAATCGATTATTGCTGGAAATATGACCTCCCCCTGGCCAACTGAAACGTGATATGGAGCACCAGGTGAGTTGAGGAGGGTTTCGGGACTCGGAGATGCAACAGGTTGCGGGGAGAGGGCCTGCAGGGCCGGGTTGGACAGCTGGAACGAAGGTGTCCGGCCTCTCCGCAGTAGAAGCAAAGGTTCGCCTGCCGGCGGTGCAGTCTTTCATTCGGGGTCAGGGCAGGGCGAACCGTGCCAACCTGCATAGGCCCCCTGTTGAACGTGCCTGAAGAGGGGGATGCGTGAGCGGCTGGAACCATAGGCTGAAAGTGAGAAGGCCGGCCGGCACGTTCAGACTGTCGCTCCCGCAAACGCCTGTCAAGTTGGATGGTTAGTAGAATGAGCCCCTCCAAGGTGGTAGGAGCCTCCACTCGTGCCAACTCGTCTTTGATAGGCTCAGACAGGCCAAGACGGAATTGATGCCTGAGAGCGGCCTCGTTCCATCCTGTGTCTGCAGCCCAGTTGCGAAAGTCCACCGTATAGTCCTCAACAGGGAGCTGTCCTTGTTGTAAAGCGTGGAGGGCTGCCTCCGCAGTGGCCGGTCGTTGAGGATCATCATATAAGGTGGCCATAGCTTTAAAAAATGAGTCCAAAGTGTTGATGGCGGGGTTCTTCTGTTCCAACAACCGATGGGCCCAGGATTGAGGTCCCTCAGACAGCAAGGTGATAACAAACCCCACTTTAACAGTTTCAAGAGAGAAAGTCCTTGGCTGTAGGGTCAGGTACAGTATACAGGAGGCTTTAAACGCTCTAAATTTCTTTCGGTCACCTGAGAAGCGTTCCGGAGTGGGTACATGGGGTTCCGGAGGAGGGAACATCGTCTGATTTGGAAAGTTACTTCCTAACTGAGAGTAACGTTCCTGTAGGCTCGTCACTGCTTGCGTCAGAGCTGCGACCTGCTGGCACAAAGTCTCGAGCGGGGAAGCACCTCCGTCGGCCTCTGAAACTTCTGGCTGCATGATACTGTCACGTACCTTACCAGAGGCCGAAGTGCCGAGAGGGCTTCCCTTGCGACTCGAGTGCAGAACGCCCCCTGGAGGTGAGACAGGGGACGCTATGCCCAGGGGTGCAGGAGTTGCCAGATGAGACTTGCTGGAGTGATGCCAGGGAACAGATGTGCACCAGGATATGTAGTCCGGCTGGTGTACCACGGAAGTACCAGTAGGTTGGCAGGAAACCCAGGGGCGGAGTCAGGAGCCAAGCCGAGGTCATACACAGGAAGCAGGAAGCAACTGGAGCAGGTCAGAAGGCAAGCCAAGGTCATACACAGGAATCAGGAAGTAACTGGAACAGGTCAGAGGACAAGCCAAGTTTGGTAACTGCTGCAACCAGGTTTAAATAGGCACTGACGCCTGGAGTCCCGCCCGTATTGCGTGTGTAACGGTGCGAGCGCGTGCACAGTAAAGAACAGCGTATTCACTGTGTTGTTGCCCGTATGCGCGCACATGTGCCTGGTGCTCGTATTTGTGGGCATTATGCTCGTATTTGCGCGCATGCGCCTTGTGCTCGTATTTGCGGGCAATGTGCTCGTATTTGCGCGCATGCGCCTTGTGCCCGTATTTGCGGGCATTGTGCTCGTATGTGTGCGCATGACAGGTCTGCCTGTTCTTTCACGGCCAATTCTCTGACACTCTTTAACTCATATCTTTAATCTCTCCCTCTCTGCTGGCATCTTCCCCCAACTCTCTAAAACATGCACTAGTCACCCCCATAAGGCATCACTGGACCCCACAAATCTTAATAACCTGAGACCCATCTCATTACTCTCTTTTGCCTTGAAACTCTTTTAATGTCTAGTCTACAACCGGCTGAGCTGCCACCTCATTGAGAATAACCTTCTTGATCCCCTTCAGTCTAGATTTCACCCACATCACTCCACAGAAACTTCTTTCCTAAAACTCACAAACGACTTACTAATACAGCTAATACCAACGGTCACTATTCTGTACTCTTAGGCCGCGTACACACAATCAAATCTGTCTGCTGAAACCCGTCTGCCAGACCGTTTCAGCAGACAGATTCGATCGTGTGTACGGGCAAACAGACGGATTTGGCCACCCGACAGATTTCAAAGCATGCTTTGAAATCTGTCGGCTGTGAATCCGTCCGCCTGACATGTCTGCTGGTTAGTACGCTAACCAGCAGACATATCTGCTCGCACATGCGTCGAATGGATTTGACGCATGCGCGGAAGTGTTTTACTTCCTGGTGCGGTGACGTGGCGGCGTCAACGTTACCGACACATCACCGACACGTCAGCGCGCTGTCTGCCGGCGGGGATTTTGGTTTGATCGTGTGTACACGATTAAACCAATACATCCCAGCAGACAGATCTGTTCAAATCGGTCTCTCCGACCGATTTGAACAAATCTATTTGCTCGTGTGTACGGGGCCTTACACCTCTTTGCTGCCTTTAATACAGTTGAACACCCCCTCCTCCTCAAAAAATGCTATATTCTAGGTCTCCGTGACAGTACTCTGTGTTGGTTTGAATCTTACCTTTATCACCGCACCTTCAGTGTTACTGATGTAGCATCCTTGAGTTTAGTCAGGGAGCTCCTCACAAATGTACTTGCCAAGAGTAGTTATCTTGGTTGATTGATAGGGATCTATTGATTTTTCCCTAAGTTTGGCCTTGTTGCACTTTTCTCTTCTACCACTATGTGGGTGGGTACTTGGTGGTACCAGGGCCGGCCTTTGGGGTGTGCGAGGTGTGCGGCTGCACAGGGTGCCATGGGCAACAGGGGCGCCGTGCGGCCATCACAGCTCGCAGAATGTGAGTCGCAGTCAGTTACTCACATGATCATCACAGGAGTCCGACTCCTACGAGTCGCAGCAGCATGCGCTGCCAGGTCCCCCTGCCCTGGGACTGGGTGAAGAGCCATGCATCGGCTGCGGCACCTGAAAAAAATGGCTGCTTCCGGTCACGACAGGCACACTGCGCATGCGCCGCAAATGCTCAGGAAAGCCTAAAAAATGTTGGCTATTCTCGGGCAGACGGCGCATGTGCAGTGGCGTCTAAGCGCCGGGTGGCGCCATTTTTAAGTGCAAAGCCGCACCGTCCACCGAAAGGTAAGTCACACTGAGCCCCTGGCCCTGCATGCATCTACTTTTTCAGATAAAAATAAAAAATAAAAAGTATTTAGTTTTTATAGCCAGCCTACACACAAAAGGGCAGGAGGATAAAAGGGACTTAACCACTTCAATACCCAGCCATAGAAAATTGACGGCCTGGGCATTGCAGGCGAATATCTGGATGAGGGTTCCGCCGCTTGATCGTTCTTACAGGCCGCGGGAGGGGACATCCCCCCCCTCCCGCCGCCATTCGGTGCTTCTCCGGGCTCACCTGTGCCTTCGGGGGCCTGGAGAACGAATCGGCGGCGGCGGCAGGAAGCATAGAGATGACTGGTGACCAGATGGCGCGATCTGATGACGTCACGCCCGGGTGCCCGTAAGTAAACAAAGCCGCAATTGCGGCTGTAAGCCCCCATTCATGAGATCGGTGAATTTTTTTTCACCGATCTCATGGTTTCCAGCCTGGAGGAGAGATGTGAGGTCTTATTGACCCCACATCTCTCCATAAAGAGGACCTGTCACACATTTCCTATTACAAGGGATGTTTACATTCCTTGTAATAGGAATAAAAGTGGAAAAAAAAATGAAAAAAGTGGAAAAATAAATAAAAAATAAGTCAAAAAAATTAATAAAAGATAAAAAAAAAATTAAAACGCCCCTGTCCCCAAAAGCTCGCGTGCAGAAGCGAACGCACACGCAAGTCCCGCCGACATATGTAAACGCCGTTTAAACCACATAAGTGAGGTATCGCCGCGTGCGTTAGAGTGCCAGCAACGAATCTAGCACTAGATCTCCTCTGTAAATCTAAACTGTAACTTGTAAAAAATAAATAAAGCGTTGCCTATGGAGATTTTTAAGTACCGAAGTTTGGCTCCATTCCATGAGTGTGCGCATAATTAAAGCGTGACATGTTGGGTATCTATTTACTCGGTGTAACATAATCTTTCACATAATACAAAAAAATTGGGCTAACTTTACTGTTTTGTTATTTTTTTAATTCATAAAACAATTTTTTTTACAAAAAAAAGGCGTTTGAAAAATAATTGCGTAAATACCGTGCAAGATAAAACTTTGGAATGACCACCATTTTATTCCCTAGGGTGTCTGCTAAAAAAAACATATATAATGTTTGGGGGTACTGTGTAATTTTCTAGCAAAAGAATGATGATTATTACATGTAGGAGAGAAGTGTCAGAATAGGCCCGGTATGGAGGTGGTATAAAAGCCTGGTATTGAAGCGGTTAAGAAAACATAAGAAAAAAGTAAAATACTTTCCTCTTTGTGTATGTTTAGGTGACCAGGGGGCGAGGGGTGAAGATTGGGGGGTGGGGGGCGCCACAGGATTAGCTTGCACAGGGCGCTTGAAAACCTAAGGCCGGCCCTGGGTGGTACTAGAAACGAGAAGGGCAACTCAGGATCAGGTTATGGGTATGTGGGTGCCCCAGCCAATAGGCAGGGGTTTTCTTGAATCCCTTGGCATGCTGGGAGAGCCTATATATTCGGATGAGGTCAGGTGATCTGTGTTCTGTGCCAACGTGTGTCGTACACCTGGGCTGCTAGGCCAGAGATTGGGCCTATACCAGGGGCATCTGGCTGCTAGGCTGTGTGAGGGCCTATCCAGAAGTGAGAAAGCAGTGCAGGGTTGGGATTGCAGCTTGCAGTCCAGCCAACCCGAAGAACCTGTCAGTGGTTGGAGGTAGAAGGGAAGCTGTCACCACAAAGGGACCAATAGCCTTTACCAGGGACCACAGTAATTAACTGAAGCAAGCACCGAACCGTATTCTCACCGAGGGGCATGGTGGAAAATCAGGAAACTTCAGACAATGATCAAGTCAGGGACCCAACCAGTGCAGGTGACACTTGCAGAGCAGCCTTGTTTGTCAAGCCAGGGACCGAGCTGGTTAGCAGGGGTGAAGCTTGAGAAGTATTTGGAGTGCCAAGCTGGAGACCCAGCAGAGAAGCGGGGTGACGGCTTAGGGGATACCACTGCAAACTTTGGAGGAGGTCAAGGGATTCATAGTCAGTGAATGAGATGGTCTAGTGAGTGACCAGGAGCTCAGAATTGAAGAACTACAAGGAGCAGTTGTAGTGAAGCTGAAAGAACTTAAAGGTTGAGTTAGGAGCTGTTAAAGGACTGTTATCATAGGAGACAGCAATCCTGCATGTGCAGAAGTGGCACCTTGCTGGGGCCTTTTCCTAAACGGCTGTTCTCCTAATGAAGTTTCAGGGTCTGCCAATTGAGTTTGCAACTATCTAAAGGTGTCCTGGCCCTAACCCTCTTCCCCCCAAAATATATAAAAAGGGCTGTCAAAAGAAAATTAAACCTCTTTTACATACAAGAAGTGTCTGGTGCCCAATGACTTTCACCATCTTTGCACCCACAAGGCCTCACAACCCACCACATATTTAAGGATGTCAGCTATCTTTGGCCTTGGAGGTTCTCATTAGGCCAAAAGCGGTACACTTACAACTCTACTTCCTCCTCTCCTACTCCTCTTACCGTTTGGGTCCCCCAAGGTTCTGTCCTTGGGCCGGTTCTATTCTCGATCTACACCTCTATCCTGGGTCAGCTTCCCATGGTTTCCAATACCTTTTCTATGCTCAACACTGAAGAAATGACAGCAATCCAAGATCCATCAAAATTCTTATTTAACCACTTAAGGACCGCCACACGCCTATGTACGTCCACAACATGGCTCGTACAGGCACAAGGGCGTATATATACAGCCTCGCCTTTGTGCGGTTCGGGGGTCCGATCGGGCCCCCTCCGCGGCGTGCGGCGGTCCCCCTGGCTCTGGGAGCGATCGCCGACGGGCGGGCGGAAGTCCGTTTTTTTCCGCCCCCCGCGATCGCTCCCAGCCAATGGGAGCGCTCCCCCTTCGTGTCAGTTCCTCCTCCTGTGTTTACACAGGAGGAGGAAATTATGTCATCTCTCATCGCAGCGGTGTTTTCCACCGCTGCTGATGAGAGAAGACATCCACAGTAAGTGTGCACCAACACAACACTGACACACACACACATAGGCACATTAACCCCTTGTGATCACCCCCCTTCCCCCCTGCCACAGTGTCACTGAATGCAGTGATCTAATCACTGCATTTGAAAACGGGGTTCAAGGTGCACAAACCATAGGATGGACTATGGGTGACCTAAAATATTACAGTGCCTCGTCCTAAAGTAGTTAAAGAGATTTGTGGTTTAGGAAAGAAAATGGACTTATAGGCACCAATCATAAACATAATATAAGTTTTTATTGATACAATGCCAAAAGAATTTTGGTGTTGCAATCAAAATGACAATATAAAGTTACATAGTTACATAGTTACATAGTTAGTCAGGTTGAAAAAAGACACAAGTCCATCCAGTTCAACCATAAAAAAATTAAAAAATAAAACAAAGTAAAACACAGTACATCCTCCCATACACCCAACTCCATACCCACAGTTGATCCAGAGGAAGGCAAAAAACCCCAGCAGAGCGATGATCCAATTTGCTACCGGAGGGGAAAAAATTCCTTCCTGATCCCCCGAAAGGCAATCGGATTTACCCCGGATCAACTTTACCTACAAAACTTAGTACTCAGTTATATTATGTGCATTTAGGAAAGAATCCAGGCCTCTCTTAAAGCAATCTACTGAGCTGGCCAGAACCACCTCTGGAGGGAGTCTGTTCCACATTTTCACAGCTCTTACTGTGAAGAAACCTTTCCGTATTTGGAGGTGAAATCTCTTTTCCTCCAGACGTAAAGAGTGCCCCCTTGTCCTCAGTGTTGACCTTAAAGTGAATAACTCAACACCAAGTTCACTATATGGACCTCTTATGTATTTGTACATGTTGATCATATCCCCCCTTATTCTCCTCTTCTCAAGAGTGAATAAATTCAGTTCCTCTAATCTTTCCTCATAGCTGAGCTCCTCCATGCCTCTTATCAGTTTGGTTGCCCTTCTCTGCACTTTCTCCAGTTCTCCGATATCCTTTTTGAGAACTGGTGCCCAAAACTGGACTGCATATTCCAGATGAGGTCTTACTAATGATTTGTACAGGGGCAACATGATATCTCTATCTCTGGAGTCCATACCTCTCTTAATACAAGAAAGGACTTTGCTCGCTTTGGAAACCGCAGCTTGGCATTGCATGCCATTATTGAGCTTATGATCAACTAAAACACCCAGATCCTTCTCCACTACAGATCCCCCCAGTTCTTCTTAAAGTGTATTTTTTGTGCGTGAACTCGAGAGAGAGGAGCCGGACTGCAGGAGTTGGGAGTAGGCAGACCCTCCCCCCGGAGGCAATCGCCATCCTTCTCCATGCCCCTGGTGGCAATGGCGGGTGTGAAGGGGGGCCTCCCACTCACCCCGCCCTACCTGCTCCTCTTGGGAGCCCAACTGGGGCCCAACGGGACCCCAATGGGGCAGAGGGACTCCCCCTATGAGATCCCCCCAGTTGTACTCCCCCTAGCATGTATGATGCATGAATATTCTTAGCCCCCAAGTGCATAACTTTACATTTATCAACATTAAACCTCATCTGCCACTTAGTCGCCCAATTATACAGAGCATTGAGGTCGGCTTGTAAATTGGAGACATCCTGCAAGGACATTATTCCACTGCATAGCTTGGTGTCATCTGCAAAAACAGAAATGTTACTTTTGATCTCAGACCCAATATCATTTATAAATATATTGAAAAGTAAGGGACCCAACACTGAACCTTGGGGTACACCGCTGATAACCTTGGACCATTCAGAGTAAGAATCATTAACCACAACTCTCTGAATTCTGTCTTTCAGCCAGTTTTCTATCCATTTACAAACTGATATATCTAATCCTGTAGACCTTACCTTACACATGAGCCGTGTGTGGGGAACTGTATCGAACGCTTTTGCAAAATCCAAGTATACCACGTCCACGGCTACGCCTCTGTCCAGGGTTTTACTTACCTCTTCATAAAAGGAAATCAGGTTTGTCTGACAACTTCTGTCTTTCATGAATCCATGCTGTCTGCTGCTTAAATAGTTTGTTTCCAGCAAGAACTCATCCACGTGGTCTTTTATTAAACGTTCCAGTATCTTCCCAACTATAGAAGTTAAACTAACAGGTCTATAGTTACTAGGTAAAGACTTTGTTCCCTTTTTAAATATGGTCACCACATTGGCTTTATGCCAATCCAGTGGTACTATTCCTGTCATTAATGAGTCCCTAAATATTAGATACAGTGGCTTTGAAATTTCAGAGCTCAATTCTTTTAGGATCCGTGGGTGGATGCCATCTGGTCCAGGTGCTTTATCCACCTTTATTCTGTCTAAATATTTCTGGACCATATCACTTTTGAGCCATTGTGGATTTGGGGCTGTGTCACTCCCACCCCCTATATCGACATGAGCTCCCCCATTCTCCATTGTATACACAGAGCTGAAGAAAGCATTTAATAAATTTGCCTTCTCTATGTCCTCAGTCACCCACTCTAGATTACTTTGTAAAGGGCCTACATGCTCAGACTTGACCTTTTTACTATTAATATATTTAAAGAATTTTTTGGGGTTTGTCCTACTATCTTTTGCAATCTGTCGTTCATTTTGAATTTTTGCATCCTTGATTTCCTTTTTACATATTCTATTATATTCTTTGTAACATTTAAACGACACTAGTGTTCCTTCATTTTTATATTTTTTAAAAGGTATTTTCTTATTGTTTATAGCTTTTTTAACTTTGACCGTGAGCCACATAGGTTTTATCTTTAGCCTTTTAAACTTATTGCCCACGGGAATATACTTTGCAGTGAGGTTCCAAAGAGTCTTTTTGAAGAATTCCCATTTCTGTTCTGTGTTCATCGGTGCCAATATTCCCTCCCAGTCCAAGCCCTGGAGAGCAGTCCTCATGCTTTGAAAATTTGCTCTCTTGAAATTAAGTGTTTTTATCTTTCCTGTATGTATTTCTTGCTTATAGTTTACATTAAACGAAATCATGTTATGATCACTGCTACCCAGGTGTTCCTTTATCTGAACATTAGTAATGAGCTCTGCATGGTTTGAGATTACCAGGTCCAACAGAGCATCATTCCTAGTTGGGGCCTCAATAAACTGGACCATAAAATTGTCCTGCAATAGGTTTTTAAATTTTTGTCCTTTAACTGTCCCAGAAATTCCATTATTCCAGTCAATTTCTGGGTAGTTAAAATCCCCCATTATTATCACCGTCCCTGCCCTTGCAGCCCTTTCCATCTGTGCAAGGAGCCGAGTCTCCACCTCCTCATTAACATTGGGTGGTCTATAACAAACTCCAATGATTAGCTTTGAACTACGCACATCTGTATGCAGTTCCACCCATAATGCTTCAACTTCATCACACTCTCCATCAACCAGGTCCTCTTTCACGCTTGCTTTGAGGTCACTTCTCACATAGAGACAGACCCCTCCACCTTTCCTTTTTACCCTGTCTTTCCGAAAGAAAGCATAGCCAGGAATATTAATAGCCCAGTCATGTGAGGATTGAAGCCAAGTTTCAGCAATACCGATTACATCATAGCTCTCCTCATGCACTTAAGCATACTAATTGAAGTAGTTGCTCAGCCCTTTCTACCAACACTCTGCGGTGTACACATTTGGAGAAAGCCACATCGCCCTAGCTCTATCCGGATCGTTTTACAATCATCTGGAATCTTCTAAGTTCCATACAATATTCATCTATACTGTCAAAAATCTTTTTTACGATACCCAGCATTAGGAACGAAAAATCATAACTCCTGAGGAAGCAATAAATGCGAAACATGTAGAGTCTATGTTTATATGTACCTATACTTACAGTAGTCATCAACCAACATTGATTTCTACGCCGGACCATTTCTGGTTACAACGACTATTTCTTGTTGTTCACTATTTTTATTTTGTGATCAATCATATGTGATTTTTAAATGTATTTTTATAACTTTATATTGTAATTTTGATTGCAACACCAAAATTCTTTTGGTATTGTATCAATAAAAACATATATTATGTTTATGATTGGTGCCTATAAAGTCAATTTTCTTTCCTAAACCACAAATCTCTTTAATCACTGCATTTAGTGTCAGTGTGACAGGCAGTGTGAAAGTTAGTTAGTGTTAGGTTCAGGGTAGCCCCGTACCCCCCCCTGATAAAGTTTTAACCCCCTAATCACTGCCCTAGTTAACCCTTTCACTCCCTATTGCCAGCATCACTAAGCGATCATTTTTCTGATCGCTGTATTAGTGTCGCTGTTCCCGCTAGGTAGCTATTTTTTTTTTTTATTGCGATTTTTTTTTACTAAAGACATGTGGCTGAATTAATTTTGGCCTAAATGTTTTACTAAAATTTAGTTTATTTGATTTTTTTTATAACAAAAAGTAAAAAATAGTGATTTTTTTCAAAATTGTCGCTCTATTTTAGTTTATAGCGCAAAAAAAAAAATCGCAGAGGCGATCAAATACCACCAAAAGAAAGCTCTATTTGTGGGAAGAAAAGGACGCTAATTTTGTTTGGGAGCCACGTCGCACGACCGCGCAATTGACTGTTAAAGCGACGCAGTGCCGAATTGTAAAAACACCTTGGGTCATTTAGCAGCGTATGTGTCCGGGTCTTAAGTGGTTAATAGACGAATATCCCAAGTGTTACAAACAGTTCAAGTGGTAGACACGTTTCACACAAAGATGTGCTTATTCAACCTTTTCTATGCTGATGACACCCTCTATCTCTAATTTATCTCTCTACCCTTCAGCTCACCCATCAGTTTCCTCATGTATCACTGATTTACTAACAGACATATCTGACTGGATGTCAAAGTCAGATCTATCTATCTATCTATCTATCTATCTATCTATCTATCTATCTATCTATCTATCTATCTATCTATCTAATCAAATTCAATCTATCCAAAACCAAGCTCATAATATTAATTCCCCCACGTGCCCCCTCCCCTGATTTCTCTGTCAAGATCAATAGCACAACCATCCATCCCCACATGCCAGGGTACTAGGGGTAATTCTGGACTTTGAACTGTCCTTTTAGACCCACATTCAATCCCTGTCCAAATCATGCCACCTTAACCTCCGTAACATCTCTAGAATACGCCCCTTTTTAACCAATGACACCACAAAGCTTCTAATTCACTCCTCGATTACTGCAACTCCCTCCTCATTGGATCATTGGATTACCTTTACATAGGCTATCTCCTCTTTAGTCCACCTTGAATGCTGCTGCCAGACCAATCCACCTTACTAACCGTTCTGTGTCTGCTTGCACAATCTGCCAATCCATCCACTGGCTTCCGTTCACCCAACAAATTACATTTAAAATACTGACAACAACTTACAAAGTCATCCACAACTCTGCCCCTAGCTACATCACTAACCTGGTCTCAAAACGTCCACCAACTGCTGTCTTTGGTTCTCCCAAGACCTCTGTTCTCTAGTTCCCTTGTTATCTCCTTCCATGCTCAGCTCCAAGACTTCTCTTGAGTTTCTCCCATCCTTTGGAACTCCCTACCCCAATCTGTCTGGCTATCTCTTAATCTATCCATCTTTAAACAATCCCTAAACACCCTTCTCTTTAAAGAAGCCTATCTTGCTTCTAACTAATACACTGTACAGTTATTACCATTTGTATGACTTGACCCTCCCTCTTAGATTGTACGCTCTAAGGAGCAGGGCCCTCTGATTCCTCTGGTACCAAACTGTTTTGTAACTGTACTGTCTGCATTAACTTTGTAAAGCGCTGTGCAAACTGTTGGCACTATATAAATTCTGTATACTAATAATATTAGGTGAGGGAGGAAGAGAAACTGAGAGAAGAGCAACATTGGGAAACTGGTCAGTACCAGTGTGAAAAGGTGCATGTGCTTTGGAAGAATAACTACCTCTAATGTTGGGTGTCCTGTGCGTGTAGATATTAATGCATTATTCTTGCATGTATGATCTTACACATGACTCCAACTTATGATTCTAACCTTTTTTCTACCAGACTGTGAGACTGTATGTCCCCTGATGTGGGGTCCCCACATTCGCCGCTACACAGACTTGTACTATTTGGGTCCAAGCATATGACTTTGTCCTGGGTAAGACTGTGTGCAATAGATACCACCACACTTGTTTGTATTACCTGCAATATTTATAAATGTTATAACTTTTCTCTTTCATTTATAAAATTAATAGTGATGTTTGCTCTGTAATACTATATAAAAAAAAAGCACCTGAAGAAGCAATGGTTTATCCGTGAAACATGTTGAGCTTCCAAAACACAGACGGTATATGCTGAATTGACAATGGTTATTTCCTAGTGTCACTCCATCTGTGATTTTATGGAACCTAATGTTTAACCGCTTCAGCCCCGAAAGATTTGACCCCCTTCCTGACCAGAGCACTTTTTACAATTTGGCACTGTGTCGCTTTAACTGACAATTGCACAGTCATGCAACGCTGTGCCCAAACAAAATTTGCATCCTTTTTACCCCACAAATAGAGCTTTCTTTTGAAGAACAGCGTGAATTTTGAAAAAAACACAATGGGGTTGATTTACTAAAACTGGAGAGTGTAAAATATGATGCAACTCCACATAGAAACCAATCAGCTTCCAGGTTTCATTGTCAAAGCTTAACTGAACAAGCTGAGGTTAGAAGCTGGTTACCATGTACTGAGTGCTCCAGTTTTAGTAAATTCCATTTTTTTTTAAAAATAAAAACATTTTATCCTCAGTTTAAGCTGATATGTATTCTTCTACATATTTCTGGTAAAAATTTTTTTACAATAAGCGTATATTGATTGATTTGAGCAAAAGTTATAGCGCCTACAAAATAAGGGATAGAATTATTGCATGTTTGTATTATTTTTTTACTAGTAATGGCGGCGATCTGCGATTTTTATCAGGACTGCCATATTATTGCGGACAGATCGGACACTTTTGACACATTTTTGTGACCACTGACAATTTTACAGCGATTAGTACTATAAAAATGCACTGATTACTGTAAAAATGTCACTGGCAGCGAAGGGGTTAACACTAGGGGTGATCAAGGGGTTAATTGTGTTCCCTCTGCATAACTGAAGGAGGGATGGGACTTACTAGGGGAAATGACAGATTGCTGTTCATACATTGTTTAATAACAAACATGTCATACTTGTCTCCACTGTGCAGCTCGTTTTTCACAGTGTCCCCTAACCCTGTCTACTGGGGTCCCTCGGCGGCTGTCTCGGCTCCTCCTCGCAAAAGCTTTCCACCTTCATGCGAGCGAGCGAGCTTGCATGGTGGAAAGCTTTTGCGAGCGCGCTCCCGTGATTCAGCGGCGGACATAGCTGCTGACTGCATCACTCGGCCCCACCCCCCGGCGCCGCGTCATCCGCTCTGATTGACAGCCAATGGCTGCGCTGCTATCAATCCGTCCAGCCTAGCCAATCAACCGCCAGGCTGGGAACCGAAGAGGATCATGTGGACGCACGCGGAACTTTCGATTGGTCAGGTAAGTAAAACGGGGGTTCGGGGGGGCCCGGTACCGTCAGATATTTTTGCATAGGATGCATTAAGGTGAAAGAAACATTTACCTTTACAACCCCTTTAACTAACATTAAAATAACACTAAACGTTGGTATTCTTAATTTAGAAAAAGACTTCTATTTCTTTCGTTCTCTACCAATTTCTTTATGTTTTTGCTGCTGTAATCCAACATCCTGTTAGACGATGGCTTCCAACTTCCTATTAGAGGAAGGTGGATACCTTCTCTCACTCCCAAGATAGACTAGGGAGTTTGGACTTCAGGGGGTCCCGAGTTACAAACACCCGACTTACAAACGACTCCTACTTACGAACGGCCTCAATCCCTTCTGCTTGTGCTTCACGCTGGTCCTGGATACCTCAGAGCAGCTATCTTGCCACATTCCACACTGCAGTACTACATGTACTGCATGACCAGAAGAGCCCCAGAAGCTCCTGGAACATTCCACATCCCTGCACGGGGGACCCCGGAACATCCCACATCCCTACACAGGCGGAGGTTACACTTACAAGCTGTGTTCTGACTTACGAACAAACTTACAGTCCTTATTGTGTTCGTAGCTCGGGGACCCCCTGTATGTGGTTTGTAGAGTGCAAGTCAGGGGACACTGTGGTTTCCTGGTTCCTGAGGGCAGCATTCCAGTTGGCTGTGTTGCATCCTGGTGACCCTGGACAGCAATTTTGAGTCAGCAGAGTCTTTTTAGGTCCCTGCTCCCCAGGTTTTGGAACACATTCATGTGTGCCAAACGTAGATACAAGTTCTCCCATCTGTTGGGGACAGTATAAGTGGCAGCAAAAGGTTCCAGACGAGAAGAGAAACCTTAGGGATCACAATTTCTTTGGACATCTTTCCGTTTGGGTATGAGATGGCCAGGCGGTATTCTGCCCCTCCAAACAGACGCTGTCAGTTTGGCTTATACTGCACGCAGTTGTGCCCTCTCCCACCACATTTGTTGTGATCTGTTTGGCCTTCACTACAAAACAAATTCTACCTTTACCTCAATACAAGTTCTCCCTTTGCCACAATACAAGTTCTACTGATTGCGCCTAGACTGTGTGTATGTTATTATCGCCGCACCACACTGCAGCCACCCACATGCATAGGGCAGAGTACAACTAGCATGCACTGCTTACTTCAAACAAGGGAAGTGAGGAGAAAATTGATTACAGGGCCATGTGAATGCACATGGATTATTTTTGGAGCATAAGGATATGGTTTAGTGTCGGACTAAAAAAATCACATGAACATCACATAGCAGTAATGTGAACTAAGTCTCAGTCTGCACAAGACACAATGCACTATATGAACAATGACAGGCTAAAAGGATGAGATTTGTTTGGCAATATCATTTTTATTGAGACAGTTAATAAGGCACTAATTATTCATATTTAAATGAAGTCACTTTGAAGTCCCCTTTGACTGAGAGATATGTAAGTTTATCATGGCCGTGACGATTGGGGAAAGAGATTTCATGACCATCAGGAAGCTTCACATCAAACTTGTCCCCATTTAACTTGATTGAGATCTGCAATGGAAATGAAGCCCTGAATTAATGAACTCTGCTTTACATAAAGAATTCAAACAATTAATCTGCAGCCGAGTGGCATAACTGTTCCATCAAAAAAATCCCCTCCCTTCTGCTGCAGATGGTTCATTTACTAGTTGTTCTTAGAAACGCAATGTATCAACATCTGAATATCCTGATAGGGGATAGATTGGGCAGGAAGACATAATGGCCTCACATCCAATTATCCACTCTGTGGTGCGAGACTTCCACCACCTTTAAATGTGGAAACATGCGTGTGTATGGGGCTTATGCCTCCTGAAGCAAGCTTGAAGTCTTTGACAATTTCCTGTTGCATAGCTGCAGTCTTTGACAATGTTTTGTTGCATTACATTAACTGAATATTACAGTATATATGGACCTTTGGTCCTACATGGTCCTATATTGAAAAAGTTGACTGTCAATGCTTTAGAGATGTAATGGACACTCAAGTGGGTACACGTTCTTAACACGCAGTAAATGATCTATAAAACAAGCCCTTACTGACCTATGTAGCTACATGCACTGTGAACAAATCTATCTTTAAAGTTCACTTTAAAAACACTAAAGTCCTTCTCTTAGAAACTCAGATTCCACCTATAAGTAAAGACTCTGCAGACTTTAATTCTCTAATGCAAACACATAGCAGGTGCTCTCCAAGGGGAGAGCAAAATATGCAGAGCTGCTGAGAGAACAATTTGAAGAAGATCTAACAGTAGAATTGTTATGTTACAGTTGCCCCCTATGGGCATTATGAGTAGCAACTTACCTCCCTTTCCTCCGGCCGTCTTTGAAGGAGACAAATGATTCCTATCTGCAGCTTGTCCCGGCTGTGAACACTTTCCCAAGACAAGCAATGGCCAGAGGAATGCAGAAGAAGGGAGGGAAATGTCAGCCTATGCTTTCCTCTTGCTGTTGCTTGACTTGGGAAAGTGTTCACAGCCGAGACAAGCTGCAGCTTGGACCTTAGTCAACCAAGCTGCAGCTATTCATCAAAGCTGTTGTCGGATCGGCCACAGCAGAAGGGAGGGGGGCAGGTCACTACTGAAAACTAGGGTTGAAAGCACTTTGAAAAATGTGAGAAAGTACTACATGTACTCTGTCCCATGGATGATAGTACTGGAAAAAAAATTCTACTGCTAAATCTTCTTTAAAGTGGAGTTCCACCAAAAAATTGGGTCACATTTGGCACCTTTCGGGGGTATTTGCTCCAACTTCCGGGTATAGATCACTGAGATGACCTACGCCACTTATGGCGCCTACTCTGTCCTCCCTCACTGTCTTCTGAGGCCTTGTACACACGAGTGAATAAATCCGCTGAACATGGTCCGACGGACCATTTCAGCCGAAAAATCCGCTCGTGTGTAGGGGCAAACGGACCGTTCTGGCCGGAATCCTCCGGCGGAAAATTTCCAAAGCATGCTTTGGAATTTTTCCGCCAGAGAGCTGTCCGTCAGATATGTCCGCTGGTTAGTACGGCAAACCAGCGGACATATCTGCCCGCACATGCGTCGTATCCTGTGAATGGATCCGACGCATGCGCGCGGAAGTGTTTACTTCCTGGTGCGGTGACGTGGCGGTCACGTGTCGGCATCAACGTCACCGCCGCGTCACCGCGCTGTCCGCCGGCGGGGAATTTGATCCGATGGTGTGTACAGCCATCGGATCAAAGCAATCCGGCGGACAGATCCGATGGGAACGGTCCGTCGGACCGTTCCAATCGGATCTATTCCCTCGTGTGTACAAGGCCTGAGAGACACAAAGGTAAGTATCTATATATTTCAAATCAGTAGCTGCAGTATTTATAGCTGCTGGCTTTTAATTTTATTTATTTTTTGGCAGACCTCCGCTTTAAAGACTCTTTCACTTTCGCTGTGAAATGTAATTATTAATTTCACCAAAGTGCCTGAAGCTACAGAGGTTAACTAGATCTTATTTTAAAGCTGAATGACTGTGATGGTTAGGTCTATGCAAATCTTTGAAAAGTCAGATTTACCCTCTGAGGCCTAACTGCAGTAATTTTTTATTTCAAAACAATGGGAACGTTTTTAAACCTTTAGGTTTTATGTATGCCTGTGATCCATTTAAGACGATTCCTCATTCCCTGTTCCTTTTACACCAGTACAGGAAATGTAGGGAGAGCAGTTCTCAAAAGGACAAGCATGCAGACACAGCAATGAAAACACTGCTAAAAGTTCTAACTTCTTCCCACCCTACTAAAATAAGTTCTGCTGTGACAGTAATTGAGGGTAAATCTTCTCAAAAAGGACACAACTGCAATAAAAACTTTCCCACTACATCCAAAATGAAATAATGCCTTGTTATGCAAGTATGCAGTATAAAACCACTGTATCTTTATATTTACTGCACTTCTCACTAATTTCCCTGTAACAGTGTTCTGTATCTGATAACTGTAATGTGTGTATTAAAGTGCTAGTAAACTGCAGGCTTTCAAAAAATGGAGAAAAATAATTCCCTGCAAGCCAAAGCATTGCATACCAGCACATTATGAAATACTTCCCTTGAACAAATCCCTCCAGCGGTGTGCGGTTACCACTGACAGGAATTCCGTCTTCCCAGGTTTTCATTTCTGGTTCACTGGCTCTGGTCCTTTAAATGGCTATAACGTTGCTCCCACGCATGCGCAGGGGGGTCATGGTTTACGGCAAAGCGCACTGAAAGGATGGTATATATATTTTTATATATATATATATATATATATATATATACACAGAGCTTTTTTTCTCACAAAATAGGTGCAGAAACTCAACCACGACCCCGTTCAGGTTTCACAAACAGTAGAAGGGTCTTAAAGGGGCATTAAATACCAGGATTGCATTACATACAGAGTGCAGACTTCAGGGGGGGGGGGGTTACACACAGAGTGCAGAGCTGTCACTTGTAAACACAGAAACCAGACTTCTTCGTGTTTACAAGTGATTGTGATGAGCAGGCACCAAAGGGTCTGAGCCAAAGGTGGTGGAACTGAGTTCCCCCAAGTTCCCCCTGAAAAAAGCCCTGTGTATATACATCTCGATTGGGTTCAGGTCCGGTGACTGTGGAGGCCAGGTCATCTGGCGCAGCCCCCCATCACTCTCCTTCTTGGTCAAATAGCCCTTACACAATCTGGAGATGTGTTTGGGGTCATTGTCCTGTTGAAAAATAAATGATGGTCCAACTAAACGCAAACCGGATAGCATGCCGCTGCAAGATGCTGTGGTAGCCATGCTGGTTCAGTATGCCTTCAATTTTGAATAAATCCCCAACAGTGTCACCAGTAAAGCACCCCCACACCATCACACCTCCTCCTCCATGCTTCACGGTGGGAACCAGGCATGTAGAGTCCATCCGGTCACCTTTTCTGCGTCGCACAAAGACACGGTGGTTTGAAACCAAAGATCTCAAGTTTGGACTCATCAGACCAAAGCACAGATTTCCACTGATCTAATGTCCATTCCTTGTGTTCTTTAGCCCAAACAAGTCTCTTCTGCTTGTTGCCTTTCTTTAGCAGTGGTTTCCTAGCAGATATTCTACCATGAAGGCCTGATTCACACAGTCTTCTCTTAACAGTTGTTCTAGAGATGTGTCTGCTGCAAAAGGTGGCTACTTTGAAGAACCTAGAATATGACATATATTTTCAGTTGTTTCACACTTTTTTGTTATGTATATAATTCCACATGTGTCAATTCATAGTTTTCATGCCTCCAGTGTGACTCTACATTTTTCATAGTCATGAAAATAAAGAGGTGTGTCTAAACTTTTGGTCTGTACTGCAAATATATATATATATATATATATATATATATATATATATACATACATCTCTTCCCTCAAAGTGCATGCATCAGTGACATCACAGGTTACATCCAGTGTGAATATCTTCTGAACACCACAAGTTTAGAAGATATTCACTGTACCTATGTGTAATCCTTATTATAGGCACATGTTCAAAAGTGGAGTTTACTACTGCTTTAAGTATTACAATAACCTGCCACTCACAAGTACAAGCTGTTGCAAAGTAACCTTTACAGAATAGTCCAATGTTTATTATAATGACATCAGTATTTGACTGTGTCAGATGACTTATCTCTGATCTCGTCATACTGACCTTGACATCTGTCCCGGGTGTAAAACACATGTGGCCACTTCTTTCTTCTGACTCCCAGTTGTTGCAGTTTTTGGAGTTGCACACAATTACATTTTCATTTAGGCGTGGGTTAAAATGTAAACCTAAATCACTGGAGCTTTTTCCCAAATTGAAGGAAAAGCTGTATGGACAAAGCAAGACCTCAGATACATCAAAATCATAGATTATCAGATATAACCAATCATGAACATATACATTAGATAGTATTCTGAAATTATAGACTGTGTTGCCAATAAATAATTTCCTTTATTTTAGCCATTAACCTCCCTGGCGGTATGATTCTTTCAGATTTTAGGTGCTGAAAGCGGTACCATTATTTGCAGGGAATTTGGCGTTTTATGTAGGCTTGTAATTCTTAGGAATAACCCAAATCTATCCAAACAAGAGTCTAATGACTGGGTAATTTTTTTTTTTTTTTTAAAAAATTATAATATAATAAATAATTATAAAAAATTATAACAAATAATAATATAATTATAGTAAAAATTATTCAATAATGTAATCAAATCAAAATCACTGAAATTTGCTCAGTTGCAGAATTTTTGCTGTCATTATTTTATTTTTTTATGACGAATTTCCCCATAAATCGTAAATTTGCAAGTGATTCTGATTTATTATCGCTGTTTTTTAGTCCTAAAACAATTTTTGCCATAAAGTGACACTTTTGGTTGCTATGGGCAATCACAGTTTGCAGGGAGAAAGAACAGTTTTTATTATATAAAAGGACATGTAGTGTACAGGGCAGACCACTAGGGACCTCTGGGGGGTGTGTATTTTTTACATACAGTACTGTAATCTATAAGATTACAGTGTACTGTATGTATAGTGTTTGTTTACATTTTTGAATTTGGCGCCGTTCCCCCCCCCCTTCGTCGCGACTCTCGCAGGGAAGGGAATCGGAGGTACACACAGCATCAGGAGGACATCCGGCCGCCGTGTACTGCGGGGATTCATCGCTGGATCACAGAGAAAAGGTAAGAAAACTCTTTTCTGCATCCAGCGAGGCAAGTCCGTGTGTGGCATGGGGTTACCGATCGTAGCTTGAAAATCTCACCCCGTGCCACACACGGGAAGACCGCCAGGGAGGTTAATGGACTCTGTGGTGCAGCATGCACCCCAGAATAACGTAATTAAAGTCCAAAGGGTTATGTTGTATGTTTTGTTGCTGAGTCCGCTACCTCTCCACCAGTCCAGCATACCTCTGTTACTTCCCTTCCAGTAACAGAATGTGGTCCTGCCATGCAGCTAGCGTGGACTATTTACTTGTTTACTCCTTCCTTCCTGTAGCACGTGACCAGGCTATGGATCTTTAAAACATGGCTTCGCTTCCAGTTACTACTGGAAACAGACCGCAAGGGAGGGAGCCAGAGAATAGCCCCGTCTCTACTAGAGGACCCGTCTCCTACCCCTATGGCTTTCGCAAGCAAACCTTGGCTGCCAAAATTCTGCTTCTGTGTAAAGCTGCTAAATCTCTGGGTTCATCCTGATGGCCTTGGGTACTTTGTTTGGTTCAAGGACCCCAGCATCCAGTAGTTTGTGTTTTCTTTGTGTTTATTCAGGAACAATGAGGGGAAATAATAAACTGGGTTCCATTAGCTAAATTATTATATATTTATTTTTCATACCGCATCTTTACAACGGATCTTGCTGAGAGTGATATAAAGTGTGGTGCCTGTCATTTGTAAAACACTGTAGAGGGCACAGACTTGTAAAAGAACTCTAATGCCCCGTACACACAATCATATTTTCCGTCGGGAAAACCTTGGATGTTTTTTTTACCGACGGAATTCCGCTCAAGCTTGGCTTGCATACACACGGTCACACAAAAGTTCTCTGAACTTTCGACCGTCAAGAACGCAGTGACGTACAACACTACAAAGAGCAGAGAAAATTAAGTTCAATGCTTCCAAGCATGCGTTCAAATTGTTTCCGAGCATGCGTCGGAATTTTGCACGTCGGAATTGCTACAGAGAATTGGAAATTTCAGCAAAAGTCCGATACACATGGTTGGAATTTCCGACCAAAAGCTTACATCGGGCTTTTGCTGGTGGAATTTCCGACCATGTGTATGCAGCATAATGCAGAAATCTAACAGATTATGTCATCCATACTACACAGCGCAGATGGACAAATCTCCCATGGTGGCTATTGTATTTTGACAATTTTCCACCCGGCTCTTTTGATTTTTCAATCTAGGGATATTGGGGTGGAGGTAGCCATCAGGGCCATCCATGGCGCAAATTTCAGCTGGTTCCCTAGGGACCCATCAATATTTGCTCTGTGCATGGTCAGCTTAATGCCAGTAATCTCTAGCAGTCTCTTCTCAGCATGCTTAGATGGAAAGAGGTGTACGAGAACCAAAAAACAAGTATTCACTAGATATTTAGTAAGTACACCATGGAATTTTATTAAAATATCACAAATAAAAGGCAGATTTGGACTTTTCAATCTCCGATTACTCAAATTTTTTGGTGATCCTACACAATAATATACTAATTCAAATATGAAGAGCAGGCACTTTCAGATATGTGCAGTGCTTCTTTTACCTGTGTGCAGCTTGTTTAGAGTAATTTGACATGAGTATTGTCTTCATATTCAGCCTTATAGGGGACACAAATGTGCTACAGAATATTGCTACACAAGACTTACTTATTGGCATCATCTGTGAGTCTCCCCTTCAGCTTCAGACTTTCTCCAGATTTGAGCTCCAAGTTCACAATTTCAAATTTCTCCTAATGCATAATAGAAAGGAAAAACAAGAGATAATTCAGGAGTCCTTTTTTATTGTTTTCGGTATAAGATGAATCTCAATGCAAACAATTTCACGAGCCATCATATCTTTATCAGAGGTTGTTATTCTTCACAAACTCTCTCACCAGCTGTCATGAAAGGTTTCACCTGCTGGTGGCACTGTTAGATCCTTGGGCCGCAGTACCAATGTCCACCAGCGGGTGTCTCCTGGCAGTGTGGAGCAGACATCACCTCCTACGATCAGGCGTCACCTGAGGCTGATTACAGGTATGTGTATAAATACTCAGCATTTATATGCTTGCCTTGGTATCTTCCTTGTGCCCTGATCCGTACCTGCTACCCATGAACCTGATCCTGCAACCTGTAACATGTAACCTGTGTACCTGATCCTGTTACCCTGTGCATCTGATCCTGATCCTGCCCCTCCTGTTACCTTGCACACCTGCCCTGCAGCCTGATCCCGTCCACCTTCTCCCTGTCCTGTCCTGTTCCTTGCCCCCATCTGCTGATCTCCTGTGAATGATCCTGGCTACGTTTAAGATTGCGGTACTTCCCTTCTATTGTATATAGTTATTTGTTGTTTGTGGGTCACTGTTTGGTTGGTTGTTCACTGTTCTGTATTGGAGGTGTTTATATATTGTTATCACTTATCTTTAAATAAACATAATTATTCATTTATGTACGTTTTGGTGTCCTCTGTCGCAGTTCACATGATTCTGGTCACACCTGTTCATGACACCAGCTTTTTTTGTTTTCTGCTTTTCATCCAATGTCTTTGCTGTGTCCTAAAAGTGACCAGGGCTATTAGGAATCCTATTATTATTTAATAAAAATTATAAATTTTGTTTAATGGTCCAGTTAACCACTTAAGACCCGGACCAAAATGCAGGTAAATGACCAGGCCCCTTTTTGCGATTCGGCACTGCGTCGCTTTAACTGACAATTGCGCGGTCGTGCGACGTGGCTCCCAAACAAAATTTGCGTCCTTTTCTTCCCACAAATAGACCTTTCTTTTGGTGGTATTTGATCACCTCTGCGATTTAAATTTTTTGCGCTATATACAAAAATAGAGCGACATTTTTGAAAAAAATCAATATTTTTTACTTTTTGTTATAAGAAAAATCAAATAAACTAAATTTAGTCAAACATTTAGGCCAAAATTTATTTAGCCACATGTCTTTAGTAAAAAAAAATCGCAATAAAAAAAAAATAGCTACCTTGCTTGAACAGCGACACTAATACAGCGATCATAAAAATGATCGCTTAGTGACGCTGGCAATAGGGAGTGAAAGGGTTAACTAGGGCGGTGATCAAGGGTTAAAACTTTATTAGGGGGGGTACGGGGGCTACCCTGGACCTAACACTAACTGCCTGTCACACTGACACTAACTGCAGTGATCATACATATAATCACTGCATTCAGTGACACTGTGACAGGGGATAGGGGGTGGGTGGGGGGGCGATCGTGGGGGTTAAATGTGCCTATATGTAAAGTGTGTCAGTGTAGTGTTGTGCAGACTTACTGTGCGATGTGATCTCTCCTCAGCGGTGGTTGAAAAAAACCGCCGAGTGGAGAGATCACATCACTTCCTCCTTCCTGTGTTTACACAGGAGGAGGAAGTGACACTGCAGGGGAGCGCGCGGATTGGCTGAGAGCGATCCGGAAGGGGCGGACAAAAACGAACCACCGCCCCCTCTGCACGGATCGCTCGGCCATATATATATAAAAATTGGGCTTTTTAGTGCCTTTTCCACAGGTTTATTTCAGGACTGCTGTCCTTTTTCGTTACGGCGAGGTACGTAATTTCCGCAAAATGCATTGTGCCCTCCTTCACCCCGCTGCCTTCTGGGACCTGGGTGTGTCCCAGAAGATGATAGGACCATTTAGAAAGCGCTGCGCGACTCGTGCATGTGCAGTAGAAAACTGATTTCCTTTACTAGCACTGCTGGCGCCTGCACCCGGAGCTGATGGACGGATCGGCTTGGGGTGCCGACATCGCGGGCTCAGGTACTGTAAGTGTCCTTATATTTAAAGTCAGCAACGACAGTATTTGTAGCTGCTGACTTTAAAAAAAAAATCCCCCCAGGCTGGAACTCGGCTTTAATGTCTGGGTTAGCAAAGGAATTTGATGCACACAAAGTGGATTTATATCCTTTGTGGCTATTAAAGATTTTATTTAAATTCATTCTTTTGTGCCTGGAGTTCAGGTTTAACAAGATTCCCAAGCACAATAAATGTATTTTCCCCGCAAGATGTCTTGTGAATATAGATGTATGTTTACACCTATATACACACACACATTACATTTTTTCTATGTATTTATACAACTGTTTTTCTTTTACACAATTGTGACAATTTGTAAGTCTACAATTTCTAGATTGTAAGCTCTAATGAGCAGGATCCTCTGATTTCTTCTGTATTGAATTGTATTGTAACTGTACTGTCTGAACACATGTTGTAAAGTGCTGCACAAACTGGTGGTGCTATATAAATCCTGTATAATAATAATAGAAAAATAGGTTTTTATTAAACTGTATACAAAATAAAAGGCTCATATGTCCCTGTTAATTAGGCTAAAGGACAATCTACTGGTTGTAAACCTCTGAAATGAAAAATGAACAAAGCATATCCTTCTATAGCATGTACTTGCCTTGATTCAAAGCACCTAGTGTGATTTCTGTGACATGTCTGATGAAAACGGTCCGCGTATGTCATAGCATGTCAAAAGTCGCTCTAGCAGATAGTAGAGCAGTGATGGCGAACCTTGGCACCCCAGATGTTTTGGAACTACATTTCCCATGATGCTCATGCACTCAGCAGTGGAGTTGAGCATCATGGGAAATGTAGTTTGAAAACATCTGGGGTGCCAAGGTTCGCCATCACTGCTCTACTATCTGCTAGAACGACTTTTGACATGCTATGACATACACGGACCGTTTTCATCAGACATGTCTCCAGGGATATTTTGGTCTGATGTGTGTACACACCATCAGACCAAAATCCCCGCGGACAGAGAACGCGGTGATGTAGACGACACCGGCGTGCTTAAACAAGGAAGTTCTATGCTTCCACGCATGCGTCGAATCAATTCGACGCATGCGCAGGATTTCTGTCCGATGGTTGGGCGTACTAACCATCGGACATGTCCGACGGACAGGTTTCCAGCGGACAAGTTTCTAAGCATGCTTAGAAACTTTTGTCCGCTGGAAACCTGTCCGCTAGGCCGTACACATGAGCCAACATGTCTGCGGAAACTGGTCTGCAGAACAGTTTCAGCGGACATGTCTCCTCGTGTGTACGCGGCCTTAGATTACACACTACTCTCCTCTGATGTGCAGTGTGTGATGTCAGATCCTCGCCTCCGGACTTCTACTGCTGAGAAATAGCCTTTGATGTGTTTGATGCCTCGTACACACAACTGTTTTCCTCTGCAAAAACCATCAAGAAAACTGCTCGCAGAGTTTTATTGCTGAGAAAAACGGTCGTGTGTATGTTTTTCGTCGAGAAAACTGTTGTGGATCTCAACAAGATCTTTTTTTTCTCGTCGGGAGTCTCAATTTTCTCGTCGTGCTTCTCGTCGGGCTGGTTTACGACAAAAAACAAGTTTGTGTGTATGCTTAGAAACCCGCGCATGCTCAGAATAATGTATGAGACGGGAGCGCACCTTCAGGTAAAAGTAGGGTTCGTAATGGAGATAGCACATTCGTCACGCTGTAACAGACTGAAAAGTGCGAATCGTCTCTCACCAAACTTTTACTTAACACGCGGTACATGAGGTTAGCAAAAGCCGCCCCGAGGGTGGCGCCAGTGGAATCGAACTTCCCCTTTTATATTGCCGTCGTACGTGTTGTACGTCACCACGTTTGAGAACGACAAGATTTTGTCTCGACAGTGTGTATGCAAGGAAAGCTTGACAAGAACCTCGTCGAGAAAAACAATGTTTCTTTTACGACGGGATCCTCGGTCGTGTGTACGAGGCATTAGAACTCTCTAGAGAAGTGAGGTATGGTCAGGTAAACAAGTACAATTTATGTTGGAGGATTTGGTTTCACCAAAGTCTAGTCACTTCAGCGGGTATATGTAAAGGTTTACAACCATTATAAGTAGGGCTGTGCAAATTAACTTTTAATTGATCGATTAATCTTTAATCTTTTTGATCGATTAAAATTCTTTTGATTGATACTCACCTCTCCGCCGGCTTCTGGGCCTTCAGGGAGTTCCGTCGGAGATCCAGTGACGTCACGGACACCGGGGGGCTTGCCGTGTCCATCTGAAGGGCTCCTTTGCTGTACCTTCATATCTGCATGCCCGTGGGACATTACTATCTGCCCCACGCAATGGCTGTTACACTTCCCTCTATCTCTTCCCTCTATCACCCTGGGATTCTACAGCCATCCACTGGGAGTTGTGATAGTTCCCTTTAATGGGACATCTACATGCCGACGGACTGATGTTAACCCCTCCTCATCTGGATTCAGCAGTGGTATCATTGTACACATTTGTATACCAGTATCATACTTAGCTACATGTTTTTATGACTGCTTTTGGTACCGTTTGGTATTACTCACACCATTTTTACAGTTTATGTAGCTACATCGATTTTATCTCCAGTGCAATATTTATTTTGTTACCTACTTGAAGACTATAAAAGTTTTAATGCTTTTCCCATCGAGCGCTGCCTTTGTGTGCTTTTTGTATCCAGCTATCCATTTTTCCAGTGGTTGGTAGCTGCACTGGGAATCAGCCTGCAAGGAGATCAGCTAAAAGTAGTTGGATCTGTATGTGCGTTATAATTAATCGAAATTAGTCGATTAATCGATTAAAAAAAAAAAAACGATTAATCGAACACAAAAATTTTGATTAGTAACAGCCCTAATTATAAGGTATATAAATGTCTCTTCTTTCAATAAAATGTTGAATATATATTCAAATTAATATAGGGTAAAAGTCAAGTACTGTCTAGGCTCCCAATCTCATTGTTGATTAAAGATACCAAAATATTTTAAATATAATGTTGGAGAAATTGGCTATTGAATTAGTCTGTGCATCTTTTTTGGTCTTCAATTTTTTTTCTTGCTGTCGCTTGATGCCAAAAATTTATTTAGCAAAGCACACCGGGATCATCTGAAAATGAAAGTCTTCATAACATGTTTTAGAATCGAAGTAAAGCTATTTATAGGCTTCGCCAAACTAAATAATTAACTGAAGTTTTCTTGGCTTTCGATATCCATTTCAAAGAGGAAATGAAGGTATGCCTACGTTCACATCAGCTTTTTAACTTTGCCCTAAAACCTCTGGTAATAGTCTTGAGAGGCTTCAAGAGAAAGAGGTGCCCCAGGTCAAATCTATATCTCTCAAGGATTTCTGACAACTTTTTTGCAGACTTTTCCCTTTTCCTATTCAACTTTGACAACACTTATCAAACCAATGTTGACGTTTAAAAAATCGTATTCAGTTATTACCACTCGATAAGTCTGAGGCCAGATTAAAGGGGTTGTAAAGGTTTTTTTTTTTTTTTCACCTTCATGCAACGGGCACTGCCTGTTTCTCTTAGTGAGGATGACAGTCCCGGGATCTGCCACGATCAAGAAAACGCCCCCAACAAGTGTCCTTATTAAAGAGGTTGTAAAGGTTAAAAAAAAAATCCTAAATAGCTTCCTTTGCCTTAGTGCAATCCTCCTTCACTTACCTCATCCTTCCATTTTGCTTTTAAATGTCCTTATTTCTTCTGAGAAATCCTCACTTCCTGTTCTTTCTGTAACTACACACCGTAATGCAAGGCTTTCTCCCTGGTGTGGAGAAAGACTCTTGAGGGGGAGGGGGCAAGCAGGCAAGTCAGGACGCTCTCTACTTTGCAGATAGAGAAAGGAGATGTGTGTGAGTGGGCATCCTGACACTCCTCCTCGCCCCCTCCCCCTTAAAGAGGCTTTCTCCACACCAGGAAAAAAAACCCATTACTGTGTGTAGTTACAGACAAGAAGAACAGGAAGTGAGGATTTCTCAGAAGAAATAAGAATATTTAAAAGCAAAATGGAAGGATGAGGTAAGTGAAGGAGGACTGCACTAAGGTAAAGGAAGCTATTTAGGGAAAACATTTTTTACCTTTACAACCTCTTTAACCACTTGCTTACTGGGCACATATACCCCCCTCCTGCCCAGGTGAAATTTCAGCTTCCGGCACTGCGTCGCTTTAACTGACAATTGCGCGGTCCTGCGACGTGGCTCCCAAACCAAATTGACGTCCTTTTTTCCCCACAAGTAGAGCTTTCTTTTGGTGGTACTTGATCGCCTGTGCGGTTTTTATTTTTTGCGCTATAAACAAAAAAGAGCGACAATTTTGAAAGAAAATACAATATGTTTTACTTGTTGCTATAATAAATATCCCAATTAAAAAAAAAAAAAAAACATTTTTTTTCCTGGTTTGCGCAAAAGTTATAGCACCTACAAAATAGGGGACAGAATTATTTTTTATTATATTTTTTTTACTAGAAATGGCAGCGATCTGCGATTTTTATTGGGACTGCGACGTTGTGGCGGACACATCGGACACTTTTGACATATTTTTGGCACCATTCACATTTATACTGCGATCAGTGCTATAAAAATGCACTAATTACTGTATAAATGTGACTGGCATTAAAGGGGTTAACACTAGGGGGTGAGGAAGGGGTTAAATGTATTCCCTACATAGTGTTCTAACTGTGGGGTAAGGGGGGTGACTGGGGGAGGTGATTGATCTGTGTCCCTATGTACAAGAGACACAGATCGGTCTCCTCTCCAGAGACAGGACGCTGTCTCTGTGTAAAGCGGCAATGAGAGATGATCTCATATGTTTACATATGAGATCATCTCTCATTGGCTGCACAGATCGCATCGCAAATGGCCACTCTGATTGGCCGTTCGCGGCGATCTGTGATTGGCTGTGTCCAAGTGACACGGCCAACACAGAATTTCCCCGCGGGGGAACGTGCTAGTGGCAGGCCATCAATTGACGGCCTGTTGGATATTTAGATCCGCGCTGAAGCCGTCATTCGGCTATAGCGCGGATCTCAAGCAGCTACAGTGTTTGACTTTAAAGCGTGTCCAAATAAGCCATATTTTGGAGCAAGTGTAAACGAGCCCTTAGGAGGCTCATCAGAAGATCGCACCCTCACTGCAGCTCCCTTTTAGTTACTGGCAGAGCATAGATGAATAGACAAAGTGTTTCCAATACAAGAGGATTGGCAGCCATTTTGCTTGAGACCTGAGGAAAGAGCAGGACTTGGATTGGCTGACATTCTGAGCAACCAGGCTGAACCCCAACCACCAGACAGGAAGAGGGTCAGAGCTGCAAGGAGCTAGAGCAGGGGTGGCAAACACAAGGCCCGCGGGCCGAATCCGGCCCGCCGGACCTTGTAATGTGGCCCGCACAGCAGCCTCCTTATTTTGGCAGGTTGAGATCCCAGTCCCTCAGTCCCGCGAGCGGCGCGGCAAATTAGCGCATGCGTGGCCAGTCAGTCTGAGCACAGGCATCTTCCCCTTACTGTGCCGCTCTGTCTCTGTCTCTGCCTCCGCCCCCGCCTCCACCGCTGTGTCTCCACCCATCTAGGCTTAGGCTGCATCTCTGGCCCCCGCCCTGTCTCAGCCTCCACCGCCGCCTCCGCTCTGTCTCCACCCATGTCAGCTTACAATGCCGCTCTTGTCTCCGCCCACTGGCATAGCGTGGGGGGGCCATGGCAGTGTAGCATCCAGTGCCTGTGTCACTCCTTCCTATGGACCGTGCCACTCGCTGCGCTCCAGCCGCCATGTTGCGCCTCAGGGATTGGCAGCGGCTGCCTGATGATTGGACAAACGGGAGTCATGTGCAGTGGCAGGGGCCATCATTTTCTCCTCCTCCGCACCGGACAGGATTTCCCCTTTCCTCAATGTGACGTCTGGGACTGGTGCACCGGCGCCTGCTCTACCGCACAGGGCAGCACATGTGGTGAAATGACATCTCCAGGGATCTTCCATCCTGACCAAGTGAACTGTGGTACGTGACAGTGACACAGATGCACAGTACATTCACACAGTGTACACTACTACATACACACACACAGAGCATCACCATCTCCCCAAATGTTCCTCCTACCCCCACTTATTCTCAATGTTCCCCCTAATTATCCCCAATGTTCCTCCTGTCCCCCAATGTTCCTCCTGCCACCCCACTTATCCGCAAAGTCCCTCCTGTCCCCCCAATTTTCCTTCTTCCACCCCACTTATCCCCAATATCCCTTCTGTCCCCCCAATGTTCCTCCTGTCCCCCCAATGTTCCTCCTGTCCCTCCAATGTTCCTCCTGTCCCCCAATGTTCCTCCTGCCACCCCACTTATCCGCAATGTCCCTCCTGTCCCCCCAATGTTCTTCCTGTCCCCCAATGTTCCTCCTGCCACCCCACTTATCCGCAATGTCCTTCCTGTCCCCCCAATGTTCCTCCTGTCCCCCAATGTTCCTCCTTACACCCCACTTATCCCCAATGTCCCTGATGTCCCCCCAATGTTCCTCCTGTCCCCCAATGTTCCTCCTTCCACCCCACTTATCCCCAATGTCCCTCCTGTCCCCCCAATGTTCATCCTGTCCCCCCAATGTTCCTCCTGTCCCCCAATGTTCCTCCTGCCACCCCACTTATCCGCAATGTCCCTCCTGTCCCCCCAATGTTCCTCCTGTCCCCCAATGTTCCTCCTTACACCCCACTTATCCCCAATGTCCCTGATGTCCCCCCAATGTTCCTCCTGTCCCCCAATGTTCCGCCTTCCACCCCACTTATCCCCAATGTCCCTCCTGTCCCCCCAATGTTCCTCCTGTCCCCCAATGTTCCTCCTGCCACCCCACTTATCCGCAATGTCCCTCCTGTCCCCCCAATGTTCCTCCTGTCCCCCCAATGTTCCTCCTGTCCCTCCAATGTTCCTACTGCCACCCCACTTATCCACAATGTCCCTTATGTCCCCCCAATGCTCCTCCTGTCCCCCCACTTATATCCAATGTCCCTCATGTCCCCCCAAAAAAGGTACTATAGCACAATACAAAGGGAGGGAGCTACCTATACAGGGAGCTACCAGAGCTGGGCCAGGTAGGAAGGTAGGAGAGAGTACAGATGTGAGGAATTTTTATTCGCAATCCTGACCCCTGCACTGTATACGTAGCGCAATCCTGACCCATGCACTGTATATGTAGCGCAATCCTGACCCATGCACTGTATACGTAGCGCACCCGGCCCTTTAAGTGTAACCATACTGCTGATGCGGCCCCCGATGAATTTGAGTTTGCCACCCCTGAGCTAGAGAGAGAAAAGGACAGTTGCTGAGTGAGAAGACTCATGTCGGCACACAATACAGGAGCAGACTAGAGAGGGGAACCCCAGAGTGATGTGCTACCTTTCACCTGGCCTTGGAAAAGAAGAAGTGATGGTGGAGCAGAATTATCTAAAATAGTTATCTGTTCCAACTTGGGGCATACTTCCCTGAACGAGAGTTTCATGCTGTACAGAGTTCAGTCAGATTTTGACAGGCTGCAGGCCTGGATACTGCCTCTGTATATCGAGAGACGTGGCGTTAGAGTTCGTAAGCGATCATTATCGTCTCCTCCCCCACCCTCTTTATTGCCATAATAAGTAAATAAAAGAGTCACTATGATACCTTGTACAGCCATAAATATAAATGTAGACATGATAAGGGTTCTATACTAGCCATCTGTTATGTTGACATGAACTGTTGGAGAGGTTTTGTGATGGCTGGCTTGGTATAGAGGGCAAAGTTCCAAGTTTATGTAAACCCCAAGAAAGAACTTTTCTTTTTTTGCACCTTTGTTTTGTTAAATATACTACTTAATGGGTGCAATAAAGTAGCTAGATGACAGCGTTATATCCGGCACCGGTTTGGGATAACATACTACCGGTACTTCTTCCCCATCTACTCAACAAAACCTTTCTAACCACTGAATGGAAATGTGTGACTATTTTTATACTTGTCTGATTTTATCTATGTATAAATAAACTTTATAAGTTTTATATTTAGTGTTTCTATTATTATTTGTTGGCACCATAAACAATTGTGGCCTGTATATACTACCGAGAGGGCTAGATTCAGGTACATCCTGCAGGCGGCGTCGCGTAAGCTATTTACACTACGCCGCCGCAATTTACAGGAGCAAGTGCCGTATTCTCCAAGCACTTGCTCCGTAATTTGCGGCGGCGTAGTGTAAATGGCCCGACGTAAGGCCGCGTAATTCAAAGGGGGCGGCTTGTATTTAAATTAAGCGCGCCCCCGTGCCGAACGAACTGAGCATGCGCCGGACTTAAACGTAGGCCACTGCGCATGCTCCATCGTACGGCGCAAATACAGCGAATTACGACGGCAACGTAATTAACATAAAGGCCTATTCGCAACGAGATACGCAAACGACGGAAAAACACGACGCTGTCCCGACGTCCATACTTAACATGGCATACGACGGACTGACATAAGGTTACCCCTCATATAGCAGGGGTAACCTTACGCTTACAGAAACGACATAAACTACGTCGACGCGGCGCAAAAACGTTCGGGAATCGCGTATTGGCTTATTTGCATATTCAACGCAGAAATCGACGTAAACGCCACCTAGCGGCCAGCGTATTATTGCATTTAGGATCCGACGGGGTAAGTGACTTACGCAAGTCGGATCCTAGCGTAATTCCGGCGTATCTTGTTTTGTGAATACAAAACAATGATACGCCGGCGGGATATTCGAATTACGCCGCTGTATCTGTAGATACAGCGGCGTAATTCTTTTGTGAATCTGGCCCAATGTGTTTATTGCAACCTCTTTATAAGTGGGAAAAAAATGATAAACCAGAAAAATTCATGGAGCTCTTAACTTCATGTAGTGCAGCCAACACATTTTATGCCACGTACACATGACCATTTTTCGGGTTCTAAAAAAATGGGCTTTAGAGCATTTTTCGAGTTCTAAAAAAATGGGCCAATTTTTTTTACTAACACAAAATCAGCTAAAGGGTGACGTCATCTGAATGGAACTTCTTTTTTATAGTGCCGTCGTATGTGTTGTACGTCACTGCGCTTTGCTAGAGCATTTTTTTTTTTTTAAGGCCGTTTTAATGATCAAGTTGAAAAAAACGTATCTCCAGATACACCGTCGTATCTCTGTTTTTTGGCACGGGTATCTATGCGTCTGATTCCTAGAATCATTTACGCATAGATACGGCATAGATCCGACTGGCGTAAGACACTTACACCGTCGGATCTTAGATGTAATTCTACGCTGGCCGCTAGGTGGCGTTCCCATCATTTTCAGCGTCGAATATGCAAATGAGCCTAATACGCCGATTCCCGAACGTTTTTGCGCCGCTTCGCCGTAGTTTACGTTGTTTCCGTAAGCATAAGGTTACCCCTGCTATATGAGGGATAACCTTACGTCAGTCTGCCGTATGCCATGTTAAGTATGGACTCGGGACAGCGTCGTGTTTTTCCGTCGTTTACGTAACTCGTTCGCGAATAGGCCTGTACCTTAATTACGTTGCCGTCGTAATCAATGTATTTGCGGCGTACTATGGAGCATGCGCAGTGGCCTACGTTTAGGGCCGGCGCATCCGACTGGCGTAAGACACTTACACCGTCGGATCTTAGATGTAATTCTACGCTGGCCGCTAGGTGGCGTTCCCATCATTTTCAGCGTTGAATATGCAAATGAGCCTATTACGCCGATTCCCGAACGTTTTTGCGCCGCTTCGCCGTAGTTTACGTTGTTTCCGTAAGCATAAGGTTACCCCTGCTATATGAGGGATAACCTTACGTCAGTCTGCCGTATGCCATGTTAAGTATGGACTCGGGACAGCGTCGTGTTTTTCCGTCGTTTACGTAACTCGTTCGCGAATAGGCCTTGTCATGGACCATGAAATCCTAATTCATGTATTACAGAAGATGTAATTCTCTCCCTGCTAATCTTAATGCCTGTGTGCCTCTAGACCTGGATAATTGGACAATGACCCTTCAATGGCATACCGGAGTCGGGCTTGTGAGATACATTTTATTGTCCAGTGTGTAGAGGTGTTAATTGTTATTCTAAACCCCAGCCAGGTCAACAGACTCATAAGTGATACTTATTGTCCATTGTGTAATAACCCTATTTAAAGCCTTTCTATTATAAGGTGTAAATGACTTCTGCCCTGTCTCAATTCTCCAGACGGCTCCATTGTGCTGTGGCTGGTTATTGTGTACATTGATTGACCCCCTGGGGCTTTTGTCTGAACACACATATTCAGGCTTCTGGCCACCCCTATTCAAGCTTTGGGACCAATCGCTGCGGAGACATTTTCAAGTCCTCATTTGCATGGTTTTTAGAGGACCAGAGTGAAGACTGAATACTTTACAATGGACCAATAGGAAAGCGGTTGTTGGGGGCGGGATGTTCCAAATCCTGTATAAAGTGTGCTGTGTACTTTCATTAAAGTGTGTCCTGTTAGATCCAGTATTAAGCCATGGCTAATGTGTGGATTATTCAGCGATTCCAGGGATATTCCTAGTCGGGGAATATTGGGGTGATTTCTTTTATGGGAGAAGAAGGGAGAGGATGGCGGAGATATGCTCTAATACCGTCACACTGGTTGGCAGCAGCGGGATGTTCCCTTCTACCTTCCTTTACACCAGGATTCCAAGCAGACACTGGGAACAGTGAATGGAAGACTGGTACACCCTGCTTAAAAGAAATACACGGAAAGGACTACTGGAAGTTTGTGGAAGGATTGCTAGCAGCAAAACCGAGCGTGTCATCATAGCAGAATAAATGGAGCTAGACCAGGAGAACTCGGTTGCAGCAAGGCCTGCAGTACAGAAGATGGGGACACCAGTGATTCAGGAGGAGGAATCACCAGCTAACAAGCTAATAAGAGAGAAATTAGCATGGTTCGGTCCGAACCCAACGGCGGATGTGGTGCTGAAAGTGATGACCCTGGTAGCGGAGGAGGCTAAACAAATAAGAAACGCAGAACTACAGTTAAAACTGGCAGCAGTTCGACAAGCAGCCGCACATTCTCCAAACAGTGAGTACAGCACAGCAGACACAAGGAAGATTCCGTTTAGCGCTTTTAAAGCTTTTGATGAGAAAGAACGAGAGCGGCAACATGAGCTGAGAATTGCAGAAATATGACGATCGGTGACAACGCCTAAAGAAGCAGCACCAAATGAAAGACAGGTGATGGTGAACCCCTATCCCCAGACACCAGTTCCAGAGACAGGGGATGTGATAGACTTCTCTGCTGAGGAAGAACAACCTGATGGGCCCCCAGCAGAAGAGCTGGTATCAGGGCCACACTTCACTGTGCTCTGCCCAGCCCCAAGAGCAGTATTTGCGGAGTTACAAGGAACTTCCCCAGCTGAAGCGCTGGTCACCGGACAGAGGGTTCAAGACCTCTGCCCCACCCCTGTGGCAGTTTTGGAGGCTCAGGGTGAGAAGATGGCGATCACTCCCCAGCCACAGATTACAGAATGTATAGACTGTTCAGAGGATGTTATGGATTATGCACCCCCAGCAGAAGTGCTGGCAACAGGGCAGATTGCCAGCCATCTCTGCCCAGCACCGGGACCAACTGTGGAGTTCCAGGGAGCCGGGGCGGTTGGCCCCCCTCCCCAGCAACCAGCTGAGGTGGTAAAGCTCTTACTCCCAGCAGAATCCCTGGCAGCAGGACAAGATGCTACTGGCGGCTGCACCCCACTACAGCTTGAGCGGATATCGGTGGATGGGACTGTGGTCTCCACTCAGAGCAACCCAGCGGAAGAGCTGGCAACAGAGCAGAGTGCCCCGGGCCTCTGCTTTCACCTAACAGAAGAAGGGGTCCCTGTGGTAGTGGATGGGACTTCAGTCTCCACTGGCACAACCCCAGAAAATGGTACAGGACTGAAAGAGGAGGATGTCGGCTTTGCTTTGCAAGCACTGGGGGATTTTCACCTCACACCAGTGGATGAGACTTCAGTCTCCACTAGTATAACCCATAAATGGTGGCCAGTTGGCCCAGATCCCCAACAGCATGATGGACTGAGCCCAGCCACCCTGTCATCTCTCCAGCAGCTGAAAGGACTCCAGGGAGAAGGGCTAGTCCAGGCCTCTCCCCAGCGGCAGACGTGTTCCCTGAGAGAGGCAGAGGATGGCGGGGTGAGTAATGCTCGGTTTGGAGCAAGTGATTTGGGGTACTGTATGGATACCGGCCTTGGGGGACTGGAACTACTGACTGAATTCAGAGACAACCCATCTGGTGTCTCCGACTGGGTTAGTCCCCTGCCAAAAGGGGAGATGTGTGACAGGCCTTGCCGGGACAGGGGCTTTTGGAGAGGACTGAATGCGAGCCTCTTGCCGTCCGATTATGGGCCAGGGCCGCAAAGCAGGAAGGCGGATGGGTTATCCTGGCAGACAGTCCTGGAACCTTAAGACTACTTGCCCAACATCCTCGAGTGACCCGTTTGGGTCCCACTGCAGATGTTGAACTATTTCCCAGGGGGAGTAATGTCATGGACCATGAAATCCTAATTCATGTATTACAGAAGATGTAATTCTCTCCCTGCTAATCTTAATGCCTGTGTGCCTCTAGACCTGGATAATTGGACAATGACCCTTCAATGGCATACCGGAGTCGGGCTTGTGAGATACATTTTATTGTCCAGTGTGTAGAGGTGTTAATTGTTATTCTAAACCCCAGCCAGGTCAACAGACTCATAAGTGATACTTATTGTCCATTGTGTAATAACCCTATTTAAAGCCTTTCTATTATAAGGTGTAAATGACTTCTGCCCTGTCTCAATTCTCCAGACGGCTCCATTGTGCTGTGGCTGGTTATTGTGTACATTGATTGACCCCCTGGGGCTTTTGTCTGAACACACATATTCAGGCTTCTGGCCACCCCTATTCAAGCTTTGGGACCAATCGCTGCGGAGACATTTTCAAGTCCTCATTTGCATGGTTTTTAGAGGACCAGAGTGAAGACTGAATACTTTACAATGGACCAATAGGAAAGCGGTTGTTGGGGGCGGGATGTTCCAAATCCTGTATAAAGTGTGCTGTGTACTTTCATTAAAGTGTGTCCTGTTAGATCCAGTATTAAGCCATGGCTAATGTGTGGATTATTCAGCGATTCCAGGGATATTCCTAGTCGGGGAATATTGGGGTGATTTCTTTTATGGGAGAAGAAGGGAGAGGATGGCGGAGATATGCTCTAATACCGTCACAGGCCTGTACCTTAATTACGTTGCCGTCGTAATCAATGTATTTGCGGCGTATTATGGAGCATGCGCAGTGGCCTACGTTTATTTGTTGAGCCTGGAGAGGCAGGGAGGGGGTTATTGTTTAGGGTGGAGAGGCAGGGAGGGGGGTTATTTGTCGAGGGTGGAGAGGCAAGGAGTGGGGTTATTTGTTGAGGGTGGAGAGGCAGGGAGAGGGTTATTTGTTGAGGGTGGAGAGGCAGGGAGGTGGGTTATTTGTTGAAGAGGGAGAGGTAGGGAGGGATTATTTGTTGAGGGTAAAGAGGCAGGGGGGGTTATTGTTTATGGTGGAAAGGCATGGAGGGGGTTATGTGTTTAGGGTGGAAGTGAGGGAAAGGGTGGTTATTGTGTAGAGTAGAGAGTCAGGGAGGGTAATATTGTTTAGAATAGAGAGACATGGTGGTGAAATGCAGGAAGAGTGGGGAGAGGAAAGGGGGTTCTTTGAGATTTGGGAACCCCACAGCTGCCAAACACTGCCCCACACTACAACACCCAGCAGATTTGCTGTGTGTTAGGAAAGCAAATGAATATGGCACAGTGGCAACAATTGATGGGCACAGTAGTTGCGTTTAATGGCAAAGTGGCAGCAATTGATGGGCACAGTAGCTGCGTTTGATGGCACAGTGGCGGCAATTGATGGGCACAGTAGCTGCGTTTGATGGCACAGTGGCGGCAATTGATGGGCACAGTAGCTGTGTTTGATGGCACAGTAGCTGCATTTGATGGCACAGTGGCAGCAATTGATGGGCACAGTAGCTGCGTTTGATGGCACAGTGGCGGCAATTGATGGGCACAGTAGCTGCATTTGATGGCACAGTGGCGGCAATTGATGGGCACATTAGCTGCATTTGATAGGCATAGTGGCTGCAATAGATGTTTTTTTTTTTTTCAGAATTTTTCAGTTTGTTTCTGCCCCCCCAAAAATTTTGAGCACCAGCCTCCACTGTGGTAAAGTGATGGGGGGGGGGGGGGACAGGAAGGAGGAAATATAACAAGCTCAGTTTTAGAAAGATTAAGTTTGAGGAAGTGGCGTGACATCCAAAGCGTCATTCGGTAAGTGATATGGTATGGAAGTTGGAGGCCTGTAGTACCCGTAATACTTATCTGGGTTCTAAGGTCCAGTATTTTATCATTGGGATAAGGACAGAGATTGTATCTCAGACTTGACATAATAATAAAAAAAAACTTCCTTCAAGCTAAATGCAGACCTTTGATATGTGGCAATACATTAGCGTTACAGCAATGCACAGCAATATACATAAGTGGTGTGAGCCATTAACCTCTTCAGGTCCGCGCTATTGACAGAATACGTCAACAGCGCGGACCTGAGGTGCCGGGGTCACGTCTTTGGACGTGATTTACTTGTAATTCCCCGCGCGCGCCACAGGGTGACGCGCGGCGGGGAAAAACAGTCCCGACGCATCACGGAGGATCCGATGCGTGTACCCGGCGGCCGCGATGTCCGTCAGGTACACGCGATCGGCGGTGACAGAGCAGGGACGTGGAGCTCTGTGTGTAAACACAGAGCTTCACGTCCTGTCAGTGAAAGGCGACTGATGCTGTTTCTCTTGTACATAGGGAGACAGCATCGGTCACCTCCCCCAGTCACCCCCCTCCCCCCACACAGTTAGAACACACCCGGGCAATACATTTAACCCCTTCCTCACCCCCTAGTGTTAACCCCTTCAATGCCAGTCACATTTATACAGTAATTAGTGCATTTTTATAGCACTGGTCGCTGTATAAATGTGAATGGCGCCAAAAATGTGTCAAAAGTGTCCGATGTGTCCGTCGCAATATCGCAGTCCCAATAAAAATCGCAGATCGCCGCCATTACTAGTAAAAAAAATATATAAAAAAAAAAATCATAATTATGTCCCCTATTTTGTAGGTGCTATAACTTTTGCGCAAAGCAGTCACTTATTGTGATTTTTTTTTTTTTTTTTTTTTACAAAAATACGTAGAAGAATACGTATCGACCTTAACTGAGAAAAAAATATATAAAAAAAAAAATGGGATATTTATTATAGCAACAAGTAAAAAATATATATATTTTTTTAAATTGTCGCTCTTTTTTTCATTATAACGCAAAAAATAAAAACCGCACGGGCGATCAAATACCACCAAAAGAAAGCTCTATTTGTGGGGAAAAAAAGGACGCCAATTTTGTTTGGGTGCCACGTCGCACGACCGCGCAATTGTCAGTTAAAGCGACGCAGTGCCGGAAGCTGAAATTTCGCCTGGGCACGAAGGGGGTTTATGTGCCCAGTAAGCAAGTGGTTAAGACATTTTTTACTGCAAAAAAAGTGCAGGTACACTAATTGGTGCATTGTGGTGCGTTAGCTGTCTAACTACAGCGCACTTCTGCGTACAAATGTGCAGTAATGCACCACAAATTTATGAATCCTTCCCTACCATGAGCCCTAACATGCATCTTAATTTTCTGGCGATTTAATATTGTAAAATATATTTAATATATATTATACTTAATTCAAAGATCTGAAAGCAGAGCAAAAAAAATAAAAAATCATCAATACGTCACAAAAGTGTCTGCTCACCGGAGGCTCTATTTTGCGTTTGGTCCCCTAACTGACAGATAATCTAATAATCCACATTGGATGTTGGTCAGTTTGTAATACAAGAGCTTCCATTTACCCTTAGGACTTTACCTAAGTTCCAATATAACAGTGGGAGATGAATAATGCCAGGGCTACAAGTCAGATCTGAATACCTGCTTTCTAAGGCTCTGTTTCCACTAGTGCGACTTGTAATGCTTCTTTGGACACAAAAAAAATCTCATGACAAGTCACACCCCTTTGATTTCAATGGCACCCGTTCCCATCTACGTGTCTTTGAAAATCAGTGACTTTGAAAAGGTGCCTGCACTACTTTGATGTGACTTTTATCCAGAGAGTGTTAAATTGGATCAAAGCTGCACTCAAAATCGCACGCCTTTGTACGAATGAATGAGTGACTTGTATAGCGCTACACATGCAAACTGAATTGCCTCTAGGTGCTTTTTGCAGCCAGTGTCTTCCTGGCTGGTGCGGTCATTTACCCTGTAGGATCTCGACACGCTTGGGACACACCGTCGTACACACATATATACATATATACTGGGCCAATTTGGACAGGATCCAATTAATCTACCAGCATGTCTTTGGAGTGTGGGAGGACACCGGAGTACCAGGAGGAAACCCACACAGACACAGGGAGAACATGCAAACTCCAGGCAGATGATGTCGTGGTCGGGATTTGAACCAGCTACCCTTTAATGCTAGGTGAAAGTGCTAACCACTACACCACTGTGCTACCCTAGTCACACTCTAAATCGCACGCCTTTGGAGTCGCAATAGTGGAAATTTTACCTCATCTGTATTACACTCAATTCAGTAAAGGTATTTATTAACAAGGGGTTACATCTCAAAGAGCATGTTAAAAATGCACACAAAGCAAGAGCCCGAATCTGTTTCCTAGGAGAGACTTAACCCCCTCATGGCAATCACTGAATATAATGGTGCCAATAAGGTGTTTGCCAACAAGCTCTAGTCTAGTGCTGGTCATACATTAGCAGAATTCCATTTTAAACGTTTTCATTTTCAGAACGTTAATTTGATTTTATAAGCATTGGTGGGGTCAAATTGATGTGCATTTTTGACCGCAGTGCTGAGAATAGAGAATTTTTCTCAGTCTTCCAGTGAATGTGCTTTTTGTTTGGAAAAGTCTGTGTGTTCCAAAATCAAATGTTAAAAGGAAATGAAGTTTTGAAGTACTTTGAATGGAATTGTACTGAGAAGTTTTTGTATGATATGGGTGTTCATTTTTATTCAGAAATCTGCTAGTGAGTGGCCATGTTCTAGGTTTGGATAGGAGGTGGATGGGTACACAACATTCGCCACAAGTGTACTGTAGTCTGTACCCCCACTGGGAGATTTCCCCCAATTCCTGTTTTCGTGACAACACAAGAAGTGAGGAGGATCTCTCAAACAGGGACACTTACAGCAATACATTTTTCAGGTGAACATTAGTGTTGCTCACGAATATTCGCATTGCAAAAATTCGTTACGAATATTGCATATTCGAGTATTTGCGAATAAATCGAATATCGCGGTGAATATTCGCTATCGCTATTTTTTCAAATTTATTTTTAAAACAGATCACATCCTAGTGATCTCCATCGATGTCTAAAAGCATTGCTGGTATGATTAGAGACCCTGGGCCGAGTAGCTGAGGCGATCCTTTTATGTTGCCGAATATTCGCAATGCGAATATTCGTATTACGAATATTCGCGAATGCGTTCTCTGCCCTTCTGTGTTTTGTGTATAAAAAAAAAAAATAATTAGCTTTAGTTTAGTCATATAAGTTTGTGTAAGTAGAGTTAGTGTTTAGTGCCTATTAGTTTAGTAATCCAGGAAATGATCTCGGTTTTCGCGTGTTGACGAGAATTTCGCACTCAATTTCGCATTCGCACTAGCGAAGTTTCGCTTTTTTTTTTTTTATAAAATATCACGAATATTCGATATTAACGAATATTCGCGAATACGTTCTCCGCATTCGCACTAGCGAAATTTCGCACTAAAAAAAAAAATTTGCTTTAGTTATAAAATATCACGAATATTCGATATTAACGAATATTCGCGAATATTCTTCTATATATTCGCGAAATATCGCGAAATCGAATATGGCGTATTCCGCTCATCACTAGTGAACATCGGCTGATTGAATGCAGTCGATGTTCTTCTAAAAAATGAAAAAAAATAATAAAAAATCCTGCAGGCTCCTCTATCAAAAGTAGTGATTGCGGTTTGTTCGAATGGAGCAGGGTCATCCACTGAGCGAATTTTAAACGGTTCCTCAGCAACTGGCCTAAAATCACACAGTGTATGGCCAGCTTTCATGCCTCGTACACACAATCGGTTTTCCCGGCGGTCAAAAGCCTGAGGCCGCGTACACACGGGGAGACATGTCCGCTGAAACATGTCCGACGGACCGTTTCCAGCAGACATGTCTCCTCGGATTTTGGTCCGATGGCGTGCACACACCATCGGACGAAAATCCCCTCGGACTGAGGACGCGGTGACGTGGCGGTGACGTTGACGCCGCCACGTCATCACTCCAGGAAGTAAAATACTCGACGCATGCGGGAGATTTATGTCCGCTGGTTAGGCGTACTAACCAGCGGACATGTCCGACGGACAGGTTTCCAGTGGACAAATTTCAAAGCATGCTTTGAAATTTGTCCGCTGGAAAAACCTGTCCGCAAGGTTGTACACACGATCGGATATGTCCGCTGAAACTGGTCGGTGGACCAGTTTCAGCGGACATATCCGATCGTGTGTACGCGGCCTGAGAATCTGCTTGGTTGCTTTTCCCGTCTACACACGGCCGGTTTCCCGACAGGAAAACTGCCATGACAGCTTTGGTCGGGAAAACTGGCCGTGTGTATGCTCTACTGCAGTGTTTTCCATAGTAAAAAAATGCAGAGAATCGCGGCAGGAAAAAAGAGAACAAGTTCTAATTTTTTCCTGTCAGGAAAACTGCTATGGAGCATACACATGGCAGTTTTCCCGTCGTGTGTACGAGACATAAGGCTGGGTTCACACCATTGCGAATTGGATGCAGGTTCCCCAACTTCCAATAGCAGGAGATTTTGACCGGTTTTCTATGGAGTAGATTCACATATCTCCGCAGCAGGTCTGATGCGTTTTGCAGAAAAACGCTGTGTGTCTTTTGGTCCATTTCAGGTCCGAACTGTGAGATGGATGCGGGGATGGTGTGAACCGAGCCTTAGACCCCGTTCACATCTGGCGGTTTGGGATCGCAGAACTTCCACCCAAATTGCACTGCAATAGTGGCAAAACACACCACGTTTGTTTGGGTGGCTTTCATTTTCAATGGCAACCAAAGAAGTGCTGTGCGTTTTGCTGCAATTGCAGTGATCGCACACGCAAAGCTTCTTGCCTAAAAAGGAGCAGGATGCGGTTTGCCGCAATTGCGGCGTAATTTATTGAGCAATAGATGTGTCCAAACTGCACTACGTTTAAAAATGAATGGCACCTAAACACGCATTGGAGCATTTTGCCACTATTGCTGTGCAATTTGGGATTGTGGGTGGAGTCTGCCTGAGATTCCAAAACGCTAGATGTGAATGGGGCCTAAATGAACAGATTTGACAGTCATGTTATGATCCAAACCAATAATTCTGCCAGTACTAGAGTCATAAAAAGCCAGCATTATCAGAAGCAGCCAAGCAATAGCAGCCTCCATATGTTGCCAGTGCTGGTTTTCTGAGGGTCTGGAAACCTACTGTTCCTGAGGTTTCCATTATGTGCATCGTTCATAGGATGACTGGCATCACACGTAAAATGCACTATACAAACCATTGTATTTTAATGCATGGTACTACATAAGAACTTCTCTACCAGCTACTATATTTACTATATTACTGTAAGAGGCACTCAAAAAAAAAAAAAAAAACATCACTACAAATGATCATGGAACATGTGTGCTGAAAGAAATATGGAGATTGCTAGTGCTGAAAATAAACTTACAGACATGCTGGAGCTCTGGTTGGCACAGGTTTTGGTGGAGCTCTGGTTGGCACAGGTTTTGGTGAAGCTCTGGTTGGCACAGGTTTTGGTGGAGCTCTAGATAGCTGAACAAAGCTCCTTCTTACTGACCGCTACCCTTATATATATCCCGTTTATTCGTTCCTTCTGAGAAAGTTATAATTTAACAGATATTGATGTAGGTGCAGTTAGGACTTTGAACAGTGACCGTTTCCTTTATCTCATTAAATCTGACCATTTCTGGGGGTGGTTCAAGCTAATTTGTCATGGAACAATCATGTTTCGCAACAATAGTGATATCACCGGAGTCTCCCTGAGATAGGAATCAATCAACAATGCAAATGTTAAACAATCAGAAATAAATTATGGTGCCTTGTCATTACAGCCACTCTCATTGACCTTTATCCCCAGTCATGATAAGCAGAATTTCCTTAAAGCTGAAATCTAGGCATATATAAAAGGCATAAATGAATGCAGATCTAAAACCATAAATATATCCTTAAATTTATTTTTTCTGTTTCAATATTTTTATTGGGTTTTCAACAATTGTAACAAGCCGTGGTTTGCCCATGCAGGGGTGACATTGAACAGATACATAAAGAAGTAGCGCATGAACACGTAATGAATAACAAAACAAACTATAACCCAGTGTTGTAAAAAAAAACTCGGACCTATGAAAAAAACGGACCCCGTCACTTCCGGTGCTCGTACGTCAGGAGCACAGCTGATCGCGGGTCCACGGCGCATGCTTTTTTTGTCCGGGAAAATCATAGATTCGGGTGGGCGGGCGGAGGCGGAGGAAGATTCTGAATGATATTATCGGCAGCACCGCCTCCAGCCCGTCCCTAACACACACTAGCCTGCTCTGGAGAAGTGGGGGGTGTAAATGGTCCCGACTCCCTTGTAAATGGTTCTTGTAAATGGTCCCAACTCCCGAGGTCAAGAAAAAATATAGAGCCGCCCCACCCCTAGCCTGCTCTTCTGAAGGGGGGGCGGGCCCCGTTTATATCAATGGCAGGTGCAGGAAAAGAAGGGAGCTTTGCCTGTGGGAGCAAAATACACACAGCAGAGCAGGCCAGGGGAGGGACGGCTCTATATTTTTTCTTGACCTCGGGAGGCGGGACCATTTACAAGGACCATTTACAAGGGAGTCGGGACCATTTACACGCCCCCCTTCTCCAGAGGAGGCTAGTGTGTGTTAGGGAAGGGGCTGGAGGCGGTGCTGCCGATAATATCATTCAGAATCTTGCTCCGCCTCCGCCTCCGCCCGCCCACCTGAGTCTATGATTTTCCCAGACAAAAAAAGCATCTGCGCATGTGCGGCGCATGCGCCGTGGACCCGCGATCAGCTGTGCTCCTGACATACGAGCACCGAAAGTGATGCGGTCCGATTTTTTCATAGGTCCAAGGATTTTTTACAACACCGGGCCATAGAGGATCAGGTTGAAAATTAGGCCTGTGTCATAGACTATTGTACCCCGGAGTACAGCAGTCTACATTGCTAGCCTTCATATCAGAAAGAAATGAGAGAAGAAGCAAACAGGTAACTTGAATTAATTTTTAAATATTAGCAGTGTAAGTACCTAAATTTGACCTTTTTTTTTGGTAAATTTATTTTTATTATAGTATTCTCAAAACAGACATACAAACATTGAAAAAGAGTGACCCTAAGTGCACACTACAGCGACATGAAAGTCAGCTTTACTTTGCAAGGCAACTTGAGGCAAATTAAAGGCAACTTTGAGGCAACTTCAAGTCGCCTCCAGGACAGGCAACTTTGCCAATAGCCAATTAAACAATAATCAGCTCTGTAACGGAACTATGTATTTTGCCTGTACATCTATAATAAATCATGCAGTGGGATATTATGAGGTGTAAATATCCTCTGTCTGCCTTGATGTGGATTAGTACTGAATCAGCCTGGTTCCTAAAACCTCTCCTTAGGTATGCTAATGCACCTGCCTATCCCAAAGGTTAATTGATCTATTGTGTGTGTGAAAGACCCGGGTTTATCCTTAAGAGATTGTATATTGTATAGTGGGGGAATTGCAGACGAGACGTCTCACCTAGCCACCTTGTCAGGCTACATAATTAGATAATTGACTCATGTTAATTGTTGTTCTGATTGCTTCATTGTAGTAATTACCCCCTGGGGGCTTCTGTCTCAATACACCTAGTCATGCTATTCAAACCCTTGAAGCCCCCCTGTGTAAGGAGGGGGCGGAGAGTTCCATTGTTCCTTTTGATTACTCACCAGCTTGTAACTAGATATAAACCAAGAGATGTACCATTAAATGCTAGTCTACTTGACCCTTCAAAACGTAGGCCTTCTCGTTCTTGAAAGGGGATGCGATGGGATATTTATTCTGTTCGTTTTACAACTGGACCTGACTCTCCCTCTGGCTCCCGTGGATGAGCTTATACTGGACTTACTTGCATAGCAACTTGCCAGGGAAAAGGACGTCTCCAACAGGTGATACCCTCTCCCTACTTGGGTAGCCGTTATATTGGTTGGCAGCAGCGGGATGGTCCTTTTATCCAAGAAGCAAGTTCTGAATGGAGTCTCAGTATGCCAGGCTAAAAAGACCCACAGTTAGGCCGCGTACACACGATCAAATCTGTCTGCTGGAAACGGTCTGCTAGACCGTCCCAGCAGACAGATTCGATCGTGTGTACGGGCGAGCTGACGGATTTGGCCACCCGACAGATTGATGAAGTGTTTTACTTCCTGGTGCGGTGATGTGGCGGCGTCAACGTCACCGCCACGTCACCGACACGTCAGCGCACTGTCTGCTGGCGGGGATTTTGGTTTGCTCATGTGTACACACGAGCAAACCAAAATGACAGCAGGCAGATTTGTTCAAATCGGTCGGTCGGACATTACACACGCAGTTCCTATTTCCCCACCCGCTGCTACAGGAAAGAAAATACCGTTCACTGCATTTAAAGCTTTTGTAGAAAGTGAGGAGGAAATAGATGGATATTTGGCTGATTTTGAGAGGCAGTGCTCACTACACCAGGTACCACCAGACCAATGGGTCACTATTTTGTCAGGGAAATTGTCGGGCAAAGCCAATGAAACTTTTCGGGCTCTTGCTCCAGAGGATATTTTACAATATCAGCAAGTGAAAAAGGCGCTGTTAACCCGATATGCCGTAACTCCAGAAACCTACCGCCGTCGCTTCCGGGAATCCAAGAAGAAGGCTGTGGACTCCCACATGGAATGGGCCAACCAGTTGCAAAGGGTGGCATCCCATTGGGTCCAAGGGTGCAAGGCCAACACTGGGGAGGAAGAATTGCAGCTATTCCTAATGGAACATTTCTTCCAAGACCTGGCCGCAGACATACAGGACTGGGTACGAGATTGCCGTCCCGCTAACTTAAACGAGGCAGCACGGCTAGCAGATGAGTACGCGGAAACAAGGAAAGTAAGCCAGGGTACTACACGGCTGGCTCATGAGGTAGAACCGCGTACTCCAACCGGCACCCCACGCCCAGAGTTTCGGGCTCCAGTCCCACCAGGACCACCACATCCTCAGGAACCCAACAACTACCCCCGGGATTCGTCTAGGGTGACGTGCCATCACTGCAGCAACACGGGACATATTGCTTGTTTTTGCCCTTTGAGAGCTACAAATAACAACTGGAGACGCCCAACACCCAACACAGAGGTCACTCCATCACGTCCCTTTGCGGCCCACTGACTAGAGACCGAGGTGGGCCCTGAGGAATGTCTGGGAATTTTGTATGAGGCAGACCCAATACAAGCGGCCTCTCCAGATAACTGTCAGCATCACCGTCAGGAGGTACGGGTGAATGGACAAGTAGCACAAGGCCTAAGAGATACCGAGGCTACTATAACTCTGATTCAAAAACAACCAGGGCACAAAAAGTCAGACTGTCCATTAAATCCACCCAGGCAGTCACAGTCATGGAGACAGCCAGAAAGAGGGAACCCCCACACATCCATGCCTGCGGCCCACTGCGTTGGGGAGGAAGAACATTGGGGCATTCTGCACGAGGCAGATCCGATACAAGCAGCTAACCAGGACAACAGGCAGCAACACAGGCAGACTGTCTGGGTCAATGGAAAGGCAGCCAATGGGTTACGCGATACTGGGGCCACGATGACACTGCTACAGAAGAAACTCATCCCAGAGAGCCAGCACACCGGAGACACCGTAGCCGTAAGAGTAGCAGGAGGCACCGTCTTCCCGGGTGCACCTGGATTGGGGGGTTGGTTCGGGACATGTGAATGTGGGGGTGATGAAGGATTTGCCAGCAGATGTACTACTGGGGAATGATTTGGCCCCCCTTGTTTCTGCGTAGGCCCCGATGTGCCCCGCTGAAGCCCACACAGTGACTACCTGTGCCCCAACTCGCGTTGCTGGTAGTGTTGCTCACGAATATTTGCATTGCGAATATTCATTACGAATATTGCATATTCGAGTATTCGCGAATAAATCGAATATCGCTGTGAATATTCGCTATTGCGAATATCCGTATTTTTTCAAATTTATTTTTAAAACAGATCACATCCTAGTGATCTCCATCGACGTCTAAAAGCATTGCTGGTATGATTAGAGACCCTGGGCCGAGTAGCTGAGGCAATCCTTTTATGTTGCCGAATATTCGCAATGCGAATATTCGTATTACGAATATTCACGAATGCGTTCTCTGCCCTTCTGTGTTTTGTGTATAAAAAAAAAAAAAAAAAAAAATTAGCTTTAGTTTAGTCATATAAGTTTGTGTAAGTAGAGTTAGTGTTTAGTGCCTATTAGTTTAGTAATCCAGGAAAATGATCTCCGTTTTCGCGTGTTGACGTGAATTTCGCAATCAATTTCGCATTCGCACTAGCGAAATTTCGCAATTTTTTTTTTTGATAAAATATCACGAATATTCGATATTAACGAATATTCGCGAATATTCTTCTATATATTCGCGAAATATCGCAAAATCGAATATGGCGTATTGCGCTTATCACTGGTTGCTGGAACCAACTTGCTTGCTGCTGAGACCCGGGTAAGACCAACTTCCCCGACATGTACTGTAGATCCGGCCCAATATCACAGTCTAAAATGGGAATGTGACAAGTTGGCCAGTGAGAAATCAGAGATGCAACGACACTACGTCATGTATTATGAGATGTCCCGTGGCTTAAACATTGAAATGCACAAACAGGCTAAAATTGTCAAAAGGTTAAATGGGATCTGCGCTCAGGTGGTGCCTTATCTCTCCCAAGAGCATCAGCAACAGGTTTTGGGAGCCATTGAGAGAGTAAAGCAAGTGACTGTTCCAGAACTGAATTCCATTATTCACCTTCACCATCAGCTACCGACCTGGCAGATTTAATGGCAATGCCGATGAACTGTCCAGGCAAACTGAACTTTTACCCTAACAGCAGACCGGACATCCCCAAGTTGACCCGAAAAGGATTAATCCGGGTCTGCCGGAGTGTTCCACAAAAGGGGAGCAGTGTAACGGAACTATGTATTCTGTCTGTACATCTATAATAAATCATGCAGTGGGATATTATGAGGTGTAAATATCCTCTGTCTGCCTAGATGTGGATTGGTACTGAATCAGCCTGGTTCCTAAAACCTCTCCTTAGGTATGCTAATGAACCTGTCTATCCCAAAGGTTAATTGATCTATTGTGTGTGTGAAAGACCTGTGTTTATCCTTAAGAGATTGTATATTGTATAGTGGGGGAATTGCAGACGAGACGTCTCGCCTAGCCACCTTGTCAGGCTACATAATTAGATAATTGACTCATGTTAATTGTTGTTCTGATTGCTTCATTGTAGTAATTACCCCCTGGGGGCTTCTGTCTCAATACACCTAGTCATGCTATTCAAACCCTTGAAGCCCCCTGTGTAAGGAGGGGGCAGAGAGTTCCAGTGTTCCTTTTGATTACTCACCAGCTTGTAACTAGATATAAACCAAGAGATGTACCATTAAAAGCTAGTCTACTTGACCCTTCAAAACGTAGCCCGTTTCATTCTTGAAAGGGCATGCGATGGGATATTTATTCTGTTCATTTTACAACTGGACCTGACTCTCCCTCTGGCTCCCATGGATGAGCTTATACTGGACTTACTTGCATAGCAACTTGCCAGGGAAAAGGACGTCTCCAACGGCTGATACCCTCTCCCTACTTGGGTAGCCGTTACAAGCTCTGTGGGAGGGAGGGGTTTTCCTGAGAAAACAATTTTCTCTTCCTGTATTATTGCTTCAGTTAAGACACTGATCCGACTTTGGAGGCGACTTCTATTGAAATCTATGGGTACAAGTTGCCTAGAAGTCGCCTTGAAGTAGTACAGGAACCTTTTCTGAAGTCGGAGCGACTTCAGTAGTGTGCATTAAGACGGCTCTCATTCACTTCAATGGAATTTCTCATGTCGCAGGACTTGGGGTGACACAAGTCGGATCCCAAGTCGCGGTAGTGTCAACGGGCACTGACACAGCGCCAGGCCTCTCCACAACCAACATGGTCGACCATTACACAAGTTCAATCTACCTAACATAGGCAACTGACTGTGTGTACTATTGAAAAAAACTTTCCCCAACCCCCTCACCCCCTCCCCCCAACAACCCATAACTCAGTTCACTACAGTCCTCGGATGGCAGATTCGCCCAAAGAAAGGGGATACACAGGGATACAGACCAGAGACATACAAAATGTGGTCAATGTAACAACATGGCAATGTACATCTACCACCAGCAGTCTAAGTCAATACCCAGAAGACATACCCACAAATATTTATGCCATACCTTCAGCATGTCAGGGATGAATTAGAAGTCTTTCCAGCCCTGGCTCAGGGGTCTGTTATTTACAGCAGCCGAGATAACGGGCCAACCTAACCAACAGTTTTATCAGAGTTAGACCCCTTTCACACTGTAGCAACTGCAAACCGTCCTAAAACAGCAGCTGCTGTTTCTCCAGTGTGAAAGCACGAGGGCTTTCACACTGGAGCGGTGAATGAATGAAAACTTATATAGCGCGGCACATGCGAACTTAATCGCCTCTGGGCGCTTGTTGTTCCTGTCTCCTTTGATATCAAAAGAGATGAGTCTTGATCTTTCTCCTGAAGGCTAAGTGGTTCTCCTCCAACCGAATGCTGGTTGGTAAAGCGTTCCATAGTCTGGGACCCTGGACCGCAAATCTTCTATCTCCTTTGGACTTGTATCTGGCTTTCGGTATCTGGAGGAGATTTTGATTGGTGGATCGCAGAACGCGATTGGAGTTATGGGCTTTTATTTTTTTGCATAGGTAATGGGGAGCGTTCCCATGGATACATTTATGCGTTAGACAGAGTGCTTTAAAAGCAATTCTGTCTTTCACTGGCAACCAATGAAGGGTTCTCAGTGAAGGTGAGATTGATTCCCAGGGCTTTTTCCCAGTCACAAGTCTGGCGGCCGTATTTTGAACGACTTGCAGACAAGCGATTTGGTACTTCGGGAGTCTGAGGTAAAGGGCATTTGCATAGTCCAGTCTGGAGTTCACAACTGCTCCCACCACGACCGCTATGTCTTCTTTGGGAATAAAGGGAGTACGTCTGCGTAGTAGGCGCAGCAGATGGTGAGATCCGCTGACTACTAACCCTATTTGTGCGTCCATTGTCATGTAGGAGTCGAAGATGACCCCAAGACTTTTGACTTTGGCGCTAGGGGTGATGATTTTGCCCAGAATGGGCGGTGGTATCCACGTTGTTGCAGGTTGATTCATACGCTTGGCGTGAAACAGGAGAAGTTCTGTTTTTGCTCCGTTGAGTTTAAGGTAACTTTTTGTCATCCAATTCTCTATCAAAGAGAGGCATGTCTCTAGATTGAACGTGAAGCAGAACGTGAACGCATCTTTGGAGTGGTGAAGGAGCAGTGTGTATACCGCTCCTTCACTGCTCCCACCCATTGAAAACAATGGGACAGCTTGGCTATACCGCTGGCAATGTGCCTCTGCAGAGGCCCATTGTAGGCGGTTTTAACCCTTTCTCGGTCGCTAGCGGGGGTAAAACCACCCCCCGGTAGCAGCCGAATAGTGCCGCAAAAAATTATTTTCCTTAAACTTCACAATTATGTGCCACTTTGTGTTGGTCTCTCACATAAAATCTCAATAAAATACATTTTTGTTAAATTTTTTGGTTGTAACATGAAAAAATTTGGAAAATGTCAAGGGGTGTGAATACTTTTTCAAGGCACTTACAAAAAGGTGCTTTTACAGGCTGGAAGAACGCCTCTAAAAGCAGTGTTTATTAAGCCTGTGCATAAGGCATAATTCACAAAATGTTTGTCACAACCATAGGAGTGCGCAAGGGGTGTGTCAGGTGTGCCTGGGCACACCCTAATCCTGGGGTTGGCAACCTGTCGATGGTGGGCAGGTAAACCACAATCCTTCCTTGCTGACCCTCAAAACCTGGACAGGAGGGGGCGGAGCTTCCCGAGGACCGGGATGGCCGCGTGAGCGAGGAGCTCCGATAACAACGGGGGATACAGCGAACATTTACAGCTTGCCCAGCGGCGATTGAGCTACTACATCTCGGCGTCTACATTCCCCTGACCTCCAGCGGGATGCCGAACAAACGTAACGGCCAGCAACGGCCTCAAAAGCTGACACAATACTTTGCTTGGGAGCAGAGGCAAGATGGCGCCGGGCCGCCTGAACCATCCGCAGCCAGCACTCCACAAACGGATCCACCCAAGGGGAAGGCGGCAAAACGAAACTCACCCTCGGCCAGGAAATACTCCCCTGTGCCCTCCTCTGCATCCGGGAGCCCGGAAAAGACAAGGCCTAAGCTGGATGGCAAGAATCCTGCTTCTGAGGTTAGTGTGGGCCTAGACTCTGGGGATGACACCCGGGAACTTCCTGACACCATTGACCGCTTCCCCACCACTAACCAGCCGGTATTAGATACCACGCTCAAGGATATGTTAGTCTCCCTCAGAACCTCACTCCATGGTGACATGATGTCCTGTATGCGCAAGTTTGGCCAGGAGTTACAAAGCGTATCTGCCAGGGTGGACCACGTGGAGACCAAGATGGGGGAATATGCGGACGCTATCAATAGGCTTGTTGATGCACATGATACCAGGGATGAGGAGATGGAAGCAGTCAGGGCCAAATTAGCAGACATCGAGGACAGGGCAAGGAGGAATAACCTTAAAATAAGGGGGGTCCCCGAATCAGTTTAACAGTCAGATCTGCATGGCCATGTCGACCAGATTATCACCTCTATACTGCCTGACGCGACTGCACTGGATGTCACTATAGACAGGATCCACAGACTGCCCAAACCTTCCCATCTATCTGACAATGTGCCACGAGATGTCATATTGCGACTCCACTTCTATCATATGAAAGAGCGCTTGATGAGAGCAGTTCGCAACAAAGATCTTGTCCCTGACCAATACAAGGAGATGCAGTTCTTTGCCGACTTGTCCCAGTTTAGGCTGCAGAAAAGGCGCAATCTGAACACCATTTCCAAGGCCTTAAGGAACCACAATATCGCTTACAAGTGGGGGTTCCCAACCAAACTTATCATCACTAACAAGGGGAAAGACTTCATTGTTGACTCCCTGCCCAAAGGACTGGATCTGCTCAAATCCTGGCTCATTATCCCTGAGGGAGTAACGCAGGGCCCAAACTCAGGGAACCCATCACGTGTTAAGGATGACTAGCACCTGGTCAATGCGAAAAACGCCGTTCACACCGCTAGAATGTCGCTGAGCTATGCACATACACCACTTTGCACACAGCTGTAACCCCCCGTTGGGGAGTTTGTTCCTTAAGATAAACTTTTCCCCCTGTTTCTACGCTAGTGTCTGTACACACTGAGCCTAGGTGGCTACAGCCCACCGCACATCTTTGATGCCTTCCATGTATGTTTTCGCTTTGGTTCACTTTTCTTTTTTTTCTTCTTGTCTCTGGAGCCTCTCTACTGCAGTCAGAGTCACCTCATCTCTTCCAACTTCAGGAGAATCATCCACGATTCTAGGAGCACGCCGAGGAGCGGACAAAACGCTTGGTCGCTCTCACTCACCGAAAACTGTAAGTCATGCATCCATCTCTTTACTCTACGATGACTTCTTCCTATATCCCCCATGCCCATCACATTCCTGGCAGTTAATACCAAAGGCTTAAATCACCCGGTGAAGAGGAAATCCCTGTGGAATGAGGCTATCCACCATAAAGGCGATGTGCTCTGCGCACAAGAAACCCATTTTCATAAGCAGAAGATGCCCTCTTGCACCCACCCTAAGTTTCCCCATGTGTTTACGGCAAGTGCCTCAGCTAAAAAAGGTGGAGTACTTACTGCAATCAGAGATACGGTACCGTTCACTAAACACAGTGAAATAGCTGATCCCCTGGGCCGGTACCATATCTTGGTCTGCGACATCGCCTCAACCACATATACCATTGTAAATGTCTATGTGCCCAATCAACATCAAATCCGTTTTTTACATCAAGTCATCAGGAAGGTTAAACAAGTGCAGAAGGGATATCTCCTACTCTGTGGTGACTTCAACCTACCCCCTGACCCACTGGTGGACTCGACATCTTGCTCCACCAGACACCGCCTCTCGCTGCAGCCCTTTCTCCACTCACAAGAACTCTACGATGCTTGGAGGTGCCTTAATGGGTCAGAGCGAGACTTTTCCTTTTTCTCACCTAGCCACCAGGTCTATACTAGATTGGATCTTTTCATCACAGACAAATGGTTGCTCCCCAAGATTACTGCATCTAAAATTAATGACATAACATGGTCGGATCATGCCTCGGTGACGCTATCGATTGCTGATTCGCCAGGCGTGAATTCATGCTTTGTCTGGCGGTCCAACTTGAAGCTGATCCAGGATGGTGAATCCAAGGCCCGTCTGCGGGAGGAACTGTCTAATTTTTTTGCTAATAATGTTGATTCTGTTACTAGCCCCATGACTCTTTGGAATGCCCATAAGGCGTTCATGAGGGGGGTGCTGATAAAAATGGGTGCTGGAGTCAGGAGGAGGAGGAGACAAAACATCCAAGATCTACTATCTAGAATCCACTCCTTGGAGATTCAAAACAAACAAACCACCTCCCTAACGTTATCCAACCAGCTGTCGCAACTCAGGTATGACTTGCGTATATTGCTGCTCGATAACTTCGACTTGGTTTCCAGGCGCCTCAAGATGTCATATTATGTCAGTGGCAATAAAGCCGGGAAACTATTAGCTAATCGCCTTAGAGGGATTAGATATAAGACCCAAATACCTTATGTCCTACATCCTACATCGGGGGAAAAACTGTATCATCCGCAGGCCATTGCGGATGCATTCAGTTGCTATTATAACTCCCTTTACAACCTAAAAGAGGACTCCACCACGGCCCAACCGACCGAATCCATTATTTCAGCTTTTCTGGATCAGGTTTCCCTCCCCCGAGTTACATCGACTCAACTAGATGAGCTCAACTCACCCTTTACGGTCCCAGAGATTTTAAAAGCTATTGACTTTCTCCCTATCAACAAATCTCCGGGACCAGATGGGTTCACTGGGGAGTATTTTAAAACATTTAAATTGGATTTAGCCCCACACTTGTCTAATGTATATAACGCTGCTGTCTCCTCCTCATCCTTCCCAGCTGAGATGTTACGTGCTCTTATTGTGGCGCTTCCGAAGCCAGGGAAGGAGCCGACCACACCACAAAACTTTAGGCCGATCTCTTTGTTGAACAACGATCTGAAACTCTATGCCAGACTCATCGCAAATAGGTTAGTGGATTTGTTGCCGTCTCTGATCCATATGGATCAATCAGGGTTCACAAAGGGACGACATTCGGCAGACGCTACGAGACGCCTGATAAATATTATTCATAAGGCAAATTCGACCAAAACGCCTTCTCTGCTCCTTGTTTTGGACGCAGAGAAGGCGTTTGATAGAATACACTGGGTATACTTGGCCAAAGTCCTTACTAAATTCGGCTTTACGGGGGGAATACACTCTGCAATAATGGCGCTCTATACTAACCCCTCAGCACAGGTGTACATATCAGGCATGTTGTCTTCCCCCTTTAAAATCTCAAATGGGACCCGCCAGGGGTGCCCATTATCCCCACTCATCTTTAATTTACTTATGGAGCCTCTGGCCTTGTACATTCGCTCTCATCCTGGGATAAAAGGGTTTGATAGTAAGGGTTCAACACACACTATAAGCCTCTTTGCGGATGATATCATCCTGATGCTTACAGATGTGGAATCCTCTTTGTCCTCAGTTCAAGAAGTGCTGAATCTATTCTCTTCTGTCTCATACTACAAGGTTAATGACTCCAAGTCATACATCCTGGGAATGGGCATCCCTCCGGAGATCCGACTGTCCTTAAGTAAACGGTTCCCATATGTCTGGAGGGACACAGGAATCTCCTATTTAGGTATCACCCTCACCCCCAAGTCCTCTGACCTAGTTAAAGGCAATTACTATCCCCTTCTACAATCGCTTCCGTCTAAATGAAAGAATCTGGCGAGATTCGAGCTCTTGTGGTCAGGCCGCCTAGCGGCATTCAAGATGCAAATCCTCCCCCAAATACTATACGTCTTTAGGACCTTGCCTATCCCAGCCCCTGCCTCCTTCTTTTCCTCTCTACAATCCCTGATCAATAAATTTCTATGGGGAGGCAAGAGGGCTCGTTGTGCATTTAGCAGAATTGTAAAACATAGGTCAGCGGGGGGAATAGGGCACACGCACATCAGAGATTACCATTCGGCCTCTATCCTCGCCCAGCTTAAAGGTTGGTTCCCCTCCTCCGCGCCTACTCTCTGGTCCATGTTAGAAGGCCACCAGATCCCTGGGGGTAATCTATACAATTATCTTATAACCAGCACCTCCCTGCCCCGACCATCTCCCTTACTATGTCCAACAATTCGGGGTGCATTGATCGCTTGGAAGTCACTTACACTACATCCATTCCCCGACCTACAAACCTCACCTCTACAGGTCCCCATCTCGGCTCTATCACTGTTCATACCCAATATATCTCTCTCCTCTTGGGACCGAGATGGGGGACTGAGTGTTGCAGATTTATATATAGGGCCGGCTCTCAAGACCTTTAGAACCCTCCAGTTAGAATTGAATATACATTCGGCCAACCACTACAAATACTTGCAAATTAGTCACTTCCTCAAATCGTTTAAGGGGACCTCGGTCTTCCTTCCGTGGAGGAACTCCCAATACTACCTCTCCAGATCGCCGAGAGTGAGGGGTATCTCACTATTTTATTCTCTCCTGCAAAATAAGTGTATATTTCAGAAGTCTCTCCCTATGAGAGCCTGGGAGAAAGACTTCAATACAGTCTACTCGGAGGAACAGTGGCAAACTGCACTTAGGGTCACATACACAGCTACTAGATGCGCTAACTTGTGGGAGTTGCATCAAAAATTCCTGTTGCGATGGTATCTTACCCCCTACCGAATTTCGAGGTTTGCCCCTGGAGAGTCCCCTCTCTGCTGGAGGCTATGTGGAGGGGTTGGTACACTATACCACATACTCTGGGAGTGTCCAAAAGTCACACAATACTGGAACCTGGTATTCGGGCTGATACGCCAGGTGACGGGTCTCGCTCTAGACCTGAAACCGGGAATGGCACTGCTCTCCCTGGAGATGGACTCGGTGCCACACCAGCTGAGAACCCTGCTGTCTCACATATTGTTAGCGGCTAGGTTGGTGGTGGTCCGTCACTGGAGGGATCCATCGCCTCCAGATATGGCCGAAACGCTACGGACAATTCACACTCACGGTAACTATGAACAAATGTTTGATTTGGGCATGGGGGGAAGGTCTGGCATGAACAACCACTGGGAACTTTGGAACTGCTGGTATCAAACTTGAATAAATACATGAATTCTCCGCTGCATTGTGTATTAGATGGGAATTTTTGACTCTACTGCGAACCTCTGACTTTGTATGGCTCCTTCTCCTTTTCCTTATCCCTTTCCTCCTCCTTGACTCTCCTATCCCCTTCCTTCCTTCCCCCTCTCTCTCTGTGTCTCCCCTTGTACCCTATCTTCCTCTCTCTCTCTTTATCCAGCAAGTACTTGTTAGACAATCTAGACTGTTGGAGTTCAAAATTTATGACGTTTGTTGAGGTTTACCCTGTCATAACCTACACAAGAACGAATAGGTTCTCAGGTGTTATGTACCCACTTTATATTGTTTCAGGTTCAATGGAACCTAGGCCAATTGATTGGTTAGTTTGTATGAGATACCAATGCATTGTAACACTAGATGCCTTCCGCACTGTGATGTGTACTATTCAATGCTTGCTCTTTGTTTGTACTATCTGTTGAAATTTAATAAAAAATATTGAACATAAAAAAACCTGGACAGGAGAGGTGGCAGGGGGTGGAATTTAGTGGAACCGATCTGTATTCTCCTCCAGCAGCAGCTGAAAGTAGGCTTCTCCTCCTCTCCCTTTTATCAACATTCAGCTGCCACAGGAGGAAAATATAGGGCATTGGTACTAATATATGCCACCCCCATCACCCCTCACTTCCCTGTTCCTCTTCCTTCTCTTGCCTGGGTCCTCCATGTGCGCCCTGGCTCCCCCTTTCTCCCATTGTTTCGGGATGGAGTGCGGGGAAGAGGCCAGTAAATATGTCAAACGCATATATGTTGGAGCTTTGAGGTGCACACCCTAATGCAATAGGCTGCGCACACCTATGGTCACAACAACCTTTAATCCTTAGTTTCAGCCTGTTGCAGTCTATGTACAGCAGGGCTTGTAGATGGGGAGAGAGGAGCAGCACATAAAGTAGTTTCAGTGTGCTGCAGTGCAAGAAGCATTCTGATGGGATAAGAGAGCAGAGAGATGGGCTCATCAGAATGTACCTTAGGAGAATAAACCACCAATGCAAAATGTAAGTCCTTGCTTCTTCTGCCCTCTAATTCCCCTTTGAACCTGGCTTAGAAATGGCCCAAAACACCAGGTTTAAAGTGATCCTGCCACCGTGCCCATAATTGAATCACTTCAGCCCCCAAAGGTTTTACCCCCTTCATGACCAGGCCATTTTTTGCGATACAGCACTGCACTAATTTACCTGACAATTGCGCAGTCATGCAACACTGCAACCAAAAAAAAAATTAATGTCCCTTTTCCCCCACAAATAGAGCTTTCTTTTGGTGGTATTTGATCACCTTTGTGGTTTTAATTTTTTGCGCTATAAACAAAAAATACTGACTATTTAACTATTTAAATATATATATATATATATATATATATATATTTTTTTTTACTTTTTGCTATAAACCAATAAAAAATTAGTAAAAATCGAATTTCTTATCCGGAACTGTGATGTTGGGGTGAGGGGAAGGGGAACTGAGTGTGGGGGGGGTTGTTTTTGTTATTTTCTTTATTTAAATTTTCTTTATTTTCTTGTTTTTCTGTTAATATTGCTGTCTAAGGATAGTGTGTGTTGTATTGTTGTTGTTCTTCCGGCCATGTTGGCCGAATAGTTAAACTTGGTGGTGTGCCGAGTCATGTAAGTGTTATGTGTTATGTCTTTTAAAAATCAATAAGAAAAAATAAAAAAAAATCGATTTTTTTCATAAATTTAGGCCAATATGTATTCTGTTATGCCGCGTACACACGATCACTTTTTGTGATGAAAAAAACCGACGTTTTCAAAAACGTCATTTAAAATGATTGTGTGTGGGCAAAAAAAAATTCGAACATGCTTTTTTTTTGAATTTTTTGTGTCGTTTTTCAAAATGTAATTTTTTGCGTCATAAAAAGTGATCATGTGTGGGCAAAACGATGTTAAAAACAACGGGCCAGATTCACAGAGCCCTTACTCCTGTCTAACTGGTGTTAGACTGGAGTAATTTCAACTTACGCACGTTTTTTAGCTAGTCGGAAACCTCAAACCATGAATAGACGGCTGCGGGCTTCAATTTGACTGGATTACGTGTTCGTACGCCTTCGGATCTACGTTAAAATAAAATTGCGGCCACTGGGTGGACTTCCCGTTGTTTTCCGCGTCGGGGTATGCTAATGAGCTTTTGCCGGCGATCCCCGAAATTACGATCTTCATTCGCAATCTCTTACGGCACCTTTAGTCATCTTTTTTTTGCGTAACACTATACCAGCTTTTTGCTGCTCTAATACAGTCCATGTTAAGTATGGCCGTTGTTCCCGCGTCGAATTTCTACGTTTTCCGACGTCTTTTATTATTTTTTACGTAAGTCGTCCGGTAATAGGAATGTTCGTAAACGACGCTACTCAAACAACGAATGACGTAACGACGTGATTTTGCGCAATGCACGGCGGGAAATTTCTGAACGGAGCATGCGCAGTTCGATCGCCGCGGGGACGCGCTTAATTTAAATGCTTCACGCCCCCTAATCGCGTATTTCGATTACGCGGCGAGAAATAGACTACACCGCCGTAGCGTACGGGCAAAAATCTACCAGAATTCGGTGTAGAGCCTGGTAAAATACGGCAGCGTAGAGTATTTCGATTACGCAGCGCAATATTAAGTGTATCTGAATCTGGCCCAACGTTTTTAAACCCGCACATGCTCAGAAGCAAGTTATGAGACGGAGCTTCAATGGAACAGAGTGCCGTCGAACGTGGTGTACGTCACCACGCTTTGCTAGAGCATTTTGGAAAAACGATGGTGTGTATGCAACGTCGTTTTGGAAAATGAAGTTTGAAAAACGTTGTTTTGTTTCGTCACATAAAACATTGTTTTTTTCATCACAAAAAGTGATCGTGTGTACGCGGCATTACATATTTTTGGTCAAAAAATCCCACTAAGTGTGAATTTATTGGTTTGCACAAAAGTTATCGCGTCTGCAAACTATATGTTATTTTTATTGGATTTTTTTTTTCTTTTTACTAGTAATGACGGCGATCAGCGATTTTAAGCAGGACTAAGACATTGCAGCAGACAAATCTGGCACCCAACTGACACTTTTGACACGTTTTTGGGAACCAGTGATCAGTGCAAAAAATGTGCACTATTATGCCGCGTACACTTGATCGGAAATTCCGATAAGAAAAGTCCAATGTGAGCTTTTGGTCTGAAATTCCGACCGTGTGTATGCTCCATTGGACTTTTGGTGTCGGAATTTCCGCCAACAAAAGATTGAGAGCGGGTTCTCTATTTTTCCGACAGAAAAAGTTCCTATCGGAAAGTAAGCTTGTCTATATGCAATTCCGACGGGCATAAAAAAACATGCATGCTCAGAATCAAGCAGAACAGGCGAGCTGCCTATTAAACTTCATTGATCTCAGCTCGTCGTACGTTTTGTACGTTAACGCGTTCTTGACGGTCGGAATTTCCGACAAGATTTGTGTGACCGTGTGTATGCAACAGAAGTTTGAGCCAACATCCGTCGGAAAAAATCTGCAGTTTTCTTGTCGGAATTTCCGATCGTGTGTGTATGCAGCAATACTGTAGTAATGACACTGGCCGGGAAGGGGTTAACACCAGGAGTGATCAAAAGGTTACAAGTGTCCCTAGAGAATGCTTTCTAACTGTGTGTGGAATGGAATTACTGGGTGATAATAGAGATGGGTAAACTGCGCTTAGGAAAGTAAAAATGGGGAGTACAATAAAATATAATATATAAAGTAATGGACTGCAGCCCCCCCCCCCCTATATGTACACTCCCCTAGGGAAGTATAAATAGGTAAATGAAAAGAGAGGTGGGGGTAGTGGCGCTGTCACTAATAGGTTGTTAGATTGTGCCAGTTAATGTACCCCAATCAGTAGGTGGATATGGCCTGCAGGGGCAACCTTTCCCGTCCTAAAATGGGTGGTATAGAGGTAGGAGTATGCCAAGGTTTGTAATATGTAAGAAAAATATACAACAGTTAGTGCAAATACATATGAAGTGTGTCACCAGTATATGAGAAATGGGTAATGCAGGTCTGGCATGTAACCCAGAAGACTAGGATCTAGGTGTGCATCCTATATATACCTAGAATTAAATACAATAAAAATAACAATATAAGTGAAAACACAATGTAGATGAAAACAGCAACGACTGCAGTGTTTTTCATTTATTTTTTTGAGCTGGAGCTTTAAAAATGCTGCGGCAGCGTTTTTGAGCGGTTTTGCAAGTTTTTGAGCGTTTTTGAGCGTTTTTTAATGTCTGGCGTTTTTACAGCTCTATTGCTGGAGCTTCAGAACGCACTGGTCCCGCATTTTTTTTGCAGCTTAAAAACGTCTCAGCCATCTACAGCTCAAAAACGTCATGGTGGGCATGAGGCCATAGACTAACATGGACAGGCGTTTAACTGCAAAAAACGCTCAGAAAAGTGGCTGTAAAAATGCCAGTGGAAATGAGCCCTAATTCACATCATGCCTAGTCGTGTCTGTGAATGTCAGTGTGTTAAAATGCCTCATGGGATGTATAGTTCTACAACAGCTGGAGGGCCGTAGTTTGAGGATCCCTGCCATAACCCCTCTACCCCATCCAAGTTATCCCCCCTAATAAAACAAAACCAAGCTCAGAGACTGTTTCTTGTGTCTGGATGCAAGTGAAAAATGCTTGTTGCCTGGCTGTGCAGCAATAGGGGAACCATTTACCAGCAGCTCCTGCGGGGGTAGTGCTTCATAAATTATACAAAGTAAAAATGATTTTAAAACATTAAGGCTCCTTACACACGGAGCGGTCCGTTTTTCGGTCCGCTCCGTGTGTCCGTCAGCTCAGCGGGGGGTCTCCGCTGAGCTGTCGGGCGGACGGAGTGGTCCCCGCACACTGTGCAGGGACCGCCCCGTCTCTCCTCCGCTCTCCCCTATGGGGAGTCGGATGGAAATGGACCGTCTGTCCGTTTGCATCCGATCCGTTTGGCCGGACGGAAGAAAAATAGGACATTCTTCCGTCCGCAAAAACGGATGCGGATCGAGCGGACGTTAGCGGATGCATCATCCGCTAACGGATCCGCTCCCATAGGGACACATTACAAGTCCGTAAACGGACTTGTAATGAGCGGACCGTTCGTCCGCTAGTGTGAAAGGGCCCTTAGGCCACGTACACATGATCAGACCGGTCCGATGAAACTGGTCCGACAGACCGTTTTCATCGGACCACGCTGAACTTGTCTGATGGTCTGATGTGCGTACACACCATTAGGCCAAAAATCCGATCAGACCAGAACGTGATGACGTAGAACACAACGACGTGCTGAAAAAACAAAGTTCAATGCTTCCTAGCATGCGTCGACTTGATTCTGAGCATGCGCGGGTTTTTGGTCCGATGCTTTTGTGTACTAACCATCGAATCTGTCCGACGGACAGATTTTAAAGCAAGTTTTAAAACTTTGATCCGACGGACCACGGTCCGATGGGCCGTACACACCATCGAATTGGTCCGATGAAAGTGGTCTTAAGACCACTTTCATCGGACCGGTCTGATAGTGTGTACGCGGCCTGACTTGTGTTGATAGAATTATTTGCATTAAGATAAAGTATTCTACATGCATGTCTAATAAAACATTTGAAAAGACTTTACATTCCCATTACGTGGTTATTTTGAGCAATGTTCCATCTGCCGCCACCTATGTGTTTCATTGCTCCCCGTTACGTGAGCCGCCTGCCAGGAGCGCAATATGACAGCTAGTGAAACACTGCTCAACACAACAGATTCCGATTACTTTACTGCATGCAGTGCCTGTGTGATACCGGCCTTCCTGCACTTAGAAATTCCTACAGAGACTGGCAGTTAATGAATACTACATCTAAAACAATATTTGTTTATTTCCTTTATTGCTATAAAAATAAATATATATGTGGCCCATAAGACTTGCTTCAATCGATTCTCCTAGAATGTAGCGGTTGCCCTGTACTGCTGTTATAATAAAATGTAATAAATAAGTGTTACTATAAAGGGCTAACACGCGATCCTGTTGTTACTCACAAAGGGAAGCTTCTTTCACAGGTTATCTCTGCAATTAACACATCAACTGCAGCTGTTAGTACCAGGATGTCCCTTGCTCCCTAAGCAGACCAAGGATCTCATTTGTTCTTTCTACCTGCAACAAGTAGTCATTCTCTGCATACACTGAGCTGGATTCGGGTGAAAGAATGTAAAAACATGTCATTTATGTCTTCCTACTCTGAAAACCATTAGATTTGATTTGCCTTTCAGTAGACTTTCAGTAAAAAAATATTTTAATATGTATTTAAAGGTTAGATACCATTACAGCACATTTTTTTATTATTATTATCATTACTTTCTCATAGCACCAGCAACTCTTGTAGGTTATCACATGGAATTACAAACAACGTGATATATAACTCACGCTGCCTGGGACACCAGTAGGTTTCGTCAGCCATTATCTTCTATCAGTGGCAGCTGGTGCTCAAAATTTTTGGGGGGCGCAAACAAACTTCTGAAAAATTCTGAAAAATAAACATCAATTGCATCCTCACTGTGCCCAATAAATTCAACCACTGTAAACCACCCGCCCGCCCACTCGCTGTCTTTCCACAGCTTGATGGCGGCGAGCTGTGAGACGGGTGGTTCCTGTGTCCTCCAAGCTTTCTGTGCATCTCTTCTTCCCAGCTAGGAGTCCAATAGGATCACCTGTGCCTTCAGCCAGTCAGGGGACGGATTTCTTGAGCTAATATGGAAAATTGGAAAAACTGCGCCAGAAGTACTAGAAAAAAAGAAGAAAGCTGCAAAACCAAGTCACAGCTATTCAATTGAAAGCTGCGATTAACATGTAAACAATTGGTACAGAAAGAAGTATGAAAATAAAAATAAATCATGCTACCCCCTAACCTTATAATATAATCAATATTTTGAAAAATTCAATCACCAAAATAAGTAAGTATAACCCAGAACAGGCTAGCAATAAATTAATGAATTAACTTGTGACAGTTAACATAAATACATCAATTAATATTATAATGATGGTCTCGTAACAATTAATGAAATTAATAATAATATGGTGGTAACCAATATAACCAATATATGCAATTCAAAAGAAATCCCTAAAAAGTTCTCACTCCAGAAAACAGCTCAAACAGATCCGATCTTTAGGCAGTAACTCTCATCCAATGCTGGACACAAATCACCAGTAGACATACCCGATATGTAAAAGATAATGGTTGCTCCACATAGTGCATTCAATTTATAAAATGTTTTATTAAAAAGAAATTTGGTAATATACTTATGTAGCGCTCGCCCCCAAAGGAGCCGCTGGTTGTTTTGGGATCTACTCTCTTTTGGCTCAGCTCACCCCTATTCAACTAGCTCGAAGCCTCCCTTGACACATCAGAACAAGTGGTGGGTAAGGTATTGTGACCCCTTCTGGACTGAAATCACAATAGCAGGCACAAATATGCAGTCATACAATAACAGAAACATTACCTGCTTCAAGGTTGGTCCTTACAGAGGAATGGAGAACTAAAAAGAAATATACTTCACACAGTGAATATGATTGAAAGCAAAGGGTGAATTTACTATATAGAAGACTCAAGGAAATGTACATGCATTGAGTTTTAAATGCAACACAATCAATTTGTATAGTAACCCAGTCTGATTCGCAAGGGCCCTTGCAAGAATCAACGGTCAGTGTGAACTAATAGGATCTTCTAGGCCTAAGAATGGTACCACTCGTCTAAATTTAAAATCAGTCTATGCCTGCGAGCGCCCTTAGTGGGCAGTCCCAGAGATCAGTCAATATGCGCGTGGCGGCCGGTTGGTGCACGTTACAATTGTAATCCACGGGTAATGGGAAAGTAAGAGAAATCCTGCAATAGAATGTCTATGATAGCAGAACGTTGTAGAGGTGATTGCTTGTCAGCGTCGATGCTTTTGTGAAATGCTGAAATGGTTAACTAGGCCTCTCAAGTTTCAGTCATGGGCCAACCATGTGCCCGTGGCCTGAAGAAAATAAAACTTGGTGTTTGCAGGAAAACCAGAAAGTTAGAAGCTGAGCAGGTGCTCTCTCACCCGACAGGCCGACCCGCCTGATCTTTCCTGAAAGTAAGGCGCTCTGGCCAGATGCCGCTCCACAGCTCACCGGAACCCGGACAGGGAGGGTGCTTCACTGCTACGGTTGTCAGCTGGGCTGCCTCTTCTATCCCCAGGAACACTGGCTGGATAGTGGGGCCTTGCTCCACCTAGATGGCTAGTCTCGCGACAAATCTAGGCCCAGGTTTCCGGCCTAGCAATGCTGCTGTCTCTGTCCACAGCTCCGCACAGGAGAGAGGGCTGGTCTCCAGAGAGCGAAAAGGCGCCACTCCCCTTCTTTAAGTAACCTCCTCCCCAGTCTCAGCAAAACGTCACATCCTCCTTGATGGCAAAGCATTGTGGGAAATGTAGTCCGTTTCTCCGAGGAGTACATGGAGTCCGTGTCTCCTGCTACTAGTAGTCCCGCAATGCATAACTTTCAGAACAATATCCAACATATTTACAATTTTGAGTATAAGTCCAGCGGGGATGACCTGTCACGGGACTCCAACAGGGTGACCCCGCTACACTTACAAATGTTGCAGGAAAATAGGCCTTAAAGTCTGGTGTGCAGGCCAGTACACAAAACACAGACACCTGTCCTACTGGGGAATCATATGGAGCTTGAGGTGGAGCTCAAGGGTGGATTATCTATTACATATCGGGTATGTCTACTAGTGATTTGTGTACGGCATTGGATGAGAGTTACTGCCTAAAGATCAGATCTGTTTGAGCTGTTTTCTGGAGTGAGAACTTTTTAGGGATTTCTTTTGAATTACCGTATATATTTGGGTTATATCCGAATGTACATCAGGCACTTGGCAACTCACTGCTGACTATTAGAAAGCCCCCCATGTGTTCCGACGGCTTATTATTACAGTAAGTGTCATTAATTTGGATATGCATTTCAGAGAGCCATTGCTTATAGCACAGCTGGTGTAGCCTATTGATGTATCTGTATGTTAACGGTTCACCCCTGTCAATGTTAATTCCATGTAATTCTGCATTGTCCATAGTCCCTGTCCATCTGCAGGGTCTAGTACTTATGTCATATGTCTTGGTGATTGAATTGTTGTCAAAATATTGATGTATATGTCTGCATATGTCTGCAGGTTATGTCTGCAGGTCCCTGTCCAGTCTGCAGATGTCTGCATGTCCCTGTCCATGTCTGCAGCCCCTGTCCCTGTCCATGTCTGCATTCCCTGTCCATGTCTGCAGCTGTCCATGTCTGCAGCAATGTCCATGTCCACAGCAAATATTTTAGTACACCATTTGGTTCAGAATGGGTGCGTCTTATGGTAAGGTGCGTCTTATAGAGCGAAAAATACCGGTTATATTGGTTACCACGGCCATTGTTATAATGCTCACAAGTTATTCATGCTAGCCTGTTCAGGGTATACTTACCCTATAAGGTTAGGGGGTAGCGCGATTTAGGATTTCTTGAGCTTTGTTCCCGCTCTACATCCCGATGGGCCATATGCTAACACATAGGTTGGCATCCAGGTTCAACAAGGAGTTGGACAACTTTGTGTCAAGAACAAGGAATCCACTTACACTCGGGACAGATGCGTTAGTGACCCTGTGGGATCAGTTTTCACTGATTTATGCACCCCCCCCCCCCAGTTCAGCTGGTACCGCAGCTTTTTCGCAGATTCAAAAAGGAGCGGAAGCCGGTAATCCTAGTAGCCCTGGCGTGGCCCAGGAGATCCTGGTATGCAGAGATCAGGAAGATGGCATTAGGGGATTCATGGACTCTTCCATCTCATCCAGACCTGCTATCGCAAGGGCCGGTATTCCATCCTGCCTTACAGTCACTAAATTTAATGATTTGGCTATTGAGGCCCACATCCTAAAGAGTCAAGGTCTTTCAGGTTCAGTAATTACCATCCTAATTAATGCTAGAAAGCCGGCCTCTAGGACCATCTATTATAGGGTCTGGAGGGCCTATGTCGCCTGGTGGGAAGCCAACGGTTGGCACCCTCGGAAGTATGTCATATGGAGAATTCTTGCCTTTCCACATTTGGGAGTAGAAATGAAGCTGGCCTTGAGTACGATCAAGGGTCAGATTTTGGCCTTGCTGTGTTGTTCCATTCTTTGGTCCGGGCTTCCGCCAGTTAGGGATTTGAATCTAGTTTTGTTGGTTTTGCAGAAGCATCCCTTTAAACTGATACGCAAAATTCCTTTGCTGCTTTTGACAAAGAAATTGGTGTTCTTAGTTGTGGCAACCTCCGCAAGAAGAGTGTCTGCTTTTTCATGTAAAGAGCCATACTTGATTACTCATAAGGACAAGGTGGTGTTGCGTCTTCACCCAACCTTTTTGCCCAAGGTAGTGTCGGGTTTTCATCTGAACCAAATGTTTCCATGCTTTCCCTTTTACAGAACCTTGTTCTCCAGAAGAAAGATTGTTACATTCTCTCGATGTAGTGAGAGCAGTCAAAGCCTATCTGAAGGCGACAGCTCAGATACAAAAAAATTATGTTTTGTTTGTGCTGCCAGAAGGCCCCAGGAAGGGCCAGGCAGCATCGAAATCAACTATTGCTAGGTGGATTCATGAGGTGATTAGTCAGGCTTATGGTGTGAAAAATAGGGTTCCACCTTTTCAGATTAAGGCACACTCTACCAGGGCAGTCAGTGCTTAATGGGCAGTGCATCACCAAGCCTCTAGGACTCAGATTTGCAAGGCCGCTACTTGGTCGTCAGTACATACATTCACAAAATTCTATCAGATAGATGTAAGATGGCAGGAGGATGCCGCCTTTGGGCACAGTGTGCTGCGGGCGGCAATATAAGTCCTTGCGCCTGGTGGTGGCCATTTTGCTTTGTGTCTCCCTCCTCTCAAATGGCATTGCTTTGGGACATCCCACATAGTTATTACTAATGGTGTTCTGTGTCCAGTGATGTACGATAAAGAAAATAGGATTTTTATAACAGCTTACCTGTAAAATCCTTTTCTTGGAGTACATCATGGGACACAGAGGTCCCTTCCCTCTTATTGGGATATATATATATATATATATATATATATATATATACACACTAGGGTTGTCCCGATACCGGTACTAGTATCGGTATCGGGACCGATACCGAGTATTTGCGTGAGTACATGTACTCGCGCAAATGCTCCCGATGCCTGACCGAATACTTTTTTTTTCGAGAGCTGGTGGAGAGGGGGTGGAGTGCGGGAGGAGTGCGGGAAGAGAGGGGGTGGAGAGAGGAGCAGAGCATTCCTCGCATGGAGGAGAGGAGAGCTGCTGCCGCTGTCGCCTAGTCCCCTAAGACAAAGCCAAGTCCCCCCCTCCCCCCGCCACTGCCAACATCTAGTTAATTTGCCCAGAAACTTTGATAGACAGATCACCTGTGCAAGGATTGGACCGGTAATCTGTCTATCAAAGTGCCCGGGCAAGCAGGAGTGTCTATACATGGCGAGGCGCGGCGGGGAACACACAGCTATTCAAATGAAAGCTGTTATGTTCCCCCAGCTCAAATTAACTAACTAGATGTTGGCAGCGGTGGGGGGAGGGGGGGGACTTGGCTTTGTCTTAGGGGACACAAGGCTGCATTAGGGACATGGCTGCATCAGGGACATGGCTGCATTAGGGACATGGCTGAATTTAGGGACATGGCTGAATTTAGGGACAGCGCTGCATTTGGGGACACATGGCTGCATCAGGGACATGGCTGTATTTAGGGACATGGCTGCATTTAGGGACACAAGGCTGCATTTGGGGACACGTGGCTGCATTTAAAAAAAAGTATTGGTAATCGGTATCGGCGAGTACATGGAAAAAAAGTATCGGTACTTGTACTCGGTCCTAAAAAAAAGTGGTATCGGGACAACCCTAATATATACTACTTTGTTACAAAAACTGAGGTACTCCCAGTATGGGAGGGGTTATATAGGGGGGGACTTACAGTCTTTTGGTTGTGCTAGTGTCCATGCACCTATAGGTGGCGTATAACTCACATAGTTATTACTACAAGTACTCACGCAAATACTCGGTATCGGTCCCGATACCGATACTAGTATCGGTATCGGGACAACCCTAGTATTCATTTTCTATGATGATTTTTTTTAATCTCACAGTCTGTCCGCATGTTGTTACACGGTGTCCGGAAGTATTCTTTTTAATTGTTACATGTAGTGTCTTGCGTCTGTGTCTTTTTGTGTGGTGATTACTTCACCTTAGTGATTTTCTATAGGCCAGCTATGGTAAAGCTGTATTTTTTCTATATTTTGGCCTGAGATTGTGCCAAACCTTTTGTAATATAATAAAAACTTAAATTTTTTTATGATAACTCTTATATGATTCCTGCTGCCTTAAGTAACCATTTTGCTGTGTTTTCTGCCGGGCTACTATTTGTGATATATATACCCCTTAGGCCCTATACACACGAGCAGACAGATTTGTTCAAATCGGTTGGACAGACCATTCGACGCGTGTGCGAGAAGACATGTCTGCTGGTTAGCGTACTAACCAGCAGACATGTCGGGCGGACGGGTTCCCAGCCGACAGATTTGAAAGCATGCTTTCAAATCTGTCAGCTGGCCAAATCCGTCGGCTCGCCCGTACACACGATCGAATCTGTCTGCTGGGACGGTCTGGCAGACCGTTTCCAGCAGACAGATTTGATCGTGTGTACGCGGCCTAATGGACGTGCCGCCGCTGCCTTTAATGAACCCAGCAGTGAAATCTTCATATATCATGAATTTGGCATTTAAATTCAGTTTTTTTTTTCATTCTATATCCTTTACTATTTTTACTTGCTGCAAAATCTGATTCTTCAGATCTGCTACAATATCTAAACCAGAGACTGTAAACATTCTACAATATCTAGTCAGAGACTGCAGGCATGATACAAATATCTGACCAGAAACTGTAAATATGCTCCAATATCTAATCAGAGACTGTAAACATGCGATAATATCTGGTAGGCCCCATGCACACAAGACGCTGGTTAACTTGAGTTCAGAGGCATTTGGACAGTTTTTTCAACTGCCTCTGAACACATTCAATGTTATCCTATGTGTCCATGCCCACAATCTCGTTTATTGCCATTTTAGGCAGTTGAGTTTACCCTAGTTTTTCCAGAAGCAAACAAATGGGTTCAGACGCAAAACGTGGCAAAACACCGCTAAACGTGGCAAAATGCGGTACCTGCGTTTTGCCGCGATTTCGTTTATAGGCTTTTTTTAAAGGTGACCTATTTTTTTACATCTCAAAAATTATGGCAAATGATAAAAAAACATTAATAAAACATAAAACAACTAATTGCTTGCATTGCATTGTGGACAATCCACAATTTGTGGCAGGTGACATGGCCAGTGGACAATCCACAACTTGTGGTAGGTGACGTGGCAGGTAATGTGGCCAGGTGACGTGGCCGGTGATGTGGCCAGGTGACATGGCCAGTGGACAATCCACAACTTGTGGCAGGTGACATGGCCAGGTGACGTGGCAGGTGAGGTGGCCTGGTGATGTGGCAAGTGGACAATCCACAACTTGTGGCAGGTGATGTGGCCAGGTAACGTGGCCAGGTGACATGGCCTGGTGATGTGGCAAGTGGACAATCCACAACTTGTGGCAGGTGACGTGGCAAGTAACGTGGCCAGGAAATGTGGCAAGTGGACAATCCACAACTTGTGGCAGGTGACGTGGCAAGTAACGTGGCCAGGAAATGTGGCAAGTGAACAATCCACAACTTGTGGCAGGTGACGTGGCCAGGTGACGTGGCCAGTGGACAATCCACAACTTGTGGCAGGTGAAGTGGCCAGTTGACGTGGCCAGGTGACATGGCAAGTGGACAATCCACAACTTGTGGCAGGCGACGTGGTCAGGTGAAGTGGCAAGTGGACAATCCACAACTTGTGGCAGGTGAAGTGGCCAGTTGACATGACGGGTGACGTGGCCAGTGGACAATCCACAACTTGTGGCAGGTGACGTGGCCAGGTGATGTGGCAGGTGACGTGGCAGGTGACGTGGCCAGGTGATGTTAACAGGTGACGTGGCAGGTGAAGTGGCCAGGTGACATGGCCAGGTGACATGGCCTAACCTCGCTTTAGCAAGAAAACTCCTCACTACAGGCATGATGCATTACTCCCATCAAGAGGTCCATACAATATGTGATCCCTTATTATGGCTCTCCAGCAGGGGTGGACTGACAACTCATGGGGCCCCCGGGCAATAGAAGATTATGGGGCCCCCGGGCTTACAGGTGGCCACCATGCCAGGTGGCAGTACAGAGGCGGGGCAGCTAAAATCTCGGGATTTTCACATCAAAAGCATGTAGGTTTTGGACATATCAGGGACAGATGTAAAAAAAAAAACACAGATTTTTACATACTGTCCCTGGTTTTAATGAGCCTGGCATCTCTCATGGGGCCCCCTAGTGGCATGGGGCCCTCGGGCAGTGCCCGAGTTTCTCAATGGTCAGTCCGCCCCTGCTCTCCAGATCTCTCCACAGTGTTAGTCCCACAGGATTAAATAGAGCAAGATGTGTGCAAAAAGAGGGGAGAAATATCCATTGCACAACGTCCTCCAGTTTATTTAAAAAGCGAATACTCACAAAATTATAAAAACAACAGGTATTTGTTACTGTTAGTCGTCCATCTCACGCACCGAAAGAACGCCATACCGTGCCATTCCTTCAGAGCTGTGTGCCGCAGCAGAGACTCCCACATGCAGGCATGGAAGTGACATTATTGCGCCTCAGCCAGTCAGATGACTGAAGTGCCTGAATCCAGAAGGAAGATCGCGTGAAGATGGAATCCTTTACAGCTGTGACAGCATGCTGCTGGAGGACTTCATTTTAAGGTAAGTCTTTCATAATGTGCTAGTATGCGGTGCATTGTAGCAAATTATGATATTGCCTTGCAGGTGGAAACTTTTTTTTGTTCAAGAGTTCACTGCTGCTTTAAAGCGGTTCTCCGCCGAAAAATCATTTTTTTCTATATGCGCTCTTTAAATCACTAAAAGCAATGTTGTTCTACACTCACTTGTTTGGTTCTCAGCTGCCGCTCCGCTGCTTTTCAGTGGCAAATAAGAACTTATATTCGCCCGTTCATCCCGTTGCCATCTTGGATTTGGGCAGGAAGAGGAACCCTGCATGTCATTTCCTGTTATCGGTGGATGCTGTCCCAGAATCCACCGCTCGATCTTGCGCACGCGCACGGGCAAAGGTGTCCTGTGGCGTGAGCGTCTCTGTTGTCATCGCAACGGCAGGCGTATGAATGAAGAGTTACCGCCCCGTTGTGATGATAACAGAGACTCGTGTACTACAGCCACAGCCTCAAAGCCCGGACAAGAAAGGTAATTACCCTGCGTCACTTCCTGTAAAACGAAGTCGCGCGATGTCTCGGGTGAAACAGCTAAATATTATAATTAGGGAGCTCTTAGAAAGGCTCCCAGCATGCAGAGCGAGGGACAGGAAGCAGAAAAATCCCGAGGAAAACCCGACTAGCTACAAAACCGGAAGCCTCGCTGTTTATAAGGTATTGAAACACCTTATTTCTTTTTAATAGCCGATTAGGGATCCTTTAGCAGCGCTATTAGTAATCAAGTTAGGTCAATTTCAGGGTGGAGATCCGCTATAAGGTGGCAATATTTGGACAGTATCACATACCTGGTGACGACTGGAATGCTGTGGAGGACTCTCTTGCACCTTCTGCCCAACACTCCTGAAGGTGGAGAGTGAGAGGGCACAGAGTGGCAAAAGTGCCGGAGTAGCTGGCTAGTGAAGTCCACACTTAGGTGCAAGAATCCAAAGAACAAAGCAAAGTGGGGTTCACCGCTCCAGGGAAATCCCAAGTGCACTCGTGGATCAGTCCAGGTATATGCGGGTGCTGGCAATGCACTAGGCAATGGAAATAACAAAGGACGGATGGACGGCCGCACACCGGAAAACTCTTGTCTTTATTGAAAAAGCATAAGCAGGCACCACAGATACACAGCAAAAATCAAAAAACAGCCGATGCGTTTCACACTTGGTTAGTGCTTATTCATGGCCAATCCACACTTAGGTGGATGAAGCTGGGGGTCACAGTCCTAGGAACAGGATACTAAAGCAGCTTGGCACCAGAGCAGGAGATGGTAGCTGAGCCGATATGCAGGCAGCAACCAGCAGCAGCCCGGTAAGGAATGGAGTCGGCAGACAAAGCAAGTCCAGGAAGCAGGCCAAGGTTAGTAACAGCCAGGCAGCCCAGTATAGAATTAGCAGGCAAAGACAAGTCCAGTTAACAGGCTGAAGTCAAAGAGATCAGGTGAACAAGGTTATTGCAGGAGCGAAGGCAGGGTCCAGGAGGAAGCCGGGCCATACACAGGTGAGAAGGTTCAATGGATCAGGTATGTCCTGGCTCCAACTAAATCTGTGAAACAAAACCACCCCTCTTACTTCTACATCGGCCCCCTCCAGCCCCACGCTGCCTCACCTTTCTTAATTCAATCAGGAGGGGGACCTAGCTTGACCACTACCAGCTTATTAACCCCTGGCTTTACTCCACCTATCCTGCTAACCCAGGACGGCCGCACTACAAAAAAATGGTTCCTTTTAATAAAACTGGTCACAACATGAACATATCACCGCAAAAAATCAGGAGAAAAGCCGACACGTTTCACACTATCATACAGTGCTTATTCATAGCTATTTCCTAGCTATGAATAAGCACCGTATGATAGTGTGAAACGCATCAGCTTTTCTCCTGATTTTTTGCTGTGATATGTTCATGTTGTGACCAGTTTTATTAAAAGGAACCATTTTTTTGGAGTGCGGCCGTCCCGGTTTTTCTATACATTTTTGCATATTATTGCAGTGCCTGCACCCAGGCGTTTGGACTCCACCTTGCAGTTCCCTGGGACCTCTGAGCGGTAAACTTTCTTTCTTATCCTGCTAACCCAGTTGTGTCCGGCCTTCCACCTATGTTGCACATTTATCTCCTGCCCTTATTCTTTCTTTTTACACATTTTTTGAGGTAGATTCTTTTACACAATATATGGACCTTTTTTTTTTTTTTTGTCATATTATAGCATTTTTATATGTTGCATTTTTATGTACAGTTTATGTATTTGACAATGATTGTTTTTATTCTAAATATTGTGTTGTAGGTTGGTATCTAGACCTGTAGTGCTGGCTGCTATTGTTATCACATTCACATCTGAGTGCAGAGTTCAAGTATTTCATTTACAATGTTACAACCGCAGTGATAAGAAAATTAAAAATAACAAGATGGAATTTTTTTCTCGAATGTTTGAATTTCTAACAGTGTGTGTGGATTTCATTTGGTAAAGTCTAATTATTCCAATCGAATATTAAAACCACACAAAATCTTGAACTATTTTTAACCAGCATTTGAAAGTAATGAGAATTTTTGTATGAATTTGCATTCGAGATTCTACTAGTGTATATCCAGCTTTAGGCATTGTGCTTCTGACTCCTTGTCTTACAAGATTGAGAGGGGTTTGGTGAAATCATTACTGTGCTGAATGCCGGAGAGGAAGCTGTATCTGAGGATCTGCAATGCAAGACTCCCCTGATTCTGCTTCCTTCACTTTGTGCTCCCTGAGCTGTCTTGATGATTGGAGAACTATCCAGTGTACGTGTAGGACCGCTGGAGATCTGGATTAGTATGCTTCTTTGAGGCTGGGTTCACACCAATGCGAATTGGTTGCGGTTTCAACGTTAGACCAGCTAATAGCTGGTTTAACTTTACGTAGCGAAAAAATTACGTACGCGATTGCGAACGACGCTCGTAACTTCGTGGATCGCCGGAAAAAAGCTCATTTGCATACCCCGACGCTGAAAACGACGCTAACTCCACCCAGCGGCCGCAAAAAGATTGCAGCGTAGATCCGAAGGCGTACGAAGACGTAAGCCTGTCAGATCGAAGCCCAACGCCGCCGTATCATGGTTTGAGGATTCAAACTAGTGATACGGCGTGCGTAATTTGAAAGTACTCCTGTCTAACACCAGTTAGACAGGTGTAATGGCTCTCTGAATCTGGCCCCTTGTTTTCAATGAGGCTGGTTCACATATGTGCGATGCATTCGCAGTGCGCATTGCCGGAAATCTGTATGCGTTGTGGAGGCCTTGCGGTGCGGCTCAGGTGCGAATTCAGTCCCATTATCTTCTATGGGTACGCAGCTGATTCGCAGATGTGTTCAGTTCTCTTCAGGAATTTCTGTCATTCAGCTCAATACACTTCTCCCCCACTCTCCTCTCACTCAGAACTTCTCCCAGGTCTCCAAATTTGCAGCAAAAACTGAGCTAATCTGCTGAACACTTCTCTTATCTGTCTGCAGAGATAAAAGAGCTGAAATTTGCACCGCCTAAGTGTGAACCCAGCCTGAAGGTTTTTCACCTTCCTCTGGATCAACTGTGGGTATAGAATTGGGTATATGGGATTGTATGATATTTTTTTTATTTTTTATGGTTGAACTGGATGGACTTGTGTCTTTTTTTCAACTGACTAACTATGTAACTATGCAACCAGCAGTCTGCATCTCCATTATGTAGCAGGCACATTTTAACAAAGGGAGCAAAATATTTGTGTGTTAACAAAATACAAAGGGCCAGATGTCAGGTTTCATATCAGGCTAGCAGCAGACAACAGTTCAGGTGTGCTAATATGCTTATAGTTCAATAACAAGAGCACATACCATGAGCAGGTCTTGAGAAGCAGGTCAGCGCTGGGACTTGTAGTTCACCACGGATGCAGGGTTGAGATGAGCGGGACAGCTGGCACTTGTAGTTCACTGCTGAAGTAGGTGTTTTGATGAGCAGGAAAGCTGGAACTTGTAGTTCACCGCAGGTGTGGATGTTGGTGGTGTTGCTGGTGCTAGTAGTGCACCACTGCAATGGATGTGGTCTAGGCAAGCCGAGTCATACACGGATAATCAGAGTTCGAAAGGTACCAAATCGGAAGCAACAAGCAGGGTCAAACAATCCGGGTCATACACAAAGTTTACAGATAAACAGGTCAGGCTGGCTCTCTCAAGGCAAGCAGAGTAACTCTATCACGAGCACTGATTGGGTGAAAACACAGGTGTTTTAAAGGAGAGCTGGCCAATCAGTGTTTCCCAGCCAAGGCTGTGTCAGGTGAGTGCGCTGGGTCCTAGAGGGATCCAGTACTGACAGTACCCCCCCCCTTCTCGAGGGGTTGCTCCTGCACCCCCAGGCTTACTTGGATATCGAAGATGGAACTTCTTCTTAAGGCGATCAGCATGGAGATCGCGAGCTGGGATCCAGGATCGATCCTCTGGGCCAAAACCTTTCCAATGAACTAGATATTGTAAGGAATTGCGTACTCGTCTGGAGTCAAGAATATATGCCACTTCATATTCCTGGCTATCCGACACATCTACAGGTTCTGGTTCATTTACTTGGAGACTAGAATGAACAGGTTTCAACAAAGAAACATGGAAGACATTAGGAATGCGCATGGACGGGGGGAGTTTTAATCTATAGGACACAGGATTAACAATCTCCGAAATCTCATAGGGCCCGATGAATTTTGGGCCAAGTTTCTTGGATGGAACATGCAGGGACAGATTCCTGGATGATAGCCACACTTTGTCACCAACTTTATATCCAGGGGCCTTTGAGCGCCTCTTATCAGCCGTTTTCTTAAAAGCCTGCACCGAACGAGAAATAGCACGATTGACGTCAGACCAGATTTTGGAGAAATTTTCAATCGTGGTGTTGGCATCTGGAACATCAGAGGGTGGAAGATCAAAGGAGCACACACGAGGATGCAACCCGTAAACACAGAAGAAGGGAGAGGTCCCTGTAGAAGAGCTGGCACAATTATTAAAGGCAAACTCTGCCCATGGAAGGATGTTGACCCACTCCACCTCATCATTGGCCATCAGACAACGTACCATCTTCTCCAGAGTCTGATTAGTTCTTTCTGTTTGGCCATTTGTCTCGGGATGATAGGCTGAAGAATATGATAACTTAATCCCTAGCTGAGAACAAAGGGCCTTCCAAAACTGGGCTATAAACTGAGAGCCGCGGTCTGAGACAATGTTAATTGGTGCCCCATGGAGCCTGAAAACATGTTTAATGAATAAAGATGCCAGATCTCTAGCAGACGGCAGTTTCGGAAGTGGAACAAAGTGGGCCATCTTACTGAACCTGTCTACCACCACCCAGATCGTGGAACATCCCTGGGACGGAGGCAAGTCAGTGATAAAGTCCATAGATAAATGGGTCCAGGGACAAGTAGGTATTGGTAGAGGACGTAGAAGACCGGAGGGCTTAGAGGTACTGCCCTTGCTTCTGGCACAAACCTCACAAGCCTGGACAAAGGCTACCACATCCTGCCTAATCGATGGCCACCAGAGGTTGCGAGAGATAATCTCATAAGTTTGTCTAAACCCCGGATGCGCTGCAGGCTTTGACGCATGTACCTGCTGCAAAACCTGCAAACGAAGAGCCAAGGGCACAAAAAGCATACCAGAGGGAGTGGAAGGGGGGGCTTCAGCCTGTGCAGGTAATAAGGCCTCAGAGATGTCAGTCTGGGTAAAAGCCAAAATCCTGTCCTCAGAGATAATGGATTGTGGAGGAAGCGGAGGTGGGGATTCTGATAAAAAACTGCGAGACAAGGCATCGGCCTTAACATTTTTTGGCCCTGGTAAATAAGAAATTGTGAAGTCAAATCTGGAGAAGAACAATGACCACCTGGCCTGACGTGAGTTCAGTCTTTTAGCAGAACGGATGTATTCAAGGTTTTTGTGGTCAGTCAGAACTATGAATGGATAGCGAGCTCCCTCCAGCCAATGTCTCCATTCCTCCAAAGCTAGCTTTATGGCTAATAGTTCTCTGTTGCCTATATCATAGTTGCGCTCTGCTGGGGAATATTTACGGGACAGGAAGGCACAGGGGTGGATGGCAGCAGTTACAGGGTCCTTTTGTGACAGAAGCGCCCCCACCCCTACTTCGGATGCATCTACCTCCACAATAAAAGGCAGCTCAGGAACAGGATGGCGTAGAATTGGTGCAGAGGTAAAGGCTTTCTTCAACTGAGTGAAGGCTGTCTGGGCTTCAGTAGTCCATTTAAACTTAGACGGAGACTTCCTGGTGAGAGAGGTGATGGGATGTGCAATGGTGGCAAAATTCCTAATAAATTTCCGATAGAAATTTGCAAAGCCCAGGAAGCGCTGAACTGCTTTCAGGTCTGAAGGTGATGCCCAGTCTAGAATGGCCTGAATCTTGGCTGGATCCATGGTTAGGCCTGTGTCAGAGATTAGGTAGCCCAGAAAAGGTACTTGTTTGACATGAAATGAACATTTTTCAGGCTTAACAAAAAGGGAATGAGCCTTTAATCGGGCCAACACTGAGCGGACGTGCCTCTGATGCGTTTCAAGGTTGGGAGAATATATCAAAATATCATCCAAGTATACAAGCATAAAGCGACCCAACAGGTCACGGAAAATGTCATTCATAAAGTTTTGAAAGACAGCTGGTGCATTCCTGAGACCAAAAGGCATGACAAGACACTCGTAGTGGCCATCCTTGGTGTTAAAGGCTGTCTTCCACTCATCTCCTTTACGGATGCGCACTAGATTATAGGCTCCCCTTAGGTCTAGTTTGGAGAAAATCTTTGCTCCCTGGATTTGGGAGAATAGCTCTGTGATGAGAGGGAGAGGGTACCGATTGGGAACGGTTATTTTATTTAGACCTCTGTAGTCAACACAAAGTCTTAGACCCCCGTCCTTCTTTGGGACAAAGAAGCAACCTGCGCCTGCGGGAGAAGTAGAGGGACGGATGAAACTTTTAGCTAGGTTTTCCTGGATGTATTCTTGCAAAGCAAGGTTCTCTGGTTCGGACAATGGAAAGACTCTCCCTCGCGGAGGTGTAGTGTCAGGCAAAAGGTCAATGGGACAGTCATAACTGCGATGAGGTGGTAAGGTGTCAGCACTCCCTTTAGAAAACACATCCTGAAAGTCCTTATAACAAAGCGGAATCTGTTCCATTCCCACTTGACAAGCAGCAAGTCGAACAGGGTGCTGGATGCAACTTTCTTTACACTGATTGGACCAAGCCAGAATATTTCCTGTTCGCCAGTCAATTACAGGATTGTGCTTCTGAAGCCAAGGAAGGCCTAGGATCAAAGGAGTGGATGGAGAGTCAATGACAAGACATGAAATCTTCTCCCAGTGCAGGGCCCCCAATTGTAACTGGAAGGGATTGGTGGACTGAAGCACAAGGTCTTGTGAGAGAGGCCGGTTATCCACAGAAATTAGGCGGACTGGGCAATCTAGCATATGAGTTTCCAGGGACAAGGAGGTAATCAAAGTCTTATCAATAAAATTCTCAGCAGCTCCAGAATCTACCAAGGCCAGCAGTTCATGAGTCCCTGTCCCAAAGTGAATAACACTGGGTAGAAGTATACGACTGTCCCCCTGGGGAGATGAAAGCAGACCTAAGGTGACCTCCCCATAATCACCTAGGTCCGGGAGTTTCCCGGACGTGTAGGGCACGAATGGAGCATGTGACCCCTGAGGCCACAATACAGGCAAAGTCCCATATTACGCCGGCGTGTGTGTTCCTGGGCAGATAGCCGGGTGGAGCCTAGCTGCATAGGTTCTTCCACTGAACTGGCACTGGAGGTTGGATGGTCAGGTGGTAAGGGAGGTATACAGTTTGCCACAGCCATATTTTTTTCTCGCCCCCTCTCTCGCTGACGGCGATCAATTCTAATGGCTAGACACATAGCTTCCTCCAGTGAGGGTGGATAGGAGAAGTTGACCAGAGCATCCTTAATTGCATCTGAAAGACCTATTCTGAACTGGCTGCGGAGAGCTGCATCATTCCAGCCAGATTCTGGGCCCACCTGCGAAACTCTGAGCAGTACCTTTCAGCTGTGGTGGTTCCTTGCTTTAAGTTACGCAGGGTTGATTCTGCAGTAGCCATACGATCTGGATCATCGTACAGCAATCCAAGGGCTTCAAAGAAGGCATCTACAGTTAGCAGGGCTGGATGGTTTGGTTCAAGGTTAAAGGCCCAAGCCTGGGGGTCACCCTGTAGCAGAGAGATAATGATCTGAACTCTCTGAGTTTCAGAGCCAGAAGAGGAAGGCCTTAATTTGAAATATAATTTGCAGCTGTTTTTAAAGTTGCAGAATCCCTTACGGTCGCCAGAAAAAACGGTCAGGCAAAGGAATTTTTGGTTCAGATAAAGTTTTTGTAACAGTTGTAGTAGGGGATTGCACCTTGGTGAGCTCTGTGGCCATTTGCTGAACTTGATGGGATAAACGGCAAAGTTCTTGTGCAAACATCTGAGCCTGCTCAGAATCCATGATGGGTTTTCCCTTTTTATGTATGGCTCGTGATAATGTCAGGTTTCATATCAGGCTAGCAGCAGACAACAGTTCAGGTGTGCTAATATGCTTATAGTTCAATAACAAGAGCACATACCATGAGCAGGTCTTGAGAAGCAGGTCAGCGCTGGGACTTGTAGTTCACCACGGATGCAGGGTTGAGATGAGCAGGACAGCTGGCACTTGTAGTTCACTGCTGAAGTAGGTGTTTTGATGAGCAGGAAAGCTGGAACTTGTAGTTCACCGCAGGTGTGGATGTTGGTGGTGTTGCTGGTGCTAGTAGTGCACCACTGCAATGGATGTGGTCTAGGCAAGCCGAGTCATACACGGATAATCAGAGTTCGAAAGGTACCAAATCGGAAGCAACAAGCAGGGTCAAACAATCCAGGTCATACACAAAGTTTACAGATAAACAGGTCAGGCTGGATCTCTCAAGGCAAGCAGAGTAACTCTATCACGAGCACTGATTGGGTGAAAACACAGGTGTTTTAAAGGAGAGCTGGCCAATCAGTGTTTCCCAGCCAAGGCTGTGTCAGGTGAGTGCGCTGGGTCCTAGAGGGATCCAGTACTGACACCAGATCCACAAAGATCGGCGTACCTTTGTGCTTTACGCTACGCCGCCGCAACTTAGAGAGGCAAGTGCCGTATTCACAAAGCACTTGCATCCTAAGTTACGGCGGCGTAGCGTAAATGGGCTGGCAGAAGCCCGCCTAATCCAAATGTGTTTGATGTGGGCGTGTTTCATATAAATTAAGTGTGACCCCACGTAAATTACGTTTTTTACTAACGGTGCATGCACCGTCCGTGAACGTATCCCAGTGCGCATGCTCCAAATTACACCGCTGAGACTCATTGGTTTCGATGTGAACGTAATTTACACCCAGCCCCTTTCACGGACGAGTTACGCAAACGACGTAAAACGTGAAAAATTCTACGCTGTCCCGACGTCCATACTTAACAATGCGTACGCCTCTATATAGCAGGGGTAACTTTACGCTGGACATACACTTACGCAAAAGATGTAAAAAAAATGCGCTGGCCGCAAGTACGTTCATGAATCGGCGTATCTAGCTCATTTGCATATTCGACGCGTAAAACGACAGAAGCGCCCCTAGCGGCCAGCGTATAATTGCACACAATTATACGCCGGCGTAAGCAAGTTACATCAGCGGAGGAAGCCTTTATTTTTAGACGTATCTGCCTTTGAGAATCGGCGTAAAGATACGCCAGCGCAGATTTGAAATTACGGCGGCGTATCTGGAGAAAGGGGTTGTAAAGAAAAAAAAATGTTTGCCTAAAATTAATGTCTGCAAGGTAGACAGACAGAATAGTGTAATGATTCTGTTAAAAAACGAGTAAATAACAATTAAATTCCTTCATCTATATCACCTCCGACGTTCTAGTTTCTGTTCTCTCATTCACTTCTTGGTTTGCGGCGCTCATTCATGTAAGAACTACATTTCCTAGTATGCATTGCGGCACGCCCAGTTAATTCACACCTCCTTGAAGTCTCTAACACGTAGAGAGCGTCCTGCCGCACAGATGTAGTTCCCAGGATGGGGGGGCACGTTACTGACCACCGCAGTAAAGTCTCCCTTCACGGTGGTGAGTAACAATCAGACAAGCAGGAAGTGAACAGAACAGAGAAGAAATAGAGCAACTTCTGAGCAAAAACAAACAATGAGGAAGTGAAAAGAGGAATGCCTGCAGGTAAAGGGTGCTTATTATGAAAAAAATATGTTTTCCTTTACAACCCCTTTAATGCAGCATAACTACATCACTGAAAAATAAATGTACTATTGAGCTTTAAAAAGGTTGAAAACAACTTTTAAAATGATATTAATAGCACAGAAGTAGCACTTTAATCTTTTGACTCTCTGCTCAAACCCTTATCTGTGATATTCAAAAGATAGGTTGATTCAATGCAAACTCCACCATTGTATATATTTTACACCTGCCAAATTGGATGGCATCTGCAGACTGTTTGCACTGTTTGCACTGTACCTTTGCGCCAGCCAATTTCATATAACTTTTTTGGCACTGTCCCTAAATTCAGCCATTTTGGACTTATGTCACTAAATTTATTCTGGACACTACTACCCTTCTGGTCCCACAGCTCATTGCATTGTGCCTGTTGGGCTTAAATGGAGGGCCTAGTCAATATGGTGGTGCATGGAACATTGTTGAGAGTTGGTTGTAAGTCAGTGGTGGCTGGTGCTCCATTTTTTTGGGGGGGCGCAAAAAATACCACAACCAACCGCCCCCCCCCCCCCCCCCCCCCATCACTCACCCTCAATAGGACAGACAGAGAAATAGACATTAATAGATATGTAGATATGTAGATAGATACATACTGTAGATAGATACATAGACATGCAGATAGGTAGGTAGATAGGTAGATAGGTAGATAGGTAGATAGATAGATAGATAGATAGATAGATAGATAGACAGACAGACAGACAGACAGACAGACAGACAGACAGATAGATAGATAGATAGATAGATAGAGCGAGCCAGATTCTCAAAAGAATTACACCGGTGTATCTACAGAATACAGATACACCGGCGTAATTTGAATATCCTGCCGGCGTATCATTGTTTTGTATTCTCCAAAACAAGATACACCGGAATTAGGCTAGGATCCGACTGGCCTAAGTCACTTACACCGTCGGATCCTAAATGCAATAATACGACGGCCGCTAGGTGGCATTTACGTCGATTTCAGCGTAGAATATGCAAATGAGCCGATACGCCGATTCCCGAACCTTTTTGCGCCGTTTCGCCGTAGTTTACATGGTTTCCGTAAGCGTAAGGTTACTCCTGCTATATGAGGAGTGACCTTGCGTAGGTCCAGCGTACGCTATGTTAAGTATGGCCGTCGGGACAGCGTTGGGTTTTTCCGTCGTTTACGTAACTCGTTGCAAATAGGGCTGTGCGTTAATTACGTTCACGTCGCAACCAATATATTTGCGGCGTACTACGGAGCATGTGCACCGGGCTACGTTTACGGCCAGCACATGCGCAGTTCGTTCGGCGCGGGGGCGCATTTAATTTAAATACAAGCCGCCCCCTTTGATTTACGCGGGGATACGCCGGGCCATTTACACTACGCCGCCGCAAATTACGGAGCAAGTGCTTGGAGAATACGGCACTTGCTCCTGTAAGTTGCGGCGACGTAGTGTAAATAGGATATGCTACGCCCCGCTCTTAGATGCGCCGATCTACGAGAATCTGGCCCATAGATAGATACATAGATAGATACATAGATGAGAGAGAGGGAGATGTATTACTGTCCTCCCCCAGGGATTAAGTAATGAATAAGAGAAGTATTAGATCGGAATCAGCTCCCCCCATGGCCCCCCTCCTCTCCCCTCTCCTACCTGACACATGCTTCTGACACAGTAGCACAGTGTCGGGTGAATGGCTCTGGCTGAAGGCTGATTTTAGGGCAGAGTTTATTCCCAGGGCACAGAAGCAGATCACCTTCCACCTGCAGTCAGATCATCACAGATCACAGTACAAGGTGCTGCTGTATGACACTGACAGTGTAACACACGCTCTGCTCAGATCACAGTACCTCCACCCCCACTGCACCTAAACTTACCCTTCCCTCTTGCTCTGACCCCTCTGCATGTCACCATTTAATTTCTCACTGCACTGATTCCTTGTGTTTACCACTACGATCGTGATGCACCCTTCTCTATTCAACAAACAGGGAACTTTTGCTAATTACTGAGCCGGCTTCTTTACCTGTAGAACGGCTGGCTCACTGGGATGCGTCCCTCTGAGTTGCAGAGTGCCGACGTCACTTCCTGATGTCGGCACTATGCACAGCAATATACTGGGTGCAGTGCACCCGCCCGGCCACAAATAGTCCATCGCGCCGGAAGCTGTGGCGCGATGGGCATAGCCACAAAGGTATTTTTTTCCTGCCAATGTAGCACCTCGTCTGCAATCTTGTGATTGCACATGTGGCGCTACTCGTACTGCACTGCGCCCGTCGCCGGACACAGTGCACATAAGGCCCTTTCTTTTGCTTTTTTGCTTTTTTTTTAAAGGGACATGTTTAAAAAAACGTTTTTTTTAACTGACTTGGGGGGGGGCGGCACCCAGGCGCCCCCTATTGACGGGCCGCCACTGTTGTAAGTGCTAATTGCATTTTGTCCAATGGTCACCAATCCAAATAAATACACAGGAAGTGAAAGGTAGAGCTTTTCCCCCTCCTTCCTATAGTCTGAGGCCACGTACACACGATCAGTCCATCCGATGAGAACCGTCCGAAAGACCGTTTTCATCGGTCAACCGATGAAGCTGACTGATGGTCTGATGTGCCTACACACCATCGGTTAAAAAAACGATTGTGTTAGAATGCGGTGAAGTTTACGTGTTTTAACACAACGACGTGCTGAAAAAAATGAAGTTCAATGCCTCCAAGCATGCGTAGACTTCATTCTGAGCATGCACGGCCTTTTAACCAATGCTTTTGCATACTAATGATCGGTTTTGACCCATCGTTCAGGCGTCTATCGGTCAAATTTTAAAGCAAGTTCTCTTTTTTTTGACTGACCGATGGGGCCCACACATGATCGGTTTGGACCGATAAAACGGTCCTTCAGTCCGTTTTCATCGGTTTTGACCGATCGTGTGTACGCGGCCTGAGATACGACAGAGAGCGCTGTGGGTCTTGTGACTAGGGTTGCCCATAAGAGCTGAAAACTATGGGCCAGATTCTCAGAGGCGCTACGACAGGGTATCGCCGTTTTTTCCCCGGGTATCTATGCGAGTGATTCCTAGAATCACTTAGGCATAGATACGGGTGAAGATCCGACAAGTGTAATACAATTACACTTGCGGATCGTAGATGTAATGACAACTCCGGCCACTAGGTGGCCTTTACTTTGTTTTCTCATTTGCCTATGCAAATGAGGCCACTACTCAGATTCCCGAACGCTTTTACGCCGCCCCGTCGTCGCTTACGTCGTTTTCGTACGCGGAAGGTTAACCCTGCTAATATGTGGAGTAACCTTATGCAGTACCGTCGGGTGCCGTCGGATGCCATGTTAAGTATGGCGTCGGGTCAGCGTCGGCTTTTTCCGTCGGTTACGTCGTTTTACTAAGTCATTCGCGAATAGGGCATTGCGTAAATGCCAATCACGTCGTTTTGACGTCGGTTTCAATGGCGCTTTCCGACGTGAGCTGGAGCATGCGCACTGGGCTTTTCCCCCGGCCGGCGCATGCGCAGTTCGATCAACGCGGGGGGGGCTTAATTTAAATACAAGCCGCCCCCTTTGAATTACACGGCCTTACGCTGGGCCATTTACACTACGCCTCCGCAAACTACGGAGCAAGTGCTTGGAGAATACGGCACTTGCTCTGTTAAGTTGCGGCGGCGTAGTGTAAGTGGCTTATGCTATGCCAGCGCTAATCTATGAGAATCTGGCCCTATAAGTACACAGCCTGATATGTAATCTGGAAAGCTGGCATTGAAACAAAAGAAGTGTAATGATGAGGTTGCCTGCTTGTCTTTTGACAAAACTTCAAGCTTCCACCAGGTCTGCACATTAAAGTAGAATTGACATCAAGACTAGCATATCCCAATTGGAAGATTTGGAATTGTCTTTTTTTTTAGTGATAACAGTAATCTCTTTAAGGAAAACAGAAACAGCAGTAAACCCTGATTTGTGTCTTAATCCCTCTCCACTCTTAAAAAAAAAAAAAAAGTCTTGCTTTCAGTTATAATTAAGAAAACATGGGAAAATGGTAAGCAGAGAAGTAAATATGTGCTATACTGTTTTAAAGGGGTTATCAACAGAAATGTATTTAGGTTTTGTGCTGCCCTAGGCCTGACTAAACTAATTTAAATATGGCCCACCCCTTCCTGTCAAGGCCACACCCCTTGCAGTTTAAGACCCACCCTGAAATTTTCAAGTGGAGACACTAGTTCCTGGGGGGGGGGGCAATGGATTCCCTTAATTTGCATAGATTTCCTCTCACTTCCTGTTTGGCTATGGGACAGGAAGTGAAGGGAAATCTCTGCAATGGGACAGGGTTGGTAAACAATTTGAAGCAACGCCCCCCCCCCCCCCCACACACTTGCAGAATGCCAACTGCCCACATACTGGAAGCAGTGTGGCCGATTTATGGGGGCGCTAAACTAATTTGCCTAACAGTGTAGCGAAAGCCAGCGGAGACACTGTTCCTGATGCCCCTCCTGCAAAGTGCTGCCCTAAGAATGGGCCTTGTTGGCCTAGGCCAGGATACAGCATTGGTTATCAAGTGGGATTTATCCCAGGAAGACAGGGACCTGACCAAACCAGAGGAGCCATTGATATAGTCTCGATCCTCCAATCTAACTGGCCAGGTGGCCCGAAAAAACAGGAAATGCTTCTTTCCCTGGATATACAAAAAGCATTCGATACGGTTTCTTGGCCTTATATTTTTGCTCTTTTAGAGCATTGGGGGTATGGTAATCGTTTTATCGGTATTTTGAGAGCCCTTTACTCCACACCCACAGCGCTCATTCGTCTTCAGGGTTACCATTCTCCTCCGGTACGAATTGCAAGAGGTACGAGATAGGGGTGTCCACTGTCGCCTATAATATTTGCGATGGCCATGGAGATGCTAGCGATTGCTGTACGAGAGAATCCTGATGTCAAGGGGGTTGCCTGTGGTCCCCAGATGCACAAATGTGGATTATTCGCTGATGACCCAATACTCTTTATTACCTCTCCCCTGACATCACTCCCTAATTTAAACAAGATCCTCTCCTCTTTTGGGGCTATATCCAGCTTGCAAGTAAATTTCTCCAAATCCCTAGCTCTAAATGTCTCTCTCAGCCCCAAGATGGTTGCCCTGCTTAAACAACATTTTTAATTTGCCCGGAGTGACTCTGCTTTCAAATATTTGGGCATCTCCCTTACCTCTAAATTTGAGTCCCTATACACTAAAAACTACCCCCCCATGTTCCACAAATTGGAACAAGACCTGAAGTCCTGGTCAAAACAAAATTTATCTTGGTTGGGTAGAATAAATGCTGTCAAGATGACTCTGCTGCCTAGGCTGCTCTACCTTTTCCGAGCTCTTCTTATCCCATCTCATCTAACGTCCTTCCAGAGCAAAATCCTAAAATTTATCTGGGGGCTTCGGGTTACAAGATTAAGCAACAGACCCTTTTTCTCTCAAGAAAACATGATGGTTTGGGTGTGTTTTGAAGGGGTTCTATGGCCACAGCATACACTTTTATTTTATAACATCAGCATTGTAATGCATTTTTTTTTTAAATTTGGACAATTCAATATAAACTACCATTCATGCTGTGAGTGCAGCCTGTCTGCTGGCCATCTCTTTCCATGACTCCATGTATTCCATGTATTCTTTTCAGCTTCTCCTCTGCTTTTTACTTTCCATTTCTAAGGACTACATATCCCATGGTACCTTGCTGCCTGCAAAAAGTGATCCCTGTACTGACTTTGCCTCCGCTTGAAAACTCCTCCTCTCCACACCTCTGTGGTTAAAAAGGCAGGCTCTTTGAAATGTGTGACACAGGACATAGTGAATATGTGCCAAGGGACACATATTAGCAAAAGTATGTAGGAATAAAACACACCCATGCCACGCCCCCTTAACCCTCTCATGCCTTAGCCTATTTATGACATTTGGTGTTTACAAGTTAAAATCTGTATTTTTTTCTAGAAAATTACTTAGAACCCCCAAACATTATATATATATTTTTAGCAGAGAATCTAGAGAATAAAATGGCGATTGTTGCAATATTTTATGTTACACTGTATTTGTGCGGCGGTGTTTTAAACGCAACTTTTTGGGAAAAATTTACTTTCGTGAATTAAAAAAAAATGTAAAAGTAAAGTTAGCCCAATTTTTTTGCATTATGTGAAAGATGATGTTACGCCAAGTAAATAGATACCAAGCATGTCACACTTTATAATTGCATGCACTCGTGAAATGGTGACAAACTACGGTACCTAAAAATCTCCACGCTTTAATTTTTTTTTACGGTTACCAGGTAAGAGTTACAGAGGAGGTCTAGTGCTAGAATTATTGCTCTCGCTCTGACAATCGCGGCGATACCTCACCACCTCACTCATGAACACCATTTTCATATGCGGGCGCGACTTCCATATGCGTTTACTTTGTTGCGCAAGCTCGCGGGGAGGGGGGGCGCTTTAATTTTTTTTCTTATTTATCTTATTTATTTTTATAATAGTATTTTTTTTTTATTTTGATCACTTTTATTGCTGTCACAAGGAATGTAAACATCCCTTGTGACAGTAATAGGTGGTGACAGGTACTCTTTATGGAGGGATCGGCGATCCCTCCTTTGCACATTAAAGTATTCAGATCGCCGAAAACGGCGATTCTGAATACTGTGTACTTTTTTAAATCCGGCGCCATTGGCAGCGGAGAAACCCCGAAGTGACGTCATGACGTCCCTTCTGTGTTTACATTGCGGAGACTGAATCAAAGCCGTTTACGCCTTTGATTCAGTCTCTCTCTGAACACTGCAGGTGCCGGATCAAGTCTCCCGCTCCTCCAGGATAACAACCGAGCGGCTTTTAGCCGCATCGGTTGTTATGCCTGGATAGCCAATTGCCCGCTCTAAACAACAGTACCAGGATTATGCCTGCAGCTGCAGGCATCATCCCAGTATAACCCCTGAAAGCCGAGGACGCATATATGCGTACGCTCCGCGTGAAAGGGTTAAAGGAGAAATATACAAATGCAGCAGGTTAGGCCCCTTTCACACTGGGGCGGTTTGCAGGCGCTGTTGCGCTAAAAAATGCGCCTGCAAACCTACACTAAACAGCGGATGCTGTTTCTCCGGTGTAAAAGCCCAGGTTTTTACACTGGAGTGATGCGCTGGCAGGACCGCTCCGAAAGTCCTGCTAGCAGCATCTTTGGAGTGTTGAGAGGAGCGGTGTGTTTACTGCTCCTCCATCGCTCATTCCCTTTGAAATCAATGGGAAACCGCAGCTATACAGCCAGCAATGTGCCTCTGCAGAGGTGCATTGCGGGCGGTATTAACCCTTTTTCGGCCGCTAGCGGGGGTTAAAACCACACCGCTAGCGGCTGAATACCACCGCAATTCCGACGGTATAACGCCACTAAAAATAGCTATACCACCACCGCACCTCCCGCCTCAGTTTGAAAGGGGCCTTAGAAACTGGATGAAAGGTTTAGCACTGGGAAACTGTTTGAAAGATAAATAGTGAATTTTATAGGTTAGACCAAAATGAAGGACAAATGAGGAGGAAAGAGGGACAGAGGGACTTTATTGCAAATCAGGGACAGTCTCTAAAAATTAAAGGACAGTTTGGAGCTCAAGAAAATAAATGTGTGGAGATCTTCAAAATCATTTACAAACTTCAAGATCGATCAGATTATTAGGGGAAGGCTAGAAATAATTGAAATAATATGTGTAAATTAATATATGGTTTTACATTTTGAACAAAGATAAACTTTAAGCGGACTTTATCTCAAGAAACACTAGGGGGCAATGTTACTCTAAATAGCATGCTGCTACTGGCCGCTGAGAAGACAATGCAGGAGCTGAATCAGATTGGCTGGTTTTAACATGAATAATTCCAACCACAGCTTTTCTTGGCCCAGAAAACTGAGATATAAAAGATTGTTCTATAAATCATGTATCTCTAGGTACATAGATTACATTATTCCAGACAGGCAAGTCTGAGCAAGAAATATGCTGAAATTGATTGAAAGGGAATTTACATCAGGTGAACATCTTTTTTTCTTGTAAGGGAGACTGAAACGGCAAAATAATTTTTTTGTAAACAGCCTATGGCCAAGAACGGTAATCCTTGTCTTTGGCTACATGCACACTGACGTAATTAGGCATCAAACATGCCCAAGTATAAAAACACGTCATTTTCTTGCAGTTGGCAGGCCATAGGTGGGGTCAGTGGCGGCTGGTGTTTAAAATTTTTGGGGGGGCACAAAGGAAAAAAAATTGCAGTCTCACTGTGCCCAAACACAGCCACTGTGCCATCAATTCGCACCACTGTGCCATGCCATTAAACGCAGTCTCTGTGCCATCAATTGTCACCACTGTGCCATGCCATTAAACGCAGCCACTGTGCCATCCATTGTCACCACTGTGCCATGCCATTAAACGCAATCACTGTGCCATCCATTGTCACCACTGTGCCATGCCATTAAACGCAATCACTGTGCCATCAATTGTCACCACTGTGCCATGCCATTAAACGCAGCCATTGTGCCATCAATTATCACCAATGTGCCATGCCATTAAACGCAGCCATTGTGCCATCCATTGTCACCACTGTGCCATGCCATTAAACGCAGCCACTGTGCCATCCATTGTCATCACTGTGCCATGCCATTAAACACAGCCACTGTGCCATCCATTGTCACCAATGTGCCATGCCATTAAACGCAGCCACTGTGCCATCCATTGTTACCACTGTGCCATGCCATTAAACGCAGCCACTGTGCCATCAATTGTCACCACTGTGCCCTTTAATGGTCGCCGCTGTGACAATTGTCCCCACTGTGCCCTGTAAATTGCTTCCCCCCCTGCCCAGCAATTACCTTTACTGGAGTCAGGCATCCACGTCCCACAATGTCTTCTCCCGCCCTCTATGACTGACAGGCGTCTCAGCCAATCAGGTTACCGGTAGCCAGAACCGGCCAACCTGATTGGCTGAGACACCTGTCATCTTATCCAAGGGGCGTACAGTCTGTGTGCTCCGAGAATAAGCTTCCGGGACCCGAGAGCTGTACTGGGAAAGCCTATCAGAGCTGTTGGCTCTGATAGACATTTCCGTACAGCCAACCAGCTGGCGTTATTCAGATGGCCGGACATGAGCGCTGACCATCTGAATAACAGCGGCAGCGGCGATAATAACATAGATTCGTGCAGTGCACGAATCTTTGTTATTAGACTCAGTGGCGGTGAGAGCCAGAGGGGGCGGCGCTCCAGTGCCCTCTATGGACAAACCGCCACTGGGTGGGGTGTACAGCCGGCCATAAAAGGCGAATGACGGAACAACCAGGGCAGCCATCACAAATTTTGGGGCCCCTTGCACAGCTTTAGGCAGGGCCCCCCTGTAGCAGAGAACGGCTGGGGCCTCCTCTCTTTTGCTGCAAGCTGATAAGCGGAGGGGGGGTTGTGGTAATGAAAGTGTCACGTACCTGATGGGAGACTGAGATGACGAGGTCGGCCTCTCTTGTATCTCTAGCCCTGGTACCGCTGGAGATGGAACAGAGGATACCAAGGGACAGGAGGAACACGAGTGCCTGCAGGTAAAGGTTCAGACAGCCGTGGCGGGTCATGCGGAAGCCGGGTCAGGCAGCAGGCGGGCAGCGAGGTACCAAGCAGCAGGCGGTAGAAGTGTCAAATGGGTAGCCAAGATCGGAAACCGGAAGTCAGACGATAACAGAGTTCAGGATCAGGGTCAGGGCAAGCCGGGTTCAGCAACAGGAAGTAGGCAGGATGACAGCAGGAATTCCGGGTGTCAGGGTACTAGCTGAAGACCAGTCAGCAATGGGTCCGGGTCAGAGCACTTCCTTAAATAGGCAGTGAGTGCCAATTGGCGCTAGGGGCGCGCACGGCGTCCGTCGCGTGCGCGTGCGCGCGTGCGCGCATTGGCTCGTGTGCACGCATTGGTGTGCCCGTGTGTGCGCGCGCATTGGTGCACCTAAGTATTTCAGGACGCCCATGTGCGCGCGCATGCGCATTGGTGCGCCCAGGACAGAAGGTTACAGTTCTCTTACAGAAAGTGTCAGACAAAATAAATTGGGGGGGGGCAGTCCCCTGCCGCAAGTTTCTAAAGGTTGGGGGTCAAACGAGAAAAAAAAAAAAGGGGGGGGGCACCGGGCCCCTTTTGACCATCGGGCCCCTTATAGGTGTAATGCCTGTACCCCCTAATGGCGGCTCTGGGTACTACTAGGTGGAAGTCTTGTGTTTAGGAAAATACACCATACGCACATGTGCAGGTAAACATCAACGTATAGAAGCTTTGACGGTTACACAAGTGCATGTATGTAAAGTCATTCTATGGCAAGCTGTACACCCCACCTGCGGCTCCTTGGCTGCAGGGATATGACCTGTGTTTCACACTAGGACTATTTTATACCTAATTACATCCATGTGCATGGGACCTTAATGTGTACTGGTAAAATAGCAAAAATCCAGAATAATAACCACCAATATGTACTGAAATCTACTTCTGTTACAGGTAGACGTCCTCAGCCTTTGTACCCAAAAAGCTCTGTATGCAAATACAGTCTTTCTGCAGTTTGGTCCTAGACATGGATTAGACATGCCTGCCCTTCCTTCCTTGACAGCAATCAGGCCTGGCAATTGTCAAGTGGAGGGAGGAGTGTCCTTTCTCTGCCCATACCCGGGAAGCTCTGGTGGAAGTAGGGTTGCCACCTGTTCTTCGCCCAGGCAGTCCGAGTTTGGAAGATTGTGTCCGGGTTTCAGAACTCCTGAAACCCGGGCACATCATTGAGAATGGAGTGCGGTTCCCCAAGTAACTGAGTACCACAACCGCCAAACATGAATAAGAGACGAGAGAGGGTTTGCTCCTCCTCCCCCTACCCCTCTGTCTGCCCACCCACACTCCAATCCCTAGTATACTGTGCTTGGGAAAGAGATACGTGGGCTGGAAATATAAAGCTCAGCAGCTGACAGATACATTGTGGATGAAAGGTGTCAGTGCTGGAGTCTTTATCCTTGAGTGAGTGAGTGAGCTCACCATCCAATGTCTGAAGATTCCCCTCTTCCTCCCTTCTCTCTCATGGCTCTGAGTGAGTGTGTACACTAACATAAGGGGGCCTCTGATGTAAGGGGGGCTTTGGGAACCCTGATTTAAGGGGAAATGCTGGGAACTCTAAAGTAAGTGGGAGTCCACAGTGTTCCCTCTTACATCGGAGTAAGAATGAGCTCCGGCATGTTCGTACAGTCCATGGGCAGAGCCCGCCAGGAAGTCAGCACCGCACTGCGCTAATCACAGGCAGGGAGACATTTCCCGATCTCTTCAGCCGAGCATCGGGGAAATGTCTCCCTGCCTGCGATTAGCGCGTTGCGGTGCCAACTTCCTGGTGGGCTCTGCACATGGACTGTGCAAACACACCAGAGCTCATCCTTACATCAGAGTTCTTCTTTACACCAGAGTCCACAGCGTCCCCCCTTACATCAGAGTTCTTTACACCAGAGTCCACAGTGTTCCCCCTTACATCAGAGTTCTTCTTTACACCAGAGTCCACAGCCTTCCCCCTTACATCAGAGTTCTTCTTTACATCATAGTCCACATCCTCTCCCCTTACATCAGAGTACTTCTTTACATCAGAGTCCACATTGTCCCCTCTTACATCAGAGTTCTTCTTTACACCAGAGTCCACATCATTCTCTCTTACATCAGAGTTCTTCTTTACACCAGAGTCCACAGCGTTCCCCCTTAAAAAAAATTGGCGTGTGGCACTAAAGTGTTCAGGTTTGGCTTGAAGAAAAGGTGGCAACCCCCAGGTAGAAGGCTTTTACAAAACATGCATTTTTGGCAATTTATGGGACAATCATATCTGAGTGTAGGCACAGCTTGAAGAGGGAGCATTTCACCATGGATGTAAACAAATAATGGAAGCCAAAGAGAAATGCACCAACATTTGTGGCAAAGAAATTACTTTTTTTTATTTTATTTTTGCGAATGAGCCTGAAAACATGGCAATAATGATCATGCATGCAATGCCAAGCTCTTGCAGACTCATCCTCCATTTCTAATAATTGTACCAAGGTAGTGACTTTTAGTTGGAGATCTGGAGCAAGTGTCAATGGACAACAGGTGCCATGATTACTGCAAAGTCCAAAGTCCATCTTCCAGTTTTCTGTGAATGAATGACAGAGCTCTGCAGGCACAGCCATTCCAATATCTAATCAGTGCTATGTGAACGCTTGTTTTTATATATATATATATATATATATATATATATATATATATATATATATATATATATTGTGAGGGATTAGCTTGGTAACAGGTGTGTGTGACCCCCTGGGTGGGTTCACTACACGCTGAACAGCACAGAAAGGCAGTTGAGGATGGTTGAAAACAAAGGATATGGTTTATTCAACAGCATAAACAAAACAAAACATAAAATAAACCCTTGCCACTTGGGGCATCTACCTTCACAACACAGGAACCTACCTATGGAGTCTGGCACAGCCTACTGCTGGGCAGACACTGCTGGAAAGACAGCAGAAAAACAATAGTCGTTTTGATTTTTATCACACAGAAAAATCAACAACTACCTCACCTCTTTCAGAAGTCTTTCTCACCTCAGTGCTCTCCTTGACTCAAAAAGCCTCAGGATGCAGCAATCAGTAGTCATCCTTTGGATGATTTATAGAGGCCTTAATTGCCTCATTCTGAACAGCTGAAGTTTTCCAACACCCTAAACCTTTCTGGCTATTTCTGCAGCCGACACCTGATAATAATTGGTGAATTGCCTAAATAAGGCAGAAATGTATCTCCCGTCTGTGACAACACCCACAGATTTACCTGACTTCCTGTCACAATATATATACAGTATCTCACAAAAGTGAGTACACCCCTCACATTTTTGTAAATATTTTATTATACTGTATCTTTTCATGTGACAACACTGAAGAAATTACACTTTGCTACGATGTAAAATAGTGAGTGTATAACAGTGTAAATTTGCCGTCCCTTCAAAATAACTCAACACACAGCCATTAAAAGCGCCTAATGATATTATTACAATACACATGCCATGCAGAGGCTACATCAGCCAATTCCAAAGCATTTCAGAGTTTTGAGACTCCTTCCTCAGGGAAATCCCTGCATGTGATGTTGATATGGTAGAGTGCCCCATTGATCAGCACAATCCATCACATCATAAAAACAAAATAGAATAGAGCAACAAAGCCATAAATTGCTAAATGGAAAAATGGGTACCAGGGCGGAAATTGTTGTGCAGACACTGAGGCCACCCGGTATATTAGTGTCCAAAATGTTCTGCACGGGGGGGGGTTTAGCATAGATTGCAGATAAGAGTTGTATCCTCCTGTTTGGTATATAAGACAAGGCTGTTCCATCAGTCTGAACAGGGTGGGTTGAGGAAAACACTCAGGATACAAGATTCCTCTGCAGTAACCCCTGTAGCTTGTATACCAAACAGGCGGATACAACTCTTATCTGCTTGCTGGCCTGCACTATTTTTTATCTTTTACTTTCTGCTATACGACAGATCCAAAAACAAAAATGTAAAAAAAATGTAAAAATGTTCTAACTGTGTGGAGGATGGACTGACAGGAAGAACACAGAGATCCCTAATCCTGCCTACAAGGAACAGAAGATCTCTGTGTACTTCCCTGTCAGAACGGGGATCTTCCTTGTTTTTACATAGGCAGATCCCTGTTCTGCCTCTCTGTGTTGAGTAATCGCGGATGGCCATCCGGTCTGCCGGACCCACTGATTGGCTCCCGCTCCATGTAGCAGGCGTGCGGCCACAGTATCTATTGCAGAAAATGACATACGGGTATGTTGTTTCACGCAATAGAGTTTCCCTGTCGCAGTATATATGCAGTGGGCGGTCTTTCAGTGGTTAATCCTTAGGAGCCCGCACAAGCACCTCTTTTCTCTTAAAAGCGACAGGGGGTTAAATTCTTGCCACAGCTGCAAAGCAAATCATCAGAAAGCAGCAGTGTTCCTGATCCCTACCACACCAGTCCCAATGTCACCAAACTAGTGTATGCCAGCAGCAACAATGTCCCTGGTTGCCACTACACAAGCCCCAGTGTTGCCAGACTAGTGTAAGCCAGCAGCAGTGTTCCTAATCGCCACAACACCAGTCCTAGAGTCACTAAACGTCCCAGTGTTACCAGGCTAGTGTCATTAAGCAACAGTGTTCTGGATAGCTGACACACTAGTGCCAGTGTTATCAGACCAGTGCAGCCATCAACAGTGTTCCTGATTTTTTTTTGTTCTTCCTTTTCTTCATCCTCCTGTACTTCTAACCAGTAAAAATGGAATTGCTGGGGACAACCACATACCAGTAGGCTAAGCTTGTTTGGCTTATACATACATCCCAACCATCCCGCATTTCACATTAAATCCCATGGTCCCGCGATCAGGGCTGGAGTCCCGCGATTCCCCCCCCCCCTGCCCAACAACTCCGATCCTTGGAACCCCCCCCCCCCCCCCCCCTCTGCTCAACAACTTCGATTCGCAGAACCCCACCCCGCCCCCGCTCAACAACTCAGATCCGCGGAACCCCCCCCCCCCCCTGCTCAACAAGGTGTCCCTTATTCCCATCTCAAAAAGTTGGAAGGTATGCTTATAGAAACAGGGCTGCCACAAGTGATGCCAAACTAAGCTATATTCCCTGACCACTCATTTAAAGGCAGCCGTTACAGTACACTGTTGTTGATACAATTGGTTGATTTTTGTGATGCACATTAAAAATACAATGTGCATTACATAATCAGTCCAAACATTGACATATGTTGTATCCCCATACTCAGGAGTATCAGAATGTGTTTTTGGGTGAATTTCAAACTATGCCCATGCTGTGTGAGAAAAATATCTTATTAAATTGGCAACTTTGACTGTAATCGGACGCGGATGATGGCGGACGTGTTCTGAGGAGGCTCCGACAAACCAACCTCAACCCGCTAGTTTCTGGTCTCTGAAACAGGTGACACAAGCCCCTCTCACCTCGGACTTGCTCCGGGGACTCTCCCTGTACAGCCCTGTATTGTTGCGGAGCCTCCCGGAGGTCCGCTGAGGGAACAAAACGATCCGTGACAGGATCCATTTGGAGACACCCCGCCGCCATTGTAGGAGGTCTGGGATACCTCAGCTGCAGTCGAACTTGAGTGTGGCAGAGGCTGAAGAAACAGGCCTTGCCACACTATAATCCTCCGCAAAATAGGTAGCAGTCTGGGAGGTGGCCCGGGGACAGTAACCTGAGTGGTTACTGGAGACGAGAACGAATCTCTACACCAAGGTATTACCGCCATTTTTGAGGCCCCTTGTTGTTAATATGTGAGGCGCTCCCATGATGGAGGCCTGAGGAGGGTGCCTCACTCGCCACCGATTATCTATCAACCACAGCAGAATATATTGATCCTTCTCAGCCGCATTTAAGACAGCAGCAAACAGTACACAATATGGATATTCAATTCATACGGTTTCTCACTATTTTTTTCTATTGAGGTCTAGCAAGGCAAATGTCCACTGCAAAATACATATCCTGGCTTAAGGTCATTTGATTCCAAAAGCTCCATAAGCCCTGCTCCTGATACTATAACGACGCCTGTGGGTGTTGGTAAATATTGTTGTTCCAGCTTATGAAGGGAAAACAACACAAACAAGTCAGAACTAACAACAAAGACTTTTCCACTGTGAAAAATCTCCACAAAATGTCTGCCATACCTCAGACACACATGCTGAGCATTAGAGGCATCCATGTCTGAATGAATGAATGAATGAATGAAAACTTGTATAGCGCGGCACATGCGAACTGAATCGCCTCTGGGCGCTTGTTGTTCCTGTCTCCTTTGATATCAAAAGAGAAAAGTCTTGACCTTTTTCCTAAATGCTAGGTGGTTCTCCTCCAACCGAATGCTGGTTGGTAAAGCGTTCCATAGTTTGGGACCTTGGATCGCGAATCTCCTTTCTCCCTTGGACTTGAAGTTGGCTTTCGGAACCTGGAGCAGGTTCTGATTCGTGGATCGCAAAACGCGATTGGGATTATGCGCTTTTATTATTTCGCATAAATAAAGGGGGGCATTCCCATGGACACATCTATGTGTAAGACAGAGAGCTTTAAAAGCGATTCTGTCTTTGACTGGCAGCCAATGAAGTGCTCTCAGTGAAGGTGAGATGGATTCCCAGGGTTTTTTCCCAGTCACCAGTCTGGCGGCCGTATTCTGAACGACTTGCAGACGAGCGATTTGGTACTTGGGGAGGCCGAGGTAAAGGGCATTTGCATAATCCAGTCTGGAGTTAACAATTGCTCCCACCACGACCGCTAAATCTTCTTTAGGGATGAACGGAGTGAGTCTGCGTAGTAGGCGCAGCAGATGGTGAGATCCGCTGACTACTGACCCTATTTGTGCGTCCATTGTCATAAAGGAGTCAAAAATGACCCCTAGGCTTTTGACTTTGGCGCTAGGGGTGATGAGCTTGCCCAGAATGGGCGGGGGGGGTCCATGCTGTTGAAAGTTGATTCATACGCTTGGCGTGAAACAGGAGAAGTTCTGTTTTCGCTCCATTGAGTTTAAGATAACTCTTTGTCATCCAGTCCTCTATCAAAGAGAGACATGTCTCTAGATTGAGGTGGTGATCCTGTCTGTTGCAGATGCGGAAATAGAGTTGTGTGTCATCTGCATATGAGTGGTAGAGCAGTTTTTGGCTGCTGATAATCTCAAAGAGAGGACGAAGATATATGTTAAACAGCACTGGTGACAGAGGCGATCCTTGAGGGACTCCGCATGTTACTGTGCGTTTGTCAGACGTGAAAGGTCCTAACTTCACTGTTTGCGATCGGTTTTCCAGAAAAGAGGAGAACCAAGATAGATCGCCTTCTGCGACTCTGGCTACTTCAGCAAGCCGAGTCAGTAACAGATTGTGGTCTACAGTGTCGAAAGCGGCACTTAGGTCCAACAGAACTAGAAGACAAGATTCTCCTTCGTCTGCGGCCTTGAGAACATCGTCCCATACTTTCAGTAATGCTGTTTCTGTCCCGTGTCCGGGACGGAAGCCTGATTGCAATGGGTCAAGTAGCTTGTGGGTATCTAGATGCTGTTGCAGCTGTTGTACCACTACTTTTTCCATTATCTTTGAGAGTACGTTGAGGCTAGTTATGGGACGGCGGTGGAGTGGATCCTGGGGTCCAGGGAGGGTTTCTTCAGGATGGGTTGGATTACACCCTCTTTCAACTGTGAGGGCACTATGCCTTCCAAGAAAGACTGGTTGATAAGCTGCGTGATGGGAGGAGCCAGAATGTCGGCGCATTCCTTCAGCAGTTTAGTGGGGATAACGTCATTTGGCGCTGTGCTATTACGCAGAGTACAAATGACATTCTTAGTGGTCTCGATGGAGATGGGTTCCAGGGCGAACTTACCTGATATAGAAGAATTACTATGGGTGTTGTGTGAGAGGCTGCAGGGGGGGCTGAGGGGGGAATTGTTTTGCTGAATGCTTTCACGGATCACCTCGATTTTATTAATGAAGTAATCCGATAGTTCATTGCAAAATTCTTGTGTGTCCGAGCTGGGGGTTTCAATGCATCCTGGCTTCATGGTCTGGGTGACCATCTTGAAGAGTTCGCGGGGGCGGTTTAGGGCGCCGTTGATAGCCTCCGAAAAATAATTTTTCTTGGCTTGGAAAATTCCTTTGTGGTATTTTCTTGTAGTCGCCTTGTAGATGGATAGGTTTAGCTCTGAAGAACATCTTTTCCAGGCAGATTCGGCCCTTCTGCGTTCTTGCTTCAGTAACGACAGTTGGTTGCTAAACCAGCTGCGGTTGGTTTTCCGGATGCGGGTTCGTCGCTTCGGCGCTACCAAGTCGGCTGACTGTAGCATGGCCGAGTTTATGGCTTCCAATGTTTCAACGGCCGTTTGATGCGGCGGAGTTGTTTCTATTTTTTTCCTTAAAGTGGTTTTGAAGAGTTCCGAGTGGAGCTTCTTCTGACATCTAGTCCAGTGTGTTGTCACTGGATTTGATGTTTTTGTTGCGGGGGGGATTGTGGAAATATTGAAGATAATTGCATGGTGATCTGTCCATGGCAATTTTTCATTTTCCCAAATTTTTATTTCCAGAGCTTGTCTGAAAATAAGATCAAGTGTGTGACCTGAAGCATGTGTGGGCCCACATACTAGTTGCTGCAATCCTAATCCTTCCAGGTGGTCAATACAGGCGTCGGCAATGGGGTCCTGTGAGGAGTTGGCCCAGAGATTGAAATCCCCGAGCAGCAACAGGTGTTTGCTGTTGAGGGTATAAGTGGAGAAGAAATCCGTCCATGATGATAGCAGCTGCGATTTTGGGCCGGGCGGCCTATAGCAGAGCAGAATGTGGACGGTCTCCTTTGAACTTGCTTGAAGTTGTAGAGTAAGGGTTTCCATGAATGGAAGAGGGTTTTGGCGGACTGGTTTGGTGATCGTAAGATGAGTCTTGAGGATCACCGCCAGGCCGCCTCCTCTTTGCCCTATTCTGTTTTCCGTTATGATACGGTAATTTTCTGGCACCAGTTCTCCTAGAATGGTGTTACAGTCGGCTGTGAGCCAGCTCTCTGTAATAAAAAGACAGTCTAGATCCTTTTGTTGAATGAAGTCGCGGATTTCTAGTCGGTGTTTTACTGCCGATCTTGTGTTGATCAGAGCACATGATATGTGCTTGAGCTGGGGTAAATGGCTGAAATGACTGACCGTCGATCTATGATCGATTCTCAATAGTCGCTCAGTTCTTAGGGCCTTTTTGGTGATGGCTGGCAGTATTGCGGCGCATTGCCTCAAACTCCAAATGGTTTCGGCAGAATATTGCCTACGTGCCATGATCGTCAATACACGGGGGGGGGGATTTCGGGGCAGTGGGGAGAGGAATTGGCTAACTCCTCTTTCCAGGCTTGGTCCAGAGGAAGGCAAAAAACCCCGGCGGTGCTCGGCCAATATGCTCCAGCAGGGAAAAAATTCCTTCCTGACCCCTGTAAGAGGCGATCGGGTAACCCCTGGATCAGGCTTCTGTGCTTTGGAAAGACAGGGGGGGGGCTGGGGCTGTGAGGGGGACCCTGTTGCTGGTCAGGCGGGATGGCTGTTCAGGCAGTGGGAAGAGGGCTGACAGGGCGATTCTTTAATTGAACAGGGGGCTGAGGGGGTGAGAGACAGGCCGGGTAGCTGGCCCTCTGGGGTAGGGGAGGTTTCCTGGGGCTGAGAGAGGACCACAGAGGCGTGGGGAGCGGCGCGCCGTTAGGCCGCAAGTGAAGCCGCGGTCTTTCCTAGACCGCGGCCCCGCGATTCGGAGCGGCCTGGCGCGGTGCCCTCAACAGAGCACCAGAACGGCGAAAACTACACGGGCGGAGGAATAGAGGAAGGGGGGCCCTTGGGGCCCTTGGGGATGATGGAGGTAAGGGAGGTGAGGGAGTGCAGGGGAACCTAGGCTGGGGAAAAAAAGAAGATTCCTGTCTCTCGGGACAGAGAAGACTGCGGCTTGTCCTGACAAGGACGGCCGCTTTTAGTCCCAGGGAGAGCAGGCAGACTTACCTTCAGCGGATGGGGGCTGGAGCAGAGAAGGAGCTGGAGCAGGAACGGGGGTGGCCAAAAAACCCTGCCTATCCAGGGAGTATGAGCCACACGTCCCACTGCTGGGATCCGTGCGCCAGTATCTGCTACTCCCTGGTTCAAGCCCTAGGAGAGAGAGGGGGCCGACACAACCAGCAGTAGACACCTGGTCGTGAAATCAGCACAGAGAGAGGAGAGAGCACGTCTTGCTGCACGTCTTGCTGCTTCCTTCTCTTGCTGTTCACTGAGCCAGGAAAAAAGTCTGACAGACAAATTTCACCTCAAATGCCTGTCACCTCTATAACTCATCCTCTGGGATCTAATCCAACTCCTGCTCTATATTCCTCTGTACTGAAAGAAAGAACAGTCACTGAGTTGACTGGTCATGTAATTTCTACTGCAATCTCCTCACAACCTCCTCCTGGGCATGAGCAGGTGAATGTTGAACGGGCTCTTGATGTTTCTTTCAATGTAACTGATCTGTTTAACAGAATAGCTGAAATGTTAGACAAGGGTCTGACACAGACTGCTGAGAGGATCACTAGAGATATCAGAGCAGACTTCCAAAGTATTGGTAACAGGATAGAATCTATTGAACATAAATTGGACGCTAATGTCTTAAGGATTGATCAGAATACTGACCATCTACAATTCATGCAAGAACAACTAGAAGCTGCTCAAGATAGGATAGATGATTTGGAAAACAGATCTCGGAGAGATAATTTCAGGGTAAGGGGGATACCTGAATCCATAGTTAATGTTCACTCTGCTATACAAGACATCATTAGAGATCTGATTCCATCCATTCCCGCACATAAGTTGGAATTAGACAGAGCGCACAGATCCTTAGGCCCGTTACGCAAGGACGGTTTACCTAGAGACGTGGTAGTTAAACCACATTATTATTCCACCAAAGAGGAAATAATGCAAAAGTCCCGTCAACAAGAACATTTGCAGTACCAAGGAGCAAAGATCCAAATATTTTCTGACATTTCCCCCCACACTATTCAGAAGAGGAGAGCAATGAAACCATTATTGTCGGCCCTAATGAAGAAGGAAGTCAAGTATAATTGGGCCTTTCCCTTTGCTCTAAAATTCACCTATAATGGTAGACATTATGCTGTACGCAACTTTCAGGAGGGGGAAAGATTTCTATTAGACCTAAGAATAATCGCAACCGCACCAGACATGGATACTACACCTCCACAGCCTCTCTCAGCTAAAAGACAGACACCTACTAGCCCTACTTCGGGCGAATGGAATAGAGTAAAACACAGGAAAGTTGGGAAAAACTCAGCAACCTGACTTGGATCACTAATTCCAGTTGAACTTTCCCGGAGGAGACACCAATTGGGGATTTTTTTTTTTTTCTCTCCACCAATGAGAGTATATGTGTATATATAAGAATATATATAGGGATATGCATATAATATGTGAAATTACAAAGAAATGTTTTTATTTATTTTTCCCCAATGAGATTATATGCGTTTATATGAGAATATATATAGGGGTATGCATATAATATTTGAAATTACAAAGAAAGAGGGACCCCCCCCCCTTTTTTTTTTTTCCCCAATGAGATTATATGTGTATATATGAGAATATTTATAGGGGTATGCATATAATATGTGAAATTACAAAGAAATGTTTTTATTTATTTTTCCCCAATGAGATTGTATGCGTTTATATGAGAATATATATAGGGGTATACATATAATATTTGAAATTACAAAGAAGAGGTTTTTTTTTTTTTTTCTCTTCCCTCTTCATCGCTCCTCCTCTGGGAAACCTCGTTACGGCACATGTCTTAATGCATAAACTGTACGAGATCAATTTCTTCCTAAAAACAAGTTGTATAGGATAACGTATAGACTGTTGGTAGTGGGTGGTGGTGAGGCATTGAGCCTCTACTCACTTTCCAGACAGACTTTTTGTCGTCCTGGGAAGCGGGTGTTTGGTCCCTCAACACTGGACCACTTTGGAATATCTTCTTTAAATGGGGGAAGGGAGATTAGTCCCTCCCCCCATTTCGGGTCATGGTTTGACCTTATGTTATGCCACATTTTGCTTTATTGTTTACTGTTTTATTTTTTCCTTTTGATTTCTCCTTCTTTCTCCCTGTCTTTCCACTCTGTATTCTCCTCTCTGTCGGCCTACCTGTCAGGATATGTGTTTTCTAGGTTACAGACTCATTACATGGTATACATTCTGGAGGATGTAAGGTTTAGGTTCCATGGCTGGACCAAATAGCTCTTCCACACCCCTTCGTGTTGTAACACACAACACTCAGGGGCTGAACTCTCCTATTAAGAGACGAAAGGCTTTTCAAGCCTATAAGTCTATGCATGTGGATGTTGTTTTACTACAAGAGACACACTTCCCAAGGCGGTACACCCCCTCTTTTTTACATGCTCACTTTCCAGTGTTCTATTTATCTAAGGCGGAAAATAAGACCAAAGGGGTGGCTATTTTATTTTCTAAATTTTGTAAATTCACTTTGATTAACCACTTAAGGACCGCCTACTGCACATTTACGTCGGCAGAATGGCACGGCTGGGCACATCAACGTATATATACGTTGGTTTTAGTACCCAGCCGTGGGTCGCGGGCGCGCGCCCGCGGGCGCGCGCCCGCGACCCGGTCCGAAGCTCCAGGACCGGGACCGCGGGATTCGCGGACCCGATCGCCGCTGCAGTGCGGCGATCCGTCCCTGGAGCGGAAGAACGGGGAGAGCCGTGTGTACACACGGCTTCCCCGTGCTTCTCTGTGGCCGGAGCATCGATCGCGTCATCCCTGTAATAGGGGGACGCGATCGATGACGTCACACCTACAGCCACACCCCCCTACAGTTGTAAACACACACATTAGGGCACACATTCCCTACAGCGCCACCTGTGGTTAACTCCCAAACTGCAACTGTCATTTCCACAGTAAACAATGCAATTTAAATGCATTTTTTGCTGTGAAAATGACAATTGTCCCAAAAATGTGTCAAAATTGTCCGAAGTGTCCGCCATATTGTCGCAGTCATGAAAAAAATCGCTGATCGCCGCTATTGGTAGTAAAAAAAAAAAAAATAATAAAAATGCAATAAAACTATCCCTTATTTTGTAAACGCTATAAATTTTGCGAAAACCAACCGATAAACGCTTATTGTGATTTTTTTTACCAAAAATATGTAGAAGAATACGTATCGGCCTAAACTGAGGAAAAAAAATGTTTTTTTATATATTTTTGGGGGATATTTATTATAGCAAAAAGTAAAAAATATTGCATTTTTTTTTAAATTGTCGCTCTATTTTTGTTTATAGCGCAAAAAATAAAAACCGCAGAGGTGATCAAATACCACCAAAAGAAAGCTCTATTTGTGGGAAAAAAAGGACGCAAATTTTGTTTGGGAGCCACGTCGCACGACCGCGCAATTGTCTGTTAAAGCGACGCAGTGCCGAATCGCAAAAACCCCTTGGGTCATTTGCCAGCGTATTGGTCCGGGTCTTAAGTGGTTAAGGAATACAGGGACTCGGAAGGAAGATTTTGTTTTGGCTAAAGGAACCCTAGATGAAAAAATGTACACTTTTGTCTCATACTATGCACCAAATAGGGGACAACAGAATTTTTTTTCACAGATGCTAGATACTCTCCGACCTTTTATGGAGGGTATCATAGTTATGGGGGGGGACTCCAACTTGGCCTTTGATTCGGGTTTGGATAAATCTAAACCAAATAAGACTAAAATAATTAGGCCGACTAAAGCTAGTACTCAAGTGGCACGTATGCTACACCAATCTAGGTTGATTGATATTTGGAGAGAATTGAACCCAAACGCTAAAGACTATACACATTTCTCTAATCCCCACCTATCTTATTCACGAATAGACCACATATTGATTTCGAGTCATCATGTCTCGGCAGCCGTTGAGTCAACTATTGCAGATGTTCCATGGTCGGACCACTCTATGGTTCTGGTATCTCTAAGACGGGAGAATACAGCCCATAGAGTGTCTCATTGGACTCTTAATCAATCTATTTTAAAAAATCCAGCCCTTGTGACGGAAATTGAACAAGCTATAAAGGAATATTTTGAATTTAATGATACACAAGAAGTTTCCCGGAAACTCTATGGGCGGCCCACAAGGTAACAGTTAGAGGCAAAATAATACAAATTGCGTCCAGACTTAAAAAACAAAAGAGGGTGGAGGTGAGAGAGCTAGAAGAGAAATATCTAGACTTGCGCAGAAAACATAAGTCAGATCCTTCTGGATTTCCCACCTCTTCACTTGATGCCGCTAGATCGGCCCTGAACTTAGCACTAACAGCACGGGCAGGAGAAGATATGAAATGGACAGGTGCCAGATTTTACCAATTGAAGGATAAAATAGGGCCGATGCTGGCAAATAAATTGTCACCTAGATTTAAAGCAAAGACGCTCCCCAAGATTAGACAAGCAGATGGATCCCTTACTTTAAATCCTCAGCGGATGATGGAAACCTTCCATGATTTCTATTCTAGACTTTACGCTTTTGACGATAAATCTACTTCAGATAAAATAGAGAAATTCTTGGATAAAATAAGTCTTCCTACTTTGAAAAAGGAACATATGGAGATATTGGAGGCTCCCATATCAACTGAGGAAGTTCTATCAGTAATTCAAAATCTAAAGACGGATAAGGCACCGGGACCCGATGGTTTTTCCTCCCCATATTATAAAACATTCTCAGTTATCCTTACGCCTTACTTAACTCGCTTTTATAATTCCTTGACAGATGGTATTTCTATTAATAAACAACTTAATATGGCTTATATCTCAGTGATCCCGAAACCTGATAAAGACCTTAGTCTAGTTGAAAATTACAGGCCAATATCTCTTATTAATAACGACCTCAAAATATTAACCAAAATTATGGCCAATAGAATGTCCCCTTTCATGAACCAATATATTAATGGGGATCAGGTAGCATTCATTTCAGGGAGGCAGGGACCGGACCAGATAAGAAGGGCAGTTGATCTGATTTCCATTCTACAATCTGGGTGGATTGGGGATCGTGGACAAGAAGGGATGCTCCTTTCCCTAGATCTCCAGAAAGCCTTCGACTCAGTGTACTGGCCATATATGTTTAGGGTACTGAAGCGATGGGGTTTCGGCTCTAAATTCATGGGAATCTTATCTGCGCTCTATTCATGTCCGGAAGCCAAACTCCGTGTACAGGGCCTATTCTCAGAACCTATTAAGATCCGGAGGGGCACACGACAAGGATGCCCCTTGTCTCCTATGCTATTCGCAGTCATGATCGAATCTTTGGCTATAGATATTCGTGATGACCCGGATATCAAGGGAATTAAATGCTCTCAAAAGGAACATAAATGTGCATTATTTGCAGATGATCTATTACTTTTCATAACCTCACCTCCATCCTCTCTTCCTGAAATTATTTACCTATTGACTGACTTCGCTAAAGTGTCGGGACTCAAAGTAAATTGGGCTAAATCCAGAGCGCTTAATGTGTCACTCCCTGAACCCACAGTTTTAATGTTAAAAAACAAATATGAATTCAAATGGGAAATTTCATCTATCAAATATTTAGGAATCAACCTGACTTCGAAGTTTGAGAATCTCTATTCTGCCAACTATCCTCCTACGTTTAAAAAACTCGAGAAAGATTTAAATGAATGGGGTTCCCAGAAAATAGGATGGATTGGTAGGATTAATTCGGTTAAGATGACTCTGCTCCCCAGACTTTTATATCTCTTCCGCTCATTGCCCATCCCGATAATTAAAAGTCACCTAAAATCATTTCAGGGCAAAATCACCAGATTCGTTTGGAACAAGAAGGGTCCGCGTGTTCCTTCTCGAAGCCTCTTCAATCTAACTGAACAGGGGGGTTTAGGAGTCCCGAATTTTTGGTGGTACTACCAGTCTGCTAGGTTGGCCCAACTATCTGAAGTATATCTTAAAAAGGACCGTCCTGATTGGATTAATATAGAAGAACAAGCATCTTCTGCGTTTACTATAGAAAATTTGATGTGGTGTACCCCCAAACACAGACCCGCTATTATGTCCCCAACCCTTTCTCAAGCTTTAGTAATTTGGGATTCACTTAGGAAAAATCCTTCTCTGGTCTCGAAAGGTCAACCCTTAGCGGAGGTTTTCCTGGATCCGATCTTTGCATCTAGAGTCGACGTTGACTCCTTCAAATGGTGGCATGACAAGGGGGTGTACCGCATTGGACAGCTCTTCTCAAGATTGGGCCCTTTGCCCGAACAATTTTTTGTTGATAATTTTGATCTCCCCTCCTCCGAGAGATTGAGATTCTCTCTATTACATGATTACGCCCAAAATCTTTGGTCTGATAACCTAATTTCTGGCTCCCTATCTCCATTTGAACATAGATGCGACCAAGCCTCGGCGAGACGGGGTAATATCTCAGTTATTTATAAATCTCTTGCGTCAAATGATACAAAATTACCCCACATGCTCGCTTGGGAAAGAGAACTTGGAGATGAATGGGACTTAGAGGATTGGTATGGAAATTTTGCTAGATCTATCAAGGGTTTGCTAAGTGTATCTCTGGCGGAAGCCAATGCGAAAATCTTTACTAGATGGTACATGGTCCCTCTTAAACTGGCCTCGATGTATCCTTCATACTCACCCTTATGCTTTAGAGGTTGCCAGGGAATAGGGTCCATGTTTCACACTTGGTGGGAATGTCCAAAGATTCGGGGTTATTGGAATAAGGTGTTTCACATTGTCAGACAAGTAACAGGGTGTAATGTGCATCAGTCTCCAGCAATCGCTCTATTGAATGGTCTAATCCCACAAATCTCGAAGGTTACCAGAAAACTGATTATATTTATCCTGACAGGCGCCAGAATTACTATTGCAGCCGCATGGAAGAAACAGTCGGTCTCTATTCTACACATGAAGAGAAAAGTCACATGGATCATGGAGCAGGAAAAGAGAATTAGTTTAATGTTAGATAAAACCATTTTGTTTACTGAAACGTGGGAACCGTGGCTTAAGTACATGGGAATCCCCTATACTCCGGGGATACAGTAGTGGCTGTTGCTCCGGACTGATGCATAATCTTGGCAGGTGGGCTTACTCTTTCCTCTGAACTCTTTACTCTTCTCATCTCTATCTCCCCCCCCTTCTCTTCCTCCCCTTTTCCCCTTTTTGTTTTTCTCTCCTTTTCTTTTCTTTTTTTCTCTTAATTTTAGATTCGAGAAAACTAAACATAGTACATTACTTCTCATAATGTGATATTCTCACTTTGGGGATAATGGGTTCGGAAATACTCATTATATATCGGGTTTTTCTGTTATAGTTAACCCTGGGTAGGATGTTGTCTTGGTTCTTTAGACAAATGTTAGATCAAGTTGCTTTTGGGGAGGTTGGGTGGAAGGGACAGGTCCACCTCTAGGATACAGAGTGATCCCAAGAGGGGTGTCGGAGAGGCAGAGATTGTCCTGGATACCCACCTGCTTGGGGTCTATGAAAGATTGGTCGACTACATCACTCATTGCTTTAATATTCTGGATCAGACCATAGGATATATGAGATCTCGGGGGATTAGGGAGGTGATTTGGGACAAACTATATTACCTATGGGGTTCTGACTTATCTTAATAGTTCTCATTTCTCTTTGCAGTTCAATAAGTACTACCCTCTGAGGTTAAAAATGTTGGAAACGATAAACACTGAATGTACCTGTTTATTCTCAAATGTATGTTCAGCTGTAATATTTACTGTGTTATTTGGCGCATAGCTGTATATTTTATATTTTTTTGTTTTGAAAATAAACTTAAACTTGAATGATAAAATAAAAAAAAAAAATTGGCAACTTTGTGCAAAAAAAGTTGATTTCGTTTTCTTTCTGCATTTTCAAAAAAAATTGTGGCAACAAAATTAAGTCTTAAAAAGACCCACCATGCCTCTTAAAATATACCATGGGGTGCTTTCCTCCAAAACGTGGTCCTTTGTAATTTATGGTCCTTGAATACGTAAAAGTGCTCCTTGGATTTTGGGTCTCCAAATGCATCTAGGCTGTGAAAAAGTCACACACATGTGGTATCCCCATACTCAGAAGGAGTAGCTGTGTGTGAGAGATTACAACTTCAAATATCTCAACAAGCCTCCTACTAAATACCTTTGGATTACTTTCTAGTCTTCCAAGAAAAGGGGACATTTTTTTTTCCTGTCCTGACATTTTAGGGCCTCAAGAAATGAGAAAGGTAGTTAGAACATCAGGACTGATCAATTTTTTTATTTTTTTTATTTATTCAATGCAGAGAACAACCAGCCCTCAAGGGCCATAACATCACGACAAAATCGAGGCAGTATCAAAAATCAAAAATACATAAACTAGGAACAAATATACTGGAGGACAAGCATAAACATACACGTACCATAGCACGGCTTCGCAAGGCCAAAGCCAAGTATAACATTCTCTGAGATCCCTAAGAGACCTAATTCAGGTGTATGCGAGTGAGCGTGCGGTTACTACAACAGGAGGACTGATCAATTTTTAAGTATATACAGTATATACCATATTAAAATATGATAATTGCGCTAAAAACAACTGTGTGATACCAGTACAGTAGTAAATGTGTGAGACCAATACATCTAAGTAATAGCAATAATATGTACAGTGTCCACAATGATGCGTTCACAAGGAGCACCGCTCTCTATACAGCTGACAGGACAAATCCAACAGCGTGATGAATTCAAATAACATACGTCAGATTACCCACGAATAAGTCGCGTGAAAAGTGACGCAACGCGTAGGGGAGGAGCCTATCGTGACGAGACCGCCTAACCAGCGGACATAAATCTCCTGCATGCGTCGAATGGATTTGACACATGCGTGGAAGTATTTTACTTCCTGGATTGGTGATGTGGCGGCGTCAACGTCATTGCCACGTCACCGCGTTATCCGTCCGAGGGGATTTTGGTCCGATGGCGTGTACACACCATCGGACCAAATATCCGAGGAGACATGACGGCTGGAAACGGTCCGTCGGACAGGTTTCAGCGGACATGTCTCCTCGTCTGTACGCAACCTTAGGGGAATTCGTGAGTGCAACTACACACTTGGTATCGTAGCTTTCACCCTACCATACAGTATTATGCCATATTGTTTTTTTTTTCTTCACATATATACTGGGGATCGTATGGAGCGGTGGTGAAAGCTGGCTATTTGCATACATCCTATGCTCGTGGTGGGAGCAAGTGAAGCACTGACGTATGTTATTTGAATTCATCACGCTGTTGGATTTGTCCTGTCAGCTGTATAGAGAGCGGTGCTCCTTGTGAACGCATCATTGTGGACACTGTACATATTATTGCTATTACTTAGATGTATTGGTCTCACACATTTACTACTGTACTGGTATCACACATATTAGTTGTTTTAGCGCAATTATCATATTTTAATTTTTTCACTTTGGTTTGGGTCACCATTTACAATTGCAGCTTTTACATTTGGTCATTAATTGTGTGTTGTTTATTAAGAGTTAGTAGCGCTGTAGTTCTTTTTACATTTACAGTATATACCATAGTTTGTAGACTTAATAACTTTCACACAGACTAAATGTAGTGCCACCCCTGTAAGGGCCGCTAGAAGATGACTGACCCCAAAGGTTTTCCTGACCTGGCAAGCCTCCCAAAACCTCTGACACCCTGAGTTGGGACATAATTCAAAAAAAGGATACAATTGCAAAAGACACCACACTGTAGCAAAGCAAATTAGTATTTTATTAAGAATTTTTAAGTCAACAGAGATAAAGAAATGTTAATGCAGATATCTTTCCAATCTCTAACTTTAGTCTTAGTAAGTATACAGAGGATATACAATGCAAGGGAAATCACAATCAATCAAATGGTAATAATCAATAGGCCCTAGAAGTACCTATGACCCTAGGTATAAAAGGAAGGACAAAGACCTTTCTAAATCAAGCCAGTTCCCTTTAAATCCTGATGCTATGGGCCCACAAAGTAAACAGCACAATTTATAAGAACATAATATGTAAAAAAGGCGATAAGCAAATTCTGAGCAAGAGTTCTGTTTAATGAGCACAGATGTTATGAATGTGGGTGGGGGGAGAAGAGAAGTTCTTGTAGCATAGATGTTCAGAAGCTTCACCTAGCTCAACAAGGGCCCAGAGAGATTGCTATGCAATACCAACCAGCAATAGTGAATGCATATGCAAAGTGTTTCCCACTAGAAGCTTTTGTGCAAAGAGGTGGGGTAAAGGTGTCTGCATGCAGTGTCTTTTGTAAGATTTACTCAGGGTGGGCTTCTGCCTGTTCACCATACCTGATGATACCAAGGCTTGAGGGAATATGGTGTCTCGGAAACAGGCTCTTGAAGAATCTGCAACCAGTGAAGGGTGCCTGGCTGTGCACCTGGTGACACAGGGATTTGTCTGGGTTTGTAACAGTGACAATTAGAGTGACCATAGATAGTCATTCAGCTCACTCGTTGAAGACGAGTCCAGGCCGCTGCGCCTGCTCGCATCCACCGGAGGAGTTTTCAGCTGAAGGTCATGGTTCCAAGAGAAATAGCTCCTCCCCAGACCAGGCTATTTATGTTTTTACCCAGCATTCCTCTCTCTTGTAGCCTGCAGCAGCACTCACTCCATGTAAATCACGGCTCTCCGGACCAAATATTCCACAATCCTCTGCTTTCAGTAGCGGTCTTCCTCTCTCTCTCTCTCTCTCTCTGCCTTCAGGAAATTCTGTCACAATGCCCAAGCGGAACAATAGAGAGAAACAAACTCACAACAGCCCTTGTAAAGAATGTCCCATGATGACACAGACAGACTAGCCAGCGCCTGGCTACATAAATGATATATATTGTTCGGCTTTTTTTTGCAGAATGTAGCAGAATATAACTCAACCTAAAGTTATTAAGAAAGATTATTTATTTGCAAAGTTTTATAAAAGAAACTAAGAATTTTTTTTTTTTTTCAAACTTGTTGGCCTTTTTTCTTTACAAATTGCAACAATTTGAAAACTCAATTCTGATTATATATCACCAAAAGAAAACTCTTCCTGTCTCAAAGAAATTATATAAAATTCATGTGAGTTGCATCACTAAGCAATTGTCATTCATAATGTGACGCCACTGAAAAATGGCCTAGGTAGCAAGTGGTTAAAGCCTACGTTTAGCCTAAATTACAAACATTAAAAAAAACAGCACAAGGGACATAACTTACATTTAGTTTGATGTGTCCCTTGTGATTTTTCTTGGCTTAGGAGGTATTTTTATCTTCCCTACCTCCATACACCTTCAATGGATTGTACGCGCAGTGTCAGGCTCTTACAGACTCTTCCCACAGGTTACCTCTTTAAAGAGGAGTTCCACCCTGATTTTAGATTGTTTTCCCATTTTCCTAATCCATGATTAATATTAAAAAAACATGAAGTGCCCTGTTGCTAGGTGGTGGCTTTTAATCTGCCACTTCCGGATTTGCGGCTCTCCGCATCACTTCCTCCCTTGCCTGTGCTCCTGGGAAATTTGAGTCATCATTACCCAGGAGTCAATGGGCAGGATTGTGTGAAAAAATCGTATTATTTCCTGACAGGAAATGGCGCGTTTTTAGGCGGATAACTGATTTACAGTGTTCCGTCTTCCTGTATATATAATTAACTTATCTTGGTTCCCATCACATTGGGGTGGGCACTTCTGACGCTACTGGCTATTGTGATGGCAACTTGATTAGTTTCCTATCACACAAAGGATAAACACGTACACGCTAATGAGATAAATGTTAACTTGTATAATTGTCATGGAGATGGCAAAGAAGCAAAAGAAAACAATTGTCTGAGTCTTCCAAATGGCAAAACAACAAGGCAGTATATAAAATACAGTACCGCTTTAAGCCACTCCCACCCATCCTGCAGGACTGAAGATTTAAACGTTAGCTCCCAAACTGAGAACATTTCCCCAAGTGAGCAAATTAAATGAAATGAAATAATAAAAAAAAATACACCAGGGTAGCTCACTTGTGGGCTCTCAGTAAGAAGAGTCAGGGTTTAACGCTCAGGAATTTAGGTAAGTAAATTTCCCATAAGATGCCCTAAACACGTGAAGAACTCGTTGGGGCCCATATGTTAGTGCACTATAGATATGTAGTATCTTTGAAGAAAACAGGTTAATCCCTTTAGCAAATATAAGTAGAGTGAAGAGTCACATTAATGATATAAGATGGTAACAGAGGTTGCTTTGGACAAGGGGGGGGGGGGGGTTACCACTGATTTTGGCTGAAATATGTTGCATTAAATAGAAACCAGTACTTGAAAAGCTAATTTCTTCCTTGGATAGCTTGTGTCCGAGGTAAAGTGTGTGCAGGGATGTTAGACTGCAGCACTGGATGGGTTATAGCCAGTAGTGTATTCAGGTTTTGTGCTGCCCTAGGCCTGGCTAAACTTGTGCACCCCCTAATTTAAATATGACCCACCCTTTTCTTTCACGACCACACCCCTTTATGTTTAAGACCTGCCCTGAAAAAGTGGGGAAACTAGTTCTTAGGGCATGGGGGCATTGGATTCCCATAATTTGCATAGATCGCCTCTCACTTCCTGTTTGGCTATGGGGCAGGAAGTGAAGGGAAATCTCTGCAATGGGACAGGGATGGTAAAAAATAAACTGACAGGGGCTATAACCCTCCCTTACTCTATCCAAAATGAAAAAAAAACCTGATAATTTTAGAGAGGACTAAGAAGATATAACCATGCAATTGGTGCAGCAGAAACCAGAGCACAATGAGGAAGGTTTGTGGTCCAGGATGATAGGACAGTGAAAATTAGAAGCAGCTTGCGTTACACTAACAGTGTAGCACAAGCCGGCGGGGACTCTTTCTGTGCTGCCCCCCTGCAAAGTGCCGCCCTAGACCTGGGTCTAAAGAGGCCTGTACTGTAAACTGTTCTAAATTTAAGCAACTGAAAACAACAAACAGGCTTGAAGACAATAGCAGTGCTGTGTGGGTTAGGTAACCTCTCACCCTGCCCCACAGAGCAGCAGGGTGAAGAGATGGCCTTCCATTTGAAATGAAGCCCCCCTTTGTCCTTTGTTCTGGTTTGGCTGTGAAGATGGCGATGACCCCGTCCATCTAACCTCAGGTTCTGTTAGCCTGCCTCCTCAGGATGATCAGTTCTATGGCAGCTTTGCAACTTCCAAGCTTGGCCTAATCTGGTCTGAGCCCATCTGGATCCACTCTGCTCCCTCTCTCATGTCCAACACCGTCCTCTCTCACATCCAAGACACTCTATCTCATCTACCCCCGTGTTCCTGGGCTTTTTCCTTTTTAAATGTTCTTGTTCCTTTACCAATCTTCTTGGGCTTGTGCGTCAACTAATCTGGATGAAAAAATACTGCTTTCAGCATACAAGTCCCAGCATCCCCAGCATTCCTGTACAGCTTGTGTGATAATTAAGTTATGGAATACTGTCATCTTATGGTCAAATACAGTTTTGCATAACACTTATAAAAGATGAAGCACTTATTAAAAAAAGTCCCTCCAGAGAGAATACACAAATTCAAAAGAGCACCCAGAGAGTATAACAGAAAAAAATCTGCAGGTGAAATGATGATCCTCCACCAACACCACAACAAACGGGGCCTCTTACCCTTAGAAGTGGACCACTAGATTATAGGTGGTCTGACAGCGCTCAAACACTAAGCATGCTTGTTCCTGTTCACCATAAACTGCACAAAGGTTCAGGCTCTAATAGATGTGCCAAAATGAGAACAAAGACCGCCCCATAGTGTAGTATGTAAAAACACTTGAGTATTTATTAAAAAGGATCCAGAATACTTACACATTAGAAGTAAAAATTGAGGCTGTTATCACAATTCACTGATGCCCCTGATGACCTCTGATATGATGAAACACATTGGGTGGAGCTTAGACATAGGGCCAGATTCAGGTAGAGTTAGGCTGGAGTATCTGTGATACTCCAGCCTAACTGTCACTTTAAGCTGGCGTTTCTGTTTTCTGTAACCAGAAAACAAGAAACGCCGGGTTGGTGTTCCGATGCGATTGGCGCAATTGAATTTCGCCATCGCATCTCAAATTTAATTTAAAAATGGCGCCGGGGGCGTTCCCGCTGATTAACGCTGAAAAAATATGTTAATCAGCGGGAATCGGCAATTCACGATCGTATTCGGGCGCGACGCAGTGACTTTCCGACGTTTCCGTAAGCGATACGCGGCGTAAAGATAAAGCAGCCCCCTAGTGGAGTATCCTATGTTAAGTATAGCCGTCGCCATCGCGTCGGAAAACAAAAAAAAGGCGTCGCTTGCGTAAAACTTTCATGAATGGGGATGTGACGTCATTGACGTTCACTGACAGAATTTGGAGCATGCATTGACACTCGACGCATGCGCAGTACGTTCGCTGCAGGATCGCGCTTAGTTTAAATAATACACGCCCCGTACCCGCCCAATTTGAATTCCGCCGGCTCATTTGCGATGCGCTGCCGCAACTTTAGGAGCAAGTGCTTCATGAATAACAGCACTTGCTCCTAAAATTTCGACAGAGTAACGTAAATGAGAAGCGTTACTCCAGAGCAAAGATGCTCCCATCTACCTGAATCTGGCCCATAGACTTAGAGTGCAGAGGAGGCTGTCGGTGGTTCCTTGACGGTAATCCCTTAGTCTTGGAGGGTGACCTCGGGCCTGGGACTAGGGTGCTGGAGGAATCCTCTTACATCACAGGCGGGCTGGCAGTGTAGGAGGAGGTGTTTTTGGGATCAGTAACCACAGGAATGCAGCTGGACACTGGATATTCTCTACACAACCAAAAGGGGCCGCTGTCCCTGCCTGTAAAGGACATCTGCACAATCATCTAAGTGCCTTTCTGTCAGATTCATCAAACAGTGTTCCACCTGAGTCTGTGTGTATATAGACTGAAAATAGCTAAGTTGTCCCTGAAGAGTTCTAAAGTCAAGTGGGCATCCCATCATTTTCCCTCTACTCTATCCAAGTTTTATCTCCTCAATAAAACATAAAGAACAAGCACTGGACTGTTCCTTGACTTTGGGGTACTGTGAAGATTTGGTGTGCCTGGCTGTGCAAGGTGGGGGATCCCTACCAGCGGCTCCTAAATGGGGTGCGCTACACATACAAATAACAGTGTGTAATCAAAGTTTTAAGAGCTGATACCTAAATGAACAAAGCACTATATTCGTGTAGCAGGTACTTCTCCAGACTGATCTAATCTATGATGGGAGAACTGTCTGCTGCAGCAGTGTGGGCTTTTTCATACCCCCTTTCTCTCTTTCCACAGACATTCAGAACTGCTTGTTTGTAAACTTCCTATTGGAGGTTGTCTGTAAACTCCCTATTGGAAGAGCCTGAGTCAATCATGAGACAGCAGCAAAGGACTGTGGGGAAGGAGATAAAAAATCCAGAGGAACTAGGCCAGAGCCTATTTTCGCCTGCACCCCATCAGGAGAGCATCTCCTGCACTCTATGTGTGTGTGGAATGAATGAATGAATGAATGAAAAACTTATATAGCGCGGCACATGCAAATTAAATCGCCTCTGGGCGCTTGTTGTTCCTGTCTCCTTTGGAATCAAAAGAGATGAGTCTTGATCTTTCTCCTGAATGCTAGGTGGTTCTCCTCCAACCGAATGCTGGTTGGTAAAGCGTTCCATAGTCTGGGACCTTGGACCGCGAATCTTCTATCTCCTTTGGACTTGTAGCTGGCTTTCGGTATCTGGAGTAGATTTTGGTTGGTGGATCGCAAGATGCGATTGGGATTATGAATTTTTATTTTTTCGCACAGATATCGGGGAGCATTCCCATGGATACATCTATGCGTTAGACAGAGTGCTTTAAAAGCAATTCTGTCTTTCACTGGCAACCAGTGAAGGGCTCTCAGTGAAGATGAGATGGATTCCCAGGGTTTTTTCCCAGTCACAAGTCTGGCGGCCGTATTTTGAACGACTTGCAGACGAGCGATTTGGTACTTCGGGAGTCCGAGGTAAAGGGCATTTGCATAGTCCAGTCTGGAGTTAACAATTGTTCCCACCACGATTGCTACGTCTTCTTTAGGAATGAAAGGAATAAGTCTGCGTAGTAGGCGCAGCAGATGGTGAGATCCGCTGACTACTGACCCTATTTGTGCGTCCATTGTCATGTGGGAGTCGAAGATGACACCAAGACTTTTGACTTTGGCGCTAGGGGTGATGATTTTGCCCAGAATGGGCGGGGGTGTCCACGTTGTTGCTGGTTGGTTCCTACGCTTGGCGTGAAACAGGAGAAGTTCTGTTTTCGCTCCATTGAGTTTAAGATAACTCTTGGTCATCCAGTCCTCTATCAAAGAGAGACATGTCTCTAGATTGAGGTGGTGATCCTTTTTATTGCAAATGCGGAAATACAGTTGCGTGTCATCTGCATATGAGTGATAGAGCAGTTTTTGACTGCTGATGATTTCAAAAAGAGGACGAAGATAGATGTTGAATAACACAGGCGATAGAGGGGATCCTTGAGGGACTCCGCATGATACTGTGCGTTTTCCAGAGGTGAAAGGTCCTAACTTCACTATTTGCGAACGGTTTTCCAAGAAAGAGGAGAACCAAGATAAATCGCCTTCTGCGACTCTGGCTACTTCAGCTAGCCGAGTCAATAGAAGCTTGTGGTCTACAGTGTCGAAAGCTGCGCTTAGGTCCAACAGAACCAGGAGACAAGATTCTCCTTCGTCTGCGGCCTCGAGAGCGTCGTCCCATATCTTGAGCAATGCGGTTTCTGTCCCGTGTCCGGGCCGGAAACCCGATTGATATGGATCAAGTAGGTTATGGGTATCTAGATGCTGTTGCAGCTGTTGTACCACTACTTTCTCCATGACCTTAGAAAGAGAGTTTAGGCCTGTTATGGGACGGCGGTGGAGTGGATCCTTGGGGTCCAGGGTGGGTTTCTTCAAGATAGGCCGAATTATACCCTCCTTCAACTGGGAGGGCACTATGCCCTCCCTAAAGGATTGGTTAATAAGCTGCGTGATCGGAGGCGCCAGGAAGTCGGCACATTCCTTCAGCAGTTTAGTGGGGATGATATCATTCGGCGCAGTGCTGTTACGCAGAGCGCCGATGATATTTTTAATGTCATGAGTACAGACGGGTTCCAGCGTGAACTCACCTGATTGTGGTGAGTTTCTGCCGGTGTTGTGTGAATAATTACTGGGGGGGCTACGGGGGGAGTTGTTCTGCTGAATGCTTTGCCGGATTCCCTCAATTTTATTAATGAAGTAATCCGACAATTCATTGCAAAATTCTTGTGTGTCCGAATTGGGGGGTTCAAGACATCCTGGATTCATGGTCTGAGTGACCAGCTTGAAGAGCTCGCGGGGGCGGTTGATGGCGCTGTTGATAGCCTCAGAAAAATAATTTTTCTTGGCATCGAAAATTTCCTTGTGGTATTTTCTAGTTATTGCCTTGTAGATGGAGAGGTTCTCAACTGATGGACTTCTCTTCCAGGCGGCTTCAGCCCTTCTGCGCTCTTGCTTCAGTGACGCCAGCTGGTTGTTGAACCAGCCTGCGTTATTTTTCCGGATGTGGGTTTTACGTTTCGGCGCTATTAAGTCGGCTGACTGTAATAGGGCTGTGTTAATGGAATCCAGTGTTTCTTCAGCCGATTGATGCGGCTGAATTCTTTTTATTTTTTTCCTTAACGTGGCTTTGAAGAGTTCCGAGTGGAGCTTCTTCTGACATCTAGTCCAGTGTGTTGTTACTGGGTTTGATGTTTTTATTAAGGGGGGGAAATTGGGAATAATGAATTTAATTGCATGGTGGTCTGTCCATGGCAATGGTTCATTTCCCAAGATTTTTATTTCCAGATCGTGTCTGAAAATAAGATCGAGCGTGTGACCTGAAGCATGTGTGGGCCCACTTACTAGTTGCTGAAGCCCTAATCCTTCCAGGTGGTCAATGCAGGCGTCGGCAACGGGGTCTTGCGGGGAGTTGGCCCAGAGGTTGAAATCCCCGAGCAGCAAAAGGTGTTTGCTGTTCAGGGTATAGGTGGAGATAAAGTCCGTCAATGAAGGGAGAAACTGCGATTTTGGGCCGGGTGGCCTATAGCAGAGTAGAATCCGGACTGTCTCCTGGGAGTTTGCTTGCAGTTGTAGAGTAAGGGTTTCCATGAATGGGAGAGGGTTTTGAAGGACTGGTTTTGTGATCGCAAGGTGCGTCTTATGGATCACCGCCAATCCTCCTCCTCTTTGCCCTATTCTGTTTTCCGTTATAATACGGTAGTTATCTGGCACCAATTCTCCTAGAATGGTGTTACAGTCGGCTGTAAGCCAGCTCTCTGTAATAAAGAGGCAGTCTAAGTCATGTTGCAATAAGAAATCATGGATTTCTAATCGGTGTTTTACTGCCGATCTAGTGTTGATCAAAGCACATGATATGTGCTTAGGTTGGGGCAAACGGCTGAGACCTTTGACAATTGATCTTCGATTGATCCTCAATAGGCGCTCCGTTTGAAGGGCTTTTTTGGTAATGGCTAGTAGTATTGCGGCAAATCGCCTCAGACTCCAAATGGCCTCTGCCGAGTATTGCAGATTAACCATGGTAGCCAAACACCAGGGGGAGGGGGGGGGGGTTAAGGATTGTCAAGGATTAACTGAATCCTCAATCCTGGCTTGGTCCAGAGGAAGGCAAAAAAACCCTGACCGTGCTACGCCAATATGCAGCGGCAGGGAAAAAAATTCCTTCCTGACCCCTTGATAGGCGATCGGCGAACCCTGGATCAAGTTGTAATAGTTGAGATTTGGGGCTGGGTGTAGTAAGATGACCTGCCGATCGGCAGCAGGATCCAGGCTGAAAAAAACTCCCAGATTGGGTGGATCGGTGCTGCCGTTGGGGCCAGGACTGGTAGACAGGGGTGTGAGGTACTTTCCAGGGGGTAAGGGGTGGGTATCAGGTCCGTTTTGGGACTTTGGTGGCGGTTGGAGGGGGTGAGAAGCGGCGCGCCGCTAGGCCGCGGGTGAAGCCGCGGCCTTTCCTAGTTGCGGCTGCCGCGATTGCCTCCAGGCCGGCGCGGAGGTACCGAGAAAGCGCCCGAGACGGCGGAAAATTGCAGGGATTGCAGGGATAGGTGGCGGATGGTTAGCTAGAGAGGGGCTAGTAGTGTGGGGGCATAGAAGGGTAGGTGTGGATAGGGTGGAGAGACGTGGCTTTAAGTTGCAGCGGTGGCTTGTCCTGAAAAGGACGGCTGCCTGCAACCTCAGTGGATGGCTTACCTGCTGGAGAGGGGTGAAGGAGGAAAGCCAGGGGGGCCAGGTAGAGCCGGGGGAAAGCCGGTGGTGAGTTGCTTGAGGGATAGAGGGGTAGAGCAAGCCTACCTAGCAGTCTGCCTAGCCACTATCTGCCTGTCTGGTCCCTGGCGAGAGCTACCAAGGGACACACAGCCTGCAACTCCAGCCCAGAGGAACAGATTGTTCATGCAGCTTTAGCCCAGATGAACAGACTGTCCATGCTAAAGAAGGACACCCTGCAACAGCTCAATCACTGAATGTCACTGCGACACACCAGCATCTAAGATGACTGTGTACAGGATTTGGTGAGGGGGCTTTGCCCACGAACCTTTAATGCTTTCCATAGAATACCACATCCAAATATTGTCCACAGAGCTCCTACATTGCCGGTGAAGATAATAAAACGCAAAGCTTTGCCTCCAGGACATTACTGTGGTTGCGCTTAAAGGGGACACACCACAGGTATTGATATAATTTTACTGAGTGGGTACTAGAGGTATCGTAGGCCAGCCTGGGGTTCCCCTTTAGCCACAGCTTCCCACACACACAAAAAGTTATTAGGGAGTCTATTTAATCTGTACATATTGTTACCTATTGCTTTTGTTGTTTGCATAGTGTTCCATCCTGACTGTTTTCTTTAAAATGTTTCAACCAAGTCCTTGGTACTTACACAGGTCCTGGCTGGCTAATGTTAATTTGAATTTTACTTTTCTTCAAGTAAACTACAAGAAGAACATTTCTAGGTGTGCCAGAGGGGCTGCGACAGTTCATTGGGGTTGAATGGCAGAGTAACGGACTGAACAAACAAAAGCAGCTCCGTTGAGGGTTTGCTACATTCATGTTTACTTATACTCAAAATAGCCAAAATCAGTGACAGTAATAAAGAATCAAGTGATAACCAACACACAATACCATTTGTGACCTAAAGTGTGATAACATAAAGTCCAACAAAACATGCGTTGTCTTCTAGATAAAAAGACTCACTGCTTACCAGAGATCTGGAGAAAGATGGCCATGGACCTCTGGTAAGCAGTGTGTATTTTCCATTTTCTGTCTTCACTGGAGCTTTGGAAATGGAATATATTTGCACAGCTACTGAGTCTTTCATCTATGAGATGAAAACGCAGCCTTTATAGTTTAAACCAGCCCTTAATGCTTACTGAGTCTAAATATGCTTCCAAAAGGTTCGACAACAGGCAACAAAAAGAATCCACTTGTGACTACTACTGCCGCTGCTTCAAAGAGTACAGATGAGGGTTGTGATGTCGGAACTAATGCCTGAGCTCCCAGGACCTCCAGACCCCATAGTGTTTGTGTTGCCTGTGCATCTCTACTCCCAACAACTGCAAAAATAGCTATAGACAGTTAAAGGGTCACTAAAGGAAAACATTTTTTTTAGCTAAATAGCTTCCTTTACCTTAATGCAGTGCTGTTTTCATGTCCTCATTGTTCGTTTTTGCTTTGAAGTTACTGTAATTCTGCTCTGATCTCCACACTTCCTGCTTGTCTGGCTCCTTATGAAAAATCTCATGGCAGTTTTTCACCGTGGTATAAGCTGTGTGTCTAAAACTCCAGATTAATTTTAAAAACAAAACACTGCCCTCGATTTGTTTGTTTTTTATCTGTGTGTCTCTCTAATTCACAGAAACATGAAACCAGTTTAAAAACGAAAGTGAAACTAGAGGCACATTATATGATTGATTTTTATCTATTTTTAATCATTTTGAAAAGGAATCAGTTAACTTTTATGTCTCTATACCCTGTAAACAGTCATTTCAGCAATTTTTTTTTTCCTTTAGTGACTCTTTAACCACTTAAGACCCGGACCAAAATGCAGGTAAAGGACCTTGCCCCTTTTTGCGATTCGGCACTGCGTCGTTTTAACTGACAATTGCGCGGTCGTGCCACGTGGCTCCCAAACAAAATTGGCGTCCTTTTTTCCCCACAAATAGAGCTTTCTTTTGGTGGTATTTGATCACCTCTGCGGTTTTTATTTTTTGCGCTATAAACAAAAATAGAGCGACAATTTTGAAAAAAATGCAATATTTTTTACTTTTTGCTATAATAAATATATATAATTTTTTTTTTCCTCAGCTTAGGCCAATACGTATTCTTCTACCTATTTTTGGTAAAAAAAATCGCAATAAGCGTTTATCGGTTAGTTTTCGCAACATTTATAGCGTTTACAAAATAAGGGATAGTTTCATTGCATTTTTATCCAAAAATGTTTTTTTACTACTAATAGTGGCGATCAGCGATTTGTTCCATGATTGCGACATTATGGCGGACACTTCGGACAATTTTGACACATTTTTGGGACAATTGTCATTTTCACAGCAAAAAATGCATTTAAATTGCATTGTTTACTGTGAAAATGACAGTTGCAGTTTGGGAGTTAACCACAAGGGGGCGCTGTAGGATTTGTGTGTTCCCTGTGTGTGTTTACAACTGTAGGGGGGTGTGGCTGTAGGTGTGACATCATCGATCACGTCCCCCTATAACAGGGATGACGTGATCCATGCTGCGGCCACAGTGAAGCACGGCGAAGCCATGTTTACACACGGCTCTCCCCGTTCTTCAGCTCCGGGGACCGATCGCCGCACTCCAGATCGGGTCCGCGAGTCCCGCTGTCCCGGTCCCGGAGCTTCGGACCGGGTCACAGGAGTGCGCCGTGGGCACGCGCCCATGACCCACGGCTGGGTACTAGAACCAATGTATATATACATTGATGTGCCCAGCCGTGCCATTCTGCTGACGTAAATGTACAGTAGGCGGTCCTTAAGAGGTTAAGGATGTCATCCCCTAAAAACAAAAGGTCATTTAGGATGTAAATCTTCTGAATCTGCACCAAAACAATAACATTTTCAGATATATGAATTATGTGGATGTTTAGACTGTCAGAATATGCTTATGGACACATTTTTCAGTAGATTTTTCTCAGTATAGTTAACCAAACTGTGGATGCAGCTTCATCTATATATATATATAGGCCCGGATTTACAAAGCACTTACGCCGACGTATCTCCAGATACGCCGCGTAAGTACAAATATGTGCCGTCGTATCTGTGCGCCGGACCCACAAACTAAGATACGCCGAAAAACAGACTTCATCCCACCGACGTAACTTGCCTACGCCGGCGTAGAGTGGGCGCATATTTACGCTGGACGCATGTGGCGCTCCCATTGATTTTCTATTCAAATATGCAAATGAGTGAGATACGCCGATTCATGAACGTACTTGCGCCCGGCGCATGATTTACAAGGTTTGTGTAAGTTTTACGTTCGGCGTAAAGTTATTCCCCATAGATGAGGCGCAACCCATGCAAAGGTATGGACAGGGAACACATGCCTACGTATTTTACGTTGGACGTCTGTGAATATGAGCCAACGTGGGTCTGACTGGGCGTAGGTTACGTTCACGGCGTACACAGTGATCCGGCGTATCTTAGGCAGTTGTTCCGACGTGGTTGTGAGCATGCGCATGGGGATACGTCCACGTCTCGACGCATGCGCAGTTCATTTGCATGGAGTCACGCTTCATTAACCACTTGCTTACTGGGCACATATACCCCCTTCCTGCCCAGGCGAAATTTCAGCTTTCAGCACTGTGTCGCTTTAAATTAAAATTGCGCGGTCGTGCGACGTACCTCACAAACAAAATTGACGTCCTTTTTTCCTCACAAATAGAGCTTTCTTTTGTTGGTATTTGATCACCTCTGCGGTTTTTATTTTTTGCGCTATAAACAAAAAAGTGCGACAATTTAAAAAAAAAACATAATATGTTTTAATTTTTGCTATAATAAAAATCTCATTTAAAAAAAAAATATATATATTTATTTTCTCAGTTTAGGCCGATATGTATTCTACATATTTTTGGTAAAAAAAAATCGCAATAAGCGTATAGTAATTGGTTTGCGCAAAGGTTAAAGTGGCTACAAAACAAGGGATAGAATTCTGACAATTTAATTTTTTTACTAGTAATACGGCGATCTGCGAATTTTGTCAGGACTGCGATATTGCGACGGACACATCGGACACTTTTGACACATTTTTGGGACCAGAGGAAGGGGTTAAATGTGTATCCTGGGTGTGTTCCAACTGTGTGGGGGGAGGGGACTGACTGGGGGAGGTGACCAATGCTGTGTCCCTATTAGACATGTGCACAGAAAAAAATTTAGGTTTTTTTTGTTCCGTTTCGTATGGTCCCGTCTGTTCATTTCCGTTCGTTTTTCGTAAGACGCCCGTTTTCCCGTTCGTTTGTCGTACGACGTGATTTTTTCGTATTCCGATCGTTTCGTATTTCCGTTACCGTTTTATTTTCGTACATGCGGGATGATTCGTTATTCTGTTTAATTAATGTTCGTTTCTTGTTAGACAATAATTATCGTGAATTTTCGTCAATTTGCATTCTGTGTATCTTGAATGCTTTTCTTTTGTTAGTGTCAGTTGTATGTTCATTGTTCAATGACATCTATAACAAAAGAATTTCATTATGTATATTGAATGAATTCCTTTTTCTGTTTTCTGTGTATTCAAAATACTGAAGGCAAATTTTTTGTTATAGGTGTCATATCAACATACGAAAATAACAAAAGAAACGTGTTCAAATGCAAATCTTTTGTTTATGTTTTTTTTGAATGGCCAGAGAGTTAGGCTGGCCATACATGATACAATTTTCTGTGCAATTTTCTTTAGATTTACCTTCAACTATGTAGTGCAAGGGCCTGCCTGATTGCATACAATTGAAAGTGTTGTTTAGTTTGACCTCATATATGGTTTTTGGTAAATCTAAAAGAAAATTGTACAAGAAAATTGAACATGTATGGCCAGCCTCAGTGACTGAAAGCAGCTTCTCTTTTGTGCAGAATAGTGAGTACACTTGTACAGTAAAGCCTAATAAACTTTTCTGTGGATTTTCATCAGAAGGGAGATCAGTTGGCCAGACTTTTGAACCCAAAAATGGTTTTCTGATGCAGTTTAAAAACGAACAAATTTTCTGAGAACGATCGGAAAACGATCGTTTTTATGTTTGTTGTTAAAATAGTCTGACCAAGTGTATGGGGCTTAACAATACTATTGTTAAGCCCCATACACTTGGTCAGACGTTTTTTCCCGTCGGATCGTTCGTTCGTATTTGCGGTCGTTCGTTATGCGGCTCATCCGTTATCCCGTCGTTTTCGTATTTTGGTGCTTTACCGTTTTCGTATGTACACATTATCCTGCGGGTACGAAAATGAACATTTTCGTACGAAAATAACATTCGTACGAACGGGAATGCACATATCTAGTCCCTATGTACAAAGGACACAGCATCAGTCTCCTCTCCCTGACAGGACATGGAGCTCTGTGTTTACACACAGAGCTCCACGTCCCTGCTCTAAAACTGCCGATCGGCGGGTACCTGACGGACATCGCGACCGCCAGGCACGCGCGTTGGCATCTCGGGGACGCGCCGGGTGCGCACGCGCGCCGCCATCGGCGAGCGCGCACCCCCCAGTGGCTGGAGAAGACGATGCCGTCAAATGACGGTGGCTGGGATATTCAGATCCCCTTTGCCGCCGTCATTTGACGATACACGGGGATTCAAGTGGTTAACATGGAGATTGGCTTTAATGTCAAATTTAGCACTAATGAATTGTGTAGGTGTAGGGGGGGCATTATTGCCTCTAAATCTTGTACTAATATTGTGTAATGGTATTTCATGACTAATTCTATAAATTGGTATTTGGCACCATCTAGTGGCCAAAATGTGAAATGGACTTTAGTTATGGTTTTATTGTTTTTTCCAAGAACGTGATGAGGGATTATGCAAATAGCCTACCCATGAACACTCGGGGCTGAAGTGCATGCTGGGAAGGAGATAAAAACCCTTGTGGCTGCCATCTTAGATCTCTTTTCCCAGGGACACATGGCCTGCCAGGAGAGCTCTGTGTGTGTCTCACAGAGCTCTGGCCTACTTTGTGCTGGAACAAAATAGCTATCTTTGCAGGGAGGTAACTGAGAACTCCTAATCGTTTTTGAAGCAGAACAGCAGTGTGAAGCAAGCCAACGATCCTTGAGGAGGTAACTGTGGGGGGGGGGGGTTATGCTTTTGCAGCTGTGACTCCATGTTGTACATTCCTCAGCTTCATTTCAGATGTTTGTTCTTGCACGTACTTGCCTGTGACGTATCGAAACTTTCTTCTTTCATTTCTTGATAAGATGTTCTTTCTTTGTTTCTATTTCCCCAAAATGACGGTTATAACTTCCTCATTTGCATCTGCCTGTAGAATGTCAATAAGTTATCTTATGTAAATGTATTTTACACCCCTCTTTTGCACCGTATAAAAGGCCTAGGCGGGGTCTTAATAAACAGAGCTTGGTTTCACCTACTACTTGTCTCTGTGTCTTTCTCTTTGGTGAAACCAATCTCCCAGGTACCTGCAGGCACAACACGAGTCGACCAATAGTCAGGGACTATCAGAACGGACGGTGGTCCGAGTAATCACCAACAGTAACGAGAGCTCCTGATCGTCTGTGAAAGAGAACGTGACAGTGTGATTGCTGCAAACAGATTGAGATCCCGTGAAGTGGAGGCATCCATGATCCATCTGTCTGGACATCGTGTGGTGATAGGGCTCATGCCCAGAGCTTTGTACTGTTTGTCACACACCTAGATTGTCTGCATAGTGCTGCTGGGACCTGTAGTCCCACAAGACCATTCAGCTCAAGAGAGTCACATGTGCATAGGCCTCAAGCCTGAATTGATTGTTTGGTGACTGCTGCTGCTGGTGTGCTTCTAGGAAGGAGTGCATGGATACTTTTCACAGTTTAAACTACAGTTCTATGTTGTTCTACACTACCTATTAATTAGAGAGCTCCTTTGGATTACAATTGCTGTTTTACAATTGCTAGCAGAAGAAAGAAGACCAGAGACTAGACTGTGTTCTTTTTGCAAGGCCTTGCAGTGCTGCTACCATTTACTAGAGACTGTGAGGGGGGAATATTGAGTTTATTATACTGTGCTATATTATTCTTGCTAAATGCTGTGTGCCGCATAGTGGATTTCATAGTGTCTGCATGGTGTGCTGGAAGTGGGAAGGTGTCCAGTGTTGAGTTTGGTCACTGAACATTAGTCCCACTTGGAGACGCCCCTGTTAGGCTAATACAGGTGGTTCTCAGGTGGTTGCTACTTATAGCCTCATGTTTCATTGTTGTACACCAAATGTGATTTCATGTTAATGACAATATCTGTTCTAGTAAAGTTACCCTTTTCTTCAACACAATCTGTTGTGAGGCTTGTTAATTCTCCAAGCAGGTGCCACAGTGTATGCCTGGGTGACAACATAGGTAAAGTGAATATAATCTGTGTCTGATTACTTGTCTTTCTATCATTGAGCTTCATATCAGCACTGCACCACAGCTGTGTCAAGGGGAGTGAGACCAAATTACTGGGGGGTTGTTAAAGCAGAGTACAGGCCCAAAACAATCCAGCGGCTCCTTTGGGGGTAGCGCTACATAGGTAAATATAGTGGAATGAAGTAAAAAATCCACACTTTCTCACTTCCATGTTCACCTATAAAAAATGTGTAATATTTACATCAGCTGCAGAAAATTGTAATATAGAGTCCTAATGTGGCTGGCCATGTTACCATATCCCTAGGCATTTGGTCTTGTGATTTTTTTGTTGATGAACCTTCATTCAAAGCCAAATGATCAGTGACTCCGATCCTTCTCTTCAGTAGAGATCACATGCCTAGGCATCTAAAAAACTGTTGATAGGGCCCAGAGTGGCGTTTTCGGCAATACAGGTAAGCATTAAAGGCTTTATTGTAACAAACACAAAGGTAGTCTGCATAGGGAGGGTTGAATATTGACTATAGTTCTACTTCAAAAGGATTTGGGGACTGTACTGAGGTTTTATACACTATTCAATGGGCTTTAGTGTAACCCAATTCTGCCTTCTTCAGTAGTTATAGAGCTGTTGTAGGACATAACAGGCACAGCAAGTCACTTCCGATCTTTTCTGACAGTTAATGCCGAGAAAAATAAACAGCACGACATCCCAAAAGAAAATCACAATCTGCAGGCAGCCTTTATTAGAGAGCACAAAGGGCTGTGCTGTCCCAGTTTGTTAGTATTGAGTAGTGATTTTTGAACTACACAATTTATCAGGGATAACGGTACAGCGTCAGATTGTCCTGTGCTACATTGGCAAAGGGTCAACACACTGTAAACTTATTGATGTCCTTTCAGAACAGATATGCTCATATATTGAGAGTATTTGCATTTTTTTTTAAACCTGTGCTAAGAGAAATTCAGGGACTGTGACTTCAGGAAATGCCAGTTGCCTGGCTGTTATGCTGATCTAGATTCTTCAGTACATGGAGTGCTACCGACCTAGAAAAAGCATGCAAAAAGTGAAGTCAAAACTGCTGATTTGCATTTTGTTCTACGTTAAAGCGGTTGTAAATCACTGCAGTAAAAAAAAAAATCCTTTCCCCTTTAAGACAATTGTATAATGTGCTAGTATTGCAGATCGCATACGCCGGTGACCTCACCGGCTGCATCCAGGGTAAATATCTCCTAAATGGTGCCTGTTTAGGAGATATTCATTTTACCTACAGGTAAGCCTTATTATAGGCTTACCTGTAGGTAAAAATTACAAAGCAGACTTCACTACCACTTTATGGCCCTTTCACACGGACTTGTAATGGGCCCCTATGGGAGCAGATCCGTTAGCGGATGATGCATCCGCTAATGTCTGCCAGATCCGCATCTGTTATTTCGGACGGAAGAATGTCCTATTTTTCTTCCGTCCGGCCAAACGGATCGGATGCAAACGGACAGACGGTCCGTTTCCATCCGACTCCCCATAGGGGAGAGCGGAGGAGAGACAGGGCGGTCCCTGCACAGTGTGCCGGGACCGCCCTGTCCGCCGACAGCTGAGCGGAGACCTCCCGCTGAGCTGACGGGCACACGTAGCGGACCGAAAAACGGTCCGCTCCGTGTGAAAGGACCCTTAAGGACCTAAGTTATTGAAAATATTTGGTCAGCTTAACAGTGAGCCAACTAGTGTTTTACAACAACAGATAAGAATATTAGGGCTGTGCAAATTAACTTTTAATTAATCGATTAATCTTTAATTTTTTTGATCAATCAAAATCTTTTTGCTCGATTAAAATTCTTTTGCTTGGCTGGCTTCCGTGCCTTCAGGGAGTTCTGTTGGAGATCCGGTAACATAACGGACACCGGCGGGGCTTGCCGTGTCCAACTGAAGGGCTCCTTTGCTGTGCCTTCATATCTGCATGCCGGCGGGACCTTACTATCTGCCACACGCAATGGCTGTTACACTTCCCTCTATCACTTCCCTCTATCAACCTGGGATTCTACAATTATCCACTGGGAGTTGTGATAGTTCCCTTCATGGGACATCTACATGCCGACGGACTGATGTTAACCTCTCCTCATCTGGATTCAGCAGTGGTATCTTTGTACACATTTTTATACCAGTATCATACTTAGCTACATGTTTTTATGACTGCTTTTGCTCCCGTTTGGTATTACTCGCACCATTTTTACAGTTTATGTAGCTTCATCAATTTTATCTCCAGTGCAATATTTATTTTGTTACCTACTTGAAGACTATAAAAGTTTTAATGCTATTCCCATCGAACGCTGCCGCTGTGTGTTTTTTGTATCCTGCTATCCATTTTTCCAGTGGTTGGGAGCTGCACTGGGAATCGGCCTGCAAGGAGATCATCTAAAAGTAGTTGGATCTGTATGTGCGTTATAATTGAAATTAGTCGATTAATCGCTAAAAAAAAAAAAAAAAAAACGATTAATCAAACACAAAAATTTTGATCAGTAACAGCCCTAAAGAATATATTTTCTTTTCTGTTGTGTAAGGCCTCGTACACACGATCAAATCTGTCTGCTGGAAACGGTCTGCTAGACCGTCCCAGCAGACAGATTCGATTGTGTGTACGGCCGATAGGGGTGTTGAAAATGATCGCCGCATCGATGCATCGAGATTATTCCTTTCCCGATTCTGCATCGATGCGGGGATGCAGCATAATCGATTATTAATGACGTCATTTTGGCCCCTCCCCCTCGCCCGGACAGCAGTGTCTTTTCCGGTCATGACACTGTAGAGATCGGCTGGCTGCGTCTGGCGCCGTTCCCCCTGCAGCCTCTGCACTCACCCACGCTCTCCCCCTCCTCAGGATTTGTAGCTGTGTGGACTGTGGAGTGACACTGGTCATCTCCTCAATGGGCGGGCGCAGATCACTGCACGGAGCTGTGAGACAGATCACAGCAGCTCTTATCACACGTGGGATAAGGCACAGCGTCGGCTTCAGAAAAGTAAACAAGCTGTGAGGAGAAGAGGGGGGATGGTAGAAGTGCTCCGGAGGTGAGATAAGTGTGCCATGCTTTGATTTATGTGAATGTTTCACCAGTGCTATTGAATTGCTGTACACGGAACACCAACTGGGAAAAGTGACATGCTAATCTTTTTGCTCCTTCCTATTACATATAAACATGTACTGGTCCAGTCCCTTCATGGGTTCTATCAAATAAACAGTTTTTCTTTATTACTGTCACTAATGGATTGACTTCATTCTGGTCTTAACCCATTGGGCGCTGACTCACATTGGGGGATGCACAGTGCACACTCTTTTTCTGTCTAATTTCTTCCAAAGATTTCCCTATCACCTCTCCCCTCTGGAATGCACTGATCTTCAAGCAGTATATTATTTCTTGCTGATTGGAATGTCTTCCCCTTTTTTTTTTTGCACTGATGTTGACCTGTTTACTAAGTTGCTGCCAAAAGACTAAGGCCTCGTACACACGATCGGACATATCCGATGAAAATGGTCAGCGGACCATTTCCATCGGATATGTCCGATCGGGAGTTTGATCCGATGGCGTGTACACACCATCGGATCAAATTCCCCGCCGCCGGACGGCGCGGTGACGTGGCGGTGACGCGGCGGTGACGTTGACGCCGCCACGTCACCGCCACGTCACCGCACCAGGAAGTTAAACACTTCCGCGCATGCGCCAAATCCATTCGGCGGCGGCGCGGCGGCGGTGGGGGACGACATGTCTGCTGGTAAGTGTACTAACCAGCAGACATGTCGGGCGGACAGATTCCCACCGGATAGATTTCAAAGCATGCTTTGAAATCTGTCGGGTGGAGAAATCTGTCCGCTAGCCCATACACACGAGCGGAGATGTCTGCTGAAACGGTCCATCGGACCGTTTTCAGCAGACATATCCCCTCGTGTGTACGAGGCCTAAAGGGTATTATTTTTTCCTTAAAAATAAAAAATATCATATTTACCTGCTGACTGTCTCCTGTACTATGTCTGTAGTCTCTTGACTGTCCTGTACTATGTCTGCAGTCTCTTGACTGTCTCCTGTATTATGTCTGCAGTCTCTTGACCGTCTCCTGTACTATGTCTGCAGTCTCTTGACCGTCTCCTGTACTATGTCTGCAGTCTCTTGACCGTCTCCTGTACTATGTCTGCAGCCTCTGACCGTCTCTTGTAGCATGTCTGCAGCCTCTGACCGTCTCTTATAGCATGTCTGCAGCCTCTGACCGTCTCTTGTAGCATGTCTGCAGCCTCTGACCGTCTCTTGTAGCATGTCTGCAGCCTCTGACCGTCTCTTGTAGCATGTCTGCAGCCTCTGACCGTCTCTTGTAGCATGTCTGCAGCCTCTGACCGTCTCTTGTAGCATGTCTGCAGCCTCTGACCGTCTCTTGTAGCATGTCTCCAGCCTCTGACCGTCTCTTGTAGCATGTCTGCAGCCTCTGACCGTCTCTTGTAGCATGTCTGCAGCCTCTGACCGTCTCTTGTAGCATGTCTGCAGCCTCTGACCGTCTCTTGTAGCATGTCTGCAGCCTCTGACCGTCTCTTGTAGCATGTCTGCAGCCTCTGACCGTCTCTTGTAGCATGTCTCCAGCCTCTGACCGTCTCTTGTAGCATGTCTGCAGCCTCTGACCGTCTCTTGTAGCATGTCTGCAGCCTCTGACCGTCTCCTGTAGCATGTCTGCAGCCTCTGACCGTCTCCTGTAGCATGTCTGCCGCCTCTGACCGTCTCCTGTAGCATGTCTGCCGCCTCTGACCGTCTCCTGTAGCATGTCTGCCGCCTCTGACCGTCTCCTGTAGCATTTCTGCAGCCTCTGACCATCTCCTGTAGCATGTCTGCAGCCTCTGACCGTCTCCTGTAGCATGTCTGCAGCCTCTGACCGTCTCCTGTAGCATGTCTGCAGCCTCTGACCGTCTCCTGTAGCATGTCTGCAGCCTCTGACCGTCTCCTGTAGCATGTCTGCAGCCTCTGACCGTCTCCTGTAGCATGTCTGCAGCCTCTGACCGTCTCCTGTAGCATGTCTGCAGCCTCTGACCGTCTCCTGTAGCAAGTCTGCAGCCTCTGACCGTCTCCTGTAGCATGTCTGCAGCCTCTGACCGTCTCCTGTAGCATGTCTGCAGCCTCTGACCGTCTCCTGTAGCATGTCTGCAGCCTCTGACCGTCTCCTGTAGCATGTCTGCAGCCTCTGACCGTCTCCTGTAGCATGTCTGCAGCCTCTGACCGTCCCTGTAGCATGTCTGCAGCCTCTGACCGTCTCCTGTAGCATGTCTGCAGCCTCTGACCGTCTCCTGTAGCATGTCTTCAGCCTCTGACCGTCTCCTGTAGCATGTCTGCAGCCTCTGACCATCTCCTGTAGCATGTCTGCAGCCTCTGACCGTCTCCTGTAGCATGTCTGCAGCCTCTGACATGTCGCAGCCTCTCCTCTCCTGTAGCATGTCTGCAGCCTCTGACCGTCTCCTGTAGCATGTCTGCAGCCTCTGACCGTCTCCTGTAGCATGTCTGCAGCCTCTGACCGTCTCCTGTAGCATGTCTGCAGCCTCTGACCGTCTCCTGTAGCATGTCTGCAGCCTCTGACCGTCTCCTGTAGCATGTCTGCAGCCTCTGACCGTCTCCTGTAGCATGTCCGCTGTGTTTAGACTTTGCTACATGCAGGAAGTGTTATTGTGTGTGTGTATGTATGTGTTTTTTTTTAAGAACAGATAGAAAAAAAAATGGAGGAGTACTTAATTTTTTTTTTGATGAAAGCAATGCGCACTTGCGCTGCAATCGTGATGCATCGTGATGCATCGCGGAATCGAATCGAATCGAATCGTGGACTTGATAATCGTAATCGCATCGAATCGTGAGACCGGTGAAGATGCGCAGCCCTAACGGCCGAGCCGACGGATTTGGCCACCCGACAGATTTCAAAGCATGCTTTGAAATCTATCGGGTGGGAATCCGTCCGCCCGACATGTCTGCTGGTTAGTACACTTACCAGCAGACATGTCGTCCCGCACCGCCGCCGAATGAATTCGGCGCATGCGCGGAAGTGTTTTACTTCCTGGTGCGGTGACGTGGCGGCGTCAACGTCACCGACACATCAGCGCGCCGTCTGCTGGCGGGGATTTTGGTTTGCTCGTGTGTACACGCGAGCAAACCAAAATCCTATCAGACAGATTTGTTCAAATCGGTCGGTCCGACCGATTTGAACAAATAGATTGCCTCGTGTGTACGAGGCCTAACAGTTATGCCGTGTACAGTCACACGATCAGGCTTTTCCTCAGCCAAATCACATCAGTATTCCGAAGGAATTCCATCGGGGAAAAATAGAACATGTTCTATATCTAAACTCCGATGGAACTCATCAGAATTGCCGATAAAAAAACTCAGATGGGGCTACACACGATAGAAATATCCGATGGAAAAAGTGCGTCTGACTTTTTCCATCGGAAATCCCGATCTTGTGCACGTGGCTATATTATAACATTTTATTGTATTCAGTTTAAAACCAAAGTAAAAAAAATCAGGTCTCTTCATGCTTGTGACTTTAAATTAAGCCATTATTAACAAATACATCTGACCCAATGTGAGTACACACATTTGAGATTTCTGGACAATTCGGAATTTGATAGACTGTTCAATTAGATTGTGTGCTTTTGTCTGTATATTGTAATGTTGATAACGTTAAAGAGGAGCTTTAGTCCCCCTTCTTTCCCATGCCAATATCTTAGAATATCTTTTGTGTGTGTAAATGTGCTGAGGGTCTCTGCTTCATCTTTGGAACCCGGCAGAGACATGCAGCACATCTGCTTGAACACTGGGCTTTTCCACACATGCACACACAATGCTGGTCTCTAGTCAGGGGCGTCACTAGGGTTGGTGTCACCTGGTGAGGTCAAACATTTCCCCTGCCAGGCACTGAGCATTAAACAGGCTAGTGCTTTGGCGCGGCTTTCCCCCCTTAACCTGACACAATGGATGGAGCAGGGATGGGATTGGGGGGCTGGATGAAGCCGGAATTAGATTGGGGTGGTGGATAGAGCTGGAATGGAATTGGGGCAATGGATGGAGCCTGAATGGGATTGTGGGATAAATGGAGCTAGAATGGAATTGGGGGGATGGATGGAGCCAGGATGGGCGGGGGATGATAGAGCTGGGATGGGATCAAGGGAATGGATGGAGCTGAAATGGGATCGGGGTAGTAGATGGAGTTGGGATAGGTTCGGGGTGATGGGTCGAGCCAGGATGGGACTGAGGGGAATGGATGGAGCCAATATGGGTTAGGGGTGGTAGATGGAATTGAGATGGGATTGGGGTGATGGATGGAGCCAGGATGTGATTGAGGGCAATGGATGGAACCGGGATGGGTTTGGGGTGGTAGATGGAGTTGGGAAGTGATTGGGGTGATGGATGGAGCACGGATGGGATTTTAGGGAATGGAAGGAGCTGGGATGGGATTGGATGGATGGAACCAGGATGTCCAACTCCTACAAGACTCCTGTTATTACAGACCTCAACCCCGGCCCCTGGGCAGATGCTGTAGCACGCTGTTCCTTTTTCTCCTCCTCAGCTCTTCCTCTGGTTTGTGTACTTTTAATGTCAGAGCCCAGGAGGAGGAGGAGGCAGCTATAGTCCTGTGTGCAGTGAGTGCAGCCGGCGGGGAGAGGAATGTGATTGTGACGCGTTGAGATGTGTGGGACCATGACGATCAGACCTCGGGCACCCTGTCTGTCTGTCTCTGCCTCGGTCCCTCCCTGCACATCACTGCGCTCCTCTCAATGCGGCATTGGTGTCAGACTCGGCTTGGTGTCCCCCTCTGGCAGGTGTGACTCGGGGTGTGGGCCTGACCCCCATAGCGACGCCACTGTCTCTGGTACCTTCATATCTGCATGCATGAAAGCCCCCATGCATGCGCAGATGTGTTACAGGATTCTTCTGGGTCTCAAAGACCTGCAGTGTGTTGTGAACATGCCAGGAGGCCGAGGGAGCCCAATGTCATTCATGCCTAGGCAAGAAAGAAGAACAAATTTATTAACATTACAAAAAAAAATTGGAAATATTCTCCATTTGTGGGAAAGAAAGGGGGAGGTGCCAGAAGGAAAAAAAATATTTGAATGGGTTCATAAATTCATAAATAAACAAATGGAAAACATATTTATATGCCTTAAAGCATGGTGCTATTGCTGCAATCACATTCCTCTCCCCACCGGCTGCACTCACTGCACACAGGACTATAGCTGCCTTCTCCTCCTCCTGGGCTTTGACATGAAAAGTACACAGACTTTGATTTAGGGCATATAATTATGTTTTCCATTTATTTTTTATTTATTTATGAATAACCTGACCGGTGTGTCCCTTCCACAGCATGGATGTGATGTGAGGTCAGTGGCTGGTGAGACACCAGCTAATATCAGAGGGAGCCAAATTTTTCATTATGTAGGCGATTGCAGTTCTACTAGTTATATTCATTTAACAAACTAAAACAAACGTTAGGGCGAGAGCAATAATTCTAGCACTAGGCCTCCTCTGTAACTCTAAACATGTAACCTGTAAAAAAAAAAAAATTAAGCGGCGCCTATGGAGATTTTTAAGTACTGAAGTTTGACGCCATTCCACTAGTGTGTGCAATTTTAAAGTGTGACATGTTAAGTATCTATTTACTCAGCATAACATTATCTTTCACAATATATAAACAAATTGGGCTAACTTTAGAGTTTTTTTATTTTTTTATTAATGATACATTTTTTTCCCCCAAAAAAACTGATTTGAAAAATTGTTGCTCAACTGTGTGACATAAAAAGTTGCAACGTCCACCATTTTATTCCCTAGGGTTTCTGCTAATATATATATATATACACAGGGCTCAAAATTTCAAGTCCTGAGCTACTAGCCAGGCCTCAAGAGTTACTCGCCACCAATTGCCCCACCTAATTCATACACTGCCCTGCGCCTAATTGCACCCGTAAACATGCCCTCGTAGATAATCTCATGGAATGACACTGTTAAATGTTTTATGCAGAATCAAGTTACAAAATTAAATATTACCAACAACAACTTTAACAAAATAGGACAGGGCACTGGGGGCAGACCAGAGGGACAGGGCACTGGGGGCAGACCAGAGGGACAGAGCACTGGGGGCAGACCAGAGGGACAGGGCACTTGGGGCAGACCAATGGGACATGGCACTAGAACTGGGTCTCTTCCCCATCTCTTGCTGTCTCCTCTGCAACTCTCTCTCTCCCTCTCCTATTCATCTCATCATCAGGAGCCTGTGTGTATGGCTCCACGCTTGCATGTTCCCACTTCCCCCTTTTATTCAGGCTGGCAGTGAGGAGAGGAGGTCCCATGGCTTAATGAGAATTGTAAGGAGAGCACCTGTGTACTGCTCTGCCTGTGCGCAGCTCACCAGACTACTTGTCCCGAACATGCATCTTTTCCTCTTCGGCCGCCAATCTCATCGGGACTCTAAGTGTGGGCACAGATTGGAGGGAGATTGGTCATGCAGCCCTGTCATCACTCGCCCCCAGCTTAAATCCACTCGCCAAATGCTAGTAGGCGAGTGGAAATTTTTGAGGGCTGTATATATATATATATATATATATATATATATATATATATATATAATGTTTGGAGTTCTGAATGATTTTCTAGCAAAAAATATATTTTCACATGTAGGAGAGAAGTGTCAGAATTGGCCTGGTTGGCAAGTGGTTAATTATCATAAGTGAGTAATATACAAATAATTATTATATATTGTTTTTAATGTAATTTACTATATTTTCAAAAACTGTACTCAAGCAGGTGGATTAACAGACAAATTACTGAAGTTTGAAGTTATAACCTCAAGCCAGTAATTTCACAGTAAATAGATAAATAATAAAATTATTATGTAACAAAATATGTCTACACACCCTAAGGCAGGGGTCTCAAACTGGCGGCCCTCCAGCTGTTGCAAAACTACAAGTCCCATCATGCCTCTGCCTGTGGGAGTCATGCTTGTACCTGTCAGCCTTGCAATGCCTCATAGGACTTGTAGTTTTGCAACAGCTGGAGGGCCGCCAGTTTGAGACCCCTGCCCTAAGGAGATGTAAGCACTAGCAGCGCTAAACTCTTGTATCAATCTCAGAAAGATGTTCATTATAAACACATAATAATAATATATAAATCCAGGAAAACATCCTTTTTATAAACAAGAACAAAAAGAATATCTCCCCCTAAGGTGGAACTTTAAAGGTCAAACATTGATGTGTGTATGAAAATATTTTAATAAGAAATAGTACACATGATTACAAAATGGATAAAACACGCATCAAGCAACCAGTATGCATGTATGGAACAGGTATATACTATACAAAACACAAAACAGCACAAAAACCACAATGTATGACAAAAACAAAACTCTCCTAAAATGATGATTCCCAAGTGTCCGACGCGTTTCTGGTATTAGACCGTCATTAGGGGTCACAGATGGGGAGCAGTATGATCGTGGTTCTTTTTTAGCACAATCCAAGCGAGTTCATAAATACAGTATTTGCGAATACAAATTGTCTAAAAAAGATCCAGCCCAGAGAAAGGCATGACAGGGAAAAGGCTAAGAGGACCAAGACATTCAGTATGGTCAACACTCAAATTTGAGGGAAAATGCCATGTCTGCACAAGGAATTTGCACATAGAGAGACAGTGGGTCTATTTGGACTCCAAGAGGGATTCAAAGAACTATACTTGGGCAGGACACGCTTTAGTGTTGACCATACTGAAGGTATGCAGACTCTAGCAGGTTTTCTTCTAAGATTGCACTGTATTTGGCTCTATCCATCTTCTCATTAACTCTGACCAGCTTCTTTGTCCCTGCTAAAGAAAAGCATCCCCACGACATGTTGCTGCCACCACCATGTTTCACAGTGGGAGGGTGTGGTCAGGGTGATGTGCAGTATTAGTTTTCTGCTAAACATAAGGTTTTGCTTTTAATCCAAAAAGTTACATTTTGGTGTCATCTGACTAGAGAACCTTCTTCCGCATGTTTGCTGTGTCCTCCACATGGCTTCTCACAAACTGCAAATGGGACTTTTTATGGCTTTCTTTCAACAATGGCTTTCTTCTTGCCACTCTTCCATAAAGGCCAGATTTTTGGAGTGCACCACTAATAGTTCTCCCACCTGAGCTGTGGATTTCCTCCAGAGTTACCATGGGCCTCTTCGCTGCTTCTCTGATCAATGCTCTCCTTGCCCAGCCTGTCAGTTTAGGTGGGCAGCAAAGTTATGGTAGGTCTGCAGTTGTGCCATACTCTTTTCATTTTAGAATAATGGATTGAACAGTACTCCACGAGATGTTTAAAGCTTGGGATATTTTTTAAAACCTAACCATGCTTTAAACTTCTCCACAACTCTGTCCCCAACCTGTCTAATGTGTTCCTTGGCCTTCATGATGCTGTTTGTTCACTAAGGTTCTCTAACAAACTCATGAGGGCTTCACAGAACAGCTGTATTTATAATTAGAGTAAATGACACACATTTACTAATCTGGTGATTTCTAAAGGCAATTAGTCCCACTAGATTTTAGGGGTATCAGAGTAAGGGAATTTGAATACAAATGCACGCCACACTTTTCAGACATTTTTTTGTAAAAAAAAAAAAAAATAATTGAAATCCATTTATCATTTTCCTTTTACCTCACAATTTTGTGAAACTTTGTGTTGACCTAGCACATAAAATCCCAATTAAATACATTTAACTTTTTGGTTGTAACATGAAAAAAAAAATGGGAATATTTCAAGGGGTATGAATACTTTTTCAAGGCACTGTATAACCTGTTGAAAAAGGGAAAGAAAGATCTGAATACCAGCAAACAAAGATGTGCGACTATTGCCTTTGTTTTTCTTGTGGCATTACAAATTCTGGCCGGAAGAGAATGTGGTGCGGCTATTTTATTCAGTAGTCATGGAAATCAATTCATTCCTGGGGTCACCTGCATTATACTTCAGAATTCAGCATCCATCTCCCTCAACCTTCAGAGATTCACTAACTGTTGATGATGTGATTCTCTTTTTTTATTAATTACTTGAAATTAAAAAGCCAAAGACAAAGCTCATAAAAGACAATATTCTCCACACGCTGGTTTTATGGATTTGAGAGTAGATTCTCTATTTGGAGGAGATGTAGGTAGGATGCTGCATGATAATTGCTTAGATGCACGGATGGGATCAATCCACTTGTTTTTCTATTACTCTCCCAGCAAATAGAATCTGGATGAAAAATGGGTTGTTCATGATTTATGGTTTATATTCCAGGAACCAAAAGCAGACACCTGCCTTATATATTTATCATGCTGAAGCTAAGAAGAATAAGGGATACATTATAGGGATTATTAGGGAATATTTACATATACTTTTAGGATAACTGATTTTATAGCTGAACTCCAGACTTGCCTTTAGTCTTCCACAGTTGTACAGAATTTTTTTATAATTTCACTGCACACCAGTGGCGGCTGGTGCTCAAAATTTTTGGGGGGGCGCAAAAGAAAAAAAAAAAAAGCAGTCTCACTGTGCCCAAACGCAGCCACTGTGCCATGCTATCAAACGCAGCCACTGTGCCATCAATTTGCACCACTGTGCCATGCCATTAAACCAGCCACTGTGCCATCAATTGTCACCACTGTTCCATGCCATTAAACCAGCCACTGTGCCATCAATTGTCACCACTGTTCCATGCCATTAAAACAGCCACTGTGCCATCCATTGTCACCACGGTGCCATGTCATTAAACCAGCCACTGTGCCATCCATTGTCACCACTGTGCCCATGGTCGCCGCTGTGCCAATTGTCCCCACTGTGCCCTGTAAATTGATCTCTCCCCCCCCCCCGCCCGGCACTTACCTTTACTGGAGTCAGGCATCCACGTCCCACGATGTCTTCTCCCGCCCTCGATGACTGACAGGCGTCTCAGACAATCAGGTTACCGGTAGCCAGAACCGGCCAACCTGATTGACTGAGACGCCTGTCATCTTATCCAAGGGGCGTACAGTCTGTGCGCTCCGAGGATAAGCTTCTGGGACCCAAGGGCTGTACTGGGAAAGCCTATCAGAGCTGTTGGCTCTGATAGACATTTCCCTCCAGCCAACCAGCTGGCGTTATTCAGATGGCCGGACATGAGCGCCGATCATCTGAATAACAACGGCAGCGGCGATAATAACATAGATTCGTGCAATGCATGAATCTATGTTATTAGACTCAGTGGCGGTGAGAGCCAGAGGGGGCGGCACTCCAGCGCCCTCTATGGACGAACCGCCACTGCTGCACATTGATAGCTTCTTACAGTGTGCATTAGAAGCTGCAGCACCTCAAATAAAACCTGTGTCATTTCTTGGCTGGACATCCAATATGTTTCCAATATGAACCAGTCTTTTCCTGTCCAGTCGTAGTGTCTTTGGCCTTCTCCTTTCCTAACTAGATTTTAGTTATTTTATTCATGGAGGCTCAGTGTCACATGTGGGCATTATATGCAGCCTGCCTAGTGTAGCGCTACCCCTCTAGGAGCCGCTGAGTATTCTGGGTACCCTGTTTACTTCTGAGCCCTGAGCAGAGTGTTGCCCCTGCTGGCACCACCAAAATACCTTGGCCAGATGACCTACTTACTGTCACACAAAAAATAAATGCGTACACACTGAGATAAATGTTTAACTTGTATTAAATGTATTAGTGTCACAGAATTATTGAAACAGGCAAAAGAAAACAATTGGCTGAGGTTTTTCAAATTGCAAAGCACCAACAGGAAAAGCCAATATAACACAATACAGTACCACTTTAAGCCACTCCCACCCATCCTGCAGGACTGGAGATTTTAATGTGAACTCCAAAATCGGGAAATTTTCCCCAAGTGTGCGAATGAGATGAGGAAGAAAGAACAACATTGACTAACGCACCTGAGGGTTCTCAATTAAAAGAGTTAGGGTTTAAATCTCAGGAATTTAGGCAGGTACATTTTCAGCAGATACCCCAAGCACATGCAGCACTCTTCTGCCGGCTAGTTGGGGCCCTTACGTTGGTGCACAATAGAGATGTAGTCTTTGAGGAAATCTGAGTTGACAAATGAATGGTATGTTCATTTAAAGATGTCAGACTAAGGTGAAGAGTCACTGTAAGGATATCATATTAAGGTGGAAAGTCACTTTAAAGATGTCAGATGGTAATAGAGATTGCTTTGGAAGGAAAAAAGGGAAGCTTTTTTTTCCCTTGGATATCTTAAATCTGAATTGGGGTGTGGGTTGTGTGTGTTTCTGCCTAGCAGGGAAATAGTGAATTCTGGTATCCTGCAGGCAGTGTTGGTAAAAGTAGATTAGAATGCAGCACTGGATAGGTTATAGCGCCTGTGCCTAAAGATATAGGCCTGTACTGTAAACTGTTGTATAATCTAGCAACTGGATGCAACAACAGGCTTGAGTCCAATGGCTGCATTGTGTAGGTTAAGAACCCTCTTACTTGGTTTCACAGAGAAGCAAGGTGAAGCGATAACCTGTAGAGGGGAGGCCCACTTTGTTCTCATCTGGGATGGTTAAGGTGACAATGACGCGGTCCATCTGCCCGCAGTTTCCGCTACCTGCTTCCTCAGGATGATCGGCTTCTCTGGCAACTTTTGTGACTCCTCAACTCGGCCCCAATTCCACCTGGACCCTTGTAGATTCATTCTGCTCTCTTTCACACGTCCGGTCACCAGCCTAGTCTAAGGTGACCAGATTTTTTAAATGAAATCCGGAGACATAATTTTTCTTTACTAGTAATGGCAACAATTAGCAACTCTCTGCCCTCCACCTCACAGCCTCTCAAGACTTACTCTTTGGGCCCCGGCTACTACTGGATGGGGAGCGGAGGAAGATCACTCCGCCAGGGAAGGCAAGGAGACAGCCAGGTGGCTGGCCAGGATTTGAGCCAAGGCAGAAGAACATGTGAGCAAAGCTGTATGGGCATGTGCCCGAAACTGAAGAAATATTCCCCCCGCTCCGACCAGCACATGATCATCAGAAAGGGGCACAGATAATGGGAAAAATACAACCCCCCTATGCTAGTAGGCACATCGGAGCGGGGGGGGGTGTAATTCAATGTTTTTTATTTTAATTCTGCACTGATTGTCTTTGAAATTGCCCCTGCCCCCTATTAAATCCAATCTGGGGACAAAACCAGGGACAGACTTGGTCTGGGGACAGTGTCCTCAATCAGGGGACTGTCCCCTGACACTGGGGATGTCTGGTCACCCTAGCCTAGTCTCTCCCATCTACCCATGTGGTCCTGGGCTTTTCCCATTTTAAATGCTCCCACCACTTTGCCAGTCTTCATGGGCGGTGTAGTTTACCTTCAGCTAATCGGAATGAAATAATCTTGCTCACAGCATACAAGTCCCAGAGTTCCCAGCATTTCTGTATAAGTTGTATGAAGTTGCAGGACACTGCCATCTTTTGGCAAAAAAAAAAAACAGTTCTGCATAACAGTAACATTGCACAATGTTACACTAGGTACATGCACTCCTCCAGATTTACAACCACCCATCTAAGCATCTGATATTTGCATAACTTTCCTGAGAGTGCCCACTGCTTGCATCAGGTTAGAGGGCACATGAGAGTACTGAGGTAGGGTTATCTTAGGTTTGTCTTAAAGTGGTTGTAAACCCTCAGATATAACCAGTGAAGTGAACAGACTCAGATGATTCAGAGATAAAACAACTCTTCCTACATAGGTTTTACTTGTTTATCTGCTGTCTTCTCTTCCCTACACCCCTTCAAAAGGGCAAATCATTTTAAAAACCCTACTTTATTTGTGAGGTGCACCAAGGAGGGTGGAGTGGCTGTACTTACAGTGTATGAGAGCTGATTGGAGGAAAGTAACATCCCCCCCCCCGCCTGTATACACAGCAGAATAACTGTGTTGGGAATAGACAAGCTCCGTTCTGAGCTCCCCCTCCCTCCCGACACAAATTTTATCTCATGTGTCGGAAAAGGTCTCAAAGTGACTCAAGCTAATAACAGAGGAAAGAAGCACCAGAGAGAATTAGAGCTTTGGATATAAATAAGTAAGCACTATAGGTATATGTGCTTTGCTCAGATTCTATGACTGAGATCACAACCTCTTTAACCACTTCAGCCCCGGACCATTTGCCTGCCAAATGACGGGACACTTTTTGCGATTCAGCACGGCATCACTTTAATTCCTCTACATATTTTTGGTTAAAAAAAATCACAATAAGCGTATATTGATTGGTTTGCGCAAAAGTTATAGCATCTATCAAATAGGGGATAGTATGTGGTATTTTTATTGTAATTTTTTTTTACTTGTTATGGCGGCGATTTGTGATTTTTTTTTGTGACTGCAACATTATGGCAGACACTTCGGACACTTTTGACACTATTTTGAGACCATTTACATTTATACAGCGATCAGTGCTATAAAAATGCACTGATTACTGTATAAATGTGACTGGCAGTGAAGGGGTTAACCAGTAGGGGGCGGGGAAAGGGTTAAGTGTGTCCTAGGGAGTGATTCTAACTGTGAGGGGGCATGGCTTACTGTGCACGTCACTGATCGCTGCTTACAATGAGAGGAAGCAGACGGTCAGTGCTGTGTCACCAGGCAGAACAGGGAGATGCCTTGTTTACAAAGGTATCTCCCGTTCTGCCATTCCGTGACCCGATCGTGGGACACCGGCAGACATCGAGTAGGCGGGTCGCCAGGGGGCAGGTTCAAAACAACGTATATATACGTTGCTTTGCCTGCCTGTGACATTCTGCCGACTTATATCTATGTGAGGCGGTCGGCAAGCGATTAAGGAAAGTAAGTACAGCAATGCCCCACTTCCAGTGCTGATAAGGTTATTGGTATCCTCCCTGAGCTGACTGCTTCCCAGTGAGGCTGTGTAGAGAGGGGTGTGTCCATTCCCTCCACTTCGGTGTCATATTAGCTCTGTGCTGTGGAGGGTGTGCCATCAGAACTCCGCGCCCTGCCAACTGGTAGCTGTATTTTAGAGGGCTCTGGAGATGAGAGAGCTGCAGATAAATAATTAATTTACCACTCGATGAGGAGGGAAAAGAGGAACCAGAGAAGGCAAAATATATGCAGATTAAACTTAATTTTTAGGAATTATTGTAGTACTTCAAGAAATATTACATGGCATTTCCATGTGAATTACCCAATATCATATAAAAGCCAACTCTGTTCTCTAAGCTAGTTCCCACCTATCTTAGTGGCCCAAATCAGCAGGTAGGTGGTATAGCTGAATAATAATCTCTTGTGCTTGATACAAATTATAGACCCCTAGATAGTTAACATATGTAGCACACACCTGAAAGAGTTGATGAATGAAACAACCTTCAGGATATAATCTGGAGCAGGGTCTATCAATGGTACTTTTTAAACTACTCTGACACACCCTGACAATGAGTAGATGTAAGGGATGTAAATTTCAGGTACCCCATAAAAAAGGATTATAGTTCTGCTAATGGAGAAAGAAAAACTCATGGCATTTCTATTACATCACCAGTAGATGGCAGCATAGAGTAAAAAGCCTTAAAGCAGATGTCCGCTGAAAAAAATATATATTAAAAGCCAGCAGCTACAAATACTGCAGCTGCTGACTTTTAATATCAGCACACTTACCTGTCCTGGAGTCCAGTGCCGTCCGCAGCAGAGGATGAGCGATCGCTCGTCACTCTGCTGCTCCCCCGCCAATTGCCACCCTGCCGGTATTTTACCGGCACAGCCGGTATATTCCGGGCTGTGCCGGTAAGTTTGAATGAAAAATACCGGCCATGCAATGGCCGGTATTTATGCGGGCCGCACGCACAGCACCCTGTCTGATCCGTCCTTCTGTCTCCCAGTGTCTACCTCTGCAAACAATGCACGTGCCGGCGGCTGGATCTGCGGAGGGACGTTGCGGAAGTGACGTCACTCCGGCTCCGCAGACCCGCGCAGGACGTCAGTGACGTCACTCGCCGAGACTGAGAGGAGAAGGTAAGTGTGTCTATGTCTATGTGCCAAAAATGTAACCGAACTCAAATCCTGCTTTGAATTTGTGCACCAGGAATATCATAATGTCCTCCGGCATGTGCCAACAAGGTGGTTAAGCCTCTTTGCAGCAGTAGATCGACTGCTACTTAACTGGGAATCCATAAAAGTCTATTTTTTAAAATATGGAAAGGTAAACTGCCATCCAGTTATATGGAGCTTCATTGAAAACCAAGAAGATGGACTAAGTACAACACTCACATTAGCGGAGTGCTTTCTCTATTTTGTCCATTCATTTATGTTTTTTTTTAATAAGTCTATTAAAAGTCTGGAGAAGGATTCTGTTACTGCAGCAGAATTGTATTCTATAATGTCTGATATCAGAACACAGCTGCAGAACAGGAAAGGAGATTCCTATTTTGGATACAGAGTAAATGGTGATTTACCAAAGCTGACAATAGCAGAGCAGGAAAAGTTTAAAAAAGATGCGCTTACATGTTATGACCGTGCATTGGGCTACTTGGAGAAATGGTTTGAGTTTGATAACTCACCATTTAAATACTTCTCATGTTTGAATGGTAAAGCCATACCATCATTTGAAGAGCTAAGAAAGATTTGTGAGATGCTAAAAATTGAAAATGTGGGAGATGAGCTCTACTCTGAAACTGTCTACTAAAAGTTGCTTTTCCAGCAATTATAGTAGAGGAGGACATGACTATTTCAGATAAGTGGGTATCTTTTTTTAAGAACACTGATGCACCCATTCTACTAAGTATAGTTCAGACAGTACTGGCTATTCCCTGCAGCAATGCTTTTGTGGAAAGAGTGTTCAGTGTGATGAACAACCTTTGGACGGATGAGAGGAACAGACTTTCCATTGGGATTGTGAAAAGTGAGCTTTGCATTCGTTATAATTTGGTTTATTCTTGCTCAGAATTTTATGATATTGCAATGAAAAACAACAAATTATTGAAGGCGGCAAAATCTAATGCAAAATACACTTTCAAGCATTGAGTCTGTACTGCTCAGAAAATACAAAAAGATAGAGACACAGTCCTCTAGAGGAGTAAAAATAAAATAAGAGTTGATTCCTCTTTACCTTCTAAAGATCATGGGGGGAGATTCATCAACACCAATGTAGAGGAAAAGCTGACCAGTTGCCCATAGCAACCAATCAGATTGCTGCTTTCATTTTTCACAGGCCTCTTTAAAAATGAAAGAAGCTATCTGGTTGCTATGGGCAACTGGTCAGCTTTTCCTCTACACAGATGTTGAGGAATCTCCCCCCATAACATTTTCAGTTTTCCACCTACAGAGCTATATGAGGGCTTTATCGGTATCAATTTGGTTTTGATGAGTTTTTCATCCTATTTGTTGTTGTTGGTAGTGTGTATACAGAGGAGCTGTTAAAATGTTTGCATTTAACTTTTTTCCTAATGCTAAGGCACCAGGGGATGATGGCATCCCGATCGAAGTATACAAACAGTATGGGGAAGTTGTGCTCCCGAAACTGCTGCACACTCTGAACGCGGCCAGGGAGTCACAGCGGCTCCCAGACTCCATGAGACAAGCAAGCATAGTTTTGCTACTTAAACCCGGAAGGGATCCACTAGATCCTGGCTCCTATAGGCCGATCTCGCTCCTGCAAAGCGATATAAAAATACTAGCAAAGGTCCTTGCAATAAGGTTGAATAAGGTGATAGCGGCAATCATACACACAGATCAATCTGGTTTCATACCGGAGAGGTCTACTGCTATAAATCTCAGGAGATTGTTCGTAAATATGCAGTCTACAGCAGATAATATGGGGGATAGAGCATTATTGTCTTTAGATGCCCATAAAGCTTTCGATAGCATAGAATGGCAGTACCTGTGGGCGACACTGACCAGATTTGGATTCGGGCCTGTGTTTCAGTCCTGGGTGCGGCTCCTGTACGACTCCCCCTTGGCGGTTATTAGAGAGGAGGGCAGAGTGTTTTCTCCCTTCCCGCTGCACAGGGGGACCCGGCAGGGTTGCCCCCTGTCGCCTTTGCTGTTCGCGGTAGCCATAGAACCGTTAGCAGCCCTGGTACGGTCCAACCCCCTGATTACGGGATTTCAGTATGGTCTGACGCACGAAAAGATTATGTTATACGCGGATGACACCATGCTGTTATTGGGGGACACGTCGGGTTCCCTCCGGGAGGCGATGTCTGTGGTTCAGACCTTTGGTTCCTTTTCTGGCCTACTGATTAATTGGACTAAGTCCGCAATAATGCTCTTGGACTCGGTGAACCCGCAGGACCCCACATTGCAGAATATCCCGGTGGCGACTAAATTCAAATATTTGGGTGTCTGGGTTACCCCCCAGCCGCTCGACTATGTCACTCTTAACCTCACTCCCTTAGTAGGCAGAATTAGAGACAAAATTAAAATATGGTCGAAATTGAAAATGTCCCTAGTTGGTAGAGTAAACCTCACAAAAATGGTGTTTATGCCCGAGTTGCTGTATATTCTTCATAATACTCCCATGATAGTCCCCCTCAGGGTCTTTAGGATCATCAACTCCCTATTTCGTTCATTTCTTTGGCTTAATAAGCCCCCCAGGATCAAACTAGAACAACTACAAAAACCTAAGGAGATGGGAGGGCTTGCTCTCCCAAACCCCTGGTTGTACTACCTGGCAGCTCAATTACAACACATTGCTCGAGCTATGAGTAAGGGACCGGGGGATCCGGTAGTGGACATAGTACAGCACATGACGGGCATGGACAGCATGGTGACTGGACTCGAATCTTTACAATGCGCCAAGTCGAATAAACTTTTCCCCACATACACACTAATGCAAAAAATTTGGAATAAAACAAGACAACTACAAAACATAGAGGGTTTTACAGGGCACAGCCCAATTTGGAACAACCGCTACTATGAGGAGCTGATGTCTTTGACATGCGGCGAGCGCTGGAGGAGATACGGGGTCACGCATCTGGTTCATATCTTTTCCGGGGGCCGTCTGCTCACTTTTGCGGAGCTCCGGGAGAAGTTTGAACTACCTCAGGCAATGCATTTCTACTATCTGCAGCTGAGTCACGCCATTAGGGCCCAGGCCGGGAACAACCCCTGGATACTGTCCCCCTCCCCGATCTTCCACTTTATGACTGGGATAACTGGTTTCAGGGGTTTCATATCAGGCGCCTATGCCATGCTGCTGTCGGCGTTTCTGCCGGGCATCCCCGCCAGGGTGGTGACCTCATGGGAGAGAGATGTGGGTGCTTTTGAGGAGGAACAGTGGGAGGAGGCACTGCTAGCTATTCGGGGTTCCTCACTTAATGTGGCGCAGCGGCTGTCACAACTGTATATTGTCCTGCGGGTACATTTCACGCCAGCCAGAATGCACAGGATGGGTTTGGTGGATGATGATTCCTGCCCTAGATGTGCCAGGGATCGTGGAGACCTCATCCATCTGATGTGGCGATGCCCTAAGCTGCACCTATATTGGGTGGGGGTTCTCAAAACTCTGAGTGAGGTCTTTATGGTTCAGGTACCGCAGACCCCTAAAGTGTGTATCTTGGGTATCATGGATGATTTGCCAATTGAGGACAGTTCGAAGGAAGCCGTTGGCAGATCCCTCTTCCAGGCCCGCAAACTCATTCTTACCCATTGGAAAGATGTGGATCCCCCTAGATTAGGGGAATGGATAGCTCAGATGCAATTCACACTCAGGGCAGAGAAATATATCTATCAGCACAGGAAACGGAGGGGAAGGTTCGAGTTATTGTGGGCCCCCTGGTTAAATACCCCGGGGCTGGCTCCATTAGAGCTGGTACTGGACAGGCTGCTCATATAATAACTGGGAGATACAGGGACTCAAATGGTATAATGAGGCATCATGTGGGGGAGAGGAAGGGAGGGTCAGGGGCTTGAGTCATTGCCCACGCTTGAGTACGATATTGGGTGTGTGAGTTCACAGCTATTTTTCTACCTGTACTATTGTGGACTATGCTGGTTTAGTAAAGGGAGAGTGTAGTGGGATAGATGTTTTGTGAGTGTATTGTTATCTTTTTATGCTGTTTGAGGATGGACAAAGGCAAATCGTTGAAATTGTTTGTAACTTTGTATTGTTACCATATTATTCAATAAACATCCTTTTTTGAGAAAAAAAAAAAAATGTTTGCATTTGCACTATTTGGTGAGGTTGTCAAATGTATTTATATTATATTTGTATTTGCTGGGTAACCCCTTAAATGTATTGCCTTTTGTTAAATAAATGTTACTTACAATTGTAAGTTTTCTCTAAATGTTATTTTTTTGTGCGATATAGGAAAGTTCCCCCCGCATATATATTGTATCCCTCCCATCCCCTGTGCCATTTCTTTACCCCCCCCCATCCCCAATGCCATTTCTTAAACCCCTGATCCCTTGTCCTCTGTGCAATCGGGCCCCTCCCCCTTTTTAGCTCCACCCCCACATAGCCACACCCACGACCGGTATTTTTCTGAGGGAAAGGTGGCAACCCTACCCGCCATGCTCGGTGAGGGAACTAGGAAGTGAAGCGCTCTGGCTTCACTGCCCGGTTCCCTACGGCACATGCGCGAGTCGCGATGCGCCGTGCTGACTGGCTCCCGCTGTGTGCTGGGAGCTGAGTGTTCCCAGAACGCAACGGGGGCGGAGGGGAGGGGCGGTTGGTGACGTCTAGGGTTGCCACCTCATCCCTTTAAAACAGAACACATATGAATTACACAGGTTCTGAGGCTCAGGCTAATGCAGATTAGGCACCGAGTGAGTTTAATTACCACCATAATCAGCCACAGAACCTATGTAATTCATATGTGTTCTGTTTTAAAGGGATGAGGTGGCAACCCTAGAGACGTCCTGCCCACAGTCTACCCGCAGACTTTGTGGCCGGAAGTGGGTGAAAATACCTGTATTTAGACAGGTATCTGCACCCCCCTCCCCCTGAAAGGTGTCAAATGTGACAACGGAAAGGGGAAGGGTTCCGATCTGCGGGAGTTCCACTTTAGGGTGGAGCTCCGCTTTAATGACAGAAAGCACATTCTAATGGGACCATTGCTAATAGCAGGGGAACCAAAAGACTGACCTTTGTTTCTGGTGGGAACACAATAGCAGTTGCTACCCAGTCTGAAGGGCATGTGTTTGTATCATTGCAGGTAAGAGAGAGCATATTTAAGGCTATAAACAGGGTAAGTGAGTGAGGTAATTAATTGTGATTAGTAAAGGCTGCTGTGTAATTAATTAATATATCAACACATGTGCAATTGTTTATTATTTGTTATAAGGACTTTATTCCTGTGTATGTAAATGTTGTTATGTTTGTATTATTTTGTATGAACACAATAGCAGTTGCTACCCAGTCTATCAGTCTGAATGTCATGTGTTTGTGTCATTGCAGAAACTTTAAAAAAAAAACACTTTTGGTTTCACCCAGCAGCGCCGCTCCCTTCGCACAATTCGCACAATTATTGACCATACTTTCAGCATATGTGCAACATAGACAATACAATACAAGTGTAGCTGTGGTTCTATTAACATAGAAAAGCTTGAACAAGAATAAAGCAACACAGTCAAAGAGGAAAACAATGCAATGACCATAACACTATACAGAGACCTTCTACACTAATGGCCCCTACCCACGATCCGAATATCGGACGACGGATCGTGCGACTTTTTTTCGCTTAATAGTCGCAAGTAAAATGAAATAGGTTATTAAAGTCACCAAAATTCTCGTACGCAGAAAAAAATAATCGGAAGTGATGTCATGTGTTGAAATTTATTTTTATTGAATTTTCGGACGACAACTATACTGACTAAACGAAAATCGTACGATCTGACATCGTACGCGGAAAATTTTCGTGCTTGTCCGATCGAAGAATATCGGATGAACTGTCGTGATTGGCTCTCGAAAGTAGTGTACACACGATCCAAAAATCTACGACTCTTCCTCGGATCGTTTTTGTCCGATATTGGGATCGTGTGTACGGGCCATTAGGCATGGTTGGGGCCCTTACGGCGATTAGAGTCAGTGAGACAGATGTAGCAGAGAAGGAACTTGCGTGGTACATTTAAAGGAACTCAAGTCAATCCCAGAGTTACAACATGTTCAGGATGGAAGTAGTGGGATTATTAATGCTGCAGTAGTGCACCTAGGGATGTAGTCTTGGGGGTGTAAAGCAATATCCCTTGAGATTTGTCTGGGTAGACTCAGACTGGATGACTCTCAAAGGGGCAATCAGGTAAGGAAATTATTAACTAAAGTGTCAGGCCGCGTACACACGATCAGTCCAAACCGATGAAAACTGAATAAAGTTCTTTTTCATCGGTTCACAGACTGATGGTCTGATGTGCAGTTCAAAAACCGATCGTATCAGAACGCGGTGATGTAAAACACAACGACGTGCTGAAAAAAACGAAGTTCAATGCTTCCAAGCATGCGTCAACTTGATTCTGAGCATTAGCAGGTTTTTGAACCGATGCTTTTGCGTACTAACCATCGGTTTCGACCGATGGTCAGGCGTCCATCAGTCCGATTTTAAAGCAAGTTTTAAAACTTTGGACTGAAGGATAAAAGGCTAATGGGCCGTACACACGGTCAGTTTGGACCGATGAAACTGGACTTCAGTCCGTTTTCATTGGTTTGTACCAATCGTGTGTACACGGCCTCAGTGTCTGCTGTACAGTGTAAGGAATGGGTTAACAACCCTCTCACCAATCTCCTGCATTTTAAAGGTAGGTCCTGGCGGTGATGGGGCTCCTCATGTACTAAAGTGATGACCAAAGCAAACCCGCTTGGCTCTTCTGGAACTGCTGGGCAGACTTGTGACACAACTCTGAGTCTCTAGAACACTGTGAACGGACCTTTGCTTTGTATCCCCAACATAGCTGAGAATGGACTGGCGGCTCTGCTCTGTGTCTCAGAGACGTCAGATTGACGATCCCACATGGTATCTCTGAACCTCTGTGGATTGACTGCTGGGGTAATAAAAAGTGCTAAAGGACCAGCACTCTGTCCCCACTGCTGTTTCCTTTCACAGTCTAATGCCCTTGCACTACATAATTGAAGTTAAAGGATCACTAAAGGAAACATTTTTTTTAGCTAAATAGCTTCCTTTACCCTACTGCAGTACTGGTTTCATGTCCTTATTGTTTGTTTTTGCTTTGAAGTTGCTGTAATCCTGCTCTGTTCTCCACACTTCCTGCTTGTCTGTTTCCTTATAACCACAGTGTTGGGAGCTTTCTCACTGTGGTCTAAGCTGTCATTTCTGTGTGTCTAAAACTTCCCAGAACCAATCAGATTCATTTTAAAAACAAAACGCTGCCCTGGATTTGTTTGTTTTTGTTCTGTGCGTCTATTTCTACTTCACAGAAACATGAAGCCAGTTCAAAAGTGAAACTAACCTGCAGGCACATTATATGATTGATTTTTATCTATTTTTAATCATTTTGAAAAGAAATCAGTTAACTTTTATGGGCCAGATTCATGAAAGGTTACGCTGGCGGATCGAGTGATCCGCCAGCGTAACAGTGGCTTTGAGCCGGCGTTTCTGTTTTCTGTAACCAGAAAACAAGAAACGCCGGGTTGAAGTTCCGATGCGAGCAGCGTAACTGAGTTTCGCCATCGCATCGTTACTTCAACTTAAAAATGGCGCCGGGGGCGTTCCCGCCGATTTACGCTCAAAAAATATGTTAATGAGCGGAAATCGGCAATTCACGATCGAAATCCGGCGCGACGCAGTGACGTTACGACGTTTCCGGACGGGATACGCGGCGCATAGATATACCTACATGGGGCTGGAGTATCCTATGTTAGGTATAGGCGTCGTCATCGCGTCGGGAAAAAAAAAAAAAACGTTGCTTGCGTAAAACGGTCATGAATGGGAATGTGACGTCATTGACGTTCATTCACAGATTTTGGAGCATGCGCACGGGGATGTTTTGACACTCGACGCATGCGCAGTACGTCGGCGGCGGGATCGCGCGTAGTTAGCATACTACACGCCCCGTACCCGCGACATTTGAATTCCGCCGGCTCATTTGCGATGCGCTGCCGCAACTTTAGGAGCAAGTGCTTCGTGAATGACAGCACTTGCTCCTAAAAATTCGGCAGCGCAACGCAAATCAGAAGCGTTACTCCAGAGCAAAGATGCTCTGGAATACGTGAATCTGGCCCTATGTCTCTATACCCTGTAAACAGTAATTTCAGCAAAAAAAAAAAAATTCCTTTAGTGACCCTTTAAATCTAAAGGAAATCAAACAACAAAAGTTGTATAGTGTGTATCCAGCTTAGTGTAGATGCTGAAGGAGAAGAGTTGGGTCACCCTGGCACAGTGCACAGTGCATGCACATTTTAATCATTGGTCCCAGCATTCCTGATGCCAGGATTGATAATGAATTTGTGCACGTGGTGACCTATTAACCCCTGAACAAACTGCGGTACTGAGGCTATTTTACATGTTTGCTGGGGGCTGTAATGTGCAAAGTGAGTTAACAATTGTTTGAAATTGCATTTAGTGACTTTAATTTCGCTTTAATGTAAGAGTAGGAAAAATCCCAGGAAATTCTTTAAAGCGGAGCTCAACCCTAAAGTGGAGCTTCCGCTCATCTGAACCCTCCCCCCCTCCGGTGTCACATTTGAAACCTTTCAGGGGGAAGGGGGGTGCAGATACCAGGTATTTGCACCCACTTCCGGGAGTCCTCTCTGCAGGGATTCGGCGGGTATTGCATCACTTCCCGCCCCCGCTCGTTGTGTTCTGGGAAACACTCGGCTCCCAGAACACAGCGGGGACAAGTGAGAATGGCGCTGTGTGAGTTGCCAATGCACCGTAGGGAATCAGGCAGTGAAGCCGGAACGTTTAATTTTCTTATTCCCTCACCGAGGATGGTGGGGGCAGCAGATAGACGAGGGATTGCTCGTCTTCTGCTGCAGACGTCGCTGGACTCCAGGACAGGTAAGTGTCCATTTATTAAAAGTCAGCAGCTGCAGTATTTGTAGCCACTGGCTTTTAATATTTTTTTAAAGGCAGAGCTCCGCTTTAAGTACATAAATGGTAAGAAAGGGAGGTCAGATCATATTGGTCTCATAAAGAATAGGGAAGAAAATCTGGTTACTAAGGATGGAGAGATGGCATTAAATAAATTTGTTGCGGGTGAGCTGGCGTGCAAGTGCTCACGCTGACTGTGCGAGTGGACACAGCTAGGCAGCTCGGAGGTGGGTGTGAGAGCAGATGGGAAGCTGCCAGCTGGGAGGCTCGGTGGGACGGGTGGACTGGCCAATCAGCGGGTGGCGGAGCAGAGAGATGACATCATCTCTCACTGCCCGGCTGCCGCCCTGCATCCCTGCAGTTCCGCCGTCACTCACTGTGCAGGCAGCAGAGAGACTACATAATCTCTCTGCTGCCTGACTCCGGGACAAAGGAAGTGACAATCCCCATTCCCCACCTAAGCAGGAAAGTGACAATCCGCAATGTGTGGCAGGTGACATGGCAAGTGGACAATCCACAGCTTGTGGCAGGTGACGTTATAAGTGACAATTCGCAATGTGTGGCAGGTGACGTGGCAAGTGGACAATCCGCAACTTGTGGCAAGTGACAATCTGCATCTGGTGGCAGGCGACGGTGGCAAGTGACACACTCGGGACTTCCACTAATTCTGCATTATTGTGAGTTGAACTATTTCATTTTCTATAACAATGTAATAATATGGGCCACTAAACACTGACCATTACACTGACCACTACACACTGACCAGACCACTGACCACTACACACTGATGAGGCCACTGACCACTACACACTGACCAGGCCACAGACCACTACACTGACCAGACCACTACACTACACACTGACCACTACACACTGACCAGACCTCTACACTGACCAGACCACTGACCACTACACTACACACTGACCAGACCACTGACCACTACACACTGACCAGACCTCTACACTGACCACTCCACACTGACCTGACCACTACACACTAACCAGACCACTACACACTAACCAGACCACTGACCACTACACACTGACCAGACCACTGACCACTACACACTGACCAGACCACTGACCACTACACACTGACCAGACCACTGACCACTACACTACACACTGACCAGACTACTGACCACTAAACTCTGACCAGACCTCTACACTGACCAGACCACTGACCACTACACTGCACACTGACCAGACCTCTACACTGATTAGACCACTGACCACTACACTACACACTGAACAGACCACTGACCAGACCTCTACACTGACCAGACCACTGACCACTACACACTGACCAGACCACTAAACACTGATTATTACACTACACTACACTACACACTGTCCACTAAACACTGACCATTACACTACACTTCATACTGACCACTAAACACTGACCAGACTTGCTGAGTCTCTCACCTGATTTTCTTCCATATGCTCTGCGGTCTGTCACACGGCCTGCCACGATGGGAAACCGATCTGGGATCCGGAGGAGAAGACAACCGCTGTAGACAGCTAAACAGAGGCCAGCCCCACTCACCAGCGATCGAGGATAGGCCAGCCCCGCCACTGCATGTGACCCCGTTCGCCCAATCACAGAGCGCCAGGGGCCAGCCTGACATTAAACATGGTGGCCTAAGTGCGGGGACACAGGGAACCAAAATTAGGAGAACAGAGCCAGGGGTGACACAGAGCCAAATGTTGCATTTGGTGCCACGGCCCCCCTCGCACCCTCCATGCTACGCCACTGCCTACCTCGGTTTTTTTCCAGTACAGTCCACTAAAACGCAGGTCACTGCACGTACTGTGACTGCAGTTTTTGTTTTAAAAAAGTTGTACATATTTTAATGAAACCTGGCCAAAACAGTTGTAAACTGCTGGACGTTACTTTTTGTAACCTGCAAGATAAAGGCATAATGCGGTAGTATGCATAGCATACTAGCACATTATGCAGCCCTCAAAATTTCCACTCTCCTACTAGCATTTGGCGAGTGGATTTGAGCTGGGGGCGAGTGATGACAGGGCTGCATGACCAATCTCCCTCCAATCTGTGCCTACACTTAGAGTCCCGATGAGATTGGCGGCCGAAGAGGAAAGGTGCATGCTCGGGAAAAGTAGTCTGGTGAGTCGTGCACAGGCAGAGCAGTACACAGAATCTCTCCTTACAATTCTCATTAGGGCATGGGACCTAACAGTATGACCTCCTCTGAGCCTTCTCCACCTCCCCCGACCAATGTAGCTCACTTAAAGTTGCCCTGACATGAGAGAGTCAGCCTTTCAGTTTGTGCAGTTTTCTTCTCCTTGTGCTCTATGTAAGTGTCCAACAGTTCAGCCTGAGCACTGTGAACAGACTGGGCTCAATGTGTGCTGTGCTGTGTCAGTGTGCACTGTGCTATCGTGTCAATGGCTGTTCAGTTGTGTGGATCTCAGCGCTGGATTGTACTCCCTCCCGCTGTGCTGCAGCTCCTCTCCTCACTGCCAGCCTTAATAAAAAGGGGAAGTGGGGACATGCAAGCGTGGAGCCGCACACACAGGCTCCTGATGATGAGATGAATAGGAGAGGGAGAGAGAGAGTGGACGGATGGGAGTTGCAGAGGAGACAGCAAGAGAATGGGGAAGAGACCCAGTTCTAGTGCCCTGTCCCTCTGGTTTTCCCCCAGTGCCCTGTCCCTCTGGTCTGCCCCCAGTGCCCTGTCCCATTTTGTTAAAGTTGTTGTTGGTAATATTTAATTGTGTAACTTGATTCTGCATAAAACATTTAACAGTGTCATTCCATAAGATAATCTACAAGGGCGTGTTTACGGGTGCAATTAGGCACAGGGCAGTGTATGAATTAGGTGGGGCAACTGGTGGCGAGTAACTCTTGAGGCCTGGCTAGTAGCTCAGGACTAAATTTTGAGCCCTGACATTATGTGAAACTTGCCTGAAAATGAAGCATTCCACAGATGCAATATCATCATTGGAAACTGCTTCCATCTTCACCCATCTTGCTTCCAGGTTCGCGGACTCTGGCTCTGTGACTGGCCGGAGCCGCAATGACATCACTCCCACACAGGAACCGCCAGTCATGGCACAGGTGGCCATTCCTTCCAAGTGCATGCACCACTGGCGCATGTACAGTAAATTTCTCCTAAATGGTGCAAGTTTAGGACAGTGGCGGCTGGTGCTCCAAACGAACACCCGATGCCCAAAAAAAAACCAGGTCAGTCAGACGCACAACCCCCCCCCCCCCCCCACAGCCAACCAGCCCTGCACTTACCCCATCTAGGTCACAGGCAGCTCTTCCTCCTCAGCAGCTTGACCCTGCTTCTCCTCATCCTCTGCGACTTCCCTTGTGTCTACTCTTTCTCGGCTTCATGGCGACTTCCCCTGCGCCTCCTCGGCAACCAATAAGATCGCTTCTCCTCTCTGCCAATCGGGTCGCACGATTCGCTTCATGTTTGGTTTGGTCGGGAGGAGAATTAGGAAGACAATATCTCTATCGTCACTAGTGTTGCTCACGAATATTCGCATTGCGAATATTCGCTACGAATATTGCATATTCGAGTATTCGCGAATAACTCGAATATCGCGGCGAATATTCGCTATTTCGAATATTCGTATTTTTTCAAATTTCGCAATCAATTTCGCAATTATTTTCGCTTTCGCATATGCAAAATTTCGCTATTTTTTTTTTTATAAAATATAGCGAATATTCGTAAATATCGAATATTCGTGATATTTTATCCAAAAAAAAATAGCGAAATTTCGCAATTTTTTTTTTTTATAAAATATCACGAATATTCTTCGAAATATTCGCGAAATATCGCGAAATCGAATATGGCGTATTCCGCTCATCACTAATTGTCACACAACTGGGTGGGCTGTGCCCCGAAAAAAAAAAAACACCATTGGAATCCATGCGTCGAGCGCACTGCATGTAGATTAGGGGCTGGCACATGGATTAGGGGGGCAGCGCCCCTACGCCCCACTGGTTTAGGAAAAATGTACACTACCTATAGGTACGCCTTACTATAGGCTGACCTATAGGTAAAATGTAGTGATGTAGTGATTAATATGTCTGGAATTCTATTCAAATAGCAGGTCTGGGCAAAATGTTATGGGCTTTCAAACAAAATGAGTTGACTAGAAAGAATGTTCATGTTCTGACAAACGATTTTTTTATGAACGTTCAAGCAAAAATCTAATTGTGTATGGCAAGCAGATGCAGTGTCTGTTCAATGAAAATAAGGTTGAATAAAACCAAAGAAATTCAGAAAAACTGATTTGTGAATTTAGCCCCCACAGTCTGTCACTACTGTTCTAGTTTTTTTGCTCCTAAATCGAACATATTGCACTTCACCTGAATGTATAAATGGCGCTACCCTGTTCTAGCTCCCTATTCTTTCTAGTAATTTATTTACCTGCTATAAACAGCGCTAACCTGCTGCTTGCTTCTCACACTCGCTACTGCAGTCCTTCATCACTTTTTAACTCTTCCCTCCAGCGCTTTATTATGCTCCTTCACCTGGCTAGGACCTTGTTCACACCTATGCATTTTTTAGTGCGTTTTCAGTTTTGCAGAAACACACTACAGTCTGTTTAACATGGTTTCCTATGGGTCACGTTCACATCTGTGCATTTTATGGAAAGGGCCATGGACTTTTTTTTCTGGTTTCTGGTTCCATAGACTTCAGTGGATCAAAAATGTGTATTGAAAAAAGCAAAATGCACCGGTAATATGCAACCTACATAGGTGTGAACCATGCCTTAAACGTGTGCTCTCCTGTGGCCCCTCTGACTTCCTAAACTATTTCTTGAAATATTTGAGAAGCCATGCTGCCAGTACTCTGATGAATGGGATTTTTTTGTCATCCTCCCACCCCACCCCTGTCTGTTTGTAGAGGCTGCTGATGGGGGTCTCCCTCACTCCACATAGTCGCAGTGTTGCAGCAGTTGCTATGACTCCTGTCTGTGCATGGAGACATTTGGATTCTGGTCACGCTCTTCTCCGCTGCTTTGTGTAAAGTCTGATTTAGGAAGAAGGACGGTGGGAGGATCAGGGTGGCATGAGGTTGCACCTCACTTTGGGGGAGACCCGGGCTGCCAGTATCAGATCCATGAGATGAGCCAGGCATAGCAAATCCAGGGAGGTGAGTAAATGATACTGCAAGGTGCAGGGACCACCGAAACCTTCACTTCTCATTTCATTGGATCACAGAAAATTGCATGGTGTCAAAGCGTTTAGGCTGTCATCCTGTAATTATCCCTAATGAGATTAATGTAGAATAATACATAAAGGAAGGCGAATAGATTCAGGGAATTAATTGGTTGATTGGACAGCTCTTTAAAATGTGGACATCTAACTTATTGCAGAGCTTGTTGAGCTACAAGTGGTCCGATTCTCCGGGGACCAGATATTTAAATTCCAGATTCTGAGTTTTTGTCCCTAGAAACGTACTGGTCATTTCTACTATAAACTGTTTTTTTTGTTTTTTTTTGGACTATAGATTTAGTTCTATCTGTTCTTATTTATACATCTTTACTGTATGTTAATATTTGACTCATGTGAAATCTTGAAAATTACTTGTATTCCGGTCTAGCACAGTAGTCGTTAAAATTGTGTTTACAGTACGCCTTGTAGTATTGTATGTGATGAACCTGAATACAGTACCAGATAAGCTGGGCTGAAGATATACAGTATATACCTCTCATTTAACATAGGATGCTTTCTGAATCACATCTTACGAGTTTAGCACTACTGAAAAGTTTTAGTAGCATATACATAATGAATCACTTGACTCATTTTTTTACTTTGCATGGTTTGTGTGACAGAACGAAGGAGATTTGTAATAGACAACACAGGGACAACACATGCAAAGGCTCCTTGATTATCACTTTAGTTGAGCTGATGTGTTACATTGTAAGGTGGGGGCTTTAAGGGTCAGTCCATCCAAAAGTGATATTTTGTTTGTAGGTGTAATGGAGTGGCCATAGGTGTGTGCAGCCTATTGCATTAGGGTATGCACCTCAAAGCTCAAACACACATGAATGCCACCCACTGTCACAGGGAGGAGGCTCAGGTGGTGGGAGACACTTGATTGGGAGCATATTACGCTACATCCTAAATACTAATATAATGTGTTCCTAAAGTTTAACCCAGCCTTTTTAATATAATATGGGCATTTACACTAACCACTGGCATCCCCCCAACCACCCACCTGGTGCCACCTCCTGGATAATGCTAATTCACATGGGGTGATTAGGGTGTGTCCAGGCACAGCCGGCACACCCTGTGCGCAAGCCTATGGGAGTGGGCTGAATCACCTGCAGGCTTCCTTAATATTTTGGGGACTACAGAACATAGATCACTCCTCTATAGTTCCTGCCTTTTTTCCACCAACCTTGGAGGTTGCTTGCTCACTCTTCTTGATGTATTCCCAAAACATAAAATGAATGATAAATATAACAAGAGTAGTGAGACCCCTTCAACAATGGACACAGCAGGTTCAGGAAGTAGGGCACAATGATTTACCATCAAAACCCTAATGGTTGCCATAAATGTAACAATCTGATTTTTTTTTTTTTTTTTTTAAGAAAATCAGACAACATGGTTGAATCTATAAATTATTGAAATGCAATATACTGTGTCATTGATCATTTTGGAATAAAAACAATACATTTTATCTAAATTATTCTAACAGTCTGGATGGAAAATCTGTTGGTAGAAAAATACTGTAGATAGAGCAATACGATTGTTAACTGTATGGCACTTCGAACGATCTAGTCATCTTCTGTTCATATGCTTCTCCAGGACAGTAAATCAATTGGCAGCATGATCGTATGTAAGCTCTTTCTGTGTATGTACAAGAGATATAAGGTAGTTTACAGCAATGTTTCTCAACCAGGATGCAGTGGCACCAAGGGGTCCTCTCTAGATTCCCCCGGCTTGCCTTGAGCATGGGACCCAGTTTGCGCTGAATCAGTGTCAGGAGTTGTCATGGTGTTGATGGATTGACCCCAGCACCAAAACAACCAATTACACTCTAGGGTCAGGATGCAAAGGATAATTTGTTGCTATGTAGATGGCAGTCAGCTCTATGCTCAATTGCAACACATGACTCTGATCCTGGCAGGTGGCATGCAGGGCTACCCCCAGCATTCAGGTGACACCAGAAGTCCACCAATCCCTCGCCACCTCCACCTCCTTCAGGGCCATGCAAAGATTTCTGTCCTCTTAGGCGAAAGTGCATTTTGCCAACCAGCTTCCCCTGTCCATCCGGCACCCCCTCCCTACACCATCCTCCTGCCACACCCACTATTGTGACAGGAGGTCATTGTAACAGGAGAGGAGTATCTGGGCAGTGTGACAGGAGAGGGGCAGTGGGACAAGAGGGGGGCAGTGTGGCAGGTGGAGGGAAGTGTGACAGGTGGGAGACAGTGGAACAAGAGGGGATTAGCGCATGTTATAGAATTAAAAAACTCAAAAGATCAGAGGGGCATACTGACTGTTGGAGAGTATTTTGTTATTTTAGCAGACATATCCTTATTGACAGCTTTTGGAAATCATTGTTTCGATCTGACAAGGTTTCACAATTAAACAAACAAAATATTAATTAATGAAATGAAATTCTGAATTGTTAGACACCAAATATGATATGGGTATTACAACTGTCTCTCTTAGGAGGTTGGATGTGTCCCATCTTTCTTCTGAACCTTGTAAAATAGACATATTTGTCTAACTGCCTGGCACAGCCATTCTCAACCAGGGTTCCGTGGAACACTGGGGTTCCTCCAGAGGTGGCTAGGGGTTCCTTGATTTGTGGCTGATTTACCTCCTGTTTGATGGTGCCTACATAGTTCTGAGCCAATTCCACTTGGAGGATCCAGTGGTATTACACCAATGATCTTCATAGTTCTCTGTAAGGGGGGCATTCTTACCACTACTGTAAAAAAGGGCATTCTTCTCACTGACCACCGAAGTCAGAGGCATTGTTCCCACTGACCCCCAATGAATGGGTTTTATCAGGGGTTCCCCAAGCCCTGAAAATAAATTTTAGGGTTCCCCAGTGGTAAAAAGGTTGAGAAAGGCTGGCCTGGCATCTTCTCATACAGCAGTGTAATCACTTTTTGAAAAAGTGACATCTATCAGAGTAGGAGTTTCACTATGGTAATTAAAAAACAAAAACAGAATATGTATTTGCTAAAACTATTCTCCAGATTTCTATGGCCTGGATTTTTACCATAGGGATACATTGGGAACCTTTTAGGACTCTGCTAATAGAGGTCTGGATGTCTGGGAGAGATTAAAATGTGTCACCTTCTTTGGCTGCCTACCACAGACATGAGATTTAAATGTGGCTGTTCCTTTGGGTAAAACAAATGGTGGTATTGCATTCAGTACAACCTCCCCTTCACTCCACACAGTTTGGTGTTCCTTAGACCTCATTATCTTCACATTTTCAAAAACTGTTCAGAAGCGAGGCAGAAAGATACAAACTTTTCTATTTACTCTGTTTCATTTATCAACATTTAAACTGCAATCTGCATTTGATGCAGGGCCGATCCTACCCGGGGTGCAAAGGGTGCAGTGCACCCAGGCGCCACAGAGATGGGGGCGCTGAAGCGCCAGAGTGCCTGTCTAAAAATCACTCTCCTTGTTTGTGTAGTACTAGTGCGGCGCCGGCGGCTCTCCCCGCCGCCGCTGCTGTGTTTGTCCCCTCTTCCTCCTCCTCTTAGAGAGGGGAGTGAGGAGTCCGGAGATCGGAGCCGCTGTCTTGTCTCTGTGTGGAGAGACTTAGCTGCTCAGTGACATCGCTGAGTGGGCGGTCCATCATGCCTGACACTGCTCCTCTCTGTGTGTGTCATAAAAAACTCCTGTCTGCGGCGATCTGTGATCCACCCGGGCGGCGCGGCTGCACACTGTCCCCTCCTCTGCAGCTGCCGCCCGGGTGGATCACAGATCGCCGCAGACAGGAGTTTTTTATGACACACACAGAGAGGAGCAGTGTCAGGCATGATGGACCGTGTGTTTTTATTTGCTGTAATGGACGGGGTTTGTCCTGGGGGGAGGGGTCTGTAGTAATGTAGGGGGCGTTTTTTTCCTGGGTGCAGTCTGTACTAATGGGGGGGGGGTGGTTGTCCCTGGGGTCTGCACTAATGAGGGGGGTTGTCCTGGGGGGGTCTGTACTAATGGGGGGGTTTGTCCTGGATGGGTCTGTACTAATGGGGGGGTTTGTCCTGGATGGGTCTGCACTAATGGGGTGGTTTGTGCTGGGGGGGTCTGCACTAATAAGGGGAGTCTGTACTAATGGGGGGGTTTGTCCTGGGGGGTCTGCACTAATGTGGTGATTTGTCCTGAGGGGGATCTGTACTAATGGGGGGAGTCTGTACTAATGGGGGGGCTTATCCTGGGGGATGGTACTAAGGGGGGTTTGTCCTGGGGGGTCTGTACTAATGGGGGGTTTGTTCTGGGGGGGTCTGCACTAATGGGGTGGTTTGTCCTGGGGGGTCTGTACTAATGGGGGGGCTTGTCCTGGGGGTATGCAATAATGGGGGGGGGGTTATCCTGGGGGGTCGGTACTAATAGGGGTGTTTGTCCTGGAGGTCTGTAATAATGGGGGGTTTGTTCTGGGGGGGTTCTGCACTAATGGGGGTGGGTTTGTTCTGGGGTCTGTTCTAATGAGGAGTTTGTCCTGTTTGGGTCTGTACTAATGGAGGGGTGGTTTGTCCTGGGGGTCTGTACTAATGGAAGGGGGTTGTCCGGGGGGGTCTGCACTACTGGGGGGGTGGTTTGTCCTGGGGGAGTCTGTACTAATGGAGGGAGGGTTGTCCTGGGGGAGTCTATACTAATGGGGGGTTTTGTCCTGGGGGAGTCTATACTAATGGGAAGGTTTGTCCTGGGGGAATCTGTACTAATGGGGAGTTTGTACTAATGGAGGGGGATTGGTTTGACCTAGAGGTCTGTACTAATGGGGGGGGGATTGTTCTGGGGCGGTCTTTAATACTGGAAGTGGGTCTGTACTAATGGGGGGGTGTTTTGTCCTGGGGGTCTGTACTAATGGAGGGGGTGGTTTGTCCTAGGGAGGTCTGTACTAATAGAGGAGGGTCTGTACTAATGGAGGGGGTCTGTACTAATTGAGGGGGATAGTTTGTCCTGGGGGTCTGTACTAATGGGGGGTGGTTTGTCCTGGGGGGTCTGTACTGAGGGAGGGGGTTTATACTTAGGAGTCTGCACTGACAGAGGGGGTCTATACTTAGTGGAGGGGGTCTGTACTGAGGGGCAACTATAGGTGGAGGAAGGGGAAGGAATAGAAAAAAGAATAGAATATTCTAGAATAGAATAGAAAAAGGAGCAGAGAAGAGGATTGTGGGACTTGTAGTTTGAGGACTGGCAACCCCACTGTAACAAAGAGACTGCAGCCCACATGGCATGTTCAGCTAAATGGGAGAGAGAGCCAGGACCCCAGGAAAGCCTTCAGGGAAGTGCACCCAGGACTCCAGAGGGAGAGGACAGTGCTGAGAGAACACTATCAGAGAGAGAACCCCGCTGCCGTGCGCCACCAGACGGAAAGCCACACAGCAGAGTGCCATCCCTGGCGGAGAAAGGAATGGAGTCATTGCCAGAATACAGATCTGGGCTCTACCCAGTGGAGTATCCATGGGCAATTCAGAGTGAGCTGACTCCTGATCAGAGGAACCGTTGTTGCTGTATCGCTGGGTCAGGTGAGAGCCGATCGGCCATTATCTACTTATGCCAATAGGAACTGCAGTCTCTGACCATCTCCTGTATTATATCTGCAGTCTCTGACCATCTCCTGTATTATATCTGCAGTCTCTGACTGTCTCCTGTATTATATCTGCAGTCTCTGACTGTCTCCTGTATTATTTCTCCAGTTCCTGACCGTCTCCTGTAATATGTCTGCAGTCTCTGATCCTCTCCTGTACTATGATTGCGGTCTCTGACCATCTCTTGTATCATGTCTACAGTCTCTGACCATCTCCTGTACTATGTTTTGGGGCACTTTCTAACAGTATCAGAGAGGTTCCCCTCCAGGTCTCATTAGTGTACGCTCTTCCAGTATTTTCTTTATTGTTAAAAGATCATGTGAGGATCCCAGGGCAACAAATACTTCTTAGAGGAGCATCTCTGTGTTTGAGTCATTGCCATAGAAACATTTGTTGGTAAGATGACCACGCCCCCTTTGTGGGGGCGCCAGAAATATTTCTGCACCCAGGCGCCTGTGACCCTAGGATCGGCCCTGATTTGATGTCAGTAACAGCAGCCTGACAGACCATAGTTGTCTGAGTAGTCCCTGCGTCCAGTGTTGCCAACCCCTTGAAATGAAATTTACTGGCAGGATGCCAAAAATTTACGAACGGCACCAATTTTTTAATGACACTGCAAAAAAGTACCTAAAACTACAGTTTTCACTTCTAAAAAGTGCAAATATCAATATGTAAACCATAAACATGTAGCTAGTAGGGATGAGCGTCTGTTCGATCGATCGTTCGTCGAATTCCGAACAAAAACGATCGTTCGCGGCAAATTCGAGTGAAACGAAACGACCGTTTTTAAAACTTTTTTTTACATTGATACTACTATCAATGGAATATATTTTTTTTAAAACAGTCGTTTTTTCAGGAGTCCTGCTCCTGAAAAAACAACCGTTTTTAAGACTTTTTTCCATTGATACATGTTCCCTGGGGTAAGACCCGGGTTCTCAAATACGTTTTCCAACAATAACTTGAAAATTTGTCTTTAAAATGATCGTTTTTGAATTCAAACGTTCGAGTCCCATTGACTTCAATGGGGTTCTAAATGTTCGTGCGAACGATCGGACTGTTCGACGGTTCTGGTGCGAACCGAACGTGGGGGTGTTCGGCTCATCCCTAGTAGCTAGTGCTATCAGCAGTGGGCCAGATTCAGGTAGAGTTAGGCTGGAGTATCAGTGATACTCCAGCCTAACTGTCACTTTAAGCCGGCGTTTCTGTTTTCTGTAACCAGAAAACAAGAAACGCCGGGTTGGAGTTCCGATGCGATCGACGTAATTGAATTTCGCCATCGCATCGCAACTTTAATTTAAAAATGGCGCCGGGGCGTTCCCGCTGATTTATGCCGAAAAAATATGTTAATCAGCGGGAATCGGCAATTTACGATCGTATTCGGGCGTGATGCAGTGACTTTCCGACGTTTCCGTAAGCGATACGCGGCGTAAAGATAAAGCAGCCCCCTAGTGGAGTATCCTATGTTAAGTATAGCCGTCGTCATCACGTCGAAAAAAAAAAAAAATTGCGTCGCTTGTGTAAAACGTCCATGAATGGGGATTTGACGTTCACTGACAGAATTTGGAGCATGCGCACTGGGATGCATTGACAGTCGACGCATGCGCAGTACGTTCGGCGCGGGATCGCGCTTAGTTTAAATAATACACGCCCCGTACCCGCCCAATTTGAATTCCGCCAGCTCATTTACGATACGCTGTCGCAACTTTAGGAGCAAGTGCTTCATGAATAACAGCACTTGCTCCTAAAATTTCGCCAGAGTAACGTAAATGAGAAACGTTACTCCAGAGTAAAGATGCTCTTATCTACCTGAATCTGGCCCAGTGTGTTTAAGTTAAACAAAAGTCAAAAACCAACTGCCTCCATTGACATGAAGGTCAGGTTACCGTAAGCCCGCTAGCACAGAATTCCCCCTTACATCATAGTCTGCAGGATTCCCACTTACAGTGCAAAGGAACTCTTATGCAAAGGGGAATACTGCAGATCATGATGTAAGGGGAAATCTGATGTAAAGGGGGGGCTCTGGTGACCAGAGACCAACTTCCGCAGAGTGAATACATTAATGTAAGGGGGGGGTACTAATATAAATGGGGAACCTTTGTATCAGTGCCCCCTAACATTATTGTATTCACTCCCCCTTACACCAGAAAACCCAGGAAAACATAGGGACTTATTCAGAGTGAGGCCCAGCCATGTGCTAATGTGACAGGAATTTAGATTTGGACAATGAAGTTAAGCAAGTGATCTCAAGTAGTGTGCTGGAGGACATGTGCAGAGGAAGACACTGTCAGATCTAGACTCAACTACTTTTATCCTACTAAGAAGTACACAACTATTTTTATTCTACTAAGAAGTATTCATTATCTGGGCACACCATGTCCCTTTTCCCAATCCAAGTTTACTCCCCTAATAAAAACAACAAAAACAAGCAAGAGACCATTCATTGTCTGGGAAAGTGTGCCAAAAAGGATTTCTGACCAGCAGGGTGAAATGTGTAAATGTTGAAACACGCAGCGACCCCATGGGACCATCGCTACATAAAAGCTAATGTTCCCCCGAGTAAAAAGATTCCCAACATGTAAAACCTTAAATTTGCGAGTGCCCATGAAATGGCAACAAACTTTAGTACTCTATATTTTCTATAGGCAATGCTTTAAAAGCCCCCTATAGGTCATGGGTCTGGTGCTAGAATTATTGCTCTCATTCTGGTGTGTGTGTGTGGCGATATGTAACATGTGTATCGCAATCAACCTTTTCAAGTGTAGGCATCCCGACACATGCGTTTACATTTCTACGTGTGTATATGTGGGGGTAGGGGGACCTCAAACTTTGGGGGGGGGGGTTATGTGCTTGAGAGCACCATTTTTATTTTTTATGTAGCACTACCCCATTCAGGAGCCGCTGATTGATTTGGGATCGGTGTATTAAGTTACCTCTGTATGTTGTCTAGGGGTGATTGCAGTGAGCAGAGCAATAAGAGAATGTCCAAACCGCCGCTGAAGTTTTCTGAATGCTTTATTTCCCGGGCCAACACGACCAACATCAACATGAAGTAGAGAGAAAAGGTTGACGGAAGGAGAGAACGTTGTGATATACTACCCTTTTGAGGGCAATCATAATGCTGATGCGGCCCACAATGAAATTAAGTTTGACACCCCTGATATAAAGTATGGTGGATTCTCTCAGACAATTTGAGTATTTTCATCCTGGACAAAACCCGAGACCATAGAAGGTTGTTTGATCTCCAATTAAATGCAATCATCCATTGAATAGAGCTGAATAATGAGTGGAGCAATCTATTACAGGATATGGGTATATTTGATATAGTAGCATATACAGTAGAAGGCATATTTGTGGAGAGAGAACAATTTTTTGGTTAGATGCCTTCTCGATTCTACTAGCTGCAGCCTGCCATATTGGCTCAAGATGTTTTAATAATAGGACACTTACCTGTCCTGGAGTCCAGCGATGTCAGCACCGCAGCTGATGTTTCCATCAGCTTTCGGGTGCTGCTGCCGCCTTTGCCGGTAAGGGAACCCGGCCGATGAGCCTTTCAGCTTCACGACCGGGTGTCTACTGCGCAAGCACGAATCGCGGCTGCACTCTCCTACTGGCCCTACAGTAGAGGAAGGAGGAGGGAAGAGGAGGGGGCCAGACCTCTGATGTACTTTGCCGCGGAGAGGTCCGACGAAAGGGGGGACAGGGTAAATGTCAAAAACAGGGACCCGCTCCCCCCTCTCCCCCCGAAAGGTGCCAAATGTGGCACCAGGGGGGGGGGATACAGATAAGCGGAAGTTCCACTTATGGGTGGAACTCCGCTTTAAATTTAGTTATATAGTTACATAGGTGAAAAAGTCCATCAAGTCCAACCTGTGTGTGTGATTTTATGTCAGTATTACATTGTATATCCCTGCATGTTGTGGTCGTTCAGGTGCTTATCTAATAGTTTTTGAAACTATCGATGCTCCCCGCTGAGACCACCACCTGTGGAAGGGAATTCCACATCCTTGCCACTTTTACAGAAAAGAACCCTCTACGTAGTTTAAAGTTAGACCTCTTTTCTTCTAATTTTAAGGAGTGGCCATGTGTCTTGTTAAACTCCCCTCCACAAAAAAAGTTTTATCCCAATTGTGGGGTCACCAGTATGGTATTTATAAATTGAAATCATATCCCCTCTAAAGTGTCTCTTCTCCAGAGGGAATAAGTTCAGTGCTTGCAACCTTTTTCTCATAACTAATATCCTCCAGACCCTTTATTAGCTTTGTTGACCTTCTTTGTACTCGCTCCATTTCCAGCACATCCTTGCTGAGGACTGGTGCCCAGAACTGGACAGCATACTCTAGGTGTGGCCGGACCAGAGTCTTGTAGAGTGGGAGAATTATCGTTTTATCTCTGGAGTTGATCCCCTTTATAATGCATGCCAATATTATGTTTGTTTTGTTAGCATCAGCTTGGCATTGCATGCCATTGCTGAGCCTATCATCTACTCTGACCCCCAGGTCCATTTCTATCCTAGATGGAAGTGTCTGGACTCACTGCAAACTACTCCTCTTAATTATTACCTTGTAACTAAGCAATATTTTAATATGTATGTATTTGTGACATGTATTTGTATATGTGATTCATTTAGTTTCACTGTGATGCTATGCTTTATGGTTTCCTGGGTCACAGGGGAAGCACAAATATGGATGCTGCTGCCCCATGTGACTCCAGCAGCCATCTTGGGTTAGGCAGAGCCTATTTGTGTCATTGGTTCCCAAGTTTGGTGTGTTTTATGTGAGTCAGCAATGTAGGGAAGGGTACCCTGCCTGTTAGGGACAGTACTAGTGGTAGTGAAAGGTTCCTGATGAGAAGGGAAAGCGTAACTTTGGACATTTTCTCTGCATGGGCATTAGATGGCCAGGATGCATTTCACTCTCTTAACAGACATTGTCAACCCAGCTGACACCTGTCATCATCATATCATTTGAAACTCAAGCCCCGTACACACGGCAGAGAACCTCGACAGGCGGAACATATCGTTCCGCCCGTCGAGGTTCTCGGCCGGCCGGCAGATTCGGCGACCAGCCCGTCGGGAAAGGCGACCAGCCATTCATCCTGATGAGCCGTCAAGCAAATAGAGAACCTGCTCTCTATTTGCTCGACGGGTTTCCCGATGAGCGGGGCTCGCCGAATCCGTATACACAGCCGAGGTTCTCGGCAGAATTAGGCTCCCAGCGAGGTTCTCGCTGGTTTCTGCTGAGAACCTCTGCCGTGTGTACGGGGCTTAAGTGTACCTAGTTGGGCAGGTGTCCCTATGGGTTGTTGTGAGCTGTCGCTGACTTACTTCAATACAAGTTGCTGTTGCACCACACTACGCTTCACCCCACCCACACACCAACTTTAGTGGACATGTCTCCAGGTTTCCAGCATTTTTCTTCTTTTTGCCACAACAGAGGCACTCTGCAGGCGACCTTGCTAGTACCAGCACCAACATATATCATACCTTTTTGAGGCCTTACGGATGACAATAGCGACCTTTTTCTTTTTTCTTCCCAGAAGACGTTCCCATCGTAAGAGCTTGTTAAGGAACTCAAGTAAAATTGCATGTTTTCCTGCACTGCAAAAAAAGTACTTCCTTCTGCAGAAGTGCAATAGTTCTTGGTGACACACCCAAGCATCTTGTAAACACACATGCATTTGTGGCTTCCAAAATCCACGGGAACAGTAATTTTTTAATTTATTTTGCAGGAGAACATTTTAGTCCATGGGGCCCTGTATCGTTCACAGGCCTCCGTATAGCCTTCCTGAAGCCCCCCCAGGTGCAACAGAAAATGTTATCAGCCTACGCCCCTAAAATGAAAAAAAAGGTTCCTTCTTTGCCCCAGCCTCCTGGGCCCCTCTGTTGATGTGGAGGGGTCCAGGGAAATGTAATTTAAGCACTAATAAGCAGGGGAGTCCAAAGCAGGGAGTCCAAAGGACCAGTCTACAATGGGCAGGAATAGGGTGAAAGATTACAGGTGCTCCCCCACCACAAGGCTGTGTACATAGAGGACATGCAGCTTGGCCATTTACACGACACTGGAAAAATGCAAAATGTATCCACACATGTCCAGAGGTGGCCAGAATAAAAAAAAGTAATCCTAATTTATACATTTTTAATTTTGGTGCTACCTCTTTAACCCTGGTACCCCAGGCCATTCCCATCAATTAGCACTTTGTATGTCGGTGCTTAACTTCATTGTCTTTTTTTGTCTACCTAATTGTCATTACTGGGTAATGAATGCTTCGTTTAAGTTTTTGTATTAATTGGGGATGTTATGATTAATGTGAAACTTGTATAATGTGTTTATTGTATTGCGCAAATTGGCACTGCAGCTGCAATTCGATTGGTCGTTCTATTTGTCCAACCCATTACTCATCCCCTTGGTTAGAGTACAAACAACGTGACTTCCACTGCCAGGCACGCCCCCTGAAGACGTTAACCTAATGAAGCGTACGTCGTCGGCGTAGCCTGGTCACGTGTACTCTCTACGTCCCATCCGGTGCATCTGGCTTGAGTCCTAAGCAGGTGGAACTTACGCCGCCACAGAGGTGGAGGAGCTTGTGCTATCCCACGAGTCTGCAGCCCCAGTGCCAGGATGGGCACCTTTTAATGTAAGCGGCCATTTGGCCTTTTGTTATCTTTTAATTCTTTTAAATTAAACGGTTTGCACTATGGAAGCTTTGGTTTTGTGTTTCATGTCCCATCTCTGAAACGGAGGGCAAGAGGTACTACATTAATTTCCTGTCTATGACAAGTTGTGCAGGCACGATCCTGTTAAGCGCATGTGATCTTTTTTTAGTTAAAAAGATCCATAGAGTCTGGTAAGCACAATCCCCTTCTGTGCACTTTGGGTGTCGTATCTACAGTGTTTTGGTGAAGGAATAAAATTTCACTTTTTTTGGATAACACATCTACTGCAGCAAGAATTCTGTTGGTGGTGGCTGTTTTTGGAATTTAAAAACTCTTTTTTATTTATTTTTTCTTCCACGATATTGGGACTTTATTTGATCATTGATTGACTATATCAGTTAGGCCCCGTACACCCGGCCGAGGTTCTCGCCAGAAATCAGCGAGAATCTCGCTGGGAGCTGCATTCCAGCGAGAACCTCGGCCGTGTGTACGCTCTCGGGGAGCCCCGCCCGTCGTGAAACCCGTCGAGCAAATAGAGAACAGGTTCTCTATTTGCTCGACGGCCCGTTGGGATGAATGGCTGGTTGCCTTTCCCGACGGGTGGGTCGCAGATTTTGACGGCCGGCAGAGAACACCTGTCGTGTGTACGGGGCTTCAGTGATATTTGGACATTTATTTGATCAATCATCAAGATTTTTTCTTTCTTTTTTCTTTTATACACATTTGTTTCACTGGGGTTGATCATTTGTTGTTTTTTATTATATTTATATCTATTTTTATTTTATTGTTTTTTTTTTTTTACAATATTATTATAGCGCCCCCTATCACCTATCACTGCCTTAGATAGAATATATATTCTTCATCACCAGGGGAGCAGCTTAGCAATTGTAGTGATTCACATATAGTAATTATAGGGCCAGATTCTCAAAAGAATTACGCCGGTGTATCTACAGATACACCAGCATAATTCGAATTTCCCGCCGGCGTATCATTGTTTTCTATCCAGAAAACATGATACGCTGGATTTACGCTAAGATCCGACTGGCGTAATAAACTTACACTGTCGGATCTTAAATGTAATGTTACGCCGCTAGGTGGCGTTTACGTCGATTTCTCATTTGACTATGCAAATGAGCCTGATACGCCGATTCCCGAACGTTTTTGCGCCGCCTCGTCGTCGTTTCCGTGAGCGTAAACTTACCCCTGCTATATGAGGGGTAAGTTTACGAAGGTCCGTCGTATGCCATGTTAAGTATAGCCTCGGGACAGCGTTGTCTTTTTCCGTCGTTTTCCTAAGTCGTTTGCGAATAGGGCTTTACGTAAATGACGCTCACGTCGGCTTCATTGACGTTTTTCGACGTGAGTTGGAGCATGCGCACTGGGCTATTTTTACGTCCAGCGCATGCGCAGTTCGATCGGCGCGGGGGCACGCTTAATTTAAATACAAGCCGCCCCCTTTGAATTACGCGGCCTTACGCCGGGCTCCAGTAAGTTGTGGCGGCGTAGTGTAAATGGCTTACGCTACGCCGCCGCGGATTCTACGAGAATCTGGCCCATAGTTTTTTGGCGCAGAATTTTATTTTAATTACCCCAGGCCATAGTCTAATAGTTCCTTATGATAAATACAATCTTAATAGAGGCCACATAAATCAGTTCGATAAGTCTTTTCTTTTTCTAAGCTGCACTTGAAAGACAATGGACAAAACAGATATGTTTACTGTCAAACCTCGTTTGATGAATGGAGCAGTAAAGTCTCCTTCCTTTCCTGCTTGGCCGCATACTTATGTTAAATGATGTAATTATTTGGTTGTTACAGCAGGATGGACCAGTCCTTAAAAAGAATGAATACTTAAAATCCTGACTCATACTCTGATGACGCTGAAAAAGAGAAAATAACCAGAAAATTTTACCAAGAACAAAGCTCTCAATGTTGACAGTGCCAGGTTCAGAATCTGACAGTAGGGTTGTACATGACATTTTCCATTCAGGACCTGCAATTAGTCAAGAGATCTAGTGCATGCTTCAGGCACCTCCTCAGATCATGAATGGGGTGAGAGTCATCTATAACGCTTTGTCTCAACAGTCTTGGGCTTTATTCCAGCCGGGACAAGAGCTGCATGAAGTATCCTGGGATTTTTCCTTCTCCGTACAAGCCGTCTAAAGTTGTTCTGGGATTGGGAGCCTCTTACAAACCAAAATTATACTGGTAGGTTGACTGATTTCTGCTTAGACTTAAGCTGGTCCTTCATTAGAAGGGCTTGATGACAATGTAAATTATTTGTGACGGGCAATATAGGAAGACTAATGTCAGCGGTGCTGGAGATGGGAGTTGTTGGGAGCAACCATTTGCTATTCATAAAGAAAAGCCAGTGCAGCATTGCTTTATAAGTACCAATACGGGAATGAGCCGCATGCACTGAATCAGATCTCCAAGTACTGTGTAGGGGCAGTTTCTAGCTGACCATACACGGGGGGATTCCTGTTGGCCCCTTCCTGCCTGATATCCTTTGACTGAAAATCTGTAGGCGCCACATGGAAAATTGTTGGCCAAACAGTGATTGCATCCAAACAGAGGCAGCCACTCTTAAGGTATTTTGGCAGCTCGCGGTGACAGGTGTCAGAATACAGTAGCCACAGCGGGAGATTCTTCTATCCACATTGTTAATGCCTGGTACACATGATGAGGTTATCGGGCTAAAGATCGTCCGTGGGTTTTTTTTTGCATGCTAGTCTCATATCAAAAATTAATAATTTACTAAACTTATGAAAAATTTTGCATGACAGAATAAAAATCCGGAAGTGATGTAATGTGTTGTAGTGTACTGTATTTTACAATGACAATTGTACTGATTAAATGAAAATCATACAATCTGGTATTGTACGAGGAATATTTTTGTGCTTGTCCCATCAGATAATATCGGGTGAACTGTGGGGATCGGCTCCAGAAAACTGTGTACTAACGAACGATCAGATTATCGCAAGATCGCTTCAAAAGCGGTATTTTGCGTACAATTTTGTAACCGTGTGTTCAGGCCATTAGTGTAGATGGAGGAATCTGTTGGTATTTTTCATTCAGCACAAAAAATAAATAAATATGTGCATAGCCAGCTTTAGAGAGGTAGAGGAAGATTGTGGGGGGCAGTTACAATGTTGGGGGGCAATTTTCACTGGGCATTAACTGATGGATTGTCCTATTTTTTCTCTCTAACAGTAGAAGCTTTGTTGTAGATGGACATTTTAGATCTATAGATGCTACTGTTTGCTGTCTGTGGAAGAAAATTGCTTAGTTCCAGTCTGGGTTGACCAGTATGCTTTTATCTACGTAAAAAGTGTCTGACCAGCTGTTGCAAGCAGTGTAAATGTAGACAGTTCTTTGTCCAAGTTATTGGAGCTCCATGGTTACACTCACATATATATATATATATATATATATATACTATTCTTACTATATTTTCTTGCCTCCTTGTCGTCCTCCATGAGCTCCCAAATCGCCCCCCCCCCCCCCCCAATTTCTGCAGTTATGTGCACTGCTCCATGCACACTACAAATTCTTAGTTCCTATTCACTAGTCCCTATTCCATAGCTCCCAAACTGTCCCTGATTTGGAGGGACTGTCCCTGATTTTAAGCAATGTCCCTCTGTCCGTCTTTCCTCCTCATTTGTCCCTCATTTTGATGTATATAAAATGCACCTTTGTATCTATCAAAAAAGGTTTTTCAGTGATAAACTTTTCACCTGATTTCCAAATGGCTACATTTGTAAATTTCAAAAGCCAATATAAAGGAATAGTAGTGGTAAAAGAAAAGCACTTGTGGGTTCAACCAATCTTATTTTTTTTGTACAATTCTCCTTTAAGGGGGTGTGGCAAGGGGTGTGTCCCATGCCTGCATACTTTTGCTGATAGTTGTCCCTTATTCCCATCTCAAAAAGCTGGGAGGTATGTTATTCACTAGTCCCTAGTCCATCTCAGGAGCAAGCAAGAGAGGGGTGACTATGTTCCTACATACAGTGTGACCATACCTCCCAAGATTTTGAGATGGGAATGAGGGACACTACTACTTGTAAATGTATCTAGGCATAGGACACGCCTCCTGCCACGCCCCTTAAGGAGGACCAAAAAAGGTTAATTAAATCCACAAGTGTTTTTTATTACCACGACTATTCTTTTATATTGGCTTTTAAAATTGACAAATGCAGCGATTTAGAAATAGGATGAAAGGTTTAGCACTGGGAAAAAAAAAACTCTAGCAATAAATATCAAACTGAGCATGTGCAGAGTGCCTCTAAGGCTCTGTTCTATCGGGAGATGGATCGGGGACTGTGGAAGAAGGGGAGAATAAGAGAAGACAGAATTAAAAAGCCTTTAAAATAATACACACGATTAACCCCTTAGGTGAGTAGAACAAGCATGCTTTACTGCATATACAGGATGATTTTACTGTTGTGGGTTTACTAACAAGACCAGAACCTCAGTCAGCTTTTTACTGCTGTCTGTGTCACTGTGCCTCTCATTTCCCGTAAAACTGTTGTCAATGTATATGGAAGTGAGGGGCAATCTCTCTAATGGTGGCCAAGAAAGCAGATAAACCGGGTTTCTGATCCCTCCCTCTTCTATTCAACACTAAAAATAGGAAGTTTTTGCTGGACATACAATTTAGGGTACATTTAAATCTATGAGTGCATGTAAAGAGGTTTTACCGGTTTGTGTAAACGGGATATCGGGCCCATACACAGTGAGCCACTGCTACTAACTAGTACCCATCAGTTTCACCTACCAATGCCCATCAGTGCCACCTACCAGTGCATATCAATACTGTTAAGCAGTGCCCACCAGTGCCACCTATGACTGCCCACCAGTGCTGCCAATCGGTGCCTCATCAGCGCCACCTATTAGCGCTGCCTATAAATGTCACCTACCAGTGCCCTTCAGTGCCTACGTATTAGTGCCACCTATCAGTGCCGCCTCAGTGCCCATCAGTGCCACCCCTCATTTCCCTTTAATATCGCCTATCAATGCCACCTATCAGTGCCATCTTATTAGTGCCAATCAGTGCCACCTATTAGTGCTTATAAGTGCAGCTTATCAGTGGCACCTATCAGTGCCGCCTATCAGTGCCACCTCTCAGTGCCCTTTAGTGTTGCCTATCAGTGCTGCCTCACCAGTGTCTTCTAAACAGTGCGGACTAATCAGTGCCAAACAGTGTTGCCTTATTAGTGCCTATCAGTGCAGCCTATCAGTTCCCATCAGTGTAGCTTCATCAGCGTACATCAATGAAGAAGAAACATTTTATAACAAATGATTTTTAACAAAAAATAAAAACCCAGTGGTGATTAAATACCACCAAAAGAAAACTGAAAAAAAAATCATATGGATACAGTGTTGCATGACTGCGCAATTGTCATTCAAATTGTGACAGTCCCAAAAGCTGAAAATTGGCTTGGGCAGGAAGGGGGTTGAAGTGCCTAGTAAGCAAGTAGTTAATCTTTTTTTTTTTTCTCATTTTTTATAAGTGACCACATTCTCTCTGTTCTCAGCTGCATAACAGCTGGGGGAGGAGAAGCAACATGACACTGATCTTCCCAGTGGAAGGCTGAGCAGGGGAGGCGTGTCAGGACAAGTCTCATGGGAGGAGAGCAGGCTGAGTTCCCAGCATAGCTAGAGAAGTGACCATGCTGTGCTCTCCTGCTTAGTGTAGTCAGTCTTTTATAGTAAAGCAGAGGGACTGGCAGGAAGACCAGGGAGTTCACACAAAGGAAGCAATACAAAGAGAACAGGATACCTTTTCATACAGATACTTGGTACAGCAGGCACATATCAGGGATATGAAATGTTGGGATAACACACACAATGCTGATTTTTTTATTTTTTTTAATGATTCTAATATATATTATACAGTCTATTCCATTACTCTCAGCTTCCTCCAGATCTCTAAGTTCCTTTTTTTTTTGCTGCTGTGATCTGACTTCCCGGGAAAGGGTGGCTTCGTTCATTTCCATGGTCCTACTTAATGAAAGAACGTAGCCTCCCTCTTTTGCTCACGCCTGAGATAGACTAGGGAGTAGGGACTATGGATTGTGGGATTTGTAGTGCACATGATGACAACTAATGTGCTCTCCTTGTTCCAAACAAACAGAAACGTAGAGGAAAAGGAGGGGTTCGGGAGCTCATGGAGGACGTTACACGGAGGCAGATAAACACAGTAAGAAACAATTACATGAAAAATAGGCTACAGGGTCATTAAGTGGATGTGTGTGGATTATTTTTGGAGAATACAGATTTTGTTTAGTGTCGATTGAGATTCCAGCAATATTTCAGGTTAACTCTGTCATTCCCACCCAGATCGCCATTGTTCTGAACTTCGGGCTCATTACTCCTTTAGCCTGCCATGGCGGGGAGGGGTCATTGTGATCCAAGAGAATTTGATGGTGTTTGTGATGGAAATTGCAGGCACAAATGAATTGCCCGAACGTATGTGAAAAATCCCATTATATCAAAAGACATTTGTGTGCAGCAGTCCATTCTCTGCAAGAGGCTCTATTCACTGCAACTCGCTTCAGCAATTAGGTCTGAAAGAGATGGATATGTGAACAATTTGTGCCCTCGGTAAACTCCCATCTTTAAATCAGTGAGTTAGTTCACAGGCGATACTCAATTATTCCTTCTCATTAGGAATGGGCACAGTAAATCACAATTACCGAATACAAACTCTATAGCAAATTAGACTGTATGAGTCCCATAGAGTCACTGAGAAAGGATAATATTTTTCATGCTGATTTAGATATACAGCAAAACCTTGGATTGCGAGCATAATTTGTTCCGGAAGCATGCTTGTAATCCAAAGCACTTGTATATCAAAGCAAATTTCCCCATAAGAAATAATGGAAACTTAAATGATTTGTTCCACAACCATTTATTCATAAGTCCTTCAGTTTATAGTCCATTTATAAAGATTATAGCAATGTGACCAGGCTGCATCGGCGTCCGCTCCATAGGGCAAGGGGGGTCGTTTGCCCGCCCTAAAATTGGCAGGAGCAGGGCCGAACTGGCCCTGGGGACGATTTAAGCGGTGACTGCAGTGCTCCCCTCCCCTCTAGTTGTCCCTTATTAAGAGTGACTGTCCCTCTTCTGGAACCAAACTCATTTGTCCCTCATTCCGAAAGGTTCCTCTTTTAGACCTGAAATAAATATACTGTCCATATAGTGTAGTGTTTCAGTCAAGGGAAAGAGGTGCTGTGTAATGTAAAGGGGTCCAGTGATGCAGGGTGCTGTGTAATGTAAAGGGGTCCAGAGCTGTGGGGTGCTGTGTAATGTAAAGGGGTCCAGTGATGCGGGGTGCTGTGTAATGTAAAGGGGTCCAGAGGTGCAGTTGTGGAGAGGGGGTACACAGTAGTGACAAAGAGATATTGAAAGATGCAGGGGACACAGTGGGGTGTTTTTACATTTTACCGTGGGGGGTGCTTTTAACCCCTGCTAGTGGTCGAAGAAAGGGTAAAATGCGACTGTGTATCGCCGCTGCTGAAGCGCCCCCCTCTGAAAAAATTTCAGCGGATGCCAATGCCAGGTTGTGTAACATAATATGTTCATCCACAAATGGCTCCACAAGGGGATTAGAGCCAAAATCCAGAGTATAAAAGAGAAGAGAGGTGCCTCTAAGTGTAGCAATAAGTTGCTAAATGTTGTACCTTCATTAACCACTTGCTTACTGGACACATATACCCCCCTCCTGCCCAGGTGAAATTTAAGCTTCCGACACAGCGTCGCTTTAACTGACAATTGCGCGGTCGTGCGACGTGGCTCCCAAACAAAATTGACGTCCTTTTTTCCCCACAAGTAGAGCTTTCTTTTGGTGGTATTTGATCGCCTGTGCGGTTTTTATTTTTTGCGCTATAAACAAAAAAGAGCGACAATTTTGAAAAAAAAATACAATATTTTTTACTTGTTGCTATAATAAATATCCCAATTTAAAAAAAAAAAAACACTTTTTTTCTCAGTTTAGGGCGATACATATTCTTCTACATATTTTTGGTAAAAAAAAAAAAAATCGCAATAAGCGACTGGCTTGCGCAAAAGTTATAGCGCTTACAAAATAGGGGACAGAATTATTTTTTTTTTTTTCTAGAAATGGCGGCGATCTGCGATTTTTATTGGTACTGCGACGTTATGGCGGACACTTTTGACACATTTTTGGCGCCATTCACATTTCTACTGTGATCAGTGCTATAAATGTGCACTAATTACTGTATAAATGTGACTGGCATTAAAGGGGTTAAGGAAGAGGTTAAACGTGTATCCTAGGTGTGTTCTAACTGTGGGGGGAGGGGGGGTGACTGGGGGGGTGACCGATCTGTGTCCCTATGTACAAGGAACACAGATCGGTCTCCTCCTCTCCAGAGACAGGACGCTGTCTCTGTGTAAAAAGGCAATGAGAGATGATCTATGAGATCATCTCTCATTCGCAGCACAGATCGCCTCGCAAACGGCCACTCTGATTGGCCGTTCGCCGCGATCTGTGATTGGCTGTATCCAAGGGACACGGCCAACACAGGGCTTCCCTGGAGCGCGCACTGGGAACGCCCAGAGGGGCGGCCGTCTTTTGACGGCGGGTTGGATATTCAGACCCGCGCTGTAGCCGTCATTAAGTGGTTAAATGTAACCATATTGCTACACGCCCTGTGCACACGATCGGTTCCTCTGATGAAAACGGACCGGTGAAAAAAAATTAGGGCTGGGGAAATTAAAGATTAATTCCTCAATTAATCTTAAATTTTTTTGATTAATGCAAGGGAGGTGGAGCTACAGCGTCCTATAGACGTCCACTTATGTTCTGCCTCCTTACCTGTGAATGAGAAACAACGTCTTCACGCAGGGCTGTAGTCAAAGGGAGGGGGCGAGAACATTCTGCTTTCCACCATGCAAAACGGCTCAGGTGCTGGTGGAAAGCAAGAAGAGGAGACACAGGAAATGGCAATTTAAAACCTGGATTACTATATTTTGAAGCTCAAAAGGAAAAAAGAGGTAAGGAAGATTTAAATGCTCTAGCTTACAGCTATCTATTTATTGAATAAAAAACAAACCTTTAGTGTTTCTTTAATGTATGTACATGCTTTAAAAAAAAATCTCTTGCTGCTAGGCTATGCCTGCACTGCAAGGTAAATTGCTGGTTTTGGTCTAATGCCGCGTACACACGATCACTTTTTGTGATAAAAAAAAACATAATTTTGGATGGGTAAAATATCAGCTATCAAAATGACGATTCTTCCTCGTTATTTATATTATTTCCGTACATTACCAATTCCAATATCGTTGTCATTTTTTAAAAAACTACAGTCGCTAATTTTCAAATTTATTTGGGGTAAGGGTAAATGCAGGGTGGCACACTCTACTCTACATGTTTCCAAATGGGAGTCCCTCATTTCTTGAAGTACTATAAGGCTGCTCAAATAGTACAATTATATCAAATTTTTTCAAAAACTTATCAACCAGACTGGATACTTCTGGAAACACAAGCCAGTCCTACTATACCTCATGATCTCTTACTGTGGCTTCCAACAAAAGAACGTCGGGCGATTCTAAGTCCTACTTTATCCCACTCTCTACATCTCTGGAACTCGGCATGTAAATTATATCCGATGAAATCTCCTCACTCCCCTGTTGCCCTTATACTTAATAACCCTCACTTTCCTCCGGGACAAGATCCTCAACAATTTTCATGGTGGGTCAATAAAGGCCTTTATAGAATAGCACATTTTATTGACCATAGAGGAATTAAGCCACGGCAATACTTCCAAGACAAAATGCAAATGCCTCAGACAGAATCCTTACGCCTTACTCCGATTATTCAATTCATAAAATCACTTAAAATAGATTTTGCAGATATTACCTCTAAATCCTTATTTGAACACAAATGTCTTAATGATCCAGATTCACGTGGGGGAATTTCAGAACTATATAATCTCTTCAATACTAAACCGACAAAACTCTCTTACCAATTATCATGGGAATCAGACCTAGATGAAACAATAGAAGACGAAAAATGGGACTGCTGGTCGACCATGGTTCACAAAGGGATTCTCAACATTTCCTTAGTGGAAGCAAATTATAAGGTTTTATCTAGATGGTATTTAGTTCCGGCAAAATTGGCCAAAATATACCCTGATGCTTCCCCCTGTGCTTCAGAGAATGTGGTCTAGAGGATACTATGGGGCTGATTTACTAATGAATCTGCGCTGCGCCGGTACATGCCTTAATTAGTGCGCTGGATGAATCCCTAATTAGGCGCATGAACCGGCGGCAGCAGCAGCGCGATGTGATTGATAAGTAAAGCCGCCGCCGAACTCCCTGTATAAGTCTATGGGGGGAAATCTTAATAGTGAATTTTAAAGGCTAATCTGCAAGTTTTGTCCTAAAAAGTGTTTGGGGACCTCAGTCCTGCCCCAGGGGACATGTACCAATGCTTTTTATATTTTTTAAAACGGCCGTTTTTTCGGGAGCAGTGATTTTAATAATGCTAAAAGTGCAATAATAAAAGTGTAATTTTCCTTTAAATTTCGTACTATGGGGGTCTCTAATGTCAGCATGTGAAAAAGCGCATGTTTCCCGTGGTTAGAACTGTCTCTGCACAAAATGTCATTTTTCAAAGGAAAAAAGCCATTTAAAACTGACTCGCGGCTATAATGAATTGTCGGCTCCCGGCAATTGCAGGAGAATTCATTCATTAAAAAAAGGAACAAAAAAGCGTGGGGGTCCCCCCAAATTCAATAACCAGACCCTTTAGGTCTGGTATGGATATTAAGGGGAACCCCGCCGTCAATTTAAAAAAAAAATGACGTGGGGTTCCCCCCAAATATCCATAACCAGACCCTTCGGGTCTGGTGTGGAATTTAAGGGGAACTCCACTCCAAATTTAAAAAAAACTGGCGTGGAGTCCCCCCTAAAATCCACACCAGACCCCTTATCCGAGCACGTTGACCTGGCCGGCCGCAGAAAAGAGGGGGGACAGAGCGCGGCCCCCCCCCTCTCCTGAACCGCACCAGGCCACATGCCCTCAACATTGGGAGGGTGTTTTGGGGTGCCCCCCAAAACACCTTGTCCCCATGTTGATGAGGACAAGGGTCTCTTCCCCACAACCCTTGCCCGGTGGTTGTGGGGGTCTGCGGGCGGGAGGCTTATCGAAATCTAGAAGACCCCTTTAACAAAGGGGCCCCCCAGATCCCGCCCCCCCCCCTGTGTGAAATGGTAATGGGGTACCTTGTACCTCTACCATTTCACGAGTAAAAAAAATGTAAAGGGTTAAAAACTACAAGAGCCGGTTTTTGACAAGTCCTTTATTATCTTCTTTCTTCTTTTCTTCGGGTTTCTTCCTCCATCTTCTTCTTCTTCCTCTGCTTCTGTCTTGGGTCTTCTATGCCCGCATCTTGCCCGGCGTGTTTTTCCATCTTCTGTTCCTCCCGCTGTTCTTCTCGTCCGCATCTTCTTCTCCTTGGTTTTCGCCGGAGGCGCCGCTTCCAATTGAAATCCCCGCTGTCTGCCGGACCACGCCCCCCCCCCCTCTGACGCCACGGGCAAGCTCTTAGGAGTGTGCTGCAAGTGCGTCAGAGGGGGGCGTGGTCACAAGTGAGAGGGCGGGCAATTCAATTTGAAGCTCGTGCGCGGCTTTTTCTTTGCCAGAGTCGCCGCTTCCAATTGAATTGCCCGCTTTCTGGAACATGTGACCACGCCCCCCTCTGACGCACAGGCACCACACGGGGACTTTCCTAAGAGCTTGCCCGTGGCGTCAGAGGGGGGGGCGTGGTCCGGCAGACAGCGGGGATTTCAATTGGAAGCGGCGCCTCCGGCGAAGAAGAACAAGAAGAAGATGCGGACGAGAAGGACAGCGGAAGAAGATGGAAGAACACGCCGGGCAAGATGCGGGAATAGAAGACCCAAGACAGAAGCAGAGGAAGAAGAAGGAGGAGGAAGAAGAAACCCGAAGGAAAGAAGAAAGAAGATAATAAAGGACTTGTCAAAAACCGGCTCTTGTCGTTTTTAACCCTTTACATTTTTTTTACTCGTGAAATGGTAGAGGTACAAGGTACCCCATTACCATTTCACACAGGGGGGGGGGGGGGATCTGGGGGGCCCCTTTGTTAAAGGGGTCTTCCAGATTTTGATAAGCCTCCTGCCCGCAGACCCCCACAACCACCGGGCAAGGGTTGTGGGGAAGAGACCCTTGTCCTCATCAACATGGGGACAAGGTGTTTTGGGGGGCACCCCAAAACACCCTCCCAATGTTGAGTGCATGTGGCCTGGTGCGGTTCAGGAGAGGGGGGGGGCCGCGCTCTGTCCCCCCCTCTTTTCTGCGGCCGGCCAGGTCAACGTGCTCGGATAAGGGGTCTGGTGTGGATTTTAGGGGGGACTCCACGCCATTTTTTTTTTACATTTGGGGTGGAGTTCCCCTTAAATTTCACACCAGACCTGAAGGGTCTGGTTATGGATATTTGGGGGGAACCCCACGTCATTTTTTTTAAAATTGAGGGCGGGGTTCCCCTTAATATCCATACCAGACCTAAAGGGTCTGGTTATTGAATTTGGGGGGACCCCCACGCTTTTTTTTCCCTTTTTTTAATGAATGAATTCTCCTGCAATTGCCGGGAGCCGACAATTCATTATAGCCGCGAGTCAGTTTTAAATGGCTTTTTTTTTTTTTTTTTTTTTTTTTTTCAGAATGTCATTTTGTGCAAAGACATATTTCTAACCGCAGGAAAAGTGCGCTTTATTCACCTGCTGACATCCCCCCCCCCCCCATGGTACGAATTTGTAAATAATTATTCAAATGACGTGGGGGTCCCCCCAAATTCCATTACAGGCCCTTCAGGTCTGATATGGATATTAAGGGGAACCCCGCCGTCAATTCAAAAAAAAAAATGACGTGGGGTTCCCCCCAAATATCCATAACCAGACCCTTCGGGTCTGGTGTGGAATTTAAGGGGAACTCCACCCCAAATTAAAAAAAAATGGCGTGGAGTCCCCCCTAAAATCCACACCAGACCCCTTATCCGAGCACGTTGACCTGGCCGGCCGCAGAAAAGAGGGGGGGACAGAGCGCGGCCCCCCCCCCCCTCTCCTGAACCGCACCAGGCCACATGCCCTCAACATTGGGAGGGTGTTTTGGGGTGCCCCCCAAAACACCTTGTCCCCATGTTGATGAGGACAAGGGTCTCTTCCCCACAACCCTTGCCCGGTGGTTGTGGGGGTCTGCGGGCAGGAGGCTTATCGAAATCTGGAAGACCCCTTTAACAAAGGGGCCCCCCAGATCCCGCCCCCCCCTGTGTGAAATGGTAATGGGGTACCTTGTACCTCTACCATTTCACGAGTAAAAAAAAAGTGTCAGTGTAAAAAAAGACAAGAGCCGGTTTTTGACAAGTCCTTTATTATCTTCTTTCTTCTTTCCTTCGGGTTTCTTCTTCCTCCTCCTTCTTCTTCCTCTGCTTCTGTCTTGGGTCTTCTATTCCCGCATCTTGCCCGGCGTGTTCTTCCATCTTTTTCCGCTGTCCTTCTCATCCGCATCTTCTTCTCCTTGTTCTTCTTCGCCGGAGGCGCCGCTTCCAATTGAAATCCCCGCTGTCTGCCGGACCACGCCCCCCCCTCTGACGCCACGGGCAAGCTCTTAGGAAAGTCCCCGTGTGGTGCCTGTGCGTCAGAGGGGGGCGTGGTCACATGTTCCAGAAAGCGGGCAATTCAATTGGAAGCGGCGACTCTGGCAAAGAAAAAGCCGCGCACAAGCTTCAAATTGAATTGCCCGCCCTCTCACTTGTGACCACGCCCCCCTCTGACGCACAGGCACCACACTCCTAAGAGCTTGCCCGTGGCGTCAGAGGGGGGGGGCGTGGTCCGGCAGACAGCGGGGATTTCAATTGGAAGCGGCGCCTCCGGCGAAGAAGAAGAAGGAGAAGAAGATGCGGACGAGAAGGACAGCGGAAGAAGATGGAAGAACACGCCGGGCAAGATGCGGGAATAGAAGACCCAAGACAGAAGCAGAGGAAGAAGAAGATGGAGGAAGAAGAAACCCGAAGGAAAGAAGAAAAGAAGATAATAAAGGACTTGTCAAAAACCGGCTCTTGTCTTTTTTACACTGACACTTTTTTTTTCTCGTGAAATGGTAGAGGTACAAGGTACCCCATTACCATTTCACACAGGGGGGGGGCCGGGATCTGGGGGGCCCCTTTGTTAAAGGGGTCTTCCAGATTTCGATAAGCCTCCCGCCCGCAGACCCCCACAACCACCGGGCAAGGGTTGTGGGGAAGAGACCCTTGTCCTCATCAACATGGGGACAAGGTGTTTTGGGGGGCACCCCAAAACACCCTCCCAATGTTGAGGGCATGTGGCCTGGTGCGGTTCAGGAGAGGGGGGGGGCCGCGCTCTGTCCCCCCCTCTTTTCTGCGGCCGGCCAGGTCAACGTGCTCGGATAAGGGTTCTGGTGTGGATTTTAGGGGGGACTCCACGCCATTTTTTTTTTTATTTGGGGTGGAGTTCCCCTTAAATTCCACACCAGACCCGAAGGGTCTGGTTATGGATATTTGGGGGGAACCCCACGTCATTTTTTTTTAAAATTGATGGCGGGGTTCCCCTTAATATCCATACCAGACCTAAAGGGTCTGGTTATTGAATTTGGGGGGACCCCCACGCTTTTTTATTGGTGTTTTTAATGAATGAATTCTCCTGCAATTTCCAGGAGCTGACAATTCATTATAGCCGCGAGTCAGTTTTAAACGGCTTTTTTCCTTCAGAATGTCATTTTTCACATGCTGACATTACACCCAGGGCCGCCATCAGGGGGGTACAGGCAGTACACCTGCAGGGCCGCCATTAGGGGGGTACAGGGATTACAACCGCCCGGGGGTCCCCAGGGGCCCCCAGGGGCCCGGATGGGAACCACCCTAAAACAAAAAAAAAAATTTTTTTTTTTAGTTTTATTTTTTTAAGGGCTCCGAAGGTCCCCAGGGGCCCGGAGGCCACTAAGGGCCCCAGATGGCAAGCCCTTTTTTTTAAATAAAATATATATATTTAAAAAAATAAATATATTTTTTTAATATATTTGTTTTTTTTTTTTTTATGAAAGGGCCCAGAGGTCCCCAGGGCCCCGGAAGGCAACCCCCTTGTTTTTGTAATTTTTTTGAAAAATGTTATATTAAAAAAATATATATATATGTATTTTCTCTCTTTTTTATTTTATTTTATAAAGAGCACAGAGGTCCCCAGGGCCCCGGATGGCTACCCCCCCTTTTTTATATATATTTTTCTTTATTTCTTATTTCTGTCAAAATTTTTGTAAAGGGCCCCCCCGCTCCTCAATTTGCGGCACCACCCCCCCCCCCCCCCCCCCCCGGTTCTCTGCTCCAGGGGGCCCATGCCTGAAGCTGTGTAAGGGGCCCCAAAATTCCTGATGGCGGCCCTGTACACCTGTAAGGGGCCCGGGGTCCGGAGGTGCCCAGATGCCTGGAGGCCCCCCAGCGCCCCAGATGGCAACCCCCCTCTTTTTTTTTTTGTATATATATTTGGTAGTTGGTTTTTGTAGGATTTTTTATTAAAGGGCCAATTTTTGGAATTTAATATTTTTTAGCAGTCTGGAGGTCCCCAGGGCCCAGAGGCCCCCAGGGCCCCGGTGGCAACCCCCCATATTTTTTGTTATTAAAGGGCCAATGTTTTGTTTTAGGGGTCTGGAGGTCCCCAGTGGCCCGGAGATCCCCAGGGCTCCAGATGACAACCCCCCACCTTTAAAAAAAACAAAAAACAAAAAAAATTATATATTTTTTGGTTATTTTTTTAACATATATATATATAATATAATTATGAAAGCTCCCAGAGGGCCCCAGATGACAACCTTTTGCTTCTAAAAATGTTATAAACATTTTTCCCCAGGTTTGTTACTTTTTACTTTAATTTCTTTTTTAAAGTGTATTTTGTGCGTGAAGTCGAGAGAGAGGAGCTGGACTTGCAATCGCCATCCTTCTCCATGCCCCCGGTGGGTGTGAGGGGGGCCTCCCACTCACCCCACCTGCTACACTTGGGAGCCCGATGGGACAGAGGGACTCCCCCTATGAGGGAGTGTAGCCCACCCAGCCAGCCCTGTAGGTCCTTCGCCTCCCTTTATTTTAGGAGACCTCATGGCCAAAGTGCGTGCAAGTGTGGTGTTTTTTGTGGGGGGGGGGGGGGGTGGGCGTACTAAGCACAGGCGTACCTTGCATAGCACACCCACCGGGAGCCGGGCTGACACCACCAAACTCAATTCACATGTAGCCGAGACCGGGATCCGAACCCTTGGCTGCAGAGGTGAACAGCTTGTCAGCGCAGTGCCATTCACGTTGAGCCACCGCAGCTCCCACCCCATGTTATTTTTTTTTTAGATTTTTGGTAGTTATTTTTTATTAAAGGGCCCAGAGCTCCCAAGGCAACCCCCTTTTTTATTATTTTATATATGTAGATATATATATATAGATATTGTAATTTATTTTTCATTAAAGAGCCCAGAGGTTTATTTTTATTAAAGGGCCCAGTGGTCCCCAGGGCCCCCGGATGGCTACCACCCTTTTTAATATATATTTTTCTATATGTATTTTTTAGTAAAGGAACCCCCCGCTTATCAAATTGCGGCAGCCCCCCCCCCCCTTCTTAATATCAGGCGGCACCCCCCCCCCCTATTCTCTGCTCCAGGGGGCCCATGCCTGAAGCTGTGTAAGGGGCCCCATAATTCCTGTTGGCGCCCCTAATTGCCCCCCCCCCCCCCCCATGGTACGAAATTTCAAGGAATTTTTCACTTTTATTGTTGCACTTTAACCACTTCCATACCGCGCCTATTCTGGCACTTCTCTCCTTCATGTAACAATTATATTTTCTTCCTTGAAACTTACTCAGGACCCCCAAACATTATATATATTTTATTAACAAACACCCTAGGGAATAAAGTGGCGGCCATTTTTTCGGACACATTTCCAACAGTATTTGTGCCAAAAATTTTCAAACGTTTTTTTTTTTTTTTGGCTTTCAAAAAAAAACCTGTTTCATGAATGACAAAATAAGAAAGCAGTAAAGCTAGCCCAATTTTTAGGGATAAGGTAAAAGATGATGTTACACCGAGTAAATAGATACCTAACTAGTCACGCTTTCATATTGCGCACACTCATGGAATGGCGCTAAACTTCGTTATTAAAAATCTCCATAGGCAACGCTTGACTTTTTTTCTCAGGTTACCACTTTTGAGTTACAGAGGAGGTCTAGTGCTAAAATTATTGCTCTCGCTCTAACGCACGCTATGATACCTCACATGTGGGGTTTGAAGGATGTTTACATATGTGGGTGGGACTTGCATGCGTGTTCGCTTCTGAGTGCGAGCTACTAGGGACAGGAGCATTTAAATTCCTTTTTTATTTTATTTTTTAACTTAATATTTTCATTTTTTGCACTTGTTTGTCCCTTTTTTTGTATTATTTTTCACTTTTCTTCCTATTACAAGGAATGTAAACATCCCTTGTAATAGGACTAGTGTGTGACAGGTCCTCTTTATAGAGAAAGGCGGGGTCAATTAGACCCCACATCTGTCCTCCAGGCTGGAAAGCATGGAATTGGTAAAAAAAAAAAACATCTCATGCTTTCAGCTGCAATCATGTTCGTTCAGCACAGTAGTGTAGTGTGTAGCATGTTCACCTAGCAGCAAAAGGGTTGCTGGTTCGAATCCCGCCCGTGACACTATCTGCCTGGAGTTTGCATGTTCTCCCTGTGCGGGTTTCCTCCCACAATCTAAAAACATGCTGTAAATTGGATCCTGTCTAAATAAGCCCTAATATGCAGTAGGATATTTAGGTTTTGTGCTTCCCTAGGCCTGACCAAATTTTGGCACCCCCCTAATAGAAAAATGACCCACCCTTCCTGTCAAGGCCACACCCTGTTTTTTTATGACCCACCCAGGAATTTTCAGGGGACACACACAAGTTCTGTGGGGGGGGGGGGCACAGGGGAGGACCCTTAATTTGCCTAGTTTTTCGATCACTTCCTGTTTGGCTATGGGGCAGGAAGTGAAGGCCAATCTCCCCAAACGGACAGGGATAATACAAAATAAACTGACAGAGCTTCTAACCCCCCCCCCCCCCCAACTCTATCCAAAATGAAAGAAATCCAAAAAATAAAAGTGATGATTATTGTTCCAGTTTAACCCCAAATTTCAGATCATTTTATTGAGAGGCTTAAGAAAATATAACCATGCCAATAGGCCAGGATCCAGCGTTGCTAATATGTATGAATGTGTGTTAGGGACCCCCACAAACACCACCCAATGTTAAATCAACTATTTTCTTGTTTGTTTTGGGGATGCCTGCACCCCTGATAGGGTAAGGGTAGACACCTCACAAATGTTGTCACTTTCTACTTAATTCATTCACTTCCTGCCACACAGCCAAACAGGAAGTGAGGGAAACACCTGAGTAATGTTTTGTTGGGGACACACAGATCAATATAAATAGTTTCCCATTTTGGAAATGGCATTTTGCTGTGTACACCCCAAATTAGTAGGAATCTTGGACTTTGGGGTCCATTTACTAAAGGCAAATCCACTTTGCACTACAAGTGGACAAGCAAGGAAGAAAACTCAAAACTTGGCGGGATTGGAAGTAAAAACCATCAGTGCTTCCCTTCTGATTTTCATTGCCTACGCTTCTACTGCAGAGCGGCTTTGCCTTTACTAAACCCCAAAATAACTAATCATTTGGGGTGTACACTGCAGTGCAATTTGCTTAATGGTGACACTAGTTAGATTGACCTGTGTCCCAAAGAAAAGACCATTGGTAGGGTTTTAACCTCACTTCCTGTTCAGCTGTGTGACAGGAAGTGAAGCCAATTTTAGGAAAAGGGACACAAAGCCCAGCCTAAAAACACTAGCAGGGGTTCTAACACTCAATTGGCTTCCCTCAAACAACCCACAATTAGAATAGGATTGTCTTGTGCTAGTTTCAAGCACAGCGCTGTAAATCAGCACTTCAAGCCTGTCCACCAATACACCACCCCCCCCCCCCCCCCCCCAACAGGCCCTGTATTGCAGCTTTTCCTACATCTTGCACATGTGCTTTAAAAAGTCAGTCTGGACATCAGTTCTAGGAAACAATACTTACCTTTGTCCTTCCTTTTCTGGTGACTAAACATTTCATGCATACACACCAGGAAAGAGCTTAGAGACAAATCACACTTGATGGTTTAGGCCCAAACTAGTTCAGCTGCAGCGGTTGAAATCCATAGCAGGAAAAAAATATCACAAAACAAACTTCAAAATTTGAAAGTAATTTTATTGGTCCACAAAACAAGGAAAGCAAAACAAAAAATTACAAATAAACACACCAAAAATATATAAAAACACCTAAAAACAAAAAAGACCAACGTTTATTTCACAGTCATTGGAAAATAAATCATGCTTTTGAAATAACAGGATAGACCCACAGGATTAAAACATTAGTCATTAACATCTTGAGAAACATTTAGCAAAATTATGTAGCAGAGAAAACATCAAAAAATACAAAACTTGCTCCAAAACATCTCTGTTTCACTCCACCATTACTTCCAGCCAGCAAATCTGCCCCCTCTGAGGGGCAGCTGACACGTGCTCTATCCACGCTTTTTATAACATGTGTGCTAATGAACCAATTGGAAACACATGAAGAAATGTCAGCCTCTGGTTTGTGTGCACTTGTAACTGCTTACACCTGTTAAGGATGTCCTTAAATTACTAAGCCAAAAAAAGAGCTTTCTGAGCATGCTCAGAAAGATGCAAGTCATTTTCAGGATGAAACTTCCAACTTCTTTTTCTAACTGTTCGAGCATGCCCAGTTCACTCGAAATGCAGTACCAGAATCAAATCTGCAATGGCGGATGAAAGCATTAGAGGTGTTAAATTTTTTTTTGGTCCCCATGAAGTGATGCTTTACAAGCTGAACGGGAGGTCTTATCGAATTTTTACGTAACAAACCTAAATAGTAATAATTTAAAGCCCCTGTCCCTAGTAGCTCGCAGTCAGAAGCGAACAAGCAGCATTTTTATTGTTTCCGGTTACCAGTTTAGATTTACAGATGAGGTCTAGTGCTATAAATATTCCTCTTGCTGTTACGCACGCTATGATACCTCACATGTGTGGTTTGAAGAATGTTTCCATATATGGGGGCGGGCCTTAAATGTGTAAGCCCCGCCCACATATTGAACCCCCGTTCAAACCCCACATGTGAGGTATCATAGCGTACGTTAGAGCGAGAGCAATACTTTTAGCACTAGACCTCCTCTGTAAATCTAAACTGGTAACCTGAAACACATAAAAAAGCGTTGCCTATGGGTATTTTCAAGTACTGAATTTTGCGCCATTCCATGAGTGTGTGCAATATTAAAGTGTAACATGTTGGGTATCTATTTACTCGGTGTAACATCATCTTTCACATTATGGCCATAAATTGGGCTAACTTTAGTGTATTCTTAATTTGTAACCACTTGAGCCCCAGAGCATATTACTGGTCACTGACGGGGCCATTTTTTGCATTTCAACACTGCGTCATTTTGACTGACAATTGCGTGGTTGTGCGACGTGGCCCCAAAAAAATTTGGGGTCCTCATCCTCCCCCCCCCCCCCCCTAAAAATTTTTTTTTTTTTTTTTGTTGGTGGTATTTGATCACCTCTGCGTTTTTTTTATTTTTGCTTGACCCAAAAATATAGCGCCAATTTGGTAACTAAAAAAAACATCTTTTTTACTGTTTGCTATAATAAATCTCCCCCAAAATATATTCAAAAAATGTTTGCCCTCAGTTTAGGCCGATAAGTATTCTTGGACATATTTTTGGTTGCAAAAAATCACAATAAGCGTTTGATTGGTTTGGGCAAAAGTTCTAAGTAGGGGTTGGTCTTATGGGTTTTTTTGGAATAATTTTTTGTTTTACTAGTAATGGTGGCTATCATTGTTTTTTCTGTCTAATGCGACATTGTGGCGGACACATTTTTGTGAGATTTGGCATTTTTGTAGCGAGCAATGGTATAGAAATGCATTGCTTACTATAAAAATGACACTGGCAGGGAAGGGGTTAACACTAGGGGCGCGGAAGGGGTTGAATATGTTACCTGGGTGTGTTCTAACTGTAAAGGGGGTGGGACTGTGTAGGGGAAATGACAGATCGCTGTTCATACATTGTAGGGACAGACGAGCAGGCATTCCCCCCCCCCTGACAGGACCGGGATAATGGGTAACTCCACCCCAAATTAAAAAAAAAAACGGCGTGGGGGTCCCCCTTCAGGTGCACAACAGGCTCTTAGATTTGATCTGGAACATAAGGGGTTAAACCCACGCCAAAAAACGGCGTGGGGTTCCCCCTCAGATCCAGACCAAACCCTTCTCCCAGGCACGCAGTCTGGCCGGACAGGAATGGGGGTGGGGACGAGCGAGCGCCCCCCCCCTCTCCTGAGCCGTACCAGACCACATGCCCTCGACATGGGGGAGTGTGTGCTGTGGGGGAGGGGGGCACTGCCCCCCCACCCCAAAGCACTCTTGTCCCCATGTCGATCGGGACAAGAGCCTCTTCCCGACAACCCTGGCCGTTGGTTGTCGGGGTATGCGGGCGGGGGGCTTATCAGAATCTGAGAGCCCCCTATATTAAGGGGGCCCCCAGATTCTGGCCACCCACCCTATGTGAATGAGTATGGGGTACATCGTACCCCTACCCATTCACCGGGTGGAAAAGTGTAAACACCAAAAAAAACACACAGAAAAAAATAATTTATTAGTCAGCTCCGGGGGTCTTCTGCCGGGACCCCCCACCACCAGCCCATTGGGCCCGGGCTTCGCCGTCTTCTGCCGGGGGGGGGACACCCACCGATGATCTCCGCCATGTCCAGCCAGGCCCCCACCCCAAAATAAGCTCTTTCACATCCGGGGGGGGCCGGCCGAAAAAGCAGAGAACAACGGGGGCGGAGCCCCTCGGTCTTCCAGACGTTTTCTGCCGGGGGGGCTCCAGCCCCGCACCGGTCTTCGCCGCCGCCTTCCGCCGGGGGGGACACCCACCGATGCTCTCGGCCATGTTCGGCCAGGCCCCCTACCCCAAATCAAGCTCTTTTACATCCGGGGGGGCCGGCGGAAATGGCGGAGAACAACGGGGGCGAAACCCCTCCTCGGTCTTCGCCTTCCGCCGGGGGGGTACACCTACCCCCCCCCCGGTCTTCGCCGCCGTCTTCCGCCGGAGGGCGCCACTCTCCGGCTTCTCGACGTTGTCTTCCGCCGCGGGGGCCAGGCCTTCTTCTTTGCCGCCCCCTTCGAATTTTTCGGCCTGGAGGGGGGGTCGCACATCCCATCCAGGACTTGGACGTGGCGGGCTTCTCGTCGCTGTCTTCTGCCGCTGCCCCCTTCACCACGAAGCTCCGTGCTTGTTTGATGAGGGCAGCGGGCTTCCGTCGTCTTCTCCGGGGGGGCGAGGGTCGTACATCCCACCCCGGATTTCGTCGCGGGCTTCTGCCTGGCTCCTACTAGGGGCCAGGGCTTATTTTGCCGTCTTCCGCCGGAGGGCGCCACTCTCCGGGCTTCTCGACGTTGTCTTCCGCCGCGGGGCCAGGCCTTCTTCTTTGCCGCCCCCTCGATTTTTTCGGCCTGAATGGGGGTCGCACATCCCATCCAGGACTTGGACGTGGCGGGCTTCTCGTCGCCGTCTTCTGCCGCTGCCCCCTTCACCACGAAGCTCCGTGCTTGTTTGATGAGGGCAGCGGGCTTCCGTCGTCTTCTCCGGGGCGAGGGTCGTACATCCCACCCGGATTTCGTCGCCGTCTTCTGCCGCTGCCCCCTTCACCACGAAGCTCCGTGCTTGTTTGATGAGGGCAGCGGGCTTCCGTCGCAGTCTTCCGCCGCGGGGTGACACTCGCGGGCTTCTTCTTCCATTCGATGTTGACACGGCGAGGTCCGGCGCTGAAATGCCTTCTGAGCGGCGGGCAAGGACTTATATTGGCATTGGGCGTGGGCGTGGTTATGCCAACATGTGACCTTAACCCATGTGACAGTGATGTGACGTGACATCACTGTCACATGGGTTAAGGTCACATGTTGGCATAACCACGCCCACGCCCAATGCCAATATAAGTCCTTGCCCGCCGCTCAGAAGGCATTTCAGCGCCGGACCTCGCCGTGTCAACATCGAATGAAGAAGAAGCCCGCGAGTGTCACCCCGCGGCGGAAGACTGCGACGGAAGCCCGCTGCCCTCATCAAACAAGCACGGAGCTTCGTGGTGAAGGGGGCAGCGGCAGAAGACAGCGACGAGAAGCCCGCCACGTCCAAGTCCTGGATGGGATGTACGACCCCCGTCCAGGCAGAAGAATTTGAAGGGGGCGGCGGAAGACCCTCAAAAGTGAAAACGTTCACCAGGTGAATGGGTAGGGTACGATGTACCCCATACTCATTCACATAGGGTGGGGGGCCCGAAATCTGGGGGCCACCTTATTAAACGGGGCTCCCAGATTCTGATTGGCTCCCGCCCGCATACCCCGACAACCAATGGCTAGGGTTGTCGGGAAGAGGCTCTTGTCCCGATCGACATGGGGACAAGAGTGCTTTGGGGTGGGGGGGCAGCGCCCCCCTCCCCCAAAGCACACACTCCCCCATGTCGAGGGCATGTGGTCTGGTACGGCTCAGGAGGGGGGGGGGCGCTCGCTCGTCCCCACCCCCATTCCTGTCCGGCCAGACTGCATGCCTGGGATGAGGGCTTGGTACGGATCTGGGGGGAACCCCACGCCGATTTTGGCGTGGGTTAACCCCTCACGTTCCGGACCAAGCCGGAGAGCCTATTGTACCCCTGGGGGGGAAGCCGCGCCGGTTTCACATTTGAAATTTGGCGCAGAGTTCCCCTTCAGTGTCAGCGCAGCCCGAGAACAGCTCGGAGCTTGCCGTGCGCCGCTCCAGGCAGTGCAAACACTGCTACGCCGCCTGGTATTTACCAAGGATTTCCCGGCGTACTGAAGAGGCGCGCGGTGAGCTCCGATTTTTCCCTCTGCGCATGCCCAGTATGCAAGTGAACCTTCCGAGGTTCTAGCGTACTTTGCAAGGGCACGGGGATCGGGTCCCAAAAGTCACTTTCCCTTTCAAATCGGCCCGCCACACAAGTTGAAACACATGTCACTACACTTCCCTGCATCACCCCCCTCCCTCCCCTCATAAACTCCCGCCCGAATCCCCGATGTTTACATTACTAAATGCCGCACGCCAGCTCTGTACTGGCGTGCTGTGCGCCCTCTTCTGGGCGCATTAGGCACTTTAGTAAATGAGGAAACACGCTGCACTGGCAGCGTGGTTTTTTTGTAAATGTCAAAAACAGGTTTACTCCTGCTTGTGCACCATGAGTCTTGGCGCACAGGCTTGGTAAATCAGCCCCTATGTTTCTATATGGTGGACATGTCCCAAAGTACACGCTTTTGGGTAAAAGTTTTTACGTTGATCCACTCGTGACTGGACATAATATACCCATTAATCCTAAAACAGCATTATTTGTTGACTTGTTTGACGGGATCCCTAAAATTTTTCGAACTCTTGTTTATTTTATATTTTCTGCAGCCAAGATTGCGATAGCAAGTGCATGGAAAACTTCAGTTATAAATATTAGAGTGTTAACCACTTTCCCACGCGCCATAAGCGTTTTTACTGCTATGGGCGGCGGGGGTTATCTTGGGGACGACGTCCCTGGGACGTCGTCCTTCACTTTCACGATTGCGCGTCCCCTGGGACGTGCTCGTGAAAGTGTCCGTGCTCACCGGGTCTAGAAGACCCGGCGCATCACGGATCACGGTAAATTGCCGCTGATCGCGGCCGTTTACCACGTGATCGCGCCGTCAAATGACGGCGCGATCACTTGTAAACAAACCGGCGTCATTTGATGACGCCGGTTCCTCTCTTTCCTCCCTCTCCTCTCTGTACAGTGTGCGAGGAGAGGGGGGGGGGCGGGGTGTCAGCAGCTGAGCTGTGGCTGGATCTGTGACAAATGCAGTCACAGATCCAGCCATCCCTCAAAACATCCCAGCTCTGCAATCCCCCCAATACCAGCAATCCCCCCAGTACCCAGCAATCCCCCCAGTACCCCAGCAATCCCCCCAGTACCCAGCAATCCCCCAGTACTCAACAATACCCCAGTACTCAACAATACCCCAGTACTCAACAAATACCCCAGTACTCCAGTACTCAACAATACCCCAATACTCGGCAATACCCCAGTACTCAGCAATACCCCAATACTCCAGTACTCAACATACCCCAGTACTCAACAATACCCCAATACTCGGCAATACCCAATACCCCAGTACTCAACAATACCCCAATACTCGGCAATACCCAGTACTCGGCAATACCCCAATACTCCAGTACTCAACAGTACCCCAGTACTCAACAATACCCCAATACTCCAGTACTCGGCAATACCCCAATACTCGGCAATACCCCAATACTCGGCAATACCCCAATACTCCAGTACTCAACAATACCCCAATACTCGGCAATACCCCAATACTCGGCAATACCCCAATACTCCAGTACTCAACAATACCCCAGTATCGGCAATACCCCAGTACTCGGCAATACCCCAATACTCGGCAATACCCCAATACTCTGCAATACCCCAATACTCGGCAATACCCCAATACCCTGCATGATACTTTGCAATACCCCAATACTCTGCAATACCGCCTATGGGGATTTTTAAGTAGCGAAGTTTGGCGCCATTCACGAGTGTGCGCAATTTTGAAGTGTGACATGTTGGGTATCTATTTACTCGGCGTAACTTCATCTTTCACATTATGAAAAAAAAATTGGGCTAACTTTACTGTTTGTTTTGTATTAAGCACAAAACAGTTTTTTTTTTAAAAACAGACGTTCAATAAATTCTGCGAAAATACCATGCGAGATAAAAAGTTGTAACGGCCGCCATTGTATTCTCTAGGGTCTTTGCTAAAAAAAAGCATATATAATGTTTTGGGGTTCTATGTAATTTTCTAGCAAATAAATGATGATTTTTTCCATGTAGGAGAGAAATGTCAGAATTGGTCTGGGTGTTCCAGAACGCCTGATGCGTTCCCTGCATGTTGGGCCTCTTATGTGGCCACGCTGTGTAAAAGTCCCACACATGGGGTATCGCCATACTCGGGAGGATTAGCAGAATGTGTTTTGGGGTGTAATTTGTGGTATGCATATGCTGTGTGTGAGAAATAACCTGCTAATATGACAGAAACAAGTTTTTTTTTTTTTTATTTTTTTTTTACAGAATTTTCAGTCGTTTTTCTTTTATAGCGCAAAAAATAAAAAACCCAGAGGTGATCAACTACCACCAAAGGAAAGCTCTATTTGTGTGAAAAAAAGGACAAAAATTTCAAATGGGTAGAATGTTGTATGACTGAGTAATTGTCATTCAAATTGTGAGAGCACCGAAAGCTGAAAATTGGTCTGGTTAGGAAGGGGGTTAAGTGCCCAGTGGTCAAGTGGTTAAAAAGTAAACTCTCATGGATTATGGTCAATGAAAAATTGACCAGCATCTCAAGACAAACGAGAGGAATTTGATGAGATATGGTCCCCATGAATTACTTACATACAAATTTAATGATACATAGACATATTCACTAAATTAATATAGTTTTGTAAAAATAATTTCCAACTCATTAATAGTGATTTTATCATATCCTTACTGAATTATTATTTTTAATTTCCCCCTTTTTTTTTTTTTATTGACATTTCACTTATATCTAGACTGAAGTTGTTCGATATTTAACCTTTGACAAAAATTTACTGAGGGAATGATGTCGAGGAGGGAGGATGACTCCTGTTTGAGAGTTAAATGGGCCGTCGTCCCCTCACGACTCGTTACTGATAGTTTCCAGATAGAATGTCTATGAATACAAGATGTTATTCTTGACCTTGTACATGGAAATGTATTGCAATATTAACATGTGTTTATTAATACTGTTCATTCAGTTATACTCGCGTATTTCATATATCCTAAACTATATTTTATTGTTTAACCCCCCTATTTCCCCTTTGTTTTTCTTCTGTTATTCCTTAAAATTACAACAATAAAAATATTGATTGAAAAAAAACATAATTTTATCTCACGAAACAAAAACAACGTTTTTAAACTTCATTTTAAAAAACAACGTTGCATACACACCATCGTTTTTCCAAAATGCTCTAGCAAAGCGTGGTGACGTACACCACATTCGACGGTACTCTGTTCCATTGAAGCTCTGTCTCATAACTTCTGAGCATGCACGGGTTTAAAAACATCTTTTAAACGTCGTTTTGCCCACACATGATCATTTTTTATGACACAAAAAACGACATTTTAAAAACGACACAAAAAATTCAAGCATTTTTCTTCGAATTTTTTTTGTGTCGTTTTTTAGAAGACATAAAACGACGTTTTGCCCACACACCATCATTTTAAATGACGTTTTTTTAAAACAAAGTTTTTTTTCATCACAAAAAGTGATCGCATTAGGCTCGATTCATATCTATGTATGTTGCTTTTGAGTGTTTCTGCAGTACTTTTTGCTGTGCATTCTGCTATTGTTGCAGTGTTTTTACTGCGATTTTACTGTGATGTGCATTTTGTGGTTTGTGTAATTTTTGTTACATTCACTGTATATAGCTGGTTGCTAAGGAGTGGGTTGGGAAGCTGGCCGCCGCATCCTTAACAACAGATCAGTCAGCAGCTGCCAACAATTGACGGCTAAAAAAATGTATGAAAAAAAACGGCCCCAAGTCCATACTAGGCCCTTTGTTCTGGTATGAATTTGGAGGGGACACCCTCATGCCAAAATGTAAAAAATGGCATGGGGTCCCCCACAAAATCCATACCAGATCCTTATCTAAGCAAGAAGCCTGGCATAACAGACTGCATGTCCTCAACATAAGGAGGTGGGTGCTTTGGGGCAGCCCGAAGTCGCGTGACATGAGAAATTACATTTAAGGGAATGAGAGCCGTCTTAATGCACAATACTGAAGTGGCTCCGACTTCAGAAAAGGTTCCTGTACTACTTCAAGAAGACTACTAGGCGACTTGTATCCATAGATTTCAATGGCAGTCGCCTCCAAAGTCAGATCAGTGTCTTAACTGAAGCAATTTTACAGGAAGAGAAAATAGTTTTCTCAGGCAAACCCCTCCCTCCCTCCCAAAGAGCTGATTATTGATTGGCCACTGCCAAACAATAATAACTAACTGAAACAATAACAAATGAAACAACAACTACAACTAAAACAATAACAACTGAAACAACAACTAAAAACTACTACAACAACTGAAAAACTTCTGAACCAACAACAGAAACAACTACAACTGAAACAACAACTACTGAATTTACCAATTTTTGAATATTCAAATTTATTTATTAACGAATATTCTGATTTTTTTTTACATTTTTTCGTTAATTCAGACATTTCCGGATTAACAAATTTGTCGAAATTTGTTAAAAAATGAATTTGGAACTAAACGAATTGCACATGTCTAATTATGAAGTGACAAAAAGGAGCAGCCAGATCAGTCTATGGAGCGTTGGTGGCTGGTAACAGAGGTTGGGCAGCCTAGCACATGTTGCTCCTCACGGGTCAGTAGGGTCCCTAACTTTGGGGGCCACTGCGGAACAGAACCATCTAGGAACAGTGCCTGGAACCATGTGTGTATGAGGCCTCTCAAAGTAAGTGTGGTGGCAGTGTGGTGCTACTTTTTGCCGTCAAGGCTGGACAGAGGTGAAGAATAAAGTGTTTTGTGAAGAATCGGTGGAGGTTAATCAGTGCTTAGCACTATTTCCTCAAAAATGACTCTGTAGTCAGGGCTGGGACAGGTGTCCCTGGCAAGTTCCGCCATGCTGCCTTTTCATCTAACAGGGTTCCTCCATCACTTGTGTGTATTCATTGGTTTGTTTTTTGATCAGCCCGCTGGTTGATCAAAAAAAAAAGAAGTAATTTATGCCCAGTTTTAAAATATATGGCAATGTGCCCCGATGCACAAATACTGCGCATTTTGCCGTGTTTGCATTATTGAGCATCACAACTTGAGAAACAACAATGAAAATCTGAAAGAGGAAAGTACAGAATTATATAGGTAAGAGTCTGCAGTCCTGCCCAGAAATCGATCTGGATGCAAGAAGTCATTAAAACCTTGTACAAATCAGATTAAGGTTATAGTATATGTCATCTTTTTTGGCTTTAGCTCCATAGTAACATATTTCGGACTCTCCTAGGAGTTCACTGAAAGTTTTTCCCCGATGCCTGCAGATGCCATTTAAAACGTAACCTGTACCTTTGCTGGAGATTTATTGAAGTACATATAAACCAAATCCTACCCTTCTTTGCTCGACTATGGCAAATGAAATAGGAAATTGATTTGGGGCATCATCCCTTGAGACACATTAGATATAACTTAAAAAAGAACACAAAACCATCCAGCCTTCTCTGCTGTTGCTAGGCAACTGGCCATTATTCGGCAATACTTAATAAACTAGAAACTGTGGAGAGCTTATAAAATGTTACATATATTTACAGAGTGTTTCCTTCTTCTTCTTTTTTTTATTTTTTTTTTTACTAATGCTGTTTTGTTTATTTTCCCTCCTTTGTAAAGCCTGTAACATAGAGATTTTGAATATATAAAGAAAGCCTCCGCGCTATCAGTGAACTAGTGTAATCAGATCAAACGTCCACCGTGTAAATATAAATAAATAAATATATAAATATATGGAGGGAAGCAGCCAAATCTAAAAGTGTTTACAGTACACAAGTAACAATAGAAAAATGTGAAAGTGATCCAGCGCTACCCAAAAACAAACACTCCGTGATCAGAGATAAATATATCAAAATATCAATAAAAGTATAAGTGAAACTATAAATATTACTATAAATATGAATGTAAATATCAGCAACAATCCACATATAGGTATAGATAAACATACGAGTCCATCAGTGAGCCCACACATGCATTCAGTGAGCTGTAGTGCACATCAAAATAGATCTGTGATTCATCCAATGTCACCATATAAAGTGCAAGTGCCAATCCGTGGAGAGTAGTCTCACAAGCCTCTCACCTCACTGAGAAAGATACTCGCATTATCTCAAACTCATGGACATCTCCGGTAAATGATACACTCCTGTTTGTCTGCACTCCAAGTCTTCACCGAGTATCTGAAGTCTATATCGTACTCAGAGAAACAAAGGAGAGACGGACCTCCAATGGTGTAGTATGGTCAACCAGCACACAATTTATTCGAAATAAAATCTCCTTACATAAAATCAACAGGTAAACAGCATAAAACATAAACGGCCAGGGCCAAGTTCTCACGTCACTCCCGGTGTCCGCTATTCCCTACACGTTACTGCAAATGCCCAGATGAAGGCATTTGCCGTAACGCCTAGGGAATAGCGGACACCGGAGTGAGTGACGTGAGAACTCGGCCCTGGCCGTTTATGTTTTATGCTGTTTACCTGTTGATTTTATGTAAGGAGATTTTATTTTGAATAAATTGTGTGCTGGTTTACCATACTACACCATTGGAGGTCCGTCTCTCCTTTGTTTCTCTGAGTACGATATAGACTTCAGATACTCGGTGAAGACTTGGAGTGCAGACGAACAGGAGTGTATCATTAACGGAGATGTCCATGAGTTTGAGATAATGCGAGTATCTTTCTCAGTGAGGTGAGAGGCTTGTGAGACTACTCTCCACGGATTGGCACTTGCACTTTATATGGTGACATTGGATGAATCACAGATCTATTTTGATGTGCACTACAGCTCACTGAATGCATGTGTGAGCTCACTGATGGACTCATATGTTTATCTATACCTATATGTGGATTGTTGCTGATATTTACATTTATATTTATATATAGTAATATTTATAGTTTCACTGATACTTTTATTGATATTTTGATATATTTATCTCTGATCACGGAGTGTTTGTTTTTGGGTAGCGCTGGATCACTTTCACATTTTTTTTATAGAGATTTTAAATGTTCAACAAATTCAGAGAAGAAAATGTGAATACATTTAAAAAAAAAAGTAACCTTTTCGTCCCATAAATGTGTAAAATAATGATGGATTTCATGTTCAGTGCAGTAGTGATTTAGGCATATAAATGATTAATGAATGTTCAAAAATATCTAATAAAAAATCAAAGATTTAAAATCATAGTGGTCAATTTATTATAAGAAATTGATGAATGAATCACGAAATTTACATGTAGCAATGTACAGTAAGCTTGCATCCTGTGGCTTGTGACTTTGTTGACTACCTCTAATGACAGAAGCATTAAAAAGATAAAATAAATGATTTCTAAGAAATGCGGGGCACCATTGCTGATCTTCTGAAAACATTCATTTCCTGGTCATTACTGAGCTTAACCACTTCATTACTGGGCACTTAAACCCCCTTCCTGCCCAGACCAATTTTCAGCTTTCAGGGCTGACGCATTTTGAATGACAATTGCGCGGTCATACAACACTGTACCCAAATTATATTTTTATCATTTTTTTCCCACAAATAGAGCTTTCTTTTGGTGGTAATTGATCATCTCTGCGATTTTTATTTTTTGCGCTATAAACAAAAAAGACAAAAAAAATTGAAAAAAAAACACAATATTTTTTACTTTTTGTTATAATAATATCCCAATTTTTGAAAAAAAGTTTAGGCCAATGCGTATTCTTTTACATATTTAAAAAAAAAAATTGCAATAAGCGTATATTGATTGGTTTGCGCAAAAGTTATAGTGCCAACAAAATAATTTTTTATTTTTTACTAGTAATGGCGGCGATCTGCAATTTTTTATTTTTTTGTCAGGCCTGCAATATTGTGGCGGACATATCGGACACTTTTGACACTATTTTGGGACCATTCACATTTATACAGCGATCAGTGCTATAAAAATGCATTGATTACTGTATAAATGTGACTGGCAGGGAAGGGGTTAACACTAGGGGGTGAGGAATGGGGTTAAATGTATTCCCAGGGTGTGATTCTTACTGTGGGGGGAGGAGACTGACTAGGGGAGGTGACCGATGCTGTGTTACAGTTCCCATTAAGCTTAGCCTCCATGCCTGTGAAGCATAAGAGAGCATCTTCACGCAGGGCTGTAGTCATAGGGAGTGGGTGAGTACATTCTGCTTTCCACCATGCAAAACGGCTCAGGTGCTGGTGGAAAGCAAGAAGAGGAGAGACAGGAAATGGCATTTTCAAACCTGGATTACTGTATTTTGGAGGTCAAAAGGAAAAACGAGGTAAGTGATATTTAAATGCACTAGGTTACAGCAATCAATTGATCTAATAAAAAACAAAACTTTAGTGTTCCTTTAATGAATGGGCTGCCAAACCCGCACAAGTGTGAAACTAGGGTAAGGCCTCCTTCCGAACTATACGTTGTGGCAACAACATAGGTGTGCGCAGCCTATTGCATTAGGGTGTGCACCCCAAATGTATTAAAACATGGACGATGTCAGTAGAGCAGAGGACGGTGTCAGAAATTTGTAATTTATTTTTGCAATTTTTTTAACCACTTGCATACTGGGCACTTACACCCCCCTCCTGCCCAGGTAAAATTTCAGCTTGCGGCACTGCGCAATTGTCAGTTAATTGTCAGTTGCATAACTTTTGCGCAAACCAGTCGCTTATTGCGATTTTTTTTTTTTTACTAAAAATATGTAGAAGAATACGTATCGCCCTAAACTGAGAAAAAAAATGTGTTTTTTTTTTTAATTGTGATATTTATTATAGCAACAAGTAAAAAATATTGTATTTTTCATTTTAGAAAATATAGCGCAAAAAATAAAAAATCGCACAGGCGATCAAATACCACCAAAAGAAAGCTTACTTGTGGGGAAAAAGACGTAAATTTGTTTGGGAGCCACGTCGCACGATGCGCAATTGTCAGTTAATTTTGTTTGGGAGCCACGTCGCACGACCGCGCAATTGTCAGTTATTAACTGACATTATTTCGTGCGAGCTCCCAAACAAAATTTACGTCCTTTTTTCCCCACAAGTAGAGCTTTCTTTTGGTGGTATTTGATCGCCTGTGCGATTTTTTATTTTTTGCGCTATAAACAAAAAAGAGCGACAATTTTGAAGAAAAATACAATATTTTTTACTTGTTGCTATAATAAATATCACAATTAAAAAAAAAAACACATTTTTTTTCTCAGTTTAGGGCGATACGTATTCTTCTACATATTTTTAGTAAAAAAAAAAAAATCGCAATAAGCGACTGGTTTGCGCAAAAGTTATAGCGCTTACAAAATAGGGGAGAGAATTATTATTTTTTATTATTTTTTTTTTACTAGAAATGGCGGCGATCTGCGATTTTTATTGGTACTGCGATGTTATGGCGGACACTTTTGACACATTTTTGGCGCCATTCACATTTATACTGCGATCAGTGCTATAAATATGCACTAATTACAGTATAAATGTGACTGGCATTGAAGGGGTTAACACTAGGGGGTGAGGAAGGGGTTAAATGTGTATGCTAGGTGTGTTCTAACTGTGTGGGGGAGGGGGTGACTGGGGGGGTGACCGATCTGTGTCCCTATGTAGGAAGGAACACAGATCGGGCTCCTCCTCTTCAGAGACAGGACGCTGTCTCTGTGTAACACGGCAATGAGAGATGATCTATCAGAGATCATCTCTCATTCGCCCACAGATCGCATCGCAAACGGCCACTTTGATTGGCCGTTCGCCACGATCTGTGATTGGCCGTGTCCAAGGGACACGGACAACACAGGGCTTCCCCGCAGCGCGCTCTACAGCGCGCGCTGGGAACGCCTGAATGACATGCCGTCAAATGACGGGAAGTGTTGGATATTCAGGCCCGCGCTGTTGCCGTCAGCCGACGGTAGCGCGGGCCTGAAGTGGTTAAGGAACCCCCGTTCGGGGCCATTGGTGCAATATCAGCAGGGGAATCTGAGCCTCACAGGGTAATTAGGTTTTGCCCAGGCACACCCCGGGACACCCCCTGCACATGGGTAACAAAGTTGTTTGACATGTTCTAGTGCAATTTTTTCAGAAATGCACCTCACAGCACAGCCATGGTAGTGGCCAATGCAACCGTGCTGCTGTGCTGCAGGGCAATCTTTTTCAGGCCATTGCCAGGTCTTAAAGCCCATCTTCAGGCATCACAATCCCCCTTGCAAGCCCTTACCCCAACCCTGCTTGCACTGTTGTTGCTTTAACAATAAATAATATACAGTATACGAACTCTACCCTAATTATTATTTGCTGTTGAAATTTTCTGCAAATAAAATCCAACAACAAGACATCCCATAGACTGAGCCTGTGTGTCGTTGTGCTTGGAAATGTATCTCTGGCAGCCTCTGTACTTCTTTGGGATAACCTGTCTATTTCCAACGGCCCCTTTGGGTGACAGCGCTCATATTAACTTACTTCTAAACTTTTTTTTTTAATTTCTTCAGATACTTTCTGGTTTCAAGGCCTATTCAAAAGACATTATACATTGCAGGAGGGATTTTATCAGCTAAGCACACCCTCCCATCTGCATGCCTGAGCTAAGAGCAGATGGATTCCAGGAAGTAGATGCTACATAAATCATTTGCTCTTACGCAAGATGGCTGCAACCAGAATTGCTAGGAGTTATTAAGCATGGAAGCAAAATTAAGCATGGAGACATGGTTGGATCGTGTTTTTTTTTGTTTAATATAAAACAAAAAGGAATTCAATTGTGGTTTTGGTTTGTGGTGCTCAGATTTGGAAAATAAGTGGCCCCTGGAAGACTACGTTTTTTATGAAACGCGTAGGGCGGAGCTGAGCGACGTGCTGATGTCACGTCTCGATACTGCTCGCATACCCAGACGGATGGCTCTGTCCGATTGTGCACCGGCCGGCACATCGGACTTAAGGCTTTCATATTCAAGTTGTTTGTAAGTGTGTTTTTTTTTTTACTATTTTATACAATAAACCAAAGGTTTTACACTATCGGAACCTTTATATTTTTTACATTCCACGCTATTTGCCTTTGAGTCTGAAATGTCCAGAAAGGGATCTGATCAGCGGTGAAGCAGGTTTAAGGTGCTTGGAACACAGGCTGTGTTAATTGCATGCTTTCGCTGATCCTCTGTCATTGGGGGATTACGGTTTTCTTGGAAGCAGTGATTTTCTCCATTGGTGGTGGCCTTTTGTCACCAGAGTTTGATGAGCCTTTATTCACAAATGGATTTAAGAAGCTTGCACGGGTGGACAGTCATTAATTCTGTTCCATATGGATGGACTTCATTTTTTATTTCATTTTTTCATTTTTGTTTGGACATTACAATTTTATTTATATCATGTTCACGGATTTTTCAGTATTGTATATTTAGCCATTTTTTAATTATTTTGGCTATCTTTCACTTAACACTCATATGTTTCACTAATTTTGGGTTGATTAGAGCATTTTTGATTTATGTATGCATTTAGGTAGCACGACTTTATATATTTTTCACCAATGTTAAAATGCAAACTACTCCATTATTGAAACAAGGGCAGAAATCTAAATGTTATTCCTTAATGAGGAACTTCAATCACCTGAAATTATTGCCCCGCTCCTCCTCTCCAGTACCGCCATCTTTGAGTGTCTCACGCAAGTGCAGATGTGCTGAAAGGTTCTGACAGGCCTTCAGGACTTGGCAGACACCCCCGTGGCACACATCTGCACATACACAGGTTTCTTATGCATGCGTAAACCACGGTATCTGTGGTTTTAGTCGTTTCAGTGTCTACATGGGAAACCTCTGCACATGTGCACACGTGCCACAAGTCTGCCAAGTCCGTAAAACTTGCGGCACATCTCTGCTTGGGTGGAATCCCTAAGGTGACTGAAATGGACATCCCAAGAGGCAGTGGGGGGCCTATATGAGCGGTTCTGTGGTGCAGCACCAACAAAAAGACTATAAACTTTGGGCCAGATTCAGGTACATGTACATTTGCGCAGCGTATCCGAGATACGCTACGCAGCCGTATTTTACCAGGCTCTACAACGAATTCTGGTAGATTTTTGCCCGTACGATACGGCGGTGTAGTCTATTTCTCGCAGCGTAATCGAAATACACGATTAGGGGGCGTGAAGCATTTAAATTAGACGCGTCCCCGTGGCGATCGAACTGTGCATGCTCCGTTCAGAAATTTCCCGCCGTGCATTGCGCGAAATAACGTTGTTGCGTCATTTTTTTTTTTGAGTAGCGCAGTTTACGGACATTCCCGGACGACTTACGTAAAAAAATAATAAAAGACGTCGGAAAACGTTGAAATTTGACGCGGGAGAGGGAATGGGCATACTTAACATGGGCTGTCTAAAAGCTGGTATAAACATTACGCAGCGAAAAGATGACTAAAGATGCTGTAAGAGATTGCGATTGAAGATCGTGATTTCGGGGATCGACGGCAAAAGCTCATTTGCATACCCCGACGCGGAAAATGACGGGAAGTCCACCCAGCGGCTGCAATTTTATTGCAGCGTAGATCCGAACACGTAAGCCAGTCGGATTGAAGCGCAAAGCCGTCTTTTCATGGTTTGAGGATTCAAACTAGTGAAAAAACGCGCGTAATTAGAAAGTACTCCGGTCTAACACTAGTTAGACAGGAGTTACGGCTCTGTGAATCTGGCCCTTTATTTTTAAAACTTGCAATTTGTATCCCATTGCGGGAAAGGGTGGGGGCCGGGGGGCAAGTTGTTTTATTGACGGTTTCACTTTAAGAAAAAACAGAGTCCTAACCAAGACCTTTAGATCCTGTATTAGTAAAATGTTCAGTCATTTTCCCCTATTTTACAGTCCGATTTGTAAGCTTTTCAACTGCAATTTCTCTTTCAAATAGCAGAGTGCTGAGTTGTGTGGTTTCCCGATAGAGAGAGAAGAAGGGTAAAATGAATTTCTTTTGAAAGAACCCCTTAAGAAGAAACTAGCCAAGTATTAGAAAAACAGCAGATAGAACAGCGCCATTGATTTCAAGAGAATAGAAAGGAGTCAGTCAATTGTGTTAAACAGAGAAAATCTATCAAGGAAGAAAGGAGCCGGACATTTTGCCTTTTGATCTGGCCTGAAAGTCACTTGTTGTCATATCTATGTAATGCGTCAGACCAAAGTCAGGTTTTTAAGTGTCCACTAAAGATGTAATAGCAGAGTGTCACTCTTTTGTAATGAGGCTGTTTCAGTGAAGAAAGGACATTTAACCACTTAAGACCCGGACCATTATGTAGGTAAAGGACCTGGCCTCATTTTGCGATTCGGCACTGCGCCGATTTAACCGACAATTGCGCAGTCGTGTGACGTGGCTCCCAAACAAAATTGGCGTCCTTTTTTTCGCACAAATAGAGCTTTCTTATGGTGGTATCTGATCACCTCTGTGTTTTTTTTTTTTTTTGCGCTATAAACAAAAATAGAGCGACAATTTTGAAAAAAAAAACTATTTTTTTTACTTTTTGCTATAATAAATATCCCCAAAAAAGATATAAAACATATTTTTTCCTCAGTTTAGGCCGATACGTATTCTTCTACATATTTTTGGTAAAAAAATCACAATAAGCGTTTATCGATTGGTTTGCGCACAATTTTTAATGTTTACAAATAGGGGATAGTTTTATGGCATTTTTATTAATAATATTTTTTTTTACTACTAATGGCAGCGAGCAGCGATTTTTTTTTTTTTTTTTTTTTTTTTTTTTTTTTTTTTTTTTTGTGACTGTGACATTACGGCGGACTTATCGGACACTTTTGACACATTTTTGGGATCATTGTCATTTTCACAGTGAAAAGTGCTATAAAGATGCACTGATTACTGTGAAAATGACAAATGCAGTGAAGAGGTTAATCACTAGGGGGCGCTAAAGGGGTTAAGTGTGTCCTGGTTTGTGATTCTTACTGTAGGGGTGTGGCTGTGTGGACGTGTGACGTCACTGATCGTCGTTGCCTATGACAGGGAACAGACGATCAGTGACAAGCCACAGAGAAGAACAGGGAAGGTTTGTTTACACTCACCTCTCCCCGTTCTTCAGCTCCTGTGATCAGATCGCCTGACCACCGGCAACGATCGAGTCCCGCGGGTGCGGTCACAGAGCTTCGGACACGCGGCGGCGCACGACCCATGGCTGGGCACTTAAAGGCAACGTATATGTACATGCTTGTGCCCAGCCGTGCCATTCTGCCGACGTATATCAGCGTTAGGCGGTCCTCAAGTGGTTAAAGAGCTCTAGACAACAAAGTTCATTATTGTGTATATTTTTGTTTAATAAAAATCTTAAAAACATAATAAAAACATATTATATAAAAAATAAATAAAAATATATAAACAAAACTAGCTTACATAGCAAAAACATAAAGAAAACAAAATATACTAACCTAAACAAGGCCTTAACTTCCACCTAAACACGCCCTCAGGCTAAGAAACCATTACACTTTTAACCCATGCATGCATTTTTCCAAAATACAATCTTATATAAAAATTGAGGGGATGCGAAAGGACAGAAAGAAAGCCGCACACCCAGAGACTGACATACAGCAGTGTAGAACCCTCTAGAATAGGTTTTGTTAGGCCGCGTACACACGTACGAGAACCTCGTCGGGCTAAACTCATCGTTCCGCCCGACGAGGTTCTCGGCCGGGCGTCGAGTTCGTCGACCACGCTGTCGACGCCTTGCTCGACAGTTTTTTCGGCGAAAACGTACACACGATCGAGCTTCTCGGCAGAATATGGATCCCAGCGAGCTTCTTGCTGGATTCTGCCGAGAAGCTCGGCGTCAAGCCAAAATAGAGAGCAGGTTCTCTATTTCCTCGATGGGCCATCGGGACTAATGGCTCGACGCCTTTTTCGACAGCGTGGTCGTGTGTAGGAAAATTGTTAGAATGGGCTGGCAGCCAAGTCAGATCAGGTTGAGTGACTCAGGGAGGGCTGGGTGACTCACAGGCAGTATCCTTTAGACCTTCCCCTACTTCTGGAACTTGCTGGATATAATGAAGAATGGAAGCGGAGGTGAGGAGGAGCTGTCTGGCGTATTGAGGGCTCTGACCAATCCCCAACAGATGGTTGGCAGGAGTCAGTACAGCTGAGGCAGTGGAGTTTGGGTGAAAGCTGGATATGGAGTGTTAGAAGGCTGTCAGAGACCCTTGAGGGTAACCTCCTAGTCGGGGGGCTCAGGTCTGTGAGCTTGGGTGCAGAGGGACCCTCTTTTTGACACACAGGGGGTGTCCTGACTCAAGGCACAAGATCAGGAGAAGGACAGCAGGAGGAGAAGACTGCCACTCAAATCCCCAGGGAGGAAAACAGTCAGGTGGGCTGATGAGTGGAACAGTCTGGGAGATCTGAGAGGCAGCCTGAGAGGACTGGGTTAGAGCCAGCTGAGATGGATGCAGAGATTTGGAGGACTGTGGAAGTTTAGCCAATAGGGCTGGAGAAAGGGCCAGCTGCAGCCAAGTGGGCTGCCAGTGCCAGAAGAGGTGGTGCTGGGATCAGTAGACACAGGAGGAGAGCTGGGCACTAGGACTTTTCTACTCAAACAAGGAGCCCATGGTTCCTGCCTGTAAAGGGCATTTGCCACCTATCCAACAGTGCCAGCTGGGAGTTGCAATGCTTCAAGCAAGTAGTTATTGTGCTGGGGGAAGCTGATGAGTATAAATAGTTGTACAGAAGAAGTTGTCCCTAAAAAAGTTCCACTAAAGTCAAGTGGTCATCCCATATTACCCTTTTTTTCCTATCCAAGTTAAACCCCTTAATAAAAATACATGTAGCGCCTACCCCAGTTGTCCAGTAGACTGATGGTGACTACCGGGGGTAAGGATGGCTGACATACATTCTCAGGGTGCAGGTTTGTGGGCATGGTAGCTGATGAACAGGAAAGAAATTGGGCGCCAGTCACTTTTATGCTTTAAACAATAAGGAATTACATTTTTTCAGACCAGAAAAAAATGTGGGTGAGAGGGGATCGGCCCAGGACATCCTTAATAACAATCAGCAACAGGCAGATTGGCAGACTCCTTAGACAAAATAGGTTAGGTAAGGCAGGTTTGTACAGGAATAAGAGCCTTTAATCTGAACCAGCACATCTGTACTTTGTAGGACAGGCTGTCTTCCCTAGTAACTGAACTTTACTCACTGCTTCATGCACAGATTCCCTTTGGATGAGTCCTCTCTTGAAGTCGTCCCAGCCACTTCATAGCCTCCTGCTCATGAAGGGTCACCCTGGTGCTTCTTTAGAACTCCATCCCTCTAGGATTGTTTCTGGATCTTTGGCAGGCCTTTCTCAGCCTAAACTTGAACACCCGGATAAGCTTTGGATAGGCCTAGCAGCTGGCAGCCATTTGGATAGGCCTCAAGCTTCTGGCCTAGCAGCCAGGAACTGTATATACA